>CM057459.1:338646666-339992500 GCA_016271365.2 Neoceratodus forsteri
CAAGTGCTCTAGTAACTGTAGGAAGTCTCTTGCAGGTCTTGGCTGACCTGCTGTTACTATCAAAGCTGTAACTCTGGCATGCAGGAGGAAGCGTTCCCCTGTAGGGTGTTTATCTCTGCTCCTATGAAGTCCAGTAATTAAACAGGCTCTAGCTGGGACTTCTGCAGGTTTATCAAGAATTCCAGATTCTCCAAGGTGCTTTTACTAACTGAACTGAGCACCTTGCCTCTTGTTCTGTTTCCCAGAGACTAGCCAGTCATTTGGGAAGGGAAAACCACCACCCTTTTTCTCAGATGCACTGCCACCACAGCCAGGAACTTTGTGAAAACTTTTGGTATTGAGCCAAGACCAAATGGGAGGCTGTGAACTGGTATTGGCAGTTCCCCAGCATGACTCGGAGGTACTGTCTGTGATACTGTCTGACTAGGATATGAAAATAGGTGTCTTTCATACACAGGTGTAACCCCCTGTTACCCAGGGTTACTAGAATCCCAGTAAGACCTAGTGGTAGGCAGGAAGGCAGCTTGTGAAGCTCCAGTTAAATGGATTTCACACTATCTTACTCTGTTCTCGGTCTCAGCTGAGACTGAGGGATGACATCACCATAGAACTATCGCAGCTCATGAGCCACACTGGAATCTGCAGAAGGGAGTTAGATTAAAATGTTGGGAGTTTTGAACAGTCAGTGTGTGAAGTCTGCAGTTGGAGACTGTTGTGAGGAGGAGCACAGCAGCTCTGTGCACAGGCTCTTGGAGCCTCAGCTCTGAAATAGAGCTACATTTAGGGAAAGGTGTGTGTTTCCGCCTTAAGAGGACACAGTAAGCTGTTTTTAAAGTGGTGGAGACCGCTGATACGGGTCTCTGTGCCCCATCGGGCAACCCCTGGCAACTGCTAGAGAAGAAGCTGCCTTATTTTTCCCAAGTGTGGGGTACAAGAAGATTTCAAGATTCACCTGTGGGGCACCTGCAACCAAAGGGTGAGTTCTGCTCTTTCTAAAGGGACCATGTTTCATTCTGAACTGTGTTAAAGTGGGGATTGGACTACTAAAGTAGTGGGAGGCCTACAGTAATAGGCTTAGCCAAAAGTAAAAGTATGTTCAAGTCCAGCACAAACGGAAAGCCAAGACATGTAGAGGAGATGTGATATACGCTGCCCAGTAATCTACATTGCCAAGCTTTCAAAAGAGTTGTTTAGTATCCAGAGAAATGGCGGGTATGGATTGTGGGAGCTGGAGGTGGGAGACCCCATCTTTAGTAACCAGGTCCACCTCTAGGATTTGCTCTGTGGTTTCTACTTTGCCTCATACACTTGGCCAGTGATGAGGGAAGTACCCAGGCGTGGGATGGAAGGAAATTTCCCTTTGAGTCGAAGGCTCTAAGGTGGTTTGGGAGCCACCAACAGGAAAACTGGTTCATTCCCATATGGACCATGATCAAGTGGCTGGTGGGAGCCAGGCCATAGGAAAAACCAAGTAGTGTACAAGTCGGGCTGTGTACCCAAAGCTGCGTGCTAGTCTGGGCTGTATGCCTGGTGGCTTCAGAACCTGAGGGCTGGAATAGTGAAGAAGTGTTTTGTTATCTCTAATCTGCATTACCAGGAATGTAGCCCGTGAGGTCAAGTCTATGCTTTGTTTGTTCAGTTTGGATGTGAATAAAGCCACACTTCAGAATCCCATTCCTGGTTTTGGACATTACAGTTATTGCTTCCTGTGTTCGGTTTACTTGGTGTCCTGTGCAGAGTAACCTAGTCCTCCCAGACCAGTCCCCACCAGGTACTGCTGTCAGCTTCAACAGCATGCCACCTGTCGTTTTGCAAAAGGCAGGGTGAGGGCCTACACAGGGATACCAGCCTATGATTCTTCTGCAAAGATGCTATCACTGCCCTTAGTGTGACCATCTTGAATTTTCTTTTATTAAAGCTTGTTCAGAAATCTGAAGTCTAAAATGGGTCATCACTCCCCAGTTTTTCTTGTAGGCCAGGAATTATCTTGAGAATAGGCCTCTGCCTCACTGAAACCAGGACTTCTTCTATAGCTTTTGATAGTAATGGTGTTTTACTTCCAACAGACTTTTTCTGTGGGATAGAGAGCTGGAAAACGTCTGTGTTTCTGCAGGTTTGGAAAGTGTTTGAACTGCAGACCCAACCCTGGCCCACTACTTCCAGTACCCACTTGTCTGTGGTAATGTTCACCCATTCCCAGAAGTTGTTTGCCAGTCTTCCTCCCACTGGCAATGGTTGGGTGACCTGGGCAAAATGGCAGGGGTTTTGTTCTGGTTTGGGCTTAGGCACTGGAGCTGCAGCACTATGCCTGGAAGCCCTTTCTCTCTTCTCGCCTATAGTAAGCTCTTTGTGATTGACACTCACAGGGAATATGAGAGACACAGGCTCCTGGGAAGTACCCCGCCTCTGCCTCCCTTCCATATGACCTGTAGGAGGTAGAGACCTCATTCTTCTCAATGTTACTTTTGAAAGTGGTTTCTATTCATCCACTTTTTCATGCAGACCTCTGTTCTGTCACCAAATAATGAATCTCCCTCAAAGGAGAAATCCACGGCCTTGGCCTTGTTTTGAATATCCTGGGAAAGGATTGTAATTATTAGCCAGGAAAATCTTCTTAACAATACTGCATGAGGCCAAAATCTGGCAGCAGCACTCATTACTGTCCACGGCAGTGTGGAAATTATATGTTGCTGCATCCAGGACTGATCTTGCTGTGGCAATCATGTCCTGTGCCAAGCCATCATCTGTTTTTCTGCCAGTAGCAGCACTGTGTTCCAAAGTGCTTTCTGGTACTGTGCTATATTTGCTGAATAAGCTGCCTGCCTGATAAGCAGGGAAGCTGACATATAGACCTTTTTCTAGAGTCTTTTTACGGATCTGCACAGATATAGTGATTTGTGCTCTCAAGCAGTAGCCTGGACTACCCATGATGACCTGGATGGGCACACAGATATTCCACCCTGCCTGTCTACCTGATATTTTCTCTCAATTTTTGTCAATGGCTGCAGTTGAGGTGGGTGCAGACATGATTTTTGCTATGGCCTTTCTAAGTGGTTTATGTATGGGAAGTAACATCCTTCTTGGTGGAGCTACTCCCAGAATGTCCATGAAATCAGCATCCTCTTCATCCTCCTCTGTTTCTAGTGTGGGGATGTTGATGGTATAAACCATTTGTCTGATAAATGAGTAAGAAGATGAGTAGTCCTTAATTTGCTTTGGAGGAGATTCAAAATCTTGCTCAGGTGTGCCTTCTAACTCCATGGGGTCACCTTCCTCCATATGCACATAATATTCTTCTTTCTCCTCCTCCGCAGGCAGACAGGTTGGAACCTAAGCCTGGGGAGAGGGAGTGGAAGGTATTTTATTCAAAATTCCCATGGCCTGGATTTCCTGGAAAATTGCCACATTTTGAGAGGGCATTTTTTGCTGTCTGCCTTCTTTCTCTGTGCAGGAGGTGGCAGTTATTTTCTTTAATTTATTTTGACAGACATGGTTTCCAGTGCCCCCACTAAGGATCTTTTAACTTTTGCCATCACTGGATTCAGGTTTCCCCTTTTGGACACCCTGATATCTGAACCATCTTTATCTAGTCTTTTGATAGCTGTGCAGCTTTATCTTTCTCTTTTTTTCGTGTTGCCTTTTACATTATTTGCTGCTGTACATGCAGAGATGGACCCTTTAGATGTGTGCTTTGGCTCCACTCTTGGAGCCTTTTTCATATTTTAGGTGACACAGTGGCAGTCTGAGAAGGCAAGGTTCTTTTAAAAATGTTTACCCTTTTAAATGAGCTTTTGGGCAAAACGTATTACAGGACTTACAGTATATAAAGTAGTTGTGGACTTCAATACTTTAAACAAAGCTTGTGACATTCTGCCCTTGCCAGGAGCTGAAAACAATTTGTACAAGTGTTGATGGTCACAAGGTCTCTCTGACATATCAGTTAGAAGAACCTTGAAATTATCAAAACAATTCCCAAAACACAATGCAGTAC
This sequence comes from Neoceratodus forsteri, assembly GCA_016271365.2. Taxonomy (NCBI): domain Eukaryota; kingdom Metazoa; phylum Chordata; order Ceratodontiformes; family Ceratodontidae; genus Neoceratodus; species Neoceratodus forsteri. The sequence goes on from CM057459.1 coordinate 338,650,658, forward strand.
AAGAGCCCAATAGTAAAAATGGCTCTTGTACTCAAAAACTGTGCCAGAGGTCAAATCTCGGCTCCTGCATGGAAAGTGAAAACAATCTGCCCTCTGTACACTGTATAGCTAAATATAGTAAACCACTAAAATTAACAAAAGAAAAGTGGTTTACTAGCCAAAATACTCAAAATAGTCATGGTAGCCAAGTAGGATATTCTTTGGTTCATGGGAATCAAGCGAAACCAGAGAAACCTAAATTTACAGAAAACTCTAGCTAAATGAAGAGTAATTGAGAAAACTGATTAAAGTACACTGTTCTGATATAACTACAAAATAAAAACCTGAATGGAGAACCAGCTGTTACTGGAGTTCACTATGGGGTGACTGCTCTCTTCAGGCAGAGAAACAGATTTGAGCAAAGGCCAGAGTGGAGCCACGATGCAGAGTTTTAACCTAAATTCAAATTCTAAAATTTGCATAGGTTCCATCTCCATGGCATCTCTCGATGACGACATAAAGGAAAAATATTAAGTAAGTGACCCTGGGGTTAGAAGGCCTTTTCTGGTGGGTCAACTGTATGTTCACATGTAAGATTTCTTTTCCGTTGGAGTGTGAAAGGGAACAATTTTGGCTTCTGTAGTTTTGGGAATTCTTTGAACTGCAAGGATAAGTCTTGACTCATTGCTTCCAGGACCTACTTATCTTTGGTGATTTTTGACTATTCCTGGAAACAGTGAGCCAGCCCTCAGCCCAGGCATGGCTAGGTGACCTGGGCAGAATTGTCAGGGTTTTGTTTTGCTGTGGCTTAGGGGCTGGTGCTGCAGCTGCGTGCCTAGTGCCCTTCTGCCCCACCTATATTAACCTCTCTGGGGATGATACTCATAAGGCCTTGGGCAGTAGCCCCTACCCTTGCCTCCCCTTCTGTGAGGCCTGTAGCAAGTGGAGGCCTTTTGCTTTGTGTTATTGCCATAAGTGATTTTGTATTCATCCAACTTTTCATATATGCGTCTGTCTTGTCACAAACAGGGAATTTTCCTTGGAGGATAAATCCTTGCCTTGGTCTGTGTGTTTTGGGTTAGGATGGTAGTCTGCCCAGGCAGACCTCAGAGTGACTGCATGGGCCAGGACCCTTAAAACAGGGTCATTGGTATCCACAACCATATGGTATTGGTATTTAGTGGCATCCAGGGCTGATTTGGCTGTTTAAGCTAAGTCCTGTACCACTTCAGTGTTTACTTTTTCACTCATTGGCAGTACTGAATTCCATACTGCCTTCTGATACTGAGCTGTGCATGCCATATGGCTGCTTATCTAAGGAGCAAGGAAGTCATTGTGTATACTTTTTGGCCATGGTAACAGCTTTCTGAAATCCTTCTCAGGAAGCCGGGTAGAGAAAGGCACCTTAGCCTTCTCTCATGCAGCAGCCTGAACCACTCCTCCATGATCAAGGAGGGCGTACAGGTACTCAAAACCATGCCTGTCCACATGGTAACTTCTTTTCTGTTTTCTTATAAATGCCAGCAGCTGCTGTAGATGCTGACATGATTCTGACAGTGGCTTTTGGAGAGATTTCTGGATGGGAAGCGCAGCCTCTTTGTAGGAGCCAGAACCTTCCGTCCATGAATTCAGTCTACTCTTCATCCTCCTCAGCATTATAAGCGGAGATGGTGAGAGTGTTCACCATTGCTTAACAAAGGAATAGTGGGATGTGTAATCCTCTGAAGGCCTGGGAGGAGAACCAAATTCCTGCTCTGGTGAACACCCTCCTCATCTTCATAATATATTTCCTCTTCATCCACAGGCTGTTGGTGTGGAACTGGAGTGGGGTGTGTGCATATTCATAACATTTCCCATAGGAAGAACCTACAATGCCCTTGTCATGTTCTCTGCTGAGGACATCTGTCCTGTGTTCATTGTCTGCTCTCTTCATTTTTCAGGAGATTGACAGAGACATGTTTTGTTTGTTTTTCTTTGCAGATACTGTCTCCAGTTCCTGCTCTGAGACTCTTTTACTTTAGCCATCACAGGACTCAGAGTTCCCCCTTTCTGACACTCTGGATTCTGAATCATCTTTACCAGGCTTTTCTGATGGCTGTGCAGCTTTATATTTTTAATGTGTCCCTATGACATGGACTGCTGCTGATTCTGAGGAAAGAGCCCTCTTCTGAGAATTTACTGTACTTTGGTGGCGTGGAGGCAGACTAGAAGCCATAAAGTCTTCCCTTTTTGCCTTTTTATTTTTGTTTTAGGTCAAAACTTTTTACAGAGTTCACAATTCATGAAATAGTGGTCTGCACCCAAGCACCTTATTAAACAGAGCTTGTGGCAGTCTGACCTTGCCAGGAGCGGAAAGCAATTGGTACAATTTATAAAGTCAGTGGGTTCTGTTCATTGCTTCTTTAGTCTGTCAGTCATGCCAAACACTGACAAACCTTAATGTCTTCCTGGGCTCCCTCAATGCCCACTGCCAGGCTGACATCCTGTCTTTGTTTGATCCTGTTCATTTACATGTAGTGCCATGCTGAGCCTCCACCTGTCCCTTTAATAGACTATCTGATATGTGTGTAGTGAATGGTCTGAGCTGGGTCCGAGTAATTTAGGGCTTACGACCGACCAACTACCACTCTGATTTGCGTCATTCTGCAGTCAATACTTTGTGCAGGGAGCCTGTATGGAAACTGTGCTTATTTACTGCTTATATACTATTACATTTGACAGAGGAGTTTGTGTAACCTGATTTCTTTGCAGCTTATGCCTTTGGAATGGAAGCCACCATGTTAGGTCTGGGACTTCCAATAATTGGACCACTCAGACTCTGGGGCCTAAAATGGATCCTGGCCCAAGGGTCTTGTGGGAAGGAAAACTGTACTTTTGTAGTTTTTAGGTTGCTGCCAAAACTAACCTGGAGGGTAGCCCTAACTGTGACTGATAGCTTCCCCAGCCAATCTACTTTCTGGACTACAAGGGAAATCCCCAGTGCTACATGAGACAGTGGATCAGTTGGAGCTGGAGTTTGGAGTGTGAACAGCTTGAGCTTTCGAGCAGCTGCTCACTGAACGGAGCGTAGTGGAATCAGCAGGAAGAGACCTAACTGCTCCCCTGCCACGCTTCTCCTGCCTTGAACTGCCTGATAGCAGAAGTCAGACTTGTTCGATTGAAGCCTGGAACTGTGGCAGAATGAAGAAAAGAGTTTATCAGTACCATTTGTGTTTTGGACCGAAGATTTGCTCCTGAAGCGATCGGTCCAACTAGTGTGTGAGATGAATTTTGGATTGAGAGGTTTGCTCAGTGAATCTACTGTATTTGCAACCTAACTGTATCTGAACTGTACAAAGTTAGTGCTGCTTTATTTGAATATGCCAAATATGTTTTGTGGGTCAAGTCTTGCTTGCCTCGTCTCAACCTGTCATACCAGTTGGAGGCTTCCCCAGCAAGAAAAATGAGAACTTAGCCAATTTGCTTATCCTGCCTGGGTCTTTGCCAATCTGGCCCAGACCGACTGTCCTGCACCAGACACTGTTTTGGTGAGGGCCGGCACAGGGATCCAGCCCTTGTCAACAGCTGCCCAGGTTACGGCCTGGGCGAGCCTTCAGAAAGAGGAGGTGCGCGTGTCGGCCCTGCTTCCCATGCTCATCAGTAAACACCATGAGGTCTTAATATCGTCTGCCATCCTGCAGAAATCTGGTAGTGTGAGTACACTCAGGGTAGCTCTCTGCAGGGTATTTAAATCATCTGTGGTACCATCTGATTTCATTTACTTTCTGGGTTTCAAGAGACTGAGCCAACCAGCTCCGATTACAAATAGTCATCTTGTTGTTTTGTATGTAACTGCCTTTCTTTCCATCAAGGGCCCCAACATCAGCTGCAACACGGCCACCCTCAGGCAACGCCTCTAGCTAGCCAGCTTTCCATTCAGGGTACCCAGTGTTGTTGAACTGTATATTTGGGACATAAAGTGCATGCCAGAAAAACCTGATTTAAATCAGAGCACAAATCATTTGACTACATTCGCCTTCCTTGTTCACTTCCATAAATAAACCTGATTGTCTTTTTCATATTTAATCTGGCTAGTGTGCATATTATTGGTTGGGTTACAGTGTTGAAAGTGTGCAGCGGTACTGCTAACCTTATTTTACAGGAGTTTCAGGGAGTTGCTGAAGGTCCATCCCTGGTGGTAAGGTGAAGGGTGTGTGCATATCATTACTTCTATATACTGACTGTGTGTTAACTGCTATTAGAGGTACAGAGCCACTAGGAGGTTAGTAGTGGTTGTAGCTTCCCAGAGGCTATAACAAGCTAGACAGACACCCCCAATACTGTTACTCTGGGTGAGGCACCTTACTACAGAATCCAGGCCCCTCAACCTGTGCTCAGACATACAGGCAGGGGTAGTAACCTCTGGGATAAGCGCTGCCTATGGGTTACATCTTGGAGGCACTGCTGGGATTAGCGCTCTCGTGGCCAAAGGTAAAATATCAGTCAGTTGTGAATTTGAAGAAAATTTTGAGATGGAGGGCTCACTACACCTAAGTGGAAGATGTCTCCAAATAAGCTGGTCGTGCACCGCATGATGAGGTGGAGTGAGGCAGAAGGGATGACCCCCACAATGCTTTACTGTTACTATACATTCCAATGGGGACTACTAATGCCACTATAAAAGGAAACCATGGGAAAAGTTAAGTGTCCGGGAAGGTTTCAGTGTGAGCAGGACTCAGACCTGTTTGAGAAGACTCTAATTGCCTCATTTCATGTAGCCTCCTAGACCCTGAGCCATACCCGCTGTTTATGCCGAAGGATCCCAGACTGGGTTGGAGGGTCATTCAAGTAGATAGTGGCCCATCTTCCCTTGGGGGTTCTCAAAGGTAGAAGGATTTAGACAGAAGTTATCGGGCTGTTAGCTGTGGAAGGGCAGACTGTGGAAGGCTTTGGAGGACTCTGAGAAGGTCACTCCCATACATTCTCCTCCGGCCACTCCAGCCTCGCACAGGGCATCACTCATTGCAGCATCTCCCACTGTGGTACCCTCGGTGCACCTAGACTCTTACAGTATCACAGGCTCAGGCTGTTTTCTGGTGCTGTCCCTGTTACTGTGGGAGAAGATGACTTGGAAACCTGGATGGACTATGCCCCCGGTCCAAGAGTGGCAATATTCTGAGGGGAAAACAAAAGACTTAAGGAGAGTTTAAAGGGCCCTGCACTGGAAGCCATCCAGTTCCTCCAGTCCACCAATCCAGAGGTCTCTGCTGGCAAGTACTTATCTGCTTTAGAAGGGTATTTGGTAGTACTGAATCAGGAGAGGACTTGCTGTGGAAGTTTAAGTCTACCAAACAGTGGAAAAATGAGCGACTGTCTGCTTTTGTGACCAGCAGAATGGGCTTTACAAAGGCGCACCGGCAGAGGCATCTCAGCTAGTGAACTGAATCATACAAGACTGGAACACATATGTAAGTCTGCCCACTATTTGAGTGTGCTCATGCTGAAGTTAAAATTTCAAGATATAAAGCCAACCCTCCTGAATACTGTTGGTTAATGAAAAAATTTGGGAGGCAGAGAACAAGGACGATGGTTGGGACCCATATGCTGGGGTTGCATAACTGCCCGACTCCAGATGGACCTACTGAAAGAGAGACAACTCTGAGTCACAACAAGTCAGTGAGTTGTTGAAAGAATTGAAAGAACTGAGCGCCAGCAGGCAGGCTGCAATTGAACAGGCTAAGACTCATGGTATTTGCCCACCAAGACTGAGCCTGTCAGTGAGGCCCTACCTGTCTGTACACAGGGCCAATGCCCTTGCTGCCAAGTCTTGAGCTGACCCTAGCATGGTAAAAGAAATGAGGGAATTGCAAGCTATGGTGAGAGATCTCATTTATGCCACCTGATGCTCTGCCCTTGGAGGAGCTACAGGGGAATGGAGTCTGAGCCTAAGCCAAAGGAAGAGAGTAGGCTCTGCCCGACCACTACAAACCTCGTGAAGACACGACCCATCCTGCTAACCCCGAGCTAAGTTATTTTGCTACTGGTGTGGAGAAAATGGGCACACCAAGTGAGCTTGCAATGCTCCAGAAGACCTCTGACGACTCACTACCAAGCTACTCAACCTGGTCCGACAAAGCAATATAAAGCCACAAAGAAAAATTACTCACCTTAGTAATGTTGTTTCTTCTAATGGAGTCTTGCTATATTATGACAATTGCAGTATGACCGAGTTTGAACTGCTCCAGAGGTGAAATAGTTAACTTTCCATGAAAGCATGGAATCTTGTGGACTCAGTTAAGGAAACTCTGTCTGGTTGCTTTCAAACCTAAACCGTCAGATCTTTACAGAGCAAACTCACTAAGGTTCTGTGTGGAAGCTGTAAACCTACACTAGCCAACTGGCTACTAACATATAAACACACTTCTTGGTCTCGAAAAAAGACTCAAGTCAAGAGACCCAAAGACTAAATAAAACACAAGTTCACCCGAAGGAAGGGTGAGACAAAAGAAAAAATACTCACCTTAGTAATGTTGTTTCTTCTAATGGAGTCTTGCTATACTATGACAATTGCAGTATGACCGCAAGTTAGAACTGCTCCGGAGGTGAAATAGTTAACTTCCATGCAAGGCATGGAATCTTGGCCAGGTCGGTTAAGGAAGCTCTGTCTGCTTGCTTTCAAGCGAAACCGTCAGATCTTTATGAGCTAAAACTCACTAAAGTTCTGTGTGGAAGCTGTAAACCTACACTAGCCAACTGGCTACTACCCTAACAAACACACTTGTTGGTCTCGAAAAAGACTCAAGTCAAGAGACCCAATAATGAAATAAAACACACTCACCCTAGGGAGGGTGAAACAAAACAACAAAGTGGCAAGAAAAACAGAGTGCCAACACTGTGATGCCACCCACAGCACAAAAACAAGGTTCTGAAGGGGGCAGGCAGGGAGGGAGGTCATAATATAGCAAGACTCCATTAGAAGAAACAACATTACTAAGGTGAGTAATTTTTCTTCAAACAACATGAAGTCTTGCTATATTATATTATCAAGACTACACAGCAGTACCCCATGGAGGAGGGACAGAACCTACTTAGGGAATAGGCTCTGAAGGACAGCTGTGCCAAACCGAGCATCACTCTAGCTTGAATGTCCAGGAATACTGCTTGGTAAAAGAGTGAACCGTTTTCAGGTAGCTGTTGACATATCTCTAGAATGGAGATGTCTCTGGCAGCAGCCAGAGAAGCAGCTGTCCTCTGGTAGAGTGGCCCTCAGGCCTGAGAGAATCTTACAACTTTCATAAAGTGGATACAAGGCATTCCTCATAATCTTGCAAGTGAGGAACAGTAAGAACAGTCAAACCTGTGACCCTTAGTGCAGCTCTATGTAGTAGCTAAGGGCCCTCTTCACATCTAAGCTGTGTAGCCTCCTCTCACCAGAGGAAGAATGGTCAGTGAAGTAAACAGGGAGAGAAATAGATTGATTAAGGTGGAAATCGAAACCACCTTAGGCAGGGACTTTCTATTAGTCGAAGGACTACCTTATCTCTGTGAAAGGAGATAAAGTCTGGCTCCACTGACAATCTTGTAATTCACTTATGCATCTGGCAGAGGTGATAGCTACCAAAAACACAGTTTTCCAAGTCAGGAACTTAAGCTCAGCTGAAGTCAAGGGCTCGAAAGGAGGTTGCATGAGCTGAGCAATGCAAACATTGAGATCCCAGGCAGGGCAGGGTCCTGAATGGAGGTTAGTGTGAAGCAAACCCTAAAAAACTTGGCAAATACAGGGTGAGATGAAGAGAGGGTTTACCTGCTGAAAGAAAAACAGAGACAGCTGCCAAATGTACCTTCAGGGTAGTTGGTCTCAACCCTAAAGTGTTTAGATGGACCATATAATCTAGAACTGTGGGTAAATCAGCAGTGTCTGGGGAAATATTCTTTTCCGAGCACCATATGGAAAATCTTTTCCATTTGGAGTTATAAGTAGCCTGGTAGAAGGCTTCCTAGAAACCTTGAGGTATATCCATTACACCTTGAGAGAGGTGTAGGCCAGCAAACTCTAGCTCTTCAAGAACCAGGCCTTGAGATTGAGAGACTTGAGATTGGTACCAAACCCTTCCCTGGGCACAGGTTAACAGATTGTGATTCTTGGGAAGGCACAGGGAGGATGGACTGCTAAGGACAGGAGGAGAGGATACCAGGGTTGCCTGGCCCAATCCGGGGCAATCAGAATGACCTGCAGGATTGGGCTCTGATTTTGACTAGCACTTTGAACAGGAGAGGGAAAGGAGGAAGGCATGAGAAACTTCCTTCCCAGCTGAGAGCTAAGGCGTCCAGAGGACTGAGCCCAAGACTACAGGGGCCTGCAGCAAAAGAGGGGAAGTTGATGATTGTCTGGAGCTGCAAAGAGATCTATTTGAGGTGCCCCATTTGGCAAATACCACTCCCAGAACCAAGGGATCCAGGGACCCTCGTGATGCCCTGAGAGATCCTCATGAGAGCATCTGACAGGACATTGTCTTTGCCTGGGAGGTGAACTGCCAAAAAGGGAGGTGCTCAGGAAGTACGCCAGAGACCACAACTTCATAGCTTGGTGCACAAGGCCGTGGACCGAGTGCCCCCTGCTTGTTGATGTACCACATTGTAGTGGTGTTGTCTGTAATGACCTGCACAGTCTTGTTCTGAACAGATTTTGAGAAAGCTTGAAGTGCTAGAAAAACTGCTCTGAGCTCCAACAGGTTGATGTGGAGCAGAGATTCCTGTGAGGACCACAGTCCATGGGTGAGTGAGATCGCCCATGTGGGCCCCCACCTCAAGAGGATGCATCTGTAGTAAGGATTAATGAGTGAGGCTGAGTGACAAAGAGAACTCCTTGTCTCAGGTTGCTCTGATCCTGACACCACTGAAGGGCTTGGATCAGGGTTCGAGTTACTGGGGTCAGTTTGGTAAGAGGATCCTTTCTTTGTGACAAAAGGCCCTCAGATGGAACTGAATGTCCCTCATCTGAAACCCTGCTCCTTGCACTACTGCTGTGGAAGCAGCCATGTGCCCTAGGAGCTGCAGAAAATGCCTTGCTGGTGAGAGACCTGCAGGGTGAATAAAGAGGCCACGGAGACTAGGGTGTTTGCCTTGTCTAGAGGGAGGAAGACCCTGGCTTCCTGGGTGTTCAACTCTGCGCCTATGAAGGTTAGGAGCTGGACAGGCTCAATACTGACTTTGAGAGAGATTCAGAAGGAAACCTGGTGACGTAAGCAGTTGCTGGGTTATCTGAAGATGTAGGTTGACCTGATCTGGGTATTGTCCTACTATGAGCCAATCGTCCAAATAAGGAAGATGGCAATCTTGCCTTCTTAGGCAAGCTACTGCTACTGCCAGGCATTTGGTAAATACTCTTAGAGCCGAGGTGAGTCCAAGGGCATTGCTCTGAACTGGTAATGGCCTGAGGGCAGCTCGAACCTGAGTACTTCGGTGGGAGCTTCTGATGAGAATATGGAAGTAGGCATCCTTGAGGTCCAGGGATGCTAGCCAGTCCCCTGGCCTTGGGAAGGTAAAATGATTCCCAAGTCACCATTTTGAACTTTGGTTTTAAAGGTGCTTGTTTAGGTATCTGAGATCCAGGATGGGCGCCATTCTCCTGTCTTTTGGGGTAAGAGGAGTACCTGGAGTACAACTCTTGCCCTGGTGTAGGGGTGGAACCCTTTCCACAGCTCTGAGGAGGCGAGAGGTGGAGACCTCTGACTCTAAGGTTAGTGCCTCCGATGGAGATGCAGGAGGAAAAGATCTGGTCCTCATTTTCGGAAATTTTTTGAAGCTGAGGACCAGTCCCAACACTACTTCCAGGACCACTTGTCTGATGTGAAAGACTTCCAGTCCTGGACAAAATGCAAGCCAGCCTGCCCGCGTAGAGAGAAGCGGCCCTGGCTACCCCATCAGGGTGCCTGCTTGGCAGGGAGCTTTGGGCTGAGCAGTGGGAAGCAGGCCTGCTTGAACCCCTCCTGCCTTCCTCTAAGAATCCCCTCTGGGCATAGGAGGAGGAAGAGGCTTGAGCCTGATAAAAGGCCTATGAAAAGGCCTGCCTCTGCCCTGGGAAGCTGCTTTTTGAGTGGCCTGCCTTTCCTTGGCTTGTGCACTCAATAGGTGGTCCTGTATTCATCCATTTTCTTCTATAATTCTCTGTTTGCTCCCCAAACAAGGAATTGCCAATCACAGGAAAATCAATGGCTTTTGACTGGGTATCCTGTGACAATGTGGTGCATCTGATTCAGGCCATTCTCGAAGTGCCACAGAAGTAGCCATAACTCTAGAAGATACATCATTAGAGTCCACATCAGCATTAAATTGCATTTTGATGCCTCAATACCATCTAAAGCCACCTGTTCCAGATCCCTGGCAAACTTGTCAGGAGTTGTTTGACTAGAGCCAGCGCAGTATCCCATCTGGATTTCTGGTATCTGGCAGCATAAGCCATTTAATTTGCTTGTCAGAGCCCCAAGGATGCTACCATGTACTGTTTCTTTGCCATAGCATCAATCTTCCTGGAATCCTTTTCAGGAGGATGTGAAGCTAAGGGGATATTTGCCTTGTCACAGGCTGCAGCCTGCACTACACCACATGGCTGCATTGCTGTGTGAGAAATTCTATGTCAGAACCTGATAAAGTATACCTTCTGTCCATCCTTTTATCCACAGGAGGTATAGAATGATGAGTTTTAAAACTTTTATTGTCTGTTTCCTGAAAGATTTATGAAGGAATAGACAGTCTCTTGGATTCTGGAATATCCATCATTTCTACACAATCAGGCTCCTCCTGATCATCCACAGCTTCATAATAGGAAGCTGAAGAGTTTCAACAACCTTCTTGTAAAAGATGAAATGAGCAGGACTCAGAAAGCCTGGGGAACCCCTAAAGGTCTGTCAGGAGGTATCTGGCTCAATAGGAGCCTCAGATCTTCCAGACCATAATCACCCTCTTCATACTCTCCTTCCCTCCCACGGTTCATAAAATTCCTCAAAATCATAATCCTGAACTGGTGGGACCTGGTGAACCGAAAGTCTCCCAGATGGAGTCGGTTCAGGGAACGGTGAAAGAGACTGGACAATTTGGATTGCTTTGGCTATCTCTTCAGCTGTTGGGAAAGAACTTTTTCCACAGCAGCAGACTTTCTAGTCCTTTTGCAGGGACTGGCTCCTCGGAGCCAGCTCTTTGTTGCCCAGGAATCTGGCCTGGTCAGTGGGCACTCCCTCAGGTTCGGTTGGCACCGAACCGGCGCCATCCGGTCAGCGGACTTTGGCCTCCCTTTCCTGAGCCTACCAACTCTTTTTCAACAGTGGCAGCAGGGAAATTCTTGCAAATCTGGCAGTCTGAATCGAGGTGGTCAAACCCCAGGCAATAAACACAGGTGCTGTGAGGTCAGCCTTGGCAAAAGGCTTCCCACAGACATCGCAGTCATCTGAAACACAGTGGGCCGGTTTTCTTTTGGGTTTCTCAGACATTATGCCAGCCTAACCAAACTTGCCCGTTTATGGCAATCCACCAAGCTAGACTCTCCTATCGGTTCCCAACCGTGTCACGAGCCGTGGAAAAAACCGTAATGAAATCCGTTTTAGAACCACGATAGGAACGGGAACCGCACTAAAAAGGACTAGCAATTGAAAAAGCAAGCCTAATCGGTTCGAGCCGAACCGATAAATGTTACAAGTTCCACACAGAAAATTCGTATGTAAAACTATCTGTGCTTACGTTACAGACAGAGCTTGAACCGAGCAGTTTGCGGTTAAACTTAGACGAAATTTAATATTTTAAACTGTTTTAAACCGCAAAATGAACGAACAAAAGGAGAAATCTCGGGCGACTGTCCAGTGAGGCGGAGTAAAGAATCTGATGGTTTGGTTTGAAAAGCAAGCAGACAGAGCTTCCTTAACCGACTCGCAGCTCAAGATTCCATGCCTTACATGGAAGTTAACTATTTCACCTCGGAGCAGTTCTAACCTGCAGTCATACTGTAATTGTCATAATATAGCAAGACTTCATGTTGTTTGAAACAACAAAGTGGCAAAAATAGACTGCCAACACTGTGGTGCCCACCACAGCCCAAACAAGGTTCTGAGAGGGGCAGGAGGGAGGTCATAATAGCAAGACTCCATTAGAAGAAACAACATTACTAAGGTGAGTAATTTTTTCCTCAAACAGCATGAAGTCTTGCTATATTATGACAATTGAGACTACACAGCAGTACCCATGGAGGAGGGACAGAACCTACTTAGGAATAGGCTCTGAAGGACAGCTGTGCCAAACCGAGCATCACTCCGAGCCTGGATGTCAGGGAATAATACTTGGTAAAAGTGTGAACTGTTTTCCAGGTAGCTGCTTGACATATCTCTAAAATGGGGATGTCTCTGGCCGCAGCCAGAGAAGCAGCTGTACCTCTGGTAGAGTGAGCCCTCAGGCCTGAGGGGGAACCTTACCCAGCTTTCATAACAGAACTGGATACAAGAGACAATCCAGCTGGCAATGGATCTTTTAGTGGCAGGTTTCCCCTTGCCAACCTCACCATAAGTGAGGAACAGTTGGAGGAGTCAAACCTGTGACCTTAGTACGCTCTATGTAGTAACTAAGGGCCCTCTTCACATCTAAGCTGTGCAGCCTCCTCTCACCAGGGAGGAATGGTCAGTGAAGTAAACAGGGAGAGAGGATAGACTGATTAAGGTGGAAATCCGAAACCACCTTAGGCAGGAACTTTCTATTAGTCCGAAGGACTACATTATCTCTGTGAAAGGAGATAAAGTCTGGCTCCACTGACAATGCTTGTAATTCACTATGCGTCTGGCAGAGGTGATAGCTACCAGAAACACAGTTTTCCAAGTCAAGAACTTAAGCTCAGCTGAAGACAAGGGCTCAAAGGGAGGTTGCATGAGCTGAGCAATGCAAACATTGAGATCCCAGGCAGGAGCAGGATCCCTGCATGAAGGGTTGGTGTGAAGCAATCCCTTAAAAACTTGGAAAACACAGGGTGAGATGACAGAGAGAGGACTTACCTGCTGAAATAAAGGCAGAGACAGCTGCCAAATGTACCTTCAGAGTAGCTGGTCTCAGCCCCAAAGTGTTTAGATGGACCATGTAATCTAGAACTGTGGGTAAATCAGCAGAGTCTGGGAAATATTATTTTCGAACACCATATGGAAAATCTTTCAATTTGAAGTTGTAAGTAGCCCTGGTAGAAGGCTTCCTAGAAGCCTTGAGTATATCCATTACACCTTGAGAGAGGTGTAGGCCAACAAACTCTAGCTCTTCAAGAACCAGGCCTTGAGATTGAGAGACTTGAGGTTCAGGTACCAAACCCTTCCCTGGGCACAGGTTAACAGATTGTGATTCTTGGGAAGGCACGGGAGGATGGACTGCTAAGGACAGGAGGAGAGGTACCAGGGTTGCCTGGCCCAATCCGGGGCAATCAGAATTACCTTGCAGGATTGGGATCTGATTTTGACTAGCACTTTGAACAGGAGAGGAAGGGGAAAGGCATAGAAACTTGCCTTCCAACTGAGAACTAAGCGTCAGAGGACTGAGCCCAAGACTGGGGACCTGCAGCAAAAGAGGACGTTGATGATTGTCTGGGCACAAAGAAATCTATTTTGAGGGGTGCCCCATTTGGCAAATACCACTCCCAGAACCAGGGGATCCAGGGACCACTCATGATGGCCCTGAGAGATCCTGCTGAGAGCATCCGCCAGGACATTGTCTTTGCCTGGGAGGTGAACTGCCGTAAGGAGGTGTTCAGGAGTAAGCCAGAGACCACAACTTCATGGCTCGGTGCACAAGGCCATAGACCAGGTGCCCCTCGCTTGTTTGATGTACCACATTGATGGTGTTGTCTGTTCTGACCTGTACAGTTTTGTTCTGAACAGATTTTGAGAAAGCTTGAAGTGCTAGAAAAACTGCTCTGAGCTCCAACAGGTTGATGTGGAGCAGAGATTCCTGAGGGACCACAGTCCCTGGGTGGTGAGTCGCCCATGTGGGCCCCACCCCAAGAGGGATGCATCCGTAGTAAGATTAATGAGTGAGGCTGAGTGTGAAGGGAACTCCTTGTCTCAGATTGCTCTGATCCTGCCACCACTGCAGGGCTTGGATCAGGGTTCGAGTTACTGGGATCAATTTGGAAAGAGGATCCTTTCTTTGAGACCAAAGGGCCCTCAAATGGAACTGAATGTCTCTCATCTGAAATCTTGCTCCTTGCACTACTGCTGTGGAAGCAGCCATGTGTCCCAGGAGCTGCAGAAAATGTCTTGTTGGTCAAGAGACCTGCAGGGTGAATGGGGAGCCAGGGAGACTAGGGTGTTTGCCCTGTCTGAGGGAGGAAGGCCCTGGCTTCCTGGGTATTCAGTTCTGTGCCTATGAAGGTTAGGAGCTGGACAGGCTCCAGTACTGACTTTGAGAGATTCAGGAAAACCTAGGAAGTAAGCAGTTGCTGAGTTATCTGAAGATGTGGGTTGACCTGATCTGGGGATTGGCCTATTATGAGCCAATTGTCCAGGTAAGGAAAGATGGCGATCTTTTGCCTTCTTAGGCAAGCTACTGCTACTGCCAGGCATTTGGTAAATACCCTTGGGCCGAGGTGAGTCCAAGGGCACTGCTCTGAACTGGTAATGGCCTGAGGGCAGCTCGAACCTGAGGTACTTCGATGGGAGCTTCTGATGAGAATATGGAAGTAGGCATCCTTGAGGTCCAGGGATGCTAGCCAGTCCCCTGGCCTTGGGAAGGTAAAATGATTCCCAGAGTCACCGTTTTGAACTTTGGTTTTAAAGGTGCTTGTTTAGGTATCTGAGATCCAGGATGGGCCGCCATTCTCCTGTCTTTTGGGGTAAGGAAGTACCTGGAGTACAAACCTTTGCCCTGATGTAGAGGTGGAACCCTTTCCACAGCTCTGAGATCGAGGAGGGTAGAGACCTCCTGACTCTAAAGAGAGTGCCTCCGATGGAGATGCAGAGGAAAGATCTAGTTCTCATCTTGGAAATTTTTGAAGCTGAGAACCAGTCCCTGGCTTACTACTTCCAGGACCCACTTGTCTGATGTGAGAGACTTCCAGTCCTGGACAAAGTAAGCCAGCCTGCCCCCTACTGGTAGAGGAGAAGGCCCTGCTACCCCATCAGGGTGCCTGCTTGGCAGGGCTTTGGGCTGAGGGGTGGAAGCAGGCCTGCTTGAACCCTTCTGCCCCTTCCTCTAAAGAATCCCTCTGGGCATAGGAGGAAGAGGGCTTGAGCCTGGTAGAAAGGCCTATGAAAAGGCCTGCCTCTGCCCTTGGGAAGCTGCTTCTGAGGAGTGGCCTGCCTTTCCTTGGCCTGTGCACTCCGATAGGTGGTCCTGTATTCATCCATTTCTTCATGTAATTCTCTGTTTGCTCCCCAAGCAGAGAATTGCCAACTCCTAGGAAAATCCATGGCTTTAGACTGGGTATCCTGTGACAAGGTGGTGCATCTGAGCCAAGCCATTCTGCGAAGAGCCACAGAAGTAGCCATGACTCTTGATGATACATCATTAGAGTCCACGCAGCATGAAATTGCACCTTTGATGCCTCGATACCATCTTTAGCCACCTGTTCCAGCTCCCTGAAAAGCTGGTCAGGGACTTGTTTAGCTAGAGCCAGCATAGTATCCCATCTGGATTTCTGGTATCTGGCAGCGTAAGCCATATAATTTGCTTGTCTGAGTCCCAAGGATGCTGCCATGTACTGTTTCTTTGCCATAGCATCAATCTTCCTGGAGTCCTTTTCAGGAGGATGTGAAGCTAGGGAATATTTGCCTTGTCATAGGCGGCAGCCTGCACTACACCACATGGCTACATTGCTGTGTAAGAAATTCTGTGTCAGAACTTGATAAAGTATACCTTCTGTCCATCCTTTTGTCTACAGGACGTATAGTATGAGAGTTTTGAAACTTTTACTATCTGCTTCCTGAAAGATTTATGAAGGGAATAGACAGTCTCTTAGACTCTGGAATATCCATCATTTCTACACAATCAGGCTCTTCCTGGTCATCAACAGCTTCCTCAAGAGGAAGCTGAAGAGTTTCAGCAACCTTCTTATAAAACATGAAGTGAGAAGGGACTCAGAAAGCCTAGGGGAGGGACCCTAAAGGTCTGTCTGGGAGGTATCTGGTTCAATAGAGACCTCCAGATCTTCCAGACCATATTCACTCTCCTCATACTCTTCTCCCGGTTCATAAAATTCCTCAAAATCATAATCTTGAACCGGAGGAACCGGTGAACGAGCGTCTCCCAGATGGTGTCGGTTCAGGAACGAGAAAGAGACTGGACAATTTGGATTGCTTTAGCTATCTCTTAAGCTGTTGGGGAAAGAACTTTTCCACGGTAGCAGACTTTCTAGTCCTTTGCAGGAACTGGCTCCTCGGAGCCAGCTCTTGGTTGCCCGAGTATCGCCTGGTCAGAGGGCGCTCCCTCGGTTCGGCTGGCACCGAACGGGCCGCCATCCAGGTCAGCGGACTTTTGGCCTCCCTTTCCCTGAGCCTACCAACTCTCTTCTCAACGGTGGCAGCAGGAAATTCTTGCAAATCTGGCAGTCTGGAATCGAGGTGGTCAAACCCCAGGCAATAAACACAGGTGGTGTGAGGGTCAGCCTTGGAAAAGGCTTCCCCACAGACATCACAGTGCTGAAACCAGTGGGCCCGGTTTTCTTTTGGGTTTCTCAGACATTATGCAGCCTAACCAAAATTTGCCCGTTTATGGCAATCCACAAGCAAGACTCTCCTATCGGTTCCCAACTGTGTCACGGGCGTGGAAAAACCGTAATGAAATCCGTTTTTTTTAGACCGATAGGAACCGGGAACGCCTCTAAAAAGGACTAGTAGTTCAAAACACAACCTGATCGGGTCAAACCGAACCGATAAATGTTTTACAAGTTCCACACAGAAATTCGTATGTAAACTATCTATTACTACGTTACCACAGACAGAGCTTGAACGAGCAGTTGCGGTTAAAATTAGATGAAAACTGAGTATTTTAAACTTTTAAACCGAAAATGAACCGAGCAAAAGGAGAAATCTCCGGAGCGACTGTTCAGTGGTGGAGTAAAGAATCTGACGGTTTAGGTTTGAAAGCAACCAGACAGAGCTTCCTTAACCGAGCTCGCTCAAGATTCCATGCCTTCATGGAAAGTTAACTAGTTCACCTCCGAACAGTTCAAACCTGCGGTCATACTGCAATTGTCATAATATAGCAAGACTTCATGTTGTTTGAAAGGCCCATCACGAAAATCATTTTCTTCAAAACAGCTGTGGATCAGCCCACCAAGTCCGCACCTCCAGATTGGTCTGAGATGGTGGGTCCCTCCATGGAAACCACCATAACTGTTATTGGCATTTCAACCCGAGCTGTGCTAGACAGTGGCTCACAAGTCACTATTGTGTTCAAAGATTGGTACGACCGACACTTGCCTGACCTTCCACTCCTACCCTTGAAGGACTTCATATGTGGGGTTGAGTGACAAATCTTACCCATATCCGGGTTATGTACGACTGTGGTTATCCTTTCCTACCACAGTTGCTGGTGTGGATGAACCAGTAGAGATATTGGCCTGGTATGCCCATGGACTGAACTGTATGATGGTATCCCTTTGTTAATCAGCACTAATGCCCACATGTTCAGTTAACTAGCAGCTTTGTCAGGAAAAGCAAGAGAGGAAGACTGGAAGGGCCTTACACATCCCTGTCATGGTGCGGAAAGCATATGACCTACAGATGAAAGCCAAAGAGGCTGACAAGGATGAGCCAATGGGAGTTGTGTGGAAGAAAGATCCAGCCCCACTTGTATGCCACCAATGCTCAGTGTACCATCAGTGGTGAAGTACGAATCAAGAAAGATGTCAAGAACAAGATTCTCATGCTGGATGCCCTGGAGGAGGAAACTACCAGAGGACTACTGGTTAAGCATAGCATTCTGCCGACCTGAGCTCACGCCTACGCTTGGTGTGGTGGTGCAAATCAAAATATGTCTGACCGGGATATTAGAGTCAACGAGGCTGCACCCTGGCTACTGTGTAATGTGCAGATACTGCTGTATTGCCTAGCAAGCGATGTACCAAGAAGATGAAGAGGTAACTCCTGATTTGTTTGACTTTGGGGAGTCCCCATATCTGAGGATTGGAAAGCGAAGGTTAGCAGGAAGCTGGCACAGAGAGGAAAGTGTTTTCCTTGAGAGAATGGGATGTCGGATGTGTCACTGGTGCAGAACATTACATCAGACTTCATGATGAGAGGTCATTCCGTGAAAAGTCTAGCTGACTGGCACCAGCGGACATTGACAATGTTCAATGCCTCCTCCAGGAGATGCCAGCAGCTAGAATTATACAAGAATCTTGCAGCCCATACGCTTCTGCTATTGTGGAGGTCTGAAAGAAGAATGGCTCAGAGAGAATGTGCTACACAACACTGAATCGAAGAACCGTACCCAACCAATATACCATGCCACACATTCAGAATGCCCTTGATTGCCTTAATGGAAGCCAGTGGTTTTCTGTGCTAAACCTCAGAGCAGGTATTACCAGATCCGATGGCACCTGAAGATAGGAAGAAAAGGTGTTCATCTGTCCTTTGGGTTTTCAATTCTTATGCATGCCCCAGGGCATTTCAGGAGCACCTGCCACTTTCCAGAGGTTGATGAGGCGAGCTGTGGGAGACATGAATTTTACTAGAATGCCTCATTTATCTGGACGATGTCACTGTGTTTGGCAAGACCCTCCCGAAGAACATGTGGCTCAGTGTCAGTGGCTCAGTAGGTAGCACACTCGCCACTCAGGGCTGGGAGATCAGAGGGCTGTGGGTTCAGTTCCCACAACCGGCACTTGGGTTAATATCCCAGTACTGACACTGTAGTGCAGCATGAGAGGGTGCTGCACTTCTGAGGTGCCGTCTTTCGGATGAGACGTTAAACCGAGGTCCCATCTGCCTGGATTGGTGGTAGTTCAGGTGGATGTTAAAGATCCCATGGCACTTATCGAAAAGAGTAGGGAATTTCCCGGTGTCCTGGCCAAATTCCCTCATTCACTAAAAATACCACCAACAGCATAATCTGGTTCAAGGTCAGTTGAATTATCTGTATCCCCTCCCGGTCGTGCCTGAAAATAGGCAGGATTTGTCTAGTGCACTTACCGGTCAACAAAACTAAATAAATAAAACATGAGACCCGCTTGTTCAAGGTTTTAGACTGACTGGAGGACTTTGGATTAAAACAGTCTATCGACAAATGCCAATTCTTCCAGCAATCTGTGAAATATATGAGGCCACACTGTGTCCTTTGAGGAATTCAAATGGATTCGAGCAAAGTGGAAGCTCTGACCACCTGGCCACAGCCTAACAATCTTAAAGAACTGCAAAGATTCTTGGGGTTCTGGCTACTATTGCTGCTTTGTGAAAGATTATACCAAAGTCATCCATCCTTTGCTCAATTTGACTCAAGGGTACCCACCAACAAACCGAAAATACAAAAGAGTGCTGTAAGAGAAGAGGCAAAGGTCTATTTTAAAGTAAATGAATCTTTTGGGACAAGATGGACTAAAGAGTGTGATGCAGCCTTTACAATATCATTCACCAGTTCACACATGCCCCTGTACTTGCCTACCTAGATCCAGCTAAGCCTTACGTGTTACACACTGATGCCAGCTTAAAGGGACTTGGAGCTATACTTTACCAGGAATATAAGAAAGGACTACGTCAGTGGCTTTTGCCAGCGAAGCCTGACCCCGAAAAGAACTACCCAGTACACAAACTTGAATTTCTTGCGCTGAAATGGGCCATAGTAGATCAGTTTCACGAATACCTTTATGGTGCAAAGATTCTGGTGAAAACTGACAACAACCCCTTCCATATAGTATGTTCAAACGTTGGCCAAGTTAGATGCCACCAGGCACCAGTGTTTATCAGCACTTTCAACCTATGACTATTCAATAGCATACCGCCCAGTCCTGAACCACACTGATGCTGATGCTCTCTCTCTAGAAGGCCGAATCCAGCTCTGAGTGGGTGAGAATGTCGAGCTATCTTTTAAAGCCATTTGCCAAAGTTTGATAAAGATGAACACCGTCAACTGACACTGTTGATTGCTTGGTTGATTGTTTGGGCCCTCCTGACACCTGCAATCCCTGTAGCCTATTGCAATTTTGCAACTTTGGATCTCAGTACTCTGCCTCAACTTGCTCCCACTGATATTCAGTGGGCCCAATCCAAATCCGGTGATTAAACTTGTGTTAGATGCCATAAATGCTGGAAAAAATGTATCCAAACTTTGTTCCCAGGATCAAAGGACTGCCATGCTGTTTTGAGAGGGGCCAGGTTAAAGTTGCACAACAAACTGCTTTACCGGGAGACCACGAATAGAGAGCGGACAAGTTGTCAAACAACAACTAGTGCTACCCACTGCCTTTAAACATGTGGTTTACGTGCCCTCCATGACCAAATGGGACATCTGGGTTGTGACAGAACTTTAGACTTAGCCGTTTCTACTGGCCTAAAATGGGTGCTGATGTCGAGACTCGCATCAAGACTTGTAGCCGTTGCCTACAGAGAAAAGCCCAGCCTCAGAGGGCTGCACCCTAGTTAACATCTCCACCAGGCGCCAATGGACCTTTTATGTATTGACTTTTGTGCTTAGAACCAGACCAAAAGAACATTGGTAATGTGCTGGTAGTGACTGACCATTTTACTCGTTACACTCAGGCCTATCCAACCAAGGACCAAAAGGCATCAACTGTAGCTAAGGTACTGATAGAAAAATTCTTTGTCCATTACTGTGCCCTCAATGAATTCATTCTGATCAAGTGAGAGACTTTGAAAGCCGTCTGATTAAAGAAATTCTTTCACTCTGAGGGTGCAGAAATCCACTCTCTTATCACCCTTAAGGGATCCACAGCCTGAAAGATTTAATCAGACATTACTAGACATGCTGGCACACTTCATCCCAGAGACAAGCCGAGATGGAGTCAACAACTAAGTATGTTAGTTCATGTCTATAACTGTCCTTGAAATGATGCAATTGGATTTTCTCCTACCACTTGATGGTTAGTTGAGAAGCAAGGTTACCAGTAGATATCTGTTTTGGAGTATTCCCGATGGAATCAAGGCAGACAACTATCTCCAGTATGTACAAAACTCAAAGCTCAACTTTATAAGATATTGTGCAGAGATAAGGTAAATGGGAAGGGTGGGTGGCACTGTATGTGAGAGAAGGACTGAAGAGTGTTCACGAGGAGGAAGTACAGAGTTGTCATGGAGGCAAATCCAGGATTCTAAGACTAGGACTCTAAGGACGGGAGTAGTGTGCAGGCCACCATCTCAGACAGAGGAGTTAGACAGGAACTAGCGGAACAGATCAGAAAGGCCTGCAGAAAGGGTATACACAGGGTGGGACAAATCACTTTTTGAACTAGTGGCCAGTTTGGTCACCATACCTCAAAAGCTGGTGGACAAAAATTTTTAGGTGGCCAATTTCTTTACGACAGCTAGACTATAAAATATAGTAGCCATTTTTGAACTTGCCTAAGATGAAATTGTCTATTAACCTACATTTGGGAATGTCTTTACCAGAGATTCTGATGAGAATTAGCCTGCCAGAACAGCATCAAGCATACACACACAGGAGGAGAATTTATGAAGTACAAATTGAAAGTCCTGCCTGCCTGTCTAATGCAAAAAGGGAAGCAGGGTGGGAGTCGCACTTACATCACAAGTATGAGAAAATGAGAATGAAATCACCAGTCACTGCAGAGGAACTACTGAAGATGGGACCATCGGAGAAACACCTCCTGACGAATCCGAAAAAGAAGGGCGCACAATTATGAGAAAATGAGATGAAAATCACCAGGATAATGACTGAAGATGGGACCGTGGAGAAACACCATGACGGACAGGGGTTTGACTGATCAGAACCTGCTGATTTACAAGTGGAAACAAGTCCTAGTGCTATAAGTGTACACTGTTTTTTTTTTTTAAATAAAGCAATAAAACCTTTCAGATGTTGTGGTTCTCTTATTGTATTGTGTGTTTTGTGACTTTTTTTTTTATGACATGGCCAGGCCTGCGCTGCTGCTGTGCTGTTACCATCTGATCCACCACTGCAGGGCCATCATCACTAAAATTAAATTTTGAGGGCAAGAGCAGAAAAAATGTTAAATGCTTCCTAAAATTATGGCGGCTGACAGATTGCTAACAGTATTTCTATTGCTGTTACCGTCTTCTTCAAAATCGGTCCAACACCTCCCACTGTCTCCAACACAACCACTGCCTGTCACCTAAAACTCAACTCTCTGACTCCTCATCTATTTCTGCTTCCAAGTCCATAACATCTGATTCTAGGTGTGTGACCTTATGCCCAGAAAGATGCCGATATCCGGTGTTGGTGAGTACCAATGATCAATTGATGGGTCTGGATTAAAGTCTGCTGTTGTTGGTCCATTTAAACTGATCATCAGCAGATCATCCATAGTGCTATCAATAAGATTGCTATGAGGTATTGTTTAATCCTATTGAGCACTAAATCCCTTTTGCAAGCAGCTGTACTCACTCGCATTACCTGAAAAATTGTGATCAACAACCGTAAAGAATAAATCTCTAAATTTTGGTGAACCTTTCTTAATGCATGCTATGTATTTTGATTTTTACAGCATTTTGAAATCTTGCCACTCTTCCAAAAGTTTTGTGTAATTTCTCTTTCAAGTTAGGCATCCAGCTCTGGATCAGATAAAAGTTCCCTGAACCGTATTGCTTTTTCAGGAATGGCATGTACCTCTGGCAAAGCCCTATGATGGATTCCTGACCAAAATTTAGAAAGAGAGGGTCATCAGGAGAAGGCCAAACAGTTGTGACAAATACTGAAAATCGTTTGTAGTCTTCTGACTGCCACATGGACTCAAATCTGCCATGTAAAATCCAACCACACTGTTGCATTCTTTCTCCTTGATCAGTTCACGGGCATTTTCACTGGAAACAATATCCTTGGCTGCTTGGTGTGAAGCAGTGGCCTGCCTAGTTCTTTTGCCTTTTATTCCTATTTTATCTACATCGCTAGCATTTTCAGTCATGCCTGGTGGAGGAGCTAGAGGTGCTGCCATCCATGCCACCAGTAAGGAGACTGCCCTCCGAACCTGCATACTCCAAAACTGTGCCTCAGCAGGGCCAGCATTGGTCTTCAGCTTGATGAGCTGCAAAATGCACCTCTCCACTCATGGCTGTACCTGAGTAAGAAGAAGATACCTGAGTAAGAAGACCCTCTTTTGAAATTTTGAAAAACCCTTCCAAGAATAGATAGATAATCTTGTTGAAAGGCCAAGAACCAAATTTTTTTTGTTTTTACAAAGTTCAAGTGTCCTTTAGCACTGTCTACATCAGGAGTCCCACTGTGCTGTGATGCAGTATTCTTGAAGTGTGCAATTATTGCGGCAGGTTGTGGAGAAGAGCTGACACTGCACTGTGGTGTGAACTGACCCAGTGCACTGTGAAAATGCTGACCAGTTTTTCAATTCAATGAAAAGGTGTTAGCAGCCTCCTCCAAGGCTCTAATTCTTCAATGAGGAAGAATGATAACATGAATACAGAGCCCGTAAGCCATTTTCTTTTTCGTGAACTTCTGGCATTTGTTTTGGGCATCTAGAATGGCCAGCTGTAAAAGATGCGCAATGCAGTGTGTAGCAATTAACCAAGGCAGGCCACTGTTTTGTAACTTTGCCGCGACTCCACCACGTTGACCTCGCATGACTGATGCACCATCAGTGGCCATCCCAGAAATCCATGGAGGAGTTTTCATAAGTGGATGTTAAGTTTGTTAATGAAGTGAATCTAATGCTGCAACGTATCCATCGGCATCTGCTTTCCTAGTAGCTCGGTACCAATAAAGGAGGTATTTGGGTACCATCTTCACCAACATAACTGATAAACACATTCACAAATTTCCTCACACTTCTGTCAGTGTTTCCGTCTATTAACAGCCCAACAGCAGGAGATTTTTTATCTCTTCAGTTGTGTTTGTGCGTATTACTGCTGCAATGTGATGCACAAACTCGATGCACCTCTTGTGATTTGTGTATTGTTCAATCACTTTTATATTACATTTGCGTAACAGTGAGGTATGAAACTGAAGGTCCTGAATGGCCTGTCCCTTGATGCCAGAAAGTAGGCAACATTAAAAAGACACTGCATGGATTCCCTCATTGCAACATTCATCTTTAGAAAATAAAGGCCATAGGTGTGGATTGAGGTGCCCTTTGAACCCTTTCAGCCAGAATGCATTTACATGGGAACTGCTTGCATCATGAATTTTTATAGACTCCATTTTAAAAGTACTGCTACCAACAAAAACACAGATGTATGATCTGCCAGATGGGGTTGCTTCCTACACACCTTGCAACTCATAGTGTTGCTTTGTTTCTCATACTAAAGCCAGTCAGATTCCAGTGATCATTCAACCCTATTTATTCTGGGCAGAGAGCTTGAGGAAGATGAACTATCTGCAATGGAAATACTACTAGAAGTAGCAGAAACACTATGAACCTGAAAGTCAGTAACCATTACTGATGGTCTGTCAACATGGTCACGACCGTCACCCTGGCTGCCCCTTCCCTCTGATACAGAAACAGAAGAAACAGCAGCAGCATTACCAACTGGAGGATTTATATTCACATGTTCCTCCTCACCAGCAACATCAACAATCATGTTACTGTCAGTGTCACTTATGACTTGAATGGTTTTGTTATGTAATTCTTCCACAGCAGATAGACTGGGTTTAATAAAGCCAGAGGAAAACAAATTAGGTTGTTGTTTTGTTTCTTTCTCCATACATTTTATTACTCCAATCCCAAAACAGTATGACAAAGAACGAGTGGTTGGTGATGGCAGCACAGCAGCAGACAGTTTTGGATGCCTGACACAACCACAGGAGGACTGGCTGTGAGTGAGACTGATGGACTTGGACTGATGTTTGTAGTACACAACCAGAGGCGCTGTCACTAATATGCTTGCACACAGGTTATAATAGCTATGACTTTTTCATTAATTGTGGCAAGCATCTTAGCTCTAATTTTTGCCCCAAAAAGCCTGACAACCTGAAGAGGGCTGGAATACTGGACGAGACAGGTGGACAGCCAAACAACAATAGATGCAGTCAATAATATGCACACAGGTAGTACTAGAATGGCGTTTCATTAATTGTGGCAAACTCTAAATGTTTTTGTTTTGCGCCCCAAAAAAGTCAGACACATAACCTCAAGAGGACTGGAGCAGACGAAACAGGTGGACAGCCAAACAAGAAAGCATGATCACGTAGTCAATAATCTGCACACAGGTAGTACTAGTATGGGCTTTTCATTAATTGTGGCAAGCTCTAATTTTTTTTTGCCCCCAAAAAGCCAGACACACAACCTCAAGAGGACTGGATGAGACAGGTGGACAGCCAAACAACAATAGATACAGTCAATAATATGCACACAGGTAATACTAGTATGGGCGTTTCATTAATTGTGAAGCTTTAATTTTTATTTGTTTTAAATTGGTCTCCCAAAAAGCCTGACTGTCTGTGACACAACCTCAAGAGGACTGGAATGGATGAAACAGGTAGACAGCCAAACAACAAGAGACACAGTCAATAATATGCACACAGGTAGTACTAGTCTGGGCTTTTCATTAATTGTGGCAAGCTCTAATTTTTTTTTTGTTTGCCCCCAAAAAGCTAGACACAACCTCAAGAAGACTGGACGAGACAGGTGGACTGTCAAACAAAAGACACAGTCTCAGTCAATAATCTGCACGCAGCAGGTAGTGCTAGTAGTATGGACTTTTCATTAATTGTGGTAGCTTTAATTTATTATTATTTTTGGTCCCCAGCCCAACCCTGTCCCCAAAATGCCTGACACAACCACTAATATGCACACAAGTGGTAGTCCACTCGGACTTTAAATTATTGTAGCTTGAATTTTTTTTTTATTCTGTCAGTGGGCGGGGCCCAGTCCCACGCAAAAAACTGACAAAATCACAGGACAAGATGCCCAAATAGACTGTGGCTGCTGTGGCACACAGATAAGTAGCTTTGCAATCCCACCTGGCCTGTCAAGCAACTTAAGCTCCCTTCTTCAGTCAACTCAGCAGCACACTACTTTAAGTTAACTTTGCCACATCAAATGAGCAAAATACCGTTTTCTTGCCCCATGCCTATTGCTTGGACTGTAGTCTGAGTACTGTATTTGCATTTGCTATGCACACTAAAACATGGATTTTTCCTCTCACATTTTGATGGCAGACACAGCAAGCAAAGCAGCTTCCTCCCCTTACTTCAGCAGTGGCTCTCAGACAAGCAACTGATCTGCCAGTAATATTATTTTAATGATTTTCCACTGCACAGCAGGAGTAGGATGACTAAAGTCAATCAGAGACAGCTCCCCTGTACCACAAAGCAGGATCTCTGTCACCTCCCGCAGTCGTCAGACTCAATCAGCAGACTCAGCACAGTGGTGACTAATGTGCTAGCCTAGCAGCTGAGCAATTCAGAATATTTAGATTATTGCCCAGTTTGCCCCTTTGCAGCAATTCAGAGCTTCCCCACTACAACAGGACCAGTCCACCAAGCACTAAGCAGGCTCAGTTGAACTGACCCTCCCCAGTCAGCATGTCATCACCAAATTGAAATTAAACTGCTGTCTGTAGGAAAATACCCAGATCAGAGTCGGACTCCTAAAAGACTATAGTGTAGTAGTTTTATTCACTGAGCCCTTAAAAGGGCTGTTAACTGATTGCTAATATCACTGACACGCAGAGCAAGTTACGCCTCACTGAGCTCACTCCAATCTCCCACCGCCTAAAATCAGAATGGTGATTGCGAGTGAGCTTTCTCTGATAATGGGTCCCATGAGTCCCTCCCAACACCCACGTGAGCACCCAACTGCTCACCTCGTGATACTGCCGCTGGTGTCCTCCTCTGCGCAGACTTGCTGGTGGGTGAGGTGCCAGATTGTTTTATTTCTTCCAGGGCTCCCAGTCCCGAGTACCGGGCTCGCATCCATACCACCACTCTCTCTCGCGGCCAAGCATTTCAAGGAGTCTCAATCCGCGCATGCGTGATGATGGTAGCTCAGCTCAAAATTCATTGACAAGGATGCTGAGCTACTATGCATTGCTGAGGTGGCTTACTACTTGCCAGAATGGTGAGTTTTTACAGAAATCTGGTGGCCAAAATGATTAGCCAAGTTGCATTTGGTGACCTGGCACCCCTATTTGTCCCACCTTGGTAGCACAGTGATTGTGGGGAACTTCAACCTGCCAGGAGTGGATTGGAGAACCCCAGCCACCACGAATAGAGAGAGCAGATACTCTGGACGCATTCCAGGATAGCTTCCTAATGCAAATGGTCAGCAAGCCAAACAGATTAGGGAACACCCTAGACCTCATGCTGGCAAATGGGGAGTTTGTGAGGAGCTGGGGTGGAAGAACTGCTGGCAGGGAGCGACCCACTACTCAGTGTGGTTCACATTGAAAATGGGTAAGAAGGGAGTAGAAACAGGTACAAGAGTGTTGGACTTCAGGAAGGCCAACCGGAGGATGGAGAGGTAGTTAAAGGGTATCTAGCCAGAATCCAAATTAATATGGACACTAACCAGAGGTGGGAGGTCATAAAACTGAGATTGAGGAGGCAACCAAAACCGCATCAGGGTCCATAGTAAGAGAGCTAGGGCCAAGAAACCCAGCTGGTTGAGCAAGGGGTCATGAAGAAAGTAAGAAATAAAAGAGCCGCCTTTAGGAGGTTAAAAAAACAGGGAGAGGGAGGGAGGACAGAAAGGATTACCTGAAGGAATCAAAGGAGGTGACCAAGGCAGTAAGGGCAGCTAAGACGTCTAAGGAGCTCAGGCTGGCAAGGCATCAAGAAGGGAGAAGGAATTATTCAGGTACATCAGGGAGAAAGGAGTTGTAGGGACAAAATAGTAAGGATTAAGAGGGATGGAGGTGGGTGGAAACAGGGCAGAGCAGGCAGAAGCGCTTAATGAATACTTCTGCTCAGTATTTACTAAGGAGAAAGGAGGCGCTACCAAGGGGGTGGGAAGTCAGGCTCGGGGAGGAAGTGACAGATAGAGGACTCATAGAGGGCAGGGTGCTGGAGGGCCTGAGGGTGGACAAGGCACCAGGGCCGGATGACATTCACCCAGGGTACTGAGAGAGCTGGCAGAAATCTGGTGGGGCCCTTGGCAGACCTGTTCAATGCCTCCCTGGTCTCAGGAACTGTACCTCAGGACTGGAGGATGGCTCACGTGGTACCCTACATAAGAGCAGTCCCAAAGATGAACCGGGAAACTACAGGCTGGTAAGCCTCACATCCATTGTGGGAAAACTGATGAGGACAATCCTGAAGGAGAGGCTGGTGTCCTTCTGGAGACCAATGGGCTGCAGTAAATTAAGTAGCATGGGTTTGTCACAGGCAGATCCTGTCAGACCAACCTGGTGGATTACTATGACAGGGTAACTAGACAGTTGGACAAGGGCCATGCAGTGGATGTCTGTTTCTGGACTTCAATAAGGCATTCAACTCGGTGCCACATGGGAGGCTGGGTAGTAAGCTGGCAGGTACAGGTGCAGGGTCAAAAATGGTAGGATGGGTAGTAAACTGGTTACAGGGAGGCCGCAGAGGGTGGTGGTGGGAGGAGCTCTCATCTCCAAGGGCAGTGACAAGCGGAGTACGCAGGATTCAGTGCTGGGACCAGTGTTGTTTGGGTTGTTCATATCAGACATCTCGATGGGCATCAAGAGCAAGATCAGTTTGTCTGCAGATGACACCAAGGTGGGAGCAGTAGTGGATGACCTAGGAGGTGGCATGGGTTGCAGGATGATCTGTCAAAAATTGGAGACCTGGCTGGACACCTGGCAGTTGGGGTTCAATGCCAAAAAGTAAGTGCTATATTTCAGGGCAAAAACAAGAAGAAGCTACCAACTGGGAGGGGGTTCAGCTAGCCATGACAGAGGAGGAGAAGGATCTGGGGTGATTATAACAGGCTCAATGAACAACTCCAGCACAATACAGGAAGGCAGCTGCAAGGCCAACAAAATGCTGGAGTCGTATTGCTGGGGTATATCTTCCAAGAGAGGGAAGTGATCCTGCGTTGTATAGGTCACTGGTTGAGCCACACCTGGGTACTCACGTGCAGTACTGGTGCCCACACCTGAAGAGGGACATTAAGTTACTGGAGGGATTGCACAGCAGGGCAACAAAGATGATCCAGGGACTAGGAGACATACCCTACATGAGCAGGCTGAGGGAGTTGAACATGTACTCACTGGAGGGGGATATGATTGAAACCTTCAAGTACATGAAAGGAATAAACAAGACAGGCACGGAGGGACTTTCCAAATTAAGGGGGCTAGGGACACTCATGGTCACGATCTCAGATTGGAGGGAAGGTTCAGGAGGGAAATGAGAAGGCACTTTTATGGAGAGAATGGTGTCTGGGTGGAACGTTGCCTCATGGAAGTGGTATCCTGCAGAACAGTGGACCGCTTCAAAGGGATGGGATAGGGTAGAGGGAGGGTCGGGGGAGGGAGGGACAGCTGCAGTATAATGGTTGCTAGCTGCACACTTGCGCCAGACTCGATGAGACCATAAGGCCTTTATCTGCTGGCAGATTCATGTGTTCATATGTTCACCATGCTCATCAGTTAGCCATCACAATGGCTTGCAAGAGAAACTTAGCCAACAAAGAAAGGCACGATTGAGTGTCAAGGCCCAAGAGCTGCACCCTGGAGATCGAAGTTTTGCTAAGAAATTTAGGATTGCACGGAAAACACAAGATAGCCGACAGGTGACATCACTCCCCATATATTGTTCTCAGCAAGCTGGAAGAACTGCCAGTATACAAACTGCATCCAGAGAATGACCCATGAACTGCAAAGACAATGCACAGAAATGATTTGTTACCCATCGGGCATCATCATTGATTCTGCACCCCAAGATACTGCCCCACCCAGGCCTGTGACCCGAGCTGCAGCCAAAGAGAGAGACAGTTAAATTCTCCTCCTGTTCAGAATCCACAGCCTTCCACCAGCCATGCTCTCACTGAAACTGACTGTAAGTCTGAATCTGATGACAGTGGGTGTTGGGTCACCTATTATCTGTCTTATGAACTAAGCCAGTTGTTTCACGGAACCCCTGTGTAATATGGGAGATGAGGCTGAACCCTCCGGACTGCCTAATCCTCCAGCCCTCTCCACTATTCCTGTGCCCCTGAAAGTGAGGTGCAAAGTGTGACTTCTGATATGGCTGACTCCTTGTGTCTTGGAACTAACTGA
This sequence comes from Neoceratodus forsteri, assembly GCA_016271365.2. Lineage (NCBI taxonomy): Eukaryota > Metazoa > Chordata > Ceratodontiformes > Ceratodontidae > Neoceratodus > Neoceratodus forsteri. The sequence continues at coordinate 338,680,921 of CM057459.1, forward strand.
GCCTCACAGGCAAACTCTGACCACGAGAGCCCAGCTGGTGACATACCTCATGAACCTGAAATGTCTGAAACTAGTGACTTTAATATGGTGATGGACAATGATGCTAACGAAAGGACGATTCTGAAAATACCAGTAATGTGTTATGAGATTTAAATTCCATGGAATTTCCTCCTGATGACAAACCTGGAATTTCAGAACAAGTTAATGTAAGTCTTTCTGCTGACTCAGAATCCATACAAGTCAATGAAAGTGTTCCTTCTACTTGAGCATGCCACCAGTGCACAGGCACCCCTTTCATCAGAAGCTAACTTACTGCTGAACAATGAGCCAGGACTGATCAATCCAAGTGCCACTGCTGAAAGGACTGAGCCTGTGCCTGCCTCCCAGAAAATCTGGAAGAGCCACAAAGCCTGTACTGCACCTTAGTTATGATTCCCCAGCAAGGCCTATAGATCTTCCCATGAAAGTAGTTCACAAAGGGGTTTACATTTCTGAAAAATCTCTTCCAAAACTGAGGTTACACGTCAACCCCCAAGTTGACAGTAAAGCTATCTAGACAGTATGGTAATGACCTCTCCCAGCCCAAGCTTAGCTGACAGGGTCAGGCCCACAACCATGTGGGTTAGTATACAGGAGGCAATACAGACTAGAGTTGCGCAAACAATGTGTTTAACTACTTGAACAGGTTTCATGACAAATACTATGTTCCTGTACTTTATTCATTGCCAAATGTGGGGTATATTAATATTGTTGCTATAGCTAACTTACCTTTCTTTGATGCATCAGAAATGACCATTTATGGTATACCAATGAAACAGTTTATGGTTGCAACCTGTATATATCTATATGCATATCTTTCCGTATAATGTTTTCCATGAATTGTGAATTGTGTTAGACTTGACATGGATGCCAAGTTTTTCCAGGCAGGGAAGAGTGTAACCCTCCCCACACACACAAATTTGGGGTTTACATTAACATCTTCCTGGGCTCCCTCAATGCCCACTGCCAGACTGATGTCCTGTTTTTGATCCTATTCATTTATGTGTGAGTGCCATCCTGAGCCTCCCGCCTGTCCCTTTAAGAGATTAGCTGTGTGTAGGGAATGGTCTGAGCTGGGTCCAAGTAATTTAGGGCTTGCGACTGGCCAGCCACACTCTTGATTTGCTCCATTCTGCAGTCGATACTTGTGCAGAAGGAGCCTGTATGGAAACTGTGCTTATTTACTGCTTATATGCTGTTACATTTGACATAGAGGAGTTTATCTAACCTGCTTTCCTTGCAGCTTATGCCTTTGGAATGGAAGCCACCATGTTAGGTCTGGGACTTCCAATAATTGGACCAATCAGACTCTGTGGCCTAAAATGGATCCTGGCCCAAGGGTCTCGTGGAAGGAAAAGTACAGTTACGTAAGAACTTACCATAACAGTAGATCTTGAGAGAGGCTCTTGCAGTAGGTAATTACATATAGGACTAGCGCGGCGGAGCAGGACTATGAAAAAATTTCTAGCTAGCAGTCCCTGGCGGGACTGCCTACGTCAGGTGACTGGCGTCATCACAACGTCGGTATAAAGGCGGTCCCGGACGCCCGCTTCCAGTTCTTTCCCACCACAGGCCCGGAAGGCCCGGATGAGAAAAGAAGCATATATTTCCCTCGATGGAAAAGGGCTGAAAAAAGCCTAGGGGATGGAGGGTGGGAAGGTATTACTCTGCAAGAGCCCTCTCGAAGATCTACTGTTACGGTAAGTTCTTACGTAACTGTACTATCTTACTGAGAGGGCTCTTGCAGTAGGTAATTACATATAGGACAGAATCCCAAGCAGTCTGGAATCAAGGAAAAGGCACCGGAGGAGGTACTACTCCAAAAGTAACAAGAAAATCTTGCAAGCCTCAAGAAAGGAGGCCTTGCAAGACAAGCTAACCCAAGCCTGCTCTCACAGCGAGAGGCAATGTTCAAACTGTAATGTTTAGTAAAAGTATGGGACGGAAGTCCAAGTGGCGGCAGCACAGATGTCTGCTGCAGACACATTCTTGAAACAAGCCCAGGAGGCAGCTACTCCACGAGTGGAGTGACCTCTGACTTGACCCGTAGAGGTCTTGTTGTACTGTCATAACAGAAAGTGATGCAATGGGCCAACCATTTTGATAGGCATTGCTTAGAGACAGCATTGCCTTCTCTTTGTGAGCAAAAGAGACGAAAACTGATCAGTCTTTCTGAGATCCTTCATCCTATCGGTGTAGTATCTCAGAATCCTGTGAACATCCATGGTATGGAGCAGGTATTCTCCTTGATTGGAGTACTGCGTGAAGAAGGCAGGTAATTCAATAGACTGATTTAAGGTAGATTCCGCTACCACCTTCAGGAGAAACTTAGGATTCCAGCAAGAGCTACTGCTCTTTTGTGAAAAATCAGATAAGGGATTTTGAACATCAGGGCCTGAGCTCGAAATTCTGCGAGCAGAAGTAATGGCCACCAAGAAGAGCGCTCTTCCACGATAAAACTTCAAGTCTGCAGAAGCCGCAGGCTCAAAGGGAGGAAGGGTAAGTTTCTCGAGGACAAAGTTTAAGTCCCAAGGAGGAGCCGAGTCCAAACAGGGGCCTGAGATGAAGGACCCCTGAGGAAAGTTTGGATACCTCCAGCTGGGCAAATGCCCCATCAGTGAAAGGGACATGGCAGGCTGAAACAGCCGCCATATGGACTTTCAAAGAGGAGTGACTGAGACCCAGGTCGAAAAGATGATACATGTACTCAAGTAGAATGGTCACAGGACAGGAAAAGGGCTCCACGTTCCTGAACGCAGCCCAGATGGAAAATCTTTTCCATTTCATGGCGTAGGTGGACCTAGTGGAGGGTTTTCTAGCCTCCACAGAATCTCATCCACTTAGAAGAAACGCCAAAACGAGATTGAGCTAGGTCTGCAGGAGCCATGCATGAAGTTGAAGGGACTTGAGTCCCGGATGGACCAGGGTCCCTGATCCTGGGTCAGCAATCCTGGAGATAAAGGAAGAGGAAGAGGAGGAACCTCTGAGTATTGCTGTAGAAGAGAGAACCAAATTTGCCTGGGCCAGAAAGGAGCGATCAGAATCATTCTTGTTCCTTCAAAGCAAGCTTCTGCAGCACACGAGGGACCAGAGGAACTGGGGAAAAGCATAGACGAATCTGTCCTTCCAGCTTAGAGATAGAGCATCGCTCCAGAAAGTACCTCGCTCTGGAGGCGAGCAGAGCAAAAGATTAGAAGCTTTGCATTTTGGGAAGAGGCGAACAGGTCTATCTGAGGAGTCCCCCAAATCTGGATGATGCTTTCTAGAACTTTTCGTCAATTCCCACTCGTGTGGAAGAGCCGACGGCGACTTAGTCTGTCTGCCAGGACATTGTCGACTCGGAACATGGATTGCCGTGGAGGTGAAGGTTGTGAAGTGTTTCCCATTCCCAAACCCTCATCGCTTCCCAGCACAGCAGTAGGACCGAGTCCCTCCCTGCTTGTTGATGTACCACACCACGCACATGTTGTCCGTTTGGACAGCTAGGTGACGGGAAGGATGTATTGGTGAAGGGCCTGGAGGCATACAGTACTGCTCAAAGCTCGAAACGTTGATTTGGAGAACTAACTAAAACTTGACCAAAGGCCCTGGGTTCGGTGAGGACCAGATGGCTCCCAACCTTCGCCTGAAGCGCTCTGTGGTCAGAGTCTGATTGGGGAGGATGAAAAAGGGACCCCCGGAATAGGTTCTCTAGAACCATCCACCATTGCAAGTCTCTTACCATCGGCGAGGAGATCAGAACCAGATGATCTAGGTCGTCTACCCGCTGATCCCACTGAGATCGGAGAGTCCACTGAGAAATTCTCATGTGGAGAGCCTGTGAGGAACCGCCGGGATGGCTGCCGCCATAAGCCCCAGTAGACGGAGCACCGACTCGCGGAACCCTCCTGTGTTCTGTTGGAGGAAATCTGGGACTGGAGGGAGGCCCCTGTCTGGAGGCAGGAAGGCCTGCACATTGTAGTGTCGAGGACTGCCCGATGAACTGGAGCCTCTGTGAAGGATCCAGGAGAGACTTGGAATGGTTGATGGTGATACCCAGGCCAGTGAAAACCTGCTGGGTGAGGAGAGAGAAATGCAGGAGTTCCTCCTGGATGGGGCTGCCAGGAGCCAGTCGTCCAGGTAGGGAAAACCTGAACTCCCAAAGTGCATGCAGGTGGGCCGCTACCACCCCAGGCATTTGGCAAAACTCGGGAGCCGAGGAGAGACCAAAAGGGAGCTCGGGAATGGTGGTAGTGGTCCCCTGGAACGCAAAACCTGAGGTACTGTGGCGGCGACGGGGGATGTAGGCACGCATCCTGCATATCCAGTGCACAAAGTCATTGGCCCGGCCGAAGCAGGGGCAAGAGGATTGAAGGAGAGCATCCTGAACCTCTTGTATTCCACATATAGGTTCAGGGAGCTGAGATCGAGAATGGGTCTGAGATCTCCATCTTCTTTGGTACAAGGAAGAAATGGGAATAGTAACCCGTCCCGTGGAGATGAGGGGATGGGCTCTATAGCCTGCTTCGCGAGAAGAGCAGAGATTTATTCCCTGACCAAAGGAAGATGGTCCCTTGAGTAAGAGGAGTTCAGAGGGGTGACATGGAGTTTCTGCAGAAACTCTATGGAGTGCCCTCTGCTATGATCTGAAGCACCCATGAATCCGATGTTATCCTCTCCCAACCTGGAAGGTGGAGGGAGAACCTCCCTCCTACAGTTCCTCCGGGCGTCCGGAGGCAGTGGAGAGGGAAGGAGTCAGGTAGTGTGAGGCAGCGCCCGCAGCTGGCCACCCGTTGCTTTTTGGGCAGCGGGGCCTGGCAGCTGTGGGGCCCGACGCAGCGGCCCACCTTCCCTGAGGTTTCGCTGAGGCCGGCTGCATCTGCGAAAGGGACAGCTGTGGGGATGGGGACGGTACACTGAATCAACCGATTTAAGGGCCGCCCCTTCTCCTGCAAGTCACTGATAATGTCCTTGACATCACCACCGAAAAGCACAGAACCCTAAAGGTGCTTCTTGAATTGCTGACTGCACCTCCGGACCAGACCTGACACACGGAGCCATGCATGACGCTCGAAGACTTACGGTGAGACGAGAGCTCCATCCTGCAGTGTCCACTGCATCGTGGGACGTCCTCAGAATAGCCTGACTGGCCGAACAAGCAGAACAGACCAGGTCAGCAACTCCTGCTTGACCTGGGAGTCAGGCAAGGAGTCAATCTTGGATTCCGCCTGGTAAGGACAGCCTTCTGGTAATCCCCCATATGTGCAATATAATTTAGGGCCCTAATCCCCAGTGTGGAAGAAGCATAGATCTTCCTTCCATACTGATCCAGAAGGCGAGACTCCTTATCCGGGAGGCAGGCTCAAATGTTTGGTGTGCTGACCGGCTGTGGCGCTAATCACAACCGAGTCTGCACGGGGTGAGAGTCTCAAAAGTTCACACCTCCGGAGCCTGGTATAGCCTGTTAAGACTTCCGAGGAAGTGGGCAAGTCGACGGTTGTTTCCAAATAGTGGAAACAAGGTGGGCGTGAGGCTTGATCCAGGGTGGCACTAGAGTAGGAGCCATAAGGGCAAGTCCAGATGTTCGCGAAGTTTAACCCGCTGAGGATCTGGCTCTAAGAACGCCACTGATGGACTTCCTGGATCTTCCTGAGCAACTCCAGGAAGGAAGGATCCTCCGAAGGAGACTTCAGAGGAATCCTCGGCCGGGCTTGGACGGAGAGCCGTCAGTCGCTCTTCTTGGAACACCCATCGGAGGCATCCGAGGAGTTCTAGAGAGAAGAAGAAGAAGAATTCAAGCAGAGTAAGACTCCTGGCTCGTCTAGGGGAAGGAAGGCTCCTTAGGGGATCCCGGATGCGTGTCCTGCCCTCTCTGGATCCTGAGGGCAGAGCCGGGAATCAGGCGGAGAGGGAGGTGCCGTCTGGGGCGTATGGGAGCCGGGTGGCACCATCGCCGTAAGACGGCTCTCAACTCCTTGGAGAACTGAGCCTTGGCCTCAGCCCACCAGGAGGCCAGAGTCTCCTGGAGATCCACCGCGGCCCGGGGCGGTGGAGGAGGAGGAGGTGGGGATAGTTGTACGGATGGAATCCGTAAGGAGAGTATCCGTAACCCGCCGCGGAATACCAGAGCAGGGTACTGTGGCGCGGGTACCGCGGCGTCGGTGGAGTCGGTGCGGGTACTGCGGCGCAGGATACTGTGGACCTGGGAAAACCGGCAACGGATAGGACAGTGGATACCAGGCACCGGAGGAGCTGCGGAGCAGGCGGCCTGGTCGGGAACTCCACGGGCGGATCAATCGTGAAAGGCCCGTGGGTGGAGGGCCCGATGGAAGGGGAATATCCCCGCCAGCATCGGAGGGGCGGTGTCGGAACCGGCATTGGCGGGGCGGTGTCGAGCCAGCGTCGGAGGAGCTGGCGTCCGATCTGGCTCAGTAGGAAGAGGAGATCACGGTGGCCCAGGATCCAGAGCCTCGCCTGGGGACGGAGGAGAAAATCCCGGGTCAGGCAGGGGACTCGGTTCCCCTGAGGGCAGTGAAGGCTGCGGGAGCCTGGTACGACAGACGTGGCAGGGTCTGCCGAGGCTCCGAGCCAGCGCACATCGGAGGAGCCAGCGTGTGACTTAGGGGCTCAGTCCGCGGGCCCAGAGGAGCCAGCGCCTGACTTCGGGGTACCTCATCGGAGATGGGCCGAGGGAGACAGGAGCTCCGGTCCGATGGAGACGCAGCCGTGGCGCTGCCCGAAGGGTCGGGCGTCTTAGCGGCCTTCTCCTGGCGGACGTCAGAGGAGCCGGCGTCCGGCTTATGGGGCGCCTGCACCAGTAGGCCGCAGCCTCGCGGCGGTACTGAGGGCTGGGGCCTCCTTTTCCCGGAGGCACCGGCAGGCTCGGCGCAACCCGGCGGGCGGGCGGCGCCTTCTTCAAAGCCTTGAGGCTGCCGCCGGACGATACCCTGGAGGATAAAGCCTTAGCCGCGGGTTCGCCGGAGTCGCGGAGGAGGAGGCCTTCTCCGGTGACTTTCCTTGTCCCGCTTGTGCCCTCGAGGTCGATGCCTGCAGTTTCTTCAACTCCTTCTCCATCGCGGACATATTCTTCTTGAGGAGATGGGCTTGAGAGACTGCTGGCATCATCTGTAGGTGGCTGCGTTGAAGTGAAGGCAGTGCGGACACTTGTCGACCACGTAGTCGGGCCTAAACAGAAAAGGCAGAGGGAGTGACCGCCTTTGAGTGGGCAGTTGGCCGCGACGAAGTCGTGACTTATTTTGAAGGAGACGACATATACCGACGCTCACCTGACGATAGAAAATACAAATACAAAATACAGAGACTTTTCGGAAAACCAACGGTGACAGGACTGGGCGAAATGAACTTCACCGCGAGTGCTGCACGAGCTGACAGCGGAAAGAACTGGAAGAGCGGGCGTCGGGGACCGCCTTTATACCGACGTCGTATGATGCCGGTCACCTAATGGGGCGGTCCTCGCCAGGGACTGCTAGCTGAACTTTTTCCGTAGGTCCTGTTACGGCCGTAAGGCCAGGGGTCCCATATGTAATTACCTACTGCAAGAGCTCCTCTCGGGTAAGATCTGTAGTTTTAGGTTGCTGCCAAACTAACCTGGAGGGGAAGCCCTATGACTGGACAGCTTCACCCAGCTAACCTACATTCTGGATAAGAAAGGAAATCCCCAGTGCTACATGAGACAGTGGATCAGTTAGAGTTGGAGCTTGAGGTGAACAGCTCGAGCTTTGAGCAGCTGCTCCCTGAATGAAGGAGAGGAATCAGCAGGAAGAGGCATAACATGCCTCCCTGCCATGTTTCTCCTGCCTTGAACTGCCTGATAGCAGAAGTTGGACTTGTTCGATTGAAGCCTAGAACTGCGCAGAATGAAAAGAAGTTCATCAGTCCACTTGCGTTTTGGACGAAGATTTGCTCCTGAGAAGCGATCGGCCCAGCTAGTGTGTGAGACAAATTTTGGATTGAGAGGTTTGCTTAGTGAATCTACTATATTTGCAACCGGACTGTATCCGAACTGCACAAAGTTAGTGCTGCTTTATTTGAATGTTATTGTTGTTGTTTATTATAACAGGTAAGCACACTGGAAACAAGTTCCTTTACAGGTCGACCCACATATATTACATACAGACAATACAAAACATAATCAAACATACATATACAATACACAATTGCAGACATAAAATGTCGTTGTTACAAAAATTGAATCATAAAAACATTTACAGTCAAATTGGGATTCAAGTACATCCTTAGTGCATCAGAATATGCTGAATTTGTTTATTAGGCCAAGTCTTGCTTGCCTATGACCCAACCTGCTATACCCAGCTGGAAGCTTCACCAGCTAGAAACAAACAGACATGTTGCAATTTGATCATCCTGCCTGGGCCTTTGCCAATCTGGCCCAGATTGACTGTCCTGCACCAGAGACTGTTTCGGCGAGACCGCTTTGGGATCCAGCCTCATGAAACAACTTGCAGGTTGTGGCCACCTGGAGGAAAGGCCGTGAAGAGGAGGTGTGTCATGTCGGCCTTGCTTCCCATGCTCATAAGTGAACACCACGAGGTCTCCATATCACCCGCCATCCTGCAGAAATCTGGTAGCGTGAGTACACTCAGGGAAGCTCTCTGCAACAGGTATTTAAATCATCTGTGGTACCATCTGATTTCATTTACTTTCTGGGTTTTCAGGAGACTGAGCCAACCAGCTCGGATTATGAATAGTCATCTTGTTGTTTTGCATGTTAACTGCCTTTCTTTCCATCAAGGGCCCCAACATCAGCTGCATTGCTGGCCAGCCCCAGGCAATGCCTCTGGCTAGCCACCTTCCATTCTGAGTGCCCAGTGTTGTTGAACTATATATTTGGGACTTAAAAGTGCATGCCAGAAGAAAAAACTCACCTTAGTAATTGTGTTTCTCCTAATGGAGTCTTGCTGTATTCTGCCATTATGTAGTTAGCCCCAGCACTTGAACTGCTCCGGAGAGGAAAGAGTTTACTTATGTCAGAGCATAGAATGTTGAGCTCGAGCTCGGTTCAAACCCCTGTCTGCTGCACTTTGAAGTGTAACCATCAGATTCTTATGAGTTAATACTAACTAACTATACCTACTAAGTGGAAATTGTAAATCTACTAGCCATAAGACAACCAAATATTTTTGGTCCCCAGAAAGACTCAAGTTGAGAACTCCAAACAAAAACTAGGTAGTGAACAAAACATAACTATAGAAAATATATATATAACACCCCACTTCTCCTCTCTATAAAGGGAGAGTGCCAGTTGTACCCCTGAGTGCAGCACTGCACCTGCCAGCCCACTTCCCAAAAACAGGTTCTGAGAGGGAGGCAGGAGGGAGGTCAGAATAACGCAAGACTCCATTAGAAGAAACACCATTACTAAGGTGAGTCATTTTCTTCAAACAACATGAAGTCTTGCTGTATTCTGACATTATGCAGAATACCAAGCAGTACCTCCATGGAGGAGGGTACGAACCTATTTTGGGAATAAGTTCTGTAGTACTGCTGTACCAAACCTAGCATCACTCCTAGCCTGGGTATCCAGAGGGTAATGCTTGGTGAATGTATGGACTGTTTTCCAGGTGGCTGCTTTACATATCTCTAACAAGGGTATATCTCTGGCAGTAGCCAGAGAAGCAGCTGACTTATAATCGAATGAGCCCTCAAGGCTGGGGTGGTACTTTGCCATGCTTTTCATAGCAGAATTGTAACAAGAGACAATCCACCTGGCAATAGTCCACTTAGTAGCAGGTTTACCCTTTCCCACATCACCATAAGTGAGAAACAACTGAGGACAGTCAAACCTAGTGCCTTAGTGCGCTAATGTAGTAGCTACAGTAAGCGCCCGCTAACATTCAAACTGTGTAATCATCTCTCCTGAAGAAGAATGATCAGTGAAGAATACAGAAGAGACATGGACTGGTTCAGATGAAAACCTGAAACCACTTTAGGTAAGAACCTCCTGTTGGTTCTGAGGACCACCTTATCTCTATGGAAAGAGATAAAATTAGGCTCCACTGACAGACCTTGTAATTCACTGATACGCCTGGCAGAGGTAATAGCTACCAGGAACAGTTTTCCAAGTCAAGTACTTAAGTTCTGCTGGGGCCAAAGGCTCAAAGGGCGGTTGCACAAGCTGAGCAATGCAAACATTAAGATCACAAACAGGAGCAGGATCCCTAAAAGGCAGATTGGTATAGAGCAACCCTTTAAATAATTTACAGAAAACAGGATGAGATGCCAGTGAGGAGGTCTTTCCCACTGACAGGAATGCAGAAACAGCTGACAAGTGTACTTTCAGGGTAACAAGTGTACTTTCAGGGTAGCTGGTCAGAGGCCTAAGCCATTAAGATGACCCACATAATCCAGAACTGTAGCCAAGACAGCAGAATCTGGGGATATGTGCTTATTGGAACATCAAATGCTGAATCTTTTCCATTTGGAGTTGGACGTTGTTCTGGTGGCAGGTTTTCAAGAGGCTTTGAGAATGTCCAGAACCCCTGAGATAAATGCAAGCTTGCATATTCTTGCTCTTCAAGAGCCATGCCTTGAGATTGAGGAGACCGAGGTTGGGTACCAAATCCTCCCTGAGAGGAGGTTAACAGGTTGTGATTCTTGGGAAGAGATAGGGAAGATGGACTGCTAGGGACAGCAACAGAGGATACCAAGGCTGCCTGTCCGGTCTGGAGCAATCAGGATCACTTTGCAAGACTGTGACCTTATCTTGACCAGAACTTTGAATAATAGAGAAAGGGGAAAGGCATACAGAAACTTCCTCCCAATCCAGAAGTGGAGCATCCTGGGGACTGAGCCCAAGACTGGGGTCTGCAACAGAAGAGAGGAAGTTGGTGACTGTCTGGGCTGCAAGAGATCTGTTTCTGGGTGCCCCACCTTGAAAAAACACTTTAACACTGGGGATCCAGGGACCATTCGTGATGGCCCTGAAAAATCCTACTCAGTGCATCTGTTAGCACATTGTCCTTCCCTGGAAGGTGGACTGCTACCAGAGATGTCTGTAGGAATAAGCCAGGGACCATAACTTCATGGCTTCCGTGTACAAGGCCGTAGACAGTGCCTCCTGTTTGTTGATGTACCACATAGTGGTGGTGTTGTCTGTCCTGACCTGAACCATCTTGTTCAGTACTGAGTCCTAGAAAGCTTGTAGAGCCAGGTACACTGCCCTGAGTTCCAGAAGACTGATGTGAAGTAGAGACTCCTGGGGGACCACAATCTCTGTGCTGTGAGGACTCCCAAGTGAGCTCCCACCCCAGAAGAGAAGCATTTGTGGTTAGAAACACAGAGTGAGACTGAGTGATGAAAGGGACTCCTTGTCTGAGGCTGTCCTGATCCAACCACTGTTGGAGAGCCTGCATCAGTCTGAGTCACTGGAATTAGTTTGGTTACAGGATCTTTTTCTGAGACCAAACATCCCTCAAGTGGAACTGGATGTCCCTCATCTGAAATCTGGCCCTTGTACCACCGCAGTGGAAGCTGCCACGTGGGCCCAGGAGTTGAAGAAAATGCATTGCTGGTCGAGGCACCAGAAGGTGAAAAGAAGAAGCCAGGTCTATAAGGGCCTTTGCCTTTGCCAGAGGGAGAAAGGCTCTTGCTTGACAGTATCCAACTCTACCCGATGAAGGTCAAGAGTTGCACTGGTTCGAGAACTGACTTTGGAAGAGTGAGGAGGAATCCTAGAGAAGTGAGCGATTGCTGGGTCACTTGCAGGTTTGACTTGACTTGGTCTGGAGACTCACCCACAATGAGCCAGTCATCCAGGTAAGAAAATATGGAAATGTTTTGTCTCCTTAGAAGGCCACACTACTACTAGGCATTTTGTGAATACCCTTGGTGCTGATGTTAGGCCCAAGGGCATTGCTCTGAACTGATAATGGCCTGAAGGCAGTTCGAACCCGAGGTACTTTTGTGGGAGCACCGATGGGAATGTAAAACAGGCACCTTGAGGTCCAGGAGGCTAGCCAATCCCTGGCCTTAGAAAGGGAAGAATTATTCTCAAGAGTCACCATTTTGAATTTTGGCTTTACTAGGTGCTTGTTTAAGTATCTTAGATCTAGGATGGGCCGCCACCTCTGTCTTTTGGTGGTAAGATAGTATCTGGAGTACAGACCTTGCCCCTGTGAGATGTAGGAACTCTCTCATGGCTTTGAGACTAGCAGAGAGGAAACCTCTGCCTCTAGGGCAATGGTTTGGGAGATGTTTGCAGGTGGAAATGACCTGACCCTCAACTTTGGAAATGTTTTGAAGCTGAGGGTTAGTCCTCACTTACTACCTCCAGGACCCACTTGTCTGAGGTAACAGAATTCCAGGCCTGGAAGCAGTAAGCCAGCCTGCCTCCTACAGGAAAGCGGGAGTCGACCCGGCTGACACATCAGGGTATCTGCTTAGCAGATGCCTTAGACTGAGAGGAGGATGCAGCCCTGTTTATCCCTTCTGCATCTCCTCTGAAGAACCCCTCTGAGGAAATGGAGAGAGGCCTGTGCCTGGTAGAAATGTATGTGAAAGGCCTGCCCCTGCCCTAGATTGCTGCTTCTGATGAGTTGCCTGCCTTTCCTTGGCCTGTGCATTTCCGTAGGTGGTCCTGTATTCATCATTTTCTTCATATAATTCTCTGTATGCTCCCCAAACAGAGAATTCTCCATGACAGGGAAATCCATGGCCTTAGCCTGAGTGTCCTGTGAGAGGCTAGTACATCTGAGCCAAGCCAATCTCTGAAAAGCCACAGATGTAGCCATGGCTATGATGACAAATCACTGAGTCCACAGGAGCATGAAACTGGATCTTAGATGCCTCAATCCCATCAGCAGCCACCTCCTCCAGCTCCTTGGCAAGCTGGGGCGAAGCCTGTTTAGCCAGTTCCACAACAGCATCCCATCTGGCCTTCTGGTATCTGGCTGTGTAGAGGCCATGTAGTTAGCCTGCCTGAGTCCCAAGAGGATGCCATGTACTGTTTTTTAGCCATGGCATCCAGCTTCCTGGAGTCTTAATCTGGGGTGTGTGAAGCCAAGAGTATGTTAGCCTTATAACAGGCTGCAGCCTGCACGACCCAACATGGCTGCATTGCTGGTACAAGAACTCCGTACCTGAGCCTGACAGCATGTACCTCTTGTCCATTCGCCTGTCCACAGGAGGTAGAGAATTTGGTGTTTTAAGCAATCTTTGTGTCTGTTTCCAAAAGATTTATGGAGGGAATAGACAGTCTCTTGGACTCTGGGATGTCCATCATCTCCACAGTCAGGGTCCTCTTGTTCCTCAATACCTTCAACCAGAGGGAGCTGGAGGGTTTCTGCCATGTTTTTGTAAAACATAAAGTGGGATGGGACTCAGAAAGCCTGGAGAGGAAACACCAGAAGGTCTGCCTGGGAGATGTCTGTTCTGTGGGCTCATCCAGACCTTTCATACCATCATCATCATCATCATCATCATCATCATCATCATCGTAGTCTTCATCCCCTCCAGAGCCAGTTCATAATACTCTTCTGAGAATAGCCGGAACCGACTGAACGGCCCCTACCGAGGCGCGGATCGGTCGGAACCGGAAGGAGTGATTCAACTATGAATCACCCTGGCAATTTCTTTGGCGGTTGGACGATGCGGTTCTGGATCCGAACCGCGATTTCTTCTTTTCTTTCTCTTAACCAGAACGGACCCTCAGGATCGTCTTCTCCTTTTGCCCGAGGAAGTCTCACCCAGGTCAGTGGACACTCCCTCAGGTTTGGTTGGAACCAAACTGGGCTGGCCATCTGGGTCAGCGGACTTCGGCCTCTTTCCCTAAGCCTGCCCAATCTTTTATCTAAGAATGCCTTAGGAAAATGTTTACAAATCTGGCAGTCTGAATCAAGGTGGTCAAACCCAGACAGTAAACACAGATGGTGTGGGGATCATCTTAGCAAAGCCTCCCCACTCACTGCAGTGTTGAAACCCAGTGGGCCTGGTTTTTCTTTTGGGTTTCTCAAAATGAAGCCATCCTAAAACTTACCCTTTACTTCGCAAAAGCCAGGCTCCTCGGTTCCTAACCGTGTCACGGGTATTTGAAAAACTTTAAAATACGCTTTTTTAGAACTTCACACTAAATACAAAACAAAAATAAACTTAGGAGAAAACAGCAGACAATCGGTTCAACCGAACCGATTGGAAAAATATTTTATAATTTCCACACACAATCATACTAGTCCACTACCTAAGTACTTACTAAACTGCAGACAGGGATCTGAACCGAAATAAAATAAGAAATAGTGGTTTAAAACTGATGTTTTATTATACCGAATCAAGGAGAGATCTCCGAGCAACTGTTCAGTTAGGCGAGTAAAGAATCTGAAGGTTACACTTCAAAGTGCAGCAGACAGAGGTTTGAACCGAGCTCGAGCTCAATGTTCTATGCTCTGGCATAGAGTTAACTCTTTCCTCTCCAGAGCAGTTCAAGTTCTGGGGCTAACTGCATAATGTCAGAATACAGCAAGACTTCATGTTGTTTGAAAAACCTGATTTAAATCAGAGCACAAATCATTTTACTACATTCATGCCCTTCCTTGTTCACTACCCATAAATAAATCTGAATGTCTTTTCACATTTAATCTGGCTAGTGTGCATATTATTAGTTGGGTTACAGTGTTGAAAGTGTGCACAGGTACAGCTAACCTCATTTTACAGGGGTTTCAGGGAAGTTGCTGAAGGTCCATCCCTGATGGTAAGGTGAAGGGTGTGTGCGTATCATTACTGCTATATACTGACTGTGTGTTAACTGCTATTAGAGGTACAGAGCCACTAGGAGGTTAGTGGGTGGTTGAAGCTTCCCAGAGAGGCTGTAACAAGCTAGACAGACACCCCAATACTGTTACTCTGGGTGGAGGCACCTTACACAGAATCCAGGCCCCTCAATCTGTGGTCAGACATACAGGCAGAGGTAGTAACCTCAGGGATAGTACACGCCTAGAGGTTACACAAAGAAAACTGGCTCCTTGAAGGTGGGAACCACACTAACATACTGGCCTTCTCTGGTCCCTGGAACCAATCAGGAACCAGAGAAACCACAGAGATAACAATAACAAAAAAACAAAACAAAGAACCTAACTAGTATCAAGAACATAACTAAAATAATACATTTTAAAACTTAAAGAAAATGAAATGCTAAGCTTTTCTGGAGAGCAGATGAGTGGAGCTGTACTCAGGGTGACTACTCTTTTTAAGCAGAGAAACAAATCTGATGGTTGGGGTTGTGTGATCACAATGCAGAGTCTGAACTTGGTTCTAATTCTAAGATTATAAAACTTCAAAACTAGTATAAATTCTGTTGCTAGGGCAACTCAATCCAGTGGATTGATCGATATCGAAAGCTATACTGATGGATTCCTGGGATTAGAAAAGACAGATCTTACTACTAAACTGAATTGAAAGACGGTCCCTGAAAAGCCTAAAACTGGGTGGAAGGTTGGGACAATTTGGGGAAAAAGACATCGATCTTGAAAAGGTCTTTTGAGTACTTTTTTAATAAAGCAGAGAGAGCGCCCACACCTTGATTGTTTGACATACCAGACACCAGGGCTAGCTCTCCGCCTGTGACTAATTACATTGCGATTTCCACTTCTGTGTGTTTGAATTATGTAACAAGAAGCACCTGCTGGACCAGGCAATAAAGCCACACGAAAGCAAGTCCAGCTGCTGAACAGTCTATATTTGGTTTCAGTGTGGCACGGGAACGAAATGACTCAAACCGGAGCTAATAATAGCTCCATGATATTGATAAGATCTATACACTCTCCACGGCTGTTCCCCAGCTCTGGCGCCGCCACGGACGTTCTGGGAGGCACACTGAGCGCGCTTGTCTTGAAATGCTGGTGGAGGGACGGCAGGATCAACCAGATAAACTTGAAATACTAGAACATGCCAAAGGTAACATTTTTATTTTAGGCAGAAGAAAATTACTTACCATAGTAATATTGTTTCTACCAAAGGGTCCCTCAGTGTGCTTAACTAATGCAGTTAGCCTGGTAGGTTCAATTGCCCCGGAGAGTGAAATTTATGTAAAGTAGAGAATGTTGAAGTGGAACTAGAACACAGTTAAAATCTCTGCCTCTAGGTGCTGCTGCATTCCATGTTAACGCCAGATTAATTTCAAGCTACAATGGCAATAGCCCCTATATAGTAACCTAAGCTATCCTAAGTAAACAATGAATAACAAACTGTGGCCCACTCTGCTAGCCATGGCAAACACAACCAATAGAAAAACTGTGAGGAACAGCAAGTAACACTTAGTGATACAGAGAAAGCTGGCACTGCTTGAAGGGAACCTTTTCAGGTTCTGGAAGGGATGAGTACCTTAAGTACCTCCTCAGAGAACTGCAGACCCCAAAACTCTAACTGTTCAAGAACCAGGCCTTGAGGTGGAGGAATTTGAGGCTGGGGTATGCTATCCTGCCCTGAGACATGGTCAGCAGATTGTGACCCATGGGAAGGTGGATGGGCTGACGCCTGGACAGAGTTACATGTAGAGGATATTATGGTTATCTGGCTCAATCTGGGGACACGAAATCACAGAGGCGGTTAGCTCCTTAATTTTAGGAGAACTCTTAGCAACTCAGGGAATGGAGGAAAGGCATAAAGGAACCTCCTGTCCAGTTCAGGGCTAGGGTACCAGAGTGAGGAAAACCACCACTGGTGGCCTGCAGCAAAACAGTGGAGCTGATGGTTCTCCACTGAGGTGAACAGATCTATCTCTAGGGTACCCCGCCTCCTGAAGATGGCTGCCAGCACTTGCTTGTTTAGGACCTACTCATGATGCCCTTGACTAATTCTGCTGAGGGCATCGCCAAGGTACAGTAAAAAAATTACTCACCTTAGTAATTATGTTTCTTCTAGTGGAGTCTTGCTGTATTCTGACTATTGCAGTTAGGTCCTGCCTTTCAACTGCCCTGGAGAACAAAGGTTAACTTTTCTATGCCTTGCATAGAACGCTCATCACGAGCTCGGTTGAAGCCCCTGTCTGTTGTTGTTCAAACTGCAACCATCAGATCTTTACGAGCAAAACTCACTAGGTGTTCTGTGGAAACTGTAAAATTGTTACTAGCCAACTGGCAATATATAAAGTTTTGGTTCGAAGGAAGACTCAAGTCAGAAACCCAAAACAAAAACACAACCAAAACACAACATTCCACCCAAAGAAAAAGAGGGTGTAAAATGGACACCCCTAGGGTGCCAACACTGCTCCTGCCCACCCACATCCAAAAACTAGGTTCTGAGAGAGGAGGCGGGGGTCAGAATACAGCAAGACTCCACTAGAAGAAACATAATAACTAAGGTGAGTAATTTTTCTTGAACAACATGAAGTCTTGCTGTATTCTGACTATTGCTGAGACTACCAAGCAGTACCTCCATGGAGGAGGGACAGAACCTACTTTGGAAATAGGCTCTGAAGTACTGCTATATGCCAAACCGAGCATCACTCCTAGCCTGGATATCCAAAGAGTAATGCTTGGTGAATGCGGACTGTTTTCCAGGTGGCTGCTTGACAAATTTCTAAGAGAGGAATATCCCTGGCAGCAGGAAAGCAGCTGTACCTCTTGAGGAATGAGCCCTCAGGCCTGAGGGTGGAGTTCTACTAGTTTTTCATAGCAGAATTGTATACAAGAAACAATCCACCTGGCAATAGATCTCTTAGTGGCAGGTTTGCCTCACCAACTTCTCCATAAGTGAGAACAACTGGAGGGATTCAAACCTGTGACCCTTGGTACGCTCTATGTAGTAGCTAAGGGCTCTTTTAACATCAAACTGTGTAGCCTCCTCTCTCCCGAGGAGGAATGATCAGGGAAGAAACAGGAGAGATACAGACTGGTTGAGGTGGAAAACTGAAACCACTTTAGGCAAGAACTTTCTGTTAGTTCTAAGGACCACTTTATCTCTGTGAAAAGAGATGAAATCAGATTCCACTGACAGGGCTTGCAATTCACTGATACGTCTGGCAAAGTAATGGCTACCAAAATACAGTTTTCCAAGTCAAGTACTTAAGCTCTGCTGAAGACAAAGGCTCAAAAGGGGTTGCATAAGCTGAGCAATGCAAACATTAAGGTCCCAAGCAGCAGCAGGATCCCTAAAGGGGGATTGGTGAAGCAACCTTGAAAACTTACAGAATACAGGATGGGATGACAGAGAGGAAGACTTGCCTACTGACAGGAAAGCAGAAACAGCAGCCAAGTGTACCTTGAGGGTAGCTGGTCTGAGACCTAGGCCATTAAGATGGACCATATAATCCAGAACCGTAGGCAATTCAGCAGAGTCTGTAGAAATATTCTTCTTAGAACACCAAATGCTGAATCTTTTCCATTTGGAGTTGTAAGTCTTTCTGGTGGAAGGCTTTCGAAGAACCTTAAGGATATCCAGAACCCCTTGGGAAAGATGCAGATCTGCAAACTCTAACTCTTCAAGAGCCAAACCTTGAGATTGAGAGACTGAAGATTGGTACCAAATCCTCCCCTGAGAGGATATTAACAGGTTGTAATTCCTGGAAAGAGACAGGGAAGATGGACTGTTAGGGACAGCAACAAGGATACCATGGCTGTCTGGCCGAGTCTGGAGCAATCAGAATCACTTTGCATGGTTGTGACCTTATTCTGACTAACACTCTGAACAGGAGAGGGAAGGGAAAAGATACAGAAATGTCACCTTCCCAGTTCAGAATCAGAGCATCCAGGGGACTGAGCCCAAGACTGGGGGTCTGCAACAAAGAGAGGAAGTTGGTGATTGTCTGGGGCTGCAAAAGATCTATCTCTGGAGTGCCCCATCTTTGAGAAAATCACTTTCAACACCAGAAGATCTAGGGCCCATCGTGATGGCCCTGGGATATTCTGCTCAGTGCATCTGTTAGGACATTGTCCTTCCCTGGGAGGTGAACTGCTATTAGAGAGGTTTGCAGGGAATAGGCCAGGGACCACAACTTCATCGCTTCTGTGCACAAGGCCATAGACCGAGTGCCTCCTTGCTTACTGATGTACCACATGGTGGTGGTGTTGTCTGTTCTGACCTGAACCACCTTGTTCTGTAAGATTTGAAAAAGCTTGCAGTGCCAGATACACTGCTCTGAGTTCCAAGAGATTGATTTGAAGCAGAGATTCCTGAGGTGACCACAGTCCCTGGGTGGTAAGATCCCCAAATGGGCTCCCCAGCCCAGCAGGGAAGCATCTGTGGTGAAGATCACTGAATGAGACTGAGTGACAAATGGAACCCTTGTTCAAATTATCCTGATCCTGCCACCATTGCAAGGCTTGGATCAGGGTTCGAGTCACTGGAACTAGTTTGGTAAGGAATCCTTTCTTTGGGACCAAAAGACTCTTAAGTGGAACTGAATGTCCCTCATTTAGAATCTTGCTCCCTGGACCACTGCTGTGGAAGCTGCCATGTGGCCCAGTAGCTGAAGAAATGCCTTGCTGGTCGAGACACCTGAAGACTGAATGAAGAGGCCAGTTCCATAACGGTCCTTGCCCTTTCCAGGGGAAGGAAGGCTCGTTTTTACCAGTATCCAGTTCTGCACCTATGAAGGTGAGGAGCTGCACTGGTTCGAGAACTGACTTTGGTAGGCTGAGAAGGAATCCAAAGAAGTGAGCATTTGCTGGGTCACTTGCAGATGTGACTTGACTTGGTCTGAGACTGACCCACTATGAGCCAGTCGTCCAAGTATGGGAAAATGGAAATCTTTTGTCTTCTTAGGAAGGCAACAACTACTGCCAGGCACTTTGCAGAAGACCCTTGTGGCTGATGTTAGGCCAAAGGGCATTGCTCTGAATTGATAGTGGCCTGAGGGCAACTCAAACCTGAGGTACTTTCTGTGGGAGCACCTGATGGGAATGTGAAGTAGGCATCTTTGAGGTCCAGGGAGGCTAGCCAGTCCCCTGGCCTTAGAGAGGAAGGATAATTCCCAGAGTTACCATTTTGAATTTTGGCTTTAAAAGATGTTTGTTCAGATATTTTAGGTTCAGGATGGATTGCCACTCTCCTGTCTTCTTGGGGGTTAGGAAGTACCTGGAGTACAATCCTTTGCCCCTGTGTAGGTGGGAACTCTCTACAGCTCTGAGAGCTAGGAGATAAGAAACCTCTGCCTCTAGGCCAAGGGTCTCTGAGAGATTTGCAGGTGGAAAGATCTGGCTCTCATCTTGGGACATTTTTGAAGCTTGAGAACAGTCCCTGGCTTACCACTTCCAGGACCCACTTGTCTGATGTAAGAGACATCCAGTCCTGGACAAAGAAGCCAGCCTGCCCCTCACTGGGATAGGAGAATCGACCTGGGCAGACCCATCAGGTGTCTGCTTGGCAGGGCTTTAGGCTGAGAGGTGGATGCGGCCTGCTCATCCCCTTCTGCCTCTCCCTCTAAAGAACCCCTCTGCAAAACGAAGAAGAGGAGGCCTGAGCTTGGTAAAAGGCCTTGGAAAGGCCTCCCCTGCCCCTGGACTGCTGCCTTTGAGGAGTTGCTTGCCTTCTTTGGCCTGAGCACTCCTGTAAATGGTCCTGTATTCGTCCATTTTTCATGTAATTCTCTGTCTGCTCCCCAAACAGAGAATTACCAACTACAGGAAAATCCATGGCCTTAGCCTGGGTATCCTGTGAGAGGCTAGTACACCTGAGCCAAGCCATTCTCCAAGAACAGATGTAGCCATGACTCTTGATGAGACATCATTGGAGTCCACAGCAGCATGAAACTGTACTTGATGCCTCAATCCCATCTGCAGCCACCTGTTCCAGCTCCTTGGCAAGCTGGGCGGGAGCCTGTTTAGCCAGTGCCAGTACAGTGTCCCACCTGGACTTCTGGTACCTGGCTGTATAGGCCATATAATTAATCTGCCTGAGTCCCAAAGATGCTGCCATGTATTGTTTCTTTGCCATGGCATCAATCTTCCTGGAGTCCTTGTCTGGGGGTGTGATGCCAAGGAATGTTTGCCTTATCACAGGCAGTAGCCTGTACAACCCCAACAAGGCTGCACTGCTGAAAAGGGAACCCATGTCTGAGCCTGAGAGAGTGTACCTCTTGTCCAGTCTTCTGTCCACAGGAGGTATAGAATTAGGAGAGTTAAGAATTTTTGTGTCTGTTTCCCAAAAAATTTGTGGAGGGGACCAGACAGTCTCCTGGACTCTGGGATGTCCATCATCTCCACATAATCAGGCTCTTCCTGATCCTCTACTGCCTCTTCCACAGGAAGCTGGAGGCTATCAGCCACCTTTCTTTAGAACATGTAGTGTGAAGGGACTCAGAAAGCCTAGGCGGAGAACCTGAAGGTCTGTCTGGGCAGATGTCCGGGTCAACAGGCACATCCAGACTTTCACCATCACCATAATCATCCTCATACTCTCCTTCCTCCTCAAACTCCGGTTCATAAAATTCTTCCAAGGTATAATCTGGAACGGGGAACCGACCGAACCGAGCCCTGCCAGATGGTGCGGTTGGTTGGAATCAATGTCGACTGCACAATCCTAAACGCTTGGCTATCTCATCGGCGTCAGAGTATGAGATTCTGGGTCCGAACCGTCGATTTGTCTTTTCTTTTGTCGGAACCGATTCCTCGAATCGGTTCTCCTTGCCCGAAGAAGTATCGCCTGGTCAGAGGGCACTCCTTCTGGTCGGTCGGAACCGAACCGGGCTGGCCATCCGGGTCAGCGGACTTCTCAGCCTCCCTTTCCCTCAGTCTACCTAATCTCTTTTCCCAGGTAGATTTGGGAAAATTTCGCAAATTTGGCAGTCTGAATCGAGGTGGTCAAACCTCAGACACAACACAGGTGGTGTGGGATCGGCCTTAGCAAAGACCTCCCACACACACTGCAGTGTTGAAACCCAGTGGGCCCGGTTTTTTCTTGGTTTCTCAGACATGGCCAATCCTAACCACAACTTACCCCTTTTTCGCAATCCACCAGGCAAGACTCCCTATCAGTTCCTGACCGTGTCACGAGTCTTGGAAAAACGTATTTAAACCCGCTGTTTTTGAGAACTGATACAGACACTAAAGTTAAGAACAAGTTTTATTGAAATGATCGGTTCAGCCGAACCGATCCACAGTTTACAAGTTCCACACAGAAACAACATAAACCTATCTAGTACCTATGGTACCACAGAGACTTGAACCGACTATATGAAACATAATTCGTAGAAACTGTCCAAACCCCATACATTTCAACCGACTTTTGAACCGAGCACCAGGAGAAATTCCAAGCGACTGTTCAGTGAGGCGGAGTAAAAGATCTGATGGTTGCAGTTTGAACAACAACACACAGGGCTTCAACCAAGCTCGTGATGAACGCTCTATGCAAGGTAAAAGTTAACCTTTCTCTCCGGGCAGTTGAAAGGCAGGACCTAACTGCAATAGTCAGAATACAGCAAGACTTCATGTTGTTTGAATTGTCCTTCCCTGGTAAGTGAATTACTGACAAGTGCACATCCAGGGAGTATGCCAGAGACCAAATTCTCATTGCTTCTGTGCAAATTTTGGAGGATCTGAACCCCTTGTTTGTTGATGTAATACATGGTAGTAGTATTGTCTGTCCTGATCTGGACTGACTGACCTTTATCTGAGGTGCAAAGCCTGCAGTGCCAGTAGCACTGCCTCAGTTCGAGGGAGACTGATGTGTAACCTGGACTCCCAGGGAGACCAGGTATCACTGACTGACTGGCTGTTCATAAGTCCCAGGAGGGAGGCATCTGTAATTATGACCACGCTGGGAACCGCTGCAGGAAGGGACCCTTCCTTAGGTTGTCTCGCTCCTTCAACCATTCTAGTGTTTGTGGTAGGTTTTGTGAAGGTACCAGCTTTGAAAGTGGATGCCTTCTCTGGGACCAATGTGCTCTGAGATGATATTATATAACTCATTTGACACCTGGCGCCTGGCACCACTGCTGTGGTGGATGCCATGTTTCCTAAAAGTCTGAAAAAGTACCTTGCTGGCCTGGGCTGCCCTGGAAAGTACTGAGTTTGCTAGACTGTGCAGATTTCACAACCTCTCCTGAGGAAGACAAGCTCTTCCCTATAAAGTGTCCAGCTCTGCACCTATGAACCCAAGGACTGCACTGGTTGCATTTGGGATTTCTGTTGGTTTATGAGGAATCCTAGGACTCCAGGGTTCCCTGAGTGAGTTGGAGGTAGTGCTGACCTGCTGGGAAGAATTTCCTACAATCAGCCAGTCATCCAAGTAGAGGAAGACAGAGACCCTTTGCCTCCTGAGATGTGCTGTGACTACAGCTAGGCACTCTGTGAATACCCTTGGGACAGAGAAGAGCCCGAAAGGACAGCTGAGAACTGGTAGTGACCTGAGGGTAGCTGGAACCTCAGGTACTTCCTGTGGCTGCTGTGATAGGAACATGGAAGTAGGCATCTTTCAGATCCAGAGAGGCAAGCCAGTTGCCCTGTTGCAGAGAAGGGATCACTATGGAGAGACTGACCATCCTGAACTTTGGCTTTGCTAGGTGTCTATTCAAGTATCTGAGATTAAAATGGGTCGCCATTCCCCAGATTTTTCTGAGTGAGGAAGTACCTTGAATAAAGGCCTTTCCCCACTGAGAAGAGGGAACTCTTTCCACTGCATTTGCTTGTAACAACTTTCTGATTCTAATTCCAACAGAATCTTTTCTGTTGGCGTTGAAGGTGAGAAATGTCTGAGAACTTGCAGTTTGGGGAGCCTCCTGAACTGCACAGAGAGCCCTGGCTGACCACCTCAAAGACCCATTTGTCCGTGGTGACATTCTGCCATAATTGGAAGTAATGAGCCAACCTCCCTCCTACTGGTTCTGGGCTGGCGACAAGGACAGAGCAGTCAGGGGTTCTGTTTGGGGTTGGCCCTGGCTGAGAGTGAGTCAGTCCATCTGGCTGCTCTTCTGCCCTGAAGTAACCCCTCATCTAAGGGTACTTATAGGCATGGAACTGGATAGTAAGCTCTGAGGTTGTACCCCAACCCCTGCCTCCCTTCCTTGTGACCTATAGGAGGTGGACTTTTCCTTAGCAGAATTGCTCTTTGTAGGTGGTCTTATAAACTTCCACCTTCTTCATGTAAGCCTCAGTCTTGTCAGCAAATAAGGAACTGTCCTCACAGGGGAAATCCCTGCCCTCGCTTTTGCGTGTCTTGGGTCAGACTAGTGGTTTGACGCCATGCAAACCTTTCTCAGGGAATGGCCAGAGCCATAAATCTGGATGCAGAGCTGTTGGCATCCACTGCCATATGAAATTAGTACTTGGCATTCAGTGCTACCCTGGTAGTGTCTGCTATGTCCCACATCACTAGGGATCTTATCAGACATGGCTAGAACTTAATTCCAGAAGGTTTCTGATACTGGGCAGTGTAAGTCATGTAAGTAGCCTGTCTTAAAGAGGAGAGAGGCTATCATGTATCTCTTCTTGCCCATGCCATCCAGTTTCCTGAACTTTATCAGGAGGATGAGGGGACGGTGGAATCCTGGCCTTATCACAGGCAGCCACTTGGACCACCCCTTCATGACATGCGATTGGAATAAAGGTACTCAGCATTAGTTCTGTCCAGCTGGTACTTTTTTGTCTTTTATTCACTCATGGGATTGAAAAAGGGTTTGCAAAATTTCAGTGTTGCTTCCTAAGGGGCTTATGAACAGGTAACAGTGGCCTTTAGTGGCTGTCAGTCCCATCATCTCGAGAAAACTGTCCCTCCTCCTCCACCAACGCCTCCTGGCTGGTGAGGTTGAGAGTGTCGACCATCTGCTTGATGAAGGCGCAGTGGAGGAACAGTCTTCTAATCCTCGAGGAGGGGAACCAAACCCTATTCAGGAGAAACCTCTGGTTCTATTGGTTCTTTTTTTTAACCAAGACAGACACACTAAGCTGAAAGCTTGTTTACAGGTATGACCTGGAGGCACAAGGAAGTTAAGTGGCTTGCTCAGGGTCACACAGTATACAAGTGGGGCTGTGGGATTCAAACCCAGGTCTCTAGGTTTGCAGCTCAGAGTCTTAAACTACTGCTCTATTTCTCCTTTTCCTGCTCATCATAAACTTGGGACCCTGGTCAAATGGAACCAGGGCCTGAGGTAGCAGCTGAGGAGGAACTGGGGTAGCTACAGGAGACCCAAAGACTGCATGGCCTGAATGACCTGGAAGGCTTTAGCTATGTCCTCTGCAGACGGTAACTTTGTTTTGTGCACTGAGAGCTCCTGGCTTCTTCAGCGAAGATGCAGTGACATGCTTCTCTTTTGCTTTCATTTAGAAGGAACCGGTCTGAACCCTGCTCCGCTGGTCTTTTGTGCTTACTTTGATCAGTAATTTCAGCAGAGGCATTACGCCAGAGGAATATTTAGAGGAACGGTCCTATGATTTGCCATGAGAGGGACCCTCCACTCACCGCTTGGGTGACAAAGAGGCAGACTGAGAGGCCATTTCTCAAGCTTTTGGCCCTTTTCTTTATAGTTTTCGAACAAAACGCATTGCAACGCTCACAGTTGGCAAATATCTGACTTGGACCCAGGCTCTGTAAAGACAAGTTGTGGCCATCTACCCTGGCCAGGAGTTGAAAACACTTAGTGCAATTTTGTAGCCTGTGGGTCCCGTTTCTTTTGGGCCGCTCAGACATGCCAATCTGTCAGAACTAGGCAAATTATCGTTCCTGGTAAATAGATAAAACAGATTCCTCTGAAAAATGAAAATCACTAAATTTACAGAAGGCTAGTGGCAAAATCAACTTTTAATTGAAAACTAAAGCATTCGCTGTTCGTTCCACTGAGAAAAAGAAACCGCTAAGTGAGAGAAAACATCTTGGTTTCCACAAAGAGGAAGGAACTGAGGCAAAACTTGCAATTACGCAAAAAAAAAAAAAAAAAAAAAGAATTTGTAACTGAAAATGCAGACAGAACAGTAGACTTTTTAACCGGTTGGAACTGAGGAAAACTGCAAACTAATAAATTTTAAACTAACAATTGATAACTAACTAGAGGCAGAAATATAAAGAAATAAATGAACTTGAGGTAAAAACTTAACTAAATAGACTTGCAGCAAAGTTGCTGAGGAGAACTTTTCAGGGCGCCTTGTTGATACAGGCGGAGAAATGACTGACATTAGCCTGCAGAATGCAGCAGCACTTAGAGGAAGAGATATGAACTATGTTCTAGTTCCACTTCAACATTCTATAATTTACGGAAGTTCCACGCCTGGGGAATGTTGAACCTACCAGACTAATTGTATTATTTAAGATACTGAAGGATTCCTGCAGTTTGAATGCATAATTAGGCTGCCCCACACTATGGTGTGGGCATTTGCAAGTGGATATTTCCCTTTAACTACTCTGAACTAGGACAGATGTAGCAATCACGATGTCATACTGGTACACATTGCAGTCATCCAATAAATGTTAAACCCTTGGTGTTCTGATCCATGGTAAACAGATTTATCTGAGGTTCACTGAACGTATTGAGCGGGTGGAAACAAAGGGCAGACCAAAACACAGAATAGAGAGCAACAACCTTGGGTAACTGAATAAAGGGGAACAACAACAACAAAAGGATTTTACTAAAACACAGAATCAGGGGTAAAGAGTACACAAGGGTCAGATAAAACCAAAAGAGTAGGCTAGAACTGGAATAGAAGCAACACCCTATTTAGGTAGGTGCAAAAGGGTATAATAAACAACATAAGGGGAAAACTAGGAACACCCTATTAAGGGTAAAAGTACAAAAGCATTTCTAGGTAACACAGGGACAGCAGGAATTCGAATGCTGGGAGTGGTGTGCAGTGGCTGTGGGGCAGCAGTATTCGAGAGACTTTCTGAGATCATGGTGCTGCCCCATTTGCACGCACTTTCTGGGTTGAGGGACAAGGTCACTAGACTCCAATCCCAGTTGGCTAGGATTTTGGGACTTCTCCTCCACCCAGCGAGCACCATGACTGCCACCATGACCTCAGAGGATACCAGGAAGAAGAACTGCTGGATTATGGTGGGCTCTGGAAGGCCAGAGTGGTGGGCTCTGAAAGGGTAGGGGTGGTAGGTTAAGACACATTCCTCAACCAGTACCACAAAAATTCCTACATCACACTGGCAGGGCACAACAGGGAGGCACCCACTGTAGTGGCTAGGATGATGGGAGTCCTCCATAGTGAGACCCCCAAGAAGGGTGGTAGAGGACCCCAGAGGAAAAGGAAGCAACTTCTGGGGCCTCAATAGACAGGGGACAGACTTGGGAATAGGGAAGGGAGGTGGAGATGGAGGTCAGCTGCCTATGTGGTGCATGGCCCAGAGGGACTGGAAGCAGATCCTGGGATTGCTAGGGCAGGAGGATGGAAGAGCTGGATGTCGCTGTCCACTGGGAACCAATAACCTGGCTAGAGATGGGGCTGAGATAGTGCAGGGGAGTATAGGGAGCTGGGGAGTGGTCTTAGGTAGAATGCTTAGTGGCTTTCTCCGAGATGCTGCTTGTCTATGATGGTGGGGAGGAGAGGATCTCAACACCAGGAGCTTCAACACATAGTTGGAAGAATGCTGCAGAGAGTAATGGTTCAGCTACATTGGGAACAGAGGATCCCCTGGATGGATAAGGGCCTATGTAGGGTGATGGCCTGCATCCATCCAGAAGGGAAACTGCAGTCCTTGGTGGATGGTTTAAATGTTACTTTGAACACTTAAACTAGCCCGGGACACGGAAGTAATTGGGAGGCAGAAATGGAAGTTATGTACCACCGTAATTCTTGATCTTCTTGGACCTAAGTCTCCACCACTCATTCACACTAATGGAGTTCACCGAGTCACTAGGACCCAGCGGAGAAAACCTTTTCAAGAGGGTCAGGCGCCTGAGATGGAGCCGAGGAAGTGGCACCACGAGCCCCAGCACGCATGCGATAATGACTCATCTCGCGTCACCCTCCAACTGCCTCAGTACCTTTTTTTTTCTGAGGAGGTGCAATGTAATTAACCTAGAAGGACTAGCCTAAAATCAGACATAAGATAGTCCAAATGACCCATGTAAGAAGGGTCAATCAATAAAGTCTTCACAGCCCAGCCATTGAGGGAATGAAGACCATAAACAGAGAAGTGAACTCAGGGATGAGAGGATGTAGGAATGAGTGGTGGAGACTTCGCCAAGAACATCAAGAATTACAGTAGGTACGTACTTCCATATCTTCCGGGACATAAAGTCTCCACCACCCATTCACACTAATGGGAGAGTACCGAACTAAATAATCCCGAGATGGGCGGCAGGAGATAAAGAGCTCATGTGTGACCTGTGCATGTATTTCAGAAATTCTATGGGCAAGTAATCGCCACCAGGAAGGTCGCTTTCCAAGCGAGGAACTTCAAGTCAAGAATAGCTAGAGGCTCGAAAGGTTTACGAGTGAGCATGTCTTGCACAAGGTTAATGTCCCAGGCTGCGACTGGACGCCTGATAGGAGGTCTAGTATGCAGAATCACCCTAAGAAACCTCTTAACTACAGGCAACTGAGCCAGTGACATGGAAAGTACTGGTTCGTGATATGTCGAAATGGCACAAAGATGAACTTTGACTGTGGAGTACTGTAGACCTGTATTTGAGAGGTCTAAAAGATACTCTTAAGACTTTATTCAGTGGGCAGGAAAAAGGGTTCCAAGAGGATTTTGCACACCAGACAGAGAAACACCTCCATTTGGCTATGTAGGTTTTTCTAGTGGCCGGGTTTACGCAGCCAAAAGAATATCTGAAAGCTACTAGAAACATTGAACCTATTCACCCTATCTCTTCAGGAGCCGAAGGTGAAGCGACCTCAGGTTGGGATGGACCACAGGACCCTGGTTCAGAAGGTCTGTCTGAAGGGGAAGCATTTTCGGAGGGGTTTATGACAGACTGTTGAGCAGCGGAACTAACCAAGCCGAGGCCAGAAGAGGACAATGAGAATCATTCTCCCTCCTGAGACTCCAATTTGAGAAGTACCCTCTGATTTAGGGGAAGAGGAGGAAAGGCATATAGAAAGCATCTTGCCCACCACAGCCTGAATGCATCCTGACAAAAATGCCAGGTCCTGGATTTCTGGAGCAGAAGAGAGAGTTTTATGCTGAGTGGGGACTATAAAAGTCCAGGTCTGACTGCCCCACTCTTTGAAGAGTGACTGAACGACGGTTAAGTCGAGAGACCACTGTGAGGATCCGTCTCTGTTCTGCTGAGACGGTCTGCCAGTTCTGTTTGTATTCTGGCAGGTAAACCGCCTGAATCAGAGCCTTGTGTTCCAGGCACCACTCTCACACACTTATTGCTTCCTGCATAATGGGTAAGAGTGTGTGCTGCCGCTTTGTTGATGTAGTACATCACTGCTTTGTTGTCTGTTTGAAGGAGAATCTTCTGACAGAGTATGTCCTTCAAGGCTCAAACTGCATAGAGAATGGCTCTCATTTCCAGGATGTTTATGTGAAGTTGGGACTCATCCTGAGTCCACGCACCCTGGGTGTGCAGATGCTGGCAGGGCTCCCCAACCCATCAGGGATGCCTGTGGTAATGGAGATCTGATGATCCAGAGGGCAAAGAGATATCCTTCCAGAAGATTGTCCTCCTGCACCACCAGAAGAGTGACTCTTCAGAGGTTTCATCACCTTGATGAGAAAGGACTGAGGGTGAGTGGTTGGGACCAATGAGTACTGAGCATCCAGTGAGAGGTTCTCATGTGGAGACTAGCTAGGGGTACAGTGAACACTGAGGATGCCATGAGGCCTATCATCCATTGTATCGAGATAGCTCAAACTGAGCTGTGTTCCTGACGATCGGGCCATCTGTAAGATATCGCCTCTTCTGTCTTCTGAAAGAAAAGCTTTCAGACAGGAGGTGTCCAGAAGAGTTCCTATGAAGAGGAGCTCTGGGAGGGCTGCAACTGCAACTTGTTGAGATTCAGTAGGACTCCTATGGACATGAGGAAGTCTGAGGCCGTGGCCACGCCTCCAGAGTCCTGCCTGGAGGGACTTGCCAGAGCCAGCTGTCCAGATATGGGAACACTTGTATTTCGTTTTCCTGAGGTGCGCCCTGAGAATTGCACAACACTTTGTAAAACTCAAGTCGCCGGGATAGCCCAAAGGGCAGGACTCTGAATTGATAGTGTTGACCCAATGCCATGAACCTTAGGTATCTGTGGTGCTTTGGGTGTATGAGAATATGCTGGTAGGCATCCTGTATGTCTAGGGAGGCTAGCCAATCGTATCGATGAAGCAAAGGCACCAGGGTACCAAGTGATATCATCTTGAACTTCTCCTTGTGAAGGAACTTACTTGCAGGACCAATCTCCTCTTCCCCTCAACTACTGCTCCCATCTTGAGTCGACAGCGAAGAGACTCATTTCACACCCCATACCCTTCCCGATGTCCGAATGTATGCATTAAACAGGATCGACCCAGGACCAAGCTCGCGGTACCCCACTACCGACCTGTCTAGGGTTCGAGAGCTCCCACTGACCACTACTCTCTGAGTGCATCCAGCCAACCAGTTTTCAATCCATCTGACCATGAAAGGGTCTACTCAACCCCGCCAGTTTCTCCACCAGACCATTGTGGGGACAGAGTCAAACACCTTGCTGAAGTCCAAGAATAATACATCCATAGGCTTTCCCCTGTCCAGTTCTGATGTTACCCATTTGTAGAACTCCACAAGATTGATTTGACACGATCTACCTGGCACAAACCCATGTTGCCGACTCATCCAGACCTCCCACCCTCCAAGTACACCCCCAATCATTCCTTTAGTATACTCTCCATTAATTTTCCCACCATCGAGGTCAAACTGATGGGTCTATAGTTACCTGGTACTTCTCGACCCCTTTATGGATTGGCACCACATTTGCCTCTCACCAATCCCTAGGTACCCTCCTGTCTCAAGCCATCTGTTGAAGAGCTCCGCCAGGGTGCAGCCAGTATGCATGCCAATTTTCATAGTACTCGGATGAATGCCATCTGGCCCAGGAGATTTATCTTTCTTTAGGGCCTTAAGGGCTAACCACACCCTTTGGTGGAGGCAGCATCATCCGTCCCTCCACCTTACTGGCCTTTTATTCTTCTCCTGATGTGACACCCTGGGATACCTCTCCTCCCTCTTGCTCCATTTCTGTTGCTCCCTGATCCCACTCACTACCACTTCTATCCCCTCGTGCCTTGCTTTGCAGATAACCCATCCCTCCCTAGTGAACACAGAGGCAAAGTAGTCATTTAATACCTCTGCCTGGTCCTCGCCTCTTCCACCCACCTCCTTCTGATCTCAATCTGCCGAGATGGCCCTTAGTTTTTCTCCACTCCCAACGTACTGGAAGAACCCTTTCCTCCCCATATCCCTGTGCCAGCCACTGCTCTTTACTGGACTTTGCCCCCCGCACCATCTGGGTGACTTTTCTAGATGCAAGATGGTACATTTCCTTTTCCCTATCTCATTGTTTTATATTTTTGTCGGCAGCCTTCTTTTCTCTGACTGCTACCTGAACCTCACTGGACCACCAGCATGGTTTATGTGCCTTGCTCCTTACGCTTTCACCTTACCGCAGGTCCTGACTGCCTCATTAATTCCATTTTATGAACTCCCATCTCTTTTCCATATTTGTCACTGTTGTAATCCCTTCAAGTGATCCTTGAGAATATTTCCATGCCCACAAAGTCTGCCCCTGAAGTCCACTGCCAGTGTCCTAGATCTCTCCCTCCCTCCCCATGCTTATTTGAAACTAGACAGTATTGTGGTTGCTCCCAGTCAGGTGATCCTCTACAACCAGGTCCCTACCAGATCCCCATACGCCAGATCCACGCCCTGGACATGCCCTCCCTTGTGGGCTCCATCACGTGCTGTGTTAAGAACATATCCTGAAGCCGCCCAGCAGCCTCTGCCCTTGGCCACCTTAGAGGACATGGTTCCCAGTTTGTACCTGGCATATTAATGTCCCCATCAACACCACTCCTCCCTTTTGTCCACACCGGCAATGATGTTGTCCAGCAAACCATCCTCCAGAACATTACCCATCCCGGGGCCTATATACACTACACCCAGCTTGATCTTACCTCCTGCCAGGGTTCGTAAGTTGACCCATAAGGCCTCCACGCTTCCCTCTGCCTCTTCTACCTTAGCAATTTCTATGTCATCTCTAATGAACATAGCCACTCCACCCCTCTGCCCTCCTTCCTATCCTTCCTTAGCATAGTGTACCCCAGCACGCTTAGGTCCCAGTCATGGTTTTTGTTGGCCCATGTTTCCGGACCGCCACATAACACCCCCCGAATAGCATGGTCTGGAACCTGGCAACTTGTTTCCCAAGCTCCTGGCATTTACAAACACCACCCCCACCCCTTATCCGTGATCCCTTTGTCGAAACCCACCCAGGTTCCTTATACTTCCATCCTCCTCTGCTCCTCCTGAAACCTCCTCCCCAGTCTGTCCCCCTTGGGTTTGAAGGCTACTCCTCATCTGGAGGAGACAGCTTCTGGTCAGCCCTCCCTTATCCCTCCCCTCACAAGTTTAAACCCCACCTTTCTTGAATGTAGTCAGCCACCCCTGTTTAAGGACTTCTTCCTAAACAGGGCAAGATGAAGCCTGTCCTTGGCATACAGTCCCTTATCCTCCCAAACTCCTTTCCAGTTCCCTAACACCTCTGACCCACTTTCTTCATCCCACTTCCTGAGCCAGTCATTAACCTCTGTGATCTTCATTTTTTCTCCACTGAGGCCTTTGGTACCTGCAATATCTCCGAAAAGGAAATGTTGCTTCCATTATCCCGACAGACTCTGGCAAGTTCTCGGAACCTTGCTTGGATTTCCAAACGCTATTTCTCTCAGAGCGTTAGTTCCCAACTGCACCAGAAAATCCATTTTCCTCCACAATCCCTAACCAGTTCAGTACACCATGAACTTTGCTCTGTGCACCGTCAGCCCAGACATACTCACTACCTTCACCTGGCTATGGCATCCACCCTCGCCCCTCCCAGTGGACACCTCTAATCATCGAGTCTCCCAATAACAGAACCTTAACACCGCCATCATCCTTATGGTTACCCCACTATGCGCCTCAACCCCCATCCCCTTTATTCATGATCTCAATTCCATGGGAGTCTTCCCGCCTTATTAGAGACACCTTGTCACCCTCCCTTCTGACTCCTTGTTATTTTGCCCACTTAACTCAGACTTCCAAATAGGTGTCCCTTTAACCTTCTCTTATCCGAACCATTTATCCTGGCCCTGATGGTTTCCTTCCCCCACACCGCCATCCTCCCCTTATAATAGTACCTCTACCTCCAGAGGCCCTCTGTGGGTCCCTTACCTAGGACCCCATCCTGGTAGAGACCCTCCTGAAGGGGCCCTTCTCCGCCTCCTTGTCTACCAGTTTCTCTCCAGTCGTGCTCTCCTCCTCATGTCTGCAATATGTTGCATCTCCCCATCTACTTAACATTTACATTTCCCTCTCCTCTGGGACTATTTCTATCCTTTCTATTGCTGGTCTGTGATGCCCTATGGGTATATCAGACTCTCTCCCCAGCCTCTGTATCAGTTTCCTCATTTCCACCAACCCCTTTATCCCCTCTAGGTTGCTTAGTAGCACAAATTTATTGTAACACTCTATGCCAGCCTCCATCAAGTAACTTGAGTTCTCCGACTGCCCCTCTGAACTGCCTCTTCCTCCCCTCTGCCCTGTTCTCCTTAGGAGCTCCTTCCCACAGTCTGCTCTTTTAGGCTTCCCCACAACAGCCCCTCCCTTCTCACTGTCTGTTCTTCTAGGCTTCCCACAACAGCTACTCCTGACTCTTCCCCTCCACTATCTTTATATTCGGAATGTTTACCCTGTAAGTTTTCTCCTTAGCGTCAACATCCCTATGTAAGGGTCCTCTGTCCCTAATATCCCCCTCCTGTTTGCTGTAACATAAAGTCCTGTAATTCTGAGCACTGCCCCAGCCTCCCCTCAGCCCCACCCTTCTGCCAGCCATATCGACACCCCTTATCTTTGGACACACACCCCAACTCCCCAGCTTACTCTTTTTAACCAATATACTTCACTCCTGATACGTGACAGCTGTCACAGAGTGGGCAGCCTCCCTCTCCAGGCCCAATTGAGAATTATTGCCACCCCACAGCCTGTGCAGCCTACAACCCTTCCAAAGATGCCTGCAATGGTAGAATGTGGCCACTCTGTTTGTCCCTCTCTGTTCATAATAGCACACACCTTTTCTCAGTCCCTTCCCCTGAATACAGTCTCTCTCTATATACTGACTGCAGTTGTTTACGGACCCAATGTCAACCCCACCAATAACGTTCCCAAGTCTCACATACACATACAGTCCAGTGTATGTCCAGTCCCACTAACAGTGTGTGTATGTAGACATCAGGTACGATGATGTGACAGGCCCACCAGTTCCTGTCGCTATAAATTTCAGTCACAAACAGAAATGCACACACCTTCAATCCCAACCCCAGTGGTTTTAAGTATTTAAGAAAGTCTACAAAACAGGGTAGGTGGGAGGGCTCACCACCACCAGGCAAACACCACATTTAAATTTCACTCTAATTATCACTGCCAAACAAGTGTTCCCACAACCAGCACACAAGCCCCAATAGTTACAATATCACAGCCCAAGTAACAGTTCTAACTCAAAACAGTAATTTTAACACACAGAACTAATTTCAAGTACAAAACTATTCAAATATTTCACTTAAAACAGAAGATAAACCTAACCTCTTTCCTGAACAACCTCCTACTTCTGTTCCCAGGTGGACAATGTTTAACTTTCTAAGATCCAGAATGGAGCATGCCACTGGTTTTCTTTGGGACCAGAAAGCAATGGGAGTAGAAACCTGTGTTTCGTTGATCCAGCAGAACTATTTCTACTGCCCTGTTGTTTAGAAGGCCTTGTACCGGAAGCAAGAAAGTCTGACTGTACTGCCGACAGCCTGGGCTGTTGTTTGGTAGGATGATCCGGAGGGGTTTCCAAAGATTGAGAGAGTACTCCTCATGGATTATCCAGAGGACCCATTTGTCTGATGTTATAGATTTCACTGATTGTAGAACTGAGTCAGACATCCTCCACCACTGAGTAGGAGTCCCTCGGACAGCTAAGGTGGAACCTGGGCCAGAAACTCAGAAGGTGGCACCGGCGCTTTGGGCTATTGTGTTTTCTGTTGTGCTTTTTGTGGCTGAGAGTTGTGATTTTGTTAAAACCTCCTTTGCCTCTGCCCCAAAAGGACTGATGGTTGTGAAACTGATGCTTGTTCGCACCCCCTGAGGGGACAGGTGTAGGTCTCAGCTGTCTTAATGGCAGACCTAGTCTTCTATGTGGCCTCCAGAGTTTGCTCCACCTCAGGCCCGAACAGATACATACTGTCAAAAGGTAAAGCCGTGACCTGCTGCTAGGCGCCATTTGTGAAGCCCGAGCACATAGCCAAGAGTGGCGGCAGGTGCAGATGCCAGCTGCCGCCACCTGGGAAGGCAGTATCATAGGTGTCCATTGCAGCTTTAACCTGTTGGTTACTGGATTCAATACCC
This sequence comes from Neoceratodus forsteri, assembly GCA_016271365.2. Lineage (NCBI taxonomy): Eukaryota > Metazoa > Chordata > Ceratodontiformes > Ceratodontidae > Neoceratodus > Neoceratodus forsteri. The sequence goes on from CM057459.1 coordinate 338,716,397, forward strand.
CTAGTTATGGTCTAGAGTAGCTCTGAGCTAACTTCCGATTCGGCAGAGCTTCTACCATTTCTTTGAGGGAATGCCAAATTACATACTCATATTAAGAAAAATAGCTCTGGTAACTGGCAATGTGCATACCCCAGGATTGAGGCAGCAAAGACTTTCTTATCTAAGGCATCTTTCTTGTGAGATTCTTTGTTTATTGGTTGGGCTGTAGATCCTTGAGGAAGGACAGCCTTATCATTCTCTGCCAAGACCACAATGGCATCGGCAAAGGCTTGTGAGGCCAAAATGGGGCGATCCTTGGAAGGGCATGCTTCCTATCTATGGATTTGGCCACGGAAGGAATGACAGCCAGATTCTTCCACACCATCTGAGAGAGGTCTCGAAGAGGGCTGTACTGGAGGGTTAGATCCAAAGGGATCTCCGGACATGAAGATATTGAAGTCGCAAAAGCCTCCCAGGATCGATTTCTGTAGTCTGGAGAGAAAGAGTAGAATTTAAATTTTTGAGCAGAGACTCAAGGAAAGGTCTTCAACCACAGGCTCTGCAGAAGGATTGATTCTGCTCCCAGGGCAGTGTCATCAACATCATCATCGTGCAGAAGATCTGGGTCAGGCTCAAAATCATCTCCTGACAATCCATGGGGACTGTATAGACAGGAAAGGAGGAAAATCAGGAGGAAGAACAGAAGAAGAAAGAATTGGGAGTCGAGAAGCCCTGAAGACCGCCAGTGCTGCACCAGTCCCCGCCATAGAAGAAAATGGTGCCGAGAACAAGGAGGAAGGCGCTAGCTGAAGCGGCACCACATACGGCACTGACAGAGCCGACGGCACCATGGACAACACCGACAAGAGCCCCCAGTGTCATGCACAGAGCCCAAAGAGCTCATGGCACTGCAGACGGTGCTAAGAGAGCCTGTGGCACCCCACATGGTGCCAACAGAGCACACGGCACCGATAGAGCCCGGCGCCACAGACAGCACTGACAGAGCCCCCAGAACCACGACAGGCTCAAAAGAACCCATGGCGCAGACAGCTGCCAAGAGAGCCTGTGGCACTGCGGATGGAGCCGAGAGAGTCCCAGGGTCTGAAAACTGCGATTTGAGGTAAAAGAGGAAAATGGCACGACATAAAGGCATTGGTGTGGACCCCTGTGCCGCAGCCATGTGAGGGGATAAACACCTGAGCGCCGGAGTTGACAGCGCCAAAGAAGGTGCCTGTGACTAGGAAGGCCCATCCTCCCTACCCATCCATCCGAAACTGAATGGCCCAAAGACACCAGCGCCGGATTGACAGGCCGGGCAACTGGACCAACCTCTCCGAGCCCACTGCTCCATAAGAGCAGCCCACAATTGACTGGCCCGGCAACTGGACCAACCTCCGAGCCCACTGCTCCCTAAGAGCAGCCCACTGGTGAAACTGCTCATTGGAAGCTTCTCCAATAGGCGGGAGGGCTCCGCTGTGGAGCAGGTCGGCTACCACAGACAGAAACCAGTGACTCCAACAGAGGTGGAGACCAGCAGCTGGCTCTTAATAACTGACCGCCTATGCGCAGACATACTCAGAGGGTAACCTTGAGTGATACTCATTTCGCTTTGACCTATGTGTCAAAGAAGAACCCAAGGTCGAATGGCGAGAGAATGGGACTGTTCTTTATGCTTGGGGGACCGCCCATCCCTGAACATTGGACCATCCGTTGTCAGACCTTCCTCCGGGAGGGCGGCGACTGGACCGGCCCAGCTGACTGAACAGCTTACGAAGTCTCCCTACCGCCATCTGATCTGCTCATGGTCAACTCCATCAATGGAGGGCTGAAGACTTCTGTTGTACAATTAAAATATATAATCGGTACTGATTCGAAATAATTCTACAAAACTATAAACTGAACTATCGCTGCTAGTGAAGTTTAACTCCTGGCGGGTGAGTGACGGCCACTGAAGCGCACTCAATGGCGGGAAAAAGGAACTGAGGCGGTTGGGAGGTCGACGCAGTTAGTCATTACCGCACGAGCCGGGCTACAATGCCACTTCCTCGCAGCTCCATCTCAGGTGCCGCCCTCTTGAAAAGTTTACCGCTGGGTCCTAGCGCCCAGCAAACCCCATTAGTGTGAATGAGTGGTGGAGACTTTATGTCCATGAAGCCTGCCCCCCCACAGGTTGAGGTACAGAGTAGGAAGAACCCAAATGGGAGGAACCCTTAGGGTGCAAAGCAAGGAAGGAAGCAGGGTGATAGAGACAAAGGGGATGGGAACACAAGCATTAAAAGAAAGGGGAAGGGAAGGGTCAGAAAGGAAAAAAGGGGTAACAAGCAGAGTGCTAACAAAACCTGGAAGGCACCTGTGTGAATGCAAGAAGTCTCGGAAATAATATTTCAGACCTAGATGTTCTCACAAGCCCACTCTGGTAGGGCAGGAATTCCATGTGCTACAGTGAATCCCATATGACCAGGGTCTGTGATACTCTCCTCTGTCCTTATAGTATGCTCGCTGTTTCACAACTGAACAATGCCCAAGGATCCTCTCTCCATGTGAGGGAGTGCAAATACAGTCTTGAGTTTGTGTTCCTAGGAAAGAACTCTCTTAGGTCACTGAACAGCGTAACCAGAAAAGCCACTGGTGTGTATAGGCTTTGGGGTTGCCCTATATACTCTGTATGTCTTTCCCCAGAAATGCAGAGACCAGTTCAAACCCCCACAGACCCCTTCTTGAGACCTTTCATATTCCTCCTCGCCTTCATCCACAGAGTCCCTGTACTTTTACTGTAGTGTTTCCACACAGGCATAGTATCATTTAAACAAACTTTTCTCCAAAACAACACACACAAAATACAGTAGCAGAATTATCTTAAAGCAAGCCAAGGGCTTTACTACAGGATATGGAAAAGAAAATGGAAATATACAATAAAACTCACACTTTAAAATACTGAATTTAAAGGTCTACCTCAACAAGTCCTTGGCTGCTGAATTTGAAGTGCAATGTGCCTTAGAAAACTACCTGGATCTTGGTGCTTGTGGTCCAGGAGAATTTCTTGAAAAATAAAATATCTACTCATCAGGTCATGTCCAGGTAAAGCAGTTCCTTCACATGTAGCTTGAATTGGCAACAGGCAAAAGACAGCAGACAGAAGCAGAAGGCAAAGAGGCACTGATAAAGTCTTGCACCCTGTTTTATGGGGTTCTCAAAGGGCAAGTCCAGTGGATGCTGACTTGCTCTGTGGTCGGCTAGCATTCCTTCTCCATGCTATGCAACCAATCAGGTTTTAATACTAGCTAGTGGCAGGGTTTTCTCCTCCCAGTGAATCCCCTCACAGTTACAAACTGATTAGGTATGTTGTTCAGACTCAACAAAATCCCCTTTACCAGGGTAAGAGATGACCCAGTGTGCCTTAACCCTTGGGTCTGCACTCTATTTATGGTACCTGGGTGTAAGTGCTCCTCTGTTCACAGGCATGCTCTCAGGGATACACAGTGCACCCATCTCCTTTGAGGGACACTTTGTCCACTCTGTGCCTTTTAGGACACTGTCTAGCCAGATGCTCTGGCTGTTTACAAAACCAACATTCATCACTTTTTTATCTAAGAAACCTTTTGGCAACTTGGGGCTTCTCTTTCTGCAGAGGCAGTGAGGGTGTTAGCTGCCCAGAAGGCACGTTTCACTTTTGCCTCAGCACCTGCTCCCCACTTCCTTTCAGAGCAGGCTTGCTCCTGGCACAGTGATCCGAGACCTCAGCAGCTTGCTGTGCTGTTTTAGGATCCCAGTCCTCTAGTCAGATTTTCAGTTCCACTGAGCAAGCCCAAAAGAACTGCTCCAATCACACCACCTCCTCAATTTTCCCAGAGTTTTCTTCCACCCCTCCCACCAACATTTAAAAACTGACATTGCTTTGTAAAGTTCCTCAAAGCTCATTTTAGAGCTCTTTCTGAGCTCCAAATTTAACTCTGTAAGCCTCAGGAGTTAGTTCATACATTTTCATTAAAGCAGTTTTAAGTTCTTCATAGTCTTTACTGTCCTCACTGTCTAGTTGGCTCAAGGCCACGCCCTTGCCAGTAAGCAGCGAGGATAGCTGAAAGCTCCAGACCCCTTGGGTATCTTGGCCTGGATACAGACCTTACAAATTAATTCAAATATGCATCTATATCCTCTCCTCTTTAAATATGGTTATTAATTTGAATATAATTCATACCCCAGCCCTGGAGTTTCAGGTTCACCTGCCACTTACCTGCCCAGGCTGGAAGACTCAGCTTCTCAGTTTGAGCTCTCTTGACACTGCTTGTCCTGCATCTCCTTTCGAACCTTCTTTGCTCCAGCTCCATCTACATCTCCAGTTCAAGCCTCTTCTGCTCCCTTCTTGTTGGGCTTCAAACTTTCTACCCTCTCTTGCTCAGCTTCTGTCTGCTGCTGGGCTTGTAGGCAAGCTGTCTGTCCTGTATGGCAAGCTGTACTCTCTGCAGCTCCAATTGAAGCTCAGCTTCCAGCTCCTAGTCTATGGCGGAAATTACCTAGGGCCATGGCTCTGGGTTCCTCTGGTCTTGCTGTCCTCCCTGGGACTAGACACTGCTCTGGTCCTTTCCAGTCACTGGCCATAACGCAAGGTCCTGGGCAGTCACTTGCTCGTCGTTGCTACAAGAGTCTCCATGAGGTTCTTTTGCTTTGCCACTGATAATGGACCTCTTTCTCCTGGTACAGCTGCTTCAGTTCTCCTACAGTGTAGTTGCTGTACTTGGAAGTCATCTTTCTTCTCTACACTACCACTAGTCCATCTTTACTTGCAGCAAAAAAAAAAAAGCTACAAACAGAGTAGGAACTATATCTTGTAACCAATTTTCCTTTACCAATTTCTGCTCTCTTTGTGTGTGGAATGTTCAAACAGTTCACCGATCACACTGCGGCTCACCAAACCGTCACAAGCTGACTCTGGTGGGCAGAAATTCCTGGGCTACAGTGAATCCCTTGTGCTCAGGGTCAGGGATATCCCTCCTCTGTCCTTTTAGTATGCTCGCTGTTTCACAACTGAATGTATGCCAGAGGATGCCGAGGATCCCTCTCTCCGTGTGAGGGAGTGCAAATACAGTCCTGAGTTTGTGTTCCTGGGAGAGAACCCTCTTAGGCCATTGTACTGTGAATCAGAAAAGCCCATGCTTGTTTATGCCTTTGGGGTTGCTCTATACACCCTGTATGTGTCTTTCCCAGAATGCAGCGACCAGTTCAACCCCAAAGACCCCTTCTTGAGACATTTTGTATTCCTCCTCCTTTTTCCACAGAGTCCCTCATGGTACTTTACTTCGTAGTGTTTGGCCATTACAATCAGACAGGCGAGTATCATTTAAACAAACTTTTCCCAAAACAACACACACAAAATACTCTGGCAGAATTATCTTAAAGTAAGCCAAAGGCTTTACTAATTAATCATTAAATACAGTAAATAACCGAAAGACAACACATTTTAGACAGTGGTTACAGAATATATAAACAAAAATGGAACTCTATAATAAAACCTACACTTTAAAATTCTGAGTATAAAGTTCTACCTCAACAAGTCCTTGGCTGCTCAATTTGAACTGCAAAGTGTTTTTAGAATAGTAGCCGGATATTAGTTCTTGTGGTTCAGGAGAATTTATTGAAAAGAAAATGTCTCTGCTCTCTCAGCAGGACAGGTCCAGGCAAAGCAGTTTCTTCACATGTAGCTTGAACTGGCAACAGGCAAAAGGCAGCAGACAGCAGAAGGCAAAAGGCGCAGATAAAGTCTTGCACCCCTGTTATATGGGGTTCTCAAAGGCAGGTCCAGTTAATGCTGGCTTTCCTGTGGTTGGCTAGCATTCCATCTCCATGGCTACGTAACCAATCAGGTTTTATTATTTTATTACAAAAAGTTCATTTCTGAGCTGAGAACAAAGGGCTCAGAGGCAAGCCAGTTTCAGTATTATTTTTAGGAGTAGATCCAGCCTCCTCCCTTAGATGGCTGTAATCAGCTAAACTGAGTATAGCAGTTTACCTAAATGCTAGTCCATTCAGTTGTAATTAGATTAACTCAGGGTAGACCTTCATATCAAAAGATCTGCAGACATCTTGGCTCCCTTTGAGGCCTGGGCCTTTCAAAGCAAACTGGGATACCTGGTCAGCTTAGTTATGCTTAATTAGCCCTTTGTTTCCTTTGAATGGTCTAATTAAACCCAGATCCCTGGCTAAGTAGTGAACAGTTTCTGCCCAGCAACAAGGGATTACATCATTCCAGGGCCCATGTTCTGTTTGTACCATAATCCCTTGCGTTAGACCGAGTCATCACGGGCATCACTGATGTATTACAACACATAAAATAACATGAAATATGATTAGAACAATAAAGTATGACTTTATCCCACCACAGAAGCCATCATGGCAGAGGCCAACCTGGATATTGTGCCCATTACCGTGTCATGGTGCACCAAAACCATAAATGGTACATGGCCATACCAGGCTATACTGTTTGATGAAAGACAAGAGTGGGAAGGAAAGGAGGGTGTAGTGCATTCTGTAAGGAATGCATAAAACTGACAGAAATGTGTGGAATACTGGGGGGCAGAGGTACTGTGGGTAGCACTGGGGACTGGGAATGGAGCCACCATTTGCACTGCTGTGATCTACAGACCTCCAGCACAGGGGAGGAGTTAAATAAGGTACTGGTGGAGGCTACTGGCAAAATGGCAGAAAAGGGGAAATGCTGCTGGTGGTAGACTTCAGCCTACCAGAGGTAGACTGGACCCCCAGCTGCAACTTCAGCTTTAGCAGGGACATCCTGACTCCATGAAGGGGCATTCCTCAGGCAACTAGTCACTGAACCCACTCATGATGGGGCAATACTGGACCTGGTATGCACTAACAGGAACAGTACTGCAGACATCATGGTGGAGGGCACCTGGTGACCAGCAATCACTGTACAGTGTGGCTCAATATAAGGCTGGCTGCAGAATCAAAGCACACAAGGGCAAGGGTCGTGGACTTCAGGTGGGACAGGTTTGATAAAGATGGGTGAGTGCCTCAGAGATGACCTGGCAGAGGGATGACCTGGGTGGGGTGGAGGAACAGTGGATGAAAACAAAAGGATCATAGTGAGGGCAACAAACCTCTGTATCAAGTGAGTAAAAGCAAGAGGAAAAGAGAATGCTATGGTTTTGAAACAGGTTTCAAAAGGTAAAAACTAAGAGGTTAGCATTCAGAAGGTATACAGAGATACAGAGGGGGAAGGAGGACAGAGAAGTGTACCAGGGAAGCAGAGGGAAGCAGGAAGGAGCACAACAGAAAGACAAGAGTTGGGGTTGTAAGGTTAAAAGGAAGGGGTACTGTGCAGAGGGGACCAGGAAAATGCAGGCAACCTGAAAAATACTTTTGCTTAGTGTTCACAGAGGACAGAGAAGGAGGGGCTACAAAAAATTAATAGGAGCTCTGGAGGGAGAGAGGCGGACACTGGTCCATTCTCGGAGGAGAGTCCTGAAGGGACTTGCTAATCTGAAAGTGGACAAAGCAAAGGGGTAAGATGGAGTGCATCCAAGGGTACTGAGGGAGCTTAGAGAGGTACTGCCTAACCTTTGACAGTCCTTTTAACAGCTTCTTGAAACAGGAGTGGTTCCATGGGAGGGTGGATAGTGGTAGCAGGGAAGAGGCTGACAAATATAGGCCAGTCAGCCGACTTCAGTGGTGGTAAAGTTTATGAAATCACTACTGAAAAAGGACTGTGGAATATCGTGAATCCAGTGGGTTACAGGACCAGAGCGCATGGATCCTGGGGATCATGTCAAACAAGTCTGATGCCTTTCTATGACTGGGTGACCTAGGAACTAGATCAGGGTGGAGTGGTGGACATAGTCTAACTAGATTTCAGTAAGGCTTTTAACACTCTTCCACACAGGAAACTATTAAGCAAGCTGAGTAGCTTAGGGTGGGTCCAAACCTGCTTAACTGGGTAAGAAATTATTTAGGGGCTAGGCAGCAGAGGGTGGTGGTAAATGGAGTTCACTCCAAGGAGGGGGGTGACTAGCGGGTGTCTCAGGATCAGTACTGGGACCGGTCCTCTTAATGTCTTTTAAGTGACACTGCAGAGGAGCTGGAAAGGAAGATCTGCCTCTTTGTGGATGTCACCAAAATCTGCGATAGGATGGACACTGGGATTAGCAGTGATCTGACAATCTGAGGAGAGGTGAAGGAATAGCAGCTGGATTTCAATGCAAAAGTGCAAAATAATGCACTTGTGGCACAGAAACCCAGAGGTGAAGTACAAATGGGTGGGTAGTACTGACAACCACCACAGAGGAATGAGACTTGGGGTAATCATTTGGCATGACCTAAAGGTGGCCAGACAGTGTGACAAGGTGGTGGGAGGGCTAGTCAGATGCTGGGGTGCATAGGGAGGGATATCACCAGCAGAAAGGGGAGGTGGTGTTGCCTCTGTATAGATCACTGGTAGAGCCCACCTAGAGTACTGTGTCCAGTTCTGGAGAACACATCTCCAGAAGGACATAGACAGAGTGAGGCAGTCCAAAGAAGGGTAACTCAAAATGGGCCTCCTGACTACACACCTTTGTGGAAATCGGTAGAGGTTCTACCAGCCTGATGCAGTACATGCCTTCTATGGTGGTTTGTTATTTTAAATAATAAAGTTGTAACTTTGGTATACTCTGAGTGGTGCAGACATTTGTTGCTTTACAACTAAAATGGTGCAGGGTCTGCAACAGAAGGCCTATGAGGATAGACCTAAAGGCTAAGGAATTGAATATGTTGTATACACTGGAAGAGAGTAGTGATTGGGGGATATGACAGAAAGCTTTAAATACCTAAAGGAGGTAAATAGGCACAAGAGGGAAGTATTTTTCAGAAAAAAGGCTCAAGAACAGGGGACATGGTATGAAGCTGGGGGCAGAAGTAAATTCAAGGGAAGATGTGAGGAAGTATTTCAACACAAACAGAGTAATGGGTTACTGGAACAGCCTTCCAGCAGAGGTGGTGAGGGCAAACAGTGGTGGGTTCAAGAATGCATGGGACAGGAACAAGGAGTCTTAGGGAAAGGATGAGGTGAGGACACCTGACCAGAAATCAAGTAGGATCTGTGGTGATACTGTAGGCAGGGAAAATGGGAAGACTAGGTAGGTCAAGTAGTCCTTATCTGCCAGCAATTTCTATGTTTCTATACGCTGCAGATAAAAGAAGCCATTCACCCTGATACTGTACTGGCTTGCAGAGTCAATCTGCTTGTACATTTAGCTTCCTTGCCAAATTAGAAAACATTACTCACCATAATAATCTTGTTTCTTTCAAGGTATCTTTCAATATGCTTAACTAATGTAGTTAGCCTCTGCGTTAAACTGCCCGGAGAGAAATGGAATGTATGCTAATGATGGATGCGCCCATTGGCTCGTACTCAATTTTAAACTGCTCCACCTAGTAACTGCCACACTCAAGGAGCTCAGATGTAGTAAGGAACCTGAGAGTGTGAAAGTACCCAACAAGCTTTACTATCTATCAGCCTATAGCACTTAAGAACAATAACAAAACTCCCGAATGTGTGGCCCTGTAAGAAGGGCAAGAAAGGGTCAGAACAAACTGGTTTGTAAGATCATTCAACTACAACAGTGGTCCAAATAACAAGCAGAGTGACCAGAATGTGCGAATAGGGAACCCTGTTTGAGTTGTTCTGGAATGGGAGGCAGAGTGTGAGCTTCAGCATACTGAAGGATACATTGAAAGAAAAAAGATTACTTTGGTAATTTTTTCTTCTAACCCCAGGAATCCTTTAATATCCTTAACTAATGCAGACTGACAAGCAGTACCTTTGGGGCAGGGTACAGAACCTATTTAGGAAAAGATTCTGCAGAACTGTTTTGCCAAATCTGGCATCACTCCTGGACTGGAGGTCCAGACTATAGTGCTTAGTAAATGTATGAACAGCCATCCAGGTAGCTGCCCTACAAATATCCAGCAGGGGGATAGCCCTTGTTGCAGCAACTGATGCCCCTAGTGGAGTGTGCCCTGAGGCCCACAGGAGGTTGTTGCCCAACCTTACTATAACAGAACTGTATGCAGACTACTATCCAGCTTGCAATGATTCTTGTTGAAGCTGGCCTGCCTCTCGCCCACCTCACCACAGGTGAGTAACTGCAGGATTTGCTCCAGCCTATAGCCCTTAGTCCTGTCCAGGTAATGGCTAAGTGCCCTTTACGTCCAGGGTGTGCAAACTTTGCTCACCTGAGCTTGACTTGTCTGTAAAGAATATCGACGGTGTAATGGTCAAGGCGAAAATCTGACACCATTTTGGAAGAAAATTCCTGCTGACTCTGAGCATCACCTTGTCTCTGTGGAAGGAGATGTAGTTTAGATCTGTACACATGGCCTGTAACTCACTTACTTCTTGCTGAAGTAATGGCAACTAAAAGACCACCTTCCAGGTCACATACTTTAGGTCCGTAGTTGCCACAGGTTCAAATGGGGCTCCATGAGTCTGGCAGTGCAAATGTTTAAATTCCAAGGATAAACTGGTTCCCTCAGTTGGGGTGAATGTGAAGTAATCATTTAAATAACTTCCTGAATACTGGATGGGATGCCATGGATTTATCCTTCCAGCAGATATATATGCTGAAACAGCAGCCAAATGCACTTTTAGGGTAGCAGGCCTGAGGTCTGGGAGTGTAAGTGGGTCAGGTAATCCAGGAGAATAGACAGACCAACTGCCATGGGATTAATCCCAGTGTTCCCACACTAAATAGAGAACCTTTTCCACTTTGAAGAAAAATTACTTACCATAGTAATCTTGTTTCTTCCAAGGGAATCTTACTGTATTCTGACATATGCAGTATGGTCTCACCATAGGACTGCCCAGACTGAAAAGGTTAATAGAACCTATGCAAATGATAGCATGCTAGGCTCGAGCTCGGTTTTCAAACCACTGTCTCTAGTAAACAACCTGCAATTGTCAGATTCTTATGGAGCGTGCATAAGAAGAGGCTATAACTACTTGACCTATAAATATAACCTTCTACCCACCCTACAAACTATCTCCCACATTTTAACAAAGAAAATGGATATCACCAAGACTCAAGTCACAGATGCCCCTGTGAAAAAACAGCCCAGGTGTTTCTAACAGCAGTCACAGCTATAGTGCAGTGCCCCCAGGTTCTTGTAGGGAGGTAGGAGAAACTCAGAATACAATAAGATTCCCTTGGAAGAAACAAGGTTACTATGGTAATTATTTTTTTCTTCTAACCCCAGGAACTCTTACTGTATTCTGACATATCAGACTCACCAAGCAGTATCTTTGGATGTGGGCACAGAACCTATTTAAGAAACAGGATCTGCAGTACTGTTGTGCCAGATCTGGCATCACTCTTGGCCTGGGTATCTAGGCTGTAGTGTTTGGTAAATGTGTGAACAGTTTTCCAGGTAGCTGCCTTACAGATTTCCAACAAAGGGATATCCCTTACAGCTGCTATGGAAGCAGCTGTGTCCCTGTAGAGTGGTCCCTGAGACCTATGGGGTTCCTTGTCCACTTTGCTGTAGCAGAACTGGATACAGGCTACAATACAGCATGCAATAGTTCTCTTCAAGGCAGGCGTTCCTTTACCCACTTCTCCATATGTTAGGAAAGCTGGGTCTTATCGCCTGTGACCCCTGTATGGTCCAGGTAATAGCTGATAGCCCTCTTGACATCCAAGCTATGCAGCCTACATTTCCCTGAGCTGGAATGGTCAAAGAAGAAGACTGACAACGTGATATACTGATTTAAATGGAAATCAGACACCACTTGGGGAAAAACTTCCTATTAGTCCTCAGGACTACCTTGTCCCTGTGGAATGAGATATAGTTAGGCTCTGTGGACAAGGCCTGAAGCTCACTAATCCTCCTGGCTGAAGTGATAGCTACTAGGAACACGGTTTTCCATGTCACATACTTGAGCTCTGATGAAGACATTGGCTCAAAGGGTGGCTGCATCAGCTGGCCAATACAAATGTTGAGGTCCCACGCAGGAGTGGGCTCCCTGTATGGGGATGCAAATCTATCAGGCCCTTGAAGAATTTTCTGAACACTTGGTTTGATGCCAATGAAGAGCCCTTACCCACTAAGAGGTAAGCAGAAACAGCTGCCAGATGCACCTTAAGAGTGGATGGCCTAAGGCCATGGGAATGAAGGTGCACTAGGAATTCAGTTCAACTGAAAGGCTAGCCTGATAATGGCCTATGCCCTGCTGTTGGCACCTAACTGAAAACCTCTTCTACTAAGAAGAGTAAGTTTTTCTAGTAGATGGTTTCCTGGAGACCCTGAGTACCTGTAGGTCTCTTTCCAAAAACTCAGGCTAGCATACTCTAAGTCCTCAAGAGCCAAGCCATGAGCCTGAGGGACTGAAGGTTGGGGTAAAGGATTGTGCCCTGTGAGGGCGTCAACAGATTGTGCCTCCTGGGCAGAGAGACTGGTCTGCTCACAGACAGGGTCAGAAGCAGTGAGTACCATGGCTGCCTGGCCCAGTCCGGAGCAACGAGGATCATGGTTGCCGGCTATGCTCTGAGCTTGTTTAACACTTTGAGTAACAAGAAAAATGGAGGAAGGCATACAGGAACTTCCTGTCCAATCCAGTAGCAGTGCGTCCATTGGCACTGTGTCCACTGCAGGAGGCCTGCAACAGAACTGTGGCAGCTGGTGATTGTCTGGGGCTGCAAAGAGGTCCACTTCTGGGTGCCCCACCTTCTGAACACTGCCTGAAAGGCCTGCCTGTTCAATGCCCATTCGTGGTGATTCTGATTGATCCTGCTCAGGGCATCTCTAGGGCGCTGTCTTTCCCTGGAAGATAGACAGCTGAAAGAGAGATGCCCAGGAAATATGCCAACTTCCATATCCTCATGGCCTCTGTGCACGAAGGGATGACCTTGTACCCCTTGCTTGTTTATGTAGTACATTGTGGTCATGTTGTCTGTTCTGATTTGGACACCTTTCCTTGTAGCATTGGAGCGAAGGACGGAATGCCCAGGAGTACTGCCCTGAGCTCCAACAGATTTATGTGGAGTAAAGACTGCTTTGGGAGCCAGGTCCCATCGCAGTCTGCTCTCCCAGGTGTGTCCCCACCCCAGGAGAGAAGCATCTGTGGTTAGCACTACTGAAGGTGACTGTTGCAGAAAGGGCACGCCGTCTCTTAGTTTTTCCTTTCCTGCCACCACTGAAGTGCTAGCAGCAGAGGTCTCGTGGACTGGTACCAGTTTAGACAGAGGGTCCCTTTTCTGTGATCAGTAGGATCAGAGATTAAATTGAATGTCCCTCATTTGGAACCTGGAGCCTGGCACTGTTGCTGTTGCAGCAGCCATGTGTCCTAGCAACTGGAGAAAGAGCCTTGCTGGCCTAGGGGTAAACAGCTGAAAAGAGCTGGCCAGTTGTACCAGTGGTTCTACCCTCCCAGAGGGAAAAATACCTTTCCTCTTACAGTGTCCAGTTCTGCCCCTATGAATTCCAACAGCTGAACAGGAGTCAGCACTGACTTCTTGAGGTTTACCAAGAAGCACAGGGACTGCAGGATATCCTGTACAGTGCATAGTTCTTCTAGTTTTAGTGTTTTTCCTGTACAGTGGTTGGGCCTCTGAAACCTGCTGAAGGGACTGACCTACCACTAGCCAGACATCCAGATATAGAAAGACTGTGACCCCTTGCCTCCTTATGTGGGCTACAACCACTGCTAGGCACTTTGTAAACACCCTTGATGCCGAGGTAAGGCCAAAGGGCATGGCCCTGAACTGGTAGTGGCCTGATGGTAACCTGAACCTGAGGTATTTTCTGTGGGACTGCCTGATAGAGATGTAAAAAAGGCATCCTTCAGGTCTGTTGATGCCAGCCAGTCTCCTTGTCTGAGGGTAGGCAGGATGGTGGATAGAGTCACCATTTTGAATTTTGGTTTTGTCAGATGCTTGTTTAGGTATCTGAGATCCAAGATGGGTCACCACTCCCCTGTTTTCTTTACTGTGAGGAAGTACCTTGTGTAGAGTCCCTTCCCTTTGGGGCAAGGGACAGGCTCTACTGCCTTGTCCTGCAACAGTTTTACCACTTCCTCCTCCAGCAGCTGAACCTCTAATGGTGAGGCAGGCCTGAAGGCCCTTGCCCTCAACCTGGGCATAACCTTGAAGCTGAGGGCAAGACCTTGGCCCACCACCTGAAGGATCCCACTTGTCTGTGGTGATGGTTTCCAGGTCTGAACGAAGTGGGCTAGCCTGCCTGTAACAAGGGATAAAGAAGTGTGTCCCAATATTTCAGCCTAAACCTCATTTTGGTCTAAAACATAATGTGTTTGTGTAACAAATATTGACCTATGAAGCTGGATCATATAAAACTTGTAAAGCTACAAGACAGACTAAGCCACAAGTTGTAATATTAAAGTGTCTTTTGATATTTGTGCTGACCATGTGAGTAATGGCAAACAGGTGTTTTAAGTGTCTGCAAAGACAGAAATACAGGGATAGAGTTCAAGTTACCCTTTGACTATTATTATTAGGACAGGCCAGAGTGCCTGTGTGCACATTCCTAAGTACAAACCTATTTCTTCCTCCTAAGACCTTGGTAACTGGTAATGACAATTATTACTAGCCTTATATAGTAGTATAATTTACACTATCAATACATTTGTGCTGACCAAAGATTAGTTCATACATGTACTAAAAGGAGAATTGCCTTTTAAGTTGATGTTTGTACTTGTCTTGGACCAATCATAGACAACCATAGAAACTAATAATACTGTCTTCCACTATATAAGCAAGCCACTATACACTGTTAGTTTGAAGAATGAAGAATGAAGGATGTACCACTTGTAATCTCGCTGTGATTATTGTTATAATCATTAAATTCTTCTGCCTTCAACCTCATCTCCGTTCGTCTCCTTTCTAAGTAGTTGTAATAGATAATTTACTAACTGTCATTTTTCCAACGCTACACTGCCCCTACTGGAAGAGGAGGTGACCCTGGCAGACCCATCAGGAGTCTGCTTAGCCTGTGTGGTTGGCTGAGGGCTAGGCCAGCCCTACTACTGCCCTTCTGCCCCTGAAATAATCCCTCTGTGGCTGGTAGGCAGGAGGTCCTGGGTCTGAAAGAAGGGCCTGTAATAGGCCTGAGCTCTGCCACCTCTACTTTGCTGCTTCTGGGGAGTAGCTGACCATTCTTTAGCAGCAGCACTTTATAAGCTACTCAGTCCCAGACTTGGCCACCCAGTACTTTCTATCCAGGTTTTTATCTACTGGAGGGATGGATATAGGGTCTGCAAAATCTTAAAGGCATGTTTCTTAAGGGATTTATGGATGGAAACAACAGCTTCTTAGCTGGTGGCACGTCCATCATCTCTGCATAGTCTGGTCCTTCTTCTCCTCCTCTATTGTTTCTTCAGTCGGGAGGTCCAGAGCCAGTGCCACCTGCAAGAATGCAAAATATGTGGTGAAATCCTGTGATCCCTTGTCAGGGGAATCAGGAGCGCTAGGGATCAGGGAAACATCAGGTTCCAAAGGTTCCCTAGATCCTCCTCATAGTCATCTTCATCTTCATCATAGTCCTCGGCATAAGGTTCAAAAGAACGGAACTGAGGAAGAACCTGGGAACTGAACCGAGGAAACTTGAGGAGGGACCACGGAATCGAACAGACAGCGGTCAGAAGAGATAATATCATCTTTATAGTATTGGCAATTTCCTCTGTGGTCGTAACTGTTGGGTTTGTCAGTTGCAATTCCTTTCCTAGATGTTTCTCCTCCTTCTCTGACACAGTTGCCGGTTCAGCTGCAGTTTCTGCAGTTCGTTTTACCATGTGAACTGTCACCCCTGTCAGAGGGTGATTCCTCCGGTTCCTTAGTCTGAGAAGAAAATGGTTTGTCCATAACTGGGTCAGCGGTTTTCTTGGATGGCCTTTCCTTCAGCCGATTAAGTTGCCTGTCCAGCGTTGACTGTGGAAAGTTTTACAAATTTCACAGTCTGCTTTCAGGTGGTCAAACCTGAGGCAGAACATGCAGACTAAATGTGGATTGGCCATATCAAGCGGTTCCCGCACTCAGTGCAATGCTGAAATCCTGTAGGGTCGGTTCTCTTTTGGGAGTTTGAGACATAGGAAAAAACTACTTTCCTGGTACTCAGCCTTTTAAACTTTTTTTTTTTTTTTTTCTGTCGGTTTCAAAACCGAGGGAAAAACGAATGTCAGCCAGGTTTAAAATCCCAACAAACAACAAATCAGCCAGTACCAAAGAAGAAGTTAAATAAAGAAAATGTTTACCTCAAATAAGACAAAAGGCTCGGTTTCAACCCGATTAGGGGAACTGAATGGAAACCCAGAAACTTTCCCGAATAATGCTAAATCTAGACTAGTCTACCTGAATACCAGAGATGGCGGTTCAAAAACACAACGAAATATTGGTACTGAATAAAACCGAGATAAAATAACAATCTTCAGGAAAGATGCAGCAGAGCTCTCTGAGGCATCTGCCTAGGCAAGCAGAGTAAAGAATCTGACGGTTTGCAGGTTGTTTACCAGACACAGTGGTTTGAAAACTGAGCTCAAGCCTAGTATTCTATCATTTACATATTGTAGGTTCTATTAACTGTTTCAGCTCTGTGGCAGTCCTATGGTGAGATCATACTGCATATATCAGAATACAGTAAGATTTCCTGGGGTTAGAAGCATAGGTTTTCTGAGTTGAGGGCTTCCGGAGCCCCTGAGGACAGCCATCACCTTTTCAGAGAGGTGGAGGCTGGCAAATTCTAAGTTCTCAAGAGCCAAGCCTTCAGGCTAAGGGATCCGAGGCTGGGATACAGTATACTGCTTTGGGAGAATGTGAGCAGATTGTGCTTCTGGGGAGGCAACCAGTTGTGTCACTAATAGGGACAACAGAAGGGAGTACCATGGCTCTCTTGCCCAGTCTGGTGCTAGCAGCATCATTGCTGCCAGCTGGGACCTGAGCTGCACTAGAACCCTGAGCTGAAGTGGAAAAGGAGGAAGGCATAAAGTAATTTACCAGTCTAACCCAATGCCAGTGCATCCAGTGTCACTGTTCCTTGGGCTGGAGGCCTGCAGCAGAACATTGAGAACTGGTGGTTGTCTGTGGAGACAAACAGATCTATGTCTGGAGTGCCCCACCTTCTGAACACTGACTGTAGTACCTGTACATTGACCATCCAGTTGTGGTTGTTCTGAATGATTCTGCTGAGGGAGTCTGCCAGAACACTGTCTTTCCCTGGAAGGTGGATGGCAGAGAGAGAACCTGAAGGGAGTAGGCCAGGGTCCAGACTCCAGACCCTCAATGCCTCTCTGTGCATAAAGTGGGGTCGACCTAGTACCTCCCTGTTTGTTTATGTAGTACATGGTGGTAGTGTTTTCTGTTCTGACCTGTACCACGTTGCCTCTGAGCTAAGGAGCAAAGGACTGTAGTGCCAGGTACACTGCTCTGAGCTTCAACACACTGATGTGTTGAAGTGATTCCTGAGGGACCACGTCCCCGCTTGCTGTAAGGTTTAGAATGTGTGCCCCCACCCTAGGAGAGGAGGCATCTGTAGTCAGAACCACCGATGGGTGTTCTGCCTGGAAAGGCACACCTTCTCTGAGGTTGGCCCTGTCCTGCCACCATTGCAGAGCCTGTATTAGATTTCTTGTTACAGGAACCAGCTTGGACAGGGAGTCTTGCCTTTGAGACCAGTGAGAACTCAAGTGGAACTGAATGTTCCTCATCTGGAATCTGGATCCTGGGACCACTGATGTGGCTGCTGCCATGTGCCCCGGTATTTGCAGGAAATGCCTTGCTGGCCTGGGCCTGTTTAACTGAAAGGACCCTGCCAGCTCTAGAATAGTGTTTACCATGTCCTGATGGAGGAAGGTCCTGCTTTGCAGGGTGCTCGGTTCTGCCCAGTGAAGTCCTGGACCTGTACTGGTTCCTTGTTGGGACTTCTGGGCATTTAATAGGAACCCCAGCGACTCCAGGGTGTTCTGTACTAGAGCCAGGAAGTCTCTGGTCTATTGAGGAGACTGTCCTACGACCAACCAGTTATCTACGTAAGGAAAAGCGTGATCCCCGTCTCCTCAGGTGTGACCGACTACAGCTAGGCCCTTTGTGAAGGCCCCTGGTGCAGAAGTCAGGCCAAAGGGCATGGCTGCGAACTGGTAATGTCCCGAGGGCAACCTGAACTTCAGGTACTGTGACCCAGATGGATTGGTATGTGGAAATAAGCATCCTTGAAGTCTAAGGATGCTAGCCAGTCTCCTTGCTGAAGGGTGGTAAGAAAAATTACTCACCTTAGTAATGTTGTTTCTTCTAATGGAGTCTTGCTATATGATAGACATTAGCAGTTTGATCCAGCTCTAGAACTGCCCCGAGTGAAATGGTTAAACCATTCCAAAATAGAATTTTGGCACGAGAGCAGCTCTATCTGTGTCATTTCAAACTTGAACTGTCAGATCTTTACGAGCCAAACTCACTAAGGTCTGTGTGGAAGCTGTAACCTACACTAGCCAAATGGCTACCTAAATAATAACAACCACTGATGGTCCCAACACCCAAGACTCAAGTCAGGGGACCAGAAATACTAACACCATTCTAATAATATGAAAATGGAACATAAGTATAATAAAACACACACACACGCGTACACATACACCCCCAAAGTCCCAAAGGGGACAAAATGCTAACAGGACATAAGCAGTGCCCACACTAAGTTGCCCGCACCCCACCAAGTAGAGGTTCTGAGAGGGGCAGGTTGGGGAGGTCTATATATAGCAAGACTCCATTAGAAGAAACAACATTACTAAGGTGAGTAATTTTTCTTCAAACAACATGAAGTCTTGCTATATTATAGACATTAGCAGAATACACAGCAGTACCTCCATGGAGGAGGGGCAGAACCTACTTAGGAATAGGCTCTGAAGAACAGCTGTGCAAACCGAGCATCTCTCCTGGCCTGGACATCCAGGGAGTAATGCTTGGTAAAGTGTGAACCGTTTTCCAGTAGCAGCCTGGCAAATCTCTAATAAAGGGATATCTCTGGCAGCAGCTAGAGGCAGCTGTACCCCTGGTAGAATGAGCCCTCAAACCGGGGGCTCTGCCCACTTTCTGATAACAAAACTGGATACAAGAGACAATCCACCTGGCTATTGATCTCTTAGTGGCAGGTTTGCCTTTCCAACTTCACCACAGGTAAGGAAAAGTTGAAGGGATTCGAACCTGTGACCTTTAGTACGCTCTATATAATAACTAAGAGCTCTCTTAACATCCAGGCTGTGCAACCTCCTCTCACCAGAAGAGGAGTGATCAGTGAAAATACTGGAAGGGAGATAGATTGATTAAGATGGAAATCTGAAACCACCTTAGGCAAAACTTCCTATTAGTCCTAAGGACTACCCTTATCTCTGTGGAAAGAAATAAAGTCAGTCTACACTGACAAGGCTTGCAATTCACTTATCGTCTGGCAGAAGTGATAGCCACTAGAAAAACAGTTTTCCAAGTTAGGTACTTAAGCTCTGCAGAAGACAGAGGTTCAAAGGGGTTGCATTAACTGGGCAATGCAAACATTAAGGTCCCAAGCAGGGCCGGTTCCGAAAAGGAGGATTAGTATGGAGTAATCCCTTAAAAACTTGGAAAACACAGGATGAGAGGAAAGAGGGGATGACTTTCCTGCTGACACAAAAGCAGACACAGCTGCCAAATGAACTCTCAGGGTAGCTGGTCTGAGACCCAAGGAATTAAGATGTACCGTGTAATCTAACAAAATGGGCAATTCAGCAGATTCTGGGAAATATTTTTCCTAGCACACCAAATGGAAAACCTTTTCCATTTAGAACTATAAGTAGCCCTAGTGGAAGGCTTTCTGGAAACCTTTAGGATCTCAAGAACACCCTGAGAGAGGTGTAAATCAGCAAACTCTAACTCCTCAAGAGCCAGGCCTTGAGGTTGAGGGATTGAGGTCGGATACCAAACCCTTCCCTGGGCACAAGTCAACAGATTGTGATTCCTGGGAGGCACGGGAAGATGGACTGTCAGAGACAGAAGGAGTGGTACCAGGGCTGCCTGGCCCAATCCGGGGCAATCAGAATCACCCTGCAAGGCTGAGATCTGATTTTGACTAGTACTTTGAATAGGAGAGGAAAGGTGGGGAAAGCATAGAGGAACTTCCCTCCCAATCCAGAAGAAGGGCATCCAGGGAACTGAGCCCAGCACTGGAGGCCTGCAACAGAACAGAGGAAGTTTGTGATTGTCTGGGGCTGCAAAAGATCTATCTGAGGATGCCCCACCTGGCAAAAAAAACTATCCCCAGCACTTGAGGATCCAGGGACCATTCGTGATGGCCCTGGGAAATCCTGCTGAGGGCATCCGCTAGGACATTGTCCTTCCCTGGAAGATGAACTGCTATGAGGGAAGTGTTCAGGGAATAGGCCAGAGACCACAACTTCATTGCCTCGGTGCACAAGGTCGAAGACCGAGTGCCCCGCTTGTTGATGTACCACATTGTTGTGGTGTTGTCTGTTCTGACTTGTATCACCTTCTGTGGACAGATGCAGAAAAAGTTCAAGAGCTAAAAGACAGCTCTGAGTTCCAGCAAATTGATGTGGAGCAGAGATTCCTGGAGGGACCAAACTCCCTGAGTGGAAAGGTGCCCATGTGGGCTCCCCAACCCAGAAGGGAAGCATCTGTAGTGAGAGTCAAGTCGTGAGAAGGGAAATGAAGGGACCCCGCTCTTAATTGCTCTGATCCTGCCACCACTGGAGAGCTAGGATCAAGGTCCGAGTCACTGGGACCAACTTGGAAAGGGTGTCTTCTTCTGAGACCAAAAGGTTCTCAGTGAAACTGAATGTCTCTCATCTGAAATCTGGCTCCCTGCACAACAGCTGTGGATGCAGCCATGTGCCCCAGGAGCTGAAGAAGTGTCTTGCTGGTCGAGAGACCTGCAGAGTGAAGGAAGAGCCAGAGCCACTAAATTCCTTACCCTTTCTGGGGAAGAAAGGCTCATTGGCTTTGTGTCCAATTCTGCCCCAATAAAGGTGAGTACCTGGACTGGTTCCAGAACCGACTTTGGTAGGTTTAGCAGAAAACCCAGGGAGGTGAGAAGCTGCTGGGTGACCTGCAGGTGAGATTTTACCTGTTCTGGGGACTGGCCTACAATGAGCCAGTCGTCTAGATAGGGAAAACAGCAATCCTCTGCCTCCTTAAGTGGGCCACTGCCACTGCTAGACACTTTGTGAATACCCTTGGAGCAGAGGTAAGGCCGAAGGGCATTGCTCTGAACTGGTAATGACCTGAGGGCAGTTCGAATCTGAGGTACTTTTGACGGGATCTTCTGATTAGGACATGGAAATAGGCATCCTTGAGGTCCAGGGAGGCTAGCCAGTCCCCTGGCCTTAGGGAAGGTAAAATCATTGCCAGAGTTAGCATTCTGAACTTTGGTTTCAGAAGATGCTTGTTCAGATATCTGAGATCTAAAATGGGCCGCCATTCTCCTGTCTTTTGGGGTAAGGAAGTATCTGAATACAGACCCCTGCCCTGATGCAGGGAGGAACCCTTTCTACTGCTTTGAGAGCTAACAGGATGAGACCTCTGTTTCCAGAGCGAGGGTCTTGAAGCACTTGCAGAAAAGTCTGCTTCTCAACTTGGGAAACTTTTGAAGCTGAGAACCAGACCCTGGCTTACTACTTCCAGAACCCCACTTGTCTGAGGTTAAAGAAGCCCAATTCTGACTGAAGTAAGCCAGCCTGCCCCCACTGGTACAGGAGAATCGGCCTGGGCACCCCATCAGGGTGCCTGTTTGAGGAGCTTTAGGCTGGGGGTGGGAGCAGGTCTGCCCACCCTCGTCTGCCCTGCCTCTGAAGAAGCCCCTCTGAGCATAGGCAGAGGAGGCCTGAGTCTGGTAGAAAGCCTGTGAAAAGGCCTACCCCTACCCCTGGGGCATGCCTTTGAGGAGTGGCTTGCCGCTCCTTAGCCTGGGCACTCTTGTAAGTAGTCCTATATTCATCCATCTTCTTCATGTAATTCTCTGTCTGCTCTCCAAACAGAGAATTTCCCACCACAGAAAATCCATAGCCTTAGTCTGGGTATCCTGTGACAAACTAGTACACCTGAGCCAGGCCAACCTACTAAAAAGCTACAGATGTGGCCATGACCCAAGAGAAAACATCATTAACATCCACAGCAGCATGAAACTGAACCTTAGAGGCTTCAATGCCTTCAGCAGCCACCTGTTCTAGTTCACTAGCCAGCTGGCCATGGGCCTGCTTGGCCAAGTGCATAACAGTATCCCATCTAGATTTCTGATACCTAGCTACATAAGCCATATAATTTGCTTGCCTGAGTCCCAGAAGGCTGCCATATATACTGTTTTTGCCATGGCATCAATCTTCCTGGAATCCTTGTCAGGAGGATGAAGCCAAGGAAATATTAGCTTATCACAGGCAGCAGCCTGAACTACCCTACATGACTGCATTGCTGAGAAAGGAATTCTGTATCAGGGCTGACAATGTATACCTTCTGTCCATCTTTTATCTACAGGAGGCACAGAATTAGGAGCTTTTAAAATTTTAATTGTTTGTTTCCTAAAAGACTTATGTAAAGGAATAGACAATCTCCTAGACTCTGGAATATCCATCATTTCTACAAAATCAGGCTCCTCTTGCTCATCCACAGCCTCTTCTAAAGGAAGCTGGAGGGTTTCAGCAACTTTTTATAAAACATAAAATGAGATGGGGACTCAGACAGCATAGGGGAGATTCTAAAGGTCTGTCTGGGGAGATGTCCGTTCAATGGGCAGCCACATTCATACTGTTCATAATCCTCCTCCCCTCCTCTGGTTCATAAAATTCCTCAATATCATAATCCTGAACCACTGGGACCGGACGAACCGACCTTTTACCAGATAGTGGTGGTTCGGACGGACCCTGAGACAGTGACTGGACAATTTGTATGGCTTTTGCTATCTCTGCAGCAGTTGGAGAAGAATTTTGGACTCCAGACCTGCTGATTTTCTTGTTTTCTTTACTGGAATTGGTTCCTCAGAACCAGCTTTTCTTTGCCGAGGAAGTCTGGCCCTGGTCAGAGGCACTCCCTCTGGTTCGTTGGCACCGAAGCCGGGCTGGCCATCCGGGTCAGCGGACTTTTTGGCCTCTCATTCCCTGAGCCTGCCCAATCTTTTTCCAGGGTGGCTGCAGGAAATTCTTACATACCTGGCAGTCTGACTGGAGGTGGTCAAACCCCAGACAATAAACACATGTGGTGTGTGGGTCAGCCTTGGCAAAGACTTCCCCACAAACATCACAGTGTTGAAACCAGTGGGCCAGTTTTTCTTTTGGGTTTCTCAGACATAATGCTAGCCTAACCAAACTTGCCCTTTTAACGGCAGTGTAGGCAAGACATATATCGGTTTCTAACCGTGTCACGGGTATTGGAAAAGCCGTAATAAATCCGTTTTTTTAGAACCGATAAGAACCGGAATCGCACTCTAAAATAGTAACTTTTAGTT
The DNA here is from genome assembly GCA_016271365.2 of Neoceratodus forsteri. NCBI lineage: Eukaryota > Metazoa > Chordata > Ceratodontiformes > Ceratodontidae > Neoceratodus > Neoceratodus forsteri. The sequence goes on from CM057459.1 coordinate 338,739,845, forward strand.
TTAAATGAGTTTTAAACCCACTGATCGGTTCAAAACCGAACCGATAACTTACAAGTTCCACACAGACAAAACCTTCATTTACTTACAGTTACCACAGATAGAGCTTGAACGAACGGTTTTGCGGTTAAAATAAAACTATTCTCGTTAAATCCAACCGAGAAAACACTTTTAAACCGAGAAATGAACCGAGCAGAAGGAGAAATCTCCGGAGCGACTGTTCACTGAGTCGGAGTAAAGAATCTGACAGTTCAAGTTTGAAATGACACAGATAGAGCTGCTCTCGTGCTAAATTCTATTTTGGAATGGTTTTAACCATTTCACTCCGGGGCAGTTCTAGAGCTGGATCAAACTGCTAATGTCTATAATATAGCAAGACTTCATGTTGTTTGAATTACCATGGCCAAAGTGACCATCTTGAATTTTGGTTTTGTTATATGCTTGTTCAGAAATCCAAGATGCAAAATGGGTCACCAATCCCATTTTCTTTTGTGTCAGGAAGTATCTTGAATAGAAGCCTTTGCCCCTCTGGGATAGGGGAACAGGCTCCACTGCTTTATGAGCAGTAGATTTCTTACCTCTGCTTCCAACAAGCTCTTGTCTGCTGGTGTCGCTGGGGCAAACAATCTGTTTCTCAATTTGAGGAGGTTTTTGAAACTTAAATAGCAGACCCTGGCTCACTACCTCTAAGATCCACTTGTCTGTGGTGATGAAAACTACTCCTGGAGGAAGTGAGCCAGCCTGCCACCCACTGGCAGGGGAGGCGGCGTGTGGAAGCATGCCAGGGAGTTTGTTTTGGCTGGGCCGTGGCCTGGGCTGCTGGCCCAGCCCCTACTGGTAGCTCTTCTGCCCCATCTCTAAAATACCCTCTGGGTTGCTGGTAGTCTGGCAGAGCCTGGGTCTGATAGAAGGGTCTGGAGTATGAACCCTACCCTGCCTCTCCTAGCATGGATTCTGTAGGATGTGGAGGCCTGTCTCTTGCAGTGTTGCTCCTGTAAGTGGCCTTATATTCTTTCATTTTTCATGTAAGCCTCAGTCTCCTCCACAAAAGTGAACTGTTTTCACAGGAAATCCATGGCTTTTGTCTGGTTATCCTGCGTTAGGTTTGTGGTTGTTTGCCACGCAAACTTCCTCAATGACACAGCCAGTGCCATGAGCCTAGCTGCTGTGTCACTGGCATCGACATCCACGTGAACTGGTATTTAGTAGCATCCACAACTGTCCTGGCTGTTTCAGCTAGATCAGTCCCTACTTTGCAAGGCACCTTGTCTGCTAGTGCCAGCAATGTGGAACAAAAGGCCTTCTGGTACTGGGCTGCATAGGCCATGTAGTTGTTCTGTCTGACTAGTAGGGATGCCCCAGGTACCCCTTCTTCCCCATTGCATCAATTTTCTTTGACTCCTTGTCAGGAGGATGAGATGCCAGGGGTACCCTTGCCTTGTTATGGGCAGCTGCCTGCACCACCCCTCATTGTCAGGGCATGTGAAAAGAAATTCAGCATTACTTCTGTCCAGCTGATATTTCTTGTCCACCTTCTAACCACTGCTGGAACCGATGTGGGTGTTTGAAGGATTTTCAGGACTGCTTTCTTCAGGGAATTATGAATAGAGAGCATAAGCCTCTTTGTGGGGGTGGAACTCATCATGTAGAGGAAGTCAGCTTCCTCTTCCTCCTCTACTGTCTCTTGCAAAGACAGACTGAAGGTGTCCACCATTTGCCTTAGAAAAGCATTATGCGATAAAAAGTCCTCCGGTCCCTGGGAAGGGAGACGAAGTCTTACTCTGGGGAAACCTCGGGTTCTATGGGTTCCCCACATCCTCCCTTTTCTTTCTCATGCTACTCATACAAGTATTCCATTTCAGGGCGAGGCAGCTGCTGTAGGAACCGCAGCAGGAACCGGTTGAGACACCGGAGGAACTGGTAGAGGAGCTATGTTGCAGACACCTGAAGGGCCTGTAAAGTTTGCAGGGCCTAGCAATGCCCCTGGCAGAGGGCATAGTTGTCTGTCTACAGAGAGCTCCTTTGCCTTTTTGGCAGGAGGTGCAGTGGTATGCTTTTCTTCATGTTTATGCTTTGCTGGAATTGGTTCCGTGACCGGTTCCACAGGCCTTTTGTCTTAGTAGAATCTGCCTTTTCTGAGGGTTTTTCCCAGTTTCTTGGCTTTATCTTTTTGAAGGAACCTCTTTTTTGAGGAGGATGACTCCTCTGTTATTTGAGAGGAAATGCAGCAGTAGCCATATTTTCTAATTTCTTAGCCCTTGTTTTCAAAGTTTTTGGACAGAACGTTTTACAGATTTCACAGTTGGCAAAGATATGGCTGGTATCCAGACAAAACTCATAGAGCTCATGCCTATCCGCTTTAGCTATGATCTGGCCACAGGTTAAACAATTTTTAAAAACAGTGGGTCCTGTCCTCTTTTTTTTTTTTTTTTTTTTTAAGGAGACTGACAGTAGTGTCAGACTCTACAAATCAACACTGACAAAAACAAAGCGCCTGGTTCCCACGCTAAAGAGAACCAGAAAACAGTCAGTTCCAGAAGTAAAAGGAACCAAAAATTAGGTAAAAACAACTGAAATATATAAGGGATTATAGTCCAATGAAAATGTATAAATAGAAAACAATTTTCTTTCAGAGGTTGTGGTTCCTCTTCCCCGCAGTTCTCAGGAACTGATGAGGAACCGAGCAAAAATACTAAAACTAAGTAATAACTAACAAATAACACAAATATTACTGGGGAAGCAGTTATTTATAAACGATTTTTAGAATAAAATGATACTCTCCAGAAAATAACGAAGCAGTTAGAAGTCAAGGAGAGCTCTCCGAGGCATCCAAAATGGCAAGTGGAGAAACAGATCTGAGCTCCTTAGAGCGTGGCAGTTACTAGGGAGACAGTTTGAAACTGGCACAAGCCAATGAGCATTCCATCATTAGCATACATTCCATTTCTCTCTGGGGCAGTTCAATGCAAGAGGCTAATTGCATTAGTTAAGCATACTGAAGGATTCCTAAGGTTAGATAAGACTATGACTGAGAGCAGATTTCTGTTTGTGCACAACAGAACATTCCAATTTGTTGTTTGTAATATTATCTGTCTTTTGTACCTCTTGGTGCCTGCTGGATGCTGCCACAATTGTACTGTCTGATCTTCTAATTTCTGCTTTTTAGTGATTCAACTTAAATGGATAGTAAAATTAGGACTGATTTCTTCAGATAATCCACAGAGTGCTTGTGCAGGGTTTCAGTTAATAAGCAGACAGCACTGGTTAGTTTTAGTTTGTACAGACTGTAGGAACATAGTATATAATTTTTCTATCCTATGCTTTTTCTCCTGTGACCTGGACACCCAAGATTAGATTGACTATCTCCCAGCCCAAACACCCCTCTTGTCTTCACTTGTCAAATCGGAAGATGAAGTGGGAGTGGGAGCCAGAAGTTCAAATTGTCTTCACTGTGGTGTCAGACAATTTTCTTCCTGTATTTATTTCCGTTAACCCATAAACCTGCCTCCCTGCTGGTGTTGTGCAGTGTCGTTTGGCCTTGCATGCATAGCCCACCCATGTAGGAAAGACAAGCTTCCTGGTCCACCAAAGGAGCTGTTGTGACAGAAAGTTACAGTGTCAGCCACTCTGGTCTGGAACACACTGTAATGGTCTGTTTTCCACAGCCCTAGCTGACCCAATCCCAGTATCCCGGCTTACTTCTCAACCCAGGTCCTAGGAATGGCAGTGGGATGCACTGTCACTGGGCCATCGGGTGACCCACTGGGAGCTACATTTTGACTGTGGAATCCAAATTTTATTAAGGAAGAACACTCTTTTACAGTATAAAGGCTTTGATGGTTTGTAACAAGCACAAATATGTCAGTTTTCTTCAGTACCTTTGTGTATAATGCACCTCTGGTTGTTAGGAATTTGTTTAAATACTGTACTTAGAATGTGTGACAAGTGCATTACTTGACCAGAAAATAAACCATTCTGCAACTGATAAGAAGCTCAGATAAACATTTTACCCAGATTACTGTTTAAACCCATATCATTCTAAAATTAGACTACTAGCAGATATATTTTGACATTTGATTTACTCATTCTTGCCATGTAGTTTTTTATCCTGTTTCTGCCCCTTCAATAACTAGTCTGACCCTCCTTCGATGACCCCCAACCCCACCCTATCACCAATGTTTTCATGGACTTACAGGTTATCCAGCACTTACCCAGGACCACAAGGTGGGGAGTGGCTTGTCATGTTGGCCGTGCATAGGCCTGCAAGGTGCCAGCCTCGACCTCTGGATGGTGCAGGTCTTTTCCTCTGTTTCTCAGCAGTGTAGCCAGCTGTAGAGCTATCAGGCCGTCTCACTTGACATTTGTTGATGTACAGTATACTATGTGAGTGACGTATACTATGTGAGTATACTATGGGCAGACTAGGTGGACAAGGAGGGTCCTTTTCTGCTGACACATTACTATGATACTATGAGTGCAATATAACTGTTCACCCAATACACTTTGCGGAAGTAATAAAATGATCATTGGTTCTTACCAGCCCCAGATTCCTTTTGTGTCAGTGCTTGGCGTACTCCATGCCACAAGAGACTGATTTCTTCATGCAGTTGGTGTCTGATCCAATCGTAGTCCATTTTCTCCATAAACAGGACTCTGCTTAGCCTCGGCATTTAGGCAGTCTTGCTGGACAGTGGCTGGACAGTGTTACTTGAGTATTTTGTCTTGGAGATACCCTCGTAAGTTGAAAGGGTGTATGAAGGTGGGAATGGTGTCATGGTAAGTGAATTACTATTTGGAGCATTGCTTGAAGGCAAAGGCTGACATTTGGATTGTCAGTGTTGGAAACGTGATCCACTGGTAGAACTCCTGCTGAGCTCGACTGTAAAATATTATTTGCACCTGACTGAAGTTTAAGAGAATATAAAATGGATGTCCTGCATTTGCAACAATGTGGTCCATCTTGCTGTTAGTTATAGGTTTGGGTGGTGGATGAGGCACAATGATTTTCCCTGGGCTTTGACCATCTTGCTAGATTCATTAGCAGAGTGTGTTCGGATTACAGTGCCTTTTCTGGTTTTGCCTGCGGTTCCTAACTGTGCTTTGGCAGATCGTGGTCTTCGGACTATTTTTGACCTTCCTTTATTTGAAATAGCACTTTCAGTTTTGGACTCATCTGGCCGCCCAGCAGTTGTCACTTCACCTCTTGTTGTTGCCCAGGCCTGTTTAGTAAAGTGGTAACTTGTGGACACAACAGACGATATGGACAGGGCTGTACTGGTCGTTCCTGTAATCCCAGTGGATGTAATGGCAGCTTTATGAGGGGAGCTCTGATGATTTTCAGCTACACTGGAGTTTATAAGAGAAACTGAAATATCTTTTGAATTAGGCGTAGCTAAGCTGCTTTTGGTTTGTGAAAAGATGAACATACCTGCACTATGTCTGAAGTTTTGACTTCTTTTGGCTACATACTTCTGTATCTTCATCCTTACTTTCTTTAACTTTGTCAGCTTCATCAAACCACCTTATTTTTCTCAGGTTTCTGACTGTTTAAGTCCTTTTCTTTTATTTTTGTCAATTCCATGCTGTCTCTAACACAAGCAAGTGTTTGTTTGCCAAAACTGGTACCTGCACTTACAAATGGTGATCTGGAATAACTCACGTCATATTTAGACTCCTTCTTAAGAATACCCTTATGCAGTTTAACACCATTTCTGTTGCAGCTATAATTTTACATTGTTCATGTTGTGTTGATTTGTTAGCTTCATAAGTAACACTACATAAAGATGTTATGTTATCATTCTCCTTTCCCTCATTTTGATCTGTGCCCAAAGACAGCACAGTGTTATGAAACTCCTCCTTAATGACAGCAAGCAAATTGACAGCTGTTTTGCTCTCATTATGCCCTTGAGGTGCATGTACATTACTATCGAGTGTGAAATAATACTGTTTCCATTATTTACTGAGCTAATGTTCTGTGGAAAGACAGGTCACAGGCATCCAGTGTTTTATCAGTGACAGGAATGATACTTCTGAAAAATCCAGAAGCACCCTGTTGTTCACTGGGAGGCAAGACAACAGGAGTTGCCACAGGCTGGTTGGAAGAATATAGCGATTTGGTTTTGACGTTCTGCACTAGTTTTGATTTTTCTTCCACTGTTGAAATCTCTGTTGCGCCCTTGGAGTAGGATCAGGAGTGCCCCATGCTTTACTAGGTATAAATGTAAAGCTGCCAGAAGATAATGTATTCTTCCCATCAGCATTCTTAGATGGTGGTATCTGAGCATTCTGTCGTTTACCTGCATCAGTGAAATATTCTTCTGTTTACCTTGCGCTGAACTATATTGGTTATTAAAACTGGATGCACCATTATCAGAAGTTCCTGAATCATTGTATGCTAACTCTCTCTTATCAGTGGCTAGTGTTTTTGTGATTTACTGTCCAGATTCCCATCTATAATAGAGCTTACATTATTAAGTGCCTTTGAAACATCCTGAGATGCAATTGATGTCTTTGTATTTTGATTATCTACATCACTGAGCCAGGCATTTATATACTTGGTGTCACAAAACAGGTTTTACTTGTACTTGGTGATCCAGAGCAATGTGTCAACAATGATTCTGGCTTTTGCCACCACTGGATGTACAGTCCTGTGTTGGAGATGAAAATGTAGCAGCACGTGACGGAGGAGTTAGGGTCCTGTTCCCCAGCATCTAGACTATCCAAGCTTGTCAGACTTTCAGAGCAGGTTATTTGGCTGACTTCTTGATGAAAGTCCTGTAAAAGAAATTATATTTCTATTAATGTCCTATACTGAGCTCTCAAACTACTTTTTTCTAATCTAGTAGCTATTTATTCAACAACCTAGCATAAATCTAAGTGTACATGTTACAGTTTACCAGCTCACTCACACTGTACAGTTGGAAAGGCACTATATATATACAGACTTACTTACTTACTGCAACCTTGACCACATCACTTAACTTCCCATACGTCTGCTCTCCCAGCTGTAAAACTGGTTTAAAAGGTCCTGGTGGTAAAAAAAATCTTGCATCTCTGCTGAGTTAACACAGATGGTAAATACATTTTTAAGTTAAGGTCAACTTCTCACATGGATAAGGACTGCTTCAAGTTAAAGAAATAATGTTTTGCACCGAGTCCAAACATAGTGGATAACTGATAAATTATTCCCAGGACAGTGTTATTGTTTTTATAGCAATGTAAAAAGAAAAAAAAACTTTTTCCTTTTTTAATCATGCCATATTTTGGTATCAAAATGGTTTTCCACCAAATGATCTGCACGGTGCACTCCATTTTACAAGTTCTGTAGACGCATTACTTTGTAAGATTCTATTAAAGAACTTCTAGCTGTGATTACTAGGTGCCCACCCAGTTGTGACAAAGTACTGACTCTCAGTTTTACTGCAGTTCAAGTATATTGAGAAATAAATCAAACATGTTATAGCAATGCAGAAAAAGACAATACCAAGTCCCAATGACTAAGCTGCAATGTGAGAGTCAGCACAATCAAAAAGCAGGAGATGAACGAGAGAAGAGTCAGATAGTGTCCTTTATCAGCTGTCAGCAGGAGACTTGAAATAAGCAGGAACCCAACTTATAGCACTTGTAGCAATGCAGAAACAACCAGTCTCACTTAATGATATCTCTGTTAGCTGCAGTGTGGGTGTCAGAGCAATCAAAGAGATCATGGCAGGCAGTGTCCTCCATCACCTGTCATTGGATGACTGAACTTAAATATGAATTAAAACAGGGTCACATCTGTCATGTTGCACTCATTTTTACGTTAAGCTTCGTATGCTTGAGAGCGTTCTGGAGAGTAGCACTTGGAGGTGTGCCTCTCCCATCCATACACTGCTCCCTTGAGCAGGCGTGGCGATCCTGCACCAATGGATGCAGGAGCTCTGTATGACAGCGGTGTTCCTCTGCTTCAAAGGAAAGCACCGCTGCCATACTGAGCCGCCCGTCACGTCTCCCTCGCACATCTCCTCCCCGCGCCACGCCGCCTAAAGTTTTGGTGCCACGCTGGGAGCCCACCCCAGCGTGGCAAACGTTGTTTGCCGATCGGGGTGCCCAATCCTCCGTCGGCTCCACGGCCCCCAGCCATCCTGCTGCTATGCTGGGAGCCCACCCCAGCGTGCAAGCGGTTCGGTTTCTTTTGCCGATGGGGATGCCCAATCCCATGCCGGCCCCTCGGCCCCCCTCGTAGTTTGCCGGCGGGCGCCCAATCCTCCGTCGGCTCCTCGGCCCCCAGCTATCTTCTGCCACGCTGGGAGCCCACCCCAGCGTGGCAAACGTCCCATGTCGTCATTTGTTTTTTTAAACCTGTAAAATAAAACGGTCCTGTAGCTGCGTCCCAGCCCCCACAACCCGCACCCACCCACTGCGCACTCCAGCCTCCCCACCCCCCACCCCATACTTACTCTGACTCCAGCGCAACAATCTTCGTGGACTGGAACACTTCTGCACTCTTCAAAGGCTTAACGAACTGAGGAAATGCCGTAAGCTGTATAATAGGCTAGATAGAGGGGTTTCAACTTTATTGCATATCTCAGTTGATTTTTATACTGAAATTTCAACTATGGTTTTGGGACTCTTCACTGATGTCATGGTGTTGTTCGGCCCGGGCGGGAGTGATTTCGGCAGGCACCGCGCAGTCACTGCAAGAAATCACCCTTTGGGCCCGAATACACCATGACAGTGACATCATTCATGAGAAGGGTCCTAAAACCCATGTTGAAAATTTGGTGCAAAATTCCAAAATGACTGTTTTACTTAGCATGTGTTTGCAGTTCCTACACAGGCTCGTAAGTTCGCGAATTTTCAATATTTTCACTCCAGATTTTCCACATTGCCATTTTATCACACCTTCTTATGAGTTGTACAGCTGTCATTTTCACATCTCACCCAAAACGTGTTTCCACTCATGTAGCGCATAAATGCGCGTAGTCGGTGTGCAAAATCAATGTATGGAACACATTAAGAAAATCACAGTGATGCTGTTCATGAGCAGAGATCTTAAAATGGCTATGTTGAAAATTTGGTGAAAAATTCCTAAAATGACTGTTTCTAGCGTTCATTGCGCAGTTCCTAAGCACGCCGTACGCTTGAATTTTCAATATTTGCACTCCAGATTTCAACATTGCCATTTTACCACACCTCCTCATGAGCAGTACAGCTGTCATTTTTCACATCCTGCTCAAAATGTGTTTCTGCCCATGTAGCGCACAATGGCGCAGTCGGTGCGAACTCAATGTATGGGACACATTAAGAAAATCACAGTGACACTGATCATGAGCAGAGGTCTTAAAATGAGCTGTGCTGAAAAATTTGGTGAAAAAAATTCTAAAAATGACTGTTTCCGCGAGGCTGCGTTGCGCGGTTCCCTCATGCCTTTCGTAAGTTTCGAATTTTCAATATTTTCACTCCAGATTTTCAACATTGCCATTTTACCACACCTCCTTATGAGCACTGCAGCTGTCATTTTTCATCTTGCCCAAAGCGTGTTTCCGCCTATGTACGCACAATGGCACAGTCGGTGTGCAAACTCAGTGTATGGGACACATAAAGAAAATCACAGTGTCACTGTTCATGAGCAGAGATCTTAAAATGGCTATGTTAAATCTGGCGAAAAAGTCCTACAAATAACTGTTTTACTGACGTGCGTTGTGCAGTTCCTGCGCTACGTGTAAGTTTCGATTTCAATATTTTCACTCCAGATTTTCAACATTGCCATTTTACCACATCTCCTTATGAGCAGTACAGCTGTCATTTTTCACATCCTGCCCAAAACGCTTTTCCACCCATATAGTGCACAATGGCACAGTCGGTGTGCAAACTCAGTGTATGGGACATTAAGAAAATCACAGTGTCACTGTTCTGAGCAGAGATCTTAAAATGGCTATGTTGAAAATTTGGCGAAAAAATTCCTATAAATATCTGTTTTACGAAAGCGCATGCTAGCAAAGTTCCTACGCACGTCGTAAGTTTGAGAATTTCAATATTTTCACTCCAGATTTCAACATTGCCATTTTACCCACATCTCCTTATGAGCAGTACAGCTGTCATTTTCACATCCTGCCCAAACGTCTTTCCACCCATGTAGTGCACAATGGCGCAGTCGGTGTGTAAATCAATGTATGGGACACAGTAAGAAAATCACAGTGACACTGTTCGTTAGCAGAGGTTTTAAAATGGCAATGTTGAAAATTTGTTGAAAAATTCCTAAAATGACTGTTTTACAAGCGTGCGTTGCACAGTTCCATGCCTTTTCGTCACGTTTGCGAATTTTCAATATTTCACTCAGATTTTCAACATTGCCATTTTACCACACCTCCTCTGAGCAGTACAGCTGTCATTTTCACATCCTGCCCAAAACGTATTTCACCATGTAGCGCACAATGGCGCAGTCCATGTGCGAACTTAATGTATGGGACACATTAAGAAAATCACACTGACACTGATCATGAGCAGAGGTCTTAAATGGCTGTGTTGAAAATCTGGTGAAAAATTCCTAGAAATGACTGTTTTACAAGTGTTCATTGTGCAGTTCCTATGTAGCTCGTAAGTTTGCGAATTTTCAATATTTACATTGCCATTTTGCCACACCTCCTTATGAGCACTGCAGCTGTCATTTTTCATCTTGCCCAAAATGTGTTTCCGCCCATGTAGCGCACAATGGCACAGTCGCTGTGTGAACTCAGTGTATGGGACACATTAAGAAAATCACAGCGTCACTGTTCATGAGCAGAGATCTTAAAATGGCTATGTTGAAAATTTGGTGAACAAATTCCTAAAATAACTGTTTCTGGCGTGCATTGTGCAGTTCCTACGCATCGTAAGTTTGCGAATTTTCAATATTTTCACTCCAGATTTTCAACATTGCCATTTACCACACCTCCTTATAGGCAATTACAGCTGTTATTTTTCATCCTGCCAAAGCGTGTTTCCGCCTATGTACTGCACACAATGGCGCGGTCGGTGTGCAAAATCAATGTATGGTACACAGTAAGACAATCACAGTGACACTGTTCATTTGCAGAGGTTTTAAAATGCTAATGTTGACAATTTGGTGAAAAAATTCTTAACAATGACTGTTTTACCAACGTGCATTGCACAGTTCCACAGCGCTCCTAGGTTTGCGCATTTTCAATATTTCCACTCCAGAGTTTCAACATTGCCATTTTACCACACTTCCTTATGAGCAGTACAGCTGTCATTTTCACATCCTGCCCAAAACGTGTTTCCGCTATGTAGCGCACAATGGGGTAACAAAAGGTCATGCTGACAATTTATTGTGCAAATACCAGCAATCGCACAGGGCATTAGGGTAAAGCACCATTCATGCCAAACACCACTGCAAATACCTGCAAGCGAACGTTCAGCATTGACAAATGCTTGTTTTAATACTGTATCTTGACTGAAGCTGAGTTATGACAGGATTTTGTGCGGAGTGTGGTAGTGACATGATGATACTCAAAACAGGATACTACATGCCACATTCTCTTTTCTCTATGTCTGTCACCTCACTTGACTGGCCAGTGTCCCTGTTGCAGCCAACAATTTTAAATCGAAGTCAGGGCTGTGGGATAACAGATGCAAGTCAGGGGTGTAAGGATAATATGCTATGTTTTGGTGAGCTCTTTAGTAACATGGATTAATTATTTCAAACTATACAATGATATATGGAGCAATTCCTATTCCATGCAACAAGACAGCGCTTCCATTAAATGCATGATCACCATGGCAGTAGTTCTTGTACAACCATGACTGTGAATGTGATGAGGATGCACACAGACTGTACGGCAACTGACTAGTTACTATGGCAGTAAAGCAAAATGCTGGATTACCATGGCAACATCACCAGGATAGTAGGGAAAGGGTTTCTAGGTAAATTGCTTGTGCTTGCAGTAGATCAGCTCAGTTGTGAGCTGGATTTAGTGGATGTTGATCAATATGAGCTATTCTTGGATGCAATCTTTAAGTAAGAATCTGACATACAACGTTATGGTTCCTGTGATTTTATTGTTTGGTCAATAGTTATCATTCGTTTGCAAAATGCTACATTTTTGAACTATTAAATGGCTGTAATAGTAAACTCAGGGTCAAACTAAAAGGTGGGCTATTCAATTTAATGTGAACGTGACTGTTCAGATATGTCAAAGAAACTATGGCAGAATACCAATGTACAAGTCGAAATATGTACAATGGCAGATGTTTCAGGGTCTCTTTGCACCTTAATTATAGCATATGGGTGTGCATTGCTTGCCTACTCCTAGTGCTGCATCACACCTCTAGGGTATGAATTACATACAATTAATGCAACACGTGGTTTTATTTAATCATTTCATTATTAAGCAGTGAGGTAATACCAGGTGTTACTCTACTTTAGGGTGCGATTAATTGATGATTAATGTAACCCTGGTCTTATCTCCCAATGAAGTAATTAAGCAGCAAGTTAAGACCACGGGTATTAAGCGATGAGGTAATACCAGGGTTTACTGGTTCATGAACTGCACCTTAGAGGTGTAATGTGGCATAAGGCATAGCCAGCGACGCACACCTATATGTCGGGCAAAAGAAATAATGGAATCCCAGATTTTGCATTGTTCATTAATCAAGACATATGGGCGTGCTTCACTCATATTCAGCTCATGCCACATCACACATCTAGGGTGCCATTAACAGATGATTAATGCAACCCTTGTCTTTCCTCATTGCTTAATCATTAAGCAGTGCGCTAAGACCAAGGATATTATGCTAGTTTCATAAAAGGATGCTTTGTGTGTGCCTTGGTCTTATGCTACAAGATATAAAAGGAACAAGATATTACCAGGGATTATGTTAATGGTATGTTAATCATCATGTGGCACTCAGCTTCACCTCATGATGCAATACAACCATAGAAGGCTATTAACATGCCATCAGCATAACACAGGAGCTTGGTTTATAGCTTAAATATATTAATACCAACACCAAGACCACTCTTGCAGTTATTAGAAAGGTCTCACTTACATTCTTAGAGAATCAGAACCATTCACCTTCAGTTCACTCGTCTCATACACTAAGAACGCAAGTGAGACCACTATTGTAGCTCTAACAGCGGTCTCAGCAGTGGTATTAACATATATCATTGATATGGTCATAAATAGTAACAGTATGAGGACAGCAACGGAGAGCCAGTTTATTTTTAAACTTTTCTTTATTAACAGATCTGCTAACAATGTAGCACTTTAGATTCAGAAATAGACCGGGTGGGATATTCCAGACTGCGCCAGGCTGTGGCGCAAGCCTGGGCGCAGCACAACTGGGATGTGCCAGGGCGTGACAGGGTGATATTCAACGGTGCTGCGCGCATGGCTCAGCACCGTTGAATATCGCTCTGTGGCCACCCGCACTGGGCATGGCGCGGTAGCACTGCACCAGCGCAAGTGGCCAGAGAGGGGCAGGGGATGCGCTGTGCAAGCGCCGTTGCGCTAGGCACATCTACCATGATATTCAAAGGTGCACATGCAAATGAAGCCATAATACATGCAAGGCGCAAATGGGCCTATTTGCATGTCATTATGGCCATTTGCATGTAGGTGCGCCCATCCCCGTGACTTGCACCTGGCGCCCTGCCAGGCTGCAGCCATCAGGAACGCACTCCCTGCACAAGCAGCAAGGCCCCACTGCCCGATAGCGGGCAAAAGTATAAAACCAATACACCCAATATCCCTGGTGGTCCAGTGGACTGTTCACAGCCCGATCGTGGGCATATGTATAAAATTAAATATTCTATATCCCTGGTGGTTCAGTGGAGTGCTCGCGAGCCTGATTGGTGACATATGTGTAAGTCAAATTTATGTCTGGTGATTCAGTGATCGCTTCCGCAGTCGAGTCATGGGCAGATGAATAAACGTTTTATATCCCTGGTGGTTCAGTGATCGCTTGCAGCCTGATCACGGGCAGAGCCCAAGATTGAATCCATCCTGGTCCGCGTACCCCCTCACCCTTCCACCGCCTCCTGCCCCGTCCCCGTCAGCAGCGGGCGGCAGCTCCCACCTGTAAGCCGCCCGGCTGCCGCCAACTAACTCGCATAGCGGTACAGCTGTACGCTCACTGGTCTGGCATTAGGCGCAAACAGTGCAGACCGTACTGTACTACAGTCCAGATATGTGAATGGATTCATTCACATATCTGGACTGTCAGTAACTGCACGGTCTGCATGCCATGGCACAGCTGTGGATCAATGGGCGTACAGCTGTACTATACGCAGTCAGTCATCAGGCGGCTTGTGGTGGGAGTGCCGCCTGCCGCTCGGGAGGGAGCGGGTGGCAGGGCTCAGTGGAGGGTGGGGGGGTACCGCTGGACCACCAGGGATGGATTAATCTTTCTTTAGATTTCCCTCACGATCGGGCTGCAGGCGCGTCCACTGTACCACCAGGGATATAGGACGCTTAATTTATACATCTGCTCTGCGATCGGGCTGCAGCGGTCCACTGGACCACCAGGGATATAGGACGTTTAAGTTTTATACATCTGCCCGCATCGGGCTGTGAGCAGTCCACTGGACTACCAGGGATATGGGACTGTTTATGCCCTATTTCTGCCCCACGATCGGGCATGGGGCGCTACCCGATGGAGGGTGCTGCCGGAGCTCGGTGGCCACCCACAGCTGGCAGCTGCCGTGTTGCACCCTGCAATACGGCAGCTCACCTGTGGGTGGCCAGCTGTTGCTCCTTTATTTTTTGGAACAACTGTATGCGGCGCGTGTAGGGATTACACCTGCATGGACTCCGCTTATCCAGAGCTGAATATCGGGTTGTGCGGGGTATCATGGCGCCCCTACTTGCCCGCCAAACATTACTGATGTGCCCCAGCACATCGGGATTTGTGCCACACACTTTCCCCTTTGAATATCATGCTGTGGCACATCAGTGGGTTGTGCAGGCGTAACTGTGTTGCACCTATGCAACCCTTCTGAATATCCCACCCCATGTTTACATTAGATATAAATATTCATAAACTTCAAGGAGTGAACATGCAACAAACATTTGATCATTCAGTTAAACATTACTGAGTGAAAACAACATTTTTCTATGTGTTATTAGTAACCCTTGTGTTTGCTACTTTAGGTAAATATGACATTGCCACGGCAAACATAATATGTACAACTTACATTTAATGACATTCACATTACAACACTATGGCTTGTGAACATGTACAGTATAAGCAGCCTGCCACTAACGGTGCAGTTTGTAAGTAGGTATCACCACTTGAGAACAATTTTTGATTTTGTAAAAATATTTTATCACCTGTTTTGCATCACTGCACATTCACTGTCAACGAGTCAGGTTTTTACCGAGAGGATGGATGACAGATTGTGATGGTCTTCCATGGAGCACTCCAATAACTGTTTATGGAGATCTTGTTTGTGGACCAGTCATTGCCATTATCTACTTCGAATCTAGGCCTGCAGCATCTAACAAATGTACTTCAGTCCTTCACACTGTATAATCTGTGTAGCATTTACTCAGTTTAGCAGACGTGCTAATCCTCTGGCAATCATGTGGCCCAGATATGATGCGCCCCTGGAGATTTTGTATACCACAGTTCCTGACTTCTAGGTAGTCTGTTTGTAGGCACTTTGGGTTAATATAGAATGCTGAGGTATCAATAGAGATTTTGGACAGGTACTTTCTAAATGAGGCCACTGGACACATGACATCACCAGCTGTTTTGTACATGTAGCTCATAATCTTGTGAGAAATTTTAAAACAATGGTATTATATTATTGATAAAATTATGAGAGCCTTATGATCTTATTGTAATAATGTCATTGCTGTTTTTTTTGGATTTAGAAATTTCTGTAAAACTGTTTTTATATATTTATTGTCACCTCATTTCACATTTGTTATTTACTTCATTGGCACTATGTTCACAACACTTTGTATAATGCATTTCACTTGTCTTTAATTAATTATGTGGGTATTTAACTATGAGTGTTGTGAAGCAGCACCCTCCCGGAAGTCAATTTCCATGGTGATACGTAGGGCTGCCGCCGTGTTCCTTGCAAAAATATATATATATATTATTTTCCTCTGACCAGTGCTGTGTGTGCTGTTTTCTTTTGTTTGCTTTTTGGCTTGTTCATTTGGTACAGCAGCACAACACTTTAAGTGGCCAGGTGTGCCTCGTTTCCTCTTCTTTTCCACTTCTGTGGCAAAGCTTGCTACTCTTAGCCAAGAATATCTCCTAAGACAAATGCCAGAGGCTGAAGCCCTGGAAGAAGCATCAGAAACATCATAGGCTGTGCGGAGCAAATGCTTGCCCACATCAGCCCCTCAGCTATCAAAAGCTTTCAGTAGTTCCTGCTTTGGCTTGTCTTCAGGCAAGGCCTATGCAGCCGCTTTAGCCTTTGTCCAGAGAGTGTTCTGATACTTCATCATGTGGGATTGGTAGTTAGTAATATGAAGGCCCAATGATGCAGGGGCATATGTCCTCTTAGATATGATATCCAGCCCCTTGCTTCCTTATCAGGAGGAAGACAGCTCAGGTGTTTATATGCCCTAGACAGAGCATGGGTAGCATTAATCACCACTGAGTCCGTCTCAGGTTGTGTGGCATAAAAGGTTTCCCTGATGGGACAGAATACATTTACCTGCCTTCTTGGGGACAGCTAGTATATTGTTTGGTTTAAACCAAGCTGCATAGGTGGCATTCTCTAAGGCTGGGAGAAGAGGGAGCACCACAATGGCAGGAGACTCTGGGAGCTCCAGGAACTCCAGCAGGTTCTTTTAGTGTTCTCCTGCTCTTCTAATGCATGTACCATGACTGCCTGCATTTGCTGCATCATGGTGAAAAATGTAGGATCCTCTGGAGGGGACCTTGGTGTATGCACTACAGAGTCCTCACTGCATCTGGAGACTACAGAGCTGTTGCCATGTCCATAATGGCTCTCAGCATAATCTTCAGCATCATCCTCCTCCTCTTTCCTGCATTAGATCAAATTGTGCTCATATTCGTCATCAACAAAGGCGAAGGAAGACTGTTCCAGTGGCGTAGGCGGCTGCATAGGAGGTGGCTGTGGCATGGGAGTACCTTGCGGTGTCGATGGGGTTTGGTAGGAGTATCCGCTGATCAGCCCCTGGAATGAGAGACCAGGCAGTAGGCGCCTTATGTCTGAGAAAGACGGGAGGACTGCCTGAGTGTTGGCACCTTTGGTTGACAGGTGCGACTGGAGGAAACCATAGGAGAAGCTGAGTCCCCAACATCAGCGGTGACTTACTGGCTGTAAGAGGCCTGGTAGTGCTTACGCCAGGCCCGATCTTGGTGTCATGGTGACATTTGGGGGGGTGGTCGATGCCACCACCAGAGCAGACGTCAGGGTGAAGGTCATACCTGTAGGATGTAGGGGTGACCGAACATGCCAAGAAAGCCTTTTCCTTGTCCCAGTGCTTGTACTTGTGCTTGCGACTCCCGATTTTTTCTCCTGGATTTCGATAACTGCAATTCGGTCAACAGAGCCGGTGATGTGGATTTCTGTTAGAGCTCATTCTCCATTCTCTTCACAGTCTTTTGAAACAGAAGTTTCTCCAAAGACCTTTATGGCATCACTTGGTTGCAGAATTAAACCCCTGGCAGATTTCAAGAGTTTTCACATTGTGGCTTAGGCCTAGGCCACAGATACAGACACTGTGGAGTCACCAGCGTAGACCATCTCTCCGGACTCACAATACCAAAAAGTTTAGTCATGTCTTTCAACGACTTAAGGTCACCAAAAATTACTCTAGGCAGCCCATGTTTATGTAGACCCTGAAGCCTGACATTGTTGTGCGTGGCCCCTGATAGACTGCTTGTAAAAGTTTTTGTATGGCTGTAGTGCCTGGTGGTTATAATTTCCAAAGGTGGCCTGATGAAAGAAATATCCTGGAAGATTTCTTATTTCTGACAGACAAGCGCTACTCCCCTCCCCCAAAAGAAACATTTCTAACTATTTTATAAGACAGATAATCTATTACAGTACATGTGGTCTTGCTCTAATATATGCATACCTTGGGTGGTTAAATCCATTTGGCCTTGACCCCATGTGTCTAGCATACGTCCAAGGTGAGCGTATATCAGAGCACAAACTGCAAGCCCTGCAGTGGATTATCTATTACTTAGAAAATGGGCTTAAAAATCCTAGACATCTGATTGGCTGACAGGGTACATTAACTTATAGTGAGAGTCCAGTACACAACAGTGCCATCCGCTTCACCAGCTTACATATCCTTGTGCCCAGCCTGCTTCCTGACTGGCTGAAAGCACCCAACTGAATTCCACATCTCCGCCATTTTTCACTCGTTTACTGAGAGCTGCCCCAATGCTCCCTCACTTCAGTGTCAGTTCGCTACATTCACTTTTTTTTTTTTTTTTTTTAATCAGCCCTATGTTGTTCCATGCCCCGATTCCCTATAACCCATCTCTTGTTGAGACGATGGTTCCTCACCTGCGCTGACAGGCTGAATCGCTGCACTGAACAGCGCTTCTCTTCTCACTCCCGGTCCTCAGGGCAGGCAACAAAGACTGGAACCAATAAAGCAATTAAAAATAGAAAAGAAAACAGAGTTGAGTCCTGGTCCTCCGGTAGGCAGCGAGGACCGGAAACTGTTACAAAATTACTAAAATCCCCAGGACAAGCAGCATACATCCGACCTGGATCAGAACGCACTTCCTGCTTTTACATACAAGGTCAAGTAAGGTCGCGCTCAAAACAGCTGCAAGTTCTGAGGCTGAAAAAACCCTATTTAAAGAATAGCACAAAACAGTTTTTTTTTTTTCCTTTCTACAATGACGCTGACAGCAGTCTGCTGGGTGGAAAACGTGTTCCACAGGTGGTGGAAGGGGAGGGCAAAACTACAAGAGAATGGCTCTGTACAGGGGAGGCAGACTACCACAGAAACAAGGGATTACTTTACAACAAAATGACTAAAACTTAATTCTTTTAATGTTTTTTTTTCTTAACTTTTAAAATCCCATATGAAAGTGCCACAAGTAGCTCATTTTCTAATCGTAATAATACCCTCCAGGGTAGGTGATATAGGCAATACTAGACCCTCCAAGGGCAGTAAGACCCCTCCGCCTGCAGCGTCGGGGCGGTCCTGTATTGCCAGTGCCGCCCACCATGTCGGGTAATATTGCTTGATTATTTTATCTCTTGTTTTTTTCATATAGGAAAAATCTATGGTGGGAGTCAAAGGTCAAGACCTACCATGGCAGCTAACTAACATGTTGTTGTACTGTGTCATTCACCACATGCATTCATATCTTTATTTACACAGAAGCATAGACAATGAGGACTGAAAAGACCACTGCACCATCCAGTCTGCCCATAAACCCTATGAAACCAGAAGTTATTGTCCATACAGGCAGTAGTGTAGTGGTTAGGGCACTGAGCTGCAAACCTGGAGACCTGGGTTTGAATCCCATCACCCTCACTTCCATACTGTGTGACCCTGAGCAAGTTACTTAACTTCCTTGTGCTCGCAGGTCACACCTGGAAACAAGCTCTAGCTTAGTGTGCCTTTCCTGGTCAAATAATTTCCTTCCTTCCTTTCCTTTTAACCCACACTTTCCACCCCCATGCTCCACCATACCACTATCACCATGAGCAACCACTATGCTCTTCACTCTGTCCCAACCATGTTTGAAACCATTGGTAGTTTTGTGCTGTGATAGGGTAGACCTCTATCCTTCTGTTACAGGACCATATTTGTCCCCCAGTCTGTTGCAACAGCAGTACTGTATCTGCCTATATCTTTTCCTTTCAATTTTTCACTGAATGGTTGACCACCTGCAGTACATTCTCCTCTATCTTTTCTGTCCCTCTAGTCTTAAAATCTCTACTTTATCCCTTCCCCCGGTCCTGTATGCACAATAAATTTGTTGAATCTGCTCCTTATAGACTAATGAATGACTAGGAGCAGACAATGGTTTAAATAATGATGGATGGCATTTTATTTTGTCCCCATGTTGTGTGGATCCAAATAGGGTAAATGGACTGTCTGCTGAAAACAGGTTTTATTGTTTTGTCCGTTCTTAAAAAAAAAAAAACGGTAGTCTTCTTTGTCCGTCTAGTGACCCAGCCGGTAATGCACTGACTTACTAATACAAAACGAGGTGCATCAAGATAGCTAAAATTGATTGGGTGATTTAAATAGGGAACACAGAACATGTTTAATTTCTCTGCCTATGCATTTAGAATACGCTGCATGCTCAAGCAGTATGTTCGCTGCAGGGAATTACAATAAATGAACTGCTTGTTAGTTTGATTAACATTTTCTCTCCCCATTATATTCGTGTCAGGATATGTTAGCCACAAAGGATAAGAGTAGACCGGGCAGCTTTACTGTAAATTCAGAACATCCATTCCAGGCCGAAAGGAAAGTGTTTTTTTTTTGGGGGTGGGGTGGGGGTTGCCTTCAGGGAAAGGGAGCCAGCTTATTTATTTTTATTTATTTTAGCTTTTGTTGACCGGTAAGTGCACTAATCCCGCTTATTTTCAGGCACGACCGGGGAGGGATACAGATGAATGACAACTGACCTTGAACCAGATTAAGCTGTTGGTGGTATTTTTAGTGAATGAGGGAAATTTGGCCAGGACACTGGAAATTCCCTACTCTTTTCGATAAGTGCCATGGGATCTTTAACATCCACCTGAACTACCACCAATCCAGACAGATGGGACCTCGGTTTAACGTCTCATCGAAGACGGCACCTCAGAAATGCAGCACCCTCTCATGCTGCATTACAGTGTCAGTACTGGGATATTAACCCAAGTGCCAGATGTGGAACTGAACCCACAGCCCTCTGATCTCCCAGCCTCAGAGGTGAGTGTGCTACCTACTGAGCCACTGACACTGCTAATCTTATCTTTTCAAGTTAAAGGGATAGAAAAGGGATTGTTCAACTACTCCATCAACGGAGAACAAAGTTTGATTAAAGGTTGTTTAAAAGGATGTAAAAAATTATAAATAAAATCAATAAGCTAGCTGCAAGAGGGGAGCGACTGACCAATGAGAAATGGCTCTATTGGCCAGCCGTCAGATACAGTTTATTTTATACTATGCTCATTTTTTTTAGGTTATGCACTATCATTCAATTAATTTTTTTGTACTTTCTATTTTATCCCGGAGCCTCAGTCCACCTACCGCCAACCCGACCTGACCCTGCAATCCACCAGTCGGAACCCCATGTAGCCTTGGCAATACACCCCCAGGTGGGGATGAGGAGCAGACCCCAAACTTCTCATTTCGTCGGGTCCCGTTGTGGCCTCATGGGTCAATCGATGAGGATGCCTTCCTTTATTGGTGGCAGTGATGCCAGGCTCCCATAATTTTTCCCCCGATGCCCCTGGAGACGTTGTTACGCCTAGACTTCAATGCATAGGCAATGTCTGCCATGCCTCCCTCCTACTGCAAGGCTCCAATCTGCTGTAACTCTGGTCTCCACCAGAGGATGAGTAAGTGCCAGGCAATCATCCCCTCTCCCTCCCAGGGAGATGAGCGGTCTCTCAGACGCCTAGTCTTCCATCCCTGGCCGGCCCTCCAGCTCCCCGGCTCGGTCCCAAACCTGGTCGCGGTGTTGCAAGTGGTAGTGCTACCACTGCACTGGCAGGATCATTCAATTAATTTATGGACAAAATGAACAATAAACAATAAGGAGAGATTCACAGAGTTGCCTAGGAGAAGGAAGAAGAGAGCGCACCGCTCTACCATTCTCTGACAACACAGTTAGAACCTCTATTGCATGTATATGCTATAAACTGCTGCCAGTAAAGTATTTCCTACTATTTTAATTTCATTTCGGAGGTAGTATAGTGCAGTGGTTTAAGGCTCTGAGCTGCAAACCTAGATATCTGGTTTGAGTCTCACAGCCCCCACTTGCATACTGTGTGACCCTGAGCAAGTCATTTAAATTCCTTGTGCTCCCAGGTTGCACCTGTAAACAAGTTTTCAGCTTAGTGTGTCTCTCCTGGTAAACAAAAAGTCAAAGTTAAGTTATTTACTGGAAACCACTAAGACAAAGCTGGAGAGGGGAGCTTGGAGCCTGAGCAAGATGGATGCTAGAGCTTAGAGCTCTGACATTTATTTTGATAGCAAACCCATTATTAGTATTTGTTTTAATCATATCCAACACTACTATCTGGAGGAATTGTTGCTGAATATCCTCTGAACAATATGGGCAATCCACGAAAGGATAAGTCTGCGCTCAAAGGTGCAAAAAGTGAAACTCTGGCTGGAGCTCCTGCCACATGGTCTGCACAGAGAGTAACTCCTGATATTTTGAGGCCCACCTGAAGAAATGCTCCAACACTTTGCATCAAAATCAACTGATTGATCCAGTCTGTCACAAGACTGGCAGACAGATTTGATTCTTTGACTACTCGAGTGGTGAGTTTGGAGACCACAGTAGAATCGGTCCACACTGCTACAGTGGACGCTCAAAAGAGCAGATGCGGCTTTGGGGACGGCGGTAGCTCTCACAAAGGAAAACACGCACTCTGCTTCCTAGAGACACTTGAAAATCAGGCAAGGGCAGCTCATGTGCAGATCCTCGGAATGCCGGAGGGGAGTGAAGGCGACTCTAATACATTTTGCAAGAATGGCTGGCACAGCAGTTTGGGAGGCCCTATCCACTTGTTCTTTTACACTTCAGAAAGCATACAGAGTTACTCCCTGGGCAGGCCAGACAATCCAGAGCCACCTAGGGCTATTGCACTAATTACAGATGGTGGGAACATGGGATTTCTTATTGGCTTTGGCTCATAGAAAAAGACCTTGCTGCAGGATGGCCAAAGTATTAGACTGTACCCAGATTTAAGCTATACTATCCACCAGAAGAAAAAGCAATTTGACGGGTATGTGTCATGCTTTGGGAAGTAGATATTTTATTCCCAGATTCTATTTCTGGACCTCCAGCTTGGAACTCTCTCTGGCCACTGCACTCACCGTGTAACTCATCCGCCTGCTGTGTTCCCCGCCACCTTCAAGTTAGTTATGGTTCCTCGGGTCAGGGGACTACAACCGGGGGTGACCCGAAGGGCAGTGGCGGGAACCAGCATTGGGCATGTGGCAACGGCACTGGCAGTGCTGTCGCCATCCGGGCTGGAAGGGTATTTCTGAATGTAACTCAAGCTCCTCCCTGCATGGTGCACGCCTGACACTGTGGCACACCGCAACCCTGCCTGCATCAGCCATGTTCCTTGCGTGCAGCCTGGCATCTCGTGGTGCCTTAGTCTCTACCAGGGTCACCAGAGCACCGGACAACCATGCCCCCCACCCGGGAGGAAGCAGCCAGCAGGCGCTCGATCCTTCTCCTTCCTCCCTCCCCCCGCCGACCCCCGACTCCAGAACTTGCTCCCAAACTCAGGTCGTCGGCGTGGCGCGAGTGGTGTGGCGTCCAGCGCCTAAACCCTCAGCACCACCGGGCCAGCTTGGGAAGTAGATATTAGCCACAGAATGGTATTTCTCATTCGCCTCGAATAGTTCACCATGGGAAAATTTTTCTTTCCAGGACCTGGCCGATGCTCACAAATGGGCACAAAATCATGCCCCACCTAATCATTGCAGAGATGACTCAGAGGATATGCCTGCAGATGACCCATGAAGGAGTATCGGGCACATTTTCTACCAGCTTTAACTCTTCTGCACTATAGGTTATGGTGGGTAAGTGGTGGGATTCCAGGTGAGCAACTTGTTTCTTCTTTCTACTCTGGCTGTTGGTCTTCTGATTTGAATCCTGAATCCACCTCCACTTAGTACCTTATTACATTGTTTGTTTCTTTGTTGTGCATTGTTCATGAGGATTACTCTACTCTAATAAAGGAAGTTTGCTATTGCCCTTTTTATGTCATCTTCTTGCATAGCGCAGACAACATATTGTGGTTGCTTCAGTGGAGAAGTGGGTTTCGGAGGTGCGATCCTGCTGCAGCCAATGGCGCCACTGCTTTTTGTGGCTGGGCTCTGTAGCGCCAATGGCATAGCACGCTGTCTATGACAGCAGTTCAGAAAACGTGCCACCATCTTGAAAGAAATTAGCTGCTGCAATCAGGGAGCATCACAGGGCGGTCCCTGACTGCAGCAGCCAATTACTGCTT
The DNA here is from genome assembly GCA_016271365.2 of Neoceratodus forsteri. Classification (NCBI taxonomy): domain Eukaryota; kingdom Metazoa; phylum Chordata; order Ceratodontiformes; family Ceratodontidae; genus Neoceratodus; species Neoceratodus forsteri. Next base: position 338,763,978 of record CM057459.1, read on the forward strand.
GCCTCGTCTGGTGTCCCCATCAAGCAACATGGTGGTGGCTTCCCACAGTCCCCACAGAAGCCGAGGGCAGCCGCCACCTTTCACAGTCCTTTGAAAGCTGGCGAGGTGCCAATCCCTGTCACATGTCCCTCCCTAATTTAACTTGCAGACAAGGGTGCCAATCCCATTGGCATAATGCACTCCCCATTTCTTGTGTGCCAAGGGTGTCCAATCCCCCACGGCTCATGCGACTTCCCCAACTCTGTATGTGCCAGCAGGTGTGCCCAATCCCCTGGCTACAGACCCCACACATCAAACACACAGGTGGCACGCTGGGAGCCCAACCCCAGCGCATCAAATGTCTCTTGAAAAAAACCATCCGCAATGGTTTTTATTTGTTTGTTTTAACCCTGTAAAACAGAAAATGGTCCCCTGTTGAGTCCGTGGCCCCTCCCACAACCAGTGCCCACCCTCTGCGCACCTGCCTCCCTATACCCCCACCCTATAATTACCGCTGGAGCCCAGCACAACAATCTTCAGTGGACTGGGAACATGTCTACACTCTTCACAGCCGACCGCGAACTGAAGAAATGCATATCTGGCATTTTTGGAATTTTAGCACCAAATTTTCAACATTTGTTATGAGACCCCTCCTCATGAATTCAGTCACTGTCATGGCGTTATTCAGTCGGAAAAGTGAATTTGTAGTCACCGTGGAATCACTTTTCAGGACCGAGTAACAGAATACGCTGTTCATGAGGTGGCCTCCCAAAAGCCTATGTTGCAAATTTAGTGAAAAATTCCAAAAATGACTGTGTTATGAGCATGCATTGCGCAGTTTCCATCGCACACTCATAACTTCGCCAGCTGTCATTTTTCACATCCTGGCCAAAATGTGTTTTCGCACTACTGGCTAGAGAATAGCGCGTCGCTGTGGGAAATCAAGTGTTCTGGACAGATTACGAAAATCACAGCAACACTATTCATCAATAGGGGTTCTAAAATGCCTATGTTGAAAATCTGGTGACAAAAGTCCATAAAATGACTATGTTACAAGCGCATGCTATGTAGTTTCCACACGACTCATAACTTCGACAATTTGTAATGTTTTCACTCAACATTTTCAACATTATCCATTTTGCACACGTCCTTATGAACAGTATAGCTGTCATTTTTCAGATCCTGCCCAACATGTATTTTCACACAAGTGGTGCACTATGGCACAGTCACTGTTGGAAATCAACCATCAGGACAGATGAAGAAAATCATAGTGACAGTGTTCATGAGCAGAGGTGCCAAAATGCCTATGTTGAAAATTTGGTGAAATAATTCCACTAAATGACTGTGTTAAGAGTGTGCATTGCACAGTTTCTACGTATTCTTGTAAATTCAAGCATTTTAATACTTTCACTCAAGATTTTCAGCTGCCATCTCTTCACACCTACCTATGAATGGTACAGCTGTCATTTTTCACATCCTGCCCCAAATGGTGTCTTTCCACATCTGGCCAGAATGGTGCGGTCACTGTGAGAAATCAACGTTCGGACAGATTAACAAAACAGTGCCACTATTCATGAGCAGAGGTCCCAAACACTTTCATGAGGTGGTGGTCACAAAATGCCATGCTGCAAATTTGTAGTGCAAATACCAACAAACAGCCGGGGATTAGGGTTTCTAACCATAATGTCCCACCCTGTACAGACTGACAGGTGTCAGGGTATGTCTTTTCATTGCCGGCTGTCGCTCACGCCATACCATCCCCCACCTCAAGCCACTGACAGGCATCAGGTGTGCCTTGACCTCTTTGCCCTACAGTTCACCCCATTCTCCTATGCTGCACCCAATTCAGCGTATGTCCTATGAAATGGGGTGACTGTAAAGTCGAACACCCAAGGCACACCTCAGCACTGTCGGTGTCTGCAGGATAGGGTGAGTAAATGCCAGCGTTATGGCCGAATGGGGTGGCGTAAGGCCGAGAACCCCGAGGCACAATGCAATATTTGTCACACTCAAGGGTAGGGTGACCTGAAATGTCATGAACATTACAGCCGATGCCCAAAGGCACACCTCAGTGACTGTCCGTCTCTGTAAGGTGATGTGGGGTTTGATGTCACTTTCATACTTCACTGCCATTCCATTACGCATCTGTTCAACTCCTGCACTACTGATACCAATGTCAGCAAGACAACATTCGCACTGACAAATGCTTATTAATACATGCTATCGCTGTATAACTATCTGAACCGGTTATTTTTGTAACACTTGATGTGTTGTTAAAACGTTGCACTATAATTGTTAGTGGCTTTATGGTTGCCCTGCTTACTATGGAAAACAAAGTGTACTGGCTGGTGCACTGCATTTATGTATTGCATGGTGGATTGTTCCTCCACTATAGGTAGGCAGAATGCTTTAGTCTCTGATGGACGTCTTTACTATGGACTTTTGCCATGCCGCTCTTGGCCTCAAAAGCAGCTTTACTTAGCAATGATTGTTATGAGTCATTTTTATCCCCAGTGTCGATCGTTATAGCATGGTCTGTGAATTTGGAAGTATTACGAAAGTGGCACCCTCATGGTCTTGTATCTACAATGTATGTACCATGCTTGTATTTACAACTACATATTTGCACTGAAACCGATGAAGATACTGTTTAAAAAACGTAGCTGGAAAATAAATGTACCTGTGGGAGTTTAGTATATTATTAAATCATAGCTCTCTAGGAGCCGCATCCCACTAAGAAATCCTTTATACTGTGTGCCCTGTGTGATGTCATTTCCAGGGGAGGGGCTTACTCTCATTAGAGATCATTTGATATGTATATTACTTTTTAAGCTTCCAACCAAGGAAGTTAAGTTCATTATAAGAAATAAAATATGTGTACATATAACCTATATGCCAGATAGCTTATTATGCATGTATTAGTGATAGAATAAAAGTTATATGCCTTCAAAGAAAAAGGGCAAATCACCTGATGCTGATGTCACTCAGCCCACCACCTGAGATGCCAGAGAATTCTTTTAGTCAGTGGTATTCTGACTTGTGTGGAGAAAGCATCTGAGGAGTGTATGCCTGTTTTTATACCTCCTACCTTGGAATAGGCTGAAGCTAAGCCTGAGAACTTGTGATCCCATCTGAAGGGGATGCTTTGAAAGACTAACCCTGATTTTTGCTTTCTGTATGTTTATTATTTTAATTTATTATTTTGTTTCTGGACTTTAAATAAATATAATGCAAGACTGCATTTTTTGCACCTGATTTCTGTGTTGTATCTGTCTAATCCCACCAACCTTCACAGGTGCCCACTACATCAGTTGGCAGATTTCTGGTGCCAGCATAGGATCTGTGTCCAACCAGACACCAGCAGTCAGCACCACCAATGCCAAGCCAGCAAGTCAGCACCAGCATCAGCCAACTAGATCCCTTCAGCGACCCAGTCTCTGGTGCCAGCGCAGGACCCATGTCTAACCAGACACCAACAGCCAGCGCCACTCAATGCTAAAACCACCAGCCAGCTAGTACCAGCACCAGCCAGCTAGATACCACCAGTAACCTGGTCTCTCGTGCCAGTGTAGAACCTGTATCTAACCAGACACAAGCAGCCAGCACCACTAATGCCAAGCCATCAGCCAGCCAGCCCCAACAGCAGCCAGACAGACACCTCCAACAACTCGGTCTGTGGGTCCAGCATAGCACCAGTGTCCAATCAGACACCAGCAGCCACCACCAACCAGCCAGGAACCTCCAGCAGCCTGGCCTCTAGTGCCTGCATAGGACCTGTGGCCAACAAGCAACCAGCCATCACCAAAACCAACACAAGCAAGTCAGCACCAGCCTACCAGCCATCCAGACACCTCCAGCAACCTGGTCTCTGGTACCTGCATAGGACCTGTGGCCAACAAGCCATCACCAAAAGCCAGCACAAGGAAACTAGCACCAGCCCACCAGCCAGCCAGACACCTCCAGCAACCAGGTCTCTGGCACCAGTGTTGGACCTGTGACCAACAAGCCACCACCCAGACAGACAACTCAGCAACCTGGTCTCTGGCATCAGTGTAGGACCACTGGCCAACAACCCACCAGCCAGGACCAAAAGCCAGCACTAGCAAGCCAGCACCAGACAGCCCTAAGCCAGCATCTTCCTGTAACCCAGCCTCCTGGGACAGCGTAGCAGCAGATCAATGCTGGCATGAACTAAACAATCCAGGCACCAGCCATCCAGCCAAAGTCCTCCTAACCCAGACTCTTAGGCTAGCATATAATTCAGTCAATGCTGGCATGAACGGAACAATCCAGCCATCAGTCAGTGAGACACTCACCAGTCATCCAGACAAAATGAACTTTTCTCCAGCAACCCAAACTCTTGTGCTAGCATAAGACCTGTTGGCAAAAGCCAGCCAGCCAACCAAACTGAACTTCCCTACAGCAATCCAGTCTCTTTTGCCAGCATAAGACATACTGCTTGACATCCATCCAGCCAGATAAAATGGACTTCCTCCAGAAACCCAGTCTTCTGTTCTAGCATAAGACCCATTGCCAACCAATGAAAATGAACTTTTCTCCAGCACCATGGTCTCTTGCGCTAGCATAACACCTGTTGTCAACAGCCATCCAGCCAAAATGAATATTCCTCCAGTAACCCAGTTTCTTGTGCCAGCATAAGACCTGTTGTGAACAGCCAGCCAGCCAAAATTCTTTTCTCCAGCAACCCAATCACTTGTGCCAGCACCAGACCAGTTGCCAACAGCCAGCTGGCCAAACTGATCTTCCCTCCAGCAACCTGGTCTCTTGTGTCAGTGTAAGACCCCTGTTAGGCAGCCAGACAAAATGAACTTTCCTCCAGCAACCAAGTCTCTTGTACCAGCGTAAGACCCACTGCCAGCCTGCCAACCAAATGAACTTTTCTCCAGCAACCTGGTCTCTTATGCTAGCATAAGACCTGTTGCCAACAGCCAGCCAGCCAAAATGAACTTTCTCTAGCAACCCAGTCCCTTGTGACAGTGTATGACCCATTGTCAACAGCCAGAAAGCCAAAATAAATTTTATCCAGCAACCCAGTCTCTGGTGCCAGCATAAAATCTGCTGCCAACAGCCAACCCAGCACCAAAGTTTCCTCTGACCAGCACCACAGCATCCTCCTCCACCAATGCAAGCCCAGCCTCTTACTCAGCATAGCTACCACCAGAGCCAGCCAGTCAGTACCTAAGCCTCCTGCAACACCAGGGTGTACCTGAAGGCCTTCTTTATCAGCTGCCATGGTGACTGTGATAGTCATAGTACTAGCATATGTTATTACTAATATCTGTTTCCTCTTACAGGTCTCCAGTCTGTTACTGCCCCTGACTAAAATGGTCTTTTCTGTCCCCTTGTGTCTCCCTCTTCTGCAGGTATACTCATAGATAGCAGCAACACAAGCCAGCCTCCTCCAGCACCAGGGTACACCGAAGGCCTTGTTCATCCACTATGATGGGTGACTGTCTCACGCAGTGACCCAGCACACATAAGGGTACTAATGTCCATTTGCCTTCATAGGTTTGTCATGGCAGGGCTCCAGGCCATTATTATCCCCAGACTAAAATGGTCTTTTTCTGCCCCACCGTGTCTCCTTCTGCTATGGGTTTTATCAACAATGGAAACAAGATGGATGGATCAGCACTTCACATGTGGCCTGGCTTTGACTGTGGAAGAAAAAAAAAGGCCCATCCTCCCCAGCCACATGGCCTGGCTTATTCTGCACAACAGCACCAGCAGACTGTTCAGCCAACCTGAACACTTCATCCTGGATTCCAAATAAACCAAGTCAATCAACAACAACACTGGCAGTGTTGCAGCATCAACAAACACACATCACAACATGCTCAATAAAGATGGCGACAGGAAAGTCATGCAGATTAATCATCAAATCAAAATGGACTCGACTGCCTTGGCAGTGAAAATCACATAGGTTATTATCTAGTACAGAATTAAAGTTAAGTGCAAAAACAATAAAAAAAGTGTTAATTGTTCATTTGCTGGGTGTGTAGTCTATTGTGGGTAATATCGCCAACAGGGTAACTGTATACTGCACAGCACACCCTTAATTTGTTTACAATATTGCCTTATTTGTTATTTATGATTTTGATAGTGTTTTCTATAGGTTTAGGATTAGATTTTGGGATTTCAGAATCTGATTCAATTCTGAATCGAGCAGCATATCAGAATCAGATTGCAATCGAAATCGAATCTGAATTCATCTGAAACAAGTCAGTCAGATTGATTTGGACAGATCTAAGCACCCCTATTTCTGATCTATCTACTGTATCTGTCTGTCTATCTCTGATCCCAACTCTATCATGAGTAAGATGCATGGTTTCAATACAACAATCCATATTTTAAATATGCAGTCTTAAAACTGAAATGGCTTGTCCAATGATCTAACAGAGAAGTAAAGACTTGGTTTTATATGATGGATTGCAGAAAAAAAAGAGGCAATTTGTACAGTAGAAGTCAGGCAAATAAGCTGATATCAGTCCAGGGTGTTATCAAGAGAAGAAAGCTCTAGAGGTCTGTCCATTTTAAAAGGAAAAAAGACAGGTTCCAAACAGGATTATAAACCATAAGAATAACTGGAGGTATGATAATAAAGATTGCATTGGAAAAACATGTGAACTACTGTGAATAGTATTTCATGAGATTGTCTTCAACATAAAGGTATATGTGGACATATACTATCAGGCCCACTAGCTCAAATATTTAAGGACTGTACAGTATGTTAACAAAAAGCATGTTACGAAGTAACAAGAATGCATTATATCAGTATGCCCAAGGCCCTTGGAGTACTAGCGGTTTGGTGATACAGAACTAGCCAGAGTCAAGCCATACAAAAGTGAGGGTACTGGACTTTAGGAGGGCTGACTTTGTCAAATAGGAGAGTGCCTCAGAAAAGCACTACAAACACGCAAGAAGGGAGGTGGAGAAACAATGGGAAACATCGAAATTGCCATCACAGAGGCAACAAGCTTCTGTGTGAAGCAAATAAACAAATCAAAACAAAAGAAGAAACCACTATGGTTCTCAAAAGACGTGTGGGGAAGGTTAGGAAGAAAAGATAGCATTCAGGAAGTATAAGGAAACAACAAAAGAAGCAGGATGGAGAACTGTACCAGTTAAAGCAGAAGGAAGCAGGGAAGGCAGTCAGAATAGCAAAGGCCCAAACTGAGGAAAAGATAGCCAACTTGGTTAAGAAGGGATAAAACTTTATAGTTACATTAGGGAGCAAAGAAAGACCAAGGGAGAGATAGTGAGGCTTAATAAAGAAGAAGGTGGGTGGGCAGAGAGGGACAGTGAAAAGCAGGGATACTGAACAAAATACTTCTGCTCAGTATTCACAAAAGAAGAGATGGGGAAGGTACGAATCCAGTCACTAGAAGCACTCTGGATAGGGGGTCGATACCAGTCCTTTCACAGAAGAAAGGGTTCTGAAAGAACTCCTAAAACTGAAGGTGGACAAAGCAATGGGGCCTGACGGGATTCATCCCAGAATTCTAAAAGAACTAAGGGAGAGCTAGTGACACCACTGACTATGCTTTTAACAAATCATGGGAGGATGGTGTAGTACCCTAGGACTGGAGGAGAGTGAATGTGATTCTCCTTCACAAAAGTGGGAGCAAAGCAGAGGCAGGAAACCACAGACCTGTTAGCTTGACCTCAGTGGTAGGGAAGATAAAATTACTTACCTCTAGTAATTTTGTTTCTTACAAAGGATCCACTAATATTATAATTCTTGCAGTGCTCCTTTAAATCAGCACTGTCCTGAGCCAAATGGAATGCTATGCTAATGATGGAATCTTTAGCTCGTGCATTCAGTTTCAAACTGCCAGTGTAACTGCCTCCATTCTAACCTCAGATTTCTTAGAAGCCTTCAAAGAGGCCATAACACCATAGATAAATAAATAACCATAGGAAAATGGTGCCCTAACTGAGGCAACTAGTAAACATTAACTAGAGGACCAAAATAAATACATATCCCTTTTTCTTAAAGTCAGATATGCCTTAGAAAAGAACCTACAAGCTAAAAGACATTACTAGGAAGTGACAGTAGGAGGCATGCCACTCCAAGTATACATATAATCAGCTGTGGAGAGGATTTTCTAGTCACTGATTCTGTAGAGGAGGAGGGCACAGAGTAATAATATTAATGGATCCCTTTGAAGAAACAAGAGTACTACAGGCAAGTAATTTTTCTTCCAACCCCAGAAATCCACTAATATTATTACTCTTGTAGACTATGCAGCAGTACCTCAAGGAGGTGGGCAAGAATCTAGGAAAAAGACTGCAGAACTGCTGTGCCAAATCTGGCATCACTCCTGGACTGGGTGTCCAGGCTATAACAGCTTAGTGAAGGTGTGGACTGACCTCCAGGTAGCTGCTTTACACATTTCTATCAGCGGTACCTCTCGTCAGCTGCAATCGTGGCAGCTGTGCCCCTTGCAGAGTGGGCCCTAAGACCAGAGGGGGGTACCTTACCTGCTTTTGAGTAACAAAACTGAACACACTGAACTATCCATCAAGAGATAGTTCTCTTTGAAGCAGGAGTCCTTTACCTACTTCCTCATAGGTGAGGAACAGTTGTTGTCTGTCCTGCCTATGGTCCTTGGTATGAATCATGTAATAACTCAGAGCTCTTTTACATCCACACTGTGCAATCTCATGATCACTTGAGCTAGAGTGTTCAGTAAAGAAAACTGGCAGTGTTATAGACTGGTTCAAATGGAAGTCAGAAACCACCTTGGGGAGGAACTTCCTATTAGTTCTCAACACTACCTTGTCCCTATAAAAGGAGACACAGTCCTTCTCCACACAAAGGGCCTGGAGCTTGCTTATCCTCTTGGCAGAAGTGATTGCTACCAGAAAGACTACCTTCCAGGTAATAGATTTAAGCTTTACAGATGCCACAGGCTCAAAGGGCATAAGCATAAGCTGGGCAATGCAAATGTTAAGGTCCCATGCTGGCACTGGTTCCACGTGAGGGGAAACAAATGAGAGAGTCCTTTAAACAACCTTTGAATATAGGATTTGATGCCAGGGAGGTATCCTTTCCAGCTGAAAGGTATGCTGAAACTGAAGCCAGGTGCACCTTCAGGGTTGAGTGCTGTAACCATTGGGAGTGCAGGTGAGACAAGTAATCCAGAAGGGTTGGGATGCCAGCTTGGGCTGGGACCATACCTTATCTCTGCACCAAATGGAAAATATTTTCCATTTAGAGGCACAAGTTTCATTAGTGGAAAGTTTCCTGTAGCCTCTAGGACTCCCACAACTCCTTCAGGGAAGTGCCAATCTGCATATTCTAAGCCCTCAAAAGCCAAGCCTTGGGCTTGAGAGAGCTGAGATTGGGGTACACTACCCTCCCCTGAAAGGAAATCAGGAGGTTGTACCTCTGAGGCAGGTGAATCAGCTTGTTCACCAACATTGAGAGCACTAGGAGTACCAAGGCTGTCTTGCCCAGTCTGGGGCTACCAGAATCATCGAAGCTGGCTGGGACCTGAGCTTGATGAGTACCCTGAGTACCAAGGGAAAGGAGGAAAGGCATAAAGATGTCTCCATGTCCAGTCTAGAATCAGGGCGTCCATGGGAACTGTCCCCTTCACTGGTGCCCTGCAACAATAGAGAGATAAGTGGTGATTTTGGTGGGATGTAAAAAGATCTATTTCTGGTCCCCCACCTCCTGAATAGAGCATTCACCACTTGCTTGTTCAATGCCCATTCATGATGAGCCTGGTTTATCCTGCTCAAGGCATCTGCCAAGATGCTGTCCTTGCCAGGCAGATGAATTGACTGCAGAGAGACATTTAGGGAGTAAACAAGGCTTCATATCTTCATTGCCTCTGTACACAGTGGAGTGGACCTTGTCCCTCCTTGTTTGTTAATGCAATACATTGTTCTGGTACTGTCTGTTCTGACTTGTACCACCTTTCCTGTATGAGATGAAAGAAAGCCTGAAGAGCCAGGTAATCAGCTCTTAACTCCAGCAAGTTTATGTGCAGGAGTGAGTCTGCACTCTCCCAGGTACAGTGGATGGTGTATTCCCTAAATGAGCACTCCATCCTAGCAGGGATGTATCTGTTGAGAACCAGGGAAGGTGGCTCCTGCAGGAATGGAACCCTTCCTTAAATTTTCCTGCTACCTCCACCATTGGAGTGCCTGTAGTAACACCTTTGTGACTGGCACTGGCTTTGAGAGGGGTACCACCTCTGGCATCAGTGTGCTCTGAGGTGGAACTGAATATCCCCATCTGAACCCTGGCACCTATGACTGTGTTTGTTGCTGAAGCCATGTGCCCTAACAGTTGAAGGAACTGTCTTTCTGGTTTTGGCCTGCCCAGGGTAAATGAGCCTGCCAAAAGCTGAATGCTTTCTGCCCACTCCTGAGGGAGAAAAGCCTTCAGACTACAGTATTTAGTTTTGCACCTATGAACTGCAGAACCTGCACAGGGGTCAGGACTGATTTTTTGGTGTTGAGGAGGAATCCCAGGAGAGCAACAGATCCTGCATTACCTGAAGGTGATCTGAGAGCTGCTGGTGGGATTTTCCTCGATTAGCCAATCGTCCAGATAGGGAAAAGTTGTGACACCTGACCTTCTTAGATGTGCCACTACTACTGCTATGCACTTGATAAAGACCCTTTGTGCAGAGGTGAGGCTGAACGAAGTGTTGAGAACTGACAGTGGCCTGAGGAGTCTGAATCTGAGATACTTTCTGTGTAACTCCTTTATGGGGACATGGAAATATCGTCCTTTAAGTCCAAGGAGGCTAGCCAGTCCCCTTTGCAGAGTTGGCAAAATCATGGCCAATGTGACCATCTTGAACCTGGGTTTTACCAGGTACTTGCTTAGCAGTCTGAGGTCTAGTATAGGCCACCACTCTCCATTCTTTTTGTTGTTAGGAAGTATCTTGAACAAAACCCTTGCCCCTTTGGTTAAGAGGAACAGGCTCCACTGCTCTTGCCAGCAGTAAGGCCTGCACCTCCTGCTCCAGCAGTTTTCTTTCTGAGAAAGGAGCTGGTGTAAACTGCTTTAACCTTGGAGGAGAAAGGGACCTGAAGCAAAGGGACAGACACTGACTCACTATTTCCAGGACCCACTTGTCTCGCGGTTATTTTAACCAATCCTGAAAATAATGAGTGAGTCTGCCCCTGCAGGAGATGGACAGGCAGCCTGAGGGAAGAGTCAGGGATTTTGCTTTGCCTGCTGCTGTGGCTACGAGTCGGATCCTCTCCTGGAATCCGTCTGCCTCTAGCTCTGTAGAAACCACCCTGCTGTGGTTGGTACTGCTGTTGGGAAACAGCCTGCACTTGGAAGAAAGGCCTCCTAAAAGAGGACCTACCCTGCCTCTCCTAGCATAGGACGAAGGGAAGGAGAGGCCTCTGGTAGAATTGCTCCTAAAAGTTGCTTTGTATGCATCTACCACCAAAACAGAGTGGCCCTCAACTGGGAAATCCATAGCCTTACTCTGGGTGTCTTGGTGAGATTAGTGGCTCAGCCAGGCAAACCTCCTTAGTGCTATGGTACCAGCCATCCATCTAGCAGCTGTATCACTTGTGTCAGCTGCCATTTGAAACTGGTACTTGGAAGCCTCCAAGCCCAGTCTTGCTGTGTCCAGCAGCTCTGACACTCTTAAAGAGGGCTTAGCATTAGCATTGTCTACAACTGACTGCCAGAGAGCCTTCTGATAGAGGGCTGCATAAGCCGGGTAGCTGGCTTGGTGTAGTGCCAGGGATGCTGAAAGGTACCCTTTTGCCATGCTGTCCACTTTCCTCGAATCCTTCTCAGGGGGTGAGAGGACAAGGAGTTTTAGCTGTTTCACATGCAGCCTGCTGAACAATACCTTGGTGGTCTGGATGACTGAACAGAAACTCAGCCCCTGACCTTTAAAGCTGGTATTTCTTGTTACACTTTTATCAGTGATTGTGACAGTATTGGAGACTTGAGGATTTCCAGAACATCCTTTTAAAGAATTTTACATAGGCCGGAGGAGCCTTTTGGTGGGTGTCAGCCCCACGAGCTCCATATATTGTGCCTCTTCTTCATCCTGGATCTCCTCTGCTGTTTGCAGATCCAGGGTTTCACCATTTTTTAACAAAAGAAAAATGGGATGAGAAATCCTCTGAGAGTCTGGGAGGAGAACAAATCTTGTTCTGGTGAGACCTCAGGTTCAATATCCTCCTCATCCTGATCATTCTCCTCATATTCCACTGCGGCAGTCAGCAAAGAGGGCAACAACAGTAGCTTTTTAGCAGTAGTGACCACAGGCTGCTGAGGGGGCAGTAAGCCCTGCAGCACCTGGAGTAAGGCTAAAGCCTGAGTTAAATCAGCAGGTGAAGGAGCAGGAACAGGCACCTGAGGAACCCTTGAGGCATTTCAACCAGGGTTTCAGTACGCTTTTTAATTTTTTGGCAGGCACCGGGAGTCAGCCAGTTCATTGCCTCTCTTGCCAGAGCCCCACCCGTATCAGGGGTAGATTTGGAGGCTCTGAAGGAATAGCCACAGTCTTACAGGGGTGGACTGGTTAGAACCTCTCCCTGCATTTTTCCCTTGTCTTGTCAGGGAAAGACTTACAAATATCATAATTTCAGAGAATGTTGTTGTCCAAAGCAAATCAAACATAGGTCATGCTTGTTCTACTGGCAAACACCTCTACAGTTCAGGCAATTTAAACCAGGAGGTCCTGTTTTTTGGCTTATCTGACATTTTAGAAAACAGGAACCGAACTAACAAAAGATAAAGAATTGAAATATTTGCAGTCAGTGCCAAAGGAATAGCGTCGGTTCAGGAACCGATAAAGCCCAGACACTAGCGGTTCTGACGGATCCGAACTGAGAAAACTGCTGAGGAAACCGATAAACCTCGGTTCAAATGTGGTTAAAATTTAATAAAATAAAGAATAAAGTAACCAAAACCCTTAAAAAAGGTTCAGATTATATAGAGAAAGGATGGTTGCCCTCGGTTCAAAGGAACAGCGAGAAACCAGTAAACAAAACTAAATTTAAAACTATGAGGTAAAAAACACAAAAACAATTACACTAGCCAGTAATGAAAAAGAAAACAAAATACTTCAGGTTTTTGTTCTGTGCACTACAAGAATCTGTCCTGATTGACAGAAGCTTCCAGGGCGTCTGAACTTTGCAGTGAAGAGAAGAAATCTGAGGTTAGAATGTAGGCAGTTACACTGGGCAGTTTGAAATTGAATGCACAAGCTAAAGATTCCATCATTAGCATAGCATTCCATTGGGTCCGGGTAGTGCTGATTTAAAGGAGCACTGCAAGAGTAATAATATTAGTGGATTCCTGGGGTTAGAAAATGATGGAATCACTTCTAAAGAAAGAATTATTGAGTACCTAGAGGCCAGCGGGCACAGGACCCAAGGCAGCATGGATTCACAGCAGGAAGGTCATGTCAGACAATCTAATAGATTTCTTTGACTGTGACCAAAGTAGTAGACCAGGAGGGGCTGTGGACATGGCCTACCTAGACTTTGGCAAGGCATTTGATACAGTCCCACACAAAGATTAATAAACAAATTAGCCTGCTTGGGAGTGGATCCAAGGGTGGTAGCCTGGGTAAAACATTGACTAGGCAACAGGACACAGAGGGTAATAGTAAATGGAGTCCACCTCAAGAAAGGGGTTACTAGTGGGTACTGCAGGGTTCAGTATTGGTCTGGTCCTTTTAATGTCTTTATAAGTGACATTGCAGAGAGACTGAAAAGAAAAGTGTGTCTCTTTGCAGATGACACAAAGATCTGCAACAGGGTCGATACATGGGGGAGGATGAAAAGGACTTGGCAAGGTTGGAGGAATGGTCAAAAGTATGGCAGCTTAGATTCAGGGCAAAGAAGTGCAAGTAATGCACCTGGGAAACAAAAACCCAGTGGAACAGTACACAATGGGGGAGGTATTAACAACAACAAAATGGAAAGGGACCTGAAGGTAGTCATATCAGATGACCTAAAGGTAAGCAAGCAAAATGTCAGAAGGCAGTAGAAATGGCTGGGGATACTGGGATGTATAGGGAGAGGCATCACCAGTAGAAACAGGAAGTTGTTATCCTCTGTATAGACAGTTGGTGAGACCCCATCTGGAGTACTGTGTGCAGTTCTGGAGACCCCATCTCCGCAAGGATATAGATAGGATGGAGGCAGTTCAGAGGAGGGCAACAAATGGAGCAGGGTCCGCAACAGAAGCCATACAAAGAGAGACTAAAGGAGCTTAATATGTATACCCTCAAGGAAAGGAGGAGAGGGGGACATGATAGAAACTTTAAGCACCTCAAGGGAATCAACAAAGTCCAAGAGGGTAGCATCTTTCAGAAAAGAGATGTGCAAGAACAAGGGGCACAATTTGAAGATAGCGTGGACGCTCTCAGGAGCAATGTGAGGAAGTATTTTTTCAGAGAGGGTGGTGAACGCATGGAACAGGCTTCCTGAGGAGGTAATGGGGTCAAAAACAGTGGGGGAATTCAAGAATGCATGGGACAAATGTAAGGCAATTCTTGTTGGGGGTAAGAAGAAGCAGGCTGTTGGTTAACTAGGATCTGCAGCTTATCTAACAGGTAAGGAAATGGCAGACTAGGTGGGCCAAGCAGTCCTTATCTGCCATCAAAGGCTATGTTTCTATGTTAACCGAGAACTAGGACCCCATCACAGAACTTCTATGGTGCTGTAGAATCCTATATTTTGTAGGTGAGTTTTATTAAAAATACTTGTGTTCTATAATTCTAGCAAGCAAGGAAAAGCCAGCACCGAGTAAAGGGCTAGTGCTTGATTAATGATAATAACAAAGCGAAAAAGAATTAAGCACCCAGCCAGAATAGAATCAAAGCACAAATATTTTATTTAATATAACAGTGTGTAAAATACTAGCTAATCACCAAGATGGTGACGGGTAAAATTCATTTTACCTTCGCCACGGCAAGCTGCCTAGCTTCATCAGAGATAGTATAACAATGTAACAAATGACTATATAAAAGGAAAATCACCACGCAAATTGCAAGAACAATTAAAATCATTGCTAAGACAATTATAAAACATTAGATATCATTAGTGCTGGCACACACTCATTAAATAGAGACACATACATTTAAATCATGGCTCTACTACTTTATCGATTAAGTATTGCTGCAACCACTCTTTATAAGTGAATGACATCAGGCTTATATAATAAAAACACATGAATATAATGAATAAGAATACTCATATAGGGTGGAAGCACATGTGAGCAAGGAAGACGCTTTTTTGGACCTCAGGTTATTTAAAAATGGGAGGTGGTTCAGTAAGCCCACTGACAGAAACATCTTATTATTATTAGCTAGTAGCTTCCATCCTCAACATGTCTCTCACAATATCCTGAAAGGTCAGTTGATTAGGACACTCAGAAATTGCACAACCACAAAAGATTATGAGACACAAAGGATTTGCAAATCCAAAGGTTTCAGGAAGGGGTAGAGCCATTCCTTATTAAACATGCAGTAGATGAAGTGGCAGTAATACCCGAAAAGATTCTAGTGCAAAATTAAAACATGTTGAAGTTAATAATAAATATCAGGAAATAGGTTTTGTGACTGGTTTTAGTACCAAAAGCTATCAGTTGAAACAAATAATTGGGGATGTTGTAAATAGAGCCAAACATAAAGGAATATGTTGGCAATGGACCTAAGATGGTGTATAAAAAGGCACCAACAATTGCTGATAAAGTTGTAAGGTCCTATTTACCACTTAAACAGAAACAAATACTATGTGACAACGTCCACCACCTAGTGGTACTAAGAAATGGTAGGGCAAATTTTGTTCATATATACTTGTTACTGACCATTTTGAAAATCCAGTGACTAAACCGATTTTTAGTATCCGAAATTTGTTATTGTGTAATACCACAGCAGTAGTTTATAAATTACAGTAACTATGTGGGTTCTTCTACGTAGGAAGAACTGTGAGAGAATTTAAGGTCAGATCAGTGAACATGTTAGAGCACTAGCAAAACTGTATACAAATATATGCTATAGTGCAACATGTTCAGAGCTGTAATAATTCAAATTTAGTACACAATATCAAATTTGTGGGTCTTGAAAAAGTTTCAGTGGGTCCTAGAGGACGTAATTTAAAACAACTGATAGGACAGCGAGAGCTTCTGGATCTTTGTTTTAAGATCCAGAGAAGGTATGGGTCTAAATGATAACATAAAATTAGCAGCTTTTCTGTAAACCTACCCCTCCAAGTGTTCTGTGACATAATATCTTGTGAGCCATTTGATGCTGATCTGAACTAGCCTAATGGCACTTTGTGTCTTCTTGTTAAATATTAGATCTAGAGGCTTATTAACTTAAACAAGCACATTTCATATTAAGTGATTTTCAATTATACAAATGTGTTGTCTTCATTTATACAGAGTGGCTGCAGCTATTTTCAATCAAAGAATGTTGTAGAGCCATGATCTTCCATCCTAAATGAGTATTCTTATTCACTATATTCAAGTGATTTCTATTATATAAACCTGATGTCATTCACTTATAAAGAGTGGTTGCTGCAATACTTAATTGATGAAGTAGTACAGCCATGATTTAAATGTATGTGTCTCTATTTAATGAGTATGTGCCAGCACTAATGATATCTAATGTTTTGTAATTGTCTTAGCAATGATTTTAATTGTTCTTGCATTTTGCACGTGGTGATTTTCCCTTTATATAGTTATTTGTTACATTATTATACCATCTCGATGAAGCTAGGCAGTTTGCCTGGCGAAACGTAAGACTGTATTTTTACCCCTCACCATCTTGGTGATTAGCCCAGTATTGTACACACTGTTATGTTAAATAAAATATGTGTACTTTAATTCTGCTCTGGCTGGATGCTTAATTCTTTTCGCTTTGTTCCATAATGCCAAGCTCTTTTCTGCCTTAGCTTGTCCTGAGCCCCTCCTCCATCTTTGATATCTGACGTCAATTAAATTACATGCTATATTGATAATTACTGGACAGAAATTCACCACTGAAGTAAATAATTCCGCGGCTGAAGTGAAACATACCTGAAACAGAAGTGTAAGAGCCCCGCCGCAAAATGCAGGTCGGAAATACCACAGAGAACTGTGGGCACTGAATATACAGTTTTAGGTACTATTAGTAGTCTACCTGTAAACTAGCAAGATGTTGTTTCTCCAGGACTCGCTGTGTCTCTTCCAGTTCCTTTTGAAACAGAAGTCGACTGTTCTTTAGATCAGATTCACTCTTTCTTGCATCAGCTTGGTGTAGGCTACAGCTGCCGAGAGATGCTTCTGATATAAGGAACCATTGCTTGTTGCAGGCATGTGTAATGGTGAATCTGTAACCCTAAAGAAAACAAGCATTTGTCAATGATGAATGTTCACCACTTGCACTGTTGTTCTATCAGGTCTTATGTGTACACATTTTTACTATATATTTACCCAGGATAAACTAGAAGAGATGCAGTATCTTTTTTTCAGTGGTATCCTGCTTTACCCATTTTTAGACTGTATTTGCCAGCATAGGCCAGCTGAGAGGCAATATGAAATTTTCAGTGGCTCCACATTTTGACTCCAAATTTCCAACAGTCTTTTTATGACCTGATGTTACAATCAAGAGAGGTGGAATTTTTTTTAAATCCCATCCTAAAGGAGACTTCACATGTAACTGGAAAACATGTTTTGGAAGGGATTTGAAAATGACACCTGGCATGTTCAGAAAGTAGGGTAACTCAAGAAATTTGTTAAAATTAGGGCAAAAATATGCAAAACTAAAGTTATGAGTAAACGCTAACACTTCAAGTTTCTTCATAACTTAGTTGTTTTTTCACATTCTGACCACAAATTTTCAACACAGTCTTTTAGACCACTCTCTGACCATGACAGGTATCATTTATAAAATAGTGGCTGAAACGTCATTTCATGTCACAAATGTGAAAACACATTCTGGCCAGGATTCAAAAAATGGCAACTGTCATGTTCATGAGGTGGTGAAAAATGGCAATGTTGAAAATTGATGTCAAAATATTGAATATTAGTTATGAGTGTGTTGAAACATTTAACATACACTGCTAACTTTGTTGTTTTTTAAATATTTTTACCCCAAATTTTCAACACAGCCTTCTTATGACCCCACCCCATGAACAAGGGCAGAAAGAATTTTCACATCCTGTCCGAACAGTGATTTTGCACAAGTGCAAAACGATTTTGCCCGGACTTAGAAAATGACAGCTGTCACATTCATGAGGTGGTGTGAAAACGGCTATGCTAAAAGTTTGGGGTCAATATTGAAAATTACCCGTGCTAATTGTTTAATATTTTTACCCACACATTATCAACATGCTCTTCTAATGACCACACCTCATAAACAAAGGCAGAGAACATTTTCAAATCCTCCTGAAAGGTGATTTCATGCAGTGACTGTGAAATCACCTTTCGGGAACAATTGCATAATTTCACTGCCATTGTTCATGCCGTGAGGTTCTAAAACAGCCATTGAAAATCTGGGGAAAAAATTATTCAAAATGACCAAGTTACTAAGACAAGTTCAAAACCCATTGAAATACATTGAGCTGCATACCTGATTTCTCAGTTCTCAATCCCGCACTGAAGAGTGAAGATGTATTTCCAGTCCAGAGTGGATTATGGCGTTAGACCCCTGGTAGGTAAGAAAGGGTGGGGGTGGTGGGTGCTGAATGGGAGGGTAACGGCAAAGACATTGATAGAGGTTTTTTTTTTTGTACCACCATGCTGCCATTCCCTCCGCCTTGGTCACGCCCCTCCGCTCCCACTTCCACATTAGCCACAACTCCCTGATACCCCCTGGCTTACCCCAGGACGGGGTTGCAGCACTGCCCTAAGTGCCACAGTTGACAGGGAGCCATCCTGAAGCTCATCAGAGTGGAGGGAAGGCATCATCCAGGCGGCAGGCGGCTTGTTTTTTCCCCTATATGCAGGGGCGGGACCTGCACGATCGACCAGTGTCCACCCCTCCACATACATGCTAAGGTGATGTCGCTGTAATGCCTGTAGCTCCCAGGGGCCTATCACACTGGACACACTCCCCCAGAAAAGGAGAACAGTTCCTGGGACGCCAATCCTTCTCCCTCGCCAGCCCCTCCGATGATCTGAGTCCATTCCTAAACCTGGGTCGCTGGTGTCACAAGCAGAATCCAACTGCTGTGCCGACGGCCAGACGGTGACATTTTTCTTTTTACAGAGTGTATAAAATGAAAAATAAGACTATGAAATGATTTTCTTTATTTCAGGTACCAACACTGGGGATTGGGCACCTCAGTATCAGTGTTATGTGGTGGTACCAGGGTGGGTTCCATGATGTCACACAATGGAAACAGGCAGGGTGGGGTAGCAGCCAGCACTAAGGATTGAGCACCCCAGTGTCAGAAAATTAACAGGTGCTGTGTGGGAGGGTGAGGTGGGGAGGGTAACGTTGGTGGCAACATACATCGATAGACGGTTTTCTTTTTACAGGGTATATAAAAAATAAAATAAAAAGACTATGAGGGACAGTTTTCTTTATTTTAGATACTGACACTGGGGACTGAGCAACCCACTGTCACTGTTATGTTTGGTGGGACTAAGGGTGGACTCCCAGTGTCACAATGAAAATGGTGGGGTGGGGGTAGTAACCTGCACCAGGATTGGGCACCTTAGTGTCAGAAAATTACAAGAAATGGGTTGAGAGATTGAGTGATGGTTTTCTTATGTTTGGCGCATCAGTGGTGGGCTCCTCGGTGCTACACAGTAAAACTGTAGTGGTGGGGGTGGTAGCCAGCACCATGGTCTGGGCACCCTGGTGTTGCAAAATTAAGAAGGAAGGGTGGGAAGGACCAAGGACAGTTTTCTTTATTTCAGGTTAGGTTGAGGGGATCAAAGCAGGCTGATCATGATGATTAGCTTTGCTTGCTTAGCGGTAAGAGTGCAGATCAAAGGTAAGAGCTGTCTTATGATTGGGCCAGCTCTTTCCTTTGAACAGCAAGACCAAGAACAGTGTCATGATCAGCATGACTGATGATTGGTCTGGCACTGATAAACCACTTGCAGACTGCTCTGCATTGACAGACAGTGACACACTCTCAAAACCCACTACCATACCAAAATATTTGTGTTGTGTAAGCGCAAGGGTGAACATAAAAATCAGAGGCAAATATAAAAAAGTTACTTACTTGTAATAGTGTTTCTTCCAGTGACATTCATTCATACTAAAGCTATGCACTTCTAGATTCCTCATTTGAGGAGTTGGCCCAGAACCCACTGATCTGAAACACATGACCTGCATCAATCCCATGCCCTGTGACTAGTGTCCTCCAACCATTAGTTATTTCCTGCAGAAAGGAATACCACTTAGAGCAATCATAACTACAGTACCAGCTACCGGGATGAAGTACTTTGTAATTACTGCAGATGCTAGTTTTCTTTTGAAAAAATTAACAATTACCTTAGGATTGCATTTATTTCTACAGTATCCTGCATAATATCATAGTAACAGAAGAAAATATTACTTACCATAGTAACCTTGTTTCTTCCAAGGGAATCTTACTGTATTCTGACAAATGCAGTATGGTCTCACCATAGGACTGCCCCTGGAGCCGAAATGGTTAATAGAACCTATGCTAATAGTGGAATGTTAGGCTCGAGCTCGGTTTTCAAATCACTGTCCCTGGTTGCACTTCCTGCAACCGTCAGATTCTTATGAAGCATGCAGAAGCTAAATACTAACTATCCAAACTAAGTTTACTACCCCTAAATACCCCTATTAAGAGAACAGAAACTCCAAACAACAGGCAGCATCTCTAAGACTCAAGTCAACAGATGCCCAAAACCTAATAGGTACCCACAGGTTTCCAACATCAGTGATACAGGAGTGAGCAGAGACCTGTAGATCCTAGCAGGAGAGGAAGGAGAGTTTAGAATACAGTAAGATTCCCTTAGAAGAAACAAGATTACTATGGTAAGTAATGTTTTCTTCAAACCCCAGGAAATCTTACTGTATTCTGACAAATGCAGACTACTCAAGCAGTGCCTTTGGAGGCGGGCAGCGGACCAATTTAGGAAACAGGCTCTGCAGAACTACTGTGCTAACCTGGCATCACTCCTAGCCTGGGTGTCCAGGCAGTAGTGCTTGTAAATGTGTGACCTATTTTCTAGGTAGCTGCTTTACAGCTTTCCAGAAGAGGGATGTCTCTAGAAGCTGCTATTGATGCAGCAGTCCTCTAGTAGAATGGGCCCCAAGCCTTGTGGGGCTGCTTACCCACTTTGCCATAACAGAATTGGATACATGACACAATCCATCTTGCTATGGATCTCTTTGTGGCAGGTTTACCCTTGCCAACCTCTCCATAGGTCAGAAAGAGCTGGTTCTATCCCTCTGTGACCTTTGTGTGCTCTAGGTAGTAACTAATAGACCTCTTGACATCCAAGCTATGTAGTCTACACTCATCTGAGGAGGAATAATCAGTAAAGAACACTAGTAGGGTGATGGACTGATTAATGTGAAAGTTAGATACCACCTTAGCAAGGAACGTATTATTTGTTCTGAGGACCACCTTGTCCCTATGGAAAGCCACATAACTGGGCTCCACAGACAAAGCCTGAATCTCACTAATCCTTCTTGCAGAAGTAATGGCCACTAAAACACAGCCTTCCAAGTTACATACTTAAGGTCAACTGACGACATGGGCTCGAAAGGGGCTATATAAGCTATGCTCTGCAAATGTTTAAGTCCCACACAGGTAGGAACACTATTGGAGGATGAAAATGCAGTAGCCCCTTAAAAAACTTTCGAACACTGCATTAGAGGCCAAGAGGGTGGCTTACCTGCTGACAGGTAAGCAGACACCGCAGCCAGATGCATCCTCAGAGTAGAGGTCCTGAAGCCTAGGGAGTGAAGATGAGTGAGATAGTCAAGGACTACTGACAACCCAGCCTGGGTATGATCTAGGTTTTGTTTCTGCACCAGAAAGAAAATCTTTCCACTTAGAAGTATATATCTTTCTGGTAGAAGGTTTTCTGGATACCCTAAGGACCTCCATTACACCTTTTGAAAGATTCAGATTTGCATACTCTAGGTCCTCAAGCACCAGGCTTTGCTTCTGAGGGATCAAAGGCTGGGATAGAGGATCCTGCCTGGGAGAAGGTCAGCAAATTGTGCCTCCTGGAAAGGCTGATTGGCTTGGCTACTGATACAGACAGAACCAGGGAGTACCATGGTTGTCTGGCCTAATCTAGGCAATGAGGATCATTGTGACTGGCTGGGATCTGAGCTTGTTCAGGGCTCTCAGCAACAATGGGAATGGAGGGAAGGTATACAGGAACTTCCTGTCCAATCCAGGGTCAATGCATCCTGTGGTACTCTGCCCTTCAGTGGGGGTCTGCAATAGTACAGAGGAGGTGGTAGTTGCCTGGGGAAGTAAAGAGGTCTACCTCTGAAGTGCCCCACCTTTTGAACACCAACTGCAGTACTTGCTTATTTAAATACCATTTGTGATGGTTCTGATTTATCCTGCTCAGTGCATCTGCCAGCACATTGTCCTTCCCTGGTAGGTGGATTGCTGATAGCAAAATGTTCAGGAATAGGCCAGAGTCCATATTTTCATAGCTTCTGTGCACAGGGGTGTGGACCTTGTACCTCCCTGTTTGTTGATGTAGTACACAGTAGTCATGTTGTCTGTCCTGACCTGAACCACCTTTCCTGCAGCATGCTGGCAAATGCCTGAAGTGCTAGGAACACTGCCCTGAGCTCCAACAGGTTGTTGTGCAGCAATGATTCCTGTTTGAGCAAAGAACGTGGACAGTATGCTTCCCAGGTGTGCTCCCAACCCCAGTAGGGATGCATCTGTAGTGAGCACCAGAGATGATTGCTCTTGGAGGAATGGAACTCCTTGTCTGAGGTTTTCCAGATCCTGCCACCACTGAAGTGCCTGCACGAATGTTCGAATGATTGGGACCAGCTTTGACAGCCTGTCTCTTTTCTGGTGCCAGTAATGCTTGAGGTGATACTGAATATCCCTCATCTGAAATCTTGCTCCTGACACTGTGGCGGTTAAGGCTGCCATGTGGCCTAACAACTGGAGAAAATGCCTGGCCAGCATGAGGCTATGAGGCTTGAAGGAGCCCACCAGCTGTATAGAGTGTCTTCCCTCAGCTAAGGAAGAAAGGCCCTTCCTCTGACTGAATGCAGTTCTGCTCCTATAAACTCCAGGAACTGTACTGGCTGCAGCACTGACTTCTTCTGCTTTATCAAGAACCCTGGGGACTGTAATAGTTCCTGTGTCAAGGCCAGAGACTGTTTGACCTGCTAGGAAGGCTGCCCCACTAAGAGCCAGTCGTCCAAGTATGGAAAAACTGCCACTCCCTGCCTTTGTAGGTGTGCCACAACCACAGCCAAGTATTTTGTGAACACCTTGGAGCAGAAGTAAGGCCAAAAGGCATTGCCTTGAACTGATAGTGGCCTGACAGCAGTCTGAATCTGAGAATTTTCTGTGGGACTGCCTTATTAGGATATGGAAGTAGGCATCCTTTAAGTCAGAGATGCCAGCCAGTCTCCTTGCCGTAGAGTTGGCAGAATCGTATTTAAAGTGACCATTTTGAATTCTGGTTTCAGTAAATGCCTGTTCAGGTGTCTGAGATCCAATATGGGTCACCACTCCCTTGTTTTCTTGGTTGTAAGAAAGTACCTTGAGTAAAAGCCCTTTCCTTTCTGTGACAGAGGAACTGGCTCCACTGCTCCTACTGAGAGCAGATTTAACACCTCCTTTCCAGTAAGAGTGTCTCTGATGGGGAGGAAGGTTGAAAAACTCTTGCCCTCCGTCTTGGTCTGAGTTTAAAACTGAGTGCAAGGCCTAACCCACTACCTCCAGGACCCATTGGTCTGTGGTGATGGACTGCCATTCCTGGAGATAATAGGTCAGCCTGCCTCCTACTGGAACTGGAAGGTGACCCAAGCAGATCTTTCAGGGTGCCTGCTTATTTTGAGGTGCTGACTGGGTGCTGGGGCTGGTTCAGTTGGTGCCTCTCCTGCTCCTGCCTCTGAAGTAGCCTCTCTGCTGCTGATATTGTGGCTAAGCTTGAGGCTGGAAAAATGGTCTGTAAGGTCTGCCCTATGACCCTGGCATACTGCTTTTGGGGGTATGAGCCTTATCCTTAGCAGCAGCACTTGGTATGCTGCTTTGTATTCATCCATCCTCCTCATGTAAGCCTCTGTCTGTTGTCCGAACAGGGATGAAGGCTCACATGGGAAGTCCATGTCTTTGGACTGGGTATCTTAGGTAAGATTGGTAGTCCTTAGCCAAGCAAATCTCCTGAGAGACAATGAGGAAGCCATCTGCCTGGCTGCAGTGTCATTGCTATCCACTGCCATCCTGAATTGAACCTTGAGGCCTCTACACCTCTCTAGCAGCTTCCTCCAGGTCTGCTGCCATTGGTGCTGGCACAGATTTTGTAATCTCCAGCACAGTGTCCCAGAGTGTCCCTTGGTACCTGGCAACATAGGCCATGTATGAAGCCTACCTAATTTCAGAGAAGAACCCAGATATTGCTTCTTTGCAACAGAGTCCAGCTTTCTGGAATCTTTATCAGGAGGATGTGATGCCAGCGAATGCCTGCTTTATCACAGGCTGCTGCCTGTACCACACCCTCATGGCTAGGGTGACCAAACAGAAACTTGGCCCCACCCTTAGCCACCCAATACTTCTTATCCACCTTTCTATCAACTGGTGGAATGGAAGTTAGGGTATGCAGGATTTTCATGACCAGCTTCTTCGGGACTTGTGGATGGGCAGTAAACTCTTTAGGAGCCGGAACATCCATCATCTCTATAGTCCTGTTCCTCCTCATCATCAGTTGATTGCTGTGTGGGTAGGTCCCAAGACTGAGCCACTTGTTTCACAAATTTAAAATGAAAGGTAAAGTCCTCAGTTCCCTTGTCAGGAGTCAGGATGATGAGTATCCACTGAAATATCTGGTTTAATGGGTTCACCATAATCCTCATCCTCATCCTCGTCAGCATCGTCATCATATTCCTCCATAAAAGTGTCCAACTCAGGTTCCAAGGAACCGGGGACCAGAGTGGAGCTTGAGGATCCAGGTGTGGCCACTTCATTACCGGTTGAAGCGAATAAATTATTCTATTAGCATTTGTGATTTCAGCGGTTGGAACCGGGGTACTCAGTCGCGATTCAACCGCTGAATATTTTCTTTTCTTTCTCTTTCCTGCAGCTGCTGGGTTAAGCGGCAGGGTCAGCAGGTCTTTTCTTAGCCGATGAACCATCACCCTTGTCAGAGGGCTGATCCTCTGGTTCTTTTGGCCCAAAATTGGTCTGTCTGTGGCCGTTTCAGCAGGCAGCCTTCTCAGACATTTTCTCCTGCAGTTGTTTTAAGCGCCTCTCAAACGTCAACTGAGGGAAGTTTTTACAGCTTTGCAATCCTCTTTAAGGTGGTCAAACCCCAAGCAAAACACACAAACAAGATAAGGATCTGCCTTTGCGAATGGTTCCCCACACTCTGTACAATGTTGCAAACCTGTGGGGCCTGTTTGCTTCTTAGGTTTGTGACATTGATCGGCTGTGAAAACAAACTAAACTGAGAATTACCCTGGTAAATTTAAACTATCAAAACCGCCTTACTGGACGGTATACAGTAAAATTAACTTAATAAATGACACAATAATATTGGTTCCTTCCCAGTTGGAAAAACCGAGGAGGAACTGAAAAGACTTACCAAAACTACACTAATCTAACTAATTTACCTGTGAACCAAGAAAAGCGCTTCAAAAATCTAAATAAAGTAAATGGATTTAAAATAAACCGAGAAAATAATCTCTTCTTTTAGAGTGAAGGAGAGCTCTCCAGAGGCGTCTTACTGAGGCAAGTGGAGTAAAGACTCTGACGGTTGCAGGAAGTGCAACCAGGGACAGTGATTTGAAAATCGAGCTCTAGCCTAACATTCCACTATTAGCATAGGTTCTATTAACCATTTCAGCTCAGGGCAGTCCTATGGTGAAATCATACTGCATTTGTCAGAATACAGTAAGATTTCCTTGGGTTGAAAATATCAGCAGACAAAAATCATTGGAGCATCGACTCTGCCCTGTTTCATCATTTCCTACCCTGAGACATAATGTCTAGTTAGGGTTATTGCCTTACCTCCCTGCCCTTGCCTCCTGTCCTACTGCTTTCTCCCTGTGTAACAGTTACGCTTAATTCAGTCCCAGCTGTGTTTGAAAACATTAATGGTTTTACCCACCACCTCTGCTGGTAGGCTATTTCATGGTGCAACCACACTGCCTCTCCGTAAAATAACACTTTCTCACATCCCTCCTAAATCTCCCCTTCCAGCTTTCAGTCTGGCTAAGTATTTTCTGACAATCTGCCTTGTTCATTCCCTTCAGGAACTTGAATGTCTTTACCATATCTTTCCCTCCTTCTGGTCTCTAAGCAGTACATGTCCAGGGCCTTAAAGGTGACAGGAAATACTTTTACATAGTTGACTACTCTCACATTTTCCTTTTAATGCCAGCTACACATTTTGATATGGTTTGACCAATTTTGATACATAATCTAGCTTTGCGTGCCCTCAGATCTACACAGAACTCCAGTGTCTTCTCCAGTTACTGTTCTTTTTCATATTTCAAAACATTCCATGATATTACTTATACCATTCTGTGCTATTCATCTGAATGACCTGGAATGGTGTTACTGATGTCTTATAAAATGGGCAGAGAATTCCTTCATCCTGATTGGTCGTTACCTGTGCACTGAATCTGTACAATGCACAGATAAAAATAAGTTCTGATAACCACAACCACAGTACTTAAAAAAAAAATCAGCGTGCCATTCCAATAGACCATTTTAAAGCTGTCATTTTCTTTTATGTTAACGAGGAAAACATCAGTAACCAGAAAAGCCCACATTAATCATTTTATACCAAACAGGAGCACGTGAGTTAAATTTATTACATTAAAATTTAAAAACAGGTAGCCCATTTTATAAGCACAATAAGACACTCCGGAGGTGTGCACTAAATAGATCTGTCCATATTTCCAGTTGCTGAAGGCATGAGGCCACACTGATTATGCCCTGGGTGTGTGGTCAGATCTGTTCAATACACCCTGTCGTATCTTACTGCATACATAGAATGTTCATACAGTATGAAAAGGAAGAGCAGCAACAGCTAAAGAGAGGGATTCAGGGTACTTATGAAGGCAAAACAAATTTAGATGATTAATTTAACAGAAAAGGCCAAAACATATCAAGACACTGAACAGACTGAAATACAAGAGGGTATCTAGAGGTGTAAAGAACCATCAGAACTGGTACAGTATTGCAAATGCGGCCTCACCACTGATTTTACAGAGACAATAACACCTCATTCCTCCTGCATCATACTGCCTCGATACAACCCAACATCCTGACTGCTTTGCTGTAGGCCTTGTTATACTGACTATATTGTTTTAGGGATTCACTTATGATGACTCCCAGATCCTTTCCTCAGTGGCAGTGTCCAGCTTAACCTCCTAGCCAATATTCCGTCCTGGGGAATATTTGTTCTCTATGTACATCACCTTGCACTTTTTGGCACTGAATTTCTGCTATGAATACGGCCGCTGGCTTGCAAATAAAACCACACACAACAATAATTAAAAAATTGTTTTGTCCATTCTCTTTAGCACCCCAAATGTTTTGTCTTATTTGGCTTCTTGGGGAACTGTAATCAAGATATAAATATAAGCTATACAGTTATCACATTTATAATGTCACATGATTCATACATTTTTTAAAAAGGTGACTTGATATTATGCATCAGTGTTTACTTTGTTTTTTAATATATCAGTATTATTTTCAAGTTATGATCAATGCATTTAATCATTTCATATTTTATACCTTTCACATCAGTATTCATATGTATATAATGCTACCTACTTGATTACTGGCTAATTGGCCTTCTTTGGGAAACAGCAAACTTCCACCAACACTGTTTGTCCAAAGGTGCGGTCCTGCAGAAGAAAACCAGCAAACAAAGTTCAGACCACACGAAAGAGTGTCAGTTTAAAGATATGATTCAAAATGTTCATATACAAAGGTGTTCCAATGCATAAAATATCAAACTTACTGCAAACAAAGCCCATGCGCATTGGAGTGCCCTCTCCTGCCCACTGATGAAAGAGTGAGGGCACCGAATGCGTATGGGGCTTGTTTGCAGCAAGTTAATATTTTATGCACTGCTACACCTTTTGTATATGAAGATTTTGAATTATATATATTTGAACTGACACTCTTGTGTGCAGTCGATACTTTGTTTGCTAATTGGCCTTCCTTGTCTGCCTTGACCATTGCCATCGATGTCTGGTAGAACCTTTTTATATTTTGTGAAAAATAAAAAGCTTTTTTAGGGTTCTAATGTTGATAGAGTGATCTAAGTGTTTTTAGGTTCAGTAGATTAGATTTACCCTTTTACAGAATTAATTTCTAAGCCTTATGAAGCACTGTACACTGTTGCCATTATGGCTTCAACCTACTAATAACATAGGCATAAACATAAAAAAGTCACAGCTTGAATCATCTTATTTCAAAGCTCTCATCTGTTACATGCATTTCAGTTTTGTACAGTTGTTTCCTGTTATCATAAAAGTGTTCTTAAAGTATATTTAATCTAGTTTTAAACACTAGTTTTTAATGCAGAACACAATTAAAATTAGAAGAATTCAACAACTGACTGGAGGAAGAAAAGAAAAACCTAGTGATTATGAAAAATTCATCTGAGAAATTAAAATGAAAAAATTCCAAGAGAGATAACAGATTACAGGGACAGTAAAATATATACCTACAAAAGTAAAAGAAAAGGCCCATAGGCAGATTCAGATAGCTGAGACAGTGCTGACAGCTACGCAAGAAGTTTCCTCAGACCAGACAAAACTAAGAAACCTCCGTTATCCAAACAGGAGGATCTGATGAGGACAGAAGTACAGAACATGAAGGAACACACAGGTCCCAGTACCAGGGACATCAGGGAGGTATGATCTATGCATTAAGGCAGGTCAAGCAGGAGAAATGCAGCAAGTGGAGGAGGATAGGACAAGGTTAAAAGGGACACCAGAGGAACCAGACCAGACAGTAGTTTTCAATTTGAGTAAAGAAACATTAACAAAAACTAATCTAGATGTATTAAATCTCGGACTTTCATACTCAATTTCCCAGACTACAAATACATGTCACACAGAAGCAGATCTGCAATGTTTCTACAGAAATTTAAGAATGCAAATGCAATTTGCTCATGTGGAATCACAGGACAAAGAAAAAGTAGAATTAAGATTAGCACTATGGGTAAAATCATCTCATATGCCCCATGTAGGTACTAATAATGCAGCTGAAACTTGTATCGAAATCATACTAAAATCAGCAACAGAATTATTAAAGGAACAAACAGGGGTCACCAGGCATAATTTGACAACATTTACAAAGGAGGCTGATGCAGAGTCTAGCAAAGGATAAGTCCAGGGCTCCAGATGAGATTTTGGGAGGCATACTATTCCCATTCTGTAAGTGAGGGAGTAAACTAAATTCAGATCAGTGATAAAAGTGAGCAGGAATGCACAGGAACTCAGTTCCTGTACCTTTTTTGCAGCAGGAACTGAGTTCCTGTACTTCTTCCTACTGATATTTGAAATTAAATTCTTACAACAGTAACGTAATAATTTCTTGGCCTATGATATGAGATCAGTGGATTCCATCACACAATTTGACTTGCAGAACAATTTAATTTGTTTTAGAAATACTTTGACATCTCTGATTGGGTGCACCAGTATCTATCTGGATGTGTCTGGAATTGAAAGACGTATAGAAACCTAGATGTTGACAGCACAAAAAGGTCCAACGGCCCCTTGAGTCCCAAGAGTTATCCTTCAGAGCGAGGATCTTAATTCTGCTTTTCATTTGTGCCAATGTTTGAGTTCCTGTACTCTTGTTCACCATTTACACCACTGATTCAGATGCATAAAATGTCAGGACAGAGGGAGTAAGTACATTTTAAAAACAATGTAATTTTTTCTTGATAAGAAATTATCAAGTGCCAGCAATGTCCAGATAATGTTGGCAGATAGTAATTTACTCTCCAGTTTAAAAATACAGTGAGTAAAATAAAATTGGGATGCATATGACCGAGTGCTGTAATCTGTAAAAACTGCTCCTTTTGAATCACCAGTTATGTTATGAAGCACTATTCTTTGGTGTGGAGCATTTACAGAAGTTGGGTGAGCATCGGTACTCATTAAAACATTTTTCTGAACAGTATTTCCTAAACTGAGGTGTGTAAACAGGCCGGTACTCCCTTATCTGGAGCCCTGGATGAGTTTATAATCATCAAACCTGAAGACAAAGGAGGTGCTATAGTCATTCAGGACATAGCACAATACAGACTTATGTGCTTAAAGTTATTGCAAGTAAAAGAAAATTACAAAATACTGGAAACCAATCCACTGCCACAGAAGAAAAAAAAACGCAATTAAGACTTTTCTAGATGAAATGACCATGATTGGTTGGCTAAAAGACTAGGAAACATCTATGTTAATTAAAGAATTTCCACAAATTCCTTTATTTTACGCCCATCACAGATTCATAAAGATTGATCATAATAATCCACCAGGAATACCAATAGTCTCAGGAATTGATTCTATCCTTGAACCTCAGAGGGTCCCTATTAGTTGAAGACTGGCTTTCATTTTATCAAAAGGTAGTCTAACGTTCTGTAAAAACATTCTGAAAACAAGCCCCATAGAGTTGTATGGGGTGTATCCCCACGCTCTCCCTGGCTACATGTCACAAAACGTGGGAGGGCGGGGGCAGACAAGTGGACTGGGAAGTAGAAAGGGATTGGCTGGCTGGCAGTTCAGCCGGACGGATAATCCTTCCCAAACATACAGGAGTGTATTATAATTAATAATTTAACACAGAGGGGCTATCGCTCCCAGGGTAGCAGGCTATGAAGCCCTATCACATATCTCATACCTTTACTTTAACACTAGAGATCCAACTTACAGTTCACTGCCAAAAGCAGTAAAGATCATATTAATTTCCTGGATATAAATATTTCATAAAATGAAAAAAAAACTTGAGGTCAAATTATTTAGGAAGTCTACAGACAGGAATACAACCCAACATGCAAGCAGCTTATGCAAAAAGTAGATTGAAAGTATTTATTTCTCTCAGATATTAGGAACTATGAATAACTATAGCCAAAATACAGATTTTGTAAAGAGCAGTTGATTATGATAGACAGATTCAAACAAAGAGGATATAAAAATCTACACTGGAGCAAGCTAGAAGAGAGTGGGAGAAATATCCAGAGAGCAGGCACTTACAAAAAAAAAATAAAAATCTAGCAACAGAGGAAGAAAAGATAACTTTTAGCACTACACACTGTGTACAAATGCCCAGAATCAGGAAAATGATATTAGACAATTGCAAAGTTCTCCAAGCACATGCTGTAACTTCTACTTTCCAGCATAAACATTCTGTGACATCAAGAAAATCCCTGACAATAAGAGACAGAGTAGTACATACAGGTCACCAAGTAAAAAAAAAAAAAAGGACAATTACCGTTAGGACCTTTAAATGGGTATGTACCCATGTGGGTGGTGTGTAGCATGAGGCTCACTTCTTACAAAGAAACATTTAAACACCCACACACAGGTAAAGAATATAAAATTAAAGTACACATTGACTGCAATACCACAGGTGTCATATATGTCATTCGTGCCCATGTGACCATCTTTATGTGGACAAAACACTACGAGAACTAAAGAAGCGAAGTGTCAGAGCACAAAAGTAAAATTAGGATGCAGGATGAAAACTGTCCATTAGCCAGACATTACAAGGATAGAGGGCACATGGTAGTACAACTGGGATTCTGGGGACTGGAAAGGTACCAGAGCCCGTCAGAGGTGGAAATTATAACAAGACTGTGGAAAAATGAAAAGTGTGATGGATTTTCGAGTTAGGATTCTGTATGCACCATGGGGCCTGCATAAATACTTGAACAGGCAAGCATGCTGGTAAAAACACTTAGGCCCGGATATTCAAACTGCGCCATTCTGAGGCGCAAGCCCTTGCGCTACTCAAAATAGTTGCGCAGAGTAGAGCTGAGGCGATATTCAAGGAGCGCGCCATTGAGCAACCTTGAATATCACCCAGCCACAACCACTGTGCATGGCGCAGTGGAACTTGCGCCACCATAAGTTGTCAAGTTGAGCATTAAACTTGCGGTGGCGTAGTACCATTGCGCCATGCGCAAATTTCCGATATTCAAAGGTGACATGCAAATGGGGCCATAATTCATACAAAGGCGCAGGGGGCCATTTGCATCTGATTATAGCCCCAGTTGCATGCCGTGCATGTAGGTGCATACGATCCCGAGGACTTGCGCTGGCGCCCATGCCAAACTGGCAACCGTCGAGGACAGCCTTTCTGCAGCAATGTGAGCTGGCAGTGACAACCCCCGCCACATCTCCCAATGTCGATCGCGGGCAGAAAGTATCTGACACCACCCCGCCTACAATCCCAATGCCGATCGCGGGCAGAGCGTATCATGAACCCCCAAACGCTCCCCATGCCCGATCGCGGGCAGAATGTAAAAGACCCCCAGCCGAATATCTCCCTGGTGGTCCAGTGGACCGTAATACCCGATCGCGGGCAGAATGTCAGTGACAACCCCAAACATTCCCTGGTGTCCTAGTGTCCCTCCACCCACCCACCCACAGTCCCACCCTACTCCCCCACGGCCGGCCTGGACTGTCCTTTTAGTATGGGCTGCACGCCCGTTGGCTCAGCTCTGCACCAATAAGTGCAGCTCAAGACAGTCAGTCGGCGTGAAGTAACGGCGGCAGGTGAGTGGATGCTGCCATCGCCAGCTGCCGGGAGGGAGCGAGTGGTGGGACTTCGTGTGGGTGGGTGGCGGGACACTAGACACCAGGAGATGTTTGGGGGTTATCTGACATTCTGCCCGCAATCGGCATTACAGTCCACTGGACCACCAGGGATATTCGGGTTGGGGGTCTTTTACATTCTGCCCACGATCGGGCATTGGGAGCTGTTTGGGGGTTGTTTTTACGTCTGCCCGCGATCAGGCATTGGGAGCTGTTTTGGGGGTTTTCATGATACGCTCTGCCCCGATCGGGCATTGGGAGATGTTTGGGGGGTTGTTTTACGCTCTGCCCGCGATCGGGCATTGGGAGCTTGTTTGGGGGGCTCTTATGATATGTTCTGCCCGCCGATCGGGCATTGGGAGATGTTTGGGGGTTGTTTTACGCTCTGCCCGCGATCGGGCTGGTGGGGGGCACAGGGACGGAGTTGGGGGCCAACCACGGTGGCAGCTGCTGTGTTGCGCCTGCAATACAGCAGCTCACCTGTGGGTGGCCCTCAACTGATCCTTTTTTTGGCTCAACGCTAGTGCAGGCATGGTTAGGTTGCGTGATGAGTTATCTCTGCACAACCCGACTGAATATCGGTTGGCGCAGTTTATGCATGGTTCCTCCCTCCTGTTGAGCATGCATTCATTTGCATTGCGCTGTTGCTCAACCTGTTTTCAGTGGCAACTGCCTCCTGCTGAATATCGCAGAATGGCACAATGTAGGACTTATGATGCGCAACCCTTTTGAATATCTGGGCCCTAGTGTATTATAGCCTGCAGAACATCACTCTATTATTATGTAGATATCTACGTGAATATGAATTGAGATTTTATTGCACTTTCTAGGTCTTATTGCTGCATCATGAAAAAGCTTATTATTTTTATTATTATTTTTGGGATTTAAAAGTATGTAAAAGAACAGTATCAGCCACTGATCATCAATTTCAACATTTAATCCTTAATAGAATGCTTAAAATGTTCTGAAGTGTGAGGCAAGTAGGGAGAATGTTGCTACAACAAAAACATTTTGTGTTAATAAATTGTATTTATTTATTTAATAATTCGGTTTACAACTTTTGAGTCAAGGACTCATTTACAAAGGCACCTCTTGCAGGGAGGGTAGACAATTGGTGGTGAAGTACAACAATGGAGAACATTACAGGTGAGGTACAATAAAAGAATACACATAACAATTCAGTAGTACAAATGCTTCAATTTGTTACAGTCTAGTATACATATAGATAACAAGGTACTGCTAGGGTTCTAGGTAGCAATACTGGGGGTGGGTTTGCTAGGGAGAAGGCAGTCTAGGAAGGACGTTGTCTGTAACGTGGACCAGGAAGGGTCTAGTAATGGGCCAGTCAGGGGCATTTACAGCTCTGAGAGTCAGTGATGTGGTTTCAGAGGGCGATTTTGAAGGGACGATTTTGGGGATGTTTGTGATATAGGTGGCGAGGGAGTTGTACAGGAGGTGGCTCGTAGTGGAATGATCTTTGGGCGACAGAGGTCCTGGCTCTGGGACCTGGAAGGTGGCTTTGGTTGTGCTTCAGGTATGCACCGAGTGGGAGGCCAGTTTTAGGGATGCAGCAACCCCCGGGAGAGAGCCCAAGGAGTGATTTTTGGCCAGTATGCAGGTGTGGTGGAAGCAGGCGCTCATCAAAGGTGAGTAGATTCGAGGAGGAGTAGAGCTGGCATGTGTGCGTTCTGCTGGGAGCACCGGGTCAGGAGCCTGCAGGCATTATTGATCAAGTCTGGGCTTTGATGAGGGCGGTGGGGTCAGCAGCCGCGCAGACAGGGAGCCTGTAGTTGACCAATGGCAGGATGGAGGAGGTGATAGCCAGCCAGAGGGCATTCTGAGGAGGCAGTCTTGTGGCGATAGAGGAGTCCAATCCGTGTTCACGGCAATGGACAGGGAATTAAGATGAGAGTGGAAGGAGAGCCAAGTCAAGGTGATGCCCAGATATTTGTATGCAGTCACCTGTTCAAGGGGTGAGGGTGCTGGGAAGGATGAGAAGGGCATTTCTGAAGGTACTCTGGCAGTGGGCAAAAAGCATAGATTTTGTCTTCTTGAGATTCAGAACCAGATGATGTTTGTGGAACCATTTTCAGCTTGGCTGAAATGTGAGTTGCAGAGAGTTCTGGAGGGTGGTGGGGTCGGGTGGGAGGCGACAGGAACCACGTCATCGGCATATAAGAGCATTCTACCCAAGTAGGAGCTAGGAAGGAGTTAAAAAGAGACTGAACAATGGGGCCCAGGATGGAACCCTGAGGACACCTGAGCAAACAGGTAGGGCGGCTGATAGGGTGTCGTTAATCTTGACTCATTGGGATCTGGCATGGAGGTAGCTGGAGAACCAGGCAAGGGGCCAGATGAGAAACCTAGTTGATGGAGGGAGTCCAGCAATAGTGGGTGACACACAGTGTCAAAGGCCTTGGATAGATCAATGAACACTGCCCCGCAACGTCCCCACAATCAAGTGCAGAGTGTATATGGTGTGAGAACTCTAGGAGGGCTGAAGAGATGTTGTGTCCAGGGCAGAAGCCATGCTGTTCTGGACATAGTATGCTGTATCTGCTTAGATATTCCATGAGTTGGGTGGATACTATTTTTCCAGGGCTTTAGAGAATGGGGGAGCATGGAGATCGGTCTGTAGTTATTTGGTAGTATGCAATCTCCATCCTTATGAATTGGGGTAATTTCAGCAGATTTCCAGGTGCTCAGGAATGACCGAGGCACAGAGACCGGTTTAACAGGTCAGTGATAGGGGCTAGCATGACATCTAGGGTTAGACAGAGAATCCTGGAGTCAACTGGGTCACATCTAGGATTATGGTTGGAGAGGGCTTTAGTAGGAGTGGTTTGGCTGCATGGGGAGATATGGCACGGAGGAGAAAGGGGGCGATTCAGGGTGTGGGGGTTGAGGTAGGGATTGGGTCAAAAAGTGGCCAGGAAGGCCTGCGCTTAGGTCAGAGAAAGCCGTGTTGAGGCAGTCAGTAATATGTGTGGGGGGTCAGTGGTAATAGTGCCATTAACAGATATCTGAGATGGAGGAAGCAAGACTTCCATTGAGCTCCATAATATTATCCCAGAATGCATGCACAGAGCCCCAGGAAGAGGCCAGAGTGGTTTGGTAGTATTTGGCCTTGGCTTGCCTAATGGTCCAGGTGCACTGGTTTCGAGCGGCATTATAGGCCTGTCTATCCACTGACCTGCCTAACCGACTGTGACATGCCACAGGTTGTCTCGCTGCCTCAGTTGTTGAATAAGGGAAGGGAGATCTAGGCGGCATTATGTCTTTTGGAGCCGGTACTGGTAAAGGGGCAAGAGATCAACAGCCTTGCAGAAGGCACTGGCGAGATAGGCTAACGCAGTGTCTATATTAGACGCAGTGAGCACGGGACCAGTCAAGCTTGCTAGTACTGCTTCAGTTTACTGAGGCCCCTGGGTGAAAGGTGGCAGGAGGTGACTTGGCATTTGGGTTTTGCGTGGGGAGGACCAGAAACACAGGATAGGGGAATGGTCGCTGAGGAGTTAGCTAGGACATTAACAGACTTGATTTTATGGAGGCGATTGGAAAGTATTATATCAAGGAGGGAGCTGGTGCCACTTGACTGGTTAAATCTGGTAGGAAGAGTGACTAACTGGGCTAAGTCAGGGCAGTAAAGGAGTCCCTTATGTGTGCAGCAGTGGAGCCAAGCCAGTTGACATTGAGGTTACCCAGGACGAGCTGCTCAGCTTGGGAAGGGTGAGAGATAGTAAGGGAGTGGACTGCAGGCCCTGGGCATGCGGGGGTATGTATGTAGTTGTTGGATAGAGAGGGTCCCTGCCCCGGTCAGGGAGATTTTTAAAGTGATGGCTTGGGCAACCATGAACCGAGCTTGGGGGCAGAGACAGCATGGCTAAGGAGGAGTCACACATGTAGACTGCACATCCGCCTCCATGCTTACTCGACCAATCCTCACGGAACAGGGTGAAACCAGGGGGAGACAGCTGAGTCAGGGGCTGATGCAGAGAGCCAGGTCTCCACTATGGCAATGATATCGGGCCTGTGTTGTGTGACTCAGCACTGGAGTGCAGCAGTTATCTTTGGGAGACTACAGATGTTCATTGAGGCAATGCAGAGGCCACTCCCAGCAGGGTGTGGAGGGGGTGAGGACCCAGGACCAGGGTTGGGTGGACGGTCCCTGAGAGCAGAAGAAGTAAGGTGATAAGTCTGAGGTGGGCTGCGGTGGTTGGTGTTGTTATACTGGAGCAGCTGCAAGGATCTGGTGGTGGAGGTGCAGGGATGGGTAGGGAGGTAAGGGGTGTGGCTAGGGTGGGGTGAGACCATCCTGTTCTGGGGTGGGAGTTGGTGTTGGCGGGGGGTGCGGAGGGGTGACATGGTGGTCCAGTGTGGAGGTGAGTTTGGGGTGCAAGAATGAGGGAGGATACAGAGGAAGGAGGTAGATGTGGTTGGGTAGGGTGGGGATGAGTGAGAATGATGATCATAAGAAGATTAAGCATGGGAGCCAGTATGCCCATGGTTGAGAGGACGCCCGGTGTATGGGGGGTAGAGGTACTTAGTTAGTGTGGCTGCTGCTATGGTGCAGGGTAGCGCGCCACCTCTGGTGCTAAAGGTACAGGGTTCAAACTGTCAGCAAGGGTGGAATGCGGGCCAGAGAGAGAGGTGAATATGTGAGAGAGGCTGGAAAGGTGCAGGCCGACGATGCTTGAGGGGGTGGAAATAGTGACCCTAGTGACTGCACTAGGTACTGCTGGAGGCTGGGGGTGGAGAGGCAGATAGAGGACAAGGAGGCAAGTGGCTGGGAGAAGGAGGGAGGTGCAGGGGTAATGGGTAGGATATAGGGCAGAGGAGTAGCTGGAGCGCAAGAATGCCTAGGAGTAGAGTAGATCAAAGAAGCATAGGGAGGCAATGTGCAGAGAGAGGCGCCCTCTGGTGGCTACAGAATATAAGCTGCAAAATGGGAAAGTAGGGAGATAGTTTAGAAACATACAGAAAGTCATGTGACAGGATAAGGTGTGTAAATTAAGGGTCGAGCTTGGGTGGAGGGATGGCTGGGGTGAGGGGGCAGCCGACGATGGGGTAACACCCCCAGAAACAAGCCAGGAGAGAAGGTAGAGTCTTTACCTATTCAGTCCTCGGTGGCTGTCCCTGTCACCCTGTGGAGCGAGTGAGCTGCGGTGGTTTCTGCTGGGTGGGGGATCACAGAGGCCTATTCAGCCCTTGGTGGCTGTCCCTGTCCCCTGTGGAGCAAGTGAGCTGCGGTGGTTTCTGCTGGGTGGGGGATTCAGAGGCCTATTCAGCCCTTGGTGGCTGTCCCTGTCCCCTGTGGAGCAAGTGAGCTGCAGTGGTTTCTGCTGGGGTGATTCAAAGAGGCCTATTCAGCCCTCGGTAGCTGTCCCTGTCCCCTGTGGGCGAAGTGAGCTGTGGTGGTTTCTGCTTGGGGGGTTCAAAGAGGCCTATTCAGCCCTCGGTGGCTGTCCCTGTCCCCTGTGGAGCGAGTGAGCGTGGTGGCTTCTGCTGGGGGTTCACAGAGGCCTGTTCAGCCCTCAGTGGCTGTCCCTATCCCCTTGGAGCGAGTGAGCTGCAGCTGTTTCTGCTGGGTGGGAATTCACAGTGAAGGAAGTCAGGCATAAGTATTACCCTGTATTGAATCCTAGCTATAAGTTAAAGACTTGGTTTGCTGGCCAAGGCACCTAGCTTCACCTGAGCTCTTTTCCTTCCAAGACTGCTTGAAAGGCAGAGTAGAGACCTTACCAGAGCAAGGAAAAGGATTAAGACTTCTTTGGCTAAGCAGATTTACTGTGTGGTGTTGTTTTTATTTTTACTCACAGGGATTGCTACTGTTTGTTGCTAACATTTCATCTTTATTTTTTCTCTGATTCAAATTGTTGTTACTGGTATACCTTCTTCTGCATTATTACAAAGTGTGCCTACAGGTGTGTGCTAACAGATTACTGCTGTAATCTTCTGATTCAAATTGTCTTTGCAAGGTATATCTTCTGTTACTGCTTTATTTTTCTGTAGCAAAATGTTTCTTACAGGGTATATCTTCTCTGAAATTATTACAGGTGGAGCTTACATTTTGTGACTTTTTATCATTGGGCTAAGCAAAATTACTGTTTGACACTGTTTTATTTTATTCTTGTTTTTGTTGAAAAGGTTTGTTGTCTCAGAGGTGTTTCAGTCTCCTCACACTGAAGGAGCTAATTGCTTTCCTCCCACAGCTCTTCCAAAGGATCAGGTGTGTATGTGAGGGGTGGAGCTGGCAAACTGTCAGTAATTTCCAACAGAAAGAAGGGTTAAAAGGTCAGGTTAGTTGGAAATCTTGGAGGTAGAAGACTTGGTTTGCTGGCCAAGGCACCTAGCTTCACCTGAGCTCTTTCCTTCCAAGACTGCTTGAAAGGCAGAGTAGAGAACCTTACCAGAGCAAGGGAAAAAGATTAAGACTTCTTTGGCTAAGCAGATTTACTGTGTGGTGTTGTTTTATTTTTACTCACAGGGATTGCTTCTGTTTGCTGCTAACATTTCATTGTTTTATTTTCTCTGTAGCAAAGTGTTTCTTACAGCGATATCTTCTCTGAAATTATTACAGGTGGTGCGTTACAGGTTTTACAGTTTTATCTAACATTAGGATAAGCTTTCAGGGTTACTGCATTTGTTGTTGACTGATTGTTTCTGCTCTACCTCCTTGTTCTTTCGTCTGTGGTTCTTCTTTTCGGCGGGAATGGCCCAGCCAACCACCCCACACTACACTTTTTTATAGGGTACCACAGTTGTGACATTTCCTGTGGCAGAGCAGGAAGGGGCGGATCAGTGGGGCATCCACAAGGTGAGCTCATTTACAGGGTACTAGTAATTTAACTTGTTATAACAAGTTAAACAAAAACAAAACACAATCAAATCATTACTTGCATTTTTTCCTTCTAATTACTCTGACTAGGTTATAAACCCAGCAACTTATCTGGAATGGATATCATTAACTGCAAGTACTGTGGGACAATTTTCAGAAGGACAGTCTTACAGGATTTAGACACTGTCCCACATGCTGGGCCATTGAGATCTTAGGGCTCAGCTCCGGGCAGCATGGGCAGAGATTGCATGCCTCAAATTTCATATTCAAGAGGAATACATTATAAGAACCACCCATTTCCCCAGCATCCAACAGAAAACCTCGGACCGCAGAGGTAGCTGGACCAGGAGGTTGGCAGGTGGTTAGGAGGGGCAAATCGGGTGCCCCATCACTCTCTGCTCTCCAACATATTACCTCCAAAACCATATAAACACTACAAACAGGTATCTGCCTCTATCTCTGAAATCAAACAAAGAGGCAGAAGACACTGCAGAGCAGGACACTCGGCACAGGAGCTAGCACAACAAAACTCACCCAAATCAGGAATCAAAACAAAAAAAGCAAAAGGAAATCCAAAAACTTCTGATCATAGGAGACGCCATGATTCGGGAGTTGATACCCATCTCCAGCCAGGGTAATGGTCAGATGTCTCCCAGGTACATCAGCATGGAGAGACACGGCCGCATTGCTAAAACTGTTCACAAAGCAAGAAAACATTGATGTCCTAGTACACATAGGGACTAATGATCACAGCCGGTCAGTTGTGGAGACCAAGGAACACCTGACCAGGCTGGGTGACAAACTATCATCCATTTCATCCGCATCTCCTTCTCTGAGATTCTGCCAGTCTGGGAGAGGGGCAGATGGACGGAAGGTCAGAGAAGGGGAGACAGGGAGCTAAACATGTGGCTCAAGGGCTGGTGCCAGGAAAAAGGACACAGATTTGTAGGAACTGGCAACAGTTCTGGGAGCGAAAGTTCTTTAAATTTGATGGACTGCATCTGACTAAGGAGGAGTCAGTGCATTGGGGCAGAAGTTTGACGTCTTTGCAGAATATTTAAACTAGCAAATGGGGAGAGGGTGCAGCACCCCATACGTCGAATGGGAAGAACACCCTCCCCTCAGCTAGTGGTCAAACAGGGATTCAGCATGTTTGCAGTTCATTTGCATCACCAGGTAAGAAAACAGGTTTGTCTCCCATACGCTTTACAGGGGTAATGCCAAACCTCACCCAACAACTAACACACCGAAATCTGGCCAATCGAAAATCATGTACACAATGCTCACAGCCTGGGAAATAAAATCCCAGACCTGCAGGCAATAATGTCAGAGGCTAAACTGGACATAGTAGCAATTAGTGAGACGTGGTTTACCAGCAACCACACTTGGAGACTTCAGTACCTGGCTATGTATTGTTCAGAAGAGACCAAGGTGCAAAAGGGGAGAAGTGGCCCTGTATGTCAATGAAAATATCAAAGCTACAGAAATTCAGAATACACATAAGGAGGCAGAAGAACTGTGGGTCACCCTGGAAACAGGAAATGGGACAGCTATAAGAACTGGGGTTGTCTACAGGCCCCAGACCAGGAGGAGGACATAGACACGTTACTGTTAGAAGATACACAAAACATGACAGCTAAAGGGAGGTTCTGATAATGGAAGACTTCAACATGCCGGATACAGACTGGTCAATACCAGCAGGAACATCTGCCAGAACTAGACACATAGTAGATTCCCTGCAGGGGAGGGCCTCAAGCAACTGGTACAACAAACCCACAAGAGACAGGGCTATCCTAGATCTAGTACTGACTAACAGGGACGGGATCACAGATCTCCAGGTGAGAAGGTCACCTGGGGCCAGTGACCATCACATGGTATGGTTCAATTTGGCCACTACATCTAAATCATCCCATTCCAAGGCAACAATATGGGACTTCAGAGGAGCTGACTTTGATAAGATGGCCAACAGAGTTAAGCTAGCCCTGGCAAAAGAAACACAGGTGAGGGGTACAGGCAAAGTGGGCAAGCATTAAGGATGCAATACTTGAAGCAACATCCCATTGTGTTAGACAGAAAAGGAAGTGCAAAAGAAGAAGGAAACCACTTTGGTTCTCAAATACAGTAGCAGAAAAGGTCAGAGCCAAAGGCTGGCCTTCAGGAAATATAAGGGAACACAGGGATGAAGATAGGGAGGCATACCAAACTGCCCTAAGGGAAGCAGGGAAGGCAGTAAGGCAGGCAAGTCCCAAACTGAGGAAACACTAGACGAACAGTAAAAGAAGGTGACAAGACTTTCTATAGATACATTAGTGAAAGGAGAAAGTCCAGAGGGGTATTGCTGTTTAATGGAGAAAAGGGAGCATGTCAGGAGGAGGAGGACCATGTAAAATCATCTATCATAAATAGATACATTTGCTCAGTATTTACTGAAGAGAAGGTAGGGCAGGGCCCACAGCTCAGACACCATCGACACAGGGGAGGGAGGTGAGCACTACTCCCTTCACAAAAGAAAGGGTCCTACAAGAGCTTGCTAAGCTCAGGGTGGATAAGGCAATGGGACCTGATGGCATACATCCCAGGTACTTAAGGAGCTAAAGGTGGAACTAGCAGAGCCATTAGCAGAACTGTTTAGTGAGTCTCTGAGCACAGGAGAGGTCCCAGAAGACTGAGAAGGGCTCATGTGATCTCGTCCACAAGAGTGGTAGCAGGGAGGAGGCAGAGAACTACAGACCAGTCAGTCTTACCTCAGTAGTGGGCAAGATTATGGAGGCACCCTTAGGAAAGGATAGTGCAACACCTGGAATCCATAGGGGCACAGGATCCAAGACAGCATGGGTTTACAAAGGAAGGTCCTGTCAAACTAA
Source organism: Neoceratodus forsteri (assembly GCA_016271365.2). NCBI lineage: Eukaryota > Metazoa > Chordata > Ceratodontiformes > Ceratodontidae > Neoceratodus > Neoceratodus forsteri. Next base: position 338,806,598 of record CM057459.1, read on the forward strand.
TCTCATAGATTTCTTTGACTGGTAACCAGAGAGTGGTGGACCAAGGGGAGCAGTTGATGTCGCCTACCTTGACTTCAGCAAAGCTTTCAACACTGTTCCACATAGAAGATTGATAAATAAGCTGGGTAGGCTCAGGGTGTGTCAGAAGTTGGTCAACTGGGTGGCAAACTGGTTGACGGGCAGAAACAGAGAGTGGTGGTAAATGGTATACAGTCAGAAGAGATGCAGGTCACAAGTGGGGTACCTCAGGGATCAGTCCTGGGCCAGTCCTCTTCAACATCTTCATTAGTGACCTTACAGATGGACTAGAGGGTAAGGCTTGTCTGTTGGCAGATGACACCAAGATCTGCAACAGAGCAGATGATCCAGATGGGGTGGGCAGAATGAGAAGAGATCTGGATAAACTAGCAAATGGTCAGAAGAGTGGCAACTGGGATTTAATGCAAAGAAGTGCAAGATCATGCACATAGGGAAGAGAAACCCTGAAGCCACCTATAGGCTGGGAGGGAGTTGCTAGCAGCCACAAAGGAAGAAAGAGACTTGGGCATCATCATCACAGATGACCTGAAATCATCCAAGCAGACCTCTAAAGCAGTAGGTAAGGCTAGAGGGGTGTTAGGGTGTATTAGTAGGGGTATCACAAGTCGTAAGAGGTAAGTAATCCCTCTTACAAGACACTGGTTAGCCCCATCTGGAGTACTGGTAGTATTGGAGGCCACACCTTCACAAGGACATTAACCAAATTGAGGCAGTCCAGAGAAGGGCAACCAAAATGGTGCAGGGACTGCATCAGAAGACGATGAGGACAGATTAACAGAGCTCAATATGTATACCCTTGAGCAAAGGAGGGAGAGAGGTGATATGATCGAGGCATTCAAACACCTTAAGGGCATTAACAAGGTGAAAGAGTCTAACATTTAAATATAAGAAAATAGCAGGATAAGAGGACACAGCATGAGATTAGAGGGGGCCGATTAAGGGGAATGTGAGAAATTCTTTTTCACAGAAAGGGTGGTGGATGCATGGAATGGCCTACCTCAAGAAGTGGTGGCTATGAATACAGTGCAGGGCTTCAAACAGGCATGGATAGGCATAAGGAGCAATACAAATGAGTATGACTAGATAGGCCACTGACAGAGCAAAGGCTGATGACACATTTATAAGGTAGAAAAAGAAATGGGCAGACTGGATGGGCCTTGTGGTCCTTATCTGCCGTCAACTTCTATGTTTCTCTGTTTCTATGTTAAAAAGTGTCAGAATAATATGAAAATAAGTATCAAAATCTTAAAGAAATTTACTAAGCTAGCCTAAGGCACCACATCTTTCGGTGCCTTACTGCAGGGAAATGCTGCCTGCATTTAGTTGCCCCCAAGATATAAAGTTACTGCAGAGAAAAAACATTCGTAGAATTTATATTTATCAGGTCTCCTGTACTTCTTGGTGTTTAGATCCACCCTGTGCCACCCATCGCTCTTGCATCTTTTATTTTTCCCAATTGTTTAACCAGGTGAGACACACTAAGGTAAAGAGAGTTTGCAGGTGCAACCTGGGAGCACAGGGAAGTTAAATGACTTGCTCAGGGTCACACAGTATGCGTGAGGGCTGTGGGATTCAAACCCAGGTCTCCAGATTTGCAGCTCAGAGCCTTAAACCACTGCGCTATACTGACTCCCTAAATATGACATGATGACAGAGAAGCGTGGATGTGCTACATTAGACTATGGGTATTTTAGTACTTTTATATTGAGATATCACAGACGAACGGCACCAGATGACCAACAAGGGCCTTGTTAGTCACCCAGTGCCTGTTTCATCACCACATGACAAATATAATATACAAAACTGCTCATAAAGTTACCCCACAGTCTATAATGTAGCATGTCCCTTGTGCTCTCCTTACCATCATGTCATAAAGATGCCAGAGTGCAGGGTGGCGCAGGGGCGGATCTAAACACTGGGAAGCAGTACAGGAGACCCAGTAAATATAAATTTAGGAGCCTTTTTCTCTGCAGTAACTTTAAATCTTGGGGAAACTACACACAGGCAGCATTTCTCCAAAAGGGCACCAAAAGATGTGGTACATTTATTTTTAGACAGCTTGAGAATCTCTTTAAACTTGGCCCAAAGTTTCAGAGCACCAGCCATTAGCTTCCCACTACTCCCAACAGGCTCGGCTCAGTGTTGGCACCAATGTGGACACCCCTCAGCTCACCACTCATATATTTTTCTGGTTATGCCCCTAAGCTACAACCATTTCTAACATCTTTGAGCGTGGGCTGGAAGCCCTCCTTGGCCAGGTGGTCCCCCTCACTGGAGAGCTATTTATGTTGTATATACTCCCCTGGATTTCAGGGACTCACACAGCGATATCTTCTTGGTGTGGTCCTCCTGGCAGGCCAAGAAGGCCATAACACGACACTGGCTCACAGCCCAGGTACCTACACTCAAGAATGGAGGACACAGCCAACCGCATATATAAGGTTGAGAAGATCTCATATCTCTCAAATGATATATTAGTGCAATGTCCTCTGTGATGGAACAGATAGATTATATACATTATGGCTAAGGATCCAAACTTTGTCCCTAATGCAGGGAGGCCCCCTGGAGGTGGGGGGCCTGAAGGAGGACCCCACTGGTGGGTGGGGGATGGCCTGGCACTTCGTGTCATGTATGCCCCAAAACCAAGGGACTGAATCATCTAGTATATAGGGTTCTTTCATTTTTATTTCTCATTTTAATTTTACTCCTCTATTTTATTATTTATCTTTTTATTTACTGTTTTAACCATTTTAAGGCTGAACACGTATATTGCTATTTTATTCTCATGCCTAAGGCTAAAACAAACTGTATCTGAGTCTACATGATTAACTGTATTTAATACCCTGATGACTGCTTGTATCCTGTTGGAAGGAAAACAGGAAAAAGTTAATAAAGATTATATTTACAAAAAAAAACTTGATCCAAATGAAGTAAGCATATTTAAAACGAGCTCAATTTAAAACAAAGTGCTAAAATATAAAGAATTAAGATATGGGGCCTCTATGTTCTGTGGCTCCTGCTCTGTGAATTCTTTTGCCAGCTTCGTCGGGAAGCCCCCACAGTGGATATTTTAAGGCCCACCTGAAGACTTTTCTTTTTCCCAAGCTTTTGATATTTAGATTAGTATATACAGTAAAGACTGTGATTGTATTAGATTTATTTATTCAATCTGTATAAAATTTTGTGTTTTAAATTTTGTGCTTTTAAAATTCTGTTTAAAATCTGTCATGGCTAGAGCCTCCGGGACTGGGAGTCTTTTAAATAAATTTTGCCTTGCCTTTGCCTATGTTTACCCTTTGACCTAGTTGACCATGTCCTCCTATGCTCTCAACTTGGGTCTCTTGGTCTATCCCCCGTCCCTTGGCTGGTTCTCCAATTACCTTCAGGGCAGGCAACAACTCACAAAATATGGGAAGGTGCTCTCGGTTACTACCACTGTATCCACAGGTGTTCCCTAGGGTCTGTACTCAGGCCTCTGCTCTTCTCCATATTTGTTAGTGATCTTCCCTCTGCTGCGCCACCTGCAGGATCATCCTGTCACGCTGATGACCTGGTTATCCTCACTCACTCCCGTGACATTGGGGTCATTAATTCCCATTTGATTTGAGTGAGGATTTCAGGGTATCCAGTCATGATTACCGTCCCATAAGCTGGTCCTAAACCTTAAAAACACCCAGGCCATACTGTTGGATCTCTGATTAGGCTTAAGACCACCCCTGTCCCTCTGTGTATTTTGGGTACTGGAGGTGCTCCTGCATGTTACTGTCTCAGTCAAATACCTGCAGGTGACACTCGACCCCAGCTCGATCTTGGTCATCACATCCTGAATGTGTGTTGGGCTGTAAACTGGAAATTGGGTCTGGCTTACAAGGCAAAAAATAATCTTACCTCAGCTGCTTGCCTAGCATTAGCAAAGGGGTGTTTCTACATCCCTATGCTATGGGTTCTGTTGTTTGCCCATACCTCCAAAGTCCACCTTGCAAGGTGGACTGTATGCATAACAACATTTATCGCTTTGCTCTAGCAGCCCTCGCCTCACTCACCATTGTGGCCTGTATGGTAAACTAAACTGGATTCTCCGCCCAACTACCTAAACTTTGCTCTGGGCTGCTTTGCAGGTAGGTATTGAGCACGGTACCCCCTGGATTGGCAGAGCTCCTGGTGCCTGCAATCCCTCCACCTACTCCCTCGGGTCTCTGGGCCCTACCACCCTTCAGGTTCTTGCTATACGTACTAGAATGGGAGACAGAGACTTTGCCTTCTGGGCCCCTAGACTATGGAATTCCTTTCCTGCCCAGGTCCGGTCCTCTCCCTCCCATGCGTGCTAAGGACTCTCTGTGGAAGCACCTGAAGCCCTCCTCGGCACGTGACTGTCCTAAACCTCCCTGATCATCCTGGTCCCTGCACAGCACTCGTTGACATCATCTCCCTCACTTTGACTTAGATCCCACTGTGGTAGCATGCCCTACCGGCGCTGACCTTGTGTGAAATGGTGATACTGCCAGGTCCTGTGCTGGTGATATCTGTCTGATAAGATACTTGTACATAATAATTAAATTATTGCCTTAGTGTTCTCTGTATTTACTCTATATTGACCTTGCCATCATGTTATACTAAATAATCTTACTGTGACTGTCATGCTTCTCCTACAGTCAATGTACCTGCCTTGCTTGTGCAAAAATGTACTCTATTTCAGATATTCAAAGGGTTGCGCCCGGCATGATATTCAAAGGGAAAAGTCGCGCTACGTCCTGATGGCGGAGGCGCGTCAGTAATATGTCTACAGGCGCGGGTGGGGGTGCCCATGCATACTCTGCACAGTCCGATATTCAGCCCAGGATGAGGAGCCATGCATCGCAACCCCTACCTGCGCCAGCACAAAGTTGATCAAAAAAGGAACAGCGGATGGCCACCCACAGGTGAGCTGCCGCATTGCAGGTGCAACGGCAGCTGCCACCTGTGGTGACCACCCAACTCCAGCTACGCCAGGCTATGCCCGATGGCGGGCATTTGTAAAAATAAAATAACCCCTATATCCCTGGTGGTCCAGTGGACGCTGTCTGCCCGATCGCGGGCATTTGTAATAATAAAATATTTCTGTCCAATATCCCTGGTGGTCAGTGGACTGCTGTCTGCCCAAACAGGGCATTTGTAATAAAAGATATTCCGTCCAATATCGCGGTGGTCTCCCCACCCCGGTCAGCGGTGGGAGCACCCACCACGCCTGCTGCCCCACTGCCTGCCAGCTGACACCGTGGGTGGGGCTGTATGCCCATTGGTACACAGCATGAGCCAATGGGCGTGCAGCCCGATACCGTACTACACATTCAGATGTGAATGGATTCATTCACATATCTGGAATATGCACAATCGCAATACGGACTACATGCCATTGGCTCACACGTGGACCAATGGGCGACAGCCCTACCCAGTGTCAGTCGGTGAGGCGACAGGCGGGTGGGTGCTTACCAACCCCGGCTGACCGAGGGAGCGAAGCGGTGGGGCTCAATGAACAGGTGGAAGTGCAGCTAGACCACCGGGATGTTGGACAGAATATCTTTTATTACAAATACCGCAATCGGAAGCAGACAGCGGTCACCTGGACCTGAATATGGGACAGACTACTTTTCTGTTGTACAGGCCCACGATCGAGCGGTGAGCGATCCACTGACCACCAAGGATACTGAACAGAAATCTTTTATTACAAATGCCCGCGATCGAACAGACTAGCGTCCACTGGACCACCAGGGATACTGGATTATTTTTATTTATACTGAAGCCCGCGATCGGGCTGTGGGCACATTGCCGTGCTATGCGGAGGCGTCAGTCCCCGACGGCTGCTGCCAGGCAGGCGCCAGGCGCCAGTCGCGGAGATCGGCGCACCTGCATGCAAATACGATAATGACATGCAAATGGCCCCATTTGAGCCTTGCATACATTATGGCCCCATTTGCATGTGCACTTTTGAATATCACGGTTGCTGCGCGACAGCGCAATGGAACTAGCGCTAGCACATCCCCTGCTCCACTCTAGCCACTTGCATGGGTGCAGTGCCACTGCACCATGCACACTACTTGAGTGGCCAGGGTCGCGATATTCAGCGATGCTGTGCCATGGCGCCAGCTCCGTTGGCGGGCCTATCGCCCAGTCAACCCCTGCGCCTTGAGCTGCGCTGCGCCCAAGCTTGCTACCAGCAGTTTGAATATTCTGGGCCTGTATGTATTGTAACTACTGTACTCTCCCAGGTCATACCTGAAAATAGGCATATGTTTTGTCTAGTGTACTTACCTGGTCAACAAAAGCTAAATAAATAAATAAATATGTTTATTTTCACTTCTGCTGCCACTAGCCATGTACCTGCAAAAGCCATGGTTGCTTAGCAACAGCGCTAGCCTACAGCAAAGTTTACCAATGTGTCAGCCACGTTGGCATGTGGTTCCTGCGGTGTAAGAGAGGGAGGTCTCAGTGGCCATTTGCTTGCTGCCTGACTGAAAACACCACCTGAACAGACCGGAGCAGAATAGCTTTGATAACAAGCAAACAAAACAGAGAGAAGGAAAAAAAAGACTACATAAGCTAAGTAAAAGTATATTAATGACCATCGCATGTGTGAAAACTAAATTGTGTTCTTCTTTTACCAAACAAAGATTGTGGGCGTATGAGGATGCACTGGTACTAGGAAAGAAAGAAGCTGTACAGCACGCATTTTAAACTGTAAGCAGAACCCATTAATCCGTTATGCATTAAAACTAGTGTTTAAAACTAGATTAAATACACTCTAAGAATGCATTTATGATAACAAGAAACCACTGTACAAAACTGAAATGCATATAAAGATGAGAGCTTTGGAATAATATGATTCAAGTTGTGATGCTTTTTATGTTTATGCCTATTTTATCAGTAGGTTGAAGCCATTACAACAACAGTGCACAGTGCTTCATAAGGATTTAAAATTAATTTTGAAAAAGGTAAATTTAAGCTACTGAACCTAAAACATACTTAGATCACTGTATCAACATTATAACCCTAAAGAGCTTTTATTGTTCACAAAATATAAAAAAGGTTCTACCAGACATCGATGGCAAAGGTCAAGGCAGACAAGGAAGGCCAATTAGCCCAGTAAGAAAGTACTGTAGGTAGCACTACTATGCACAAATGAATACCATCAGCTAGCAATCATTTGGCTAGATTCATGCCCCTCCCTTGTTCACTACCCCAAACCTTTCGATCCGAGAATGTCTCACACACAAGCTGGGCTGATTGCTTCAGGAGCAAGTCTTTGGTCCAAATTGCAAGTAGGACTAACAAACGTCTTCTTTTCTTCTACGCAGTTCTAGGCTGGAATTGGACAAGTCTGACTTCTACTATAGGCAGTCTCAAATAGGAGAAAGGTGGCAGGTAGGCAAGTTGGTCCGCTTCCCGCCGATTCCACTACGCTCCTTCTGGAAGCAGCTGCTCGAAAGGTCAAGCTGTTCACACTTCAACCTCAATTCTAACTGATCCACTGTCTCTTGTCCCACTGGGGATTTCTCTTATAAATCCAGGCTTGTAGTCAGTTCTGAAGCAGCTGTCAGTTACAGTTTAGGTCCCCCAGGCCAAAGTGGCGCCAGCTGAAAAACTACAAGACTACAGAATTTCCTTCCCACAAGACACTGAGGGTTTGGGTCCATTTAGGTACCCAATGGTTCTACTGGTCCAATTACTGGAAGTCCCGGACCCAACAGGGTAGCTCCCATCCAAATGAATGAGCTGCAAATAAAGCAGGTTAGACAAACTTCTCTATTTTAAATATTACAATGCACAATAGTAAATAAGCACAGTTCCTACATAGGTTCCATCTGCCAAGTAGTGACTGCAAAGTGGAACAAACAGAGCACTAGCTGGCTGGTTGCAAGCCCTAAATCGCTGAACCCAGCACAGAACATTTACTTAACACAGGTTAGCTATTCTCTTAAAGGACAGACGAGGCTCAATAGGGCACTGTCACACAAATGAACAGAACTATTTAAGACAGAACACCAGCCTGACAGTGGGCATTAAGAGCCCAGGAAGACAGTAAGTAAACCCCCAAATTTGAGGGGATTACACTGAATCAATCTTCACCACTGATTCAAACATACGGGTCTGAGTATCAGGCTTCCCAATTAGGGAGGAGCTGACTCATCCTAAGGAAAGGTGACCCTGAGCCTTCTGGGTGGGAGAGACGCCTGAGGCAAGGACCCATTACGAGCCTGGTGTGACCTGAGAACGTTCAAAGTCAGACAGAAGGCAAAATGCCCCCCCACCTCCAGTTCCTGTCTGAATCTGCAGGAAAAAGAAGTCCCCTGGAACTGGGAGTTCAGCACCTTACATCGAGCCAGAGGCGCCAGTTGAGAGAGGTGAAGTCACGCCATGCACCACATCTAGACTCAGGTTCCCACCAACATGGAGGCCACCTCTCTGATGACGTAAGATGCCCTTGTCTGGTGGTTCTCTAACCCAGGCCCTTGGCAGAAAGGCAGATGGCTTGCCTGGCTAACTCCAAGAGTGGCATGGTAACTACAAGCTAACCTAGCTGCACCCACAGGCACTTACTGAAAGCTGCAATGTGTGCCTGATGTGCCAAATGCATCATGGTGCAAGCAGAGGTGAAACCTTCCTACCTGATGCACACTCTGCCCAAAGTCAGCATCAGGAGGCTGGTCATGCACCAGGTGACAAGGTCCATCTGGGGTCTGCAAGACCTGCAGCCATAAAGTGGGTCGCGGTCCTGTGCCAGCAGAACCTGTGGGTGTACAATACCTCTGGTAGATGTCCCTGGGGGCTGGAGGGACAGCAAGGGATATTCTCCAAATTGTCCTATTAGAGATGACCAAAATGTCCTGTTAGAAGAAGAATAATAATCAACATTTATAAAGCACTTTTCATACACAATGTATCCCAAAGATGTTACAGATACTCTGTATAGAAAGACTGGCTCTGTGCATGCAATAACAAAATGATAAATTATTTAAAAGTAGGAACACTTTATAGTTTTGTTGGAGAACAAAACACTACATACAATCAGTAGGAGTTACACATTGCACTTTTCAATTCAATTTTATAAATATAATGATTGAACAATTTACATGATGTGGGGTAATTCTATCTGCTCACTCAACAGCGTGTCTCCTCTTTCCTTTCTTATCTTATGTATTACTCCTTAGAAAATGGCAAAGAAAATCTTGCAACCTGACTGGCTACCAACATTACAGAGGTGGACATCTATTTTTAGGGCTGAGGGCAGAGCCTACAGCACTATTGGGATCAGAGTGGCTCTTAAACGGCTGATCGTGGAACTCCTTTTGGACATTTGAAGTATTCTTCCACATTTGCAAAATAGTGCACTCCCCTCTGATTTTGCTATTTGCTGCTCTATATTAAAGGCATCTGAAGGGAAGGGGATGCTAATGTATTGTACCTCAGCACTTCTCAGGATATTAACAAAAAAACTGTTTAAACTGCTGTGTCTATCATCTGTCCAGCTCAGTCTAATAGATTTATTCTATTTTTTCAGCAACCTGGGGTAACTCATTATATGTTGTCTGGAAAATACTGAACCTCTGAAAGTCAGACTACAGTGTCAGATTATAGACAGTGGAGCTGCAGTCTATGAGCTATTTCATTCCTATGGACACACACAGACATTGGAACTGCAGGGCGGGGGCTGTAGTCCTGTCACTTTTGGCCTGAAGGATCTTGCCCTTTAAACAAACAAAAAAGTAAGCAAAAATTAGCATCACAGAGTTAATTAAGTCCAGCTGTCCAGGCATACACAGAACAAAAGTGGTGCTTGTTTGTTGTTTCTGTACTCCAAAGTGTCAAGTGGAAAGTGCTTTTGTGTGTGTGTGTGTGTGTGTGTGTGTGTGTACAATCCTGATTTTATGTTTCAGGATTCTCCTTAAGAAGTCTCAGTTCTGCTTTGGGATGGGTCATGTGACACGGACTGCTCATCTCTTACCTAGGATTTACAGTCTCAGGCTCAGCTACACTGTTTGGGTGAGCATTCCCTCCACGCAGCAGAAGGTCAGTGTGAAATGTTTATTGTTTCCATCCTCCAGACAGTTTCAAAACTAAACTAAAAGGAAAAAAAATAACGGATTTACAGAGAGGGATAGAGTAGTTAGATGGACTCTGTTAGAGCAGGCGGGAACTAAAAAGTTGTGGTTTGCTTTTTAGTGCTACTCATTCAACACTCTGTCTGAGTGCAGGCAGTGGGAGGAAGGGACGATCAATGTGTTTCTTACTCACCTCACAGGACAATGTCTGTTTGCTACAGTCCTTCTGATGTCTAGTAGTGTCTATAAATTGCCTAGAATGGAGGAAGGAGGGAGGAGGGAGGAGGGAGCAAAAGAAAGGTCCTAATTTGACTCATCTGTCAGAGTGAGCGTTGTTGGGGAGGGCAAGAGCCAATTCCTGAATTTAGTCTTCCTAATTCCATAACTGACATCAAACTGGACTCTGGAATAACATAGAGCTGGGGGGCATGAAAGAAAACACAGAAACATCAGTTAACACTGGAAAAGGCATGCAAAAGTCTTGTATACAGTTGTCTAATGTATGTGTGTGTGTGTGTGTGTGGTGTGTGCGTGTGTGTCTTCTGTTCATCATATATAGTTGTGACAGGTCATACCACGTTAGTGGACACATACAATCTTTTCAGCATATCTCTCTCTCTCTAGCTAGCTCATTCTCCTATCTCAAAGTACCTTTTGTACTTGAAATTCTAGTTGTGGTTTCCTTTAAACAAAGCTGGACACACACAGTGGGGTCTTGGTTATGTTTGCTAAGTGTTTTAATGAAGGAATTAATTCCTAACCCAGCCTGTGTCCCCATCTGCAGTCCTGTGTCCTCTGTCCCCAATGTGATGTGTCCCTTGTCCCAGTCTTGTGTCCCCTGTCCTCAGATTTGTGCTCTTTGTCCTCAAGTTCTGTGTATCCTGATTCCAGCCCAGTGTCCTGGTATGAATGCTCTGTCCCTGCACTCTGGTGTTTTGTGATTTTAAAAACTACAACAGAATGTAAAAAAAACACTAAAGAAATAGTTTTGTGAGGCTGTGAAAACGTGATGGATCTGTGACCATTTAGTCTGCTTGCTTACATTACTCAGAGATGAAATGCCACTTTGACCAGACTATGGAAAGGTCTGAAAAATCACTGCTGTTTCTATTTTTATAATTGTGCTTTTGATTGGGTAGCTTTTTCACAGAATCAGTAATTTTTTAGTTCAAGGAACTGTTAGGGGATCATATAAAATTAATTTCCCCAGTTATGACCTGCACTCTTGGCACTGTTACATAAGGTGCCATTGCCTCTTATTTAAAGAGCACCAATCAAGCTAATGTGTAAACGAAACATACAACTCTATATATACTGTGTATATATATATATATATATATATATATATATATATATATATATATATATATACATATATATATATATATATATATATATATATATATATATACACATATATATATATATAATATTTTGGGAAAGGAAAATTGTAAAGGTGCTCTTAGCCAGAGTTTGTTTCAGGTGCAACCTGGGAGCACAGGAATTATGCAACTTGCTCAGGGTCATACAGTATCCAAGTGGGCACTGTCCGATTCAAACCCAGGTCTCTGGGTTTGCAGCTCAGTGCTTTTAACCACTATTCTATGCAGCCTCCTTTTCACATTTTTTACTATTTAATTGGAAATTTTGGCATGCATGAAGTCTATTTAATGTCACCCAGTGTATTATCTTGTGTGATTATTTTGAAATAGTGATGACAATTAGATGTTTTTAAGGTAGTATTAGGTACATCTTAGCAATTTACTCACAAACTGCAGTGAGAAAAACATAATCGACCTACTGGGAACTGAACCATGGCCCCAAAAATTAATAATGTCCCAGTGCTATAACCACTGAGCAAACAGCTAGCTGAAAGGAATGGGGTAAATGTAGTAAAAGACCAGCCAGCTGGCCTGGTTTACATTTTCAGCAGCTCAGCTGGGTGCTCTCATTACATTCTAGAAAGCTGCCTCTGCTAGCTTCTTCCTCCACCCCAGACTCCTGCAACAGGTATCAGCACTGTGGGCTAGACCAGGCAGTGGCCATTCAACAAAACTTAGCTCAGCCTTAGCTGCCACCCCCAGACCCTCAGTCCCACCCCACCCCCACCCTGTCAGCCTCTGCTTAGTTCCTATCTCCTTGGTTTGCATTCTTTTTCACATCTGGGGTGGGGAGATGAGACTTTCACTTCATTGGCAATATCCTGTCTTTTGCACTGATGGGAGAGGGATTGTCACCGTCTATAATCACAGACTTCAGTTTTAGGGAATGTAACCACTGAACCAAGCTCATTTGTAATGGAGTCCTTCTAAAAGTCCTGCATTCCTCAGGGTAGGTTTCTTTTTGGTTTGTTGCTTAAAGTGGTAGTATTTGATTTATGTCTGTTCCTGATCTGAGACTGTGTACACCCACCTCTAATATTTAAACTGTGGCCTTTTAAAGATAAAAGAATATAAGAATTTAAAGACCTTTTTTAAAATTATTATTCTTTGGTAACTGAGTATGGCCCACTAGGCACAGGTGCCTGTTTTCTGAGCTACCCGAGCACTGAGGAGGTTAAGTGACTTGCTCAGAGTCACACAGTATGCAAATGGAGGATGTGGGAATCAAACTCAGGTCTGTGTGCTGTATGTACCAAGCTCTTTACTCTAACCTCTAAGGCTATACTGACAGCCCCAGACTTGGCTGGTGTATTCCTTAGTTATTGCATGGATCTGGAATCTATGTACTGGAATTTAATAAATATATATATTTTTCCTTTGGTAACCAGGTAAGGTGAACTAGGCACACGTGCTTGTTTCTAGGAAACCCAGGAACACTTGGGAGATTAAGTGATTTAATCAGAGCCACACAGTATGGAAATGAAGGTTGTGGGAATCAAACCCATGTCTGAATGCTAGATGTACAAAGCTCATTTACAGCTCATTACTCTAACCTCTAGGCTATACTGCCAGCCCCTTAAATAGTGAACAATTTAGACCAGGCTGTTAATATCTCAAAGAACTGTCTTGAATTGGCAAACATGCATGTCTGTAGAAGTAGATGTTATTTTTAAAATACCAGTTCTCCTTTTGTTACTGCTTAATGTTAACTGACCTTTTGGTAAATTCAGTGAGTGTTTCTGATTCACACACACTGCTGGTATTGACCATTTTAGAACAGTATGATCATGTCAATAACTACATTGTTGGTACAATGCATCTGTGTTCTAATTTATAATACTTAGGTTCATGGGGACATAAACAACATCATACAATTCTTAGACAGCACTTTGCAGCAGTGTGTAACCCATAAATATCTAATGGGTTAACTAAAAGGCCAGCAAAAATGGGGCAGAAACAGAAGGGGACCCACTATATGAAAAAAGCTTCTACAGTAAACATTACTCACAGTTCTCCTTTAGCTTAGCTTATAGGGAATGTCCGTTATTTTATCTAAATGGTAAGGAACTCCATCCTGGACATTTTCTGCAACACTATAGACCATTTTTAACTGATGGATATTGCAATACATGATTACGGTAAAAGACTAAGCAAAACTATCTTGCTTATGATACCATATACAATTTGTAAACCATTGTTTGCATATTTTACAGGTAACATTGTCAGTAAGGTACAGTTTTCTCTCTTTTTAAATTGCACTGCTGTTTTCTGTACAATTGGATGGTGTTTTATTGCTGTCTAATAGAAAAACTTACCTTTGTGGTTCACTTTTTAACTTTGAAAAACAAGTTGAAACTGTTATATATCGCTGAACCCTTAATATTTCATATTAGATTTATTGATATGGTATAAAGGTATTTTTAAAATTACTATCGTCATCATAAATGTGCATTTACTGCATATAAAAACCTGGTTTGGAAAAAGTGTCCTTTATAATGCAACAAAGTGCCCTTTTATCTTTGGCACCCCCACCTTATACAATCTTCCAGCGCCCCTGTGGGTCAGGCACACACACACAGACACACACACACACAACACACACATACACAGCAGCATGTACTCTGACTAAATACATTTAAAAGGACTGAATTAGCAGCATGCCAGTTTTTGATGATTGTGACTAGACAGCACTATATGGAACCAACAAGAAACAACTTAGGTAATTTGGTAGCACTTCACAGCCCTATTGGCTCTGGCTGGAGTTTGTTCAATACAGCCTTCTGAATAACAAGTACAATCAGCATGGCACAAAGGCAACCTCATATCCTTGTGCTAGTTGGAAATTCAAAACAAACTAGCTGCCATTTTTTTTACCACTCCCTAAGTGGATCCATGACTGAGGAGCCCCCAAGCAACAGAAGTCACCTCCCCAACACCCCAAACTATCCAACCCTCCCCCAAAAACTTCTTCTTAAAATAAAATAACTACTTTAACTCGCTGCTCCTGGTCCTCAAAAGCCACCCTCTGTAGCTCTCAGAGCAAGCTGCCAATGAATCTCCATGTCCAGGCAGGCAAAGTTATGAAAGTGCCGGCTCCGCTCCATGGTACTGATCAAGTAATTTTAAAATACATCCCATGCTAGCCCACCCTCTTCACAACGATTAATTACCTCCTACATGCTTCATCCTCTGCTCAGTCACTGACTCGCCATTCCTTTACTGTTCTTCATTTTTCCAAATCGGGCCCAACTCTGCCATTACCACTCCCCACCTGGTCTCACAAACATAGCCAGCTCCCAGCACAGCATAGAACTACAACTCCCATGAATTCATGGGGAAGCTATACCGTCTGGCAAACAGGATCTTTTAAATCGGAGCGCCTCTCCTGGCAAGTACAGCACACTACAGGGACTACTTCACCACCACCAACAAATTATTATGTATTTCTTTTAAACATTAAAGAAACCTGTTTCTAATATTTTACTTTATTTTATAAAAATATTACAGAGCAAGCCATTTTCTAAGTGCAGTACTACCCTCCAGGGTGGGCGACACTGGTGAATACCCAACCCTCCAGGGGCTTTAAAGAGCTAGCGTACTGTTTGGGATTAAAAATAATTTTCAGTTGCAATCGGCTATCACTTCTTATATCTAAAGTATTTTTCTTTTCTGTTTGCTAATTTGAAGATTTCCACCTGGCAGTACTGGGGTGATGTATGGAGCAGCATTCTGTCTGGAGGGGAAAAGTCAGTTCTATTACTCCCACTACATCGTCAGAAATGAGACCAAACACCTTGAAGCCCCACAATCCTTGCAGCCTGAGCAGTGACTTTCACAATCTACCAATAAAATGCAGGAAACTCTGACATCACCAGTAACTAGGAAGAGCCAGTCCCTGCTGCTTCATGTGAAAGTGAAACCTGGCAGTGAGAAATGGTTCTCTTTGGTTACTTGTGATGTCATAGTCAGTGCGGTCTCAGTGTTGATGTAGTAGGAGGAACAGAACGACTTCCCCTCCAAACAGAGTACTGCTCATACATCACCCCAGTACTGCCACGTAGAAAATCTTCTAACAAACAGAAAAGCAAAAATACTTGAGATATAAGAAGAGATAGCTGACTACATCTGAACGTTACAATTTATTTATTTATTTATTTTTACTTGTATTCGGGATGACACCTTTGAGCCGAGGTCTCTTTACAAAGGTTCCATGTCAAGGCAATAAGGACAATAAGGTACAAAATATAACATGATCATTACAATGGAACTTACAAAAAAAAAGACAAATAAGGTTACAACAATAGCAGCCAAAGGCACTGACAATTAATTGTAGGCAGTTTCCAGGCAGTACACTAGCTTTTAAGGCCCTCCGCCTGTGGTGGCTTGCCTCATTACACCCCTGAGTGGTCTGGAATTCTGCAATACGCCCACCCTGTCAGATATTATTGCTTACCTATAAGAAATACCTACATTTTTCATATATGCTTTATGTATTCCTAATCATCCTATACTTCTTTTCTTTCCTTTTCTCTTTGTTTTAATTTACTGTACATCTTGAGAGTCTGTATAAGGGAAACTAGTTTGATTAATTAATAAAAAGGTAAAATTGTAGTAACAAGGGAAATTAGACTCTTGAAGCTTGTAATATGTGTTTAAAGAATAGCACAAAACTTTAGTTGCAGTGTAACAGATTATATCAGAACCATGCTCTGTTAGTATTTATTGTTGGCACTATATTGATATATTTACACTTCTCATGTAAAATTCTTATTACTTTCATAATATTTAATTGACAAAAACAAATCTCCAAACTGTCCAGGAACATTCCTTGAAGGCCCTAGGCCAGGGATGGATCACACACTAGTCAGAGCTGAAGCTCTTTGGAGTCCCAACTGTGTGTTGTGCATGGCTATGGTGTCAACACACAGTGCCCTATCATATGTCAGGAATCTTGGTACAGACAGTATTCAGAGGCAAAAGACAGGTGTTGGAGGATTCACACCTCTGGAGGAGGATGTAGACATAGAGGAGGTGCCGGACCTGGATGCAAGTGGTAGCTGGGGGCCATGAAGGAAGTGGACAAAGTCAGTGCTGGTATGGTACTGGAACAGCATACCAGTTGCACTTCCATGCGGACTCCAGGTGAGGGACCAAAAGACCCACAATCCCTGAAAGTTCAGGAAGAAAAGGCAGAGGCCCAAGAGGAAGAAAAGAGTCTGAGGCTCTGTGTTCTATGCCTGGGCTGTGGGAATGCTCAACGGACCTCGCCCTAGGGAGGCCATAGCAAACCTACCCAAGGACAGTTGCCCAACAGAACAACAATCCTGATGGCACCTGTAGGCAGAATCCCCAGGTGAGGAGAATGGAGCTGCTCAATGCCCTCGGGCAGCGAGGTCATCACCAGAGAAAGGTTCAACCATATGGCCATGGGAGAATTCCATGACCCTGCCAGCCCCGAACCCAGGCTGCCACTCCAGTACCAAACTTGGGATCAGAGAATGACCAGTCACAGGACTGCCCCAGCCCCATGGCCAGTACTGTCCTCAGTGCCAGTCCCGTGATGGTTCCAGCACCTGCCCCAAGCCTGTCCCCACCACCTACACCACAGGTGGTGTCGGAGGCTGATCTGGTGTTGCAACTGACACCGGGAACAAACCTGGAGGTGTCACCATCGCCAACACCATGCTCAATGTCAAGCCTACAGCTGAAACAAGAACCGGTGTGTCTGTTGCAGGCTCAGCATTGGCCTCCTCCTCAGAGCAGCGAGGGCTGCTTATGTTGGAGAGTCACATCTCCACCTCTGTGACAGGACACTGCATGGCCCTGGTGTTGGTCCCTCTCCTGGCACCGTGAATGGTAGGGGCCTGATGTCATGGTTGGCACCACCCCGCTCACTGACACTGTGGGCAGTGTCAGGAGCCAGAGCGGCACCAGGCTGCAGTAATGAGGTTTCCTTTGCATAGGGTATACCTTGGCATCACCACTAGGGATGTCTGCTGCCCAAAGCAGATGGACTATGGGGTTGCTCAGCAGGCTGCCCAGAAGGAGCTAGTTGTCCACCAAACCCACACCAGGACCACTGACATCTTGGAAAGGAGAGGTCGAGGAGAACCCTGCTCTTCCACAGTACCAGAGGAAATGGGAAGGGCCCAGGGAATGGCTCAAAGACCTGTACTGGGCAACATGGATTCGCTGTCTGTCTCTGAAGGTGGGAACTGGATGACCCAGCTTCAGCACGCATCACCAGGGTGTGGTGGTCCATCCAAAAGCAGGTGCCACAGGAATCTGTATCATGTTCTGGGCCAAGACAGCTGCAACAAACCAGATATCGGTCCTTCATCACAATCATCTTTCACAGGAACACAGACACATGACAGGTTTTTCTGGCCCATTTCCTTGGACTCCAACATAACATACAAATTAACAAAAATGAAGTTGACACTGTGAAACAGAAGAAATTCAGCGGTGGACTAGAAGAAATTTTGATGATGGTCAAACTGAGGCGCTGTTATTTCCACAGTGTGCACTTGATGGCAGGAGGAAGAGAACTGAGGGGCATGTGGGAGTCAACAACAGTTACTGGCTGGCAAGTGGCACCTCATCAGTATGGGCTTCATGCAGACTGTGTCAGTAGCTGACATCAGCTCATGCCCTAGAGGAAAAAAGCTCCTGGAGGGTACTAGTGCCCTGCCCTAGACCCATATGTATGAATCAATGCTGAAGATTGATTCAGGGAAGTGTGCCTTTAATCATTCCCCAGCTCTCCTCCACCCTTCTGATTTCATCCACTCCCCTCTGTTTACTCCTGAGTAGTTCCATCATCTGGTCAAAGTCTGCTTTTCTGAAATCCAGAACCACAGCCTTGACAACTGTATTCTAGTACTCATGGCCAGTTCGAACCATATGGTGTTGTGGTCACTGGACCCCAGAGACCCCCATCCCAAATTTATACCATTTCCAGCCGGTGAGCACTACATAGAGAAAAAAAACTACTCTCCATAGTAATGTTGTTTCTTCCAAAGAGATCCCTCACTATGCTCAACAACTGCATCTTTCCCTGGAATGGGTCACCCTGGAGCTTTAGAATTTCATGCTAATTATGGAACTTTGAATGAAGTTTTAACTCTGCTGTGTGATCATGCTCACTCCTGTGCTCTAACGAAGATTTATTTCTAAAGCTAAGGTGAGCAGTGACCACTAAAATTAGCTAAATGGCTACCAAAAATATATCAAAATATATTACAAAATGTTTGTAAAATTGTTTCAACGTGGCACTTTTAAATGTTATGAAAAACAAAATAGCTGAGACCACTGAGTATCAGTTGTAAAGGCACCATAACAAGTAATGCTCAAGCAAACAGAAAGAAATGATTCATGTGTAAAAGTTTTACCATGTTCTGGAAGAAGGCAGGGCTTAGGGATTAAGCATAGAGAGGATCCTTTTGGAAGAAACAACATTACTACAGTAAGTAATTTTTCTTCAAACCTCAGAATCCCTTGGTTATGCTTAACAACTACAGCCATAGAACTGGGGTTGTCTACAGGCCCCAGACCAGGGGAGGACAGAGACACATTACTGTTAGACGATACATAGAACATGACAGCTAAAGGGAGGTTCAGATAATGGGAGACTTCATCATGCGGGACACAGATTGGTCAATACCAGCAGGAACATCTGCCAGAACTAGACACATGGTGGATTCCCTGCAGGGAGGGCCTCAAACTACTGGTACAACAACCCACAAGAGACAGGGCTATCCTAGATCTAGTACTGACTAACAGGAAGAATCACAGATTTCCAGGTAGAAGGTCACCTGGGGGCCAGTGACCATCACATGGTATGGTTCAATTTGGCCACTACATCTAAATCATCCCATTCCAAGGCAAAATATGGGACTTCAGAGGAGCTGACTTTGATAAGATGGCCAACAGAGTTAAGCTAGCCCTGGCAAAGAGAAACACAGGTGAGGGGTACAGGCAAGTGGGCAAGCATTAAGGATGCGATACTTGGACAACATCCCATAGTGTTAGACAGAAAAGGAAGTGCAAAGAAGAAGAAACCACTTTGGTTCTCAAATACAGTAGCAGAAAAGATCAGAGCCAAAAGGCTGGCCTTCAGGAAATATAAGGAACACAGCGGGATGAAGATAGGGAGGCATACCTAACTGTCCTAAGGGAAGCAGGGAAGGCAGAAAGGCAGGCAAAGTCCCAAACTGAGGAAACACTAGCACGAACAGTAAAAGAAGGTGACAAGACTTTCTATAGATACATTAGTGAAAGGAGAAAGTCCAGAGGGGTACTGCTAAGCTCAAAGGAGAAAAGGGCATGTGAGAAGGAGGATCTTGTAAAGCATCTATCCTAAATAGATACTTTTGCTCAGTATTTACTGAAGAGAAGGTAGGGCAGGGCCCACAGCTCAGCACCATGGACACAGGGGAGGGAGGTGAGCACTACTCCCTTCACAAAAGAAAGGGTCCTACAAGAGTTCGCTAAGCTCAGGGTGGACAAGGCAATGGGACCTGATGGCATACATCCCAGGGTACATAAGGAGCTAAAGGTGGAAATAGCAGAGCCATTAGCAGAACTGTATAGTGAGTCTCTGAGCACGGAGAGGTCCCAGAAGACTGGAGAAGGGCTCATGTGATTCCGCTCCACAAGAGTGGTAGCAGGGAGTAGGCAGGGAACCACAGACCAGTCAGTCTTACCTCAGTAGTGGGCAAGATTATGGAGGCACTCCTTAAGGAAAGGATAGTGCAACACCTGGAATCCATAGGGCACAGGATCCAAGACAGCATGGGTTTAAAAAGGAAGGTCCTGTAAAACTAATCTCATAGATTTCTTTGACTGGGTAACCAGAGTGGTGGACCAAGGGGAGTAGTTGATGTCGCCTACCTTGACTTCAGCAAAGCGTTATGACACTGTTCCACATAGAAGATTGATAAATAAGCTGGGTAGGCTTGGGGTGGGTCAGAAGTTGATCAACTGGGTGGCAAACTGGTTGACAGGCAGAAAACAGAGAGTGGTGGTAAATGGTATACAGTCAGAAGAGATGCAAGTCACAAGTGGGGTACCTCAGGGATCAGTCCTGGGGCCAGTCCTCTTCAATATCTTCATTAGCGACATTGCAGATGGACTAGAGGTAAGGCTTGTCTGTTTGCAGATGACACCAAGATCTGCAACAGAGTAGATGATCCAGATGAGTTGGGCAGAATGAGAAGAGATCTGGATAAACTAGCAAAATGGTCAGAAGAGTGGCAACTGGGATTTAATGCAAAGAAGTGCAAGATCATGCACTTAGGGAAGAGAAACCCTGAAGCCACCTATAGGCTGGGAGGGAGTTGCTGGCAGTCACAAAGGAAGAAGAGACTTGGGCATCATCATCACCGATGACCTGAAATCATCAAGCAGACCTCTAAAGCAGTAGGTAAGGTTAGGGGGGATGTTAGGGTGTATTAGTAGGGGTATCACAAGTTGTGAGGGAGGTAATAATCCCTCTTTACAAGACACTGGTTAAGCCCATCTAGAGTACTGCGTGCAGTACTGGAGGCCACATCTTCACAAGGACATTAACCAAATTGAGGCAGTCAGAGAAGGGCAACCAAAATGGTGCAGGGACTGCATAAGAGACATATGAGGACAGATTAATGGAGCTCAATATGTATAACCTTGAGCAAAGGAGGAGAGAGGTGATATGATCGAAACATTCAAACACCTTAAGGGCATTAACAAGGTGAAAGAGTCTAACATGTTTAAATATAAGAAAAATAGCAAGACAAGAGGACACAGCATGAAATTAGAGAGAGGCCGATTAAGGAGAATGTGAGGAAATTCTTTTTCACAGAAAGAGTGGTGGATGCATGGAACGGCCTACCTCAGGAAGTGGTGGCTATGAATACAGTGCAGGGCTTCAAACAGGCATGGGATAGGCATAAGGAAGCAATACAGATGAGTATGAATAGATAGGCCACTGACAGAGCAAAGGCTGATGGCACATTTATAAGGCAGAAAAAGAAATGGGCAGACTGGATGGGCCTTGCGGTCCTTATCTGCCATCAACCTCTATGTTTCTATATTTCTTGACTCCATAGACACCTTGGGAGGCTGGGTACAGAACCTATATGGAAAAAGATTCTACAA
This sequence comes from Neoceratodus forsteri, assembly GCA_016271365.2. Lineage (NCBI taxonomy): Eukaryota > Metazoa > Chordata > Ceratodontiformes > Ceratodontidae > Neoceratodus > Neoceratodus forsteri. Next base: position 338,828,232 of record CM057459.1, read on the forward strand.
GACAGCAGTGCCAAAGCTGGCATCCATCCTGAACTGTATATCCAGATAGCAGTGCTTTCTAAAAGTGTGTACTGTTTTTAAGGTAACTGTCTTACATATTTCATGTGGGGATACCCTTGCTGCTGTCACCAAGACAGAGGTACCCCTTGTAGAATGAGCCCTAAGGCCTTCAGGTGGCAGCTTGCTAGTTATGTTATAACTGTATGCATGTAACTATCCAACAAGAAATTGTACTCCTGCATGCTGGTTTCCTTCCACACTTCACTGTAGATGACAAATAACTGAGTGTTAGTGGACCTTACATTCTTTGTGTGGTCCAAGTAATAGGTCAGAGCTCTCCTAACATCCAGACTGTGGAGCTTCTGCCTCCTGAGCGGGACTTTGCTGTAAAGAATACTGGTTGTGTCACTGACTGATTTAAATGGAATTCAGACACCACTTTGGGGAGGAATTTTCTGTTAGTTCTAACGACTACTTTGTCACTATGAAATATGATGTAGTTGGGATCGGTGCTAAGGGCTTGCAGCTCACTCACCATTCTGGCAGACGTCACTGCCACCAGGAAAACTGCTTTCCAGGCGACTTATTTCTAAGCAGCAGTTGCCATGGGCTCAAAAGGAGCCTCTGTGAGCTGGCCTATGCAGAGATTCAGGTGCCATGGAGGAAAGGATCACTTATTGGAGGATACAAGTGATTAAGGCCTTTAAAAACATTTTAAAATGAGTTCTGAGGCCCCTAATCTGTCCTTTCCAGCTGCAGCATAAGCTGACAAATGAACCTTCAGGGCTGAGGGCCTAAAGCCCAAGGACCAGAGATAGGCTAAATAATCCAGGACTGTAACCAGACTTACTCTCACACGGTTGAGCTGCCTAGGGGCACAACAAAATAGGAGAATCTTTTCCACTTTGAGGCATAAGTTTTCCTTGTTGCTGGTTTTCTGGAAACCTTAAGAAATTCCATAACCTTCTCAGGAGATTTAGCCCACTTAACTGTAGCTCTTCTGGAAACAGAAACACGAACTGAGACACAGAGTTCTTGGACCTGGGAATGTTATCCTGCCCTTAAACAAAGTCAGCAGATGATTGTATCTCAGAGGCAGATTGATAGGATTCCTGTTGGAAACAAGTGGCAGTACCAGATCTGCCTGGGTTAGTCTGGAGCTATGAGAATCACTGTTGCTAATTCCTTCTCGGCCCACATGCTGTGAACTAGACCCTGGCCCAACACGTGGGAGGGCCGAGGCCATTGGTCCAGTGTTCACCAGGATCGCTTGGTGCTCGCCTCTCAGAGGGGTGCTTCCCCATTTTGAAGGAGGCATTGCTTGTGCCTCTTCTGAAGCAAACCATCGCCGACCCTGAAGTTCTGGCAAATTATAGACCTATCTCCAACCTCTCATTCTTAGGGAAGGTTGCTGAGAAAGTAGTGGCTCTGCAGTTCAAGCGTGCCTCTTGGCCTTTGACATCTATGAGCCTTTCCAGTCTGGTTTCAGAGCTAGGCATAGCAAAGAGATGGCACTAGTTTGGGTGCACAATGACCTCCTTAGGGTGAGGGATAGAGAACAGTCAATCTCGTCCTCCTCAGTCTCTTATCAGCATTTGACACCGTGGACCACATCGTGCTGTTGGATCACCTTAGAGTGTATGGTGGACTCAACGAACAGCCATCAAATGATTTGAGTCCCTTCTCTCCAACATGAGGCAAGCCAGTGGTGATGGGAATTTCTCCTCCTCCTTGAAGCCCCTGTCATGTGGAGCGCCTCAAGGTTCGATCCTTTCGCTGATGTTGTTCACTGTGTACATGCTGCCCTGGAGAGCTCATTAGACAATACAGTCTGGGTTTTCACTGCTATGCAGACGCTATGCTGTATATGGCATTTGCCCCTGGAGCTGAAGGTGTCATCAAAGTGCTAAATAAATGTCTGGCCAAGATTCAGGACTAGATGTCCTCAAACTAGCTAAGGATGAACTCTGACAAGACGGAGGTACTGGTGATTGAGCCTGGTCAATGGTGTGATGGGAATGCCTCCAGAGTGGTAACAGGTTTGGTCCAAGGGTCCACCCCATTGATGGCTTACCCAGGGTGAAAAAGTTTGGTGTCATCCTTGAAGAAAGGCTGACCTTGAAGCCCAGGTGTCATCTGTTGTCAAAAGTGGGTTCTGCCATCTAAAGAATGTTGCTTGAATTAAATCCTGATTCCGCAGAAGACTTGCTATCACTAGTACATGCCTTTATGACTTCCAGGCTGGACTACTGTAACACTCTGTACTTCAGGGTCAATGGAGGGATCCTCTGCTGACTGCAGCTAGTGCAGAACGCAGTGGCCAGGCTGCTGGCGGGGCCATCCAAGGTCCTGCCATGTGACCTCGGTCCTGTGAGATCTGCACTGGATGCCTGTCAGGTGGAGGATCATCTTCAAGGTGAGCTGCTCACCTATAAGGTCTCATATAGCCTGGGCCCTGGTTACCTGTCTGACCTCCTCACTCCAGCCATCCTGGTAGGTTCCTCCACTCCACCACTGAGGGCCTCCTGGTGGTTCTGAGGGCCATGCTGAAAACCTCGAGGATCACTCCTTTGAGGTGGCTGGCCTGGCGTTTCAATATTAGTAGGTGTAGCGTGATACATTTGGCTTGCACAACCAAAAATATTATTATTTCCTTTGTAATAAAGTATTAAATAAGTTACAACACGTGAGAAAGATTTAGGGTATATTAAATAAGTTACAAGACATGAGAAAGATTTAGGGGTAACAGTTTTGGCTAACTTCACTTTCAGTAAACAGATAACAGATCTAATTAATAAAACCAATAAAATATGGTGGTCGATAAGACACAATATTGAGTGCAGAGACCAACCGTAATACTCCCATTATACAGGGCATACATCCGTCCACATCTTGATTTCGTCACAGTTTTGGTGCCCACATAAAAGGGTGATATCACACACATTGAGAAAATGCAAAGAAAAGTTACAAAGCATATATATGGTATTGGGCCATAAGTTACCAGGTCAGGCTGGAAGTACTGGATCTCATGTTACTTGAGAAAAGAAGGCTGCGGTGACCTAATGCTTACTTGGGATGTATTAAAGGATCAATATCTGTTGTCTAAAATGGACTGGACTTCAAAAATTGTTATGGACACCAGGGAGATCCACTACAGCTTGCATGCCCATATTTAATTCTTAAAGGCGAGGGTAGTCTTCCACAGAGGATTGTCAAGCCCTGGAACTCATTGCCCTTAGATGTGGTTATTAGTGAGACCAAGAACACTTTTAAGAATAGGCTTGACAAGTTGTTGCTGTCTAATTACAAAATATCCTATTATGGTTGACTGACAGGAACTTATATGGGCTCCGCCTTCTGCGCCTTTCTCTTAACTTAGTAAACCTTAGTTGCTCTCTGCTATTAGCATTTCATCCCTGTCTGTTCAGCACTTGCCAAGCCACCTTTCCGCTTACAGCTGATCAGAAGCATAGGAAAAGCTGGGACAAGGAACATTTCACAAGTTCAGTTCCCCAGACTGGATACAAGCATGTGCCACTGCCTTTCAGGCACTGAGGATGCCCTATCAAATGGTACTGTGTTGGAACATCCTGATTTTGACAGACCCTTCATCTTGTCTATTGATGCTTCACTGGATGATGTTGGGAGTTGTACTCTCACAGGTCTATGAAAAGAAGTCAAAGCATGACCAATTGCTTTTACCAGTAAGTCTGTCAGTCAGGCGTAATCCAGGTATCCACACATAGACTCAAGTTTCTTGCTCTTAAGTGGGCAGTTTCGTAAAATTCCGCCAGTGGCTCAAAGAATACACATTCCCTAGCTGGACTGATAACCCACTTGCCTACATTATCACAAAACTAAAATTTGAAGCTTGTGAGCAGCGATGGGTTGCAAAACTGACTCTGTGCAATTTGATATCAAACATATCCCTGCTCAGGTACATGTGGTCATTGATGCCCTTAGCACAGAGCCCTTTGTAAACCCATTGGTCAGTGGTTACTGCAAACACCGCACATGAGTTTGCTGACAGAGGCAGAGGAAGTCAAGGAAAATGTTGTCCAGGATATTTTCAAGTGGACAGTCAGCCTCAGCAAATACTGCAGCTAATAAATGGTGTACAACAACTGACGTCCTACCAGGACACCTAAGCACTAGTCTTCAGCTAGAGGAGAGAGAAAGGACCTTTAGCTGCTGATTATGTTTGTAAATTGATTTAAAGTAGTTTTTTAGCTGCCATTTCTGTGTGTTGGACATTGATTTGAGGTCTGTTCCTAACTGCCTTTTTGTGCTTTTAAAATTTGGTTTGGGCAGGATTAAGGTATTCTAGTAGACAAATTGGTGATTGTGTGTTTAAATGTTGCTCTCTGGCCTATAAGTGCAGGCATCATATTACAGGGATTAGTGGTGTTAGAAGGTGATGGTTAACTGCCATCTCATTCAGTCTTCAGCTAGAAGAGGGAGAGAAAGGGCCTTTAGCTGCTGACTGTGTTTGTAAGTTGATTTAAAGTATTTTTTAGCTGCCATTTTTGTGTGTTGGACATTGTATTTGAGGTCTGTTAACTGCAGAAGCAGTTGTGGTCTGGCACAGGTTGTCGGAACCTTCTTTCGCTGAGCAGTTGGGGATAGGATTTACTTGCTGGATAAGCATTACATTCGTTTTCAGTCTGTGAAGGAACCAGAAGGGAAAGGATCAGATCTGTTCCAGTTCAGTAGCTTCTTCTTGTTATTTTTACACTGTTTTTGTGGATTTTACTTGGTAGAAGGTTATTTCTTTCTTTCTTACTACTTTTAAGGGGCTGTAGGGTATTGTTTTGTATGTTGGAATTTTGAAACCTGTTTTGGTGGCTATAAGTGGCCTCATTTGTTTGATGTTTCACTGTGTAGCAGACTGTATTTGTGGAGGCCTATTTCTTCTGATTTAAAACCTATCTGGTGTGATTTAATTGGGGCTGTTTCTTTGTGTTGGAGACCTATATCTTCTAATTTCAAGCCTATTTTGATGTGTTGTTGAAGTTGTTTGAATTGGAGACCTGTTTCTTTTGGTAGCAAACCTATTTGGGGGCTTGAGTAGAATTGTGATTCATTTTTGCTGGTTTCACTAGCTGCAAAGTTTAGTGCATAGTGGGGGAAGAGTGCTAATGGTCTGACCAGGGGCCTCAGCTACCTGATTGTTTCTGGAAGACTTGGGCTGGTCCACCCCCAACCCTTCACCCACCATCCCTGGTCCATGATTTCCTTTATACCAGGGTTCTGACATCACTTCCTCAAACAGGCAAAGGATATGCACCTGTCATAGCAGAAGCAGAAATCCAGGAAAGTAACAGCAGCAGTGAAGAAGTGACTGCTATCTCAGTGGAAGGAAGTAACTGCAAATCAAGAGCTTTCATTGTTACTTCTTTGCATTTCTATTGCATTGTGGAAAGGAGGACTAGGAGTTTGAAGAAGGTTGTGCAATAGCTACTTAAAGTCTCTTTTGGGTATGGATAGGAAGGATAGGAATATAAAAAGCAGTTGCTCAATCTATCTAAATGTGTACAACAAAGGGGTAAGGGAAATTAAGAAAAGAATGTTTTGCACTGGTAGGGGGAGAGGAGAGACTTGGGGAGTGTTTGTATCCTTCATCTGGAAGGGTGGGGGGGTCGCTGGTGGGCAACAATAGCAATGGGTAGGGTGGTAGGCTGCAACAACTGCGGTGCACCAATCTTTCTAAAATTGCCTGGAGTGTGGGGGATGTTTAGTGTGCAACCACATAGAAATTTAGAAAAGAGATCGAGGGTCTGCAGGAGGAACTAAGACAGGCAAGGCAGAGTCAGGAGTGGGTTTAGCCCAATACTGGAGAGGAGGAAGGAGGGGAGATGAGGGAGGCAATTTGAGCCAACACTGGTGAGAGAGGGTCAGAAGAAGGAAAGCAGAGACAAAGGGGCCCAGGCCAGGAAGAACGATTGCCGGGAAACCAGCTCAGGAGACAAAAGACAAATGGAAGAAGGAGATAGGGACTTGTGAGGGAGGTGAAGAAGTGGCAAAAGTCATGGAGTGGAAAGAGAACAGGTTACTATGAAGAGAGGGGAGCAGGCATTTGTGAAGGGTCTTCAGAAAAAGTTTTGCACTGCTAGAGAGGAAGAAGAGGAGGAGGAGGAGGAAATGATGACATTAGAGGAGTAATTGATAAATGCCTGGACCAAACCGGAGTTGGGGAAGTTCTGCTGGGAGAATTGCAACAGGGGTAAAGGGGAAATAATGTGCAGGAGGAAGAAGAGGAGCTGGAAATGAGAGAGAGATGAATGGAAGCAAGCAGGGAGTAAGAGGGTGGAATCTTAGTGCTGGGGACTCAATACTAAGAGGAGTCAAGTGGGGTAGCAAGGGGCAGAGGCATAGTCACATTTGGGTGGAGGCCATGCCAGGAATGACAGCGGAAAGGGTGGGACAATCTGTTATGAAATATGCCAGAAGGGTGGGACAAGCCTCAATTAATTATACATCTTGGGACGAACGACCTGGCTGACAAGACAGTAGATACAGTCCAGAGGAGGTTTGAGAAACTAGGACAATTATGTGAGGGGCAGGAAGATCAGTAACTTTTCAGAGATACTTCCAGTGCCAAGAGCAAGCACAACAAGAAAGCTGAGAATAGAGGAATTTAATGGATGGCTAAGAACCTGGTGTTGTGCTAAAGGGTATGGGCTGTTGGGGTGGGTGAGGAGGGACCTGGGAGGACAGTAGTCTCTATGACAAGGACAGACTACACTTGAGTGAGAGGAAAGAAAGTGTTGAAACAAAGGATGGAGGAGTATATAGGGAAGTTAGGAATTTAAACTAGGAGCAGGGGTGGCAACTGGGCAAGAGACATGCAGAGACCACAGGTTGGGAAACCATATGAGCTTACCCCCATAACAGTGACAAAGGACAAATGGCAAGTACTACTGGTGATGCTAGTAAAGGAGGACAAGATGGGAGGGAGGGAAGGGTGGAAGGTGGTTACCCTTAATGCTAGGAGCCTTGGAAGGAAAACTGCAGAGTTGCAGGTGCTCAAGGCAGAGGAAGAGGTGGACATTGCAGCCATCACAGAAACATGGGCCACCCAATACAATGACTGGGACCTGTATGTACCAGGGTACAGGTTATTTCGTAGGGACAGGGTGATTGGGAAAGGAGGGTGTGGCATTATATGTGAAGGAAGGACTGAAGTGTGTAAGGGAGGAAGGGGAGGAGGGTAGTATGGCGTCACTTTGGATGCAAATCCAGGATTCCAAGAATAGGATTCTTAGAATGGGAGTGGTGTACAGGCCATCTCAGACGGAGGAGTTAGATAGGGAACTAGCGGGACTGATCAGGAGGACCTGCGAGAAGGGTAGTGTGGTGATTGTGGGGGACTTCAACATGCCAGGAGTGGACTGGAGTACCCAACAACCAGGAACAGCGGGAGTAGGTACTGCTGGATGCCTTCCAGGACAGCTTTCTGCTGCAAATGGTCAGTGAACCAACCAGGTTAGGGAATACCCTTGACCATGTGCTGCAAATGGGGACTTTGTGAGAGAACTTACAGTGGAGGAACCGCTGTCAGGGAGTGACCACCACTCAGTATGGCTCACATTGGATATGGGCAAGGAAGGAGTGGAATCTGGCATAAGAGTGCTGGACTTCAGGAGAGCCGACTTTGGGAGGATGGGTGAAGAGGTAAAAGGGTACCTGTCCAGAATTCAGTCTAGTATGGACACTAACCAGAGGTGGGAGCTCATAAAGCTGGGGATAGTGGAGGCAACCAAAACCTGCTGCAAGACCCAGAGCAAGAAGACTAGGGCTAGGAAACCAAGCTGGTTGAGCAAGGAGGTCATGGAAAGGTAAGGAGGAAAAAGCTGCCTTTAGGAGGTACAAGAAAACAGGGAGTGGGGAGAACAGGGAGGAGTACTTGGACGGAATCAAAGGAGGTGACAAGGGTAGTAAAGAGAGCCAAGGCATCTATGGAACTCAGGCTGGCACAAGGCATTAAAGAGGGAGAAAGGACTTCTTTAGGTACATCAGGGAGAAAAGGAGCTGTAAGGACCACATAGTAAGGATTAGGAAGGTGGGGTTGGGTGGAAGCAAGGTGCGATAAGGCAGAAGCACTAAATGATTACTTCTGCTCAGTATTTACTAAGGAGAAGGGGTGACACCCAAGGGGGAAGAATGGCAGAAACGGGGAGGGGGTGACAGATGGGGAAATCATGGAGGGCAGAGTTCGGGAGGGTTTGAAGGCACTGAGGGTGGACAAGGTGTCAGGCCCAGATAGCAGCATCACCCAGGGTACTGAAGGAGCTGGCAGAGGTCCTTGTGGGACCTTTGGCAGACCTATTTAATGCCTCACTACATTCAGGGGTGTATACCTCAGACTGGAGGATGGCTCATGGTGCCCCTCCACAAAGAGTGGCCCCAAGGATGAACCGAAACTACAGACCAGTGAGCCCCATATCCATCGTGGGTAAGCTAATGGAGACTATCCTGAAGGAGAGGCTGGTGGCCCTCCTAGAGGCCAAAGGACTGCAGGACAGCAGACAGCATGGTTTCATATGTGGCAGATCCTGCCAAACCAACCTGGTGGAGTTCTATGACTGGGTAACTAGACAACTGGACAGGGGCCATGCAGTGGATGTCCTGTATCTGGACTTCAGTAAGGCATTCGACTGGTGCCACATGGAAGGCTGGGAAGTAAGTTAGAAGGCACAGGGCGTGCAAAGCTGGTGAGATGGGTAGGGAACTTGCTTCAGGAAGGCAACAGAGGGTGGTGGTGGGTGGGGCTCTCACACCCAAGGGTAGTGATGAGCGGTGTCCCACAGGGCTCAGTGTTGGGACCAGTGTTGTTTGGGATATTCACTGCAGACATATCATTGGACATCAAGAGCAAGATCACTCTGTTTGCTGATGATACCAAGGTAGGAGCAGTGGTGGATGACCTAGAGGGTGGCAGGGATTGCAGGATGATCTGGCAAAGCTTGAAACCTGGTCAGACACCTGGCAACTGGAGTTTAATGCCAAAAGTGCGAGGTGCTGCATTTTGGGATAAGAACCCAAGGAGGAGTTACCAGCTGGGGAGTGCAGCTAGCCCAGACAGAGGAGGAGAAGGATCTGGGGTCAATGTACAACTCAGCACAATGTGGGAAGGCAGCTGCAAAGGCCAACAAAATGCTGGGGTGTATTGCAAGGGGTATATCCTTGAGGAGGAGGAGGTGATTCTGCCACTGTATAGGTCATTAGTTAGACCGCACCTGGAGTACTGCATGCAGTACTGGCACCCGTATCTAAGAGGGACATTAAGTTACTGGAGGGCGCAGCGTAGGGCAACATAGATGACCAAGGGCTGGAGGACTTATCATACGAGAGGAGGCTGAGGGAGTTGAACATGTACTCGCTGGAGAGAGGAGGGACAGGGGACATGATTGAAACCTTTAAGTACATGAAAGGAATAAACAAGACAGGTACAGAAGGGCTATTCAAAGTAAGGGAGGGAGGGGAGGAGAGACACCAGGGGCCATGATGAGTCTGGAGGGAGGAAGGTTCAGGAGGAGATGAGGAGACACCTTTTACAGAGAGGGTGGTGGCTGGGTGGAATCGTTACCTGCAGAAGTGGTATCCAGTAGAACAGTGGACTGCTTCAAAGGGGATGGGACAGCACAAGGGGAGGGTCAATGAAGGAGAAGGGTGGAAGGAGGGCAGCTGCAGAATAAGGGGTGTTAGCTGCACATTCGAGCAGACTTGATGAGACCTCTAGGCCTTCATCTGCTGGCAAATTTCGTATGAAGATTCTGCACTTTTGCAAAGATGTGTGGATGAGATGTTGCTTCTGCATCTACAGCAACTGCTTTAGCTCACTACATAGAGAAACTGGTACCAGCTGGGCAAGAGACATTGCCCTCATTCACCTGTCAGGAACTGCAAGCTGCACAGCAACAGGACAGTGCTGTTTGCAGAGTGATCCCATATCTTGACAGAGGGAGATAACCATCTAGATGAGAAATACATGGAGACCCCACCAACATTTTGAAGCTGTTTAAGCAATGGTGATAAACATGAATCATGTGACGGTATCTTGTACAGAGCCTCTAAGGATCCACTGACAAAGAAGAAGCATTTATTTACTGAAGTACATAAGGACAATGTCTTGTATGGAATCCATGATCTGGTAGGTCATCAAGGTCATGTTAGAACACTGCATCTTGCCTGGAAAAGATTCTTCTGGCCTGACATGGAAAACGGATTAAGGAGTATGTCCGGTGTTGTCAGAGGTGTGTGAATCAGAAAAGTCCAGAACCTGTAGCCAGAGCACCTTTAAAAACATCACTACAGTATATCTCTGATGGAACTAGTATGCACTGATATCTGGTCAGCAGAAGACAACAATAAATCTGTTGATGTATTAGTGTAACTGACCATTTCATAAAGTGGCACATGCCTTTCCCTGCAGAGACCAAACAGCCAAGCAAGTTGCCAAAGAAGTTACAGGATCAAGTCTTTTATGTGTATGGTTTCCAAGAAAGGATCCACCACTCAGATCAAGGGGCAAACCTTAAGAGTACACTAATACCAGAGTTGTTTGAGTTCGCTGGTATCGAGAAATCCCATACTATAGCTTACCACCCCATGGGAAATGGTGGTACTGAGAGATTCAATAGCACATTAGGTAATGTGATCTGCTCCTTCCTCCCAACGTGAAACACCATTGGTCACAGATGATACAGACCATGACTTTTGTTCAGAATTGCACTCTACATGAGACAACAGGTTTTCGCCCTTTACCTCATTTTGGCTAAGTCCCACACTACCTGTGGATGTACTGTTTCAAATGTACTGAAGTTAACTACTATACTTATGCTGTGTCCTCATTAAAGATTTGCATGAAGTGATAACTTTGACCCAGCAGCATACCACCAAAAACAGAAACACCAAGCTACAGAGTGTGGCAATTTGGCCACTCCTGTGTAATATTGCAGATATACTTTTATATTGTTTCTGTGATTTGTTCAAGCTTTAAAAGAGTTACATGCAGAGGAACTTGGGTATTTTAAATTCCTAAACAGGCCAGATGAGCTTTGACAGAGGGATACATAGTTTTACTGAAAAGGTCACAGGAAAGAGAGAATGTCTTGCAAAATATTTGACATTCCCCTGTGATCTGAGAACATGCTGCTAGCCAAGAAACTAAGAATCCCATTTCAAAGAGGACTGAAGTTCCTTGTGAGCTGATTAAAGGGAAACAGGTAATAAAATTTCAGGAGATGGGAGCAACTGTCGCCTGTAATAAAACGTACACTTCAAAGGAAAAGTGCTTTAGGTTCCAGAAACTGTCATGGTATATTTACATTTTATTAGCTGGCAGGATATTGGAACTGTAAGAGAATCTAATAAAGATGATTCCCTCAAAGTTTGGGAAAGAGCAAGAAAGACCCCTGCTGGCCTAGAAAATAAACAGCTGGACTTTGGGATAACCAAGCCTATTAAAGGCCCTCAGAACAGAGACTCAGGGCACTGTATTTTGGATACTCTTCTGACACACAAAAGAAGACAGACCACAGACCAGTGGCTACAGAAAACTGAAAACTCTTGCAGAAACTCATTTATTTTATAGACTTTGATTATCCACCGACAAGGTAGAAACTAGACAGTTACATTTCACAGTGCATTTTTATGTATGTTTCAACTTTTGTTTTGTTATTCTGTAATCAGATTTCTGAGATATTTTGTTTGTAAAGTTTGTATGATAATTAAGTAGTTTTAGTAAAGCACTTTTGCTTTTAAACTGCCTGTGAGTGATTTGTGTGTGTAGAGGTCAAAGGTTTATTCAATTCTGAGACCAGCCTGTAATTGCTAAAGTGCCACTATTCTCTGCCAAGACTAGGATCTTGAAAGGGAAGCCTGGGTGCCTTAAGTAAGGGAGATACACAGGTCTTGGGAGGAGTCTGTAAGGGGGAACTAGGTGCTGCACACCCCACTGAGAGGACACAAACAGGTTTATGGGGCAAATGCCAAAGAGCTCATAGCACCTGGGTCATCCTCCCTCCTGTGCAGCAAGGGGAAGGGTTCCTCACCTGGCTACAGACTTGAGACTGTATTTTGCTCTTACCCGGATTTAAAGAGGAAGCCCTGGGACTTCTTGGTGAGTGTTCAGTTGTGAACTCAGCGAGCAGTCTAGACAGACACATGGAGGGTATTCCTGTCCCCCTTTCACGGATTGCACTTAGGAGTGGGCACTGTGAGCTCACTGGACCAGGCCCCCAGAAGTGGGTTCTGTGACAGAGAGTACAACAAGGGATCAGAAGTGTGTCCCTTAACACTGGAGACTGAGTCCTATTAGCCAACATGGGTCAGAGAGGATGCAAGAAAACATTACTTACCATAGTAGTCTTGTTTCTTCCAAGGGAATCTTACTGTATTCTGACAATTGCAGTATGGTCTCACCATAGGACTGTCCTAGAGCCGAAATGGTTAATAGCACCTATGCTAATAGTGGAATGTTAGGCTGAAGCTCTGTTTTCAAACCACTGTCCCTGGTTGCACTTCCTGCAACCCGTCAGATTCTTATGAAGCATGCAGAAGCTAAACAAACTAGCTAACTAATCTAACAAAAACAAATCAATCCCCTTTGAAGGGCAAACACCTCTTAAATAACAAAAGGCATCTCTTAATATTCAAGTCAACAGATGCCCAAGAAACTAGTAAGTACCCACAGGTTTCCAACATCAGTTGTACAGACAGTATGCAGTGCCCTGTAGGTCCTGGCAGGAAGGAAGCTCAGAATACAGTTAGATTCCTTGGAAGAAACAAGATTGCTATGGTAAGTAATGTTTTCTTCAAACCCCAGTAAATCTTCTGACAAATGCAGACTACCCAAGCAGTGCCTTTGGAGGCGGGCAGAGAACCTATTTAGGAAACAGGCTCTGCAGGACTGCTGTACCAAACCTGTCATCACTCCTAGCCTGGGTATCCAGGCAGTAATGTTTAGTAAATGTGTGAACTGTTTTCCAGGTAGCTGCTTTGCAGATTTCCAGTAAAGGGATATCCCTTGAAGATGCTACTGATGCAGCTATTCCTCTGGTGGAGTGGGCCCTGAGCCCCTGTGGGAGCTGCTTGTCCACTTTGCCATAACAGAATTGGATACATGCCATGATCCACCTTGCTATGGACCTCTTCATGGCTGGCTTACCTTCCTACTTCTCCATAGGTCAAAAGAGTTGGGTTTGTCCTCTGTATGCTCCAAGTAGTATCTGATAGCTCTTTTCATGTCCAGGCTATGTGTCAACCTTCCCTGAAGAGGAAATGGTAAGAAAAAAGACTGATAGTGTAATGGACTGATTAAGATGGAAGTCAGATACCACCTTAGGAAAACCTATTGTTGGTCCTAAGGACCACCTTGTCCCTGTGAAATGCAATATAGTCAATCTCCATGGACAAAGCTGGAGCTCACTAATCCTCCTGGTTGAGATGATTGCAACTAAAACACAGTTTTCAAGTTGCATACTTGAGATCAGATGATGACATGGTCTCAAAAGGTGGCTGCATGAGCTTGTAATACATATGTTCAGATCCCACACTGAAATGGGAGTTGTGTGTGGTGGGTGCAAATGTAACCACCCCTTGAAGAAGTTTCTGAACACTGAATTCAAGGCCAGAGACGATGCCTTGCCTGCTGACAGGTAAGCTAAGACAGCTGCCAAATGTACTTTCAGTATGGATGGTCTCAGACCAAGGAAAGAAGGTGGGTTAGGTAATCCAGAACCACTGGCAACCCCACCTGAGTGTGGTCCAGATTCTTATTCTAGCACCAAATGGAGAATCTTTCCACTTGGATGTGTAAGTTTTCCTAGTGGAGGGCTCTAGAAACCCTAAGGACCTCCAAGACCCCTTCAGAAAGATGTAGGTCAGCATACTCTAAGTCCTCAAGAGCCAGGCCTTGAGCCTGAGAGACTGCAGGTTGGGGTATAGGATTCTGTCCTGGGAAGAAGTCAGCAAGTTGCGCTTCCTGGGAGGCTGACTAGTTTGGCAACTCATAGTGCCAGAACCAAGGAGTACCAAGGCTGCCTGGCACAGTCTGGAGCAATGATGATCATTGTAGCTGGCAAGGATCAGAGCTTGTTCAGGACCCTCAGAAGCAAAGGAAATGGAGGAAACTTCCCTGTTCAGTCCAAGATCAGGTCGTCCAATGGGACTGAGCCCCTCACTGGGGCCTGCAGCAAAACTGGGGAGCTGGTAGTTGTCTGGGGCTGCGAAAGGTCTATCTCTGGAGCGCCCCAACCTTGAACACTACCTGCAACACCTGACTGTTTAGTGATCATTAGTGATGGTTCTGATTTATCCTGCTCAGTGCATCTGCCAGCACATTGTCCTTTCATGGTAGGTGAACTGCTGACAAGACAATGCTCAGAGAATAAGCCAGCCTCCATATTTTCATGGCTTCTGTGCACAAGGGTGTTGACCTTGTGCCTCCCTACTTGTTGATGTAGTACACAGTGTCCTGACCTGCACCACCTTTCCCTGCAGCATACTGGTGAATGCCCAAAGTGCTAGGAAGACTGCTCTGAGCTCCAGCAGATTGCTGTGCAACCACGACTCCTGCTTGAGCCATGTACCATGAGCAGTGTGCTCCTCAAATGTGCCCCCACCCAAGTAGGGAAGCATCTGTGGTTAGCACCAAGGAGGGTTGTTCCAGTAGGAATGGAACTTCCAGCCTGAGGTTGTCCATGTCCAACCACCACTGAAGTGCCTGTAGAAGTGTTAGTGTGACTGGAACCAGCTTCGATAATGAATCTGTTTTCTGGTGCTAGTAGAGCCTGATGTGATACTGGACATCTCCCATCAGAAACCTTGCCCCTGACACTAGCTGTTGAGGGCTGCCATGTGGCCTAACAACTGCAGAACATGCCTGGCTGGCCTTAGGCTTTGGAGCTTGAAAGTGCCTGCTAGCTGTACCAGGCTGTCTGCCCTTGTCTGGGGAAGAAAAGCCTTTCCTCCACTGAGTCCAGTTCAGCCCCTATGAATTCCAGGAGCTGCACTGGCTGTAACACTGACTTTTTTAGGCTGACCAGGAACCCCAGTGACCATACTAGTTCCTGTCTGAGTGCGAGACTGCCTTACCTGTTGAGTGGACTGACCTATGACTAGCCAGTCATCCAGGTAAGGAAGACTACCACTCCTTGCCTCCTGAGGGTGTGCCACAACCACAGCAAAGCATTTTGTGAACACCCTTGGAGCAGAAGCAAGTCCAAAGGCATTGCCTTGAACTGGTAATGGCCTGATGGCAGTCTGAATCTGAGGAATTTTCTGTGCGACTGCCTTATAAGGATGTGAAGAATGCATCATTTAGATATAGGATGCCAACCAATCCCTTATCTTAGGGATGGAAGAACTGTTGCTATGGTCACCATCTTGAACTTTAGCTTCAGCAGATGCCTGTTTAGGTGCCTGAGATCCAGTATGGGTCACCACTCCCCTGTTTTCTTTATTGTGAGGAAGTACCTTGAATAGAGTCCTTTCCTCTCTGTGCCAAAGGAACTGGCTCTATTGCTCCCAGAGATAGGAGGTTTAAGGAACACAGATTGGTGATAAATCTTAAAAAAAAAAAAAAAACATGTTCTTCACTCATCCCCAAAACAAGTCCTGCAACTTCAAACTTCTCATTCACTCTGGGTCCTCTTTCCCCTCGAACAAGTTTGCTCCTATAAATACCTAGGGATCCATTTTGACCCTCCCTCTCCTTCCATGGACACATCGCTGCCCTAGCCACTGCCACTAATATCCGATTGGGCATCTTACATCGGTATAAACACTGCCTCCCCGAGGCTCTTCGACTCATGAGTCACCTCTCTATCCTGTCCCTAGTGGACTATGGACTGCCGGTGTATGGTGCTGCTGATCAGACCGCACTCCATAAAATTAGCACTACTCTGAATAAGGCCTGCAGGTTAATTACTGGAACACCTAGGCTGACACACACCTGTCTACTGTGCGCTAAAGCGCTGGTACTTGATCTTGGCGAGCGCCTCAAATATCTGACCTGTACCCTTACAAAAAGGCCCTCCTTGGGCTATCCCCACCAGGATTGACCACCACCATACACCGCTCTGTCCCACTAGTTCATACTGGACCTCTGGGAAAACTCTCTTGTTATCCCTAGAGCTAGGACCTCTCACGGCCAAAGAGCCTTCAGCTTTAGGGCCCCTCCTGGTTCAACACACTGCCCCCTCCATCTCCGAAGCTCCAACTATATTCGTTTCAAAACTTCCTCACGTAACCACTTTTGTTAACCGATGCTGTAATTGCTACTAGTCAAAGTCCGACCAATATTTATGACAAAGTTTATTACTGCTGCTAAGGACAACATAACTCTGGTATTGTTTGCATCCACCCTACCTGTACCAGCTTGTTTGTATCTATGTCTTAATTTACTGTTATACTTATGTGTTGTACTGTTATACTGTGTATTTTCGTTTGTCTTACTGTGACAAGGTACCTCTGTAAATGAGCCTATGGCTCAAAGGTTTTCAAACTGCTGTTTAAATAAAATAAAATAAAAATAAATAATAAATAATACTTCCTTTCCAGTAACACTGTTTCTTATGGGAGGATGGTCTGAAGACCCTTGCTCTCACAGCTTTGGCCTGAACTTGAAACTGAGAACCAGGCCTTGGCCCACTACTTCCAGGACCCACCTGTCTGTGGTGATGGTTTGTCATTCCTGGAGGTAGTGGGCCAGCCTGCCCACCTGGGTTGGGAGGTGACCTGAGCAGACACCTCAGGGGCCTGCTTAGTTGGGATGCTGAGTGCTGGGGTTCAATTCACACCCTTCTGCCCCTGCACCTAATGTAACCTCTCTGTTGTTGGTATTGGGGATAGGCCTGAGGCTAGAAGAATGGCCTATATGGATTCCTACCCTGGCTCCCCTGGTTTGTTGCTTTTGGGAATAGAAGCCTTCTCTTTAGCTGCAGCACTTTTATATGCTGTCTACAATCATCCATCTTTTTCATGTAGGTCTCTGTCTGTTCACAAGAGAGGAAGGCTCACATGGAAATCCAAGGCCTTGATCAGGATCTGCGTGTCCTGGATCAGGTTAGTAGTCCTGAGCAAAGCAAATCTCCTGAGTGAGACAGAAGAGGCCATTAGTCTGGCTGCAGTGTCACTGTTGTCCACAGCCAGCCTGAACTGGGCTTTCAAGCCTCTATACACCTTTTGCAGCCTCCTCAGATCATCTGCCATAGGGGCTGGGACAGATTTTGTGATCTCCACCACAGTGTTCTCTGATATCTGGTTACATAGGTCATGTATGAAGCCTGCCTGATGATCAGAGAGATCCCAAATATACTTTCTTAGCAGTGGAATCCATCCTTCTTGAACCTTTGTCTGGAGGGTGAGATGCCAAGGGGATGCCTGCCTTATCACAGGCGGCAGTCTGCACCACTCTCTCAAGGCTAGGGTACCCGAACAGAACTCTGCTCTGCCCTTAGCCACCCAATACTTCTTATCTATCTTTCTGTCAACCGGTGACACAGAAGTAGGGGTCTGCAGGATCTTGTTAACCTGCTTCTTCAGGGATTTATGGATGGGTAGTAACAGTCTTTTAGAGACTGGCTCATCCATTATATCCACGTAGTCCTGCTTTCTTCCTCGTTGTTGACTCCTGTAGGAAAATAGAGGGACTGGGCTACTTGTTTGATAAAGGCACAATAAGATGTATAATCCTCACCTCCTTATCAGGAAGTCACACTGATGAGGGTCTGGGGAAATATCCGGTCAATCAGTTCCTGTACTACTCATCCTCATACTCATCCTCTTCTTCCTCCTTGCCAAAGGCTCCTCTTTGTGTTCAAGGAACCGAGTAGTGCAAGAGGTAGAAAGATGAGGATGTTCTCAACCAGAACTGGAGTTCCCGGTTGGAGTGCCTGGATAATTCTGATAGCATTTGTTATCTTGTCAGCAGTCGGAACGTTACATTCTTAGGTTGCGTTCGACCGCTGCATGCTTTCTTTTTTCTCTCTCCTGCGGTTGCCGCTTAGAGGCTGTATCAGCAGAATGGTTTTTAGACAAGGAACCATCACTCTGGTCAGAGGGATGTTCCTCTGGTTCATTAGGCTGGTAGCCGGTTTGTCCTTAGCTGGGTCAGCAGCCTTATCAGACATCTTGTTCAACTAAAACTCCAGAAGACACTGTACAGGGGAGCAGCAAAGACCTTTTATTACTAGATAGGCCAGTGATAACAGCGTACAGACCTTCCACTACAGCCACAGGAAGTGCTCACCCACAAAACTCCCCCTTACTGGAGCATCTGAAACTAAGTCCCCAGATACGTAATTACATGTGTAAGCTACTTAAAATAAAGTTAACTTAACAATCTCCACTTTTCTTTAAAGACTTAAATTTTAGCCCCCTTTTATAACAGCAAAGTTTAATGTCCACATGGCTAAGTGTCTTCTTCCTCAAGCTGCTACATCCCTTTACTGAGTGCCTTTAAAAGCACAAGAGCCGATGCTCCTTTTTGCCTAGCAGTCAGCCAGTTGTTCCTTCGTGGTAGACCAGAGAACACGCTGGACCCTCCTGGCCTGGATAAGTTCTTTAATGCCACTGATTTCAAGATGAAGCTTTTCTCTGAAACCGACTTGGTTGACTTGATAGCATCAACTAGTGAATGATTGTCCACAACACATGTCACAGCTAAGATGTGTTTGGTACCACCGGTAGTGAGCTCTGGTAGAGCATTGCCAGAAAGATGGCATTATCAATTCCCTCAAGCCAAAACAAGGGTTTCCCCAGCAAGTGTGCTCGAACTACTCTTCTTATCCTTTTTGACTGCCAGGAAAGTGGTGAAAAGCGTCCTTCCTCACCCATTAAGATAATCAAGTGACCACCCTGAGTACCCCCATCCGGAGGCTGCCTAGTGATGCATCACTAAAACTACCAATTTTAAGGAGGCATCTTTTCCCAAACATTGAAATTACAAAGTCACTTGTTCTGATTTCAGTTTTCGAACAATTTTGTCTGCCTCATGTATGGTTTGAACAGTGGCTTGTTTCGTGTTAGATGCTAAGTTGCAAGCATCAAACATGACATCAGGTCTGCTCTGTCTAGCAACCCAGAGAATTTGGCCTGTCTCTGACCTCAGTTGATCCTTTTCACTTTCAGTGAGAGGATCACGTGTAACGCCTTGTGGAATCCATGTGATGGGATGAAGATTTTGTATGTAGTGTTGCTGTTGTAACTGTACGATTTTGTATGTAGTGTTGCTGTTGTAACTGCACGATTTTATCAACTGTATTGAACTCCATGCCCACATAATAAAGCTGTCATGCTCTCACGGCCACTCTTAAAGACATTTCTTAAGTGTGGTATTACTGTTGTGGCAAGTTATGTGAGCCACCCAAATGAAGTCAACAACATGGCAGGCAAGCACTCCAGCTACATTGCTATCTTGATCTAACCAGTAGAAGATGGCAGGATCCACTTGTGACATTTTTCCACCTGTATTCAGCATAGTTTTTTAACTTTGTTGTACCAGTACAGAGATGCATCTGCCAGACCATAGACACACTTTTAAGTTTCCACAGTGTTCCTTCACCTTTAGCTTCAGGTGGAGGTTTGATGTAAATATCTTGAGACAACTCTGTTCCTTGTAGGAAAGCAGATTTAATGTCCATGGAATGAAGTCTCCATTGTTTTTGACAAATTACAGTTAGAAGCAATTTTAAGGACTCTGAGGCACACGTTGGTGAGTCTTTTGGAAGTTCTTTATTGTCAAGTTCTCAAAACCTCTGCCCACCAGATGTGCTTTTGGAACTATTCCATCCGAGGTTTTTTTAGGGTACAAACCCACCTTGTAGAAATACACTTTTGTCCATTGTCTTGACTCGTCAAACACTCCATTGCTCTTCCAGCTACTGAGCTCATCTTGTTTTGCATAATCAAAAGATACTTCCTTTGTAACTAGTACATCATCTTCAGAGTGTTGCACTTGGTTGTCCATAGGTTCAATGTAAAGATTGTCTACACATGACAAGTGAACTGACCCGCTGTATCTGCAATGGCAGAGGGTTCCAAGTAGTATAAATTGTACCAGTGTTTGTTTTTCCCCTAACTTTTCCTGCACATCCAAGAACTTTGCTGTGTATGGAATCCCACTTCTCTGTCTGTATATCTAACAATTTGTTCAGGTTTAGATTGACACAGTCGTCTTGTCTTGACACATGGGGTTGCTGAATGTCCACTTCATCAGTATTTCCTGTGTCATTGGTGAAGTCTCTACTTCATCATCATTGCCTGTGCCACTCATAGTGTCCACGTTATTGTGTTCAGCATCTGGTAAATCTGTCTCACCTTTTGTGTAGCATGCTGATGGTCAGCCACCGCTCCTTCCAACTTGCTCGTTATTCACTTCCGTAACCTTGAATGATGCACCCGCATTATAGGTGCCTCCATGTCTCACAAATATTACCACGCCATCCTGACCAATGACGACACCAGGTCCTTTCCACTCTGCACAATCCATGCGTTTGTAATAGACTTTGTCACTAGTCTCATATTTTTCATCTGTAGGACAAAGTTGTTTACGCAAAGCCCGCGATTCTCTGAGCATTCTGCTTCGTGAATGCTTTCCTCACTGAGTGCAATGCTGAAATATGCTGTCCTACCCATTCACTCATAGTAGTCCCTCCAAAGCAGGTGGCTTATCAACCAGCATGGAAGGAAGATTAGGGTTCTGTCCAAACACTAGCTGGTATGGGCTGTAGCCATGGACATTCTGCATTGAGTTTTTGCCATAAGTGTCCAATCTAGGGCTGTTTTCCAATCACATTGATTAGTTGTTTTTTTACTTTCAATAGGATTTCAGTGAGTGTTAAATTATGTCGTTCCAAAGTCCATTGCTTCACGGACTGTACCCAGCAGTTGTCTTTACTTCTATATTTAAATTTTCTGCCATATCACGGATTTCATCATTGTTGAATTCTCCTCCATTGTCGCTGTATAGTTTTTTAGGTGGGCCATGCACACTTATCCAGGAATGAATAAACTGCTTCATAATTTCAGTAGGTTTCTTTGTAGTCACAATGCCTCCAGCACTGAAACGTGTGACGTGATCATTAAGTGAAGAAACCACACTCTTGGTCCTAGCTCATGAAGGTCCACAGCCACTGTTTCATTGTACTTGAAGCCATTGGTAGCCCAACAGCAGGCTTGGGCTTGGGTTTGCTGTATCTCAGGCATGTCTCACAGCTGTTCACTATCTGTTGTAGAATGGAAACACTCTCTTTATCATTATTACCAGAACTTCGCAGTAATTTCTGAAGCTTATCAACTGAAGCATGTCCAAATTGCTTGTGAAGTTTTAACAAAACTCTGTGCTTTTCATCTGTGGACATGTTCTCTGTCACTGTTAAAATCTCATTTTCATGGACTCTCTGTAATGTCTTTGTCTAGAATGCTGACACAATAATGTCCTGAAGTAGTAAGCTCAAGTATGACTGGTTGTTTAAACATCACCGCGTTGTCATTTTAATGTCTAGCACTGCCCTGCCTTCTTTAAGGAAGTTTTGCTTAACAACAAAGGAATATCTGTAGGAACAACCTCCGTTCTATGTGACATTTTGTCTTACCTATTTTTGCTGGGATTTCAACTCTTTGATGGAATGCACAACTCTTCCATCTCCAAATTTGAAAGCTCTGCAACTTGGTATGTCCACCATGTTGTGCACTACACCTTGTCTAAGTTCATTTACATAGCTATCTAGCCATTTTTCTCCACAGACTGTGCATGTACACAGAGTATCAATGACTGCAGATCCTAAAGACTCTACCATAAATACCTCTGCATCGGTAGCTAACTCCTTTGAAAACAATGTGATGTTACACTGCTCTACTTCATCTATATTTGTTTTTTTCCTCTATTAACTTCACTTGTTCATTTTTGTGCTGGCATTCTTGGCCCAATGATAAGTGCTTTGGCAAATGGCACATTTGATCTTCTCCCATATCTATCCAACAGATTTTTGCCAGACAATGGCGCCTCTTGTAGGTCGTTTTGATAGCGTGCCATGCTATCCTGTTTTTTCTTTTGCTCAGAGAAATCGTTGCATCTTGACCCACGTGAATTCCCTCTATGACTGGTACAATAGATGTCTTATCGCCAAAATCCTCTTTAATGCTGACTTAATTGATGCAAATGTCAGGCTTGTACAGGCAGTTCAAGCCAACTGTTTATCCTTCACATCTAAGCATGAAGTATCTAACAACTTGAAAGCTAGCACAGCATCTGGCAGAATCATATTGTGTTTGCGCATGACAGTGTACCTTTGCTCAAAGTCAATAATAAAGTCTGTCATCGACGTTGCGCTGCCTCTAGCAATCCGGTCAAAATTAGTATATGCGTTGTAAGTCTGATCCTTCTCCTCCTTGAGAAACACGTCATCAAGTGCTCTGATTAACGTCTCCATTCCGTATCTTTGTTTAAATCTTCTGCTGAAATTTCCAATCCAATGTCCCTTGCTCTACACTTGAGGCGAAAGTCGACCGTTAGCACTTGTTTTTTTTTTTTTCAGTTCGCACACGTTGCCATATTCCAGCGTAATTTTTCCAGCTTACACGCCTTTCTCATCAAATGCAGGCAGGACCCTGTAATTGCTAACCATCCTCTGCTACCAATGTTCAAATAAAACTCCAGAAGA
This sequence comes from Neoceratodus forsteri, assembly GCA_016271365.2. Classification (NCBI taxonomy): domain Eukaryota; kingdom Metazoa; phylum Chordata; order Ceratodontiformes; family Ceratodontidae; genus Neoceratodus; species Neoceratodus forsteri. Next base: position 338,850,902 of record CM057459.1, read on the forward strand.
CACTGTACAGGGCGCAGCAAAGACCTTTTATTACTAGACAGGCCAGTGATAACAGCTTACAGACCTTCCACTACAGCCACAGGAAGTGCTCACCCACAAAAACTCCCCTTACTGAAGCACCTGAAACTAAATCCCCAGGTACCGTAATTACATATGTAGAAGGCTACTTAAAATAAAGTTAACTTAACAATCTTCTCCTGCAGTTGTTTAAGTCGCCTCTCAAGCATCGACTGAGGAAGTTTTTGCAAATTTCACAGTCCTCCTTGAGGTGGTTAAGCCCAAAGCAAAATACACAAACTAAATGAGGATCTGCTTTGGTGAACGGTTCCTCAACTCTGTATCAATCAATCAAGCAATCAGTTTTATTTATATGGCACCTTTCAATTGCCAAGGTGCCTAACAAAATGAGTTAAACAACTATAGCATTAAATCACATATATTATAAATATTATAAAAATGTAGATAAAACCAACAAACAGTGTTTGAGTCATTCCCCAATGCTTGAATCCATAAAAAGTTTTAAGAGCCTGTTTAAATCCCTCACGGTTGTGCACTCACGTAGCTGACGGGTAGAGAATTCCAAAGGATAGGGTCTGCATGCATAAATGCATGGGCCCCGGAAGATTTTAAGCAAACCCTTGGAATCTCTAGCAACCCCTCATCAGCCAAGCGGAGCAATCGTCCAGGGCAGTAAGGGACCAGAAGCTCTTTCAGGTAGTCCGGACCCTGTCTGTGTAGGGCTTTATAAGTCAGAAGTTCCAACTCTGAAGGTGATTCGCCACTCTACCGGCAGCCAGTGCAGTTCGCAAGAGCACCAGAGAAATATGACAGGACCGAGAGGTTCCTGTCAGTAACTAGGCCGCAGTGTTCTGCACCAGCTGTAGCGTGAATGTCCACCCCTGGTAGCCCTAGGTATAGGGCACTGCAGTAATCCAGCAGTGAGGACACAAAGGCATGGACCAACGTGGGAAGGTAACTGGACGGAACAAGATGCTTAACTCTGGAGATATTCCTCAGATGGTAAAGAGGATTTGGCGACAGTCGACACCTGCGAACATAGGCCAACACTTGTCAAAGATTACCCCAGGTTTCGCACCTGCTCGAGGTCAGGAGTGGTAAACCCCAAGAAAAAGTCCTGAGGGTGAACCCACCCCAAACCCCTGTCCGGTGACCCGGGTCCACTACCAGCACCTCAGACTTTTCCGAGTTCAACCTCAGCCAGCTCGAACTCATCCACTCCTGGATTTCTACGAGGCAGTTATTGAATACTGAGAGAGCTCTATCCTGGTCAGGTGCAAAGAAAGGTAGAGCTGAGTATCATCAGCATAGCAGTGAAACCTCAGCCCATACCTTCTTACAATGTCTCCGAGGGTAGCATTTACACTGCGAACAGCATGGGGACAACACCGATCCCTGAGGAACCCAACATGATAATGGATCTGGGTCAGAGGAATAAATCCCGACACCACCCTCTGAGTTCTTCCAGTGATGAAAGATGAAAACCACCTGAGGACCGACTGACAAGCCACAGATAAACCTCAAGTGATCGAGCAGAACCCCATGGTCCACGGTGTCAAAAGCTGAAGAGAGATCTAGAAGAACCAAGATGGAGTGGTTCTTCTGATTTCTTGCCATCAGGAGATAATTGAGCACCTGAATCAACGCCATCTCAGTACTGTGCCTCTTTCAAAAACTGAACAGGAGAGGTTCATAGATATGGATGGTCAAATGGTTCTCCAGTTGTATGGCTACTAATTTCTCGATCACCTTCCCATAAAGGGAGGTTCGAGATTGGTCTGTAGTTTGCATGGCAGTCTGGGTCCAAAGAAGCTTTCTTCAGGAGGGTGTCACCACCACCACCTCCTTCAGGGAGCTAGGAAACTCACCTGTTTCTAAGGAGCACCAGACTGTCCATGCTAGGACCAGACCAAGGATGTTGCTGCAACCCAAAATTAGGTTGGTTGGTCCTGGGCCCAAACTACAGCACATAGGGTGCATACCCTGGACAATCCGCATGATATCCACAAACTCCGCTGCCTGAAGGTACTCCAGGAAAACCAAGGGCAGTGACCGAATACCAATTCAAAGCAATGCCCATAGAGTGTGCGGTTGGAGTTCCATTCTGATGTCAACCACCTTAGCCGCAAGAATCGAGCAAGCTCATTGCACTCAACTTGCAAAAACGCTTTCGGACCTGTAGACAGGCTGGGTTGCACAATCTGTTCACGGTTAGAAAAGCTGAGCTGGTCGATTCTGAGTGGCCGCAATCTCCCCAGACAGGAACCTCGTTCTTATGGGTGATTGAGGATTGATAGGCTTGATAATGGTCCATCAATCTAAGGTGATCGGCATCAGGGCAGATCTCCACCAGCAATGCTCTAACCTTGTCCTAGTTGCCACATCTCCCTCAAGGACTCATCAAACCAAGGGGACTGAGGGTGAAGGGAGAGGACGAACTCAGACAGGAGCAATGACATCCAGGGCTGTAGAAATGGCCTTATTATAGGCCATCACTAGGCTTCTGGGTCATTGTTTGCCAATGGAAGGATCGATAGGTGAAGCACTGGCTGCCAGGCCTTCCGAGCTATATCTCGAAAGGGCAGTACCTGACCATCTCCAGGGGTAGGCCTTCCACAAGGGGGGGCACAAAACTGAACCGCATGGTGTAATGATCGGACCATCCGACTAGTTCCACCCCAAAATCCGAGGCTTCGATCCCCAGGAGGAGGACTAAGTCAAGAGTGTGACTTGTTTATGGGTAGCAGTGGAAACAATCTGCGTAAGGCCCACAGATGTCATCAACTGGAGGAAGTGCTGACCAATTGCGAGAGTTTGTCATTGACCCAGGCGTTAAAGTAACCCAGGACCTTCAGCCTGGGCGACTCAAATGCCATATCGATCACAAAGTCCGCCACTTACTGAAGGAACCGCTTCATCCCTGAGTGGATGGCAGATGAGGGCGATCCTAAACCTACACCTGCTACCACAGTACACTCAAATCAATCAATCACTTTATTTAACCAGCCATAAACACCATTGAGCAAGCTTATTTTCAAGGTGGCCCTGGGCATTAATACTGTACAATACAGTACACTTCATAAGATTAAATGACTGTATTAATTTTATTCTACTATCTAGTAGGAGTGGTGTACTTTGTTTCCAGAATCTGACAAGTAACCAGGTTAATTCTAGAGTCAGTGAAAACACAGTGAAATGACTGAGTCTCTGTACAATGTACAATATTGGAAACCTGTGGGGCCTATTCATTTCTTGGTCTGTGACATTTATCGGTCTATTAAACCAAGAACTGAGGAATTAACCTAGTCACTTGTCAGATTCTTAGAAAACAAAAGTACACCGCCTTTACTGGATGGTGGAAATAAAATTAATACAGACCGTAGCAAATATTTAAATAAGGTAAATACGTTGGTTCCTCTTAGTTAAAAGAACTGCTAAGGAATCGAAACAAATAACTCAAACTCACTCAATCTAGACTAAGTCTACCTGTGAACCAAGGACAGTGCTTCAAAAATTGAAATAAACGGACTTCAAAAAAGCTAAACAAAATTCTTCAGTCAAAGTAAGGAGAGCTCCCGGAGACGCCTTACCGAGGCAGGTGGAGTAAAGAATTTGACAGTTTCAGGAAGTGCAACCAGGGACAGCAGTTTGAAAACCAAGCTCAAGCCTAACATTCTATTATTAGCATAGGTTCTATTAACCATTTCAGCTCCAGGTCAGGCCTATGGTGAGACCATACTGCATTTGTTCAGAATACAGTAAGATTTCCTGGGGTTTGAAGAACTGGCTGACAAATGGGAACCAACAGTATATACTGTAATTTCTCAGAATCCATGAATACATGTCTATGAGATCCAGGACAACTCTGGCAAGATCAAAGTGGTGCATCTTATTTGAAACTTGCTACTGCCAGCACATTTTCTACGATTACTTACTCCAGATGAGGTTTCTTTAGTTCTATCCAGTAATGTAAAGTTGAAACAGCTTGTGATTCCCAGTCTGTAAGTCACATCCCTACTTCGACTGAGGAGGACCCAGCCACTCATATAAATTCTTGGATAATTGAAATTACAAATTACCTGTTGCTCCCAGATTTCCAATGCAGCGGACTTGGGACTCCATTTCAGCTGTGGCACCATGCGTTCCTGGCACAGTAAATGGCGAATCGCCCATTCAGAGACTGCTGACACCAATATTGTTCTTGACTACATTCCTCTAGTTCAGAGTCTGTTACCATCCCACTATTGTTCAGCCTAATGTGAATATGGGCTGTGAACCTGTTAGAACCAGAGCAGGTAGAGTTCCAAAACCAGTGACCAGACTAATCAAGGCTCTGACCCAACAAGTTGTTACTCTGAACCCCAAACCTTCTTTCAACAAGTGGGTCAAATCAGTATCCAATATTTTTAAGGGTTAAGATGTGTGATCCTGTGTAATCCTGTATTATTCTCTGCCTGTTTACACATTAGTGAAACTAGTTCTTGAATCTTGCATTACTGTACCACTGTTACTACTATGGTAGTGTTGCTATGGATGTATGTTTAAAGAGCACGGGTATGTGGTGTATTCGGCATCATATTATTCTATGGGGAACTTGAGGCCTGATCAACCTCATAGCCCTTTGATCCACCTGCTGGGTAGCTCTATGCTGCGGTTAAAGATGTGTACCTTTATGTAACTTGTGCTCGAGTGTGTCCGTGTGTATCCACAGTATGTCCATGACCAAACCTAAATTCTATATGCTCTTTCAACAATATTAGCAATTTTAAGTGGAACTCATGGGGGAGGGAGTGTAATAAAGTACTTAGTCTGAAATATATTCCCCTAAATTCTTGCTGCAGTACAGTACTTTTGGCACTGAATTTTAACTGCCAGACCTTGACAATCCTCTGGTTTTGTAGGTCCCTCTGCATACCCCATATTCCCTCATCACTATCCACCCTTCCACACAGTTTTTTATCAACTGTGAAAAGACACAGCCTGCCCTGGATTCCTCACCAATGTTACTAATGAACATGATGAAGAGGACCAGACCCAGGACAGATACCTGTGGAACCCTTCTTGTAACTGCTCTTTCTTCTGATTTAACCCCGTTGACCACCACCTCTGCTGCCTCCCTTCAAGCCACCTACCCACCTAGTTCACTACAGTTTTAGCTGCACCCAGATCTTCCATCTTTCTGAGCAACCTTTGTGCAGTACCGAATCAAAATCCTTGCTGAAGTCAAAGTACAGCAGATCCACTGCATAGCTCTTGTCTACTTTTGGTCATCCAGCCAAACAAAAATCAGGTTAGTCTGACAAGACCGTCCCATCATGAAACTGTGTTGTTTGCTATCCTGGAGCCATTGCTGTCTAGGTAGTCAATGAGGTTCTCCTGATTAGTGATTCCATCAGCTTCCCCATGATGAAAGTCAAACAGATAGGGCTGTAGTTTCCTAGTCGCTCCCTATCCCTCCTTTTATGAAGTGGTACAATGCCTGCCATTCTCCATTCCTTGGAACTTCCCCAGACCTAAATAAGCTGTTGAACAGCCCAGCCTGTGGTTCAGCCAATTCTGCTGCTAATTCTCTAAATATCCTCGGATGCAACCCATCTGGTCCTGGGACTTTTATCTAAGGGCTGCTAGCCCTTTCAGAACCCTCTCACTAGTAAGTATTGGCTGCCTCATTTCTGGGACTCCCTTAGTGGCTGCTTTGATGCCGCTTTCTGGCACGGACACGCCATCCTCCTTTGGTGAATACTAAGCAAAAATAGTCATTCAGGACAGCAGCCTTTTACTTATCCTCCTCTATCACTCTACCTCCTCAACTAGCCACATGATGACCCCCTTTTTTTTCACTTATATATCTAAAAACATTTTTTCTCCTTCTTGACCCTCCGCTACATGAAACTCCGTGTCTGCCCTCTCTCTCTGGCGGCCCTCTTTTCTCCCTATTTTTCTGTAGATAATCCTCCCATTCTGTCTCCCCTGCTTTTCCTTGTATTTACAGAAGGCCTTATTTTGGCCCTAACCACTTCCCTGAACCTAGTTTGTGAACCACAGTGGACTCTTAAACCTGTTTTTTAGACACTGTTCTTATGCTTGCCTTTGATGCTTCAAGATGGCTCCCTTTATTGGCCCCATCTCCTTCACTCCTTGTGTCCTCTACCACTACTAACTTGTGCCTGACCAGTTCCCTCAACCTATCAAAGACTGCCCTTCTAAAGTCAAGAACTTTGGCTCATGTTAGTGAGTTGCAGCCCCAAGGGCTACTTCAAACCACACAGAGTTGTGATTGCTGTTCCCTAGCAGGTCTCCTACTCCCACAGCACCCACCATCTTTGAGTTGGTAAGCACCACATCAAGGATTGCATTCTGCCTGGTAGGTTCCTTAACAAGCAGTCCAGGAAGGCATCCAGTAATGTCTGTCTCCTGGCATTGTTGGACACCAGGACCTTCCAGTCAACATCAGGCAGGTTTCAGGTCCCCAACACCACTACTTCCCTTTAAGTTCCTCGTCGAGTTCTCTGTCCTTTCTTCCCTTGCCCTGGAGGCCTACAGATCACCCCAATTGCACTTTCCTGCTTGAGGCTGCCATGAGTTGCACCCATATTGACTCAGCCTCCCCACTGCTACTTCTAATACTTCCATCTTCTGCCACTTCAATGCCCTCCTTTACAAAAGGGTAACTCCTCCTCCCACCAGTCCTTTATCCCTCCTGAACAGTGAATACCCAGGGACGGTAATCTCCTGTCATTTTATCTGTAGCCCATGCTTCTGTGATGCCCTTCAGTGCTACAAAGGAGACATGGCCAGGCTGGTGGGTGCAAAGACTGATCAAGGCCATGGATGCTGTGCACTGGTTGTTGCCTGGGCAGCTGTGTCTGATGTGTAGGTGGTCACAATGTGCAACAATGGTGGAGCATGGTGGCACACCAGCAGGGCACAGTGCACTGGGACTAAGAGGCATGGCTGGGAATGACTGAATCACCCACACCACCCATAGCAATGTTGTCATGGAAAGATAACACTGCGGGCAGAGCATACAGAGTCTCACAGCCCAACGTGTGGTGGCAAGGCCGCTAAGGTCAGGAGCTGCAGGGCACCGCAGTAGCAGCATGTTGCAGGCACATATGTGGGACACGTACAGCCAACATCATAATATGCCAGCCAACAAAGGGTGGAAGCAGGACAGCCAACTGGCATGCCCAAGGACAGCATGTGACTGTGGAAGGGGTGCAACGTGTGGGGCACCTGCAGTGCACTGGCCAGGCAAGCCTGGGGCACCGTGATGTGGCACTGCACAGCGGACACCAAACAGGGCAACACAGCACAGTAAAATGGGTTGCATGTGACCATGAAGCCCTGGTGGACCAGGGCACATGCTGCTAAAGTGGCATCTGCTGCAACATGGTACTGCACTCATGCAGCAGGGTTGCGTGAGTGTTACCGCAATTTCTATAAATACAAGGAAAAAGCAGGGGAGGCAGAATGAGAGGATTATCTACAGCAAGTCAGCAAGTTAGCTTCATAATGTACCACCACAGCCGAAAGGTCTGTTTTCAGTGTGGCCTGCAAATTTTGTGAAGTGATTCCAAAAGGCAGCACTTTTTCCTATCAACACAAATGTGGTATTTGAAATTAAACATTTATTAATTGTTCTAGCCTAGGTTATTTACTTGGCAACATGTGAATCATGAATGCAATGCTTTTTATGGGAAAACGACCAGGATGTTGAAGCAGAGGGCTGAGGAACACCTTTAGTGACATAAGGTCTAGTAATGAAAAGAATGCATTGGCAAAACATACTATGCAGACTTGTAGTGGTTCCCACAAATTTCAGTTCTATGATATCGAAAAGGTTGCCATGGGATCAAGAGGGTGATTTGGAAAATAAAATCCTATGCAGGAAGCATTTTGTATATACCAACTGGATGCTTTAAAACCACCAGGGCACAATGACAGCTTCGACATTTCTTTGTTCCTCAAGAAGCAGCTATATGCATTGTCTGATTCAAGTATCCCTTATGCTCTGTGTCCTCTCTTCCTTCTTATCACCCCAGCTTTCTCCCTTTTCTTAGTTTTATGTAGGTTTGTAATTCCCCTTGCTTTGATCCCCACCATCCCTATATGTTTCCTTCTTCTTCTCTGTTTCTGGGCACTTTCAGTGTGGTCATGCCTCCTGTATCCCTAGATCTAGAACAATAATGTACATTTCTGTTTTGTTGTGATGTATTGCACTGTTGCTCACTTGAGATTTCATACAGTCTATCTGTTCTTTTCATTTTGAAGCTATGAATGCCAACTACTGCCCTAGTATTCTGAATAGACAACCAGTGGAGAGATGTGGCACTTTGTGGAGTTGCTGTGTGTCACAGGCTGTTTTAGGACCACTGAACTGATTATATTGGTAACGGCAGTATCTGTTAAGATTTGTTCTATATTTCTGAAATTTGACTTTCCTAAATGGCCTGTTATGAGTTCTGGCACTAGATGTTCCATGGATTGTGTGTATTGAGAATATTTATTATTCTTTATTTAAAGGAGTATAATTACTAACATAGAGACATAGAAACTGACAGCAGATAAGGACTATTTGGCCCACCTAATGCCTATTTTCTCTACCTACTGCAATACCGCAGATCCTGCGTTTACCCTCTCTTTCCTACTGCTAGGGTTCCCTTGTGCCTATCCCATGCATTCTTGAATTCCCCAACCTTTTTACCCCCACCACCTCCACTGTTCCATGCATTCAACACCCTTCTGTGAAAAAATGCTTCCTCATATTACTCCTGACTCTAGCCCCTCCAGCCTCTTATCATGGCCCCATGTTCTTGAACATCTTCCTTTCCAAAAGGTGCTACCTCTTGTACCTTATTTATGCCCATGAGGTATTCAAGGTCTCTATCATATCCCCATCTCTCTCCTCTCTTCCACAGTATACATACTGAGGTCTTCTAGTCTCTCCTTATATGACTTTTGGTGCAGACCCTGCACTGAACTTCCTCTACTCTGTCTATGTCCTTCCAGAGATGCAGCCTCCAGAACTGGACACAGGACTCTAGATGGGGTTTCACCAATGATTTGTACAGTGGTGTCACCACTTCCTTTAGGGCTGCAGTAGGCAGAGCCCTGCAGACCTTCTTGCCTTCAGAAAAGGATTCTGCATTCCTTGCATTCTTTGTGACCGAACAACATGTTACGGTTACACCACAGTAGCCTCCACGTCCATGAAGCGCCACTCTGCACTATTTTTTAACTGAAAAAAACATTGGGAGTATCTCTGATCATGACACTGGGGATTTGGCACCCCAGTGTCATTCTGATGTTTGTGGGGGTGGGTGGAGGGTGCTGAGGGAGGGTCGGGTAGGGGAATTTAATTTTAAAGAAAAAATCAAACGGCAGCTATCTTTCACATGGCAGAGTGTGCCCTGTGGTTCTGCCCTGACCGTCATTTGTTTTTTCTTTAAAGTTAGAGTTATCCCCACCCAACCTCCTTCTCAGCACCCCTCAAAATACCAGAGTGACACTGAAGGGTGCCCAGTCCCCCAGTGTCCCGATGTAGAATGCACAATTTTTTTAATGTGACCCCCACTACTGCATGCGCAATTATTTTTTCTTTTTAAAACAAATATATATATTATATATAGGGGATATGACATGGCCTGAGTGAAGATATCATATCTATCTTCATGACAGGCCAATATTAATATCATGACTATCTCACGGTGGCCGCCACTCGCGGACTCTTGATGTCGATGGCCTCGAGTGAAGATAAATATGATATCTTCACTCAGGCCATGTCATGTTCTGTTTATACAACATATGTTTTGACCATCAGAGACAATCCATAAATCCCCTACTTAACATAATACCTACATATTTGATTTACCAAGCAGGTACAATCCCTATATATTAGATTTGCCAGGGAGATGCATGGCCTGCACTCACCCTCATGTAATTCTGACATTTGGTTAATACTTTAATAGATGGTAAACAATGTATTAAAAAATACAGTCCCCCCAGTACAGCAAGCAGCTCCATGACTGTATCCCTCCGCCAGTAGTCTGACAAATGGTTGATAATATTATAATTCCTAAGAAATACATGCTTAAAAATCATTATCTGGTTGATTCTGCTGTAATTGTTAAATACTTATTTAAACCATTGTCTGGCTGATCCTGTTATTTTCTCCCAGTTTTAGGCAAGAGCGCAGTTTCAGTGTTGATGTGTACATTTTAGCGTGGCTGGCGCTTTGTATACTGTAAAATAAGGAAGTAGCTGAGGTTTAAAACAAGGCACTGCACCTGTCAAAAGTCTAAAAACTGTGGCTTTTCCCCCACTTTTTCCTTGGTTTTCTAATGTTTGTTTGAAATAAAGTGACAAGTAGTAGAAAGAGGACAGAGAGAGAGAATCTGCAACATCAAGAAAACGACGCAGAGTCAGCGAGTGTTGCTATAGCAACGTCAGGCCGACTTACATGCTCACTTTCCTAAAGTTGCAGATTCTCTTTCGTTCCTCCGACCTCTTCTGCTCTTTGTCAGATTATTTCAAACAAGCATAGGAAAAGTAAGGTAAAAACAGTTCTTAAAGTTTTGTCAGGCAGAGTGGCTTACTTTAAATCTTGGCTACTTTCTTATTTTAGAGTATACAAAGGGCTTGGTCACGCTACAAACGTACAGTAGGAAAACTGAAACTGCTTCTCGACTAAAACCAGGAGAATATGTCAGGATCAACCAGATAAGTTTTTTTACTATTTCTTACGCAGTAATGAAAGATGAGAGTCATGGTAGTAAGGAAGGTTGCAGGTGTGGAGTGATAGTCACAACAGAGGAGCGCCTATTTCTAGCATGCTGAACAGAACACCTTTCACTTTCATTACGGTGACATATAGGAATGTGGAGATAACAGTGATATCTTCACATGTGAAGATATCACTGATATCTCCACGACCTGGAAGAGATATTACTTTTATCCTGGTGTTTATGTCAAAACGTATGTTGTATAAATATATACTGTATATATATATATATATATATATATATATATATATATCCCCTCACTTGACTCTTCCTCTTGTGACATTTGGACAGCTGGTTCTGATCGCTGTCTGATTTTTGTAATATAAAATGGGTGACTGAGTGTTCTCATGAGACATGCTGAAACAGCCTGTGGAATCACACGCACCCTCAGGTTTTAGCTACAAGGTGTTACCTGGAAGGCCAGGAGATAATTACAGGTTAGAAGAGACCCAAATTAGGATCTCCTGTTTATCTAGCTTAATTGTAGCTTGCCAGCTGCTAGGCTGGAAATCATAAACTTTTATGGTGTTTATAGGAAGGATACAGGTTATGTCATGGGGTGCAAAAGTCATAAAGGTCCTTTGATGTCCCTGAGAGGAAGCTGCTCATGGATGAAAGAAGGGACTTAAAAATTACAAATTTTATTGGAAGTCATATGGAAACAATTTTTTCTGCTGATGTCACCTATTAATTTACCTCATGACACAAGACATCCTGACTGTATTATTTTTAATAAACAGAGGAGGAGCTGGGTGACATCATGGAGAAGGCAGGGTCAAGACAGTGTTTTAATTATGCTGTAACAGACTTTTACTGACACACTTGTTTGGACTCTGAAAAAGAAACATCTACAGCACTATAAGAAGATAAGAATATATTAGGTAGACAGGCCTAAGTGTATTATTGGTAGGAATTTGCACTTTTTAAACCTTAATGTTTTAAAAGATTGTATGTTTTGTGATATATGGTTCTGTGTTTTACATTTTTATCTATTTTAAGTAAACCTCTATGTTTAGAGACTACCTGGTGTGCCTTTGAAATTCTTTCTTTGACAAGGGAAGCATAAATGGTTAAAGCTGACACTGTACAAAGCTTACTGGTTTTACCAAACTGGGAAAAGGTAAGAGTTTATTCTGAGGTCTTTAACAGAATTTTAGGGTTCATTCTGTATGCCTGATTAGGTGCCTGTGGGCAAAGATATTCTGGCCCCAGAAGAGCAGAATTATCTGAGCCTGTACACTGGGTATGATAGGAAGAGGTTCAGTTTGAATCCCTCCAGAACTTGAGACCAAAGTTTGATTCACGCACAAAACAGACAGGAGGGTTACCCTGTTCCGTTAACTGTTACAATACTGCACTCGGAGGTTAGCACTGTGGAAGCAGAGGGCCTGACCTGCTGAGTGGGGTTGTGACACCTCTCAGCACCACCCACCCACAACCATAAGAGTGACACTAGGGGTGCCCAATCCCGAGTGTCCCAATGAGGAATCCTCCGTGCATTATTGAAACCTTAAAACTCGCGAAAGAAAACATCCACCGATGTCTTTTGCGTCATAACCGCCTCCCCACACCCACCCAACTCTCCCACTCAGCATTCACCACCCCGCCCCCCAAAGTCCTTACTTACCCATCAGGTGTCTACTGCCATAATCCTCTCTGACCGTAGACACGCTCTTCACTCTTTAAAGCCTGACCGCGAACTGAAGAAACAGGTATTTGGTTTAATGTATTTCAATGGGGTTTTGAACTTAGTGGCATAACTTGAGCATTTTTGCATATTTTGGCCAAACTTTTCAACGTGTCTTCCTTGGGACCTATCTCATGAACAGTTGCACTGTCATTAGATTTGTCCCGAAGGTGATTTTGCGTCCCTGGGCAAAATCACCTTCGGGCAGGAGTTGGAACATTTTCTCTGCCCTGTTCATGAGGCAGGTCATAAGAAGGCTCTGTTGAAAATTGGTGTCAAAATATTAAAAAACAAAGTTATGAGCCTACATTGAATTTTGCGAATACAGGCTCAGTAATTTTGGTAATTTTCAATATATTCCCTCAAATTCAAACACAGCGATATCTTTACAGTACTCACATGAGTGTGACAGCTGTCATTCTCAAATCCTGCCACAAATGTTTTTTTTTTACATCCCGAAGGTGATTTCCTGGTCCCTGAGCGCAAAGTACAGTTAAGTAAGAACTTACCATAACAGTAGATCTTCGAGAACAGCTCTTGCAGCAGGTTACACCATTAGAACTGAAGTCAACAGGCTGCAAGACCCCAGGAAAACTTCTAGCTAGCTACACCCAGCAGGGGACCGCCCCGATGGCCCCGCCCGACGTCCACTCATAAAAGGGCGGTCCCCAGCATCCCACAGTTCTCCCACCAGAGACTCCTGGAATAGCGATCTGATTCTGAAGGGAAACCAAGGCTCTGCTTCCAGGGGAAGACCAATGAAATTTGTCTGAAATTTAAATGAAGAGAAGTAGGCCTCCTGAGGGGAAAGTGAGGGAACTATTGCTGCAAGAGCTGTTCTCAAAGATCTACTGTTATGGTAAGTTCTTACGTAACTGTACTATCTTACTTTAAGAAACAGCTCTTGCAGCAGGTTACACCATTAGGAATGAGTTCCAAGCAGTACTGGTAAAGCCCCTTATTTGGGAGGGGGTTGTCGAGGGCAAGAGAGAGAGACAACGTGGGAGACCTCTTAGGAAAGTAGCCCTGAAGGACTGCAAGTCCAAACCCACCCTGCACCTGGAAGCAATGTCCAGGCTATGTGCCTGAAGAATGCGTGCACTTTGCTCGAGGTAGCTGCTGCACAAATGGTGAGGCTGACACATTCCACAGAGAAGCAACCAAAGTAGCTACAGCTCTGGTTGAGTGACCCTTTACCTGCCCAGGGAAGGCTTGTTCCACTTCTGGTAGCAGAAAAGTGATACAGTTTTCAACCACTTCACTAGTGTCTGCTTGGACACTTGGTGCCCCGATCACTCTGTGGGTGAAGGATACAAACAACTGATCAGATTTCGGAGGCTTGCCCTGGTCAGATAATACCCGAGGATTATGTGTACGTCTAAGATGTGAAGGAGAGTTTCCCTCTTATTGGAGTATTTGGGAAGCAGACTGGCAAATCTATGTCCTGACTTGACGGTAAGTTCTGACACTACCTTGGGAAGGAACTTGGATTAGTTCTCAAGGACACCATGTCCTTGTGAAAAATTAAATAGGGTTCCTTGTACATAAGTATGGGCTCCAAAATCTTCCTTGCTGAGGTGACTGCAACTAAAAATAACACCTTCAAAGAGAGAAAGCGTAGTTGCAATCCACGGCTTTTTCAAAGGAGGCCATGTCAGCTGCTCTAACACAAAAAGGAGGTCCCAAGGGGAACTGGTTCCCTAATGGGTGTCTTTAGATGGAGAATGCCACGCAGAAGCCACGCGATACCTCTAATCGTGCTAGTGATTTCTGCCCAATCAGTGCAGGATATGCTGAAATAAGCGCAGAAGTGCACCTTGAGTGAAGAATGCATAGAGCCCGCTTGTGATAAGGAAAGGAGGCAATCTAGAAACCGACCTTTCTGAGCATCTAAGCGTTCTAGACTATAGGCAGCTGCCCAGAGGCAAAACCAGTGCCACTTCATGGCGTAGGTGGCATGGGTTGAAGGCTTTCTTGCTGCCATAAGGACATCTGCCACTTCATCCGATGCACCCCATGTCTGAATATGGCTATGTCTTTACAGTCAGGTGTGCAGGTTCAGAGACTTGAGGTTCAGATGAACCACAGACCCATCTCCCTGGGACAGCAAGTGCAAGCTGACTGGAAGGGTAACTGGTGAGTCGGTGCCAAATGGTGAAGAAGGGAAACCATATTTGTCTGGGCCAGAATGGCACTACCAGGATCATGGTCACTCCTTCTGCCTGCAGCTTGAGCAGAACCCTCTGGATCAAAGGGAAGGAGGGAAGGCATAGGAAACCTGCCCAACCAAGAGAGGGACAACGTCTCACCAGAAAACACCAGGCCCTGGATCTAGCGAGCAGAAAGAAAAAATTACTCACCTTAGTAATGTTGTTTCTTCTAATGGAGTCTTGCTGTATTCTGAAATATGCAGTTAGGTCCTGTCTTTCAACTGCCCTGGAGAACAAAGAGTTAAACTTTCCATGGCCAGCATGGAATGTTCACCATGACTCGGTTGAAGCCCCTGTCTGCTGTTGTTTAAACTCCATCCATCAGATCTTTACGAGCAATACTCAGTAGAAGTTCTGTGTAGAAACTGTAACACTCACACTAGCCAACTGGCAACTAAATTTATATAAAAGGGTTTTTGGTTTCAAAGCAAAGACTCAAGTTAGGAAACCCAAAAACAAAACACATCCCAAAACACAACATTCACCCAAAATAAAGGAGGGTGAAAAGGGACACCCTAGGGTGGCAACACTGCTCCTGCCCACCCACATCCCAAAAACCAGGTTCTGAGGAGGAGGGGAGGTCAGAATACAACAAGACTCCATTAGAAGAAACAACATTACTAAGGTGAGTAATTTTTCTTCAAACAACATGAAGTCTTGCTGTATTCTGACATTTGCAGAACTACCAAGCAGTACCTCCATGGAGACTCTGAAGACTCTGGAAACAGACTCTGAAGTACTGCTGTGCTAAACCGAGCATCACTCCTAGCCTGGATACCCAGAGAGTAATGCTTGGTGAATGTATGGACTGTTTTCCAGGTGCCTGCTTGACAAATTTCAAAGATAGGAATATCCCTGGCAGCAGCCAGGGAAGCAGCTACCTCTAGTAGAGTGAGCCCTCAGGCCTGAGGTGCAGTTCTACCAGTTTTTCATAGCAGAATTGTATGCAAGAAACAATCCACCTGGCAATCGATCTCTTAGTGGCAGGTTTGCCCTTACCAACCTCTCCATATGTGAGGAACAATTGGAAGGACTCAAACCTGTGACCCTTGGTGCGCTCTATGTAGAAGCTGAGGGCCCTTTTACATCCAAGCTGTGCAGCCTCCTCTCTCCAGAGGAGGAATGGTCAGTGAAAAAAACAGGGAGAGACATAGACTGGTTAAGGTGGAACTCTGAAATCTGATTGTTTCTGCTCTTACCTCCTTGTTCTTTCAGTCCGTGGTTTTCTTTTTCGGCAGGGGAAGGCCCAGCCACCCACCCCATCCCCAACCACCCCACACTACACTCCTTTTATAGAGTACCACAGTTGTGACATTTCCTGTGGCAGAGCACGAAGGAGTGGATCAGTGGGGCTCCACAAGGTGAGCTCATTTACAGGGCACTAGTAAATTAACTTGTTATAACAAGTTAAACAAAACACAATAAAACCATTACTTGCATTTTTTTCCTTTTTTTCCCCTTCTAATTACTCTGACTAGGTTATAAACCCAGCAACTTATCTGGAATGGATATCGTTAACTGCAGGTACTGTGGAACAATTTTCAGAAGGACAGTCTTACAGGATTTAGGACACTGTCCTACATGCTGGGCCTTTGAGATCTTAGGGCTCAGCTCTGGGCAGCATGGGCAGAGATTGCACGCCTCAAATTTCATATTCAAGAGGAAATACATTATAAGAACCACCCGCCATTTCCCCAGCATCCAACAGAAAACCTCGACAAGAGGGGTAGTTGGTCCAGGAGGTTGGCAGGTGGTTAGGAGGGGCAAATCGGTGCCCCATCACTCTGCTCTCCAACATATTACCTCCAAAAACCATATAAACACTACAAACAGGTATGTGCCTCTATCTCTGAAATCAAACAAAGAGGCAGAAGACACTGCAGAGCAGGACACTGCAGCACATGAGCTAGCACAACAAAACTCACCCAAATCAGGAACCAAAACAAAAAAAGCAAAAAGGAAATCCAAAAACTTCTGATCATAGGAGACTCCATGATTCGGGGAGTTGATACCCAGCTCCAGCCAGGGGTAATGGTCAGATGTCTCCCAGTTACATCAGCATGGAGAGACACTGACTGCATTGCTAAATTTGTTCACAAAGCAGGAGAAAACATTGATGTCCTAGTACACATAGGGACTAATGATCTCGCCAGCCGGTCAGTTGTGGAGACCAAGGAACACCTGACCAGGCTGGGTGACAAACCTATCATCTATTTCGTCGGTATTCTCCTCTCTGAGATCCTGCCAGTCTGGGAGAGGGAGCAGATGGACGGAAGGTCAGAGAAGGGAGATAGGGGAGCTAAACACGTGGCTCAAGGGCTGGTGCCAGGAAAAGGACACAGATTTGTGAGGAACTGGCAACAGTTCTGGGAGTGAAAGTTCTTTAAATTTGATAGACTGCATCTGACTAAGGAGGAGTCAGTGCATTGGGGCAGAGTTTGGCGTCTTTGCAGAATATTTAAACTAGCAAATGGGAGAGGGTGCAGCACCCCATCGTCGAATGGGAAGAACACCCTCCCCCATAGCTAGCGGTCAAAGCGAGGGACAGCATGTTTGCAGTTCATTTGCATCACCAGGTAAGAAAAAGGTTTGTTTCCCCATACGATGCACAGGGTAATGCCAAACCTCACCCAACAACTAACACACCAAAATCTGGCCAATGGAAAACATGTACACAAATGCTCACAGCCTGGGAAATAAGATCGCAGACCTGCAGGCAATAATGTCAGAGGCTAAACTGGACATAGTAGCAATTAGTGAGATGTGGTTTACCAGTAACCACACTTGGGAGACTTCAGTACCTGGCTATGTATTGTTCAGAAGAGACCGAGGTGCAAAAGGTGGGGAGGAGTGGCCCTATACGTCAATGAAAATATCAAAGCTACAGAAATTCAGAATACACATAAGGAGCCAGAAGAACTGTGGGTCACCCTGGAAACAGGAAATGGGACAGCCATAAGAACTGGGGTTGTCTACAGGCCCCAGACCAGGGGAGGACATAGACACATTACTGTTAGAAGATATACAAAACATGACAGCTAAAGGGAGGTTCTGATAATGGGAAACTTCAACATGCCGGATACAGACTGGTCAACACCAGCAGGAACATCTGCCAGAACTAGACACATAGTGGATTCCCTGCAGGGGAGGGCCTCAAACAACTGGTACAACAACCCACAAGAGACAGGGCTATCCTAGATCTAGTACTGACTAACAAGGAAGGGATCACAGATCTCCAGGTAGAAGGTCACCTGAGGCCAGTGACCATCACATGGTATGGTTCAATTTGGCTACTACATCTAAATCATCCCATTCCAAGGCAAAACTATGGGAATTCAGAGGAGCTGACTTTGATAAGCTGGCCAACAGAGTTAAGCTAGCCTAGCAAAAAGAAATACAGGTGAGGGGTTCAGGCAAAGTGGGCAAGCATTAAGGATGCAATACTTGAAGCAACATCCCATTGTGTTAGACAGAAAAGGAAGTGCAAAGAAGAAGAAGGAAACCACTTTGGTTCTCAAATACAGTAGCAGAAAAGGTCAGAGCCAAAAGGCTGGCCTTCAGGAAATATAAGGAACACAGCGGGATGAAGATAGGGAGGCATACCAAACTGCCCTAAGGGAAGAGGAAGGCAGTAAGGCAGGCAAAGTCCCAAACTGAGGAAACACTAGCACGAACAGTAAAGAAGGTGACAAGACTTTCTATAGATACATTAGTGAAAGGAGAAAGTCCAGAGGGGTATTGCTAAGCTTAATGGAGAAAAGGGAGCATGTGAGGAGGAGGACCATGTAAAGCATCTATCCTAAATAGATACTTTTGCTCAGTATTTACTGAAGAGAAGGTAGGCAGGGCCCACAGCTCAGCACCATGGACACAGCGGGGAGGAGGTGAGCACTACTCCCTTCACAAAGAAAGGGTCCTACAAGATCTTGCTAAGCTCAGGGTGGACAAGGCAATGGGACCTGATGGCATACATCCCAGGGTACTTAAGGAACTAAAGGTGGAACTAGCAGAGCCATTAGCAGATCTGTTTAGTGAGTCTCTGAGCACAGGAGAGGTCCCAGAAGACTGGAGAAGGGCTCTTAGTGATCCCGCCCACAAGAGTGGTAGCAGGGAGGAGGCAGGGAACTACAGACCAGTCAGTCTTACCCAGTAGTGGGCAAGATTATGGAGGCACTCCTTAAGGAAAGGATAGTGCAACACCTGGAATCCATAGGGCACAGGATCCAAGACAGCATGGGTTTACAAAGGAAGGTCCTGTCAAACTAATCTCATAGATTTCTTTGACTGGGTAACCAGAGTGGTGGACCAAGGGGAGCAGTTGATGTCGCCCACGTGACTTCAGCAAAGCTTTTGACACTGTTCCACATAGAAGATTGATAAATAAGCTGGGTAGGCTTGGGGTGGGTCAGAAGTTGGTCAACTGGGTGACAAACTGGTTGATGGGCAGAAAACAGAGTGTGGTGGTAAATGGTATACAGTCAGAAGAGATGCAAGTCACAAGTGGGGTACCTCAGGGATCAGTCCTGGGGCCAGTCCTCTTCAACATCTTCATTAGTGACCTTGCAGATGGACTAGAGGGTAAGGCTTGTCTGTTTGTAGATGACACCAAGATCTGCAACAGAGTAGATGATCCAGATGGGGTGGGCAGAATGAGAAGAGATCTGGATAAACTAGCAAAATGGTCAGAAGAGTGGCAACTGGGATTTAATGCAAAGAAGTGCAAGATCATGCACATAGGGAAGAGAAACCCTGAAGCCACCTATAGGCTGGGAGGAGTTGCTAGCAGTCACAAAGGAAGAAAGAGACTTGGGCATCATCATCACTGATGACCTGAAATCATCAAGCAGACCTCTAAAGCAGTGGAGTGAGGCTAGGGGTGTTAGGGTGTATTAGTAGCGGTATCACAAGTCGTAAGAGGAGGTAATAATCCCTCTTTACAAGACACTGGTTAGGCCCCATCTGGAGTACTGTGTGCAGTACTGGAGGCCACACCTTCACAAGGACATTAACCAAATTGAGGCAGTCCAGAGAAGGGCAACAAAATGGTGCAGGGACTGCATCAGAAGACATATGAGGACAGATTAACAGAGCTCAATATGTATACCCTTGAGCAAAGGAGGGAGAGAGTGATATGATCGAGGCATTCAAACACCTTAAGGGCATTAACAAGGTGAAAGAGTCTAACATGTTTAAATATAAGAAAAATAGCAGGACAAGAGGACACAGCATGAGATTAGAGGGGCCGATTAAGGGGAATGTGAGGAAATTCTTTTCACAGAAAGGGTGGTGGATGCATGGAATGGCCTACCTCAAGAAGTGGTGGCTATGAATACAGTGCAGGGCTTCAAACAGGCATGGGATAGGCATAAGGGAGCAATACAAATGAGTAGGAATAGATAGGCCACTGACAGAGCAAAGGCCAATGGCACATTTATAAGGTAGAAAAAGAAATGGGCAGATTGGATGGGCCTTGGGTCCTTATCTGCCATCAACTTCTATGTTTCTAAACCACCTTAGGTAAAACTTCCTGTTACTTAGTACCACTTTATCTCTATGGCAAGAGATGAAATCAGGCTCCACTGACAGGGCTTATGCATTCACTGATACGCCTGGCAGAGGTAATGGCTACCAAAAACACAGTTTTCCAAGTCAAGTACTTAAGCTCTGCAGAGGTCAAAGGGTGGTTGCATAAGCTGAGCAATGCAAACATTAAGGTCCCAAGCAGGAGCAGGAGCAGGGTCCCTAAAGGGGATTGGAGTGCAGCAATCCCTTGAAGAGCTACAATACACAGGACGAATTTGACAGAGGAGAGGCTTGCCTACTGACAGGAAGGCAGAAACAGCTGCCAAATGCACTTTAAGTGAGCTGGCCTAAGGCCCTAGACCATCGAGAAGGACCATATAGTCCAGAACCGTAGGCAACCCAGCAGATTCTGGAGAAATATTCTTACTAGAACACCAAATAGTGAACCTTTTCCATTTGGAATTGTAAGTCTTTCTGGTGGAAGGCTTCAGAAGCCTTAAGGATATCAGAACTCCTTGGGAAAGATGTAGATCAGCAAACTCTAACTCTTCAAGAGCCATGCCTTGAGATTGAGAGACCTGAGGTTGGTATTCGGGTACCAAATCCTCCCCTGAGAGGATGTCAATAGGTTGTAATTCCTGGGAAGAGACAGGGAAGGTGGACTGCTAAGGACAGCAACAGGGGTACCAGGGCTGTCTGGCCCAGTCTGGAGCAATCAGAATCACTTTGCATGGTTGTGACCTTATCTTGACTAACACCTTGAACAGGAGGGAAGGGGAAAGCATACAGAAATTTCCCTTCCCAATTCAGGATAAGAGCATCCAGGGGACTGAGCCCAAGACTGGGGGTCTGCAACAAAAGAGAGGAAGTTGGTGACTGTCTGGGGCTCAAAAAGATCTATCTGTGGAGTGCCCCATCTCGAGAAAATCACTTTCAAAACTAGAGGATCTAGGGTCCATTCGTGATGGCCCTGGGATATCCTGCTGACAGCATCTGCTGGGACATTGTCCTTCCTGGGAGGTGAACTGATATCAGAGGGTTTGCAGGGAATAGGCAGAGACCACAACTTCATTGCTTCTGTGCACATGGCCATAGAACGAAAAGGCCCAAGCTTGAGGATGTACCATATGGTGGTGGTGGTGTTGTCTGTTCCTGATCTGGACCATCTTGTTCTGTACAGATTTGGAAAATGCTTGCAGTGCCAGAAACACTGCTCTGAGTTCCAAGAGACTGATGTGAAGCAGAGATTCCTGAGGTGACCACAGCCCTTGGGTGGTAAGATCCCCAGGTGAGCTCCCCAGCCCAGCAGGGAAGCATATGTGATAAGTATCACTGAATGAGACTGAGTGACAAAGGAACTCCTTGTCTCAAATTGTCCTGATCCTGCCACCACTGCAAAGCTTGGATCAGGGTTTGAGTCACTGGGACTAGTTTGGTAAGGAATCCTTTCTTTGGGACCAAGGCTTTTAAGTGGAACTGAATGTCCCTCATCGGGAATCTTGCTCCCTGGACCACTGCTGTGGAAGCTGCCATGTGGCCCAGAAGCTGAAGGAAATGCCTTGCTGGTCGAGACACCTGTAGGGTGAATGAAGAGGCCAGTTCCATAAGGGTCCTTGCCCTGTCCAGGGGAAGGAAGGCTCTTGCCCTCATGTATCCAGCTCCGCCCTATGAAGGTGAGGAGCTGTACTGGCTCGAGAACTGACTTTGGAAGGTTGAGGAGGAATCCTAAGGAAGTGAGCACTTGCTGAGTTATTTGCAAATGTGACTTGACTTGGTCTGGAGACTGACCCACTATGAGCCAGTCGTCCAAGAATGGGAAGATGGAGATCTTTTCTCTCCTTAGGAAAGCAACCACTACTGCCAGGCACTTTGTGAAAACCTTTGGGGCTGATGTTAGGCCAGGCATTGCTCTGAATTGATAGCGGCCTGAGGGCAACTCGAACCTGAGCTACTTTCTGTGGGAGCACCTGATGGAAATGTGAAAACAGGCATCTTTGAGGTCCAGGAGGCCAGCCAGTTCCCTCTCCTTAGGGAAGGATTATTCCCAGAGTCACCATTTTGAACTTTGATTTTAAAAGGTGTTTGTTCAGATATCTTAGGTCCAGGATGGGCCACCATTCTCCCTGTCTTTCTGGGGTTAGGAAGTACCTGGAGTACAATCCTTTGCCCTTGTGTAGGGTGGGAACCTCTCTATGGCTCTGAGAGCCAGGAGGGAAGAAGTCTCTGCCTCTAAGGCAACGGTCTCTGATGGATTTGCAGGTGGAAAGGATCTGGTTCTCATCTTGGGAAATTTTTTGAAGCTGAGAACCAGTCCCTGGCTTACTACTTCCAGGACCCACTTGTCTGATGTCAGAGACTTCCAGTCCTGAACAAAGTAAGCCAGCCTGCCCCTACAGGTATTGGAGAATCGGCCCGGCAGACCCATCAGAGTGTCTGCTTGGCAGGGGCTTTAGGCTGAGGGGTGGATGCAGGCCTGCTCATTCCCCATCTGCCTCTCTCTCTGAAGAATCCCTCTGAGCATAAGAAGAGGAGGCCTGAGCTTGGTAGAAAGGCCTTTGGAAAGGCCTGCCCCTGGACTGCTGCCTTTGAGGAGTGGCTTGCCTTTCTTCAGCCTGAGCACTCCTGTAAGTGGTCCTGTACTTGTCCATCTTATTCATGTAGTTCTCTGTCTGCTCCCCAAACAGAGAATTACCAATAACAGGGAAATCTATGGCCTTAGCCTGGGTATCCTGTGATAGGTTAGAACACCTGAGCCAAGCCATCCTCCGAAGAGCCACAGATGTAGCCATGACTCTTGAAACATCACTGGAGTCCACAGCAGCATGAAATTGCACCTTGGATGCCTCAATCCCATCTGCAGCCACCTGCTCCAGCTCCTGGCAAGCTGGTCAGGGGCCTGTTTAGCAGAGCCAGCACAGTGTCCCATCTGGACTTCTGGTACCTAGCTGTGTAGACCATATAGTTAGCCTGCCTGAGTTCCAGAGACGCTGCCATGTACTGTTTCTTTGCCATGGCACCAATCCTCCTGGAGTCCTTATCTGGGGGTGTGATGCCAAGGGATATTTGCTTTAACACAGTCAGCAGCCTGCACTACCCCAACATGGCTGCATTGCTGAGAAAGGAATTCCATGTCTGAGCCTGAAAGAGTGTACCTCTTGTCCATTCGTCTGTCCATGGGAGGTATGGGAGTTAGGAGTCGTAAGAATTGTATTTGTCTGTTTCCCAAAATATTTATGGAGGGAACAGACAGTCTCCTACTCTGGGATGTCCGTCATTTCAACAAAATCAGGCTCCTCCTGATCCTCTACTGCTTCTTCCATAGGAAGCTGGAGGGTTTCAGCCACTTTTTGTAAAACATAAAGTGGGAAGGGGACTCAGAAAGCCTAGGAGGAGAAACACCTGAAGGTCTGTCTGGGGAGATGTCCGGTCAATAGGCACATCCAGACTTTCATAATCACCATCATCATCCTCATACTCTCCCTCCTCCTCATCCAGTTCATAAAATTCTTCTAAGGTGTAATCTGGAACCGGGGAACCGACCGAACCGAACCCCTGCCAGATGGTGCCGGTTCGCCGGAACCGAGTAAGCGATTGCACTATTCTTATCGCCTTGGCTATCTCATCACGGTCGGAGTATGAATGTCTGGATCTTAACCAGGCGATTTATCTTTTCTTTTTCTTTTAACCAGAACCGACTCCTCAGAATCGGCCTCCTTTTGCCCGAAGAAGTACGCCCTGGTCGGAATCGAACCGGGCTGGCCATCCAGGTCAGCGGACTTCTTGGCCTCCTTTCCCTCAGTCTACCTAATCTCTTTCCAGGGTAGCTTTGGGAAAATTCTTACAAATTGGCAGTCTGAATCAAGGTGGTCAAACCCCAGACAATAAACACAGGTGGTGCGGGATCAGCCTTAGCAAAGACCTCCCCACACACACTGCAGTGTTGAAAACCAGTGGGCCCGTTTTTTTCTTGGGTTTCTCAGACATGGCCAGTCCTATCCAAAACGTACCTTTTTCAGCAATCCACCAGGCAAGACACTCTATCGGTTCCTGACCGTGTTACAGGTCTTGGAAAACATAATAAAAATCTGGTTTTTAGAACTGATACGGACCAGTTACCACACTCTAAGTAAATTCACAAACTTTTTTACGAACTGATCAGTTCAGCAGAACCAATCCGCAATTTACAAGTTCCACACAGAAACTAAATGGAAAACCTATCTAGTACTCATGGTACAGACAGACTTAAACCGACAGATTCGGTATCAGCAATTCGATAGAATTCAAGCGGCTACGCTTTAACCGACTTTTGAACTGAGCAAAGGAGAAATCTCCGAGCAACTGTTCAGTGAGTGGAGTAAAGAATCTGATGGTTGAGTTTAAACAACAGCAGATAGGGGCTTCAACCGAGCTCGCGGTGAACATTTCATGCTGGCCATGGAAAGTTTAACTCTTTGTTCTCGGGGCAGTTGAAAGGCAGGACCTAACTACATATGTCAGAATACAGCAAGACTTCTATGTTGTTTGAACTGGGCAGTTTTCATTATATGGGGATGCGAACAGATCTAAGTCTGGTATTCCCCACCTGATGAACAGCATTTCTGCCATGGGCTGGAGGAGTTCCCATTCATGGGCGCTGGATCCCGACCTGCTAAGAGGATCTACTAGCATGTTGCATGCTCCGGGAACATGCACTGCAGTGAGAGTGATGCAGTGTTGCAGTGCCCAATTCCATATTCTCATAGCCTCCCAGCACAGTCTGTAGGAGTGAGTGCCCCTTGTTTGCTGATGTAGAACACCACTGAAGTGTTGTCTATCTGAATCAGCAAGTGTCCCGGGAATCTCTGATCTCATTGCCTCAAGTGCATAAAGAACTGCCCTCATCTCCAAGACGCTGATGTGGAGATGCGCCTCCAACAGGGACCATAGGCCCTGTGTTCTTGTGCCGTTCAGGTGAGTACCCCAGCCGGACCCAGATGCATCCTTGGTGAGGATCAGGCAGTGGGTAGGTGGTGTAAAGGGAACCCCCAACAAGAGGTGCTCTGTAACCAGCCACCATTGTAGGTCTTTTATAATGGAACTGGGAACCGAAACTAGCTGATCCAAATGATCTTGACACTGATCCCACTGGACTCTAAGGGTCTACTGGTTGGCCCTCATGTGAAGACGTGCAAGAGGAACTGTGGTAATGCGCCCGCCATGTGCCGTAAGCACGATAGCATGGTTTTGCGGGACCTGCATCCACATACTGATCTCTTGGAACAGCGGCTTGTAGGTGTTCCACTCTGTCTTCACGCAGCAAGGCTCTGCCCTTGTGGGTATCCAATACCGCCGACGATAAACTGAAGTCTTTATGAGGGAATCAGCGAAGACTTTGCCAGGTTGATCGTGATGCCTAGAAAGTCAAACAGGGTATAGGTGTCCTGCAATGCCTGGTTCAACTCTCCCTGAGATGAGGCCATTAGAAGCTAGTCATCCAAATAGGGAAGATATAGTGACCTTGTCTCCTGAGGGCTGCCGCTACTACCACCAGGCATTTGGTGAACACCCGTGGGGCGATTAGAGGCGAGCGGGAGGGACTGAAACTGGTAGTGGCATCCCTATAACTCGAACCGCAGGAACTTTTTGTGTGGTGGAGTAATTAGAGAAGAAGGTAGGCATCTTGCATGTCTAGTGAGGCTTCCCAAGCATCTGACCTGAGCATCGGGATGAGACCTGGCAAGGTGACCATTCTGAAGCATTTGTATGCCACCAAGCCATAGAGATCGCTGAGATCCAGGATTGAGTGTAGATCCCCTGTCTTTTTGGGACCAGAAAGAAGTGGGAATAATATCCCTTCCTCTCTGGTACCAGGGTACCTCCTCTATGGCCTCCTTGTCTGGGAGGGCAGAGATCTCTTGCTGGATAAGCACTGCGTGCTGTCCCGAATAGCGGGAGTGCAGAAGCAGTCTCGGCGGAGGATGCCCTAGGAACTCGACATAGTGCCCTCTTTGGACAAGTTGGAGCACCCATTGGTCTGAGGTTATTCTTTGCCACCCTCAGAGGTGGTGCGCAGCGACCCTCGACTTTCTCTTCCCTTTGATCCAGAGGAGAAGCAGGGTCTGACACGAGTCAGGTGATGGAGGGTTTTGTCTGGATGGCTGGGAAACTTTTGTGTTCCTGGCCCTTGGCCTCCAGAAAAGCGGGGCTGGCCTTTCGGTTAAAGTTACCTCTGGGCTGCTGGACAGAACAGGGTTGCTGGCCTTGCTTGTTCCAAAAGTGGTACTGGCCTTTGCGAAAGGGCTTTTGCTTGGGCCTATACATGGCTTGTACAGATCTAATGGCCTTACAGCCCCTCGAGTTTGGTAATGAGCTACTCCGACTCCTTCCCAAACTGGACCGATCCGTTAAATGGAGCATCCAAAATGCCCTTCTGGACATTGGGTGTAAACCCGAGACTCTCAGCCATGAATGTCTTCTGAGTCAGATTCCAGCCACTGTACCCCTAGCAGCTGAATTTGCAGAATCACAGGCAGTCCGAGAACTTATGTCCCCACATCAGAGCTTGTTTGAAAAAGCTTTAACAGCTCCTCCTTCTTATCTCCATTGGGAAGGTCCTTTACGAGGTCCTGACCTTGTTCCCAAGGCATTTTGAAATTGAACCATATGGGTCATATAGTTGAGTGACTGTATGGAACAGGTTGCCACAGCATACATCTTTCTCCCCATAGAGTCTAGCTGCTTTGTCTCACGGTCTGGGGCTGTGTGCTGAGATGTTTGGGCCTTTGGGATCTGTCATGAGTAGCCATGATGACTAAGGAGTCCACCACTGGTTGTCCCCTCAAGTAAGAGTCCTCTACAGGTGCCCTATACAGGCGGTCCACTTTCTTAGGGACGCAGGTGAGGAGTAGGGATGCTTCAGGCGGCCTCTGTTGCATCCTGAAAGGTGTCCACCACAGGTTTGGGGTTTTCAGCCTCAAATACATCGCTAAGCATTGCCTCTCTGGGTCCAGGTCTTCCGTGTCCAGTCTATATTCTCCTGGATATGTCTCATAATATCCATGAATGATGGATCATCTGGGGTGATCTTAGAAGATCCCAAGGATCTGGTGAAGGAACACTAAAAGGCGAAGGTAACCTGAAAGTGTCAGAGGTGTCAGGGTGAGACTCATCCAAGGAAGAAGAGTCCGACCGCCTGCAAGTTTTTATGCCTGTGGGTGCTAGGAGAGTGGGAAGGGGTTCAAGAGTGGGACTGCTTCCATTTGTCCTGCTTGTTAGGCTTCTCCCGAGACCAGTCCCTAGGCAGGGGAGTGTCTTCCCTAAGGGGAAGTCTGTCTGGGGTTTTGGACCTAGGTTGGGGCAGGCTTTCCTCTGGAGGTTTTGAGGGACCACATCCTTCCTAATGGTCTCCCACCAGTAGGAAAATGACTCCTTAACCTCCTCTGTGTTGAGGCTTGATGATGAACTTGGTGTCGGGTCTTTCCTGGGTGTCTGCCCTAGACCCGAGTCTGGTCCTGAGGTTCCGAGGTGCCCATCAATGGGTCTTTGGGTGACTTCGGGCTTTGAGGGTATTCCCTCCTCTTTGTCCCCACGTCTGGTTGTCGGTTGTCGGCTATGTATCATGTCCATGCCATCATCTTCCAAGGGTGTCTGGTGTCCAGTGTCTGGTACAGATGGGGGAGCATCCATACTAGGGACTGATTCCTTAGGATGCCTGGTGGGTGTCTGGTTGATGACTGCTTAGGGTCCAAAGCTCATTTAGGGACATCAGCTCCAAGGTCCGCTTGGTGGATGTCTCTGGGATATCTCGCAGTGGTTGGGAGACCGATTTCTGGTTGGTGTCCCTGCACCAGTCCACGGAGTCAGGGCCTACTCAGGCGGCCGGACTTGGAGTGAGCCTTATGGGGTCGATCTGAGGACTCAGATCGGCCAGATGAGCCCAAGGCTGGCTAAAGGAAGAGTCCATAGGCTGGATTTTCAGGGGCTGAAGTGAACAAAATGTACCTGAGCCACCGGTTTTTGGACCTTAGCCAGTGGAGGTTGAGATTTCACCCGGGATGGAGACCTATCAGAGCAGGCTGAACCCGAGCTGGCTCAGGAGTCCGAGGTGTGGGCAAACTGGGATCGCTCTTCTGTCTTTCTCCTCCTCTTCTCTTTATGCTTCCTGATTTATGGGACGATTCCCTCGGGAGGATGAGCTTCTCTCCATCACCTTCAACTTTTGCTCTAGAGGAAGGTCTCAGTGCCTTCTGGTGGCAGATCCGCATGCGGCTGTTGAAGTGCTGGCAAATGGTACATGCCTTAGAATTATGGTCGGGCCTAGGCACCAGCACGAGGCCAAGTGTTGGTCCTTAAATGGGATCTGCTTGCCGCATGTGAACTTGGAGGCGCCCTGACAGAAGGGGTCAAGTTGACATGCAAGAGAGAGAACACAAAGTCTTGAAGTAATTCTTTGAAGAAAAGTTCTGATGTCATTCAGTAGCTGATGGCATCCGTGGAGCCGATGCTTGCGAGTTGACAGCAGGAAAGAACTGAGGCTAGCGGCTAGTGCAGTGTCCAGATCTGATGATGAGGGCAACAGGGTCACTGTCAGTGAAGGGCCACAGCAGCAGAGAAGCTCACCAGTATCCTGGATCCAGAAGTACTCAGGCTGCAAACTGAGTTGCGCGAGGATGGAGCTGGAGTTCCAGAGAGAGGGACTGTGAACAAAGGGAGACAGAGCGAGAACGCCGAGAGGCAGAGCGAGAACAGAGAGACACAGACCATGAGGAGCATGAGCACCAGCAAGCTGCAGAGGAGAAGAGAGAGCAAGAATGCTGAGACACAGATCGTGAGGAGCAGGAACACCAGAGACAACACAAACTGGAGAAACTACGACTCCGACCTGTGGCACCAGAACAGGCAAGTGGCTCAGATTTAACTGGGACTACAGGATTGGGTTACAAATTGAATTCCAAATGAATAGCCAAATTTAAAGAGGGGAGGATATGGATGCCTTTTAAATTCTTTTGAAAAAGTTTGTATTCAGGCTAAAATTCTTAGAGAGTCCTGGAGCTTCCAGCTATCCTGCTACTTGCCAGGAAAGCCTGGGATGCATTGGGTCAAATGGACAAGGACAGTGATGATTACAGCAAACTTAAAGCTGCACTTTTAAAAAAAATTAATTAACTGCTGAATCATATAGAGTTAAATTCTGTAAGCTCAGGAGAAGCCCTGACATGAGCTATGAGGAGCTAGCCATGAAACAATGTCAGTTTTAAAGCGGTGGGAAGGAATTGAGGCAAACTCTTGAAAATGTGATTTTGTTAGAACAGTTTTACTGGGCATGCCCAGCAGAGCTAAAACCTGGCAAGAGGACCGAGATCTCAAAACAGTGCAGAGGCTGCTGAACTCTCGAACCGCTATGTCAAGAGCAGAACTGCTCTGAGGCCGAATGAGGCGGGCATGGCAGTGCAGAAAGGAAAAAGTGCTGCTTCAGGGCAGCTAAAATCCTCACTGCCTCCACCAAAACCAGTAAGCCTCAGTTTCAGAGAAAGATTTCTCTGAGAGAAGAAATAAATGTTGGTTGTGTAAAGAAACTGGGCATATTGCCAGACAGTGTCCCAAAAAGCGACAATAATACACAACTGGGTGCTAGAAAGAAGTGGGTTGTTTGTGTGTCCCTGGAAGTGTGCCAGTGAACATGAAGGAACACATGCACCCAATCAAGGTGAATGGTGTACAGACACAGGGTTAAGGGACACAGGGGTATCCCTGACCTTGGTAAAGGGATCTGGTACAGCCTGGCAACTTATACCCAAATAAATACGTACTGTACAGGACTTTATGGGTAGGGAGAATACATTGCCCCTCGGTAGTGTTCTCTTAGACTGGCTAAAACAGGGGAACTGTGCAACAGGTGGCTGTAGCAAAACCTTAGCAGTGGATGTGATCCTGGGCAACAATCTAAAAGCAGGATGGTATGTTGCAGTTACCCATAACCAAGCGGCAAGGGAAAATTTGTAGTTCTCTGAACCCCACAGAAGCCATTGTGGAAATCACTGAGAGGCTGGCTCCCCAGCCTGTCTCCAGATGGGAGACTAATGAAAAGGGGTAGAAATTTCCCCAGTAGCAAGTAACCACACAGCTAGTGGGTTACTCAAAGAGGGTGGGGTGACCCATTGCCAGAGGGTTGGGACTGACAGTGATCCTGAGCGCCCTGGCGCTAGTGCTAGAGACCTTAGTTTAGCGACTGAAGGGGACCTGTCCCATGCCTTGGGAATGTGTGAGGGGTTTGCAGCTGCTCAGAGAAGTGACCCTGGTTTAGAGAAACTGAGGGCTTGGGCAGACTCGGACAGCACACAGGAGGTGACAGCAGACATAAGGTTTATTGGGAAATGGACTTATGTATACTCAGGCTGTGCAGACAGAGGGAGGGGTGCTAGACAGGCAGCTTGTCATTCCCCTAGGGGTATCGTGAGCAGTTGCTCAAGAATGCACGATATTCCCTTGTCTGGTCATTTGGGAATCGCAGCATGACAGAGCGGTTGACCCAGAATTTCTACTAGCCTAACTCTCACCCAGCAGGTGAAGGAGTATTGCAGTTCTTGTCACTGGTGTCAAGAAATAGGGAAGGCAGACAAGAAAACCCAAGCCACCCTGATTCTATTGCCCACAGTGGAGAAGCCATTCCAGAGGGTGGGAATGGATATTGTGGGGCCTTTAAATACCCCCAGCTCCTCAGGAAAAGATTCATCCTAACTGTGGTGGATTATGCCACCCAGTACCCAGAGGCAGTCGCCCTATCCTCATTGAGGACAGACAAAGTGTCAGATGCCTTACTTGGGATTTTCTCCGTGTTGGGTTTCTGCAGGAGGTCATCGCCGATCGTGAGGTTCCTTCATGTCGGACCTGATGAAATGTTTATGGAAGAAGTGTGGAGTGGCAGAGATGCATGATATCGTATCACTCACAAGCCAATGGGCTTGTGGAAAGATTCAATGCTACCCTAAAGTCAATGCTCCAGGCGTTTGCTGAACAGCATGGGAGGGACTGGGAGAAATACCTTCCCATCTGTTGTTTGCATACAGGAGGTGCCCAAAGAGTTGACAGGATTTTCCCCTTGAACTCTTATATGGGCCTACATACATGGGCCCATAGACTTCATCCGGGAGGGCTGGGAAGGCAAGCATGCAACCCAGGAACTCCCATTGTGGATTACATCCTTAGGTTTAAGGAAAAGCTGAAGGAGCTTATGGGGACAGCCCAGAGCAACCTGGCAGCTGCCCAACAGAAACAAAAAGTGTGGTACGACTGCAGAGCCAGAGCTCAATCGTACATGGTGGATCAGGGCGTCATGGTCCTTATTCCGGTCCAGGAAGACAAGCCGCAGGCTGAGTGGGCAGGACTGTACAAAGTGGTTAGGAAGGTAAATGACGTGAACTACATTGTGGAGTTACCTGACGAAGACAGACAGAAAGGATGTACCATGTCAACATGATGAAGCCATACATGAATAGGGCTGACATGGTGATTGCAGTGTGTAGTCATGGGGAGGGATGGACGAAGGAGACCCCTTCTGGATTTGCTGGAAGAGAAAGTAAGCAGGAGTCCTCTGTGGAGGCAGTAAACTTGTCTCCCCAGCTGGCCCAGACCAGATCCAGAAACTAAGGGATGTTTACCAGACTTTGCCCTACTGTTTAGCACCAAGCCTGACTAACCCCATAGTGGCCTGCGATGCACGGAGACAGGGACACAGACGCCCATACAGTAGGACAGCATATCGGTGTCAGAGGCTGTCCAAAAGGACATTAGGAGGGAAGTGAAGGAAATGCTGGTTAGGGATAATCCAGGGATCCCACAGCCCCTGGGCCTCATCTGTAGTCCTTGTGCCTAAGCCAGATGGCTCTACTCGTTTCTGTGTGGACTATCGTGGACTGAATGCAGTCCACGAAGTCAGATGCCCACCGATGCCCGGACAGACAAACTCCTGGACAAGTTTTGGGAGCGACCTACCTTATGACCACTGACCTGACAAAGGGGTATTGCCAGGTACAGCTGACAGACAGAACTAGGGAGAGGTCGGCCTTCATCACTCTGATAGGCTTATTTGAGTTTAAAGTAATGCCTTTCGGAATGAAGAACACCCTGCCACTTTCAAGGTTGGTGAACCAGGTGTTAAATGGTGCTGAGGAGTACACCATGGCGTACCTGGATGACACTGCCATCTTTAGTACTAGCTGGGAGGAACACCTATCCCACCTTAGGGAAGTGCTTTGCAGGATACAGAGGGCCAGGCTCACTGTCAAAGTTGGGAAATGCCAGGTGGCCATGGGAGAAGTGGCATACCTCGGGCATGTGGTAGGCTGGGGACAGCTCCGTCCTAACCAAATAAAAATAGATAATCCAGGCGTGGCCCAGACCAGAAACACAGAAGCAGGTCAGGAGTTTTCTAGGGACAGCAGTTTACTACAGGAAATTTGTACCCAATTACAGTGCCCTGGCTGCTCTCCTATCAGACCTGACAAAGAAAAACGATACCCAAGAAAATTACCTGGGGCCCAGCCTGTGAGGAAGCCTTTTCCAAATTAAAGGAGGCACTGTACAGTGCTCCTGTTTTGCAAGTCCTGACTATAGCAAAACCTTTACAGTTCAGACTGATGCCTCAGGCAGTGGGTATTGGGGCAGTACTGAGTCAGACATCCAGCCAAGGGACAGATCACCCAGTAGTGTACCTGAGTGGAAATTACTTCCCAGGGAGCTGGCATACTTCACGGTGGAAAAGAGTGTCTTGCCATAGTATGGGCCTTAAAGAAGTTGAAGCCATATTTATATGGGCAGCATTTTGTGGTGCAGACTGACCACAGCCCTCTGATTTGGCTGACTCAGATGGGAAAGAACAATGGTAGATTGCTAAGGTGGAGTATTGCTTGCAAGGGTATGCTATGACAATATTACAAAGGACTGGAGCCAAAATCAGAACTCAGATGGGCTGTCAAGGGTCTATGAGGAGTGAACTGATTTGGGAAGCTCATCCCATGCAGGGATAGAGCCCTCAAATTCAGTCTAGGTGGGAGGAATTGTGACACTTGGACAGCTGATTCTGATCACTGTATCATTTTTATAATACAAAAATGTGTCATGAGAGATGCTGAAACAGCATGAGATCATATCACACACACACACACACACACACACACACACACACACAGGTTTAAGATACAAGGTGATACCTGGAAGGCCAGAAGCTAATTACAGATTTTAACTAAGTTAATTATGGCTGTAGTTGCGAAGAGGAAAATCATAAACTTTTATAATGCTTAGAGGAAGAAGAGCAGGTTGTGACGTTTACTGCAAAAGTCATAAAAGATGCTTTGATGTCCTGGGAAGGAAACTGACCATAAGATCAAAGAAATGTCATTTGAAAAGACAATGAGTAGTGCTGAGGATTGCAGAATTTAATACTTTGAAAAGACATCCTGTTTTTGTATAGATATATATTTTTATATATTCTGACAGGAAGGAGCTAGGTGACCTCGTGCAAAGAGGTGGGCAAAGCCAGCTTTTAAACAATATTCTGTTTTCCTTCAGAGACACACTCTTATCTACACTCTGACAAAGAAACATCTTTGAGCACTTTAAGCAGGTATTGAGAGAGAGAGAAATCTAAGTACTGTAGTAGGACTTGCACTGTTAAAACCTTGTTCTTTTAAAGATTGTATGGTTCTTGTGATACTGGTTCTGTATTTTATGTTTTACATATGTTTTATCTATTTTAGTAAAACTCTATTTTTAGAAGCCTATTTGGTCTGTCTTTGATTTCTTTCCTTTACAAGTGAAGTATATATGGTTATAGCAGGCACTGTGCATAAGCTTGAATGGTGATACCAAACTGGAAAAAGGTAAGCATTTTAATCTGGAGGTCTTTATTATAGTTTTTAAGGGTTCATTTTTACACCTGGTTAGATGCCTGTAGGCAAAGATATCTGGCCCCGAGACAGAATTATTTGAGCCTGTGCGTTGGGTACACTAACAAGAGGTTCAGCAGTTTGAATCTCTCAAGACTTGAGACCAAGATTGATTGAATCCCAAAACAGACAGGAGGGTTACCCTGTTTCTGTTAACTGTTCACAAGACTGTGCTCAGAGGTTGGCACTTTGGGAGTAGAGGGCTGATGAGCTGAGTGGGTTTGTGACATAAGGTATACGACTGAGGTGCAACACTGCTGCCAGTCCACCCTTCCCAAAAAACTAGGTTCTGAGAAGGGAGCGTGGGGGTCAGAATACAGCAAGACTCCTATAGAAG
This sequence comes from Neoceratodus forsteri, assembly GCA_016271365.2. Lineage (NCBI taxonomy): Eukaryota > Metazoa > Chordata > Ceratodontiformes > Ceratodontidae > Neoceratodus > Neoceratodus forsteri. The sequence continues at coordinate 338,885,383 of CM057459.1, forward strand.
AAACACAATTACTAAGGCGAGTAATTTTCTTCAAACAACATATGAAGTCTTGCTGTATTCTGACATATGCAGACTACCAAGCAGTACCTCCAGGAGGAGGGCTACCGAACCTATTTTGGGAATAGGCTCTGCAGTACTGTTGTACCAAACCTAGCATCACTCCTCAGCCTGGATATCCAGACAGTAATGCTTGGTGAATGTCTGGACTGTTTTCCAGGTGGCTACCTTGCAGATCTCTAACAAGGATATACCTCTGACAGCAGCCAGAGAAGCAGCTGTATCCCAGACTAGCCGAGCCCTCTGGCCTGAAGGAGGTGTTTGCACCTAGCTTGGCATAGCAGAACAGTACACAGAGACAATCCACCTGGCAATAGTTCTTTCAGTAGTGAGCTACCTTCTCCCACTTCACCATAAGTGAGAAACAATTGAAGACAGTCATTCTTGTGTACCTTACTATGCTCTATGTAGTAGCTAAGTGCCCTTTAACATCTAAACTGTAATCTTTCTCCTGAAGAAGAATGATCATTGAAAAACACAGGAAGAGACATAGACTGGTTCAGATGAAAATCTGAGACCACTTTGAGTAAGAACCTCCTATTAGTTCTGAGGACCACCTTATCTCTATGGAATGAGATAAAATCAGGTTCAACTGACAGGGCCTGTAATTCACTAATTCACCTAGCAGAAGTAATAGCTACCAGAAACACAGTTTTCCAGGTCAAGTACTTCAGCTTAGTCGAAGCCAGAGGTTCAAAGGGTGGCTGCATAAGCTAAGCTTAATGCAGATATTGACATCCCAACCCAGGGTAGGCTCTTTAAAAAGAGGGTTGATATAACCAGACCTTTAAAGAACTTACTAAAGACTGGACGAGATGCCAGGAAAGAGCCCTTCCCTGCTGACAGGAATGCAGACACAGCTGCCAAATGAACTTTTAAAGTGGATGGCATAAGTCCTAAGCCATTAAGGTGAACCAGATAATCCAAAACTGTAGCAATCCCAGCAGCATCTGGTAGAATATCTTTATGGGAACATCAAATGCGAATCGTTTCCATTTGGAATAACTTTCCTGGTGGAAGGTTTCAGAGAAACCTTAAGAATGTCTGAAACTCCCTGAGAAAGATGCAGGCCTGCATAGTCTAACTCTTCAAGAGCCAGGCCTTGAGAGACTGGAGATTGGGGTACCAGATTCTCCCTGAGAGGAGGTTAGGAGACTGTGTCTCTTGGGAAGAGACAGGGGAGGAGACTGCTAGGGACAACAACAGAGGATACCAGGGTTGTCTGTCCCAATCTGGAGCCACTAGAATCACTGTTCAGGATTGTGACCTGATCTTGACTAGAACCCTGAACAGCAGGAGAAAGGGAGGAAAGGCATACAGGAACCTGCCTTTCCAATCCAATATCAGAGCATCCAGGGCAACAGTCCCTAGGACTGGAGGTCTGCAGCAGAACTGGGGAGTTGGTGATTGTCTGGGGCTGTGACGAGATCTATCTCTGGAGTGCCCCATCTGGTGAAGATTACTTTCAGGATTAGAGATCCAGGGCCCACTCGTGAGGCCCTGGGAGATTCTACTCAAAGCATCTGCTAGCACTGTCCTTCCCTGGAAGGAGGACTGCTACTAGGGAAGTTTGAAGGGGAGTTGAGCCAGAGACCATACTTTCATGGCCTCCGTGCACAAGGCCATGGACCGAGTACCCCTGCTTGTTGATGTACCACATGTGTGGTGGTGCTGTCTGTCCTGACCTGAACCACCTTGCCCCTTACTGAGTCTGAGAAAGCTTGAAGGGCTAAGAATACTGCCCTAAGTTCCAGAAGATTGATGTGAAGGAGAGACTCTTGTGGAGACCAAACACCATGCACTGTGAGGGCTCCCAGGTGGGCTCCCCAGTCCAGGAGAGAAGCATCTGGGGTAAGAACTACTGAAGGAGTTTGATTGAGGAATGGGGCACCTTGTCTGAGATTGTCCTGATCCAGCCACCACTGGAGAGCTTGGACCATAGTCTGAGTCACTGGAATTATCTTGGTAAGAAAATCTTTCTTCTGAGACCAAAAAGACCTTAAGTGGAACTGAATGTCCCTCATCTGGAATCTGGTTCCTTGCACCACTACAGTGGAAACTTGCCCTGTGGCCTAAGAGCTGAAGAAAGTGTCTTGCTGGACAAGAAACCAGAGGATGAAATGAGGAAGTGAGTTCTGCAAGGGCCTTTACCCTTGCTAGTGGTAGGAAGGCCTTTGCTTGAACAGTATCCAACTCTATCCCTATTAAAGTGAGGAGTTGACTGGTTCAAGAACCGACTTTGGCAGACTGAGAAGGAATCCCAGAGAACTGAGCAAATCTTGAGTGACATGTAAAGCAGACTTGACCTGGTGGGAAGACTGTCCTACAATGAGCCAGTCATCCAGGTATGGGAATACAGAAATCCCTGCCTTCAGAGGAAGGCCACTACTACTCAAGGCACTTTGTAAACACTCTTGGAGCTGATGTTAGGCCGAAAGACATGGCTCTGAACTGATAATGGCCTGAAGGCAACTCAAACCTGAGTACTTTCTGTGGGAGCACCTGATAGGAATGTGGAAATAGGCATCCTTGAGGTCCAGGAATGCTAACCAATCCCTCGGCCTTAGAGAGGGAAGAATTACTCCAGAGTCACCATTTAAACTTTGGTTTAAAGATGTGTTTGTTCAAATACTTTAAGTCTAGGGTGGGTGCCACTCCCTGTCTTTTTGGAGTAAGGAAATATCTGGAGTACAGACCTTTGCCCTGTGGAGTAGGAACTCTCTCCATGGCTCTGAGAGCCAGCAGAGAGAAACCTCTGCTTCTAGAGCAATGGTTTCAGAGGTGCTTGCAGGTGGAAAAGACCTGACCCTCATTTTGGGAACATTCTGAGAATGAGGCCAGTCCCTGGTTTACTACCTCCAGGACCCACTTGTCTGAGGTTACAGACTTCCAGGCATGGAAGTAGTAAGCCAGCCTACCTCCCTGGAATTGGGGAGTCAGCCCAGGCTGACACATATGGGTGTCTTCTTGGCAGAAGCCATGGACTGGGAAGAGGATGCAGCTCTGCTCATCCCCTCCTACCTCTCCCTCGAAAGAACCCCTTCTGTGGGAAGGGAGAGGAGACCTGGGCTTGTAGAAGGCATGTGAAAAGGCCTGCCCTGCCCTAGACTGTTGTTTTTGAGGAGTGGCTTGCCTTTCTTTGGCCTGTGCATTCCTGTAGGTGGTCCTGTACTCATCCATTTTCTTCATAAGCCTCTGTCTGCTCCCCAAACAGAAATTATCCACCAAGGGAAATCCATGGCCTTAGCCTGGGTGTCCTGAAAAAGGCTAGTACATCTGAGCCAAGCAAATCTCCTGAGAGACACAGATGTAGCCATGACTCTCGATGCTACATCGTTAGAGTCTACAGCAGCATGGAATTGTACTTTGGATGCCTCAATCCCATCAGCGCCACCTCATCCAGCTCTTTGGCTAGCTGGGGAGGCCTGCTTAGCCAGTTCCAGAACCGTATCTCACCTGGACTTCTGGTATCTGGCTGTGTAGGCCATATAATTAGTCTGCCTGAGTCCCAGGGAGGATGTCAAATATTGTTTCTTGGCCCTGGCATCCACCTTCCTGGAGTCTTTATCTGGGGGTGTAAAGCCAAAATTATATTAGCCCTGTACAGGCTGCAGCCTGCACTACCAACATGGCTGCAATGACTGAACAAAAACTCTGTACCTGAGCTTGATAGCATATACCTCCTTTCCATTCTCTTATCACAGGAGGTAAAGAGTTGGTGTCTGTAAAATCTTTTTGTCTGTTCCCCAGAGATTTATGGAGGAATAGGCAATTTCTTGAACTCTGGGATGTCCATCATCTCAACAAAATCAGGCTCTTCTTCCTCCTCAACAGCTTCTACCATAGGGAGCTGGAGGGTTTCAGACCACCTTTTGTAAAACAAATAGTGAGATGGGGACTCAGAAAGCCTTGGAGGGAGACACTGGAGGGTCTGTCTGGGGAGATGTCCAGTTCAATGGGCACATCCAGACCTTCAAAATCATTGTCATCATCATCATCATCATCTGGTAACTCTTCATCCCTTCCCACTCCAATTCATAATAAACATCCTAATCATAATCCGATGGAGTTGGATCTGACTGAACTGAGCATCTACCCAGCGGCGCCGGTTCAGATGGAACTGAGGCAAAGAGACTGCACAATACTGATCGTTTTGGCTATTTCTTCAGCAATTGGAGTAAGGTGCTGGATCTGAACCGACTGACCCCTCAGGGTCAGCTCTCCTTGCCGAGGACATATTGCCCAAGTCAGTGGGCACCTCCTCATGTTCGGTTGGAACCGAACGGGCTAGCCATCCGGTCAGCGGACTTCTGGACCTTTTCCTTTAGCCTACTCTATCTTTTTCCATAGTGGCCTTAGGAAAATGTTTACAAATTGGCAGTCTGTTTCGAGGTGGTCAAACCCAGACAATAAACACAGACAAGGTGGGGTTGGCCTTGGCAAAGGCCTCCCCACACTCTATACAATGTTGAAACCCAGTGGAGCCGGTTTTTTCTTGGGTTTCTCAGACATGGTCAGACAAGAAAAAATTACCCTTAATAGCTTTCAGCCAGGTAATACAGCCCTATCGGTTTACCAACTGTGTCACAGGTTGTGTAAAGAAACTGGTAAAAGTCAGTTTTTGTTTTTTTAAACCGATAGGAACCGGCACACGCAACTAAATTCCCAGAAAATAAAATTTAACACACAAGGCCAGTTTCAACCAGACCAACTGACAGGAACCGAAGATTACAATTTTCACAGTAGAAAACCAATATCACAGTTCACTACCTATCTACACTACTTACTGTACCATAGATAGAGGCTCGAAACCGAAAATAAACAAATCGGTTGAAAAAAAATGCGTGTTTGTAACTTTACCGAACCGAGCGAAGAAGCAATCTCTGGATTGACTTCACAGTTAGGCGGAGTAAAAGAATCTGACGGTTACACTCTGAAGTGCCACAGACAGAGGTTTGAAAACCGAGCTCGAGCTCAACATTCTATGCTTGGCATAGAAATTAACTCTTTCCTCCCAGGGCAGTTCAAGTGCTGGGGCAAACTTGGCAGCTTTTAAACTAGCCAAGGGAGGCACTGGAAAGGAGCAGGAAAATCCTAGCCCCCAAACAATCACAGTAGTAAGTGTGGCAAACACCAACATGGAGGTGTCGATAGGGAGAAGGGCAGGGGTAAATGGAGAAAGTGACAAAGGCAAGAAGGACAGGGATGGGGCAAAAGGGGTAAGGCCATCAGGAAATGGAGGGTAATGAGTACCAATGCCCGTGGTCTGGGCAACAAGCTCCCTCAGCTGGTGGCCTTAATGGAAGAGGGATGCCTGGATATCGTAGCAGTCACAGAAACATGGTACACAGAGAACCATGACTGGGATGTTAACATACCAGGGTATATAACCTACAGGAGAGACAGGCAGGGAGAAGAGGGGAGGAGTAGCTCTCTATGTAAAGGAAGGGATAAAAGCAACTGAACAAAAGAGTAAACAGGGAGGAGAGGAGGCACTGTGGGTCACCTTGGAGACTGGAAAGGGCACCACAATCCGCACAGGGTAGTGTACAGACCCCATGTCAGGGAAGGAATGGACAAGATATGATGGAAGGCATTCTTAGAATGGCAGAGAAAGGGAGATACTGTTGATGGGAGACCTGAATATGCCAGATGTTAACTGGAGCACATTTGCTGCAGCCACATCCAACAACAGGGCCATTCTTGGCCCTACAGGTGGCAGGCATTGAGACAGCTAGTTTCGAACCCACTCGTGGAGGGAGCAATCTTAGACCCGTACTCTCAAACGGGACAGTGAGAGGATCTCAGATCTAGAAGTGGGTTGCCATCTGGGGACAAGTGACCATCAAACAGTGTGGTTCACGTTAAACTCAGCTACAGAGTCAAGCCATACAAAAGTGAGGGTACTGGACTTTAGGGAGGCTGACTTTGGCAAGATGGGAGAGTGCCTCAGAAAAGCACTAGCAAACAGGCTAGAAGGAGGTGTGGAGCAACAATGGGGAATTATCAAAACTGCCATCACAGAGGCAACAAACCTTTGTGTGAAGCAAATAAACAAATCAAAAGCGAAGAAAAAGCCACTATGGTTCTCAGAGAGGTGACTGTGAAAGTCAGGAAGAAAAGATAGCATTCCGGAAGTATAAGGAAACACAGAAGGAGCAGGACAGAGAGCTGTACCAGTTAAGGCAGAAAAGAAGCAGGAGGGAAGTCAAAATAGCAAAGGCCTAAACTGAGGAAAAGATAGCCAACTCAGTTAAGAAGGGGATAAAACCTTTTATAGATACATAGCGGCGTGAAAAGACAAAGGGAGGGATAGTGAGGCTGAATAGAATGAACAGTGGGTGGGCAGAGGGGACAGTGAAAAAGCAGGAATACTGAACGAATATTTCTGCTCAGTATTCCTAAAGAGGAGGGAGAAGTGCCTAATCCAATTAACAGAAGCACTCTTGATAGGGAGGTCGATCCCAGTCCTTTCACAGAAGAAAGGGTTCTGCAAGAACTCCTAAAACTGAAGGTGGACAAAGCAATGGGTCCTGATGGAATTCACCCAGAATTCTAAAGAATTAAGGAAGGAACTAGTGAAACCACTGGCTACTCTTTTAATAAATCATGGGAGGATGGTGTGGTACCCGAGGACTGGAGGAAGGCAGATCTGCGAGTCCCCTTCACAAAAGTGGGACCAAGATAGAGGCAGAAAACTACAGACCTGTCAGTCTGACCTCTGTGGTAGGGAAAGTGATGGAGTCACTTCTGAAGGAAAGAATAGTTGAGTACCTAGAGGTCAGTGGAGCACAGGATCCAAGGCAGCATGGGTTCACAGCGGAAGGTCATGTCAGACAAATCTAATAGATTTCTTTGACTGGGTGACCAAAGTAGTAGACCAGGGAGGGCTGTGGACATGGCCTACCTAGACTTTAGCAAGGCATTTGACACAGTCCCACACAAAGATTATTAGTCAAATTAACCAGTCTGGAGTGGGTCCCAGGGTGGTAGCCTGGTAAAACATTGGCTGGACAACAGAACACAGAAGGTAATTGTAAATGGAGTCCACTCTGAAGAAAGGGCGGTTACTAGTGGGGTACCGAGGGTTCAGTATTGGGTCCAGTCCTTTTAATGTCTTCATCAGTGACATTGCAGAGGGACTAGAGGAAAGTATGCCTTTTGCAGATGACACAAAGATCTGCAACAGGGTTGATACACAGGAGGCGTGGAAAGGATGAAAAGGGACTTGGCAAGGTTGGAGGAATGGTCAGACGAATGGCAGCTAGGATTCAATGCAAAAGTGCAAAATAATGCACCTGGGAAACAAGAACCCAGGGAAGAATACAATGGGTGGGGAGGTAGTAACAAAAAAAAACAGGAAGGGACCTGAGGTAATCATATCAGATGACCTTAAGGTTAGCAAGCAATGTGAGAAGGCAGTAGGGAGGGCCGGGGTATACTGGGATGTATAGGAGAGGCATCAGCAGCAGAAAACAGGAAGTTGTTATCCCTCTGTACAGACAGTTGGTGAGACCCCATCTGGAATACTGTGTCCAGTTCTGGAGACCCCATCTCCGCAGGACATAGACAGGATAGAGGCAGTCAGAGGAGGCAACTAAAATGGTGCAGGGCCTGCAAAAAGAAGCCATATGGGAGAGACTAAGGGAGCTTAATATGTATACCCTTGAGGAAAGAAGGAGAGGGGGACATGATAGAAACTTTCAAGTACCTCAAGGGAATCAACAAAGTCCAAGAGGGTAGCATCTTTCAGAAAAAGAGACGTTAAGAACAAGAGGACACAATTTAAAGATAGAAGGAGGGCGGTTCAGGGGCAATGTGAGGACGTATTATTTCAGAGGTAGTGGATGCATGGAACAGCCTTCCTGAGGAAGCTGTGGGGACTAAAACTGTGGGAGAATTCAAGAATGCATGGGACAGACATAAAGGCAATTCTTGTGGGGGCAGGAAGATATAGGCTGTTGGTTAACTAGGATCTGCGGCCTATCCTGTAGGTAAGGGAAATGGGCAGACTAGATGGGCTAGCAGTCCTTATCTGCCGTCAAAGTCTATGTTTCTATGTTTCTATAAACTGCATATGTCAGAATACAGCAAGACTACATGTTGTTTGAACCCTGTGTTATGTAACTATAGGTAGAGCATGGGTGCAAGCAACAGCAGAGCATATTCACGCGATACTGGCTGCTGTACTGAGCTGGATGGTCCACTGTCATGGCCCCAGCACTGGTCCCGTCAGCACTGTGGCTGGTTCATGGATGCTCCCTGGCTGCTCAATCTGCAGGGTGTAAAAAGGCATAGTCAGACCCGTAATGCACAACAAAGTGCCCCATGCAACCCCGGACAGTGCCACCAGCAGGATGCTGTACACAGTCCCGACGCTGAGGGTGGACAACTGCCTGAGAGTGGTGGCATGCCACATGCGCAAGAGGTGAACCAAGGTGATGCCACACCCGCAAGTGGCCCTCATGTGCAGACTCAGTTGTGGAGCAGCAAGCCAACGCGACTAGGCGGATGTGGGCCAGTGCCATGCAGTGTATGTGACAGGGGCAAGTGGACACAGCCATCCACCCTTCATCGGCACCCTGTGCCTGCAGTGCAGTGGGGCGGTCCCACAGTGGCTCAGGGCGTGCGACACGTGAGTGGCCATATAGCTTCACTCTTGACATGGGTGCCTCTGCTGCTGCAAGCGCCAGACGAACTCCTGTAAGCCGGCTGCCTTCCTCGCTGTACTGCCCACCGATTACCAGACCGAGCTTCACCTTGACACAGGTACCCTGCTGCTGCAAGCAGCCGGCAGACCCTTCTGTCCACCGGCTGCCTTCTCGCTGTCTGGCCCACCGATCACCAGACCGAAGCTTCATCCTTGACACGGGTACTCTGCTGCTGCAAGCAGCCAGGAAGACCCCTTCTGTCCGACAGCTGCCTTCCTCACTGTACTGTCCGCCGATCACCAGACCGGTTCCACCCTTGACATAGGTGCCTCTGCTGCTACCAAGCAGCCGGAACGAACCCTTCTCCACACGGCTGCCTTCTCGCTACTGCCTGCCGATCACCACACTGAAGCTTCACCCTTGACACGGGTGCCCATGTTGCTGAGCAGCCGGCAGACCCTTCTGCCCGCCGGCTGCCTACCTCGCTGTACTGCCTGCGGTCACCAGACCAGCTACAGCCTCGGCTAGTTGCCTCTGTTGCTGCAAGCAGCCGGCGGACCCTTCTGTCTGTCAGCTGCCTTCCTCGCAGTACTGCTCCACGATCACCAGACTGAAGGTACGCTGCAGAAACTGGACTGTCCAGAACCATCGACTCTGCCTGCTGACGGCTGCTGCAGTTCTTTAAATCTTTGCTACTGCTGTTTCCTCTGCACCTTAAGCTAATGTTATATTCTGATTGTGGTACTTGTTAAGTCTCCCAAATTGTTTTGTAAACCTAACTTAAACGAACCTAAGCCTGTTTACAGCAATTCTGCACTCAAGGGTAGTTTGAAGTGCAAGTTCATTTAGGCTGCAGGTTTGTAGATTGTAAAATATTACAGCTCTCTTTGTTTTAAGGTCAGGTGGTAAGCTACCCTGGATAAGAAACTAAGTTTAAAGTGATACAGTTTTTTCTGTTTAGACCAGATTCCATTTGGGTCACAGTTGTAAGCTTTGCCCTGCAAATAATTCAATTTCTCTTTCACTTTCTGTCCTTCTGTCTCCTTGCTGCTTGAATTTTTTGCCCCCTCCCATTCCCCACCTCCAGCCTTTATTACTCTCCTTGCCCCTCGGCACCACCCTAGCAATGTTCATCCTCCCTCTCACTAATATTGCAACTCTTCTTAAAGATACAGAGTGCAGCTATTAGGGCTAACACTTGTCCTGTCTTCCCTTTAAAGACATCTTCCTATTTTCACCATCTGCTTGTCTATCAGCTTTGCTTAGCGCCTGCTCTGCTATCTATTTTGCAGTTCCATACCTGGCTTCCTCCCTTGCTACCCGAGTAATTTTCAAGTTGCCTTGGTTCCCCTACCTAACTAATAACATCCTATCTTAACCTACATTTTATATCTTAAAATAGATCCACTGCGCCTGATTGGGCTCCCAGTGAGCGGCGTGGCTAATCCTGCCAGCTGCCCGTGCCTTCATCCTCCTGACAAACAGGACACCTTCAAATCAGGTTAAGTGTCTGGGCTGCTTGAGGTAGCACTGTGCGGGTTTGATAGGTGGCCACCTGCTGTCATCTTCCTCTAATTGGACTGCTGCTCTGCTCGGCCACTATTTGGCCCTGCCTTTTCTCAGTCGGATTATCAGTCTCTGGGCTTGGCGCCTCTGCTTTGCATTGACTTTTGCGAACATTACTGCTATCTGTCTAGTCTCCCACTGGTTCCTTATAAAATTCCACCACTAGGGTGCCTGCTTACATATCTTGAATAGGTCTTCATTTCTTCACTGTAATCTTTACACAAGTAGAGCCTCCGGCTGGTCTGCTTTCCTAATTAATCTTTGCAGGGCTTTACTTTCTGCTTCTCTGATCCACTTCTTCTAAATAATTGCTACGCTAACAGGAAACACTTTGTTGTTTTGCTCTATCTCTAATTTCGGCCAAGGGTTAAAATGGTGTAACACGGTCACCTTGGCAGTCTTAATTTTACACACACTATCTCTTTATCCCTAAGAGCTAATCCTCTGTCTCAGTATACCACTAGCCTTCCTACTCAAGTCAAATAGTAACACTATGGCGAAGTATAGTCTGCTATGGGCACTCTTATCATTTGTCCTTTACTCAGCCTGGACACTGCCACATGGGCTCTCCCATGTAACCAAATGGCAAAAGACTCCTCAGAGGCTTACCGCAACTATAGTTTCTCTAACTTGATTGCAGAGACAAAGCCTGATCTTCAACCTAATCCTATCCTCCTTGTTAAAGGCAACATCTATTACCCTCTACATGCCAGGAGGAAGCTGCCATGGAGATGTTACTCACCCCTAACCTGCCACTGTGCAAGACTTTGGTTCCTAGCCATGATCATTATTCTGCTATCTGGGGACATCAAACTAAATCAGGTCCACCTACCTGTTTCATTTCCCCAAATGAGTTATCTGGCATGTCCAAGAAAGGATTATTAATTGCCCATATCAATATCAGAAGTCTTACCTGTCACCATGCGGAACTCGAGGCCTGGGTGAAACTCTACAATCCTGATGTACTCTGTCTCACAGAAACTTGGCTAAAACCCGGTATATCTGATGATGTATGCTCCTTGCCTAACTATTCCCTGTTCCGGTGGGACAGATCCTCATCCAAGCGTGGAGGTGGAGTTGCCCTATTCTTCAAAAACCATCTCAACATCTCTATTGTCCGGCATCTGCCTCTCCGCAGTGTGCGAATTCATACAGGCAACTATTGTATTAGTGGAAAAGAAGCTTCATATTATCTGTGCCTATAATCCCCTGCTTGGGGAATAGTAGATCTTCAAGAACTCCTTGACATCACCTCCCAGACTATAAATCATAATGAGGTTGTCATCCTAGGTGATCTTAACCTCACTTGGTTAGGGTCAGCTCAAATATCCTTGCAATCACTCACGCTTAGTTATAGTTTTCACCAGTTGATCTCTGAAGCAGCTAGAGCCATGTCATCCCATCAAACGGGAACACTCCTAGACTGGGTGATGATTAACCGTATGGAAAATGTGTCAAAAGCAGGAATCCTTGCAGATGCACTAACAGACCACTCACACACTTTTGTATCCTATCTATGGTTGCGCCTCCATCTCCTCCATCAAGACTAATCACGTTTACAAATCTAGGTCATACTGACCAGGATGCATTTCTCTATGATGTCTCCAGTATTGACTGGACAGATATCTATCAAACAAAAGGATGTGGAGGTTTCTCTACAGATATTCATAAATGAATTTCTTACCATTCAATATAAACATGCCCCCAAGACTACTAGAAGGGTCAGAGGAAAGCAGACGAGGTGGCTGCATAAAGACCTCCTTGCTAATCTGCCACAGGGACAAGCTCTGGATTCACTACAAATAAACTGGCCTATAGTCAGATCTTATTGTCTATCGTGAACTAAGGAACAGATGTAAGAGATAAGTTAGAGCTGCTAAAGCAAATACTGCAAGGACCTTCTACAAAGCTCAGCCTCGGACCGAGAATTCTGGGCCCATGTCAAAACATTTCTGGGTACCTTGCAGTCAGTCACTCCTGATGAAATGATCATAAATGGGCACATTGTAATGACCTAGGACCATCTCGAACAGTTTTAACAATATTTTCTTTGATCTGTCACACTATACCTTGGCTTTACAACCTAGTGGATTGCACTCCAATCTTCCTACCACACTACCATCAGACAACCATACTGCCATATCGTATGATGCTCCTCCAGTGCCACCATTCTATTTCAAGGCTATAACAAAGAGCGGAAGTTCTGAAATTACTGAGATCCATATCTGCCAATACCAGCTCTGGTTCTGACTCACTGGAAACTCATCTTCTTAAGCTGGCTGCTCCACTCATTGCCTCTCGATTGCCAGAATCTACACTTTATCCCTTATCCATCGCACTGTGCCAGACCTATGGAAATCTGCAAGAGAAATGCCTGTCTTTAAAAAGGTGACCCAAAGGACATGGCCAATTACACACCTATAGCAATTCTGTCTGTTCTTAGCAAGATCCTAGAGAAAATAGTTGCATCACAGACCACTGACTACCTTGCATCGCTACAATCTACTCTCAGACACCCAGCATGGTTTCAGAAAAGGTCTTAGCACCACCACGGCTCTTCTTCAACTAACTACTGATATTCTGTCCAACATGGATTCTGGAAAACTCACAGGTGCCATCTTCATTGACATCACTAAGGCTTTTGACTTTGTAGACCATCCCTGCTCTCCACTCTCCATAAATTCCATTTCTCTACCCTGTTGTGGACTGGTTCTGTAGCTACCTGTCAAACAGGTGGCAAATAGTCAAATTTAACTCCTCCCTGTCCAACACATCTACAATCAACCTTGGGGTCCCCAGGGCTCTATTCTTGGGCCCCTTCAGTTCTCAATTTTTATCAACAATGCAGCTGAGGTCCTGGAATCCTACTCAGCTATTTCTCTCGCTGATGATCTGATCATCTATACTAGTTCTTCTAGTATTGCCTGCATAAACACATCACTTACTTCAGACTTCAATAAGGTCTTAGACTGGCTACTAGACCGTAAGCTTGTACTAAATGAAAAGAAACGAAAGCCATGCTCCTATGCTCCTAGGTTCCACACGAAGATTAAGGCCTGTTCTAAACTTCCTTAAAGTACCTTGGGATCCTGCTGGACCAGTCCCTGAATTTTAATCTTCACATTCAGTCCTCGAGCAAAGCTGTAAACTCGAAACTGGGAGTAGCTTACACAGCAGGCTACATGCTTACACCCTCGACCAAATTAGCATGCCGGGGCAGGTGTGTAGCCAGGGATTTTAAACTTGTACTCAATACTGATGTACTGTTGCCCCCATTATGTAAACATAAACCAAAATATGCAGTGCCCGCCTCCCTTCTGTTTGCCATGTCTGAGTTCAAGTAATCAGTTTCTTCTTGTAATCCTCCTTCCTTTGTTTTCTGCCTGCACTAAATTGCTCTTGTTTATGTATTTGGCTGGTGGCATCAGTGCCCTATAGCGAACAATAAAGGCAAAAGGGCTCAGCCCACACTGATGCAATGTGACTCACAATGTCATTGCTTTTCCTCTTTTGTTGCCCTGCGGATTGTTGCCCCTACCTAAACTTTTTTTACTGTACTCTGTTGAGTACAGTGTGTATACTCTGACACCCCTGGCCGGGTATTCTGCTCCCAACCCTTACTTATGGTGCCTCTATTCTTACCTCTGCCCATAAAACCTCCCTACTAAAATGGGATGTAACTTATAACAATATATGCTGATTTGCCTCTTCGTCGCCTCGACTCAAACATCACTGCCTTCTTTATAAGGATCTGAATTGGCTCTCACCCTCTGCCAGTAGACAATACTACCCTGGATCACTAATGGACTTGATCATCAGGAAAAAACATCCCAGCTGGCGGCGTTGCTGGTCCCTCAACCACCCTCCCATGGCCTGCGATCAGCTGACAAATCCTTGCTCTATGTTCCGAGATGTCGGATGACAAAAGGCACAGGAGCCTTCCAGTTCTCTGCTCCCAGGCTATGGAATGCTCTTCCACTCAACCTCCTGCTGTCTCAGTCTCACTTTGGATTTAAAAGTGAATATTGTCATTATCTGTCCTAAGCTGATGCTTGTAGATGCTTTGAGCCAACCTGAGCTCCTGAGACTTACCAGTAATGTCACCCCTGCTCTAATCCAGCTCCAAGACTGTCTCCTCTTCCCTCCCATATTTTTCCTTCTCTTTGTAAATAACGTCTTGACTACTAGCTCTTTTCCTCTCGAACCTTGTTGCTGATCATCCACTGTTGTTTTGCCAATTACCACCCTGACCTTCCTTCTGTCAGTCTTTCTTGTTATGTTTGAACATTCCTCACATTTCTCTCTATACAACCTTACTATCTTATTAACCCTTTCCTCCACAGGTCAGGTCCGTGGTTTCTGCACTATTATATATCTTACTGCCATTATCTGTATAATGCTTGCCATTATGTTTTGTTGTTTCTACCCATTCTATTTTTGTAGCACTGCTGTACTGTTCCTCTATTTGTATTATTGTACCCATGTTGCTGTTGTTCAACTGTTCTCTTTTTGTTGTACTCTCCGAGTCGTGCCTGAAAAGAAAAATTACTCACCTTAGTAATTACGTTTCTTCTAATGGAGTCTTGCTGTATTCTGCGACTGCAGTGATTCCCAACCTTTGAACTGCCCCAGAGAACAAAGAGTTAACTTTCTTTGCAGGGCACAGAATGCTGAGCTCGAGCTCGGTTGAAGTCTTTGTCTGGAGTGTTTGAACTTAAACCGTCAGATTCTTACGAGCCCAACTAGCTAAACAAATTCTATGTGGAAACTGTAAAAATTCCTACTAGCCAACTGGCTGAGAAAAGTTTTGGATTCCCAGGGAAGACTCAAGTCAGAAACCCAAAAACCAATCTACTACAGATAACAATAATAAATCAGCACCCAAACAAAAAGGGATGCAAGCAAAAACACCCTGGGGTGCAACACTGCACCTGCCCACCCACTTCCCAAAACAGGTTCTGAGAGGGAGGCAGGAAGGAGGTCAGAATACAGCAAGACTCCATTAGAAAACATAATTACTAAGGGAGTATTTTTTCTTCAAACAACATTAAGTTTTGCTGTATTCTGACAAATGCAGACAGCCAAGCAGAATCTCCAGGGAGGAAGGACAGAACCTACTTTGGGATAGGCTCTGAAGTACTGCTGTGCCCAACCGAGCATCACTCCAGCCTGGACATCCAGAGAGTAATGCTTGGTAAAGGTATGGACTGTTTTCCAGGTGGCTGCTTGACAAATTTCTAAGAGAGGATATCCTGGCAGCAGCCAGGGAAGCAGCTAATACCTCTTGGGAATGAGCCCTCAGGCCTGAGGGTGGAGTTTTCCCAGTTTTCATAGCAGAATTGTATACAAGACACAATCCACCTGGCAACAGATCTTTTGGTGGCAGGTTTGCCCTTTCCCACTTCTCCATAAGTGAGAAACAACTGGAGGAGTCAAACCTGTGACCCTTGGTATGCTCTATGTGGTAACTAAGGGCTCTTTTAACATCTAAACTGTGTAGCCTCTCTCTCCTGAGGAAGAATGATCAGTGAAGAAAACAGTAACAGACATACACTGGTTTAAATGGAAATCTGAAAGCACTTTGGGCAAAGAACCTTCTATTGGTTCTAAGAACCCTTTATCCTGTGAAATGAGATAAAATCAGGTTCCACTGACAGGGCTTGCAATAAACTGATACGCCTGGGAGAGTAATGGCTACCAGGAACACAGTTTTCCAAGTCAAGTACTTAAGGTCTGCTGAAGAGATAGGCTCAAAGGGGTTGCATAAGTTGTGCAATGCAAACATTCAAATCCCAGGCAGGGGCAGGGTCTCTAAAAGGAGGATTGGTGTGAAGCAATCCTTTAAAAATTTACAGAACATAGGATGGAAGATAGTAAGGAAGACTTCCCCACAGACAAAGCATGAAACAGCTGACAAGTGTACCTTGACAGTAGCTGGTCTGAGGCCTAGGCCATTAAGGTGGACCATATAATCCAGAACCGTAGGCAATCCAGCAGTGTCTGGAGAAATATGCTTCTTAGAACACCAAATGCTTAATCTCTTCCATTTGGTGTTATAAGTCTTTCTGGTGGAGGGCTTTCGAGAAGCCTTGAGGATAACCAGAACCCATTGGGAAAGATGCAGATCTGCAAACTCTAACTCTTCAAGAGCCATGCCTTAAAATTGAGAGGCGGAAGATTGGGGTACCAATCCTTCCCTGAGAGGATGTTAACAGGTTGTAATTCCTGAGAAGAGACAGGGAAGATGGACTGCTAGGGACAGCAACAGGGGTACCAGGGCTTTCTGGCCCAATCTGGAGCAATCAGAATCACCTTGCAAGGTTGAGACCTTATTTTGACCAAAACTTTGAACAGGAGTGGGAAGGGGTAAGGCGTACAGAAACTTCCGTTCCCAATTCAGAATCAGGGTGTCCAGAGGACTGAGCCCAAGACTGGAGGTCTGCATCAAAAGAGAGGAGTTGGTGATTGTCTGGGGCTGCAAAGAGATCTATCTCTGGAGTGCCCCACCTTGAAAAATCACTTTCAACACCTGATGGTCCAGGGACCATTGTGATGGCCCTGAGAGATCCTGTTAGTGCATCTGCTAGCACATTGTCCTTGCCTAGCGGTGAACTGCTACAAGAGAGGTTTGCAGGGAATAAGCCGGGACCACAACTTCATGGCTTCTGCGCACAAGGCCGTGGACCGAGTGCCTCTCTGCTTGTAGATGTGCCAAATGGTGGTGGTGTTGTCCGTTCTGACTTGAACCACCTTCTTCTGTACTGACTTAGAGAAGCTTTTAGGGCCAGAAAAACTACCCTGAACTCTAGGAGACTGATGTGGAGAAGGGATTCTTGGGGGACCACAGCCCTTGGCAGTGAGGAACCCCAGATGGGCCCCAGCCCAGAAGAGAAGCATCCGTGGTAAGGACCACTGAACAAGGATGAGAAACAAAAGGAACACCTTGTCTTAAATTGTCCTGATCCTGCCACCACTGGAGGCTTGGATCAATGTCAAGTCACTGGGACCAGTTTGGTAGGAATCCTTCCTCTGAGACCAAAAAGCTCTCAGGTGGAACTGAATATCCCTCATCTGGAATCTTGCCCCTTGGACCACTGCTGTTGAAGCTGCCATGTGGCCCAAGAGCTGGAGGAAATGCCTTGCTGGTCAAGACACCTGAAGGCTGAAGGAAGGAGCCAGTTCTATAAAGAACTCTTGCCCTTTCCATGGGAAGAAAGGCTCTTGCTTTGACAGGATCCTGCTCTGCCCCTATAAAGAAGCTAGACTGGTTCAAGAACTGACTTAGGAAGGTTGAGAAGAAATCCTAGAAAGTGAGCACTTGCTGGGTCACTTGCAGGTGAGACATGACTTGGTCTGGAGACTGACCCACTATTAGCCAATCGTCCAGATATGGAAAAATGGAAATCTTTGCTTTCTTAGAAAGGCAACTACTACTGCCAGGCACTTTGTGAAAACCCTTGGAGCTGAGGTTGGGCCAAGGGCATTGCTCTGAACTGATAGTGGCCTGAGGGCAACTCGAACCTGAGTACTTTCTGTGGGAGCACCTGATGGGAATGTAAGTAGGCATCTTTGAGGTCCAGGAGGCTAGCCAGTCCCTGGCCTTAGAAAGGAAGGATTATTCTCAGAGTTACCATCTTGAACTTTGGTTTTAAGAGATGTTTGTTTAGATATCTTAGGTCTAGGATGGTTCGCCACTCCCCATGTCTTTTTGGGAGTCAGGAAGTACCTGGAGTACAGTCCTTTGCCCCAGTGTAGGGTAGCTACTCTCTCTATGGCTCTTAAAGCTAGGAGAGAACAAACCTCTGCCTCTAGGACAAGGGTTTCGAGAGATTTGCAGGTGGAAAAGATCTTTGGAAATGATTTGAAGCTGAGAACCAGTCCCTGGCTTACTACTTCCAGGACCCACTTGTCTGATGTAATAGACATCAGTCCTGGACAAAGTAAGCCAGCCTGCCCCTGCTGGAATAGGAGAGTCGACCGGGCAGGCCCATCAGGGTGTCTGCTTGACAGGGCTTTAGGCCAAGGAGTGGATGCAGCCCTGCTCATCCTCCTCCTTCTGCCTCTCCCTCTGAAGAACCCCCTCTGAGAAAAGGAAGAAGAGGCCTGGGCTTGGTAAAAGGCCATTGAAAAAGCCTGCCCCTGCAGCCCCTAGACTGCTGCCTTTGAGGAGTTGCCTGCCTCTCCTTGGCCTGAGCATTCCTGTATGTGGTCCTGTACTCATCCATTTTCTTCATGTAATTCTCTGTCTGCTCCCAAACAGAGAATTACCCACCTAGGAAAGTCCATGGCCTTAGCCTGGGTATCCTGTGAGAGGCTAGTACATCTGAGCCAAGCCATCCTCCGAAGAGCCGCAGATGTAGCCATGACTCTTGATGACATATCACTGGGGTCTACAGCAGCATGAAACTGAACCTTAGATGCCTCAATCCCATCAGCAGCCACCGCCTCTAGCACCTTGGCTAGCTGGGGAGGCCTGTTTAGCCAGTGCCAGTACAGTGTTCACGTGGACTTCTGGTACCTAGCTGTATAGGCCATGTAATTCACCTTCCTGAGTCCCAAAGAAGATGCCATGTACTGCTTCTTTGCCATGGCATCAATCTTCCTGAAGTCCTTGTCTGGGGGTGTGTGAAGCCAAGAGAATATTTGCCTTGTCACAGGTAGCAGCCTGCACTACCCCAACATGGCTGATTGCTGATACAAGAACTCCGTGTCTGAGCCTGAAAGTGTATACGCTTGTCCATTCTTCTATCCACAGGAGGTATAGTGTTAGGAGACTTTAGGATTTTTGTGTCCGTTTCCCAAAAGATTTGTGAGAGGAATGGACAGTCTCCTGGACTCTGGGATGTCCATCATCTCTACATAATCAGGCTCCTCTTGATCTTCCACAGCCTCCTCCATAGGAAGCTGGAGGGTTTCAACCACCTTTCTGTAGAACATAAAGTGAGAAGGGGACTCAGAAAGCCAAGGAGGAAACATCTGAAGGTCTGTCTGGGGAGATGTCTGGTTCCACAGGGCATCCAGACCCTCACTTCCACCATCATCATCAAATTCCCTTCCTCTTCAAATTCCAGTTCATAAAAATCTTCGAGGTATAACCTTGAACCAGGAAACCAACCGAACCAACCCCTGCCAGAAGGAGCCGGATCGGTAGGAACCGGATGGAGCGATTCCACAATCTGAATCGCTCTGGCTATGACTTTGGTGGTCAGAACATGAAACTCTGGATCCAAACCAGTCGATTTGTCTTTGCATTTTCTTTTTGTTTGAACCAATCCCTCAGAATCGGCTCTCCTTTGCCTGAAGATGTATCGCCCTGGTCAGAGGGCACTCCTTCTGGTTCGGTCGAAACCGAACCGGGCTGGCCATCCGAGTCAGCGGACTTCTCAGACTCCTTTTCCTCAGTCTACCTAATCTCTTCTCAAGGGTAGATTTGGGAAGGTTTTACATATTTGGCGGTCTGAATCGAGGTGGTCAAACCCCAGACAATAAACACAGGTGGTGTGGGGATCAGCCTTAGCAAAGACCTCCCACCCTCACTGCAGTGTTGAAACAGTGGGCTAGTTCTTTTCCTTGGGTTTCTCAGACATAACCACTAACCAACTTGCCCTTTTTATGGCAACCACCAGGCAAGTCTCCTTATTGGTTCTCCCATGTCACGGGTATTGGAAAAAATTAAAACACGTTTTTTAGAACCGATAAGAACAGGTAACCACACTCTAAGTAAAACACACATAATTTCACTATCAAATGGCGGTTTAGCGAACCAAGCTGCACTTTTACAAGTTCCACACAGAAAAACAGAACAATTCCTATCTAGTACTCACGGCACCACAGACAGAGACTGAACCGACTATGCAGATACTTTTCGGTTTAAAAAGCGATGAAAACTGAAACTTTAACTGACTTTTGAACCGAGCTGAAAGAGAAATCTCTGGAGCGACCATTCAGTGATGGGAGTAAAGAATCTGACAGTTTAAGTTCAAAACACTCCAGACAGAGACTTCAACCGAGTCGAGCTCAGCATTCTATGCCCTGCACAGAAAGTTAACTCTTGTTCTCGGGCAGTTTAAAGGTTGGGAATCACTGCAATTGTCAGAATATAGCAAGACTTCAGGTTGTTTGAATAGTCATTTTATGGCCAATGCACCTACAGGTTAACAAAACTAAATAAATAAATAAATATAGACAGACCATAGCCATAATTCCCTCCACCTCACAGGGCAGGACATGGCTATGCCACTGTGTGGACTCTGTGAGCAGATGTTCATCCAGTATGGGGACACCTACACAGGCAGCAATGCAGGGCAACATGTGGAGCTGTGACACAGCACACCTACAGGACAGCATCCGAATGCCTGTGGTGTCGTCAAGCAGGACAATGGGATGCTATAGAAGACCACAACCACATAAAATAGCACAGTATGTAAGACATACAATGGCATGGGTGCAATCATGGCTACACATTGGTGGGAGGAACACGGTGCAACCAAGCCTGTCACGATGATGCCAATTTCTTTGTCTATTCTGCAGGGTCTAAAATGTTGAGGGTGACTTGTCCCGTAACCCCACAGTGGTTGCAGCCATGTGCAATGGTACAGTAACATCATACAATGCTAGCACATCACCTGGCACAGGTGGTAGTGGGAGCTGAGATGTACAACAATGCAGAACAGAAGCCAAGCCACCCCAGCTGTTCATGAACACCCAACCACGTATCACAGTATGCTACACTAACTGAAATAGTAGCAGTACTGGTGGGTGTGAGACTGCAGAACACATCAGAAACACCTATGGGTAGCCCACGAAAATTATACACGAGGCCTTGACCCATACCCTTACCAACCCCTGCCCAGAAACACACATGCCAGACATAGAAGAACACCTACCTGGCCTTGGGACAGTGCCATCCTCATCATCTGGTTGTATCTTTGCAGATGTTCCTCATCCCAGTGGACTTGGACCCCATACCAGTGGTGACATTGCTTCCTGGTACGGGCTATAAGGTGGCGTCTCACAGAGGCCCACACCTCACCCTGACGACACTGCATCCTGCTGCTCCCCAAGAGCTGACCCACCCTGACCAGCATCAGCTCCATGAGGTTGGCCAACTCCACCTCAGGTCTCTCTGATGGACTGCCCTAGAGCGCCATCTGCCTGCCATGGTTTTACTGATGTTTGGCTGTGGAACACTGTCTGTGTACATTTTTCTCAATGTGGGAGGCGCAGCATTGCACAATGTTAAACATAGGCAGTGCTCTACAATAGTTGCAGGTAGCGGTGGCGTCATGAAGTTGCACATGCATGACCCACACATGACCTGTGCAACGTCATGCATATGGACAGTGCTACACAGACAGATACATGCGCAACAATGCCGATGATGTCATAGGCAAGCGATCTCAGTGCACTGTAGGTGTGTCAATGGCTTTATAAGTGCTTGTGTGATTCGCAAGACCATCAACACTTACTGCAGTGCTAAATTGTAACATTTTGGCCAGGCTATGCAAATAGGCTCATAAGGCAGTCAGCAGGCAAGGGCCCAAGTTGCACATAATTCTAGAACTATCTGCATACAGTAGCATGGCTAACTATGCCTGGACTATTTAAGGGACATATGCACCACCAACACTGCACAGTGGAACTGCATACATAAGACTGCAAATATCGATATACAGCAAACCAGAAAGACATTGAGAAAGCCATGGCAAGCCAGGAAAATCTCCCCACAACCATAGGTAGGTACTCTGCATGCCATGGTCACACACAAAGACATTGGATATGTAGTGATTCACCCTGTTGCAGGGACACCAGTAGGAAATACTGAGGAGCACCCCAACCACAATACTGGTTGTGACATAGTATAGGATGCGTTATGCGGCCTAACACAGAGCATCACCCATCAAGGTGGGGCTACAGTGTGCAGACACTTCACACTGCTCCCTCACAGCTGAACAGGTTGCTTGGGACAGGGTACAACCTGAATCTACTCTCAGTGCCTGCCCATGACAGCCAGCTCCCTGTACAGCAATGCCATGTGGGCATGCATGGGATGTGGTGGTCACTTGGTTCTGCAGGGTGCCACTGGAATGCCTGCCCATGACACCCAGTGCACTCTGGTGTCAGGGAGTGTCCCTGTGTTTGGCATGTTGTCTATCTTCCCCTGCTTTTCAGGCCCCAGTCCCTGGATGTACAATCCTGACCATCAGAGCACAGCATAGTCCCCTGTCTGACATCACCCTATGACCGCACGCCTAGCACCTTACATTCCGGACATCTGATACATGGGGACCCTCACACTCTCCCTGATATCAGAGAATGGCATCAGGCGATGTCCAGCATTTGTGGGCGTAGACCTGACAGCTCTGCCTGACACAGTCCCTCGAATGTGTTGCCTCACAACACAACTGTGCATACCCAGACACAGCAGCACAAAGGCCTGCTCCCGTGCCCTACCTATGACATGGTACACAGGATGGGACCTGACAGCCAGGTTCTGGACATACCAAGATGCGCATGCATCAGGGTGATGCAGTGCCACGTGTCCCCAAGGGAGGCCACTAGTAGGCCAACAGGCGGTGTCTGCCCTGTGGACAACATACAGACAGGCCCATCATGCAGAGGTCATCCAGCTGCACCGGCTCCCACGCACCCATGTGTGTGGTATGTCCCACGCAGTGCTCCTGTGTTACACAGCATGTGATACTGTGCACTGTGCTCAGCCCAGGGGTGTGGGAGGGTACCTACACGTACACTGTCTTCGCAGCCCCCAAGTGCGGACCACTGCTCCCAGACTGTAGCCTACTACAGGCTATCCACACTGCAGGCCTGCCGCCCACACCGTCTAACTCCCACATGTGCAACACTGGTGGTTACACTCCAGGGCCATGCCATTCTGGATGCTGCAGGCAGCTAGTGCAGGGGTCTGTGTTGCCTACACATACAATGCTGGGTGGCGGCCGACAGTCATGCATGGACCTGGGGCCATGATGGGCTAGCAATGCAAATTGGCCACCCTGACCACCATTGGTACCCCATAAAGGGCATCACTGCACCGACAGGACACAGTGCGGCTGCATACAGACGTCGCACCAACACACACTCCACTGACCACTGTTGTACTACTTCCTCCACCAGGTCCCATGGGAGAGAGTGAGAGCTGCTCACCCACCACTTCACTGAGGACGAACTGCACTCCTTGGCACAGGACTACAAGGCCAGGAGGAAGTCCTGACCCAAGCATGGATTCTGCCACCCAGCAAGCCTGGGAGGAGATCACAGGTGGCAGTGAATGCCATCGGGGGCGGGTCCTGACAGTGGAGGCTCTCCCAAAATGATTCCAGGACAAAAGGACACCATGGCTGCCTGGCACAGGAAGCAACATGCCACGGTGGTGGCCCACAGTCATCAGTGGTGCCATGTTTATGGACCTAGCAGAGGAGCTGGTGGCATTCACACTGCAGCCTGTGGAGGTTATAAGGGTGCTTGGAGGTGAGCATGAGTCCCAGTCACATAAGTACATGTCTGATTCAACCCCTTGTGTTCATGGGTGAGCGTTTGGGTCCTGCCACTATTGGGGCACACTATAGACATGGGCGGACACACATAGGGTGTTCAGTCAGCCTCCTGGGTGCTTCATGACAATTTGGCCCCTGTGTATACCACCCTATGGCGCCCTCTGTAGTGAGTAACACACACACCCCAATGGTTACTGACTGTGCACCCAGCTCCACTGGGGTGTGCCCATGCACATAAATTGAGTGCGTACTGTTGTTCCATCTGTTGCCCACAGGTGATGGGGCATGCCAACATGTGTGCTGGTGTGTGGGTCTTGGTGTTGGGTTGTGGTCTGCACTGTGTGCTGCTGTGCACATGTGTGGTCAGTGTGTGCACCATGGTCAAGGAGCACTGTCATGCTTGCACAGTCAATTCTCTACAGGTAGCTGTGAGAGTACTCTGGGTCTGGATTAGGTTGTCCTGTTGATACCAGTTGCATGCTGACACAGGGTGATACATGGCACTGTCTGCTAGGGCATGCATGCACCAAGAGCACCCTGCATGGTGTACTGCGCGGTGTGTACAACACTGATGGTTCCTCCTCTCTACAGCACAGGATGTGGTATCTGGGGAAGTGGTTGCTGGACCATCCAGCGAGTGCAGCATCCGCCACCCATACGATCCCATGGAGTACAATGTGAAGGTCCTGGAGGACAGCAACAACGAGACCTATGTCCCAACACAGGAGTTCCTGAACTGGTCACTCAGCTGGAGGGACAGTCCCCTTACAGCCAACCTCCCCATCAGTGTCCAGACAGTGGTGCAGAGAAGTCCCCTGCCACAGGTGTACAGTGCCGCTACACATGACTGCCACCCCATCTCCATCACTGCTACCCACACCTCCCACCTGCCCTCCATGGAGGGGTTGGAGTGGCTTGGCAGCAATCCCACCGTCCCATACCTGTCCTGTGCAGCTACACATAGCTACCGCATCCTGCCAGCTCCCCATCCACCCCTGTTGTGGTGTGCCCGCAGGCCACTCAAAACCCACAGGTGCCACTAGAACCTGTCCCCCAGACAGTGTTCCCTAGGGGCAGGATGCATCAGACTCCAGGTAACTGCTGCAGTCTGCTGTGGGAGTCAGACTGCCGCACACTGGGAGCTTTCATATTTGTGTAGGTCAATGCACGATGACCTGAGCCCCCTCCGCCACCTCCTGCATGACAACCTGCAGAGGGCTGAACAGCAGGTGGAGGCCTGTGAGGTACCTGCAGAGGCTCACAAGGCTTTCTTTCTCAAAATCCCACAGAACATGTTTGGGGAGCTCACCAGGGTGGTGCAGAATGTCAGAGTCGCTGTGCGGCCCAGTCGGAGCCCCGCCTCCAGTGTGCACAGCCCCAGTTCCCTGGGGATGCCACGGCATATGCCAATGTTATGAGGTGGCAGATCGGACACTGGAAGCACATCAGTGACCCCCATGCCCAGTGGCATGCCTTGCATACCAGGGCACAACCTGGACCTAGCCGCACTTGGAACAGGGTGACACCATGGGTATCCGCCTTACCAAGAACAAAGGCCACAACCCCACACACAGGGGTCAGGCAACAGCAGATTGTCCACACATGCGGTGGCGCAGACAGACATAGGTGGGTCGGCTCCCCACACCACATCAGCACACCCCACACATCCCCAGTATCCTGCAGCCATTGTTCCCATCACTGTCCTGTTGCACTGTGCACCCCCACCCTTCCCATATCCAAGGCTATGTGCATCTTGGCAGCCCTAGCCCCTCACCTCCGCCCCCAACATTCACCTCCTCCCCTGCTACAGGTCCTGTGGTGTGGGCATTCATGTTGGGCAGCTATGGTCCTCCATGTCAACAGCCATGCCAGTACAAATGCATTGTACTAACCTGTACTGTACCCTCTTTTATTTATGCAGTTTACCACTGTTTTTACTCTTCACAATAAGATATGTGTGTTCACTATACAGTTTTGAAATATGCAAATGTGTCCTGCGTCATTGCCATTCACCTGCTCCTGCTTGTGAGGCTTCTTATGATGTTGGCCCTTTAGTCCTGGGCTCTCCTGGCCATGTGGGATCGGCGCTTGTGGCTGCTTTATATCCCCAGCTCCTTTGGCTCTGTGGCACTCTCATTGTGTTCCTCTTGAACTGGCATGCCCATTACATGATACAGCACAATGTTGTGTAGCGTATAACAGGCTAGGAATATGCCACAGGTCTTGTGAAGGGTACACTGTAGGGCACCATCTCAGCAGTCCAGCCACCGAAATCATATTTTCAGCATGCCATAGATGTACTCAATGATGTTGCATGTGGTGATGTGTACAGCATTGCATCTGTCCTCCACCACAGATGAGGGCAGAGGATAAGTGTGAGAAGCCTTGGTCACAAGGGATAGGTACAGTACCCTGTAAGGAAACACGCATCTGTTAACAACTGTTGCCAGTCTATCTACCTGTGTCCCAACAAGAGGCCATGGTCTGTGGTGCGTCCTGTGCATCTGTCTTCCCTCCCTTCCCACAGTGAGGCTTGTGCGTGCTGTGGTACAGCTATGCACCCCATAGGGTTTTGTGGGGTGCATGCTGCATGTACTCACTGACAAGGTGTCTACTGGGTATGTGGCAGACTTCAAATCTCTGGCACTGGATGGAATTATGCCTTATGAAGGCATCATGGGTGCTGCTGGGGTACTGTGCCAGGACATTAATGATTTACCATACTAGATTTTACATCACCTAGCCATTGATAGAGTAGTACCCTTTCCTAGTGAGGTAGGCATCTACTCCATCACTAGTTGGTGCCCAGATGACAACATGGGTGCAGTCAATGGCACTGAGTACTGCTGGTAGGTGTGCAACCTGATGGAACTGCTGTATTGTTGTTTTACAATCCCCTGCTGTGTTGGGGAATATGATGAACTTGCAAATGTGTGGCAGCAGGATGTCTGAAAATGGGCCAGCAGGCATAAGGTTGAAGACTGCGAGACACAGATGGTACCTACATTGGTGTCTGGAATGACCCAGTGGCTGGGAAGCACATTGCAGCCATCACCTTCTGCTCAACTGACATGGCACGTCTGCGCTTGGTGTCAGTGTGCAGCTGCTCATGCAGGAGCTCACAAAGCTGCTATAGCATGGCCATATTGAGGCAGTATTGGCCAACAAGCTGGTCATCAGTGAGACTGTCAAAGGAAACTCATGGCTGGTACCATCTGTTTGCAGCATAGTGCTTTCACAGGCTATGGATGGGCCCAGGGTGGCCATGTGCCCTCTCCTCCTTCTGCAGGGCCTCTTCCATGAGGATCAGCGTGCTGCAAACTCCACCATTTTGTGTGCTGGCTGCAGTGACTCTACCTGCCTCTAGGGTTTGCCTGGCATAAGTCAGCCTTTTTATAGGTGGTATTTGCATAGCACTAAGTGGCCACGCTCTCTTTGCACAGCGCAAACGTTCTGAATATAGCATTTTACCTGTATGCATGTCCCAGACCCTCTCTTGCCCAGCGATCGTTTTTAGCGCACGCAATCCAATTTACCACGCTAACCACCCCTTTGAATATTGCGCTCCAGTGCAAACAGTGTACAAATGGTTTGCCCTTGGGCAATGTTTTGAATAGTGGGCCCTGAATGTATTTGGAATAAGGCTAGACCATTATTTAAAAAAAAAGGCAAACTAGTGGCAAACTATAATCAAGCAGGCATGAAGTTACCTAATTTACTGCTACATCACTATGCTGCAGCTTTGGAGCCTATAAAAGCATGGTTTAGTAATGGTCCACTAGCATGAGGACCTATGCTGCTATAACATCTAAGAATGGGGCTAGACAAGACATTCTCTTCAGAAATCTAGAAAAGGCACAGCCTTAGAAACTGAATGCCGTTCTTAGAGTCTGAAGTCTATTAATAATATATGCAAGCTTGAGGTCGTATAAATACCCTATCCCCAATACATAACAACTAGGGCCCGATATTCAAAATACTGTTCTCGCCAAACCAATTGCATGACATTGGTACCATTTGCACCAGAGCACAATAGTCAAAGAAAAAATTACTCGCCTCTACTAATGTTGTTTCTTCTAAAGGGATCTCTCACTAGCTTCAACAACTGCACCATTCCCTGGATTGAGCTTGCCTGGAGCTTTACTAATTTTATACAGATTAAGGAATCTTAGAATGAAATTCAAAACTCTGCTGTGTGGTCATATTCACCTCTGCCCTCTAACGGCAGATTTATTTCTCAATTTGAGGTAAGCAGTGACCACTAAAGCTAGCTGAATGACTAACAAAAATACCCATGAGGGTTAAAGGTTATGGCAGAAAAATATTTAATAACCACGGAATATCAGTTGTAAAACAATGCAGCAAGTAATGCTCAAGCAATGAAAAGCAACAAATTCTTGTGAGAACCTTTTTCCAGGTTCTGGAAGGGAGGTAGGGACTGGATTGTTAAACTTAGTGAGGGATCCTTCAGAAGAAACAACATTACTACAGGTGAGTAAATGTTTACTTCAAACACCAGGAATTTCTCACTAGTTGTTTACCAACTGCAGACTCATAGCGGTACCTTGGCAGGCTGGGTACAGAACCTATTTAGGAAAAAGGTGCTGGAAGACAGCAGTGCCAAAGTTGGATTCTCTTCTGGACTGAATGTCCAGATGGTAGTGCTTTGTAAAGGTGTGTACTGTCTTCCAAGTAGCTGCCTTACATATTTCCTGAATGCAGACACCTCTTGATGCTACCACAGAGGTGGAGGTGTCTTCGTGAAATGGGCCCTCGGCCCTCTGGCAGAAACTTGCCAGGTTTGCCATAACAGAACTGAATACAAGCTACTCTACAGTGAGAAATGGTTCTCTTGGATGCCAGTTTACCTTGACCTACCTCACCGTGGGTGACAAATAACAGAATCTATAGACATGAAATCCTTTGTGTGGTCCAAGTAGTACTCCAGGGCCCTTTTAACATTCAGACTGTGGAGTTTCTGCTCCCTGGAGTGTAGTGCTCTGTAAAGAAACACAGGAAGAGTGACTTGACTGATTCACATGAAATTCAGACACCACCTTCAGGAGGAATTTTCTATTAGTCCTCAGTTCTACCTTGCTCCTGTGGAATATCATATAGTTGGGATCTGTACAAAGGGCTTAGAGTTCACGACACCCTAGTCGAGGTAAGTGGCACCAGAAAACTGTTTTCCTGGGGACATATTTCAGAACAGTAATTGCCATAGACTCAAATGGAGCCTCCAGCTGCTAAGGGTTCAGGTGAATTAGACCTGTACAGAACCTTCTAAAATAGCCTGTGAGGCTAGGGATCTATACTTGCCAGCTGAAACATATGCTGCTACTGTTGCCAAATGCACCTTCAGGGCTGAAGGTCGGAGGCCCAGGGACTACAGGTGGATGAAATAGTCCCAAATAGTGGACAAGCTCACCTGAAGGGGGATGAGCTGCCTGGATGAACACTGCAGGGAAAATCTTTTCCACTTAGAAACATAGGTTTTCCTAGTTGCTGGCTGCTTGGAAATCTTGAACACATGTAAAACCTCTTCTGAGAGGTTTAGTCCAGAGTACTCAGTTCTTCAAGTACCATGCTTTGAGGCGCAGGGTTCTTGGTTCTGGGAATGTATTCCTGCCATGGCACTGAGTCAGTAGATTGTGATTCCAGGGAAGGAGAATTGTGGGAATTGTGAAGTGTGGAGGAGAAGGTCAGGAGCAGGGAGCACCACGCCTGCCTAGCCCAGTCTGGTGCAATCAGAATCATTGTTGCCGGTTTCCTCCTGAGTTTCAGTAGCACTTCCAGTAGAAGTGGAAAAGAAGGAATGCATAAAGAAATTTCCCGTACATGAGAGGACTAGTGCGTCCAGAGACTGTGAGAGTATCTTACTGGAATCTGGAGTGGCCATCTTTCAGATTCAGTGACTTCACCCAATGTCCTTTTGCAAGGATGGAATTACTATTCCCAGTGTTACCATCTTGAACTGTTCCTTCTTTAAATGTTTGTTCAGATACCGGAGATCTAAAAGGTGTCACCAATCCCCATTTTTCTTGTGAGTCAGAAGTATTCTGGAGTAAAGTCCACTCCTGATTTGGGAGGAGGGACTGTTTCACTGCATTTGCTAGTAGCATCTTTTTACTCTAATTCCAGCAGTTTTTCTGCTGGGGTATGAGGAGGAAAGGCCCTGTGAGTCTGCAACTTTGGAAACCGCTTGAACTGCAGAGATACCCTGACTCACTATTTTCAGAACCCACCTGCCTGTGGTAATATTTTCTGAAGCCTGAACATAATGAGTTAGCCTTCCTCCCACTGGCACTGGTTGGGCAACCTGCGCATAGTGTCAGGGGTTTTGTCTCATCTCAGCCTTAGGAGCTGAAGTGGCACCTCCATGTTTGGGACCCCTTCTGCACCTACCTCTGAAATCTCCATTCTGGGAGGCATAGTCATAGGTCACATAAGCACTGAGATAATAGCCCTGGCCCCTACCTCCCTTCCATAATACCTCTGGGGAGTGGAGGCCTTTTCCTTCTCAGTGTTGCTTTTGTAAGTGGTTTTGTATTCTTCCACCTTTTTCTTGTAAGTCTCTGTCTTATCACTAAAGAACTTCCTCAAATGGAAAATCAATGGCTTTTGTTTGAGTGTCACAGGAAAGGTTTGTAGTTCTGAGCCAAGCAAACCTTTGAGGGACACTGAACATGCCATGACCCTGAAGCAGTGTCACTGGTATCCACAGCCATATGAATTGGTATTAGGTGGCATCCATGGCAGATTTTGCTGTGCCTGCCAGATCCCAAGCCAACTCTCCAGGTGCTTTCTTGCTCATGGCCACTATAGAAATACAAAGCGTCTTTTGGTACTGAGCAGAGTAGGCCATATAAGCTGCCTGTCCAGGCAGCAAAGAGGCTGAGGTGTAAACTTTTTGCCATACTGTCCAGTTTTCTGGAATCTCTTTGGAGCATGAAAAGAATGGGATGCCTCAGCCTTCTCAGAGGCAGCTGTCTGAACCACTCCTTCATAGTCTAGGTGGCTATATATGTAACCAGAACCCTGTTTATCCACCTGGTACTTTTTCTATTTTCTTGTCAACGCCAGCAGCAGAGGTAGGGCTGACAAAACTTTGAAGGTGGCGTTCTTTAAGGACTTGTGGCTGGGGACGGGCAAAAAATCTTTTGTTGGGGCTAGGCCCATCATATCTAAAACTTCAACCTCAACTCTGCCTTTTCCTTAGGTGAGAGATTGAGGTATTTGCCATCTGCCCTTACGAATGTAAAGTGAGAAGTATAGTTCTCGATGACTGAGGAGGGGAACCAAACTCCTACTCAGAGAAGCCATCTGGTTCTATAGAATCCCTTCCCCCTCCTCCTCATCATAATACATTTTGCTTCCTCCCCACAGGCATCATCACAGTATTGGGGCCTGGGGAGTGGTGCTGACATGGTCATACAGGCACCTATAACTTGTAAAGCCTGGAAAATAGCCACGCTTTACTCATATTCAAATGAGGGAAAGTTACTTTTGCTCACTGGCATCCCTTTGCCTTTTCAGCTGGAGGGCTGCTCTTTTTTGTGTTCTATCAGCAGGTACCATCTTCAATGCCTGATTACTGTTCACTGGTGTCTCCTATGCCTTTCCAGCAGGAGAGGCAGTAACATGCCTTTCTTTTTGTGTTTCTTGGCTGGCACTATCTCCGATGCCTGCCTACTGTCCACTCGGCATCTCCTTTGCCTTTTCAGCAGGAGGGCAGTGACCTGCTTTTCTTTATGTCTTTTCTTAGCAGGCACCGCTTCTGATGCCTGCTCAGCAGCTCTTTAACTTCTTGGTATTTGGGCTTCCCTATCAGACGCCCTGGTTTCTATGCTATCTCTAGCAGATTTGTCCTTCTGCTTACTTTTAGGGGTTGGACCCTCACCTGAACGTTGTTGTGACAAGATGTCATAATGTGAGGCTATAACTCTTAGAAGTTTATAAGCCCTCTTTTAATAATTTTGGTCAAAACTCAATGCAAGAACACAACTGGTAAAACGGGCCAGGACACACCTAGTACACAAATCATGATGAACTGCTCTTCAGAGAATAAAAACAAAAGTACATTTTTTTTTTTTTTAAATCCAGTAGGCCTGCACTTTCCTTAGGTCGAAGCCTAAGAATGGTTCCAGTAAAAACCCACAGATGTGGTTCAATTCTGATAATCACAGGAACCAAACAGGATTTAAACAGTAATAATGATAAAAGTTAAAACACATGTCCAAATAGAATATCATGCTGGTTCCTGAACCAAAATGGAACTGGGACTAAGAGTGAGGACTGCAAGGCATGAATTAATTGAGAAAGCCTTCTAAAAGCCCCTTGTGTTTTTTTTTTCCCAATCCAGATATGGAAACAATATCTTAACAGGTCATCTCTAGTTCCCGGAACCAAAAAGAACCAGAGACGCAACACTTTCTCCAAGTTTAAAAATAAAACCCTAACTAACGAGAGTTTATCACTTCACCAAGTAAAAGAAAATCCAACACAAACAAAAATAAAGAAATATTATGTCTCTGAAGTGGAGCACCTTCAGAACGATGTTACTTCTCAAGAAGAGAAATAACTCTGCTGTAACAGGGCAGGGTGAGTGTGCCACGTAGCAAATATTTGAATTTCATTCTAAGATTCCTTAATTTGCATAAAATTCTTAAAGCTCCAGAGCAAGCTCAATTCAGGGGACTGATGCAGTTGTTAAACAACTAGTGAAAGATTCCTGGGGTTTGAAGGGTAGTTAGGAGGGCAAAAATGGATAGTGCATGTACTAAGAAAATGTATGAGCCACGCAAACAGAGGAGCAGGGACATGAATACAGGTGCAATGCTATATTCAGCACTTTTTCACTGTGCAGTTAGCCACTTGGCACTGTACAAGTACCACCTATAAAAGGTGGACTTACTACGGGCAAACCCTACAGGCAGGCAAAGTCACTGCAGCCAGCACACAAAATGTCAGAGTTTGCAGCACACATGCTGCTCTTCCTGGAAGAGGCCCTGCAGGAGGAGAAGGAGGAGGGGCACGTGGCCACCCTGAGCCCATACATAGGCCGCTGAGGTGCTATGCTGCGCAGACAGTACCAGCCATGAGTTTCCTTTGACAGTCTCACTGATGACCAGCTTCTGGCCAGCGCCATTTCAATATGGCCATGCTAAGGCAGCCTTGTGAGACCCTGTATGAGCAGCAGCGAGTGACACCCAGCGCAGCCATGCCATGTCAGCTGACCAGAAGATGACGGCTGTGATGTGCTTCCTAACCCACGGTTCATTCCAGAGACTGTCTGATGATACCACCAGTGTCTTGTAGTCTGCCACCTCATGCCTGCTGGCCCAGTTTCTAGACACCCTGCTACCAATTGCTGGTGAGGTCATCATATTCCCTAGCACAGCAGGGGAGTGTACAGCAACAGTGCAGCCATTCTGTGGGTTGTACACCTACAAGCAATACTTAGTGCCACTGACTGCACCCATGTTGCCATCTGGGTATCTGGGTACCAAATGGCAATGGGGTGGATGCCTACCTCAACAAGAAAGGCTACTACTCCATCAACTGCCAGGTGTTGTACGATGCAACAAGGTGCATCATCAGTGCCCTGGAATGGTACCCCAGCAGTACCCACGATGCCTTCATATGGCATAATTCCATCCTGTGCCAGAGATATGAAGTTGGCTACATACCCAGTGGACACCTTGTCAGTCAGTACATGCAGGACGCAGCCCACACAAACCCACTATAGGAGGTGCACAGCTGTACCATAGCACACATGCCTCACTTTGGAGAGGGTGGACAGATGCACAGGACATGCCACAGCCGTCGCCTGTTGTCAGGATGCAGGTAGCTAGACTGTCAACAGCTGTTAACAAATGTGTATTCCTTTGCAGTAGACTGTGCCTATCTCTTGTGCACCTAGCTCCTCCCATCTGTCCTAAGCCCTCATTTGTGGTGGAGGACAGATACACACGGCACACACCACCACAGCATAATTGAGCGTGACTCTGACATGCAGAAAATGCTATTTTGGTGCCTGGACTGTTCAGGTGGTGCCCTACAACATATCCCTCATAAAGCCTGTGGCATATTCATAGCCTGTTGTATGCTACACAGCATGGCACTCTTCCATGGAATAGGCCTACCAGTCCAAGAGGAACACAGTGAGAGTAATACAGAGCCAGAGGAGCTGGGGAAAGTGGAGCAGCTCGACAGGTGCGACCCTGCATAGCAAAGAGGGCCCAGAACTACAGAGCCAACATCATAAGAAGCTTCACAAACAGCAACAGGAGAGTGGCACCACGCAGGACACATTTGCATATTTCAAAACTATACTGTGAACATCTGCATCTCTTAGCGGCAGAGTACAAGAGTGCATAAACAAAAGAGGTGCAGTACAGGTGGGCACAATGCATTTGTACAGGCATAGCTGGTTACATGAAGGACCACAGCTGCTAACACAGATGGCCACACCACAGGACCCATAGCTGGAGGAGGAACGTGAATGTCGGGGGCAGAGGTGGGGGCTAGGGCTTCCAGGATGCACATAGCCTTGTAAATGAGGAAGGTGGTGGGGTGCATGGAACAACATAACATTGACAGGGGAGCAATGGCTGCGTGACACATGGGATGTGTATGATATGCTGGTGTGTGGGAGAGCCATCCCACCTATGTCTGTCTGCGTCAGTCCCGTGTGTGGATCATGTGCTGATGCTGACCCTGTGTGTGTGTGGGTTCTGGTCTGAAAGGAAGGTAAGGGGATGCCTGTGGTGACGGTGTCACCCTGATAGGGCATGGTCACGTTGGTGCCAGACACAGGAGGTCCAGATTGCACCTCGATGAGCAGAGAGTGAGGGGAGGGTCAAACGCGCGTTGCCAGTGTCTGATCTGCCACCCCACGGCATCAGCGCACTTCTGTGGCATCCCAGGGATTTCAACAACTGGTTGAGAAATTTTGACTATGGTGTTAGTTCATGTGCAGAGTGCAACTACCTTGGAATTTATGCTGCGGCATCCCCAGGAATTTGGGCTGCACATACTAGACAGGCCGACCAGAGGTGCAGTGGCTGTGTTTACTTGCACAGGATGGGCATGGGACAGTGGGGAGCTGTTGCTGCCCAACCTCTCCTGGGAGGATGGGCGGCAGTGGTGGAGATGGTTTCAGTGGTGGTGGTGACGAGTATGGGCACTTGTTTTCCTGACACTACAGTAACCAGGTCCTGGGTGTGTGGTGCACCTGTGGCAGGCGCTGGTCTGTGCCACTGGCTGGACACTGAAGGGGTCTGGCTGTCGGGACTGTCCTCGGTTCAGCAACCAGTGCCATGAATTCCTGTGTACGTGGGTTTCATCATCGCTGTCCTCCAGGGCCTCCACAAGGTACTCCATGGGGTCAAATGGCTGGATGGGTGGTGGATGCTGCACTCAACTGGACAGCCCAGCAATGACTTCCCTCAGATACCACATCCCATGCTATGGAGAGACGAATGAACCATCAGTGTTGCACACACTCACGCAGCACGCCATGCATGGTGCTGTTGGTGCATGCATGCCCCAGCCGGACAGTGCC
The DNA here is from genome assembly GCA_016271365.2 of Neoceratodus forsteri. Taxonomy (NCBI): domain Eukaryota; kingdom Metazoa; phylum Chordata; order Ceratodontiformes; family Ceratodontidae; genus Neoceratodus; species Neoceratodus forsteri. The sequence continues at coordinate 338,920,737 of CM057459.1, forward strand.
TTGTGTCACCAGCATCAGCATGCAACTGGAGTCAACAGGACAACCTAATCTAGACCCACAGTAGTCACACAGCTACCTGTGGAGGGTGGACTGTGCAAGCATGACAGTGCTCTTTGACCATGGTGCACACATACGCCACACAGGTGCACAGCAGCACACAGTGCAGACCACAACCCAACACAAAGACCCACACACCCAGCAAATGTGTCGCCATGCCCCATCACCCATAGGCAACCGTTGGAACAACAGTACGCATTTCACTCGAGTGTGCACAGGCACACCCAATGGAGCTGGATGGACCATCACTACACCCTGGCATGTCTAGGCAAGACACTGCAGAGGGGACACAGAAAGGTATACAGTGGGCCAAAGTGTCACGGAGTACCCAGGATGCTGCTGGAATATAGTATCGCGCATGCCCATGTATGCAGTGTGCTCATACAGTGGCAGGACCCGCATGTGTATCCACGAACACAAGGGGTGAACCAGGCATGTACTGATATGGTTGACTGGCTGCCACCTGGGACTCTTACCTGCCTCCAAGCACCCCTGTAACCTCCACAGGTCACAGTGCAGATGCCACCACCTCCTGGCTGGGACCATGGACCTATCTACCACCGATGACTGTAGGCCACTACCCATGGTGCACTGCTCCCGTGCCAGGCAGCAATGGTATCATTTGTGCAGTGGTGTAAGTCCTAGAATTGTTTCGAACTGCCACCGATGGCATTCACCCACCTATGATCTTTTATCAGGCCTGCTGGATGGTAGCATCCATGCTGCAGCTACAGCTGGGGGACAGGGCCTCCTCCTGGCCTTGTACCTGTGCCAAGGTGTACAGTTCATCCTCTGTGAAGTGGTGGGTGTGCAGTCTTTCACCTTTTCCCAAGGGACTTGCTGGAGGCAGAAGTAGGACAGTGGTCAGTGTGTGTGTGAGAGTAGAGATGAGTGTGGAACGCAGCCGCACTGTGTCCTGTCAATGCACAGATGCCCTGTACAGGGTACTGGTCATGGTCAGGGCGGGCCTGTGTGCATTGCCCCCAGGTCCAGCCACTGCCGATGTGCTGCCACCCAACGCTGTAGGTGTGTGAACAACACAGAGCCCTACACTAGCTGCCTGCAGTGTCGAGAATGACATTGTCCTGGGGCACAGCTACGAGGGCCACACACGTGGGGGCTAGATGGGTGTGGGCGACAGGCTGTGTGTGGATGGCCTATAGCAGGCCACGGTCTGGGAGATGGGGTCCGCGCCTGGGGGGGTTGTGAGGCAGTGTATGTGTAGGTACCCTCACACACCCGGGTGCTGGGCACAGCACACAGTGTCACATGCTGTGTAACTCAGGAGCACTGTGTGGGACATACTGACAAACCTGGGTATGCACGAGCAGTGCACCAGGATGACTATTGCGTGAAGGGCCCATCCACATCACCCACAGGGCAGACACTGTCTGCTGGTCTACACGTGGCCTCTCCTGGGGAAACAAGTGGCACTTTATCACCCTGATGTACGCACCTTGGTATGTCCAGAATCTGGCTGTCGGACCTCGTCCTGTGTGATATGTCACAGGTAGGGGGTCAGAACAGGCCTCTGTGCTGCTGTGTCTGGGCATGCACTGCTGTGTTGTGAGGCAACATATTAGAGGGACTGTATCAGGCAGAGCTGTCAGGTCTACACTCCACAAATGCTGGACATTGCCTGATGCCATTCTCTGATATCAGAGCAAGTGTGACGGGACCCCATGTATTAGATGTCCAGAATGTAAGGTGTTACGCATGCAGTCATAGGGTGATGTACAGACAGGGGACTACACTGTGCTGGGTTGCACGACAAGGGACTGGGGCCTAAAAGGCAGGGAGAAGATGGACATTTCAAAAATAGGAAACTCTGTGACACCAGGGTACATTAGGTGTGATGAACAGGCATTTCAGTGGCTCCCTGCAGAACCAAGTGGCCTCCTCACTCCATGTTCGCACACATACAACACAGCTGTACAGGGACCTGGATGTCAAGGGCAGACCCTGTGAGTAGATTCAGGTTATCCCCGTCCCTAAGTAACCCATTCAGCTGCAAGGAACAGTGAAAAGCATCTGCACACTATAGCGACACACCTGACACGGTGATGTTCTGTGCTAGGCTGCATACAGCATCCTACACTACATCACAACCAGTGTTGCAGATGGGGTGCTCCTCAGTGTTTTCTACCCGTGTCCCTGCAACAGGATGTTTGTGTGTGACTATGGCTTGCAAAACACCTACCTGTGGCTGTGGGAGATTTCTCTGACTTGCCGTGGCTTTCTCAGTGTCTTTCTGGCTTGCTTGTATGTTGATATTTGCACCGTTGTGGGTGCAGTTCACCAGTATAGTGTAGGAGGTGCACATGTCCCCTTAAACAGTCCATGTAAATTAGCCATGCTAATGTACGAAGAAGGTTCTGGAATGACATGCAAACTGGGCCCTTTGCCTGCTGACTGCCCAATGAGCCTATTTGTATAGCCTGGCTGAATATTGCGATTTTGCATGCAGCGCTTAGTGTGTTAGCGATTGGGCACTGTGCTCAGATCACTCACCTGTGACATCACTGGCAGTGACATTCATGTGCAGGTCTGTGTATCATGTCCCTATGCGTGACATTGCACAGGTCATGAATGTGCAATGTCACGATGTCTACAGCTACCTACGCTTTTGCGCAGCACAAATTACTACTGCACAGTGTTGTCTATGTTTAACACTGCACAAACAGTGCACCCCTCCACTTTGAGGGAAACATGCACAGACAGAGTCCCACAGCCAAACATCAGTAAAACCATGGCAAGCAGATGGTGTACCAGGGCAGTTCAGCAGAGGGACCTGAGGTGGAGCCAGCCAACTTTCAGGAGTTGGTGCTGGCCAGGAGAGTCAGTCCTTGGGGGAGCAGTAGGAAGCAGAGCATCCCTGAGGTGAGGTGTGGGCTTCAGTGGGGTGCCACCTTACTGCCTGGACGGTGTGGCCCACACTGTGGAGCAGTGCCACCACCAGTATGGGGACATAGTCCACTGGGACCAGGAGCATCTAAAAGATACCACTGGATGGTGAGGATGGCACCATCCGAGGCCAGGGAGGTATTCTTCTGAGTCTGGCATGTGTGTTTCTGGGCATGGGTTGTGAAGGGTATGGGTTGTGGCTCCATGAGTATAGTTACATGGGTCACCCGTTGGTGTATCCGATGTGTCCTGCAGTCTCGCACCAGCCAGTGCCGCCACTAATTCAGTTAATGTAATATCCTGTGGTATGTGGTCAGTTGGGCATGAACAGCTGGAGTGGCTTGGCTTCTGTTCTACTCTGCTGTACATCTCAGCCCCTACTATCATCTATGCCAGATGACATGCTAGTATTGTATTATGTTACTGTACTGATTGCACATGGCTGCAACCACTGGGGGTCCAGGAAACAGTCCCCTCAATGTTTTAGACCCTGCAAAAAGACAATGACACTGGCATCATCATGACAGGCTTGGTTGAACCATGCCCCCCCATCGTGTAGCCGTGGTTGCACCCATGCCACTGCATGTTTTTCACACTGTGATATGTTGTGAGGTTCTGATCTTCTACGGAATTATATTATCCTGCTTGACAACACCACAGGCAATCAGCAGCTGTCCTGTAGGTGTGCCTTGTCACAGCTTCACCCATGTTGCCTTGCATTGCTTTCTGTGCAGGTGTCCCTATGCTGGATGGACATCTGCTCACACTACCCAGTGAGGTGGGCAGGATTTTAGCCATGGTCTTTCTGTGTGGCCACTTATGTGTCATGCCCTGACCCACTGGGGACTGTCCCACTGCACTACATGCACCATGTGCCATGACAGGTGTGGATGGCTGTGTCAGCTCATCACCATCACATGCTCACAGCACTGACTCATGTTTGCCTTATGTGCCATAAATGGGCCATTGATGCATGCAAGGAAGGCACTCTCTGGTCTGGGATCACCTTTGTTCACCCGAGCCTGTGGCATGGCGCCACACCCAGACTGGTTGTCTGCACCCAACATGCATGGCTATGTCACACCATCCTGTTTGCACAGCCGAGGAGGAGGCATGGGACAGTCTGTTGTGCATTATGGGTCTGACCAAGCATTTCTTATAGGCTGCCAATTCAGCAGCCACAGGGCTGTCCGGGAACCAGCTACAATGGGGATGGGACCAGTCCCAGGGCCATGATGGTGCCCAATACAGCTCAGCACAGCGTCCAGTATCACATGAGTATGCTCTATTGTTGCTTCTACCCGTGCTCTAACTATAGGCATATAACACAGGGTTATTGCCCCTGCACACCATATCCACACCACCTGCCATGATGTTGGCTGTAGGCGCCCGTCCACACAGGGATATGGCCCTGGCAGTGCATGTTATCCCTAGCCATGTCATAATGCCGCCATGGTCCACCTTTTTCCTGACACATGCTGCCACTGTGTCCTGTGGCAGCGACAGTGGTGGCCCTAGCCACATGGCACCCTGGGTATGTCTTGCATGTCCATACAATGCCTCCAGGCACCCCTGCCAGGTCAGAACATGTTGTTGGATACCCAGGCACTCTGTATGGGCTCACTGCATTCTGCATGACAGCACCCCAGCCTTGGGCTGCACACCCCAATGTACTGAATGTACTATGGGCATGTGAGTGTCCAGCTGGGGCCAAGCATTCCTTGAGCTGTACCACTCCAATGTCCGACATGTTCCCCATCATGCATGTAGCACCAGGCCATGCCTGCTACAACACCGGGGTGCCAGTACCTGTGTGCTGGAACTGGCCCTCCTGCAGGTTCCAGAGCTGGTGCCCTATGGCCAGTGTGTTACACGTCTGTCCCCAGAGTCACCACTGTGCTGGGTGTTGGGTCTCCATCCCTGGCGGAGAGGCACACCCTGCACCATGCCCAGAGTAGGCTGGTTGAGCAGTTGTTGATCTTTCCACCTATGGGTCCTCCTGGGCTGTTGACAGATCTGCTAGTGGCCACACTCTTGTCTAATAGACCTCCTGGGTGCAGTGGCCACCCTTTTCTTCACCTTTTCACCTCCAATTGTGTCACTTGCTCCATCACTTTGTGTGCAGCTGCACAACCTGTAGGACATCTGTATAGCCACACAGCTTCAGGCATTGCTCTACATATATGTATGTTTGTCATACTTTACTGGATGTCTAGTATGTACATTCAAGTTTGTGTCATTCCATATCGTCGACTGCTGCATTGTACATGCTGTGTATCCTGTGCCTCGGTGCCATGGTCCTGGGACATGGTGGTGTGTTCTTTGGAGCTGGGGACAGTACTCACTGCCCCATGGGACATGGGATGGGTATGGTGGTGGCCCAGGGCAGCATCCCATGATGCCTGCTGCAGGGGTTGCAATACACTCAGGCAACCCTGCTGCGTGAGTGCAGTACTGTGTTGGAGCACATGCCCTTCAACAGTGTGCACCCTGGCCGCAAGGGCTTCTTGGTCACTGAGCCTGCAGCCTGTTATCCTGTGCTGTGTTGCCTGTTTGTGCTTGTCTGCTGTGCAACGCTGCATCAAGGTGCTCCGGTCTGCCTGGCCAGTGCGCCAGAGGTGCCCTGAGTACTGCACTCCCTCTGCAGGCACAGGCTCACCTTGGGCGTGCCAGCTGGCTATCCTGCTTCCACCCTCTGATGGCCAGCATATTTTAACATTGGATGTACTTGTCCCACATATGTGCCTTCACCATGCAACTGTTGCAGTGTCTGCAGCACTGAGCCAACATGTGCTGGGCTCCGAGCCTCTGTGGTATGGGGCATGTGTTGCCCTGGGCCAGTGTTGCCCTTCCATGACAACATCTCTATGGGGTGGATGTGGGGAGAGTCTGTTCCAGCCATGCCTCCAGGCCTCAGTGCACTGTGCCATCCTGGTGTGCCACTGTGCTCCACCTTTGTTGCACACTGTGGCCACTTACACATCAGACATGACTGCCAAGCCACAACCCCTGCATGGCGTCTGTGGCCTTTGATCCATCTTTCAACCACCAGCCCACTGTGCAGCATTACAGGGAATGTGTGGCACCCACCTATGTCCAACTGTCTGGGTATGTTGGTGTGTCTGCAGTCTCCGGGGCAGCCGTGCCACCTGTATCTCACATGTGCCATGGTGGTGGCAGCTTGGGGATGGGGGCATGGCTATGTGTGCCAGCAGAATCTACATGGTCCACAGTGTCTGCACGGCTTACTTTCAACATATTCTTTCTCCTCATAGGTGACTGTTGGATTGCTACACACAGCAGACACATGGAGTGATGGGAGGCTGTGACGAACTGCTGCGGCACCTGCTCTGTCAGCAGCGAGTGATGATGCTGCACTTCCACTCACAGGAGGGAACTGCCGGCCATATCGCTGATGTTGTTGAGGCCATTGCCCGAATAACTACCCAGCATCCCAACCAGCACCCTGAACATCCCCCATTCCTGTTTTGACCCCACACCCACCCTCCACTCTTCGCCCCATTTTACCCTATTGCCTCATCCCTTGTATACAGTATTTAAAAATCTGTAAATAGTTTTGTTTTTTTTTTTGCTTGTGCTTGTTGCTTCACCAGTAAAATATTTTCTATATCTTATGCTCCAGTGTCCTGTGTCTGTTGTTGTGCAGTGTTACCATTGTGCACTGAACTGCTGGGGTGCTCTCCTTGCCCACCTACTACCGGCCTGGTGGGGTTTGCCCATACCTGTCCTGTTCCATGGGATCTGCCCTGGTGGTCCTGCAATTGACTGTGGATGTGCTCCACATGTGCTGTGTGCCACTTCTGGCATGTGTGCTGGTTTGTGGGTTAACACATTTCATCACACAGACATCCTTCAGCACATGCGTGTTCAGGATGGACAGCATTGTGGCTGTTCTTGTCCTTTGCTGGCAGGACTGTACCTGTCATTCGAGCTACTACTGTCCTGTACAGCTAGTCACACTGGCCTCTGTCTGGGACCTGTCTAGTGCTGTGTCCTTGTGGGCATCAGTGCCTTTTATCCCCATGTCCCCATCCAGTCTGCCATTTAATGTGCAGTCAACTGCTCTATGTCGGGTTCCTTGTGTCCTAGCCTTGTGTGCTGGGCTGCTGTGGCAGTCTACACTGCCCATTTGCTACATTTAGTGCTATACTCAAAACTGGGCAATCTTAGTGCTGTGCTCTTTGTAGTGCATTGGGTACCTGCAATTAGCCCTATATTCAACAGTGTTGCACATGCATGCCTTGATTATAGTGTACAGCGGCTCTTGCACAAGTGCAAATTACTGCCCAACAAACTTTGCATGTGCACAGTTTTTGAATACTGGGCCTCGATTGGTTTTTTTTTTTTTTGTCAAACAGAGTAAAGTATGTTTTGGAATCATTTTTTTGGTTTTTGTTTTTATTTTTTTTTTGTCAACTTTATTTATGCTCCTGCACTGGCCCTCAGACCTCTCTCCAGTGAGGTCTTGCACTTCGACCTTGTCCCAACCAGCCTGAGGTCCTTCCTGGTCTGGTCTCCATTTCCTAGAATCGCTCCTCCACATCCACCGATCACCCTGTTCCCGGCTCTGAGTCCCCCGGGAGGGACTGCCCTAACTCCTTCAGCACTCTATCTAGAATCTAAAAGGGCAGCGAGGAGTGGAGGAGACACAGAGAACAGCCAGGACGGATCTGGCTGAGGGCATGGGGACCGTCCTCTGGACCCACCTTAGTCTTTCCAGGTGCCAAGGGCCATTTTCCTTTGTTCACCCTGGGGTACACAGACATGCAATGACAGCCGGCATGCGATGGGTGGACTCCTGCACTCATGTGCAGGACGTCCGCCGATGCCCCCCTGCCCCATGTACATGCCCCCACTAGCCATGGTACCCCCCGTCTCCACTGGGAGCCACCAGAGTCATGGGGTGCAACACCTTCCCTCCCCAGGAGAGAAGAATAGTCCCACGGATGCTTGATCCTCTCCTCCCGCCAAACCCGGTGACCTGAGTCTGTTTCCGAACCCAGATCGCTAGCATGGAGCAAGGTATGGCTTCCAGCACCTCAACCCTCAGTGTCACCGGCTGACTGTTTTGGAATTAATAAAGGTACAATCTGAGAACTATACAGAAATCTAGGTAATATAGTCATTTTAATTACATGAACACTATCAAACAGAGTCAGTGGAAGAGTCTGCCACTTAGTGAAATCTTGACTAACGCTGTCTATCAATGGGTCCAGATTAGTGGAAATAATAACCTCTGGGTTGTTCTTCAGTTTTCTTCATAAATAAGTCAAGTTCTGTTACTTAAGTTTCATTGGAATCTGATTTTGCCTTATTTGTGAATCCTGTGGAAGCAATGGAAGGGCTTCTGATTTCAACCAATTAACTTTATATCCAGATTGTTGTCCATATTGTGTTACAGCATCTAATATGATTGGTAGTTCTTTTAAAGGGTCTTTAACATATAACAATATGCCATTGACAAATAATAAATATATATTTATTTTATCCAAATAATCAAAGCTCAGGAGAACAGTGTTTGCTAGGAAAATATTTTGGCAAAGGCATGAGGTGCAGAACATAAACCAAATGGTAAGACATGAAATTGGTACTGCATGAAACACAGGTATTGTCTATGAGTTAATGACACCAAGCTCTGTGGAAGGGTGGACACAGTAGAAGCTATCTGAGACCTAAAGGAGGCTGCAGAAAACTAGAGAGGTGATCTAGGATTTGGCAGCTTGACTTCAATGCAAAGAAATGCAAGTTGTGTACACTGAGCTAAGAACTCCAGGACTGATTACAGCCTGGGAGGAATCTGGGCATCTGCATCGGAGGAGTAGGATCTCAGAGTGATGATCACTAGGGACCTGAAGCACTCCATATAATGTGGGACAGCAGCAGCAAGGCAAACAAAATGTTGGGCTGCACTGCCAGAGGATCAGCAGCAGGAACAGGGAGGTAATACTGCCCTTGTACAGGTCACTGGTGGGGCATCATCTGGAGTACAGTGTGCAGTGTTGGTGGCCATATCTTAAAGGAAATGAACTGGCTGGAGATTGTCCAAAGGAGGAAACAAAGATGACCATGGGTCAGCAGGGCAGGACATATGAGGAGAGTTGGAGGCCCAGAACATATGTTCCCTGGAGGAGAGAGGGACATAATTGAGCCTTTGAAGTATTTGAAAAGAATAAAGACAGTAGATAAGGAGGGTCCCGTCAAGCTTAGTGGGAACCAAAACATGAAGGGACACAGTCTAAAGTTGGGGGTTAGGAGAGACAATAGGAGGCACTTTTTCATGGAGAGGGTGGTGGCAGGTTGGAATATGCAACGGGATGAAGTGGTTTTGTTGAAGACAGTGGGCAGCTTCAGGAAAGGCTGTCACAGGCTTAAATGGAAAATAAAGGTCAAGGAGGGGTGGACAGAGGGAAAGGTAGACTGGAGAGGGCAGCTTCAGTAGTGTACACTGATGACCCTGCACTAAAATGTTTCCACAAAACCAACACGCTGGATGGACATTCCACTGATCTGCAACCCAGGCTGGCAAGCAACTTCATGAAACAAAAATAGAGTGCGATGCACACAGGATTATGCTCCAAAATCACAATGAATTTTATTAGGACATACAACAAAGTTTCCCAGAGCTTCAAGGCAGAGTCCCTCTTCATCAGAGGGTGGAGTCACATAATTATGGACACATTTAAATACCTTAGGTGAGCAGTGACGTTTTCAAAAAATAGAAAGTGACCAATGAACATTGTGCTACCATAGAAAACACTTAAAAGAACACCTCATGGTACAAAAAAAAATTACTCACCTTAGTAATGTTGTTTCTTCTAATGGAGTCTTGCTATATTATGACAATTGCAGTTTGTCCCACCATTAGAACTGCTCCGGAGTGAAATAGTTAACTCCATTCCAAGAATGGAACTTAGACACGAGCTCTACAGAGAAGCTCTGTCTGTGTAGTTTCAAACCTGAACTGTCAGATCTTCTGAGCAAAACTCACTAAGGTCTGTGTGGAAGCTGTAACCTACACTAGCTAACTGGCTACCTAAATATTAACACCCATAGCTGGTCCCAACACAAAAGACTCAAGTCAGGGACCAGAATTAATAGTATAATTTAACAATATGAGAAGTAATATAAGAGAATAAAACACCATACCCCAAAACCCCAAGAAGGGTGAAACACATAAAAGGGGCATAAAATAGTGCCCACACTAGGCTGACCACCCCATACCCAAGTAGAAGTTCTGAGAGGGCAGGCTGGGGAGGTCATAATATGCAAGACTCCATAGAAGAAACAACATTACTAAGGTGAGTAATTTTTTCTTCAAACAACATGAAGTCTTATATATTATGACAATTGCAGACTACACAGCAGTACCTCCATGGAGGAGGGACAGAACCTACTTAGGGAACAGGCTCTGAAGCACAGCTGTGCCAAATCAAGCATTTCTCCTAGCCTGGACATCCAGGGAGTAATGCTTGGTGAAAGTGTGTACCATTTTCCAAGTAGCAGCCTGACATATCTCCAATATAGGGATGTCTCTGGCAGCAGCTAGAGACGCAGCTGTACCTCTGGTAGAATGTGCCCTCAAGCCAGAGGGATCTCTGCCCAGTTTCTGATAACAAATTGGATACAAGAGACAATCCACCTGGCAATTGATCTCTTAATGGCAGGTTTTCCTTTCCCAACCTCACCATAAGTGAGAAAAAGTTGGTGGGATTCGAACCTGTGACCCTTGAGTACGTTCTATATAGTAACTAAGGGCCCTTCTTTATCCAACCAGCAATCTCCTCCTCAGAAGAGGAGTGCTCAGTGAAAATACTGGAAGGAGATGGATTGTTAAGATGCAAATCTGAAACCACCTTAGGCAAAACTTCCTGTTAGTCCTGAGGACTACCTTATCCTGTGGAAAGAAATAAAGTTAGTTTCTACTGACAAGGCTTGCAACTCACTTGCGTCTAGCAGAAGTGATAGCCACTAGGAAAACAGTTTCCAAGTTAGATACTTAAGCTCTGCAGAAAACAGAGGTTCAAAAGGTGGTTGCATTAACTGGGCAATGCAAACATTAAGGTCCCAGGCAGGGACGGATCCCGAAAAGGTGGATTAGTATGGAGTAATCCTTAAAAACTTGGAAAACACAGGGTGAGCGGAAAGAGAGGATGGCTTTCCTGCTGAAACAAAAGCAGAGACAGCTGCCAAATGAACTCTCAGGGTAGCTGGTCTGAGGCCCAAGGAATGAAGATGGACCATGTAGTCTAACACAATGGGCAAATCAGCAGATTTTGAGGAATATGCTTCCCAGAACACCAAATGGAGAACCTTTTCCACTAGAATTATAAGTAGCCTAGTGGAAGCTTCCTAAAGCCTTTAGAATTTCAAGAACACCCTGAGAGAGGTGTAGGTCAGCAAATTCTAACTCCTCAAGAGCCAGGCCTTGAGGTTGAGGGATTTGAGGTTCGGATACCAAACTCTCCCTGGGCACAGGTTAATAGGTTGTGATTCCTGGGGAGACACAGGGAGATGGACTGTCAGGGACAGAAGGAGTGGTACCAGGGCTGCCTGGCCCAATCTGGGGCAATCAGAATCACTCTGCAAGGCTGGGATCTGATTTTGACTAACACCTTGAATAGGAGAGAAGGGAAGCATAAAGAAACTTCCTTCCCAATCCAGGAGAAGGGCGTCCAGGGGACTGAACCCAACACTGGGGCCTGCAACAGAACAGTGGAGTTGGTGATTGTCTGGGGCTGCAAAAGATCTATCTGAGGGGTGCCCCATCTGGCAAAGACTATCCCAGTACTTGAGGATCCAGAGACCATCGTGATGGCCCTGAGAAATCCTGCTAAGAGCATCTGCTAGGACATTGTCCTTTCCTGGAAGGTGAACTGCTATGAGAGAAGTGTTCAGGGAATAGGCCAGAGACCACAACTTCATTGCCTCGTGCACAAGGCTGAAGACGAGTGCCCCCTGCTTGTTGGATGTACCACATTGTTGTGGTATTGTCTGTCTGACTTGTACCACTTTGTTCTGGACAGAAGCAGAAAATGCTAAGTGCTAAAAGACAGCTCTGAGTTCCAGCAAATTGATGTAGAGCAGAGATTCCTGAGGGGACCACACTCCCTGAGTGGAAAGGAAGCCCATGTGGGCTCCCACCCCCAGGAGGAAGCATCCGTGAGTGAGGGTCAAAGTGTGAGAAAGGGGAATGAAGGGACCCCCAATCTTAAATTGCACTGATCCTGCCACCACTGGAGGGCCTGGATCAAGGTTCGGGTCACTGGGACCAACTTGGAAAGGGGTCTCTTTTCTGAGACCAATAGGCTCTCAAGTGAAACTGAATGTCTCTCATCTGAAATCTTGCTCCCTGCACTACAGCTGTGGACGCATGCCATGTGCCCCAGGAGCTGCAAAAGTGTCTTGCTGGTCGAAAGACCTGCAGAGTGAAGGAGGAGGCCAGAGCCACCAAGTTCCTTACCCTTTCTAAGGAAGAAAAGCTCTGGCCAGATTTGTGTCCAATTCTGCACCTATGAAGGTGAGTACCTGAACTGGTTCCAGAACCGACTTTGGTAGATTTAGCAGGAAGCCCAGGGAGGTGAGAAGCTGCTGGGTGACTTGCAGGTGAGATTTACCTGTTCTGGAGACTGGCCTACAATGAGCCAGTCGTCCAGGTAGGGAAAAACAGCAATCCTTGCCTCCTTAAGTGAGCCACTGCTACTGCCAGACATTTTGTAAATACCCTTGGGGCAGAGGTAAGGCCGGAGGCATTGCTCTGAACTGGTAATGACCTGAGGGCAGTTCGAATCTGAGGTACTTTCGGTGGGAGCTTCTGATTAGGACATGAAAATAGGCATCCTTGAGGTCCAGGAAGCTAGCCAGTCCCTGGCCTTAGAGAAGAGTAAATCATTGCCAGAGTTACCATTCTGAACTTTGGTTTCAGAAGATGCTTGTTCAGATATCTGAGGGTCTAAAATGGGCCACCATTCTCCTGTCTTTTGGGGTAAGGTATCTGGAGTACAGACCCTTGCCCTGGTGTGGGAGGAACCCTTTCTACTGCTCTGAGAGCTAACAGGGTTGAGACCTCTGCTTCAGAGCAAGGGTCTCTAAAGAGCTTGCAGTAAAAGGCCTGATTCTCATCTTTGGGAACTTTTTGAGCTGAGAACCAGACCTGGCTTACTACTTCCAGAACCCACTTGTCTGAGATTAAAGACACCCAGTTCTGACTGAAGTAAGCCAACCTGCCCCTACTGGTAAAGGAGAATCGGCCCTGGGCACCCCATCAGGGTGCCTGCTTGGCAGGTGCTTTAGGCTGAGGGGTGGGGGCAGGCCTGCCCACACCCCGTCTGCCTCTGCCTCTGCCTCTGAAGAACTCCCTCTGAGCATAAGCAGAGGAGGCCTGAGTTTGATAAAAAGGCCTGTGGAAAGGCCTACCCCTACCTCTGGGGTGTGCCTCTGGGAGTGGCTTACGCTCCTTAGCTTAGAGCACTTTGTAGGTAGTCCTATATTCATCCATCTTTTCATATAATTCTCTGTCTGCTCCCAAACAGAAATTTCCCACCACAGGAAAATCCATAGCCTTAGTCTGGGTATCCTGTGACAGGCTAGTACACCTGAGCCAGGCCAACCTACTGAAAAGCTACAGATGTGGCCATGACTCTAGAGGAAACATCATTAAAATCCACAGCAGCATGAAACTGCACCTTAGAAGCCTCAGTGCCATCGGCAGCCACCTGCTCCAGCTCTAGCAAGCTGGCCATGGGCTTGTTTGGCTAATTCCATAACAGTATCCCATCTAGATTTCTCATACCTTGCTACATAAGCCATATAATTTGCTTGCCTGAGTCCCAAGGACGCTGCCATGTACTGTTTTTTTTTGCCATGGCATCAATCTTCCTGGAATCCTTGTCAGGAGGATGTGAAGCCAGGGAATATTAGCTTTATCACAGGCTGCAGCCTAAACTACTAACATGACTGCATTGCTGAGAAGGAATTCTGTATCAGGACCTGACAGTGTGTACCTTCTGTCCATCTTTTTATCTACAGGAGGCACAGAATTAGGAGTTTTAAGATTTTATTGTTTGTTTCCTAAATAACTTATGCAAAGGAATAGACAATCTCCCAGACTCTGGTATATCCATCATTTCTACAAAATCAGGCTCCTCTTGCTCATCCACAGCTTCTTCCAAAGGAAGCTGGAGGGTTTCAACAACTTTTTGTAAAACATAAAATGAGAGGGGACTCAGAAAGCATAGGAGAGATTCTAAAGGTCTGTCTGGGGAGATGTCCAGTTCAATGGGCACACCCAGACTCTCCAAGTCACATTCATACTGTTCATAATCATCCTCCCCTCCTCTGGTTCAAAAACTCCTCAACATCATATTCCTGAACCGATGGAACCGACCCGAACCGACCTTTTACCAGATAGTGGCGGTTCGGACCGGGTTCAAGACAGTGACTGGACAATCTGAATAGCTCTTGCTATCTCTGCAGCAGTTGGAGAAAGAATTTTGGGCTCCAAACCTGCTGACTTTCTTGTTCTATTTACTGGAACTGGTTCATCCGAACCAGCTTTACGTTTGCCGAGGAAGTCTAGCCCTGGTCAGAAGGCACTCCCTCCGGTTCGGTTGGCACCAACCGGCCTGGCCATCCGGGTCAGCAGACTTCTGCTCGCCCTGAGCCTGCCCAATCTCTTTTCCAGGGTGGCTGCAGGAAATCTTAAAAATCTGGCAGTCTGACTGGAGGTGGTCAAACCCCAGACAATAAACATATGTGGTGTGTGGGTCAGCCTTGGCAAAAGACTTCCCACAGACATCACAGTATTTGAAACCCAGTGGGCCGGTTTTTTCTTTTGGGTTTCTCAGACATAATGCCAACCTAACCAGAAAACTTGCCTTTGAGCGGCGGTGCCAGGCAAGACACCCTTAGGTTCCCCAACAACAGGTATTGGAAAAACCCTAATAAAATCTTTTTTTAGAACCGATAAGAACCGAACCAGCACTCTAAATGTCAAGCTTTTAAAATTTTAAGTTTAAACCAAGCTGATCGGTTCAAAACCAAACCGATAAAACTTACAAGTTCCACACAGAAATAAAATTATGAATTACTTACGATACACAGACAGAGCTTGAACCGATCGGTTTTGCAGTTAAAATAAAACTATTCTTGGTTGAATCGAACCGAGAAAACACTGTTTAAACCGAGAAATGAACCGAGCAGAAGGAGAAATCTCCGAACAACTGTTCAGTGAGGCGGAGTAAAGAATCTGACAGTTCAGGTTTGAAACTACACAGACAGAGCTTCTCTGTAGAGCTCATGCTCTAAGTTCCATTCTTGGAATGGAGTTAACTATTTCACCTCCGGAGCAGTTCTAATGGTGGGACAAACTGCAATTGTCATAATATAGCAAGACTTCATGTTGTTTGAAAACCTAAATAAGTACAATGGCACCAATAAAGCACTGCACTTAAATATCTGATGTATACATATAGAAACATAGAAACATAGAAGTTGACGGCAGATAAGGACCGTAAGGCCCATCCAGTCTGCCCATATAGAATATATCATCCAATAAATACATAGCAGGTTCAGTAAAATGTCAGATTCATAATATTAGTATTTAATAGCCAGTTGGCTAAGTATAGAAAAATATGTATGTTAAAGACAAACACATGAACCAACTCATTAAGGCAGAACTATTCTCCCAGAGATATGTAAACTGTATTTATTATAGGGCACATATTGTTCCTCTCATTAGGTTTTACATGATGGATATATATTGGTGGATCTGCCAAGAAGGCGATCACACTTTAGTTTATTCACGATATTACAAAATTAATGAATGTATACAAATTAGTGTGCCAAAAGAAAAGAATAAAAAGAAGAGGAAAGAAAAAAAGAATGGGAAGAGGGAGGGGAAGGTAGTGGATATTAAAAAGGAAACAGAAAATGATTACATACTGTATGTCTCATGGGAGAATAAGATTGGTGCACACTAAACAAGAAAACTGTATGCCAAACAATATTTACATTAAAACCAGCTGGAATGAGAAGAATGTATGCCATCACAGTCCTATAGGAAAGAAAGCTGCTCACAAATAAACACTGAGATCAAGCTCTCCATTCAGACCCCTCAGAAATAATGAATTTAAAGTAAAATCCATGCTGATTCTTTTTGCAGCAAAATTTTTTACTATCACCCTTCCTTGGTGGAGGCTTTACATGTTTAATTATAAGTAAATCTGAGGGACCCCAGATCGCTGTGGTGCCAGCTCATAAAGTGTACTGATAATGCAGATTCAAAGGTTATTATTACGAATATCCCTCAGATGCTCTAAAAATCTGATTGTTCTTCCCACATATAGCAACTTACAGGAACACTGTGCCACATAAATGAGAAAATTAGTTGAGCAGTTTGCAAATTTTCTAATCTTAGCCTTCAGGTCCTAGCACAGTAGATAAAACATTTTCCCTGTACTACATGTCTGCAAGCTATACAGTGGCCGCACTGAAAACATTCTATGGGTTTCTCGGTAGCCAAGTTATATATCATGGTTTGTCTACAACATAGTGGTTATGAGAAATTAAGTCTCCTATGTTTTTCCTTTACTGTAAGTTATGAGAGGGGTGGTTGCAAATAAATCTGGTACACTACAGTGATCCAATAAATTTGAAGTCTAATAATATTGTTTCGACCCTTGGGGAAATATGATTGTACTCCAAAACAAAGGTAATTTTGTTATGATTTTCTAGTTCTTTTTGTTTGACCATAGCAAAGAGCATCTGTTTTGTGATTCTGCTCTATGATGTGCACTGTCTAGGATGTTTTCATAACCCTAAATCAGTCATACATTTCCTTTGCCTGAGATTTGAATGACTCAGCTAATGAACAGTTTATTTTAAGATGTAGAAACTCTCTGTATGGGATTGATGGAATTAGTGCTGGGAATCTTCACTACTGCATAGAGCAATGAGTTACCTGCTGTTTCTTCCTAAAACACTATGGATTTCTCCAACCAAAGTGCAATAAGTATGAGATCTAAAACTCAATACTAACTGGATTGATTTTATGTGAAAACTGCAGATTCATATTGTTATCATTCAGACCCTCTATAAACAATTTTCCATTTGATTCTGTACCCTTCCAGAGTATTAGCAAGTCCTCGATAGCAATGCTCCAAAAAATAACACTGCAGCCAACCCGATGGTGCAGGGCTAAGCGCTGGTGCCTTACCGCCTCGCGGTGACCTGGGTTCCAGGGAATCACCTCGGGTCACCGGGTTGCGGCTCGAGGGGTTGGAGCGAGATTGAGCCAAGCTCTTCCTCCCAAAGGCGTGGATGCCTGCCCGTCCATAGTCCCATGCCCACCTGGTGGAGGTCCAGTGGGCCAGGGTTACAGCGGCAAGAGAAGTCAGGGAGGGGTGGAAGGGCCACCAGATCCTGGCGGTGCATGAACCTCCACACGCACATGCATGTGTCGCCATGGTCTCAGTGGGAGGGAGGAGAGAAAAATGAAAATAAAAATGTATATGGAAAAAATAACACTGCACAAGAACTTGTTGTCACTGTTAAGTATATACTCTCCCACTATCCAAGATACAGTTGCGTAGCTCGGTGCTACTCGGCATCCACTGCACTACAAGCAGACTAGATAGACCTAATGATCTTATTCTGCTGGCTTCTTTTATGTTCCTATCTTGACATAAAGGTAGGTGTCTTTCATGTCCACTGCAACCATCCAATCTCCTTTCAATAAAAGGGAAGGAGGGACTACAGAAAGACCTTTCTGAACTTCTTGTATTTGATGAAAAGACTCAGTCCATGAAGGTCTAGTACTGGCCTTAGATCCCCTATCCATTTTGAACCAGAAAGTACCAAAAATAATAACCTGGTTTATTTCTGAAACTGGGTTTAATTCCACAGCCCTTTGCAGAGGAGCATTTGAACCTCCTCAGCAGGAGGGCAAGATGTTTCAGAGGATATCTGTTGGACAATGAGGGGTCATGACAGAATGGTTAAGGAGTTCTAAAGGCGTGTTCTTACTGAACCACCTCCAGTACCCATGCATCTGTAGTGAGCTCCCTCCATTTTTGTAGAAAGAGGAGATGCAGCCTCCACCAAAACTTCTTGGGGCAGTGAGGCCGGAGGAATGGAGGGCAGTCAGAGAGTGTGGAGGTAGCAGGGTGCCCACTAATGGTTTGACCTTCAGTAAGTCCAGCATAGGCACCTGGGGGCAGGAAGGCAGCTTAGGAAGTGGTAGGCTGAGGTCTCTGGGAACCATGTTCCAGGTCCCTCAAATAGCCCCTGTTTAGACAGGCACAAGGCCTGTGAAAGGAATGACAATCTTTCCTGGGGTTTAGGGTGCAGTATGCAGGGCTCTAAGAGTCATTTTGGGGACCGTAAATTGCGAAATGCATTTTCAACATCATTGCCAAACAACTGTTTCCTCTGAATGGAGCTTTCATTACAAATTCTTGTACATCTGAGAAAACCAGCCACTCTTAACCAAGAGTGGCAGTGAGGCAAATTCAGATGCACAAAACAAACAGCCAGTGCTACAGAGCTAGGAGATGGGTGCTGACTGTGACTCTCAAAGCAAGTTCAAAAATACGAGCATTCAAAACCTGAGTAAATTAATACATTCAAAAGAAAAAAATAATGACAATAGAGCCACTGAAGTATGCTGAATTTATTCAGCCATAGAATGTCGTGGCTGTAACTCCGCCGCTTTGACTCTGACATGAGTCTTCTTCAGGAAAGTGGCTAAAACACACCAAGGCAAGTACATTTATACATGTCAGAAACAGGTGTATACTACTGAACAATACACAAAGTGTGATATGCTTTTATACAAAAGGCATAATAGTAAAGTGCAACAGCCACAGCAAACACCGTTCACAATCAAATCGTGACTGAAGTATTAAACAGTGATATATAATAAATACAAAAATTCCAGCTGCAGCAGCCTGGCAGCAACATTGGAGGCTGATCTCAGCAGATGCTTACCAGCCTCCTGGCAATTAGCAGCTGTCTGTTGTGCCAATATTTTATACTGGCCCTGGCAATTTCTAAGCCAGGGTAAACGTAGTCTTCCAAAGGCAATTCTGATATTTTATCATATATGCCTGATAGTTGGCAATTCTTATGCCCAGCAGGAAGCAGCAGCAAAGTTCTCTTCCACACTGCATCAAGCTTCTTCGACTCCTTATCAGGAAGAAGACGTGTGTGTTTGGGAGCTATGGATCTGTCATGAGACAGCCATAATTACCGAAGAGTCTGTTTCAGGCTGTGAGAAATAATAAGGCATGAGGAATAACAAGGTTTTGCAGTGGGGACAAGATACTGTTTATCAGCCTTCCTGGGAACTGCTGGCAATTGAGCTGGCCTATGCCAGGCAGTCAAAGGATATGCTCAAGTGCAGAATGCACAGGAGGAATAATCACCATATGGGAGGCAATTCCAAAACTCATAGAGATTTCTCTGGAAGTAATCATCCTCCTCTGCTTGAAACCCAAATTTAGCCTGAACATGTTTCAGGAAGGCTTGAAATAAGGAATCCTCAGGTGGAGATCTTGGTGTGTTTTCACACTCTCCTCTGAGCAAGAGGATAGAATGGAGCTTGAGCCCACCACATCCATTGTCTCTTCTTCTTCATCCACGGCCTCCTCCTTTTCTTCCATATATTTGGATTATACCCTAGTTTGTCATTGACATCCATCATCACCAGCCGAGGGCTGACGAGATGAGAGACAAATGAGAAGAAGCTGTCAATGGGGTCCAGCCAGCGTAAGTCATTCAGGGCTGATACTATGGCGGGAACCAAGAACTGGACTGTTGACGGTAATGTTGATGACCAAGGCGATGATGGCTGCAGCGGCAATAGATACTGGAACAGTTCAGACATTGTCCGATACAACATCTGTATGTCTTCAGGCCCCAAAGGGGTCAACGACAGCTGAACCATTGACAGGGCAGTGCCGATGGCACTACTAGCTGTAAATCCTCTGGCAGGGAGATGGCTGAGCCAGACCTCAACCCTGATGTCTGATGCTTTGTAGGGTGGCAGGACCCAACCCATCTTTTTCAGTAGGCTTACCTCTTCTTAGTGGCTCACCTGAAGACCTTCAACAATATGTGCAACTGCATATCCTAATTCCCTCCTCTGCCACTTTGCCAACCCTGGTACTCTAACCAGCACTTACCTAACCTCCTTGCACTTGTCCCCCTTACTCCCTGGCTCCCTGGGACACCATTCACCCTCCCAGTCTATTTCCTCACTCTTAGCCCAGCTCAATTTCTCTCTCCCTGTCTCCCGCTCTCCCTTACTGTTTCAATTGACAAAGCTTGCCTGAGCTGCTCCTTGGCACCCCTTTGCTTCCCTCCTTCCCAGTTTCAGCTGTTTTCCATATTGACCCCTTCCTGAGTTTCTACCTAATTTGCTGCTTATCTGCTTGGAGTTCCCACCTAACTTGCCCTATCTGCTCCCACCACCTGTCCTCACCCAACTCACCTGCCTCCAGGTTTAAGCCTTATTACTGAAGTCGGCGCTCTGTATATGCTAGTTCTCCCACAAACTAGGTACCCACTGTTCTGGATGTTGTTCTGTGTACTGTAAGTAGGGACTGCTTTATGTCTCACTTTCTGAAATAAGCTATGTATGTCTTGTCCAATTAATGATGCGGAACCTTTGTAAATGAACTTTAGTTCAAAAAGTATTTTGCTGCAAAATTTCAATTAATAAATAAAATAAATAAATAAGTAAATAAATGTGAATGGAAATGGTCTAGGAAGCTGCCTTGTCCTTGCGCTTGCTTCTCCTTCTCCAAGTGGGAGTGTTTTTTGCCCACTTAGAGGACTTTTTCTTTTTCTTCCATGAGTCAGCAATGGATGCCACTGACCGCAGGGATTGATGGGTCAATGGCAAACCAGGAACAGGAGCAATTGATGATGCTGAAACTGCCTTCACCCAACCTGTTTTTCCATTTCCTTAATTTTTTGTTGTACCTCTAATGCTTTCTTGGCTGTCTCCTGGTTGTCTTGTTAAAGCTCTGGCAAATATGTCAGGCCTTAATGCAAAGGTCTGTGCCGAGGCAACAGATACAAATGGAGTGGTTGTCATCATTATAAATCTTATCGCCGCTGCAGCAGCAACAGCAATAACAACAGCTCCTTTTCTGTCGGCAGCAGAACAAAAGTAAATTTAAAATAACAAACCTGAAGTTAGTAGAGACAGCAAAGCTTCCAAAGTTCAATGGTGTTCCTCAGCAACAGTGGACCAACAAGCAGTTGATGGTGGGTGAAAGAACTGAGGCGTACTGGGGCTGCCATATTATAAAGGTGCCAACAAGGTGTGCTGACATGGGCGGCCCTGGTCAACAAAAATTTCAGGTTGGTCCTGATGCCGATGGCTTACAGTTCATGATATGGCTCAATGGAGGAGAGGGAGACATCTCTAAAACTATCTAGATTTGTATTTCTGTAATACTTTAGCTTCTGAAGATATTAGTGGAACAGCAGTTGATGTCTCACACATAAGAATTTAGAAATACACTTTTATCAGTACAGTATACAGAGACTGTGGTAAGAGGGCAATTCATAGCATTTTACTATATAAAGGACAGTTTCAAGAATTTATTAGTGCTAGGTGGGAAAGTCAGGAGGACTAAAAAGCAACTGTAATACAGGGTAGGCATGAGGAGGCAGAGGCTCTCTGGGTCACCTTCTTAAGCCAGGCAATGGCACAGCAATCTGACACAGGAGGATCTACTGGCCTCCAGCACAGGGAGAGGAGGCAAACAGGGCAATAGTGGAAGAAAAACAAAGGATGGCAGTAAAGGGGAGGTACTGTTGCTGAACGATTTTAATATGCCAGCTGTGGGTTGGACCACCCTGATGGCTGCCGTAGCCAGGAGCCGAGACATCTTGGAATCCTTGATGGGGGCAGGCCTCAGGCAGTTACTGCTGGAGCACACCAGGGACAAGGCGATTCTGGACCTTGGACTGACCAATGTGGACAGAATTACGGAAGTCCAGATGGATGGTCACCTAGGGTCCAGCAACTACCAGACTGTGTAGTTTGATATTAGTAAAGTGTCACAGTCATGCCGCACAAAGGTGAAGGCCCTGGATTTTAGGACAGTGGACTTTGCTAGGATGGGGACGGACATCAAAGGAGCCCTGGCAAAGGGGGTTATGGAGCAGTGGCACACTGAAAGGGTGTCATACTGGAGATGACAAATCAGTGCATTAGGCTAAGAAACAAGGGTAAGAGAAGAAACAAACCACTATGGTTCTCAAAGGAGTGGCACAGAAAAATAAGGGCCAGAAAGGTGGCTTTCAGAAAATACAAGGAGACAATGAAGAAAGGTGATAGGTCAGTACCTAGATAAACAGAAGGAAGCAGGAAAGCAGTTAGGTGCGCAAAAGTCACATACTGAGGAAAGATTAGCACAGACAATAAAGAAAAGGGGACAAGGCATTCTATAGATACATTAGTGAAAGAAGGAAGGCCAGGACTGGGATTGTAAGACTCAGAGGGGAGGAAGAGGTAGTGTGGAGGGAGACCTAGAAAAACATGAGTACTGCATAAATACTTGTTCAGAATTCACTGAAGAGGGGAGGGACAGGAACCACAGCGGGACATCAGAAACAAATAGGGAGGGAGGTGAACAGAAGGAGAGTCCAAGAAGAACTCACAAAACTGAGGATAGATAAAGAAATGGGACCAGATGGTATACACCCTACGATATTAAAGGAACTATGGATGGTGCTAGCGGCACCATTGGCAGCCCTGTTTAGTGAGTCACTCAATACAGGAGTGGTTCCAGAGGACTGGAAGAAGGCACATGTAATCCCTCTTCACAAGAGTGGAAACAGGGAGGAAGAAGGAATCTATAAGTTGGTCAGCCTCACCTCAAGTAGGAAGATTCTGGAGGTGCTGCTTAAGGAAAGGATTATAGAACACTTGGAATCCAGTGGAGTACAGGATCCAAGGCAGCATGGATTCACAGCAGGAAGATAATGTCAAACAAATCTGATAGATTTTTTCCGACTGGGTTACAAAAGGAGGTGGATCGGGGAGCAGTGGATATACGCCTACCTCGATTTCAAGCAAGGCCTTCAACACCATTCCACACAAAGACTGGTTAACAAGCCGGTAGCCTGGGGTGGGCCACAAAGTGGAGAGGGTGAGAAATTTGTTGGGGACAGAAACAGAGGGTGGTGGTTAATGGATTCAATCCAAGGAAAGGAGGTGACCAGAGGGTGCCTCAGGATCAGTCCTGGGGCTAGTCCTTTTTAATGTCTACGTTAGTGACATTGCTGAAGGGCTGGAGGAGAAGGTTTGCCTATTTGCAGATGATACCAAATGTGCAACACGGTAGACATGGGGGGTGTTGAGAAATGAGGAGGGACCTAGGAAATTTTGGGCCAATGTATGATAAGTAAATTTAATGCAAAGAAGTCAAAATCATGCACCTGGGTGCAAAACTCACAGAGAGTTACATAATGAGGGAGTTGCTGGCGGTTACCAGGGAAGAAAGGGATTTAGCGATAATCATACCAAATGACCTAAAGGTGTTCCAAATAGTGTACCAAGGCAGTGGGGAGGGCCAGTAGCATGTTGTAGTGCATAGGAAGGGGTATCACTAGCAGAAGAAGGGAGGTAGTGATGCCACTGTACAAAACGTAGGTGAGGGCCTCATCTGGAGTGCAGTGTAAAGTTCTGAGGCCACATCTTCGTGAAGGACGTGAACAGGGTGGAAGCGGTTCAAAGAAGGGCAATAAAGACGGTGTAGGGCTTGCACCAGGAGACATACTAGAGAGAGAATAAAGACCTCAATATGTATACACAGAAGAGAGGTGGGAATGGGAGATATGATAGAAACTTCATGTATCTTGAGGCATAAACAAAGTGCAAGTGGGCGACATCTTTTAGTATCACGAGGTGGACAAGGGGCATGATATGAGACTGGAAGGAGGAGGATAAAGGAGAATGTGAGGAAGTTTTCCTTCACAGAAGAGTGGTAGGTGCATGGAATAGCTACCCCAGGAAGTAGTGGGAGCTAGTATAGTGGGGGATTCAAACATGCATGGAAAAGACACAAGGGAACCCAAGAGGCAGGTAGGAAAGGCTAAAGCCAATGACCAAGCAGGGTCAGCGACCACTGATGCAGGCAGGAAAAGGACACTGGGTGGCCTAGTGGTCCTTATGTTATGTTACTGCTACTATGTCTCTAGTACTAGTTTAGTGATGGGAACCCCCAACCTGTGACAAGTATTAATAATGTCATCCCAAGTTACACAGCAGTTTTGTTTGTTTGTTTAAAAACTGGTAACCAAAAAGGCACACTGAGCCAAGGTTTGTCTCCAGGTGCGACCTGGGGGAAGGAACAGGAGAAAACAGAGTACAACAGGAAGAAGCATATTCAATTCAGTGCTTTACAGTAACTGGTAATTGCGATTTTCTTTAAACTTAGATTGTGGGCTTTTAGTGACACTGTACTTTCTTTTTTGTCTTTACTTAGAATTGTTTTTGGGCTGTTGAAAATTTAAAACGTAGTGTGGTGTATTTCTTTGCTGTCTTTAATTGCTGCAATTTTCGCCCCCTCCCCAACTCTTAAGTATATGCCCTGTTAAATCTGATTGACAGGAGCCAAACACAGGTATAGTAAGGAGTGTAGAGTAGGAGGGCATAAAGGTGAAGAAGCCCACCCTCAGCACAAGTGTTTTGACTCATTTATTTATTGGTTTATTTTCTTTTAAAAGAAAAGTATCTGAGGATCAGTGGCAGGATTTTTAGGACAGTAAATTAATAAAAGGGACCTAGGAGAGCTTCCGTAGCAGACAAGTAGTGGAACAGCAGTATAATGTGGGAGTGGTGCAATGCAGTGGCTGTGGGGCAGCCATATTGAGCAGACCTTCTGGACACTGAGGTGCTTCACCCTTTGCATGCATCTCTGGACTGCGGGATGAGGTAGCCAGACTCAGAGCAGAAGTAAACTGTGTCAGAGTACCATCACCCCCATCCAGAGACCACCCAGTCCAATGCAACTGCCTCAAAGGATGCCGAGAACGAGGAGCACTTGGATGACAGTGGGCTCAGGAGGGTTAGAGCGGTCAGGCAGAGGCACATCCCAGATCCTATTCCACCCAAGAACCTCATATGCCACCTGGAAAACGGGGACAACCAAATAGAAGTACCCAGAGAAGTGGAAGGAAAGGATGGGAGGTTAGGCCAGGAGGTGACCTCAGCGGGAAAGCAGTGGACCCCAGAGGAGGAGGAAGGAATCCTGGTGGGGACTCCATCATAAGAGGGATCCAGCTAGGAACACAGGAGGGGAGGACAGGAGGTGAGGTGCTCACCAGGTGCCACGGCATGGAGGAATGGAAGGAAGATCCTGGGGATCACTGGGAAGGCAAGACGGAAGGGTGAGCTGGATGTCATTATCCACCTAGGTACTGATGACCTGGCAAATGGGGAGCCAAAGGAAGTTCAGGAAGAGTTTAGGAAATTGGGGAGGGGTCTCAAGCGAGTAGCTACTTCTGTCACTTTCTCAGAAGTACTACCTGCGAGAGGCAAGGACAAAGATAGGTGCACGCACCAGGAACTTTAACTCATGGTTGAAAAACTGGTGCTGTGAGGAAGGGTTTGATTCATTGGTGACTGGGGACCCACCTGGAGGGATGGAGGTTTGTTCAAGCCTGATGGCCTGCATCCATCCTGGAGGGGAATCCAAGCACTCAATGATAAGTTTAAATACTACTTTGACAAGCATTTAAACTAGCAAAGGGGGTGGCAGGTCAGCAAGGAGGGTACCTACTTGCTCACCCCCACAGCTAGCAGTGGAATCAGTGAACCAGAGAGTGGCTATCTCTACAAAGCAGTGTGCAAAAGATGGAGATTAGCGCCCAAGAGGTGGATAGGCAGAAAGGCAAAATTCAGCAGAAGGGCAGACAACAAGGAGAACTAGGGATAAAGGACAACCAAGGAAGGGCTGGAGTAGAACAGCGAAACAGTCTAGGAGGACAAATCATGGAAAGCCATGTGTGCAAATGCCAGGAGCCTTAGCAACAAGATGGAAGATCTGGAGGCTGTCATGGTGCAGTCAGACCTGGACATTGTGGCCATCACTGAAACCTGGTGTAATGATAACCACGACTGGGAGATGGCCATACCTGGCTACAACATATTCAGAAGAGACAGGGCAGGCAGGAAGGGAGGAGGAGTTGTACTGTATGTGAAAAATGACATAAAGGCCACAGAGATCCAGGAGGAACAAAATGGGGAGAGATACTGTGGGTTAGCCGAAAGGAAAATGGGGCCAGCCATCCGCACAGGTGTAGCCTATAGACCACCAGCCCAGGAGGAAAAAACAGACAGGAGCTGATGCTAGCCATCCAAAGGATGGTAGACAAGGGTGAGGTAGTACTGGTTGGAGACTTCAATATTCCAGACGTGGACTGGAGCATCCCAGCAGCAGCATCAACTAGAGCAGATTTATACTGGACTTCCTTCAGGGTGCCTTCCTCAAGCAACTGGTCATGGAACCAACTCAGCAGAAGGCAATACTGGACCTTGTGCTCACAAACAGGGACAGTGTGATGGGGTAACAGTGGGGAGCACCTGGGGAACAGTGACCACCAGTCATTGTGGTTTGAAATCACAGTAAGAGCAGAACCAAACCACAAAAACACGTATCCTGGATTTTAGGGGGCAGACTTTGGGAAAATGGGAGATACCTGAAAGAGGCATTATGGGAATGGGGCAGGAATCAGGGGTTGAGGAACAGTGGGCAGTACTTAAAATGGGGATTACAAGAGCAACAGAATTATGCATTAGCAGGTTAGCAAGAGGAAAAGGAAGAGGAGACCATTATGGTTTTCCAAAGAGGTAGCAAAGAAAGTGAAAGCCAAAAGATTGCATTCAGGCAATACAAAAGACACAGGCAGAAGGGATAGGGGGAAGTACCAGGAGAAGCAAAGGGAGGCAGGGAGGTCAGTAAGGGATGCCAAAGCTCAGACAGAAGAACACATTGCAAAATCAGTGGGTAGAGGGGACAAAACCTTTACAGGTACATAAGTGAAAAAGAAGGGCAAAGGGAGGATAGTGAGACTGAAGGGGGAGGATGGGGCAGCGTGGAGGATGACAACAGTAAAGCTGACATATTGAACAGGTATTTCTGCTCAGTCTTTACTGAGGAAGAGGAGGGTAATGGGTCTGAAGAGAGTACAAGGGTGAGAATGGTGCAGAAATGGACACAAGTCCCTTTGCATGAGAAAGGGTCCTGAAGGAACTGGAAGTAATAAGAGTTGATAAAGCAATGGGGCCAGATGGGGTGCACCCCAGGTCCTTAAAGAACTAAGAGAGGTGGTGGCTGCACTCTGGCTATCCTGTTTAGCCGATCACTGGAAACAGGGATGTACCCAAAGACTGGAAGATAGCAGATGTAGTCCCTTTATACAAAAGTGGGAACAAAGAGGAAGCGGGAACTACAGACCAGTCAGCCTCACCTGGTAGTGGGGAAGATCATGGAAGCACTACTGAAGGAGAGATTGGTGGAACATCTGGTTGTCAATGGACTACAGGACCCAAGGCAGCATGGTTTCACCAGGAGAGGTCATGTCAGACCAACCTCGTTGAATTTTTGACTGGGTGACTAGGGAGGTGGATCAGGGAGGCAGTGGACATGGCCTATCTGGACTTCAGCAAGGCCTTTGACACTGTGCTATAGAAGACTATTACACAAACTGGGGAATAGAGTGGTGGGCAGGACACAGAAGGTGGTGGTAAATGGCTGTCACTCCACAGAGGGAAGAGTGACCAGTGGGTACCACAGGGATCAGTGCTGGAACCGGGTCCTATTCAACATCTTCTATCAGTGACATTGCCGAGGACCCAGAAGGCAGAATTTCACTATTCGCTGATGACACAAAGCTCTGTAACAGAGCAGACACACCAGAGGGTGTAGACAAATGAGAAGGGACCTGCAGAAACTTGAAGAATGGTCAGGGGTTTGGCAGTTAAATTCAATGCAAAGAAGTGCAAGATAATGCATATGGGGCACAAAAACCCTGGCACAATATATCAGTTGGGGGGTGAGGATATAGCATGCACCAAGCAGGAAAGGGATCTTGGGGTTATCATCTCTGATGACCTCAAGGTAGGGAAACAGTGCACAAGGCAGCAGGTAAAGCAAATAGGATGCTAGGATGGATAGGCAGGAGCATCACCAGCAGGAAAAGGGAGGTCATAATTCCACTATACACGACACTAGTGAGGCCCCACCTGGAGTACAGTGTACAGTTCTGGAGACCTTACCTACGTAAGGATGTAGACAGGGTAGAGAAGGTTCAGAGGAGGGCAACAAAGATGGTGCATGGATTGCATCACAAGTCCTATGAGGACAGGTTGAAGGAACTGAACATGTACTCCCTGGAGGAGAGGAGGAGGAGAGAGGGATATGATAGAGACATACAAGTATCTTACAGGGAGGAACAGGGTGCAGAAATACACTATTTTTAAGTGAAAAAGATGTTCCAGGACTAGAGGGCATGGGATGAAGTTAGAGGGAGGACGATTCAGAGGAAACGTGAGGAAGAATTTCTTCACAGAACGGGTGGTGGACAAGTGGAACACCCTGACAGAGGAAGTGGTGGGGGCTGAAACAATCACGGATTTAAGAATGCATGGGATAGACATAAAGGAATTCTGGAGGTCACGGTAAGGGTAACAGACTTCTAGGAAAACATAGACTGAACTTACAAGCTAAATGGGCAGACTGGGTGGGCCATAGGCTCTATCTGCCGACACTGTCTATGTATATATGTACAATACTTAATACATTACATAACATTGCATTGGTGCAAAATTGTTACGCAAGTCCCATACAAGCAGGTACAAGCATTGGTGCAAAAATAAAAGTGTGGTTACAGTAGATAAAGGAAAACCCATTCAAGTGCAAACAAATATCAGCAAGCACACATGAAAAAAACAAGCATTTGTCAATGCCGAGTGTTTGTTTGCTGGCATTGGCACTGGTAGTGTAGGAGTTACAGAGCTGCATAATAGGAATGGCAGTGAAGTATTGAACTGAAGCCAACTCACCACCTCCCTTCAGATACTGACAAGCATTGGTGTGTGCCTTTGGGTGCGTCAGGCATAACGGCCCGCCATTTCACCACACCCTACCCTGCAGACACTGACAAGTGTCACGGTGTGTGTAGGGTCGTTTGGCCCTTATGTCACCCCATTCCATCAGGAAATACGGTGAACTTTAACTAAAGAGTCCAAGGCACACCTCGACGCTCTAACTAGCTGCAGGGTGTCGGTGGGGTGGAATGGTATGAGCATTACAGGCGACAATCCCAAGTCACACCCCTGATGCCTGTCAGTCTCTACAGGGTGGGCGTTATGGTCGAAACCCTAACGCCTCAGGCGTCGCTGGTATTTTCACTCCAAATTTTCAACATGGTTTTTGTGACCCCACTTTATGAACAGTGGCAATATCAGTTAGTTAGCCGAAGCTGATTTTGCACAGCGACTACGCATTTGGCACCACAGGTGTGAAAACACATTTCAAACAGGATGTGAAAATGACATCTGTACTGTTCATGGGAGGTGTAAAAAATGGCAATGTTGAAAATCTGCAGTGAAAATATTTAAAAACTGGTGAAGTCACAAGGTGCATAGAAACTGTGCAACGACATACTTAATGTAATCAGTTTGGGGATCTTTACAGCAGATTGTCAACACAGGAATTCTGGGACCTCCGCCCATGAACAGCGCCACTGTGATTTTCTTAATCTGTCCCAAACAGTGATTTCCACAGTGACCATACATTTCTGTGCTGGAAGTGCGAAACACATTTCGCCATGGTGTGAAAATGACAGCTATACTGTTCATAAGGAAGTGTGGAAAATGCCACTGGTGAAAATCTGGACTGAAAATATTACAAATTCATGAACATACGATGGTGCGTGGAACCTGCGTAATGCTCTCAGAACACAGTCATTTTATGGATCTTTGTCACCAAATTTTAACATAGTTATTTTAAGACCTCTGCTCATGAACAGTGTCACTGTGATTTTCTTAATCTGTCCTGAACATTGATTTCAAGAACACCGACTGCCATTGTGCGCTATACGTGGAAACATATTTTGGGCGAGATGTGAAAAATGACAGCTGTACTGCACATAAGGAGGTGTGGTAAAATGGCAATGTTGAAAATCTGAGTGAAAATATTGTAATTTATAACATACGAGCGCAGAGAACTGCACAACGCACTCAGAATCAGTCATTTTGGGATGACCAATCAATATAGGGTTTTGTCGCTCATGAACTGTGACTTGTCGTTTCCAGAATCGGTCTGAAAGTTGTTTCCGCACAGTGACCGTGAAATCACCATTCGGGCCGATTAACGCCATGATAGTGCCAGAATTCATGAGGAGGGCTCCCAAAACCCCATGTTGAAAATTTGGTGCAAATGCCAAAGAAATGCCTGAGATATGCATCAAAGTTGAAAACCCTATTTATTCCATTTTACAGCTTACCGGCATTTCTTCAGTTTGAAGTCGGCTTTGAAGAGTGCAGACGTGTTCCCGTCCATCAAGATCGTCTCGCCAGGCTCGGAGGCAAGTATGGGGGTGAGGTGGGAGGTGGGGAGGTGGATGCACAAAGGGTGGTGCAGGTTGGGGGCAAGAAAATCAACGAGGACCGTTTTTTCTTTCAGGTGTTTGTTTCTTATTAGGAAGGCAGCCTTGGGACTTGTGCCATGCTGGGATGGGCTCCCAGCGTGGCAGGTGGAAGGTTTTTGGGGGTCAGTGGAGCCGACGAGGGATTGGGCACCCTAGGCTTGTCATACAGACGTGTGCCACGCTGGGATGGGCTCCCAGCATGGCAACTGGAAGTCTGTTCTTTTGGGGTGGGGTTAATGAGCTGATTTGGATTGTGCACCCCGTCATCATTCTGACTTATGCCACACTGGGGTGGGCCTACGTGGCACCTTGAACTCTGGGGCGAGGAGCCGATAGGGATTGGGTACCTGGCCAGCCATACTGTGTGCAGGGGCCATACTGTGTGGCGGGCGGGGAGCGCTATTCAGAGACACTCAGAGGGTTGGGGACTATTATTACAATACTGATCAGGTGTGCCAACAGGACTACAACTCAGCCTACTTTTTCAGTCTCTTTGGGGTTCTGTTTTCCTGCTTTTTGTCAGTGCCGCTCCTACCCTGAACTCTGACTCAACATTCCAAGGATGGCAATTAGATCTTTTTGGAAACATTCCAAGGATGTCATTTTAGTCACTTGCCTCCTCCCGAAAGATAGTCCTAGGAAAAGTTCACTTCAAACTGAATTTATGTTCCAGGAAGAGAAAGCAGAGATGTATACAAGCAGGATTGCCGGCAATATGCTAATCAACACTATCTTATCGCTGCTCACTGAAGCGGTCTCTCCTTTCAACTGTACGCCACTGCATTTTCAACTGCTGTCATAGACAGCTGCAGTATTCATTAGTGAACTGTAACACCTGCAAACACACTGACTGAACTGGAAGACAGGGTGCCACACCTACAAAATCTCAGATGATGGCACTTTGTTTCTTGCACATGCGCAAGCAAACATAAAATAATTAACTTATCAGAGCAAAGACCTAGCAAGCAACTTATGTAATAGGTTGAGCAATATGTAGCAAACAGACATAAAGAATAATACAAAACTACTACCTGCCCCATATTACACATGTATGCAGTAAATGTACAGTATATACATACAGTATAAACACAAATTCACTAGCAATGTATTTGAAGAAAATACAGCATTTTATTTGTGAAAAGTTAATTTAACCAGTCTATGAATAGTCTACACTGAAAGGATACCATCATACAAATAACAAAAATATCAAATGTATGTAATATTCTTCTCACAGCAATGAACAAAACCACAACATTTAGCCAAATGGGTAGAACTCTGGATGCGAGTGGAGGACTAAGGACCCTCCATAGAATGTATGAGAATAGGTAGAGCTACGAGAGCTATTGTAGTAAGAGTAATCTCAACAGAAATATGACATCTGAACTCTCGAGGAGGTACTGTACAAGACTAGTGCAGATGGAGACATGAAGCTAGGAGGAGCTACTCTATTTAGAGTTTGTGTAGAAGGCTATATCAAGCTCTTTTCTATGCATGCTATAATAAATTATAGATGCCATTTAAAGCTGTTTTCTCTGTTGAACTGTTAGGGGCTGTGGACAGTAATGCGAGCCAAAATAGTTATGGAGTTTTCATGATTTATGTTGGAAGGCTCTGCCCCACATGGTTTCTGGAGAACAGGGGAGGGAAGAGCCCCACAACATAAACAAATCAAATAAAAGAATGCCCTATCCCAGGATTTTGAATAGTCAGTATAGCATCACAGTTTATGCTATATCCGACTGCTCTTGCAATCCATTTTACTGGCATCGCAAAAAAAATGCGATGCATTCTGTGGCTGACTCTTCCTCCCATTCTCAGTTCCGCACCACTAGTTTCCAGTCGCCCCTCCCTCCTGTGAGCTGGTTGGTTGGAAGCACCTAACTCCAGCAAGCTGGTTGGTCAAGCACCTAACTGAGAAGAAAGGCACCAAGCTGCATGTTTCTGGTTGCATTCATTGCAATTGCTGTGTGTTTGTGCCAACAGGGAAACTGCTGGGAAATGTGGCTAATTGAGCAGACAACGTGGTCTGGAACAGCAAGGACCACGGCAAGCAGAGCAGAAAGCAGAATTATTTTCAGCCGGGCGGCACACGGCAAGTTCTACAACCCGAGGCAAGCAACCTGGTCACAGTGGACAACCTGCAGGCTGTACAGAAGGTAGACAGTGGGGGCAGACAACACAGGCTGGCAGAGCAGTTAAAAATTCTAGTGTGTGCAGATGTTTTGTCACCAGTGTCATTCATGCTGTGGTCCATGCTCCTCATTTCAGTGTCAAAAGTTGACAGGGCAGGGAACATGAGTGGTGAGGGTGGTGAAGGTCGGTGGGGGAGGGTTTTGCCATAGATGGGCTGTTGTGTGTGTGTATGTGAGTGTGTGTGTCTATGTGTTACAAGTGCCTATTTTCAGGGAGGCAAAGTGACTTGCCCAAACTCACAGCATGCAATTGGAGGTTGTGGGAATCAAACCCAGGTCTGCAGATGGCTGTACCAAGCTAATTCACAGCTCACTCTAACCCAGTCTATCTGTCAGTTAGGCTTGGTCTGTTAGGGAGGTAAAGTGACTTGTCCAGAGTCACAGCATGCAAGTGGAGGTTGTGGGAATCAAACCCAGGTCTGTAATTGGATATACCAAGATCATTCAGAGCTCAGTACTCTAAACCTAGGCTTTACTGCCAATTAGGCTTGTGTCTGTGTTCAACTAAAACATATTATGCAAAGACTGAGCTAATTTTATTGAGAATTTTTATTCAGGCTAAAATATTTAAAAAAATTGTATGTATACATATTTTTGTATTTTTACTTTGCTAATCAAATTGAGGCAAGTGTTATGCAACTTTACAATTGATTAGCAGAAAGTGCTAATCAATTTTCGCAGTTTATTTAAACCCTGTATGTATGCTACCTGAAGAGGAGGTTTTTAGTCTGCAATGCCACCACTAGCGCAACATGCACTACTGTAATCTCTGAGCACTCCTATGCTAACTGACAAGGAAGGTCCTTAGACCTCCACTTATGTGGACTCTTGCTCCAGTTTTATTGCTGGGTTCTTGAGGCTCATTTTCTGCTTACCTGCTGCTGCTGGCTGAATTTCTTAAGACAGGTGAAAAGTGAAAAGGAGACATTGGAACCAGACCCTGAATCTGTTCAAGAGCTTCATCTAACTGAGGAATTTGTCTGTGGTGACCTAAATGTAGAAAACAGATCAAAACAAAATTAACAGACATAGTTATCATAGGTATTTCTTTAAATGTTTTTGTACAGAAAAAAAACAAACATCACAATTAGCTTATTGTTTTGTATGATTTGGGGATTTAAAAGGTTAATTATACTGAGCAATAACTTCTAACAACATTTACAAATCCTTAATAGCTACAAGATTTAAAATATTCTTGCTAGTATAATCATTGTCATATAAAGGCTAAAATAAATACTCAAACTTGATTGGCAAACAACCTTGGGGCATCATAGCGCATACAGTAAAAAAGACAGCTTACAGCCTTTATACTTGTCTTCATAGTACTCCACCCTTCTGCCTACATCGCATATGACTATTGGCATCCATTCCTACCAAAATGTTTTTAAAAGGCATGATTTAGTTAATATAACCGCTGCTACACATTTCTCCCAGTTTTAGATTTACAACTCACATTACCATCGTATGCTGTAGCACTCTAGAAGACTCGGATGCTCGCCATACAACAACAGGCTGACCAACTACCATCCATATTCAGAACTGTCCCTTCCTCCTACAATTACAACACTATTCCCTACTTTCCTCTCGTGTGGAACCTACTACAACAGCACCCCTACAGACCATATACAAAGCAAGAGAACTATTTTTCTAAATATACAACGATGGTAAAAAAAACCTATTAAAATATTTTAGAGATGGTGTCCAGAGCCTACCCCATCTTAGCAGTATGGAAGAAGAGGATATCGAAAATATATAGAGTGGAGAGGATCACAGCTGCATTGAGGCTGACAGTGGAGAAGCACACACAGGTTTGGTCAAGGTGGGAATCCCATCTGCTATTGCATTTACACAATGGGTAGTAGAAAATGGGTTGAGTGTCACTTTTTGAGGTAAAAATAGTCACAAACTGTGACAAACTACCCTTTGGCTGTACCAGCTTCTAGGGTACTTTGGTCTGATTCATTTCTCCTGCTGCCACCACCTGGTTCAGGGACTTGGAAGGTCAAATACAGTAATATTTGGTAGAGTGTACTTCAGATGGTGGATTTTGCAGAGAATTTCTCACCTTACCAGCAAATGTAACATTTACCCTTGCTTTCTGCAGGTAAGGCGAGAATTCTCGCTTAAAATCCACCATCTGAAGTGCACTCTACCAAATATTACTGTGTTTGACCTTCCAGTGCTTGAGTAGGATAGAGGTATTTTCCTGGTATAACCAGCTGGTGGCTGCAGGAGAAGTGAATCAGACCAAACTACCCAGCCACTGGTTCTATAAAAATAGATTCTTTAACTAAATGCTGCAGATATTACAAACAGGATATGTAACAGCAACCAAAACAATGACAGTATACATTTACAAGAAAGGAAAACAATACAGTTTAAACAGATAGAGTACTGATGGAATACGGTCACAATTCAGTCTCTCACTAGGATCTATATTTACCTGCCAGCTATTTGAAAAGAACAGTCACTCAGACTGTTCTTTTCTCACCCAATAAGCTAGCTAAGGAAGCAGGGTTCTCCTCATATTGAGGACGCCACCAAGAGAAACCCCAGCTCCCTTCAAAGCTTGCAGGAAGTCAGAGAACACGAATTGGGGTTCAACTCTTATATTTATGTACTCAGGGCAGTAGGGTGAGCCCTCTCCTGGAGTGACAGCCCTTCAGTATTCCCCACCCACATGAGTGCGTGGTGCATATGTGTGTGTGTGTGTGTGTGTGTGTGTGATCACAACTGCCAGCCCTAATTGCCCTTCTCAGCTCATGACATCCTCACTCACAGTTTTATTACCCTGTTTACATCCTAGCTGCTTGGATGTCTCTGTGGGGAAAAACAGCACCCTCACATCTGGCAATTGTTTTTTTCCTTGAGGTTTCCCAGGATAGCTGCTGGGACATATGACCTATACTCCTTTTATTTGCCCAATGCCATTCCAAGCAGAAAGACTTACATGAAAATAAGTAGAAATAAAAATTATTACAGTAACCAAAAAGAAGATAACATTATCGTGGTCACATTTCTATCACACCAACATTTTAAAAATGTAATGCATAGAATAATTCTTCCACTGGCTGGTTGTCAATAGAGCGTACTATTAGTACTACTAAAGTTATATGTATATTGTTGCTGCTCGCTGCAGGTCCAGCTCTTTGGTATGTACTGTAGAAGTGATGTAGCAATTTGATCAGAAGACAGGAGTACCTACTGCTCTGTACTGCAAATGTTTTACTGACGTAGCACTGGTGGCTCCCTGCCATTTTGGCATGAAGCTAAAAGATAGTGATTGTGACATTTTATGACATGTTAGGAGGGAGCAAGCATGGGGTAGTGTGAGCGTGCATGCAGCTGGATTGCTGAGAGCAGACTGGTAATATTGTCTTTAAAGAAAAAGACACTACTGTTTAATTTAGGGCCCAGGAGCTAAGTAGCTGCCCACTGTGGAGTGTGTGTGAGACGTTTCCAACCCAGTGCCTGGAGAAACAGACAGTTAACAATTTTGTTTTTAACTGAAACAGAAGAAATTGACTTCACACATACCATAATTTCCTTTTCTGTTAGCTCCAACATTGTCAATGGGTAATCATTACAAGTAGGTGTAGTGCACCCCTACTAGGGAATGGCACAGCCCAAGATTTATAATGTTGGGCACCTGAGGAATCCTTGCACTAATGGCAACTCCCCAGTTACTACTTAGCAGTGCCATGAGAGCTACACACAGATATAATCAAAAAAACAATAACATATTTGCAGTAATAAAAACTGCCTTACCTTCCTATTTAATATTCAGAAGAGGGACATATTTCATGGACCTAAAAGGACTCCTGAAGTATTCGGATCTTATAGTGTATGGTGGAATCGGCTGTGTGTAAATCCATACCGCCAAAAAGATGTTCTGCTGCAGTATTGGCGTCCTCACTAGCATGAGCGACTTCATTCTGCGTTAGTGAGGGCGTCATAATACAAGGGCTCAGCGAGACGTCCTGATTAGTCCCTTGCTGTGTGTGAGGAGGTGCGGCAGTGTGCTGGGCAGCGGCAGTTGTGAATCGAGGGCCTCGGCAGAACCGAGCGAAAATATGGAAAAGTGAGTCTCTTTTGTCTTTTTTGGGCACCATACACTATAAAGAACAGTGTGTGTTACCCAAACACTACTCAGCTATTCTTTCACCTCGTAGATACAATGCCGACTTGGAGAACCTCTCGACTTCACTCTCAAGGTCTCATCAGTCGGCATTGTATCCACTGATGGAAGAATAACCTTGTAGTGTATGGGGTAACCATACACTACCCTATATGTTGTAGTCGCAAGGTGCTTCACAGGTGCCACATGTTTCACAGGAGTCATCCATCTGTGAACTGAAGCTTAGTATGCAATGAGACATACGCTCATTGACTATGAAACCTGTTAACCTGCAGTCGCAGATAATTAAATCAGCATCACTGATAAATCAGCATATACAATAATTATACATATCAGAGTACAATGCAGAAGAAAGAGAGGTCTCGTGAGATTTTACTAAAACAGACCTCTCTCCTGGCATGCAGGATAAGATTCTCCCTCCGGGCTGTGCTCCTGGGCGGGTCCCATTGACAATGTTAGAGCTTACAAAAATACAGTAAATATGAAGTTAATTTCTTCTTTCTGTAGCGCTCCACATTGTCAATGGGTAATCACAGTGTAACCCCCTTGTTACCGGGGTTACTAGAATCCCAGTAAGACCTAGTGGTAGGCAGGGAAGGCAGCTTGTGAAACTCAGTTAAATGGATTTCCACTGTCTCCTCTGTTGTCAGTCTTAGCTGAGACTGAGGGATGACATCACCATAGAACTGTCGCAGCTGCATGAGCCACAATGGAATCTGCAGCAGGGAGTTGGAATAGAATGTTGGGAGGTTTGAACAGTAGTCTGTGGGTCAGTTGGAGTTTGGAGCTTGCTGAGAGCAGCACAGCAGCTCTGGTTAGGCTCGTGGAGCCTCAGCCCTGATATAGGGCTACATTTCTGGGAAAAGGTGTGTGTTTCCACCAAAGAGACACAGAAGAAGTTTGTAAGTGGTGGAGACCGCTGATTCGGGTCTCAGTGCCCCCTCCCTCCGGGATGGGGGCAGGAAAGGTTTTCCTGCATATTCCAGGGGCAACCCCTGGTTTTGCTACTAGTGGAGAAGCTGCCTTATTTGTTCCAGAGTTTTGGGAAACAAGAAGATTTGTAAATCGCCGGTGGGGCACCTGCAACCCGGAGGGTGAGTTTCTGCTCTTTCTAAAGGGCCCATGTTTTCACCCTGGGACTTGTGTGATAGTGGGGATTGGACTACTGAAATAGTGAGGCCCAGAGTAATAGGCTTAGCCAAAAGTAAAACTATGTTCAAGTCCAGCACTTATGGGAAGTCAAGACATGCAGAGGAGATGTGACATACGTCTACCCAGTAATCTACTTTGCCAAGCTTTCAGAAAAGAATTGTTTAGTTTCCAGAGAAATGGCCGGTATCGATTGGGAGCTGGAGGTGGGAGACCCCCCTTCTTTAGTGACCAGGTCCACCTCTACAGATTTGCTCTGTGGATTTCTAGTTTGCTTCATGCACTTGGCCAGTGATGAGGGAAGTACCCAGACGTGGGATTGGAAGGAAAATTTCCTCTAGGTTGAAGGCTCTAAGGTGGTTTGGGAGCCACCAACTGGAAAACTGGTTCATTTCCCAAAATGGACCGCGTATCGAAATGGCGGCTGGGGGCAGACCCAGTGGGAAAACCCAGTAGTGTACAAGTCGGGCTGTACCCAAAGCTGCGTGCAAGTCCAGGCTGTGTGCCTGGTGGGTTCAGAGCCTGAGGGCTCAAAATAGTGAGGAAGTGTTTTGTTGTCTCTAATCTGCATTACCAGGAATGTAGCCCGTGAGGTCCGTCTATGCTTTGTTTGTTCAGCTTGGATGTGAATAAAAGCTACACTGTAGAATCCATTCCTGGTTGGACATTACAGTTATTGCTTCCTGTGTTTGGATTTACTTGGGTGCCCTATTGCAGAGTAAGCCAAACCTAGGCCCCGTGCGAGTAACCTCATCCTCCCGAACCCAGTCCCACCAGGTACTGCTGTCAGCTTCAACAGCATGCCACCTGTCATTTTGCTAAAAAGGCAGGGGTGAGGGGTTACAATTACAAATGGGTTCTAAGAAGCAGTATCCGGAGGGAAAAAAAATGGGAGGAGGGAGAAGATTCTCTCTCTCATACACCAGATGCTTCACAATTACTTGAACTGCTGCCTGCGACACTCTGTGACCAAAAGCTGCATCAACAGAACTCTGAACATCCAATTTATAATGTTTTGTGAATGTGTGGACCGAGGACCACGTAGCTGCCTTGCATAGTTCTGAAAATGTGGCCTCACCCTCTCTGCCCAGGAAGTTGCCAGTGCACTGGTGGGAGAGCCTTAATAAGAGCCAGTATTTCACTATCTAGTGATGCAGAAATGCACTGTAGGCTAATTAATGTTTAACACTTCTCGATAGTGTTACAACTGTGATTAGTTATCACTAGTTAATGGTAATTAGCAAAATAAGAATACTATGGTTTAAGATCATTTTCATTTAAGGAATGGTAAAGGACAGTTACTAGTCGAACTATATTCAGTCTCATGATATTTGAATGCTCTGTTTCTGTGATTTTAAACTATTTGTAAATTCTTTATAGATAATGTAATGTATCACATATATACTGTTTTCTTCTTTATATATTTCCCATTTAAGATTGTTATGAAAGCTGTTTTATGTAGATGTATCTATTTGGATAACTTCAAAATCAATAAAAACATAATGATAAAAAGAGCGGAGGCCTCTTCTTTCTCGCCACATGGGCCTTAGCAACACAGGCTTGTACCCACCTAACTAGGGTGGTTTAGAGGCCTTTGTCCTTTGTTGGCTGCCCCAAAAAGCAAACAGCCTCTCTTGACTTACGAAATTCTGATGCATGTTTAAGGTAGATCCTAACTGTCTACCTCAGGTCCAGTTTATGCAACTCCTTCTCCTGGGGTGAGAAGAATGCGGACAGAAGGATGGAAGGCAAATCTCTTGATTCACATGAAAAGCCATGGGCACTTTTGGGATGAAGGGCGGAACAGTTCGAAGAACCACCTTGTCCTTATGCATGATAAGGTAAGGCTCCTTGTGAGACAAGGCCTGGAGTTCACCCACTCTCCTGGCTGAACACATGGCCACTGAAAAACAGACCTTGTAGGACAAAACATCCATTGGCTTAGATGACAATGGTTCAAAACTCAACACAGAGAGCATGCAGAACCAAGTTAGATCCTACAGGGAACCGGGGATCAAAACAGCGGTCGGCTCCTACCAGCCACACATAAATAACGAACAACCTCTCTATTTGTTCCTAGGAGAACCTCAAAGAAGCTCTGAGGCAGAAACCTGCCTTTTCAGCGTACTCAATGCCAGCCTTTTATATACGCCATCCTGAAGGGACCCCAGGATCTGAGCAATGGGGCCTTTGAAGGCCTAATTCCTTCCTCTCTTGCCCAAGAAGAAAATATAGTCAGACTCGGTGTAAGCAGCCAAGGTAGAGATTTTTATTGCTGCCAGCAAGGTTTCAACTACCCTCAGGGGAAAAACCTAGTCTTTAGAGTCTCCTACTTTCAGGAGCCAGGTCAGGCATTGCACCTGGGTTTGGGTGGAGAATGGGCCTTGCAGCAGGATGTCCCTTCATACCGAAGGTAGAAGCAAGCTTGCTGGGCTAGGTTCACTAGATCTGAGAACTACAGTCTTCTTGGCCACTCTGGGGCTATCAGAAGAAAGTTTCTGCTTGAGTTTCTTATTTTCCTTAAGACTTTTTGGAGGAGAGGCAGTGGAGGAAAAGCATATGTTCTGAGGAAGGACCACATCAGAGTCAGGGCATCCACTGTCTCTGCATGAGGACACTGATACTGACTAAAGAAACTGTGGGTTTGAGCATTGTGGCTTGAAGCAAACAGATCTATCTCTGATTGCCCAAACCAATTGCTTAGTAGTGCGAACATCTCCGGGTTCAACTGCCCACTCCGGGGTGAACATCTTTGCGACTTAGCTAGTCCACCTGAACATTCAATTCCCCAGATGTACTGCCAACAGAGAGAAAAGATTCTCTTCTGCCCAGCTCAGTAGGCTGAAGGTCTCTCAAGCACTGCCCTGCTTTTCGTGCCTCCTTGGTTGTTTATGTAAGCCACTGTGATGGCATTGTCCGACCGCACCTTTACTGCGGTGTTCCTCAGCCTGGACTGAAAATGAAGCAGAGCTAGGTGAACCGCCTGCATCTCCAGGACATTTATCTGGAGGCGCTGTTCCTGTAGTGACCAGATCCCTGAGTGGGAAGTTGGTCCAGGACTGCTCCCCCACCGTGCAGGCTTGCATCCATTATGAGCATTACCTCCGGCAGGAGTTCCAATGGAACTCTCATGTTGAGATTCTCCACATTCAGTTACCAACTCAGGGAGTGACGAAGATAATGGGTGAGGAGGATCCTGGCTTGACAGTCCTCTGATGACAGGCTCCAGGCTGTCAGCAGCCCTGTCTGAAGAGGCCGCATGTGGAAGCGGCCCAGGGAATTAAGTCTACTGCTGCTGCCATGAGGCCCAGAATCCGCAGCAGAATGTGGGGACGACGCTGAGGACTGAAGCCTGAGCCACCATATCTCCGACAGCAACATCTCCTCCCAGGAGGGTGATAGGAACACCCTCCCTACTTTGGTGTCAAAGATCACCCCAAATGCTTCAAGGACTGTGATGGCTCTAAGAAGCTCTTCTCCCAGTTCACCATCCAGCCATGTGATTCCAGGATCTCCAGCCCCTACCTCTTCACAAGAAGCATTGTCAGTGCTTGAATGAGCAGGTCATCCAGATGAAGGTAGACATAATGACCCTCCTGCCGTGAGTTGAGCTACCAGGACAATCAATACCTTTGAGAAAACACGAAGAGCTGTTGCAAGGCTAAATGGTAGAGCCCTGTGCTGGAAGTGTTGGCTCAGAATAGAGAACCTGAGGTACTTCTGGTGAGACTGACGAATGGGGATGTGAAAGTAAGCATCTGTCAGATCTATTGAGGCTAAGAAATCCCCCAGTTGTACAACCCGGTTTATCATCCTCAGAGACTCCATGATGAACATTTTGTGGTGCACAAACTTGTTCAGATGCTTCAGATTCAAAACAGGTCTGAACCCCTGGACTTCTAGAGAACTACAAAGCACAGAGTAGAACTCTTGACCCTGCTTATTTGGGGAACCGGAACTACAGCCCTGGTCTGAATGAGATGGGTCAGAGTGTCTGATGCCGCCTGGCGTTTGCCACTAGCTTTGAAACCAGGGACGGCAACGTCCCTTTGGAAGAACTGTTGAGAATTCTGGCATAGCCTAGGTGAAGGATTTCAGAACCCAGGTGTCTGACATTGTTTGAGCCCATCTTGCAAGAAATTCCTGAAGTCTTCCACCAAGGGAAGGGGGCAGGATGAGCCCGCAGATGAGGTACCAGGCCTTTGTGCTGGTCCTCTCCATGGCACCTGGGAAAGAAGCCTCTGCTGCAGTATCCACTATTGCCTGAATAGGTACCTCTGTTTGTTTGGGTGCCAGAGTTCCGAAAGGGACAAAACTCTTTTGGGACTGTCTGTGCCAACCATCGCCTCTGGCCTCGTTGAGGCACTGCGGCCTGCATTGCTGTTTTGATACTGGGAGCTGGCCCTACCTGCATATCCTGCAGGACAGAATCCAGACCAGAACCAAACAATAAACTTCCTTCACAAGGAAGACTAAACAGTTTCATTTTTGAAGACTGATCAGCAGATCAATGTCTGAGCTCCATGGCCATCATGGCCGACGCAGTGTGGTAGGCTGACGGACTGACAAGCGTAACTTGTCCACTGTGGAATCCCCAAGGAAGGAGGATGCCATGGCACCAACTGAAAAATACTCACACCCTCCAAATCAGGAGAAATGTAGTCAGTCATTGTAGTGACCCAGAGGTTTAAGGCTCTGGCAACAATAAATGAAGCATAAGAATATGAATATTTTTTCTCTGAAGCGCCAAAGTCCTCCTGCATGAGATATCC
The DNA here is from genome assembly GCA_016271365.2 of Neoceratodus forsteri. Classification (NCBI taxonomy): domain Eukaryota; kingdom Metazoa; phylum Chordata; order Ceratodontiformes; family Ceratodontidae; genus Neoceratodus; species Neoceratodus forsteri. The sequence continues at coordinate 338,963,642 of CM057459.1, forward strand.
GTCTGCTTGTCATGTCAATCTGATAGTGCCAGAGCTTCCTCCATTAGAATGGTAGTGTGTTTTATAAAATTATAAACAGCCTTGTCTGGCAGAGAGGGTTTCACTTGAGACCTTTCCTCTAAAAGGATAATTCCTAGTTCTTGGTTTTGGGAGATTTCTTCTCTCATTCACATGTGCCCATTCCCATTCCTGTTCAATAATTTGGTCACAGTGGACAAAACCTGGGAAACATTTTGGAGCAGAGGAGGAGGATGCTGCCAGAATTGGATTAACCTCCAATGGCTCCATGGTCTGCTCCTCCTTGAGCTGTAAAGATCTACATGCCTCACCTATCAAAAAGGACAAGGGAAGACTAGGTTTGCTGGCCAAGGCACCTAGCTTCACCTGAGCTCTTTTCTTATAGGTTGCTTGAAAGGACAGTGCAAATAACCTTACCAGACCAAGGTAAAGGATTAAGACTTCTTTTAGCTAGGCAGATTCACGGTGTGTTATTTTATTTTGTACTTACAGGATTGTTACTGTTTGTTGCTATATTTTATTGCTTTATTTTTCTCTGATTCAGATAGTTGTTGCTGGGTATACCATGTTCTGCATTGTTACAGGGTGTGCCTACAGGTGTGCATACTACAGATTACTGCTGTAATCTTCTGATTCAAATTGTCCTTTGCAAGGTATATCTTCTGTTACTGCTTTATTTTTCGCTGTAGCAAAGTGTTTCTTACAGGGTATATCTTCTGTGAAATTATTACAGGTGGTGCTTTACAGGTTTTACAGTTTATCTATCTTTAGGATAAGCTTTCAGGGCTACTGCATTTGTTGTTGGCTGTTTGTTTCTTTCATCCGTGGTTCTTCTTTTCAGCAGGAGAAGGGCCCAGCCACCACCCCGCCATCCCCAGCTACCCCGCACTACTCCTTTTATAGGGTAGCACAGTCATGACATTCCAGCAAAGCAGAAGGGCAGATCGAGGGTATGCACACAGTGACCCTCATTTACAGGGGCACTAGTAATTTAACTTGTTATAACGAGTTATACAAAAACAAACAAATAAAACACAAAACCAAACTTTTGCTTTCATTTTCTTCCTTCTAATTACTTTGACCAGGTTATAAACCACGTAACTTATCTGGGATGGATATCATTCACTGCAGGCACTGCGGAACACTTTTCAGAGTTTTACAGGATTTAGGACACTGTCCCATATGCTGGGCCACTGGAGATCTAGGGCTCAGCTCCAGGCAGCATGGGCAGAGATTGCGCCTTCAAATTGCATATTCAAGAGGAAATATATTATAAGAACCGCCCGCCATTTCCCCAACATCCAACAGAAGCACCTCGACCGCAGATGGTGGAGTTGGTCCGGGAGGTTGGCAGGTGGTTAGAAGGGGCAAATAGGGTGCCCCATCACTCAGTGCTCTCCAACATATCACCTCCACAAACCATATAAAATCTACAAACAGGTTATCTACCTCTATCTCCAAAATTAAACAAAGGGCAAAGGACACTGCAGAGCATGACACTACAACACAGGAGCTAGCACAACAAAACTCACCCAAAACAGGAACCAAAACAAAAAGCAAAAAGGAAATCCAAAAACTTCTGATCATAGGAGACCTATGATTCGGGAGTTGATACATATCTCCAGCCAGGGGTAATGGTCAGATGTCTCCCAGGTACATCAGCGTGGAGACACTGACCGCATTGCTAAAATTGTTCAGGAAGCAGGAGAAAACATTGAGGTCGTGGTACACATAGGGACTAACGATCTCGCCAGCTGGTCAGTTGTGGAGACCAAGGAACACCTGACCAGGCTGGGTGACAAACTATCATCCATTTCATCTGGCATCTCCTTCTCTGAGATCCTGCCAGTCTGAGAGAGGGGGGCAGATGGACGGAAGGTCAGAGAAGGGAGACAGGGTTGCTAAACATGTGGCTCAAGGGCTGGGAAAAAGGACTGAAATGTCTCACGGAACTGGCAACAGTTTTGAGAGCAAAAGTTCTTTAAATTTGATGGACTGCATCTGACTAAGGAGGAGTCAGTGCATTGGGGCAGGAGTTTGATATCTCTGCAGAATATTTAAACTAGCAAATGGGAGAGAGTGCAGCACCCCATACGTCGAATGGGAAGAACACCCCTCCCTCCTCAGCTAGTGGTCAAACAGGAGTTCAACATGTTTGCAGTTCGTTTGCATCACCAGGTAAGGAAAAGCGTCTGGCTCCCCCACTCGGCATACAGCGAAACGCCAGACCTTGCCCAACAACTAACACACCAAATCTGGCCAATGGAACATCATGTATTACAATGTTCGCAGTCTGGGAAACAAGATCCCAGACCTGCAGGGCACAATGACAGAGGCTAAACTGAACATAGTAGCCATTAGCAAGACATGGTTTACCAGTGACCACACTTGGGAGACTACAGTACCTGGCTATGTACTTTCAGAAGAGACAGAGGTAAAGAGTGGAGCGGCCCCTTATGTCAATGAAAATATCAAAGCTACAGAAATTCAGAATACACATAAGGAGCCAGAAGAACTGTGGGTCACCCTGGAAACAGGAAATGGGACAGCCATACGAACTGGGGTTGTGTACAGGCCTCCAGACCAGGGGGAGGACATAGATACATTACTGTTAGAAGATATACCAAAATGACCACAAAAGGGAGGTTCTGATAATGGGAGACTCAACATGCCAGATACAGATTGGTCAATACCAGCAAGAAATCTGCCAGAACTAGACGCATGGTAGATTCTGCAGAGGAGAGACTCAAACAACTGGTACAACAACCCACAAGAGACAGGACTATCCTAGATCTAGTATTGACTAACATGGAAAGGATCATAGATCTCCAGGTAGAAGGTCACCTGGGGCCAGTGACCATCACATGGTATGATTCAATTTGGCCACTAGAACTATATCATCCCATTCCAAGGCAAAAATATGGGACTTCAGAGGAGCTGACTTTGATAAGATGGCCAACAGAGTTAAGCTAGCCCTGGCAAAACAAATACAGGTGAGGGGTACAGGCAAAGTGGGCAAGCATTAAAGATGCAATACTTGAAGCAACACCCCATTGTGTTAGAAAGAAAAGAAAGTGCAAAGAAGAAGGAAACTACTTTGGTTCTCAAAAACAGTAGCAGAAAGGTCAGAGTCAAAAGGCTGGCCTTCAGGAAATATAGGGACACAGCAGGATGAAGATAGGGAGGCATACCAAACTTCCCTAAGGGAAGCAGGGAAGGCAGTAAGGCAGGCAAAGGCCCAAACCGAGGAAACACTAGCATAAACAGTAAAAGAAGGTGATAAGACTTTCTGTAGATACATTACTGAAAGGAGAAAGTCCAGAGGGGTATTGCTAATATCAAAGGAAATAAGGGTGAATGTGAGAAGGAGGACCATGCAAAAGCATCTATCCTAAATAGATACTTCTGTTTAGTATTTACTGAAGAGAAGGTAGGCAGGTCCCACAGCTCAGCACCATGGACACGGGGTGGGGAGGTGTGCACCAGTCCCTTCACAAAAGAAAGGGTCCTACAAGAGCTCGATAAGCTCCAGGGTGGACAAGGCAATGGGACATGATGGCATACATCCCAGGGTAGTAAAGGAGCTAAGGGTGGAACTAGCAGAGCCATTATCAGAACTATTTAGTGAGTCTCTGAGCACAGGAGAGGTCCCAGAAGACTGGAGAAGGGCTCATGTGATCCCACCACAAGAGTGGTAGCAGGGAGGAGGCAGGGAACTACAGACCAGTCAGTCTTACCTCAGTAGTGGGCAAGATTATGGAGGCACCTTAAGGAAAGGATACTGCAACACTTGGAATCCATTGGAGCACAGGATCCAAGATAGCATGGGTTTACAACAGGAAGGTCCTGTCAAACTAATTTCATAGATTTCTTTGACTGGGTAACCAGAGTGGTGGACCAAGGGGAGCAGCTGATGTCGTCTACCTTGACTTCAGCAAAGCTTTCAATACTGTTCCACATAGAAGATTGATTAGTAAGCTGGGTAGGCTGGGGTGGGTCAGAAGTTGGTCAACTGGGTGGCAAACTGGTTGACAGGCAGAAAACAGAGAGTGGTGGTAAACAGTACACAGTCAGAAGAGATGCAAGTCACAAGTGGGTACCTCAGGGATCAGTCCTGGGGCCAGTCCTCTCAATATCTTCATCAGTGACATTGCAGATGGACTGGAGGGTAAGGTTTGTCTGTTTGCTGATGACACCAAGATCTGCAACAGAGTAGATGATCCAGATGGGGTGGGCAGAATGAGAAGAGATCTGGATAAACTAGCAAAATGGTCGGCAGAGTGGCAACTGGAGTTTAGCGCAAAGAAATGCAAGATCATGCACACAGGAAGAGAAACCCTGAAGCTACCTATATGCTGGGAGGGGAGTTGCTGGCAGTCACAAGGGAAGAAAGAGACTTGGCCATCATCACCGATAACCTGAAATCATCCAAGCAGACCACTAAAGCAGTAGGTAAGGCTAGAGGGATGTTGGGATGTATTAGTAGGGGTATCACAAGCCAGAAGAGGGAGATAATAATCCTCTTTACAAGACACTGGTTAGGTTCCCATCTGGAGTACTGCATGCAGTACTGGAGGCCACATCTTCACAAGGACATTAACCAAACTAAGGCAGTCCTGAGAAGGGCAACCAAAATGGTGCAGGGACTACATCACAAAACATACTGTATGAGGACAGATTAACGGAGCTCAATATGTATATTCTAGAGCAAAGGAGGAGAGAGGTGATATGATCGAAACATTCAAACACCTTAAGGGCATTAACAAGGTGAAAGAGTCTAACATGTTTCAATATAAGAAAAATAGCAGGACAAGAGGACACAACATGAGACTAGAGGGGGGCGATTAAGGGGAATGTGAGGAAATTTTTTTTCACAGAAAGGGTGGTGGATGCATGGAATGGCCTACCTCAGGAAGTGGTGGATATGAATACAGTGCAGGGCTTCAAACAGGCATGGGATAGGCATAAGGAAGCAATACAGATGAGTATGAACAGATAGGCCATTAACAGAGCAAAGACGATGGCACATTCATAAGGCAGAAAAAGAAATGGGCAGACTGGATGGGCCTTGATGTCCTTATCTGCTGTTAACTGCTATGTTTCTTGTTATCAAAGAGGGTGGAATCAGTATCCTGGTCTTGGGTTCTGTCCACTCTCCTTCCTCTACCTCCTCCTCAGAAAGGACGCTCTCCTCATCTGAAAGTAACTTGTTAAGGTCAGGTGTTTCCCCAAGATCCCCATAATCATCATCCTGGCCTTTCAATGGGTCAGGGTTGGATCTGCTTGCATATCTGATTCCGCAGCCTGCTCCTGCTGCACTGCATCTGGATGTGCCTGTGTGGGCCTGGTTTGGGGTCAGGTGTATTTGCTGGGATGTTCTGTGGGACATCGGTGCTCAAAAGCTCACCAAGGAGCAACCAGAGACTTTTACACTATTCTGCTTTGCCACTGCCAAGCGATGGACCAGGTGCCCCCAAGCTCAGAGGACTGGCTGGGGAACTGTGAGAGAAATATTATGCTGGACAACACAAGGACAATATGTACCCATGGTAGAGGGCCTTGTCACCCTTCTGCAGGTCTTAAATAGTTTCATAATGTATGGTCTCCTGAAAGCCATGGTGCCAAAACAGAAAAACTGTGACAGAAAAACCTTGATTTTAAATTGTCTTTATGACAGTTGCTCCACAACTGGAAAACTGCCACAGGAAAAAAAACACAGATGTATAACTGTATTGTGAAAAAAATAAACTGCCAGCCAACTGCAAAGTTCCAGCAGCTTGAAAAGCTGTAACTGAGAGTGCACTCGCCCCCAGCCTGCCAGGGCGTGAGCACATATGTGAGTGTGCGTGAATGCTGCATTCCCCACCTACTGGAGGGAAGCTACAATGATGAAGATGCATGCGCCCAGTTCAAATGGTTGCCACACAACTGTAGAAAACGATGTTGAGGTGAGAAAAACAAAAAACACTTCACAAGTTGGCACAACAAAAATATTTGAGGGCAGACAACACAGAAAACCCTAAAACCTCAAGCTTGGGGGCAAGGAACTGATGCTAAAGACGAGTAACCCTCAGAGCCCCTACACTCCCAAGAAATAAATGTACCTACCTGAGGCACCTTTTTCGTTTTTAAAGGATTCTAACAGGAGACCATAGAAAATAACCTAGCAAGGCATAAGTGGCTCCCAGTCCACACAGGGAGTGAGAAAAAGGCAGGTTATTAAATTATAAAGCTGCAGCTTAACAGGCATGATTTAAATTTAGGGTGCTCCCTGAAAACAGGCAGCCCCAACCTGCAAAGCAGAACTGCAGCCCCAACTGAAGTCTTGAATCTTGAAACTTGAAATTCTTCAAAGAACAGAAAGTAGTTCTGTCCCTTCCAATGGCACAGCACAACTGGGGAGTTGCCGTCAGTGCAGGGAATCCTCAGGTGCTCAACATTCTAAATCTTGGCTGTGCCATTTCCTGGTAGGGATGCACTATACCCATTTGTAATGATTACCCATTGACAGTGTGGAGCGCACAGAAAAGGAAAACAAGAGGGTATACTATAATTTTAAGATTTCAAAAGTAGCCCAAGTCTCTTAAAAGGCAAGGTACTACCATTACACAGGGCTGTGTTGGCACATAAACACATAGCATTAGAATGCCATTAGCCAATCAGCTTTCTGTATTTTCCCAGTCCATCTTCTTTCTTTTGGCATCTGGTCCTACCATCAGGCTCCTTTATCTCCCCAACCCCATCACCCCACCATCTTCTAGAGTCTTACCTCTCTTGCATTTCCTTTGTGGCTTACTCCATGATGGGGTACTCGAGCTGGGCTAGATCCTCAGAGACTCCAGGTAGTGTCACCCGGAGAGAGCTAAGTTGGCGGATGTGATGTCTATGGTAGAGCAGGGCCATCATGCTGTTCTGCCATTTTTTCCATTTTTCTTCCTCCCATGGAAGCATTGGCTGAGAGCTGGTATGCACACATAATGTGTAGGCCCTCCCAGCCAATCAGTGCTTCCCATACCTGCATGCATTCATGCCTGCACCGCCACCTGTGGTCACCCAGGTGGCAGTCATGCAGTGGCAGTGGTCCCCTCCCTCACAAGAGGAGGACCATGTCCCCTAGAATGCTTGATCCTCCTCCCCTAGCCAGCCCACGATGACTGGACTCCACCAAACCCGGTCGCCGCATCACAAGCAGTAGAACTATCGCTGTGCCAACAGCCAGCCCAACCATTTTCTAACCCATGATATACACCCTGTTACATACTATTCCTTATTATATCATGGACAGGAAAAAATCCTGCAATCTGATTAATCAGTTTGGTTTTTACCCATGGACGAATCCTGAAATCAACTACAGCAAAAAAAAAGAGCCAGCCTCATCACCCACATTAAAATCCTTACACCGATCTCTTAGAACTTTTACATATTAGATACTTTCAAATGACACCCATTTTTCCCTTACTAAAAGCTTTCAACTAGACCATGAAGAAGCTAAAACTCTTTCAAACTAAAGAAATAAAGTAAGAGAAGCAGAGGGATCAAGGGAGTTAGGAACCAGCACAGGGTACAGCATAAGATCACACTATTTGCAGATAATCTCTTATTCTTTGTCACAGACCCAAAGAACTCAAAGCCAGCCCTCTTGCAGGTGATCATTGAGTTTGCAGAATTCTCCGGATATAAAATCAACTTACACAAGTCGAGCTAATAAATTTGGGGACAGTCTTGGGGAATGGTGGTGGGGAGAAATGGGGGCTGAAGGAGATTTGGAACTCACTTTCTTAGGCATTAAAGGGCAAAGACATTAGAAATTTGTACTCAGTTACTGCACTCTATTTAATACAGGTCTGATGGAGCTGGAGGACACTGCCCATATCCTGGCCTTGACATATAAATTTATTGAAAATGAATGTCCTGAGACTCTTACATGTGATGCAAATGATGCCCATGGGTCTGACCAGAATGGATATCATAAATCTGGAAAAGGATTCTCCGCAGTTATTTGGCAGGGTAGAAAACAGATAGTGAGTCTACAAATGCTCAAGAGGGTACTAGAACGGGGACTGGGGTTCCAGACCTACTCAGGTTTTTGTAGCCATCCAGCAATGCTATATCCAGGACTGGGTCAACATGGGGAGGCAGCTAACTGGGTAGACCTAGAAGGGGGCCACAGCACAGACTGACAATATATTTGGTGCCAGATGGGAGGAAAGCATATGGGGCCATGGGTAGGTCTAACCCTTTAGTTAAACATGCACTGGGAGCCTGGGAAAAGATAAGACAGAGGAGGAAGGCAAAGACTGACAATATACTGTTGGTCCCTCTGGATGGGAACCCTGAGTTTCTCCTGGGCCTGGAAGACAAAGGGTTTAAGAGACTGGGAAAACAGGGCATCAAATGTGTGGGGATCTGCATGCAGCAGAGGGGTTCCGCCCTTTACAGAGCTACAGGAAAATTAGACCTACCATCCTTGCATCATTATAAATATTTGCAAATACATGTATAGCAGGTGGTTAAATGAAGAGCCACCACTAAGAGGCGCTGCTTGCTGTCACGCTTGAGCAGCTTACATTTCTTCTAGACTCTCCCAAAAGGAGTCATAGCAAAGGTGGTATACCAAGACAGGGTCAAGTTGCCAGATAGATGAAAGCAAAATAAGGCTTTCATCGACACTGCAGAAGGACTGGAAGGAAAAGTATGTCTCTTTGCAGATGACACTAAGATCTGCAACAGAGTTGATGCACAGGGTGGGGTGGAAAGGATGAGAAGGGACTTGGCAAGGTTAGAGGAATGGTCAAATGTATGGCAGCTTAGATTCAATGCTAAGAAGTGCAAGGTAATGCACCTGGGAAACAAAAACCAGGGAAGAGTACACAATGGGGGGTGAGATACTAACAACAACAAAAATGGAAAGGGACCTGGGGGTAGTCATATCAGATGACCTAAAGGTGGGCAAGCAATGTGAGAGGGGCAGCAAGGAGGCGGGGGATAATGGGATGCATAGGGAGGCATCACCAGTAGAAATCAGGAAGTTATTATCCCTCTGTACAGACAGCTGGTCAGACCCCATCTGGAGTACTGTGTGCAGTTCTGGAGACCCAATCTCCCACAAAGACATAGACAAGATGGAAGCTGTCCAGAGGAGGGCAACTAAAATGGTGCATGGTCTGCACAGAAGACATATGAAGAGAGACTAAGGAGCTTAATATGTATAGCCTCGAGGAAAGGAGGAGAGGGGGATGATAGAAACGCTCAAGTACCTCAAGGGAATCAACAAAGTCCAAGAGGGTAGCATCTTTCAAAAAGAGGTGTGCAAGGACAAGAGGGCACAATTTGAAGATGGGGGGCTCAGAGGTAATTTAAGAGTATTTTTCAGAGAGGGTTGTGGATGCATGGAACGGCCTTCCGGAGGAGGTTGTGGAGTCAAAATCAGTGGTGGAATTCAAGCATGCATGGGACAGTCATAAGGCAATTCTAGGGGTGGGGCTAGAAGAAGTAGGCTGCTGGTTAACTAGGATCTGCAGCTTATCCAGTAGGTAGGGAAATGGGCAGACTGGGTGGGCCAAGCGGTCCTTATCTGCCGTCAAATTCTATGTTTCTATGTAAGGCACACATACCACTACGAAGTTCGGACTGACAATAATTTATTATAGTGCATGTTAGAACGTTGTATTTGTCGAAATCTAGCTTTCCCTAGAGTTGCTGTACCACTGATGTGACGTCACGATGTTGTTGTACTATCGTGGGTATGTCACATCGATGGTACAACAGCACGGATCACATTTGCGTACGCAACTCATCGTTTGTCTGCGGTCACAGAGATGGACGGCAGTAAACCGAAGGCACAGGAGGAGATAGTAAGTGCCGCTTTCTTTTGAAATTCTTTGCTGGCACGTAGTAGTACACCAGCTGTGGACCGGAACGTAGGAGTGTTTGTACACGGCGTGGTGAGAGAGGCGGATCTCAGACATCACAGCACGACTAAGGAGGAAGGCACAAGCTGTTTTCGATTTACTGTTGCCCATGCACTACAAAGACAGTGTATGGGCACAGTACAACACTTGTTTACTGTTTTACACACCGGAAACCTCTCTCGAGCTTCGGCCGAGAGGTTTTCTTGGTTGTCATGATAACCTCGTGAAGTGAACAACAGTGTTGTTGTTCACTGTCGCCCTACACTATCCTCTATAACTTACGCCATCAATGACGCCAACACACCTACGTAGCGACAAAATGGCTTTATCAAGGGGCAGTGTTGAGACTACATCACTTATTTATTTATGACTCTGGTAACCAGGTAAGTGCACTGATCACGTGGGATTGTTTCAAGCACGACACACGGGCCATAGGAATGAAGCAGAAAAACATACAATACAAGCGTGGTAAACATCAGTACATGTTTAGTACACACAAAATCAAACACAGTTACAGTATGAGAAATGTAGAGCATACAAATAGTACAGACAACATCCTAATGCAAAATAAGGGCTAGTATAATGGCTAATAAAATTCCCTCATCCGACATACAGTCAGGGTTTCATCATACATCACATCTCAAAATATAAAATCAGAGCAAGGCGGAGTGATACAGGGATGTACTCCAAGATAGTGGGCTAGTAATTTAGGAGGGAAGGACATGGAGATAGGGAGGGGCTACCCTGACAAGCAAGAGAACCTGGCTTCCACCAAACCCAGGCTTTAAAGTTGGATTTGAAGGTGTGATGCGTGTTAGATGAACAGAGGGCGTGAGAATGCTGTTCCACAGAGAGGCCACAACTGATAAGGCTTTCCTCCCATGTTAGTAGAGACTCTGAGAACCTCAAGGGAGGACAGAGAATGCACAAAGTCTGCTGGGCACGGTTCTAACCTTGAGGGAGGAATCTGAGGAGACATGTTTCCACCTCGAAGGGTGTTGTCCACAATGCAGCCAAGGGCAAAGTCAAAGTGGCCTTGGGCGGAAGCCAATCAGCGACCGATAAAGGTCACAGTGATGGGTAGATAATGGAGCCAATACAGCAAAGTGGCAGACAAATTGTATACAGTTGTAAGTCTTGCACTTAGGGCAGAGGACACACGTGAGTAGATGGGTGAACAGTAATCAATGATGGGGAAAAGATTTCCTTGGATGATAGCTAGGCGACCCTCTGGGATCAGGTAATGTATTAGACAACAGGGTGCCCCTACTTTTGATTTACACTACAGACAATGCGGTTGGTGTGTTCAGAGAAGGAAGGGTCGAGCGTTACCCCAGGTATTTAAAAGTAGTGGCGTTCTCGAGCTGGACCATCAGTAGAGTGCACCAAGAGAGAAGAGTTAGATTTCAGAGCATTGAGCGGGAATGGTTTGGACCCAAGCAGCATGGCCTTGGTCTTCTTTGCATTAATCAAAAGCAAATTAGATGTGAACCAGCTATGAGCAGAGCAATAGTTCTGGATGAGATATTAGTTATGTAGGAACTTACCGTAACAGTAGATCTTCAGCGAGGTTCCTTCAGTAGGTCATCACATATAGGACTAGCGCCACCTGGCATCTGGACCGCACAGCAGACTTTTCTAGCAATCCCTGATGGGGGACCGCCCACCCGATGTCACTTGACCAACGTCCAGCGTGACCTATATAGTAGATGAATCCCCACGCCACCCTCTAGTTCTCCTGCCGAGCCGGAAGAGGCCTGACAGCAGAAGGAAACAGAGTCTGAGTCCCGAAATAAAACAAAGGGTGAAGGAGGGGGGGAGAGTATGTCCTACTGAAGGAAGCCTCTCGAAGATCTACTGTTACGGTAAGTTCTACATAACTGTACTATCTTACTTCCAGAGGATTCCTTCAGTAGGTCATCACATATAGGACTGAATCCCAGGCAGTTCCTCCTAGGAGAGACTGAGAGAAACAAGGAAGAAGAGAAAACTCGAACAACAAAGGAACAGAGTGAAACCAGCCTAGGACAGAAGACCCTGCAGCGCAGTTAGGCCAAATCCTGCTCTCCACCTAGAAGCAATGTCTAAACTGTAATGTTTGGTAAAGGTATGGACAGAACTCTAAGCAGCTGCTGTGCAATATCAACTGCTGACACATTATGCAAAAGAGCTGCAGAGGCAACCATGCCCCTAGTAGAATGGCCTCTCACGGACTCTGGCAGAGCTTGTCATACTTCTGGTAGCAGAAGCGGATACAACTGCCAACCAATTGGACAGGCACTGCTTAAAACAGCTTTGCCCAAGGATCTGGGGTGAAGGAGACAAAGAGTTGGTCATCCTTATGAAACTCTTTCAGTATGGTGGGTATAGCATGGAGAGATACTATGCACATCTATAGTATGCAGGAGTGCCCTGCCTCTATTCACAGGGGATGGAAAGAAAACTGGGAGCTCCACTGATTGGTTCAGTGTGACCTCCGACACCACCTTAGGCAAAACTTGGGATTTGTCCTGAGGACGCCCGGACCCTATGGAAAATTAAATAAGGCTCCTTACAAACAAGAGCCTGAGCTTAGAAATTCTTAGAGCTGAAGTAACTGCAATCAAAACAACACCTTCCAGGACAGGAAGAGTAAATCGCAGCTCATCGCTGGCTCAAAAGGCATGAGAGTGAGCTTCTCCAACACAAAATTTAAATCCCAAGGTGGTGTGGGGCTGTGGATGGGTGGTTTTCAGATGGAGAATCCCTTCAGAAAGGTTTTGAGACTTCCAACTGAGCCACGGGTTTACCATCCACCAGCTCGCAGTATGCTGAGATAGACAAAGATAGACCTTCAAAGAGGAATAAGACAGTCCCAAATCTGAAAGATGAAGGAGGTATTCCATGACTTGCAGGACAGAACAAGAGAAAGAGCTCCAATCTTCAGAAGCCACCCAAATGGAAAAGCTCCACTTCATAGTGTAAGTGGAACGGGTGGAGCGCTTTCTAGCCTCTATCAGGATCTGGGCAACCCGAGAAGAGACCCCAAGCGAGAGACAGCTATGTCTGCAGGAGCCACGCGATGAAGATACAGGGTCCTGAGCCCCGGATGAACGAGCTGGCCTTGATTCTGAGTCAAGAGGTCGTGAGTCATAGGAAGTGGAACTGGTGGTTCCTCCGCTAACTGCTGTAGAAGGGAACCAATCTGTGTCGGCCAAAGGGGCGATGAGAATCATCCGCGCTTTCTCTGCCTGAAGCTTGAGGAGAACCTCTGGAGAATGGGAAATGGAGGAAGGCATACAAAATTTCTCAGTCCAAGAGAGAGAGCAGCGATCATGCCAGAAAGCACCATGCCCTGAAATGAGCGAGCAGAAACTATGAAGTTCTGCATTGTAGGGTGAGGCAAAAGGTCTAGTTCTGGATGCCCCCACTTTAGGAAGAGAGAATCTGCCACTTCCTGACTTAGTTCCCATTCGTGATTGAGGCTCTGAGACCTGCTGAGACTGTCTGCCAGGACATTTAGAACGCCTGGAACGGCACAGCCACTAAGGACAGATCATGCTGGATTGCCCAGTTCCACACTCTCATCACTTCCCTGCAAAGGAGATATGAGCAAGTTCCTCCTTGTCTGTTGAGGTACCAGACTACTGACATATTGTCCATCTGGATGAGCAGTGATCCCTTGGGGAGAAGAGTCTGGAATGCCTGAAGCATATACAAGACCGCTCTTATCTCCAGAGAGCGTTGGCGTGCACGATGCCTCCTAGCTGGAGCAAAGTCCCTGGGCTTGGTGTTCCCCCAGATGTGCCCCCCATCCCATATTCGAGGCATCTGTAGTCAGAGATGCCGAGGGGCAGGACTCCGAAGGAGACCCAAGGAAAGGTTGCAGGGTACATCCACCAAAGCAGGTCTTTCTGAACTGCCGATGATACCAGGACAGAATAGTCTAAGTCATCCCGGAGTTGATCACTGCACCCCACAAGGACCACTGAGTGACTCTCATGTGAAGCCTTGCGAGGTGAGCGGTAGTGATGGAGGCCAACATCAGGCCGAGGAGGCGTGAGGACCTCACTGGCCGGGTGGTCCTGGATGAGGTCACTACTGAAGCCTGAAGGACCAGAGTCTCCATCCTGTCAGAGGAAGGAAGGCTCTGCACTGGACCATGTCCAAGACCGCCCCAATGAACTGGAGTCTCTGGGATGGGGTAAGAGATGACTTGGGAAACTAACAGTAATCTCCAGCTTGGAAAACAAATCCAGAGTGAAAGTCAAAGCTTCCAAGAGAGATTCCTGGAGGGGCTGAGATCAGCCAGTCGTCTGGGTAAGGGAAAACTGCTATACCCTGGTGACACAGGAAGGCCTCCACCACTGCCAGGCACTTGGTAAAACCGGAGGTGCCAAAGAACGACCAATGGGGAGGGCCCGAACTGGAAATGCTTTTGGAAACAGAATGCAGGAACCGCGGTGGCTGGGAAAGATTGGAATGTGCAGGTGCTGTCCTGCATGTCCAGAGCACAAAGCCACTGATTCTCCAGGAGGAGAGGGAGGAGGCCTTGAAGAGTCAGCATTCTGAACTTCTTGTACTCGATGAACAGATTGAGACTGCTCAGGTCAAGGATGGGTCTCATGTCGCCTGACTTTTCTGGAACCAGGAAGAAATGGGAGTAGAATCCCTTCTCCTTTGCTGAAGGGGGACGCTCTATCGTTTCCTTGAGCAACAGATTTTAAATTTCTTCTTGGATGAGAAGAGCCTGGTCTCGGAGTAGGCTGACTGGTTTGGAAGAGATTCTGGAGGAACCTCCAGAAACTCTATGGTGTGTCCGACGGACACCAACTGCAGGACCCATGCATCAGAGATGATGCCCTGCCACTCTTGCATGTAGCAGTCAAACCTCTCCAACCAGCTCCTCGCACTGAGGTTGAGGAGGGGTGGGGCAAGGGAGTCAAGAGGTGGCAGGATGGTCAGAGGGCAGACCCCTGAACGTCTCTGGTTCTTGGAGGCAGGAGGAGTGGCAGAACCTGTGGACTTCACGCTTGCCCTGGCGCCATGCCAGGGCCCCCTTCCTGCCTCCTGGGTCCTTTTCCGAAGAGCTGCTGTTGCTGTTGGGCACCTGATTGGTACATAGACCACACTGACCTCAGGGCCTGACCTCAGTCCCAAGGTCGGTGATGATGTCCTTGGTGTCTCAACCAAAAGCACTGAGCCCTGAAGGGGGCGTTCTGAATCACAGACTGCACCTGGTTGTCGAGGCCAGAGATGCAAAGCCAGGCCTGTTGTTGCAAGAGAGACGGCAGTCGCCAAGGCGCAGACTACTGAATTGACAGAGTCATGAGTAGCCCACAACGATGCCTGCAAAAAAACAGGACAGGTGGGAGATCCTTGGCAAGCTCCTCCTTGAGATCCACAAGGATACATAGCTTGGTCTCGGCCTCAGCCTGGCTAAGGTAGCTTTTGGTGTGACATCATGTGGGCACATAATTAAGGGACCAAAGCACACATGTGGCAGATGATTAGACCTTCTTATCAAACTGGTCCATCTGTCTCGACTTGTCTGGAGGAGAGGTGCTCATGTGCTTAGGTGCTGATGAGCAGTCATGAGCAGCCGAAATCACAACAGAGTCCATCTTTGGATGTGCATTGAGAAATAGGGCATCTTTAGGCCCCAGTAAACTCTGTCTGCCCTCTTGGGGACAGCCGATTGAATGAGGCATCTGCCAGACCATAGAGGATGATCTTCCTGAATTATCTTCTTCATTGATTACCACTAATGGGTATGAGCTAGAGGCAGTAGGATCCTGTGGGAGCCAGAGGTTTTCTGGAGGAGGCTGGTGATGAAAGTAGACCCTGTGCATTGATCACCACATGCACCCACTGGCATACAGAGGCACAACCCCCAACCGCATCAGTACCTTTTTAACAAGGAGGTGAGCAGCATGAACCTAATGAGTAACCTGTGCACTTAAGGGCACAAGATAGTCCATGGTGGCCTGTGCATGAAAGGCCTCCATATCAGTAACACGGTGTTTTCACAGCCCAAACCAAGAGAAAGGGATGAAGACCATAACACAACAATATTGGAGTGAGTCTGGAGAATGGCGATCAAGTGTGGTGATCTAGAGAGAAGATATTCTGGAAGAGCAACAGTCACAATAAGTATGTAACTTTAATATCTTTCAAGAACCTATCTTCTCCATAGATTTTCACTAACGGGTCAGAGTATCAAATTCAAAGAAAGTCCCTCGACAAGGGAGGCTGGAGCTCAGGGCTCACTCAGGTTAGTAACCCATTCAGAACTGTCCTACTAAAGGTGGCATGCTGTCTAGCATGGACATCCAGGGCATAGTGCTCGGTAAAAGTATGCATTATGCTCCAAGTTGCAGCACTGCAAGTTTGTGCACTCTAGTTCATTTCTACAACTGGTACAAAGTGTATTTCTGCAGGAAGTGACTACCACTCTGGTGGAGTTGGCATGCACTTTGCCTTCTAGCTTTGCCCCTGCCATGGCATAGCGGTGGTGAAGGCAGTTCACAATCCAGGCTGAAATCCACTTGATGGTGACAGGTTGTCCATTTCAACTGGGGTCAAAACAGAGAAATAGTGCTTTGCCTATCTGTAGTCCTTAATCCTGACCCTTTTACATCCAGTGAATGGACAGTCCTTTCTCCTCATTCTGGAGGTTGGAAAAGTAGGTATATAGAATCAGAGCTTGATTCAAATGGAACTCTGACACCACCTGTGGTAGAAACTTGGGGTATTTGCATGGAGTACTATTGTGTCTTTGTGGAAAAGAGTATACAGAGAGAGGATCTGTGACCAAAGCATGCACATCACAGTATATTCACAGAGGTGATGGCCACCAGAAATGCTGCTTTCCAAGCTGGATATTTTATGTCACAAGTCACAATAGGTTCAAACGACTTACAGGTAAGCATACTGTATGAAGCACAAGACTGAGGTCCCAGAAAGCCACCGCTTCCTAATAGGGAGCCTCATGTAGAAGCTATCAATGAAGAACATCTTGAATGGTGGCAGCAGTGCCAAAGAGAAGTGGCCCACAGGTTTGTGGTACGCTGATATAGCAGATAGGTGGACATTAACTGTGGAATACTGCAGCCCAGCACCAAAAAGGTCCAATAAATATTCCCAAACCTTTATAGGTGGACACTTGAAAGACTCTACTGGGGTTTTGGAAAACCAGATGGAAAAGCACTTCCACTTGGCTGTGTATATTTTCCTGGTGGTG
Source organism: Neoceratodus forsteri (assembly GCA_016271365.2). NCBI lineage: Eukaryota > Metazoa > Chordata > Ceratodontiformes > Ceratodontidae > Neoceratodus > Neoceratodus forsteri. The sequence continues at coordinate 338,980,793 of CM057459.1, forward strand.
GTTTACATGTAGACAAGAGTATTTCAGAGAATCTGAGATACTTTAAATCTGTCCACTTCTATTTCTTCAGGAGCCAGGCCTGAAATTGTAGGACTCACAGGTTGGGATGGACTAGCTGGCCCTCAGTCAGGACAATAAGCCCATCTGGAAAGGCAGAATCCTCAGTTTGCTGACTGACAATCGATTCAACAGAGAAAACCATATCTGCCAAGGCCAGCAGAGCCACTAGAATCACCTTGCCCTCATGTGCCTCCAATTTGAAAGTACTCTGAATGAAAGGGACTGGAGGAATGCATACAGAAATAGTGCCAAGGCAGTCTGAATGTATCCTAAAAGAACATGCTGGTCCTGGATTTCTGAGGCAGAACTGAGGCACTGTAGTGCTGAGTGGAGATGCAGAAAGGTCCACGTCTGGGGTTTCCCACTTGCCAGATAGTGTTCTCGCATCATTTGTCCTGGTTTTGTCCCATGCTGTCAGACTGGACAGTGACATTTGCATTTTTCTGCACCACTGTGGCACTCCCTGCATCTACGCTGAATTGTTATGTTAGAACACTAGGGTAGAGGCAAGCAAGTTGGTCAATGCCAACATCAGCGGTGGGAGCACTGTCCGTAGCATTTTGTGACCTTCTTCTAATCCTCTTCCTGTCTCCGTGACACTTGGTATTCTGGATTGCATGGCATGGCAGGTGCAAGCTGCTAAGTGTGGTCGCTTGACCAGGTCTGCCCTCCAGCAGCTAGCCTGAGACTCCGCCTCACAGGGACTTCTCCCAGACAGAGAGATGGTGGATGGACTTGTAGTAGTACAAGTCCAGGGACTCGGAGTTGGAATTGAATGGAGGTGAGCGGTAAGCGGGAGGAGGAAGGGGTGAGTCTACTTTTCAGGCGTGGAGAGCCTAGAGGAGCTTAACTTTAGCAGCAGAAAGTTTTTTGATGAAACGAAATGGCAACGAGCATTATGCAGCTGTTTCTGTTCTGAACTAATAACTTATCCCAGCACAGCAGCATCAAACAGTAACACTGACTGTGGGTTGGTGGTGGGCTGGGTCAGAATATGCATCTGCCTTGTCTGTGCCATGGTGGTGTGTGGGGTGAGTGGGGTCGGTCAGAGGGTGTAGAAAATAAGCAGTGAAACTAAAAGTCATGTAAGCAGAGCTACTGCCTCCACAGTGTTTTCTTTGTGCAGTGCAACCTTACCCTTACTGTCCAAGCCAATCTGACATGGTGGGGGGTTGCGTTCAGGAAAGTGTCTCACCAACTGGGTTTCTTTTCTGTCACTCACTGTGTGTGGGCACTTGACTTATTGTTGTGGCACTTGAGGTTTGTTTTAGAATTCTAAGTTGTTGCCTGTTTTGTGGAATCATTAATCTCTGCAGCAGCCTCCCTTGCTTTAACTCACAGCATTCACTTTGGCTTTGTCACTGTGTTTGACAGTTTCAGTTCGATTATTGTCATATTTCAGCACCACTGCGGCACTGCTCCAGCCAGTTCGACCTGACAGTACTTCCACCTGCTCTGCTGCACTGTTACTGCGTTCTGTTGCGTTTGATAGCAGGTGCTATTCCTGGTAAAATAAAAATGATTGATTGACTGAAGTGACAGTGAAAGAGCAGTCAGTCAGTGTGGCTCTTGCTAGACTTGCTTGCTCTGCTCAAGACAGTTAAAGATGTAAGTGAGGAGAAGTCAGAGAAAGAAGAACACTACAGGTGACAGAGAAGACAGCTCTGCAGCCTCACAGAAGAAAATCAAGGTGTGAGGTCGGAAGAAGTCAGAGGAGGAAGATAGACTAAATTTTAGAAAAAGATCTGACTTGAGGAAAGAACAAATTGGAAAAGGAAGAGTATTTTTTTGGAAATTGTACTTTATTAAAGTTTTCTTTAAAAGACTTAAGATTAACAAATACAGAAAGAAAAAAAAAAGAAAAAGAAAGGGGGAACACCCCCTTCTACATTACTTTATGACATTGGCAGAACTAAACAAATTTCATCGGATTAAGCATTTGCTCACCCCAAATGTAAACAATTAGAGGAGAAGCCATTGCCTCCCTACCGAGAACAAAAAGTACACTATGCGAACCTATAGACAATATATTAAACTTCAGTTTACCTGCGCCAATGTCAGCCTACATATTACTATATCTATTCGCTACATCTACATAAAATCAACAAAACATTTCCCTCCTCCCCTTCCCCCTCCCACTGCGATGGTGAATGGTATTTCTCCTCTATTATTACTTCTACTACCCTACAATCTCATTTCCTCTCCTCTCCAATTGGGGAGGAACACTTCAAGGGAGTCCCTCTATAACAGTTTTAATCTAAGGCCTCTCTGGCCAATACTGCCAGGACGTCACTCCTTCTCTCATTGCTAGAAATTGAAGAAAGGAGCCACCTGGCCTTAAATCTATCTGTCTTCAAGGCTAGGTTGGCAGTGAGCCTTTCCATTAATTTTATCTGGTCAACAATTGCCAGCCAGTGCTCTAGGGTTGGGGGCCCTATCCAACCACCGTTTATAATTGCCTTTTGGGCAGCAGCCACTAGAATTGAAAATAAATATGTAGCTGCTGAGCTTCCCTGCTCGAGCGGCTCCCCAGTAAGAGGTGGCGAGGGTGGTCGGGATCAGCACCGAAGGATCTGTCCCAGAGCCTGAACCACAAGGCTCCAGTATCTTCTGATCTTGGGGCAACTCCAGAATATGTGCTCATGTGAGCCCACCAGTCCACACATTCTCCAGCAGTGTTCTGACCGGTTTGACTGAAATGTTTCGTAATTGTGGGTGTTCTGAAATATCTAGTGAGAATCTTCCACCTGAACTCCCTCCAGGAGGGAGGATGAGATTTCTTGCCAGCTTCCATATCTGCTCCCACCTAGGTTTCTCCTCTCCCCAGTTCAGTTCCCTCTCCCAGCCAGTCTGTACCCTGATTTATGTTCCAACCCCAACTCCACCAGCTATATATAATTTAGATGTTAAGTGAGTTTGGTGTTTTGACCCCTGAGCAGCTCCTGTAAGAGGTCCAGAAAAGGTGTGGCCATCCCCTACTCGCCTCTAGGCATTCCCTTTCCACTGCCTGCATAAAGTGCCTAATCTGTAGATACCCATAGAAATCAGAAGTTGGTATATTAAATTCCTTTTGTAGTTGGGCAAAGCTTTTAATAATATCTCTGAGAGAAGTTGCTGAAATTCCGTCAACCCCAGCCTTACTCAGCGTTTGAACAGGGGTTTTCCTTCCTGGCGAAATCCAGACTTTCCTTATTGGTCCCCGTCCAGCCAGCCAGGGTTGTAACCTCAACTCCTTCACCATCTGGACCCAAAGCCAGGTCAGGGTTCTAATTCCTGCGTCACTAGTTGATGCATTAATTCAGGAAACCTTATTAAGTATAACTGCCAGAAATGTGCGGGGTATAGTAACTGCACCTCCATTTCTACCCAACTTTGTTTATTACCCTTTGAAGCTAACACCTCTAAGTATTGCAATTGCGCTGCTCTATAATACCTTTTCATATCTGGAACCCCAAACCACCTCCCCCTTAGGCAACTTCAATAACCCCAACTTAGCCTGGTTTTTCCCAGCCCATATAATTTGCTGATCACCCTCTGTACCTCCAGCCAGAACTCTTTGGAGGTATCAAGGAGTGCATCAAACAAGAAAAGGAGTCTCGGAGTAAATTCATTCTTACTGACTCCACCCTTCCCATAATGGATACGGAAGAGCCGCCCATCTACATGATCCTCTCTTATTTTCTTCAGTAGCGTCCCGAAGTTAATCCAGAATAATTTACTTAGATCCTTGGTATTTGAATCCTAGGTATCTGAACTCCTTGGTACCCACCTTAAGTTTGTGAGTGACTTCTCCTGAGTACACCCCTCAGGCCCAATCACCATTATTTCAGACTTGGATTCATTAATTTTGAACCCAGAGATTGTCCCAAATTCCTTTAAAAGCCCCATGGCTTGCTGGTAGAGAGGGCGAGGATTAGATCAAATACAACAGAGTATCCTGCGTGATAAGAAATCGATTGTCCACTCCTCCTACCACCATACCAGAGATATTCTCCCGAGATCGAAAGGCCTCGGCCAGGGCTCCATACTAAGGCGAACAGCAAGGGTGAAAGGGGCATCCTGCAGTGCCTCTTTAATCTGGAATGGTTGGGAGAAAAGACTGTTTATTCTAACTCTTGCAGAAGGGTTAGTATACAGTGCTTTTACCCAGGCCTGAAATCTTGGGCCCAGTCCGAACTTCTGAAGCACCGCCCCCAGATATCCCCACTCTAGGCGGTCAAGCGCCTTTTCTGTCCAATGTCACCACCAGTCCAGTCCTCCCTCCCTTTCTGCTTGAAAGCTATTCAGTATTGTGATTAACCTCCTGACATTGTCATGTAGATGCCTGCCTGGCATGATCCGGTTTGGTCCGGATGTACCAACTGAGTTATTACTCCTTGCAGCCTATTGGCTATCAATCTCGCCAGGATTTTAACATCCACATTTAGCAAAGAGATGGGGCGATAGTTTCCACACTGGGTGGTGTCTTTATCCTGTTTTGGGATGACTGAAATTATGGCCTGATGCCACGTGTCCGGGGATTCCGGGGATATGTGCCATGTTACACACCTGTAACAATAAGGGGATAGTACCTCCCTAAACTCCTGATAGTACTCTGCACTGAACCCATCAGGGCCTGGGGCTTTGTTATGTTTTAGTTTTTTAATTACCTCATCTAGTTCGACTTGGGTGAATGGGCGGTCCACCTCGTCCTGCAATTCTTTTGAAAGACTTGGTAGTTTCAGCTCAGAAGAAATTTCTCCACGAGTTCAGCTTGACCCAGATGTGCTTCCGATCTGTAAAGGAGCTCGTAAAATTTTTAAAACAATCAGCAATTTGGGGGACCCGTGACCAAACCCCATGGCCCTCGGGTCTCTGATTCTCGAACATACCTGTCTGCCTCCTGCCTCCTCAACCTGTAAGCTAAAGTCTTCCGCCCTATTACCATCCATATAATATTTTGAGCCAAGAATCTAAGGCGTTCTCGGTCTTGAATGATAAAAGTTTATTCAGCTGATCTCTAGCCTCCTTCAGTTGTTTCAGTATGTTTTGCCGACTCCCCTTTTTATGGGTGCTTTCCAACTCCTAATTTTTGTTCCAACTTGTCCTGCTCTTGGCTTCTGATTTTTTCTGATACGCTGCATAGGCGATAACCTCCCTCACTACTGCTTTCAATCCGTCCCACACATACTTTACCTTCACCCCTGCTCCCCAATTTTCCTTTACATAGTTCTCTATTACCTGTTTAATTTTAGAGGCAAATTTTTGTCCTCTAGGAGCCCGCATTAAGTCGCCATAGAGATTGCTTACACTGTAGCTCCAAGTTAATCGTTAAACTGACTTTCGCATGATCTGAAATACTATGGGTAAATCTGTTGATCTGCTATCGAGCTTTCCCACACTTTCTGAGTATAAACCTATCTATGCGTGAGTATGAGTTCTGGGAGTGTGAGTAAAGTGAAATCCCTGCTAGAAGGAATTTTTGTCTCAAGTATCCACCAGACCTACTTCAGCCCTAAGAAGGAGAGGTCCGGGGTCCCACGCCCCTATCCTGACCTCCCTTCTTTGATGACCTATCCATATTTGCATCCTCCACACACTTCCAGTCTCCTCCCATGATAATCTGTCCCTCCGGTAGTGAAGCTACCACTCCAAAAAGATGTCGGAAGAACTCGGAAGAGGAAGGGTAGGGCGTAAAGATTAATAACATGTAATAATCTGTCAGCCATTTTCAGTGATACAATCACCCACCTACCTTCTCCATCCAAGTGAACCTTCTGGAGGGCTGCTCCCAGACCCTTTCTCACCAAAATAGCAACTCCGCTTTCTTCGCTTGTCACGAAAGGCGTAAACCTCCCACCCACATACACTGCAATTTTTGTGCTCCTCATCGGAAAGCCTGGTCTCTTGTAAAACCCAATATCACATCGGGTCCTCGCCAGATCCCTAAGTACCTTGTGTCTTTTTGCTGGAGAGCCCAGCCCTTGACATTAAACGAAATTATCTTCAAGGTTCCCATTATGGCAGGGCTTGCACCTCTTTGGGTCTAACTGCACTTCACCACTCTTGTCCTCTCCCCATCAGAGTGATCTTTTGCCCTCTGGAGGCAGCTTGGCAAGCGGCCTCCCCACCTGAAAATACCGTTCACCATCGTCCCCATCACGAACCCCCCTGTACGCTCCCACCCCACCCAACAAACAATTATAACGGTAAAACTATGTACAGATAGGCCCATCAAGGCCTCATATGGAGGACTCTCCCTCCGCCCGGGAGCATGAGCCAAGAATTAGCTCCTCACCTCCCCCATCACCAATGGGGCGAAGGATGGTCTCCAGGGTGGACTATCAGCGAAAGAAAGGGGTATCCCCGAAGGTTCACCCGCCCGGCTCCAAGAGACTGGATGGCCTCCGGCTGGTAAGCTCTTTGCTGATATGGCCTCGGTCATAGTGCACGTCTCTTGTCTTGGGGGCATGGGGTATGCACTCCCGTATTCGAGTGCCCCTCGATCTGACCAAGCACAGTGCCAGATTTAAGTGATGGTTAATAACGCCAGCCAATAAGCAGACTGAACTTCATCCCTAATATGACACCGCTCATATGAATTGTGTTCTCTCATGACTCCATATTTGCTTTCATTTTCAGGCCTCCTGAAATCCCCCAGAATGAGTTGCATCCAAATTTAATTCTACAAGGACCCAGAGTAAATTACAGAATAGAGTATCCAAGTCCTTTTGCACTCCAGTCCCATCCCGAAAAGGAGACCCAGAAATCAGAAAAACTAAGGACGAAACCCGGGGCAGAGTTCCAGATCCCTTCTCGCTACTGTGCAGCGCTTCCTCTGCCTCCTTGAGACTATTGTCCCTTGTGTCAATAGCGGCCTGCGAGAACTAAAGTCTGCGCCATTTATTACCCTCCTCTGATCACACTCTAGTCTCTCAGCCAGTACCTCCCAAATGTTCCAAACCAGAAGAACAGATCCAAGACTTCTCCTTCCATCACGCATTATCCGCCCATAGGACGCCAACAGTCCTTTACTGAGCTGGACCAAATCTTCACACAACTGCTCTCCAGGGCCCTTACTCGAAACGGACCGCCCCGCTCCTTTTCTTTCGTCGACCATCTTAATTGGAGTACGGCCTGTTCTGTAACTTCCTGCCGCAAATCTGGAAGAGAAACTCCTACTTTTTGAAGCTGCTTACTGGCTTGCAGGAGGAATCAAACAACTTGGTTCCGAGGACCAGTGGACCAGTAGCCTCGCTGGATATCATAAGTAGGCTTTGATGTTCTGCTCCTTCAATTGCTTTATTACTGCCAGCACATGCTTCCGTTTCACCATCGTGGCGGGAGGAAAATCGTGGTCTACAAAGACACGCTTGCCATCCAAGTTCAGGTCTTTTTGGCCATGCTTTGAAGTATCATTTCTTTCACTGGGTAGCAGGCAAACTTAGCCAGTATTGACCGAGGAGGTGCATCGCTCGGTTTGGGGGCAAGGCACGGTGAACTCTCTCTAATTCTAGGGGTTCCGATTCAGGGATATCTAGTTCCTGCCTTAGCCAGGTTTTAATAAACTCAGCTGGATCTGCTTGCTCCGCACCCTCCGGAAAACTGAAGATGCGTATTGTCTTCCTTGACCCCTGGACTCAGCGTCTTCTGCTCTGGCCGTTAACTCCCTTTCCTCCTAGCCAGGTATACAATGCTACAGACGACTTTGATGTGATCTTCCCTTAAGGCATCCAGGCCCGACTCCAAGTCTGCGTTCTTTTCTCAAAGTGCTTCAGCTCTTTTTTAATGTCCTTTACATTGTTGTCGATTCTCTGGAGCATTTTGAGGATATGGGCGGTCGCTCGTCCATCGAGAGAGCTAGCTGGGAGGTATTCCTTCTTCTTCTTCTCCCCTGAGCCCGCCACGATTCCGAGGCCCATGACAGGGAGTGCTTGGACTACGTTCCTCCCTCTGCCTAGCTCTTACAGCAGCTTTTTTTGGCTTCTCGCCTTGGGTTCGACATCGGGCTCATCCTTCTGTCTTTCCTCATTCTGGATTCACTTGCTGACTGCCGATGGCACTGGATTAGGTGGAAATTATGCACTGTCACCACGGAGCTTAGATCTAAGCTGCCATGCCGGGTGATGACGTCACGGAAGTCCAAAAGGAAGAGTATTTTTAATGAAGACACAAAGAATATCCATTTCTTCAGAAGAAGTCAAAGACAGAGGTGTTCAGCAAGCAGCGCAACTCACAGTTCTCCACTGGTCATGAAGGAAAAGGACACAGCCACTCACATCAAAACAGCTAAGCATCACAAGGCTCCAGTAGCACACAGTTCTAGCTTTTCATTAACCAGGTTTTCAAAAGCGAACATCAAGTGACAGTGACCTTGTCCTGGCAGCAAAGGAGGCACTTGGACCTATCATTGTGTTGTGCAGTCGCAAAGCTTCAAGTTGATGGACTGCACCACAAAGTTGTTGAAGAAGTTGTTTCAGCCTAAGTTTAGTTCAGCCTGTACTAAAACTGAAATGATTGTGACTGACATACTGGCTCCTTTTTTCCAGCAAGAAACTAGAGTTGAGCTGACATTCCTGAGTGCTGCCATGGACACATCTAACCACAAGAACATCAAGATGGTTCCAATTCTTGTGTGATACTTCAGTCCTGTCAGTGGCATTCAAATGAAGTTACTGGAGTTCACTGATCTGCCGAGAGAAACAGCAGAACCACTTGTGGATTTCCTCATAACAGCACTGAGGAAGGAAAACATTGAGAAGTGCACAGCCTTCTGTGTGACTAACATCCGCACAAACTTTGGAGGGCCACTCAAACTGGAAAAGGCAATGTTTGGTACAATATGAAAATTATCACAGAATGAGAGATTCATGGCATTGGTTGCACTACTCATATAGTGCACAATGCCATGCAACTACTGCTGCTATGTTGCCTATTAATATAGAATGCATAATCATGAAAATTTACAAGTACATTTACATGTACACTGTCGAGTGCAAGAAATGAAGGAGTTTTGCAACTTCACTGAAGTTTGCTATGAGGATGTCCTTGGACACAGCAATGCTCGGCTATCGTTGCTTCCAGCTGTTGAACGCATCCTGCAAATTTACAAGGGTCTGATGTCATACTTCATGTTGTTTGCAGAAGTTCTTTGAGAACCAGTTTCTGAGCTTTGGCTGTGGTTCCTGCATGGTCTGCTGACACTGTTCAACTCAGTTACCAAGAGATTGGAACAACAAGACTATACAGTCATTGAAGCAGCTGAAGAGTTGTAAAGTCTCAAAACAAACTGCAAGAATGAAGACAAGAGCACTTTATGGGCTCAAGGCGAAGGAATGTTGAGGAAGTTATCTGACAAAGCTGTAGTGGACACTACAGAATTCCTCAACCACGTGGATGTTTTACACCTGTGTGAAGTATTTGGAGAAATGGGACTCACTAAAGCGGTATGGAATTTTCTCCTGGGTCCTCTTGAAGCAAACTCCAAACTGGGCATCTGTGGAGGATTGCATCCCCCTTGTCACTTCACAAACAAACCTGCCTGTCTTTGATGACATTGCTTTATTTGAAGAACTGTCATGTGTTAAATGCTATGGTAATCCTACCAAAGTCTCCAAGTGGAACAGCAACAACACTGAGCTGTCTTGAGATGGTTGGAGATCCTCGAGTACTTCAAAACAAAGAAATCTCCTATAAAACATTTTACCTGTAGTTGAGTTTGCATTATCTCTACCTGGAACCAATACTCCGATAGAGAGCATATTCTCTCTAGTCAACAGGGTGTGGACAAAAAGACAAATCTCAAAGCGTTGACCCTTAAAGCAATGTTGATGCTTAAAGAGAATTTCAAAGACTCCTGTTCTGATTTTATGACAAACTGCTGAATAATAAAGATATCATTCATAAAATACATGCCTCTGAAAAATAACCCTTCAAAGGAACCTCAGCTACTACAGCTGACTGCAAACAACCCACCATCTACATCTCAGACTCAGTAACGTGTTTATTTCTCTGCTTCGGTCTGTATATGTTTACTTAGCCTCAGGTCCATGTGTTTATGTCATTTAACGTACTCCTTTGTTTAGGATGGATTTTTCCTGTTGGTGTTGGACAGCACAGTTACAAAAGAACTGAAATCTTTGTGTTTACCAGTGGATTTTTCTGTTGGCGTTGGATAGCAGTTGCACAAGAACTGAAATCTTCATGTCTACCAGTGGTTTTTTTTCTGTTGGTGTTGAATAGCACAGTTATACAAGAACTGAACCTATTGGTGTTGGATGGCGCAGTTACAAAAGCACTGAAATCTTTGTTCACAATAAGCCAGTGTTTCTGTCTTAAAAAAAAAGGAGGAATTATTTATTTGTTTCCAGTAAATGAATGGCATGCTCCAGTTTCAGGCTTTGGAAAGTTGGTAGCCTTACTGGTATGGAGGCATATAGGATATAGACTCTTGGAAATATCCTGCCTCTGCCTCCCCTTCCGTAAGGCTTTTAGGAAGTAGAGGCCTTTTCCTTCTCACTGTTACTCTTGCAGGTGGTTTGTAATTATCTACACGTCTGTTTTGTCACCACAGGTGAATTTCCTTCAAAGGAGGAATCCATGGCTTTGGTTTGAGTTTCCAGGGAAAGGATGGTAGTAATTAACCAGGAAAATCTTCTTAAGGACACTACATGAGCTAACACTCTGGCTGTGGTGTCAGTGTCCACAACAGTGTGGAAATAGTACTGAGTGGCATCTAGGGCTGAATCTGTTGTGTCAATTAAGTCCTATGCCAGCTCACCATCTGCTTTATCAGCAAGTGCCAGAACTGTGCTCTACGTGCTGAATAAGCTGCCTGCCTAAAAGCACAGAGGCTGAGGCATAAACCTTTCTGCCCATAGCATCACATTTTGGAGTTCTTTTCAGGGGCTGTGCAGACAGGGAGACTTTGCTCTCTCACAAGCAGTAGCCTACTACATTTTGATGATCAAGGTGGGCATACAGGTATTCTACCCTCGGTCTGTCCACCTGTTATTTTCTTTAATTTTTCTGTCAACAGCTGCAGCTGAAGTGCGTGCAGATCGATTTTTGATATGGGCTTCTGAAGTGCAGTGGTAGTAAAATATTTTATTCATCATGTGAATCAGATAATCAGTTGAGCAAAGCTCATTTCCAACAGTCTAATACACTGCACATGATAGAAGCAGAAAAATGTAAAATAACATGTTTAGACATTATTACGAACATTTGTGATATAAGTACAGGTGAAGGTACCAAGATATTGAAGGTAACAGGATTGGACATTTTTGCAAGCATAAGTAACAGCATATGCAACAGGAAGTGCAATAATACTGCTACACTTGGTCCCTCACCCATACTGGACATCCACTGTACACCGCTGACACCATCTACAATATTACATAATTGCAGCTCCAATGAGCTATAATCATTACTCACCTATAGGGCACAGATACCCACCATATAAGAGTAAGGTATTACGGACATTATCAGTAATTACTACTGTGATTATTGCAAACATACAAGTAACGTACCAGAATGCATTTCTGTGTTCTTTGTCTAACTCATGTTATGATCTTCTGAGAAGATGTACTGTATTATACAGCCTGCACTGCCACCATGCGGTTTATGTAACACCACACTTATTTGTCTTATCTTTCTGTAATTTGTGAGAATCCTTTGTATTCACACTTTTGCTGACTTTACAAAAACTGTATATCTTTGACACTGTGCAGCCACCTAACTTTTGGCCAAATCTTACTATATAAGCTACTGCATAATGTATTTTCTCTGAGACTATCAGAGACCATCCAAGACCATCTTCATATCCTGGGGTATAGAAGCTCTGGCTCCCAGTATCTACTTTCGTAAGGCTTTGATTAGGGCATATAGTATGTCAGACTTTGTGTCATAAACAAGTTTATTACCACTTATGCCATTTATTTGTTGTTTCTGCTGTTGGTTTATACCACAAGAACCTGAGAGGTGATTCACCTTTACAGTTTTGGTGACCATGTGCAGGTGGTCTAAACTAACAGGGATTCACCTCAACTGGCCTTTTAACAGGTAGAAAGCAGGTGTACATACCCGTATTGCTTAGCCCATGCTGTTACTCCATAGCACCCTGCAAAGTCTGGCTGCACACTGAGCAAGAACGATGCCATCTTGCCTTGCTCTAAAGCAATTTTAAGTTGTAGGATTGTGTGTGTACAAATGCCCAACTGTCTTTTTTGTTTAAGCACTGTGAATCCATACACAGCAGGGCACCACTGACAAGTAAAATTCAGTTTTCCTAACATGTCCGATATCTGCACAGACCTGAGACTTGATATCTCTAACTTTTAGCTTCCCATGGAGACTGGGCGACTTCACACTGGAAGCGAAATCCTCCAGTAACCCCATACTGGGATTTTAACCCAGTACTCAGAGATCAAACAGCCAAAAAGCAAACGCTAAAAGGGATGTTGGTGCAGCTCTCTATGCTGCTCTAAAGCCTCAAATCAAGATTTCATTCCTTGAACTGCAAAACTCCACTCTAAAAAGGAGTTGGTATTGCAGACAACTGAAATGCTTAGGAAAGAGCAGAGACTAGACAAAGAACTTCAGTCTCTGTGCAGTAAGAACGAGACACTTCTGCACTGTGCTGTACAGAATAATGAACAAGAGTTATATATGTTGAGAGTGGATTGGGACAGGTTGAAGCAGGATAAGAGGCAGATAGTGAAAATGAATGATCTGTTGAGTGAAACAAATGAGACAATATGGGATGAGAAGAAAAATTACTCACCTTAGTAATGTTGTTTCTTCTAATGGAGTCTTGCTATATTATGACAGTAGCAGTTTGTCCCACCACTAGAACTGCTCCGGAGGTGAAATGGTTAATACCATTCCAAAACAGAACTTTGAGCACAAGCTCTAAGAAGCAGCTCTATCTGTGTAATTTCAAACCTGAACTGTCAGATCTTTACGAGCAAAAACTCACTAAAGGTCTGTGTGGAAGCTGTAACCTACACTAGCCAAATAGCTATCTAAATATTAACAACCATTGCTGCTCCCAACACCCAAGACTCAAGTCAGGGGACCAGAACTACTAACACAATTCTAACAACATGAGAATAAAACAACAGTATAATAAAACACACACACCCCAAACTCCCAAAAGGGAGAAACGCTAAAAAGGCATAAAATAGTGCCCACACTAAGTTGCCCGCACCCACCCAAGTAGAAGTTCTGAGAGGGCAGGCTGGGGAGGTTATAATATAGCAAGACTCCATTAGAAGAAACAACATTACTAAGGTGAGTAATTTTTCTTCAAACAACATGAAGTCTTGCTACATTATGACAGTAACGAGACTACACAGCAGTACCTCCATGGAGGAGCAGAACCTACTTAGGGAATAGGCTCTGAAGAACAGCTGTGCCAAACCGAGCATCTCTCCTGGCCTGGACATCCAGGGAGTAATGCTTGCAAAAGTGTGTACCGTTTTCCAAGTAGCAGCCTGGCATATCTCTAATATAGGATGTCTCTGGCAGCAGCTAGAGGCGCAGCTGTACCCTGGTAGAATGAGCCCTCAAGCCAGAGGGGACCTCTGCCCAGTTTCTGATAACAAAATTGGATAAAAGAGACAATCCACCTGGCAATTGATCTCTTAGTGGCAGGTTTGCCTTTCCCAACTTCACCATAGGTAAGGAAAAGTTGGAGAGATTCGAACCTGTGACCTTTGTGCGCTCTATATAGTAACTAAGAGCTCTCTTAACATCCAGGCTGTGCAACCTCCTCTCACCAGAAGAGGAGTGATCAGTGAAAAATACTGGAAGGGAGATAGATTGGTTAAGATGGAAATCTGAAATCACCTTAGGTAAAACTTCCTATTAGTCCTAAGGACTACCTTATCCCTGTGGAAAAAATAAAGTCAGTTTCCACTGACAAGGCTTGCAACTCACCTATGTCCTAGCAAGTGATAGCCACCAGAAAACAGTTTTCCAAGTTAGATACTTAAGCTCTGCAGAAAACAGAGGTTCAAAAGGGGTTGCATTAACTGGGCAATACAAACATTAAGGTCCCAGGCAGGGGCAGGTTCCCGAAAGGTGGATTAGTATGGAGTAATCCCTTAAAAACTTGGAAAACACAGGGTGAGTGGAAAGAGGGATGACTTTCCTGCTGACACAAAAGCAGATACAGCTGCCAAATGGACTCTCAGGGTAGCTGGTCTGAGACCAAGGAATTAAGATGGACCATGTAATCTAATACAATGGGCAAATCAGCAGATTCTGGGGAAATATTTTCCCAGCACACCAAATGGAAAACCTTTTCCATTTAGAACTATAAGTAGCCCTAGTGGAAGGCTTTCTGGAAGCCTTTAGGATTTCAAGAACACCTTGAGAGAGGTGTAAATCAGCAACTCTAACTCCTCAAGAGCCAGGCCTTGAGGTTGAGGGATTTGAGGTCGGATACCAAACCCTTCCTGGGCACAAGTTAACAGGTTGTGAATCTGGGGAGGCAAAGGGAAGATGGATTGTCAGTGACAGAAGGAGTGGGTACCAGGGCTGCCTGGCCCAATCCGGGGCAATCAGAATCACCCTGCAAGGCTGAGATCTGATTTTGACTAATACTTTGAATAGGAGAGGAAGGAGGAAAGCATAAAGAAACTCCCTCCCAATCCAGGAGAAGGGCATCCAGGGGACTGAGCCCAACACTGGGAGGCCTGCAACAGAACAGAGGAAGTCTGTGATTGTCTGGGACTGCAAAAGATCTATCTGAGGGTGCCCAATCTGGCAAAGACTATCCCCAGCACTTGAGGATCCAGGGACCATTCAGTGATGGCCCTGGGAAATCCTGCTGAGAGCATCCACTAGGACATTGTCCTTCCCTGGAAGATGAACTGCTATGAGGGAAGTGTTCAGGGAATAGGCCAGAGACCACAACTTCATTGCCTCGGTGCACAAGGCCGAAGACCGCGTGCCCCCTGTTTGTTGATGTACCACATTGTTGTGGTGTTGTCTGTTCTGACTTGTATCACCTTGTTGTGGACAGATGCAGAAAATGCTTGAAGAGCTAAAAAGACAGCTCTGAGTTCCAGCAAATTGATGTGGAGCAGAGATTCCCGGGGACCACACTCCCTGAGTGGAAAGGTCGCCCATGTGGGCTCCCCAACCCAGAAGGGAAGCATCTGTAGTGAGAGTCAAATTGTGAGCAGGGGAATGAAGGGGACCCCCAATCTTAAATTGCTCTGATCCTGCCACCACTGGAGGGCCTGGATCAAGGTTGAGTCACTGGGACCAACTTGGAAAGGGGTCTCTTCTCTGAGACCAATAGGTTCTCAAGTAAAACTGAATGTCTCTCATCTGAAATCTTGCTCCCTGCACAACAGCTGTGGATGCAGCCACGTGTCCCAGGAGCTGCAGAAAGTGTCTTGCTGGTCGAGAGACCTGCAGGGTGAAGGAGGAGGCCAGAGTCACTAAATTCGTCACCCTTTCTAAGGGAAGAAAAGCTCTGGCTAGCTTTGTGTCCAACTCTGCCCCTATAAAGGTGAGTACCTGGACTGGTTCCAGAACAGACTTTGGTAGATTTAGCAAAGCCCAGGGGGTGAGAAGCTGCTGGGTAACTTGCAGGTGAGATTTTACCTGTTCTGGGGACTGGCCTACAATGAGCCAATCGTCTAGATAGGAAAAACAGCAATCCTTTGCCTCCTTAAGTGAGCCACTGCCACTGCTAGACACTTTGTGAATACCCTTGGAGCAGAGGTAAGGCCGAAGGGCATTGCTCTGAACTGGTAATGACCTGAGGTAGTTCGAATCTGAGGTACTTTCGATGGGAGCTTCTGATTAGGACGTGGAAATAGGCATCCTTGAGGTCCAGGAGGCTAACCAGTCCCCTGGCCTTAGGGAGAGTAAAATCATTGCCAGAGTTACCATTTTGAACTTTGGTTTCAAAAGATGCTTGTTCAGATATCTGAGGTCTAATATGGGCCGCCATTCTCCTGTCTTTTTGGGGTAAGGAAGTATCTGGAATACAGACCCCTGCCCCTGGTGCAGGGAGGAACCCTTTCCACTGCTCTGAGAGCCAACAGGGTTGAGACCTCTGCTTCCAGAGCAAGGGTCTCTGAAGCACTTGCAGGTAGAAAAAAGTCTGGTTCTCAACTTGGGAAACTTTTGAAGCTGAGAACCAGACCCGGCCTACTACTTCCAGAACCCACTTGTCTGAGGTCAAAGAGCCCAGTTCTGACTGAAGTAAGCCAGCCTGCCCCCTACTGGTAAAGGAGAATCGGCCCTGGGCACCCCATCAGGGTGTCTGTTAGCAGGAGCTTTAGGCTGAGGGGTGGGAGCAGGCCTGCCCACCCTTGTCTGCCTCTGCCTCTGAAGAAGCCCCTCTGAGCATAGGCAGAGGAGGCCTGAGTCTGGTAAAAGGCCTGTGAAAAGGCCTACCCCTACCCTGGGGGTATGCCTCTGAGGAGTGGCTTGCCGCTCCTTAGCTTGGGCACTTTGTAAGTAGTCCTATATTCATCCATCTTTTTCATGTAATTCTCTGTCTGCTCCCCAAACAGAAATTTCCCATCTCAGGAAAATCCATAGCCTTAGTCTGGGTATCCTGTGACAGACTAGTACACCTGAGCCAGGCCAACCTACAAAGCTACAGATGTGGCCATGACCCTAGAGGAAACATCATTAACATCCACAGCAGCATGAAACTGTACCTTAGAAGCCTCAATGCCATCAGCAGCCACCTGTTCTGGTTAAGCTAGCCAGCTGCAGGCTTGCTTGGCTAATTCCATAACAGTATCCCATCTAGATTTCTGACACCTAGCTACATAAGCCATATAATTTGCTTGCCTGAGTCCCAGAGGCTGCCATATACTGTTTTTGCCATGGCATCAATCTTCCTGGAATCCTTGTCAGGAGGATGTGAAGCCAGGGGATATTAACTTTATCACAGGCTGCAGCCTGAACTACCCCAACATGACTGCATTGCGAGAAAGGAATTCTGTATCAGGACCTGACAATGTGTACCTTCTGTCCATCTTTTTATCTACAGGAGGCACAGAATTAGGAGCTTTTAAAAGTTTTATTGTTTGCTTCCTAAAGACTTATGCAAAGGAATAGACAATCTCCTAGACTCTGGAATATCCATCATTTCTACAAAATCAGGCTCCTCTTGCTCATCCACAGCTTCGTCCAAGGGAAGCTGGAGGTTTCAACAACTTTTGTAAAACATAAAATGAGATGGGGACTCAGATAGCATAGGGAGATTCTAGAGGTCTGTCTGGGGAAATGTCTGGTTCAATGGGCACACCAGACCTTCCCAGCCACATTCATACTGTTCATAATCATCCTCCCCTCCTCTGGTTCATAAAATCCTCAACATCATATTCCTGAACCACTGGAACGGACGAACCGACCTTTTGCCAGATAGTGGCAGTTCGGACGGAACCTGAGACAGTGACTGGACAAGTTGTATGGCTTTTGCTATCTCTGCAGCAGTTGGAGAAGGGTTTTGGACTCCAAACCTGCTGACTTTCTTGTTTTCTTTACTGGAATTGGTTCCTCAGAACCAGCTTTTCTTTGCCCGAGGAAGTCTCGCCCTGGTCAGAGGCACTCCCTCAGGTTCGGTTGGCACCGAACCAGGCTGACCATCGGGTCAGCAGACTTTTGGCCTTCTCGTTCCCTGAGCCTGCCCAATCTCTTTTCCAGGGTGGCTGCAGGAAATTCTGCATATCTGGCAGTCTGACTGGAGGTGGTCAAACCCCAGACAATAGACACATGTGGTGTGTGGGTCAGCCTTGGCAAAGACTTCCCCACTGACATCACAGTGTTGAAACCCAGTGGGCCGGTTTTTCTTTTGGGTTTCTCAGACATAATGCCAGCCTAACCAGAAAAACTTGCCCTTTAGCAGGCAGTGCCAGGCAAGACACCCTTATCGGTTCCTAACCATGTCACGGGTATTGGAAAAACCGTAATAAAATCCGTTTTTTAGAACTGATAAGAACCGGGAACCGCACTCTAAAATGTTAAACTTTAAAGTTAATAAGTTTTAAACCCAGCTGATCGGTTCAAAACCAAACCGATAAACTTACAAGTTCCACACAGACAAAACCTTTAATTTACTACGATTACCACAGACAGAGCTTGAACTGAAGCGGTTCTGCGGTTAAAATAAAACTATTCTCGGTTGAATCGAGACGAGGAAACACTATTTAAACCAAGAAATGAACCGAGCAGTAGGAGAAATCTCCGGGAGACTGTTCACTGAGGCGGAGTAAAGAATCTGACAGTTCAGGTTTGAAATTACACAGATAGAGCTGCTTCTTAGAGCTCGTGCTCAAAGTTCTATTTTGGAATGGTATTAACATTTCACCTCCGGAGCAGTTCTAGTGGTGGAACAAACTGCTACTGTCATAATATAGAAAGACTTCATGTTGTTTGAATGAGGTTGCGTGAGGATCTGAAAAGTGGCGGCGAACTGGATAGGGAGCTTAGGGACAACTGCAAACTCAGCGCCACGTACTGAGTGCTACAAGAGAGAGGTTACAAAAGGTGTTGGGCAGAACAACGAAAAGTTAGTCACATTCAGTGTAGAGTAAAGATGGTGAAACTGTGTCATCAGAGAGAGGTGTTGGCTGGTCATGTTCATAGCGATGGGCGGAGTTCACTACACCCCACTGACACTGTGTCATCAGGCGATGACGACTCAGGTGATGAAACCAGACAAAATGACACCCAGGCGCATCCTCAATATGGTGCTTTCCACACATGCCACCCACAAGAAAAATTACTCACCTGTAGTAATCTTGTTTCTTCCAAAGGGATCCACTAATATTATTATTCTTGCAGTGCTCCTTTAAGTCAGCACTGCCCTGGAGCCAATGCTATGCTAATGAAGGAATCTTTAGCTCATGCATCCAATTTCAAAACTGCCAGTGTTACTGCCACATTCTAACCTCAGATTTCTTAGGAGCCTGCAAAGAGGCCATACTAACCTATAGACAAAAATAACAAAAGGAAAAATTAGGGCCCAAACTGAAGCAACTAGTAAACATTAACCAGAGGACCAAAGAAAGAAATCTCCTTTTTCTTAAAGTCAGCTGTACTGGGGAGAAAAAAAAAAGAACCTACAAGCTATAAAACATTACTAAGAAGTGCAGTAGATGGCATACAACTCCAAGTATACATACAATCAGCTGTGGAAGAATTTTGTTTACTGATTCTTTTCGGAAGGCAGGGTGGGAGTAATAATATTAGTGATCCTGTTAGAAGAAACAAGATTATTACAGGTGAGTAATTTTTTCTTCTAACCCCAGGAATCCACTAATATTATTACTCTTGCAGACTATGCAGCAGTACCTCAAGGAGGTGGGCAATAATCTATTTAGGAAAAGACTCTGCAGAACTGTTGTGCCAAACTGGCATCACTCCTGGACTGGGTGTCCAGGCTATAATGCTTAGTGAAGGTGTGGACTGACCTCCAGGTAGCTGCTTTAGATTTCTGCCAAAGGCACCTCTCGAGTAGCTGCAATAGTGGCAGCTGTGCCCCTTGTAGAATGGGCTCTAAGTCCAGAAGAGGTACCTTACCTGCTTTTGAGTAACAAAACTGAATACACTGAACCATCCACCAAGAGACAGTTCTTTTTGAGGCAGGTGTCAATTTACCTACCTCCCCATAGGTGAGGAACAGCTGTTGCCTGTCCTGCTTATGGTCCTCGGTATGAGTCATGTAGTAGCTTAAAGCCCTTTTTACATCCAGATTGTGCATTCTACACTCCCTGAGCTACAGTGCTCAGTAAAGAAAACTGGCAAGGTAACAGACTGGTTCAAATGGAAGTCAGAGACCACCTTGGGAGGTACTTCTTATTGGTTCTCAACTCTACCTCCCTATGGAAGGAAACATAGTTCTTTTCCACACAGAGGGCCTGGAGCTCACTTATCCTCCTAGCAGAAGTGATTGCTACTAAACAGACCAACTTCAAGTAACAAAATTAAACTCACAGAGGCCATAGGCTCAAAGGGTGGAAGCATAAGCTGGGCAATGCAAATGTTAAGGTCCCGGGCTGGCACTGGTTCCCTGTGAGGAGGAAACAAATGAGAGAGTCCCTTAAAGAACCTCCTGAAGATAGGATATGATGCTAAGGAGGTGTCCTTTCCAGCTGAAATGTATGCTGACACTGAAGCCAGATGCACCTTTAGGGTTGAGTGCTGCAATCCCTGGAGGTGAGTCAAACAGTCCAGCAGGGTTGGGATACCAGCTAGAGCTGGGAATATACCCCTATCTCTACACCACATAGAGAATCTTTTCCATTTTGAGGCATAGGTTTTCTTAGTAAAAGGTTTCCTATACCCCGAGGACCTCCAATACCCCTTCAGAGAATTGCCAGTGTGCATATTCTAAGTCCTCAAGAGCCATACCTTGAGCTTGAGAGACCTGAGATTGGGGTACATGACCCTCCCTGAAAGAAGGTCAATAGGTTGTACCTTTGTGGAAGGTGAATCGGTTTGGTCACCCGACACAGAGAGCAGGAGGGAGAACAAAGGCTGTCTGGCCCAGTCTGGGGCTACCAGAATCACTGAAGCTGGCTGTGACCTGAGCTTGATGAGCACCCTAAGTATCAGGAAAGGGGAAAGCATAAAGATGCCTCCCTGTCCAATCCAGAATGAAGGCATCCAGGGAACTATCCCTTTACTGAGGCTCTGCAACAATACTGAGGTAAGTGGTGATTTTGGTGGGATACAAAAGATCTATTTCTGAGATTCCCCACCTCCTGAATAGAGCATTCACCACTTGCTTGTTCAGTGCCCATTCGTGATGGGCTTGGTTTATCCTGCTCAAGGCATCTGCCAGGGTGTTGTCCTTGCCAGGCAGATGGATCAACTGTAGGAAGGCGTTTAGAGAGTAAGCAAGGCTCCATATATCCATTGCCTCTGCACATAGTGGAGTGGACCTTGTCCTCGTTGCTTGTTGATGTAGTACATTGTTGTGGTATTGTCTGTTCTGACTTGTACCACTTTTCCCTCTATTAGATGTGGGAAAGTCTGAAGGCCAAGTAAACAGCCCTTAACTCCAGCAGGTTTATGTGCAGGAGTGAGTCTGCACTCTCCCAGGTGCCTTGAATAGTGTGTTCCCCAAATGAGCACTCCACCTAACAGGGAAGCATCTGTTGTGAGAACCAGTGAAGGGGCTCCTGCAGGAATGGGACCCCTTCTCTCAAGTTTTCAGCCCCATCCACCACTGGAGTGCCTGTAGTAACACCTTTGTCACTGTTACTGGCTTTGACAGGAGTCCGCCTTTGGCACCGTGTGCTCTGAGGTGGAACTGAATATCCTCATCTGAAACCTGGCACCTTTGACTGTACTTGTTGCTGAAGCGATGTACCCTAACAGTTGTAGAAACTGTCTTGCTGGCTTTGGCCTGCCCAGGACAAATGAGCCTGCCAAAGTTGAATGCTTTCTGCCCTCTCCCAAGGGAGGAAAGCCCTTCCCAGTATAGTGTTTAGTTATGAACTGCAGAACCTGCACAGGGGTCAGGACTGACTTTCTGATGTTGAGAAGGAATCCCAGGAGTGCAACAGATCCTGGGTTACCTGAAGGCAGTCTGTCACCTGCTGGTGAGATTTCCCATGATTAGCCAATCATCCAGATAAGGAAAACTGTGACACTTATCCTTCTTAAGTGTGCCACCACTACTGCCATGCACTTGGTAAAACCCTTGGTGCAGTGGTGAGGCCGAAGGAAGTGTTGTGAACTGATAAGTGGCCTGAGGGAGTCTGAATCTCAGATATTTTCTGTGTGACTCTTTATGGGAATATGGAAATATGTGTCCTTTAGGTCCAAGGAGGCTAGCCAGTCACTTTTGCAGAGTTGGCAGAATCACCAAGGAAGACCAAGGGTTGAGACTGTCTCAGAAACTAGCCCTGTTGGCTGGTGACAGAACTAATACCTTGAGGAAAAGTGCCTGGAAGACCTTCCAGGAAAAACAGAAAGAGTTCCCTCAGATAGAAGAAAAATTAAGTTCCACTCGCTGTCCTCCTTCAAATCCCTCACTGTGTTCTTTCCTTTTAGAGAAGAACAGGAGATTCAAGACCAGCGGTGGAGGCTAGCAGGGCAGGAGATGCCCAAGAAGAAAAACTACTCACTTTAGTAACTGTGTTTCTTCTAATGGAGTCTTGCTGTATTCTGACTTATTGCAGTTAGCCCCAGCACCTGAACTGCTCCAGAGAGGAAAGAGTTACATTCTATGCAGAGCATAGAACATTGAGCTTGAGCTCAGTTCAAACCTCCGTCTGCTGCACTTTGAGGTGTAACCGTCAGATTCTTATAAGCTAATACTAACTAACCTAGTGTGTGAGAACTGTAAAATTTACTAGCCAAATAGCAACCAAATATTTTGCATCCCACAAGAAAATCAAAATTAAAACCAGGTAGTGAACAACATAATTATTAAAATAAAAAAATACCTCCCCTCTCTAAAAGAGGGACCCAAATACACCCTGAGGGTGCAACACTACCTGCCAGCCCACTTCCCAAAAACCAGGTTCTGAGAGGGAGGCAGGGAGGAAGTCAGAATACAGCAAGACTCCACTAAGGTGAGTAATTTTTCTTCAAACAACATGAAGTCTTGCTGTATTCTGACTTATTCAAACTACCAAGCAGTACCCCCATGGAGAGGATTCAGACCTATTTTCTTCTAGCCTGGATATCCAAGAGTAATGCTTGGTGAATGTACGGACTGTTTTCCAGGTGGCTGCTTTGCATATCTCTAGTAAAGGAATATCCTGGCAGCAGCCAAGAAAGCAGCTGTACCTCTAGTCAAATGAGCCCTCAGGCCATAGGGTAGTATTTTGCCTAGCTTCTCATAGCAGAACTGTATACAAGAGTCAATCTACCTGGCAACAGTTCTCTTAGTGGCAGGTTGCCCTCACCCACTTCCCCATACACGAGGAACAACTGGAGGAGTCAAACCTGTGTTTCTTAGTACGTTCAATGTAGTAACTAAGGCCCTTTTAACATACAAACTGTGTAATCATCTCTCTCCTGAAGAAGAATGATCAGTAAAGAATACAGGAAGGGACATGGATTGGTTCAGATGAAAATCTGAAACCACTTTGAGTAAGAACCTCCTATTGGTTCTAAGGACAACCTTATCTCTATGGAATGAGATAAAATCAGGCTCCACTGACAGAGCTTGTAATTCACTGATACATCTGGCAGAGGTAATAGCTACCAGAACATAGTTTTTCCAAGTCAAGTACTTAAGCTCTGCTGAAGTCAAAGGCTCAAAGGGTTGCATAAGCTGAGCAATGCAAGCGTTAAGGTCCCAAGCAGGGAAGGATCCCTAGCAGGAGGATTGGTATGAAGCAATCCCTTGAAAAATCTAAGAAAACCGGATGAGATGCCAGTGAAGAAGGCTTTCTTACTCAAGAAAAGCAGAAACAGCTGACAAATGCACTTTGAGGGTAGCTGGTTTGAGGCCTAGGCCATTGAGATGAACCATGTAATCCAGAACTGTAGACAAGTCAGCAGTATCAGAAGATATATGTTTCTTAGAATACCACATGCTGACTCTTTTCCATTTGGAGTTATGGGTTTTCTGGTGGCAGGTTTTCGAGAGGCTTTGAGAATGTCCAGAACCCCTTGAGACAGATGCAAACTTGAGTACTCTAACTCTTCAAGAGTCATGCCTTGAGATTGAGAGACCAAAGGTTGGGATACCAGATCCTCTCCAGAGAGGAGGTCAACAGACTGTGATTCCTGGGAAGAGACAGGGAAAGATGGACTGCTAGGGACAGCAACAGGGATACCAAGGCTGCCTGGCCCAATCTGGAGCAATCAGAATCACTTTGCAAAACTGTGACCTTATCTTGACCAGAACCTTGCACAGTAGAGGAAAAGGAGGAAGGCATACAGAAATTTCCCTTCCCAGTTCAGAACCAGAGCATCCAGAGGACCTGAGTCCAGTACTGGAGGTGTGCAACAAAACAGAGAAGTTGTTGATTGTTCGGGGCTGCAAGAGATCTATCTCTGGAGTGCCCCATCGTGAAAAAATCACTTTTAACACTAGGGGATCAAGGACCATTAGTGATGGCCCTGGGACATCCTGCTCAATGCATCTGCTAGCATACTGTCCTTTCCTGGGAGGTGGACTGCTGCAGATAGGTCTGTAAGAAATAAGCCAGGGACCATATTTTCATGGATTCCATGCACAAGGCCGTGAGACCGAGTGCCTCCCCTGTTGTTGATATACCACATGGTGGTGGTGTTGTCTGTCCTGATTCAGAAGGCTTGCAGATCCAGGTACACTGCCCAGAGCTCAGAAGACTGATGTGGAGAGAGACTCCTGAGTGGATCACACTCCCTGGGCTGTGAGAGTCTCTAAGTGAGCTCCCCAACCCAGGAGAAAGGCGTCTGTGGTTAGAACCACAGAATGAGACTCAGTAATGAATGGGACCCTTGCACTGAGATTGTCTCAGTCATGCCACCATTGAAGAGCCTGGATCAGAGTCCCGAGTCACTGGAACCAGTTTGGTCAGAGGATCTTTTTCTGAGACAAAAGTCCTCAGATGAAACTGAATGTCTCTCGTCTGAAACCTGGCCCTTAACCACTGCAGTGGAAGCTGTCATGTAGCCAGAAGCTGAAGAAAATCTTGCTGGTTGAGAAACCGGAAGGTAGAAGGAAGAAGCCACCTTATGATGGCCTTAGCCTTACTAATGGGAGAAATGCCCTTGCTTGACAGTGTCTAGTTCTACCCCTATGAAAGTCAACAGTTGTACTGGCTCGAGAACTGACTTGGGAAGATTGAGAGGAAACCTAGAGAGTGAGCACTTGCTGGGTCACTTTTAGATCTGACATGACTTGGTCTGGAAACTGATCCACTATGAGCCAGTCATCCAGGTACGGAATGTGGAGATGTTTTCTCCTCCAGGAAAGCCACTACTACTGCTAGGCATTTTGTGAACACCATTGGAGCTGATGTTAGGCTGAAAGGCATTGCTTTGAACTGGTAATGGCCGAAGGTAGTTCGAACGGGTACTTTCTGTGGGAGCACCTGATGGGAATGAAAGTAGGAATCCTTTAGGTCCAGGGAGGCTAGCCAATCCCTGGCCTTAGAGAGGAAGAGCTATTCCCAGAGTCACCATTTTGAACTTTGGCTTTAACAAATGTTTGTTTAGGTATCTTAAGTCTAGGATGGGCGCCACTCCCTGTTTTTTCGGGCTAAGGAAGTACCTGGAGTACAGACCTTTTCCCCTGTGTATTGTAGGAACTCTCTCTCTATGGCCCTGAAGGTCAGAAGAGGCAAAACTTCTGCCTCTAGGGCAATGGTTTGGAGATGTTTGCAGGTGGAAAAGATCTGAATCTCAGCTTTGGGAATTTTTGAAGCTGAGAGCCAGTCCTTGGCCTAGTACCTCCAGGAACCACTTGTCTGAGGTAACAGACTTCCAGTCCTGGAAACAGTAGGCCACCCTGCCTCCTACAGGAATGGGGAGTCGACCGGGCTGACACCTCAGGGCGTCTGCTTGGCATGAGCCTTAGGCTGAGAGGTGGATGCAGCTCTGCTCATCCCCTTCTGCCTCTCCCTCTGAAGATCCCCTCTGAGAAAAAGAAGGAGGCCTGTGCTTGGTAGGAAGGCCTATGAAAAGGCCTGCCCTGGCCCTAGCTTGCTGCCTTTGAGTAGTTGCCTGCCTTTCCTTGGCGTGTGCACTCCTATAGGTGGTCCTGTATTTGTCCATTTTCTTTATATAGTTCTCTGTCTGCTCCCAAAACGAGAATAATTAACCACAGGAAAATCCATGGCCTTAGCCTGGCTATCCTGAGAAGGCTAGTACACCTGAGCAAGCCAGTCTCGAAGAGACACAGATGTAGTCATGACTCTAGATGAAACATCGTTGGAGTCCACAGCACCATGAAACTGAATCTATGATGCCTCAATCCCATCAGCAGCCACCTTCTCCAGCTCCTTGGCAAGCTGGGAGGGCTTTTAGCTCAGTGCCAGTACAGTGTCCCACCTGGACTTCTAGTACCTGGCTGTATATGCCATGTAATTCGCCTGCCTGAGTCCCAAAGAGGATGCCATGTGCTGCTTTTTTGCCATGATATCCAATTTCCTGAGTTTTTATCTGGGGGGTGAAACCAAGGGAATGTTAGCCTTATCACAGGCTGCAGCCTGCATGACCCCAACATGGCTGCACTGCTGGTACAAGTACTCCGTTACCTGAGCCTGACAGCATGTACCTCTTCTCCATCCATCTGTCCAAAGGAGGTAATGAATTTGGAGTTTTTAACAGCTTTTTGTCTGTTTCCCAAAAGACTTGTGAAGGGAAGAGACAACCTTTTGGACTCTGGGATGTCCATCATCTCCACAAAGTCAGGCTCCTCTTGTTCCTCAACAGCTTCCTCCATAGGGAGCTTGAGAGTTTCTGCCACTTTCCTGTAGAAAATAAAAGTGGGAAGGGACTCAGAAAGCCTGGGAGGGAAACACCAGAAGGCCTGTTTGGGGAGATGTCGGTTCGATAGGCTCATCCAGACCTTCAATTCAATCATCATCACCTTCATCATCATCATCATCATCATCCCCTCCAAGTCCAGTTCATAAAATTTTCAGGGTATAATCTTGAACTGGAGGAACCGACCCTAACCGAACGCCTGCCAGAAGGCGCCGGATCAGTTGGAACTGAACTAAGCGATTCCACTACCACGAATCGCCGGGCAATTTCCTTGGCAGTCAGAAAGAAACATAGAAACATCGAATTTGACGCAGACAAGGACCGATTACCCACCCAGTCTGCCCATTTCCCAACCTGATGCATAAGCTGCAGATTCTAGTTAATCAACCTCTCACTTCCTCTTGACCCCGCTAAATTGCCTTCTGCCTGTCCCATGCATTCTTGAATTCTCCACTGT
Source organism: Neoceratodus forsteri (assembly GCA_016271365.2). Taxonomy (NCBI): domain Eukaryota; kingdom Metazoa; phylum Chordata; order Ceratodontiformes; family Ceratodontidae; genus Neoceratodus; species Neoceratodus forsteri. Next base: position 339,007,713 of record CM057459.1, read on the forward strand.
TCCTGACTCCACAACCTCCTCAGAAAGGCAGTTCCATGCATCCACAACTCTCTCTGTGAAAAATACTCTAACATTACCTCTGAGCCACCCCCCATCTTCAAATTGTGCCCCTTGTTCTTGCACATCTCTTCTTCTGAAAGGTACTACCCTCTTGTACCTTGTTAATTCCCTTGAGATACTTAAAAGTTTCTATCATGTCCCCTCTCCTTCCTTTCCTCGAGGCTATACATATTAAACGCCTTTAGTCTCTACTCGTATATGTCTTCTGGTGCAGACCTTGCCCATTTGGATGCCCTCCTCTGAACAGCCTCACTCTGTCTAGGTCTTTCTGGAGATGGGGTCTCCAGAATTGCACGCAGTACTCCAGATGGGGTCTCACTAACTGTCTGTAGAGAGGATAACAACTTCCTGTTTTCTACTGGTGATGCCTCTCCCTATGCATCCCAGTATCCGCCCAGCCCTCCTTAATGCCTTCCCACATTGCTTGCCCACCTTCAGGTCCTCTGATATAATTACTCCTAGGTCTCTCTCAGTTTTTGTTGTTATTAACTCACCCTCATTGTGTACTCTTCCCTGGGTTTTGCTTCCCAGATGCATTACCTTGCACTTCTTTGCATTGAATCTGAGCTGCCACATATTTGACCATTCCTCCAACCTTGCCAAGTCCCTTTTCATTCTTTCCACCCCACCTTGTGTATCAACCCTGTTGCAGATCTTTGTGTCATCTGCAAACAGGCATACCTTCCTTCAGGTGCTCTCCAATGTCACTCATAAAGATATTAAAGAGGACCAGTCCCAGTACCGAACCCTGCGGTACCCGCTGAATTACCCTCCTTTCTTCACTGTGGACTCCGTTTACTATTACCTTTTCGTCCTGTTGTCCAGCCAGTTTTTATCAGGCTAAGACCCTGGGACCCACTCCAAGGCTGGCTAACTTGTATATTAATCTTTTGTGTGAGACTGTGTTGAATGCCTTGCTAAAATCTAGGTAGGCCATATCCACAGCCCCTCCCTGGCCTACTACTTTGGTCACCCAGTCAAAGAAATCTATTAGGTTCTTCTGACATGACCTTCCTGCTGTGAAACCATGCTGCCTTGGGTCCTGTGCCCCACTGGCCTCTAGGTACTCAACAATTCTTTCCTTCAGAAGTGATTCCATCATTTCCCTACTACTGAAGTCAAACTAACTGGTCTGTAGTTTCCTGCCTCTGCCCTGCTCCCACTTTGTGAGCGGAATCACACTTGCCCTCCTCCAGGCCTCAGGTACTACTCCATCCTCCCATGATTTGTTAAAGAGGTAGTCAGTGGTGTTACTAGTTCTACCCTTAGTTCTTTTAGTATTCTTGGGTGAATCCCATCAGGCCCCATTGCTTTGTCCACCCTCAGTTTCAAGAGTTCTTTCAAAACCCTTTCTTCTGTGAATGGACTGTATAGCCCCCATTCAGAGTTTCTCCCTTGTTGGTTTAGGCACCTCCCCTCCTCATCTGTTGTGAATACTGAGCAGAAATATTTGTTCAGTATCCTGCTTTTCACTGTCACCTCTGCCGACATTCCTCCCTTTATTAAGTCTCTGTATCCCTCCTTGGTCTTTTTCTCCTAATGTACCTATAAAAGGTTTTATCCCCTTCTTAACAGAGTTGGCTATCTTTTCTCAGTTTGTGCCTTTGCTATTCTGACTGCCTTCCCTGCCTCCTTCTGCTTTAACTGATAAAGTTATCTGTCCTGCTCCTTCTGTGTTTCCTTATATTTCCTGAATGCTATCCTTTTCTCCTTAATAGTCTCTGCCACCTCTTTTGAGAGCCATAGTGTTTTTTCCTTCGTTCTGTTTTATTGATTTGCTTCACACAAGGCTTGTTGCCTCTCCGATGGCTGTTTTGATTATTCCCATTGTTCCTCCACCCTCCTTCTTGCCCATTTGCTAGTGCTTTTCTAAGGTGCTTCTCATTTCCCAAAATCAGACTTCCCAAGTCCAATACTCTTGTTTTGTATGGCTTGACTCTATGGCTGTGTTTATTGGGAACCACACTGTTTGGTGGTCACTTGTTCCCAGATGCTACCCACTTTTAAATCTGAGATCCTTTCTCCTTCCCCATTTGAGAGTACCAGGTCTAAGATTGCTCCTCCAGTAGGGTCCAACACTAGTTGTCTGAGGCATGCCCCCTGTAGGGCATCAAGAATGACCCTGCTCTTGGATGCCTGCAGCAAAGGTGCTCCAGTGAACATCTGGCATATTCAGGTCCCCATCAACAATATCTCCCTTTTTCTGCCATTTAAGGTGCCTTCTATCATATCCTTGTCCATTTCCTCCCGAGATGGGGTCTGTACACAATCCCCATACAGACTGTGGTGCCATTCCCGTCTCAGGGTGACCCATAGTGACTCATCAACTTCTTGTTTACTCTTTAGTTCTGTTACTTTAATCCCTTCCCTTATATGAGAGCTACTCCTCCTCCTCTTTTACCCACCTTGTCCCTCCTGTAGACTGTGTATCCTGGTATGCTGACTTCCCACTCATGGTTCTCTGTGTACCATGTTTCAGTGACTGCCACAATATCCAGGCATCCCTGTTCCATTAAGGCCACTAGTTCAAGGAGCTTGTTGCACAGACTATGGGCATTGGTACTCATCACCTTCAATTATTTTTATGCCTTACCCCTTTTAGTCCCATCCCTGTCCTTAACACCTTTTCTGCATTTATCCCTGTCCTGCTCCCTACTGACTTCTCTGCCGTGGTGTTTACCTCTCTAACTACTGCACTTTGTTGGGAGGCTGGGATTCCCTACTCCTTTTCAGTGCCTCCCACCTTGGCTGGTTAAATGCTTGTCAATGAAGCATTTAAAACCTATCCTGGATCCTGGATCCCCCCTGGACAGATGCAGACCATCGCGCCAGTATAAGCCTGCATCCTCCAGGTGACTCCCAGTCCCCAGTGAAGCCAAACCCTGAGCTCCACACCAGGTTTTCAACCATTCATTGAATCCCATGGTTCAGAATACCTAGCATCATCCTTGCCATAGACAGGAAGCACCTCTGAGAAGGTTACTGTACATGCTACTTGTCTAAGGCCTCCCCAACTCCACAAACTCCTCTTGCACCACTCTGATACCATTTACAGCCAGGTCATTTGTCCCTAGGTGGACAATGACATCCAGCTCCCTCCTCCTCCCTCGTGCAGCTGCTCCCGCGATCCTGAGGATTCGCTTCCTTGTCCCCAAGCCGTGGCGCCAGGCAGGCACCTTACCTCCCTATCCCTTCCCCCCCCGTCTACCCCCTAATGATTGAGTCCCCACCAGGAGTTGCCTTCCCCTGTGGGGTCTCATGCCACCCTCCTGTGGGTCTCCTTGTGAAGGTTCCCAGCATCCTCCTTGGTCTCCCTGCAGGTGCCCCATACAGGAACCACTCTTTGCCAGAATGGCATATGAATTGTGGAGAGCTACAACTGGAGGGATGCACTCTGTTCCACCACCCTCTCCTCCCTGAGCCCACCTTGATCTAACCGCCTCTTTCTTGGCAACCTCTGAGGTAACGGTGGTGGCCCTGGTGGTCCCTGGGTGGGGAAGAGGTTTCACCGAATCCTAGCCAGGTCAGCCTGGAGGCGGGCAACCTCCTCCCTCAGACCAGAGAGGTGCCTGCAAACAGGGCAGCGTTGCAGCCTCAGAATGTCTCCCCGAACACTGCTGCTCCATAGCCATTGCACTGCACCACTCCCATCTTGACTTATTTTGTGTCCCCTCTCCTGTTGCTTTGTATGCTTGTCTCCTCCCTCTATGTATTTTTACACTACTTTCCTACTGCCTATGTGCTCCTTACAACCTCACCCTTCCTGTTCTGGGACAGGAACTTCCTGTAATCCTGTAGTCTTCAGTAGTCTCCTTCCTCTGTGCTTGGATTCAGACCTCCAGCAGCCAGGGGATATGATTTTTTTTCTTAGGTGCCTTCAAGTTTGCTGAAACTAATGTGTCTCAGTGATCCTTCCCTTCCTACTGCCAAACCGGAAGTTCCTGTTGTCAGTCAAATTTAGTGGCTATAAAACTAGAACTGGCTTTGGGTGGCAGGGTGGAGGGGTGGGAAGGAGGAAATTAGTAAAAATCATCTGTAGTTCTGGACTTCTGTTTCTTGCTCTGCAACCAGTTCTCTTCTGCCAGAAACAGCGGAGCTGTAATTGGAGACAGCTGCTTTTGTACACCTAAGCTGCTAAGCCACACCCCAATTAAATTCACTCTCTGCTCTCCAGTAAATTAAGGTGATACTGCCCTTCCTCAGAAAAACACTTTTTTTACTTAAATGAGACCCCTTTTCTAATAAAGTATCTGTTTGCTTAATCTAAACAGTTACTAGTCCTGCTGAGAGAGAGTGATTAATTAGTAAAAAATATGTAGTTCTGGACTTCTGTTTCTTGCTCTGCAACCAGTTCTCTTCTGCCAGAAACAGCCGGAAGCTGTAATTGGAGACAGCTGCTTTTGTACACCTAAGCTGCTAAGCCACACCCCAATTAGATTCACTCTCTGCTCTCAATAAATTAAGGTGATACTGCCCCTTCCTCAGAAAAACACTTTTCTTTTAACTTAAATGGACCCCTTTTCTAATAAAGTATCTGTTTGCTTAATCCAAACAGGTACTACTCCTGCTGAGACAGAAGTGATTAATTAGTAAAAATCTGTAGTTCTGGACTTCTGTTTCTTGCTCTGCAACCAGTTCTCTTCTGCCAGAAACAGGCGGAAGCTGTAATTGGAGACAGCTGCTTTTGTAGCCCTAAGATGCTAAGCCACACCCAGTTAGATTCACTTTCTGCTCTCAGTAAATTAAGGTGATACTGCCCCTTCCTCAGAAAAAACTTTTTTTTTACTTAAATGAGACCCCTTCTTCTAATAAAGTATCTGTTTGCTTAATCCAAACAGGTACTACTCCTGCTAAGACAGAAGTGATTAATTAGTAAAAATCTGTAGTTCTGGACTTCTGTTTCTTGCTCTTAACCAGTTCTCTTCTGCCAGAAACTGGATGATGCGGCTCTGGATCCGAACCGCCAATTTGTCTTTTCTTTTTCTTTTGATGGACCCGATCCCTCAGAATCAGCTCTCCTTTTGCCTGAAGGAGTCTCGCCCTGGTCAGAGGGCACTCCTTTTGTTGGTTGGAACCAAACCGGGTTGGCTATCCGGGTCAGCGGACTTCTCAGCCTCCTTTTCCTAAGCCTGCCCAATCTTTTGTCCAGGGTAGCTTTAGGGAAATTCTTACAGATTGGCAGTCTGACTCTAGGTGACTAAAACCCAGACAGTAAGTTACAAGTGGTGTGGGGGTTGGCCTTAGCAAAGGCCTCCCCACACTCACTACAGTGCTGAAACCCAGTGGGCCTGTTTTTTTCTTGGGTTTCGCAGTCAAAGCCGTAACTAAACCCTTACCCTTTTATGGCAACCGACAGGCAAGACACCCTTATTGGTTTCTAACTGTGTTAAAAAGCGATAAGGACCAGTACCTCACACTAAAGTTCCTGTAAAGAAAAAGAAAACAATCACTAAACCAGAGAACCAGGTTCAGAACCGGTCACAAAATTCAGTTTACAATTTCCACACACTTTTTCTAGCCAAGTCCACTACCTATGCACTTACTGTACCACAGACAGGGATCTGAATCGAAAAACAAATGCGAAAATATTGGTAAAACTGCGATTTTTAAACCATGAAGCGAGTGAAGGAGAAATCGCTGGAGCGACTGTTCAGTTAGGAGGAGTAAAGAATCTGACGGTTACACTTCAAAGTGCAGCAGACAGAGGTCTGAACGAGCTCGAGCTCAACGTTCTATCGCTGCATAGAATTGAACTCTTTTCTCTGGAGCAGTTCAAGTGCTGGGGCTAACTGCAATAAGTCAGAATACAGCAAGACTTCATGTTGTTTGAAATGAGGCCCATAGGGGAAGGTGGGCGGGTTCAGTAATGAATGGTGAAGATACAAGAGAAGATCAAGAATTACGGTGAGTGCGTAATTTTCATATCTTCCTTGTCAATCTTCACCATTCATTACTACTGAGCAATGCCAAGCCTCCCCGCCCCCGGAGGGGGTCTGATGTTCAGCCCTGAGGGAACAGATCCTCAGCCTTCTACTGGTGGAAAGTAGGAGGGGGAGACCCTAACCAATAAAGTGAGGCAGTCTAAGGTTGCTGAGGACGAGGGGTGTCCCAGTGGCCAGGGGATAGAGGATGCCTCTAAAGAATCCTCTTCGCCCTGCAGGAAAAAGACAGATCCCGGAAGGTGGAGGAAGTCAACCTATGCGGCAATGGGTGACAGTCTGGACAGACAAAGCCATGCCGTCCACCTTATGCAGATCGCTGTTCCTGCCAGTCTGGAAGCCACCATTGGCATCATAAGTTGCCCTTGCCTGGTGCCTTGCAAGCTCCAGACTCTGCGAGAGAGGGCAATGGCCTGTCTGAAATGCTCTGTATCAGGCATAGATACCAGAATCTGGGCCAGCATTGACCACAGATGCCTGTTGTAGGCAGCGTGGTGTGCCTGATGTGAACCTATATACATCAATACACGAGATAATGAGAAGACTCTTTGGCCCCACCAGTCAAGTTCTGTGGAATCTGGATCCAGGGTTGATCGTGTGCCAGGCGCTGAGGCCAGAAGTAGTCTCTAGGGATGTCAAGAACCTAGAGACTCGTGAAACACAATACCGTCCCCTGCGGTCTGCGGGGCTGGAGAAGGGGCAGCTGGAGACTGTCAGGTGTGGATAGACGCCTACTGGAAAGGGACTGGCAAGGAAAGCACCACCAGTGGCGGCGCTGAATTCACTAAGGAATGCACATGTTTGCCATTGGGTATTGTCACTGTGAACAAAGGAAATATGAAGCACCGAGACCAGCCTCGAAAGGAACCGATGATATTCCGTGAAATCAGCATTGGAGGACAGGTGGACAGGAAGTTCCTCTTCCTCAGAAGAAGACGAGGAGGAAGTGGAGCTCGAATGATTAGAAGACTCCTGCAGCAGGGGGACAGGGAGAAGACCTGTTTGTCCATGGCCATAACATATGAAGGAAGGCCGCGCAGTAGCTCTGAATGTCTCCCAAGTTAGGGCCCGTAGGACCCGCATGGCCAAGAAGAGGGTGACTGCAGAGGGATGGGCGAAGGGCACCTGAGTATGTGCCCGGCCTCTGCTGGGGCTCTGAGATCCAGGAAACAATGCCACCGTGACTGGGGACCCTGAGACCATACCGGGTTGTGAAGAGGTAACCTGAGAAAGCAAACTCTGGAAGAGCCCAGAAGGAATCTCCCTGTACGGCTGGGGTTGCATGTGTCCAGAGGGCAACCCTCTGCGCTGCCACTAGAAGGAGCTCTCGAGACTTGAAGGAAGGCAGGGTTCAGCACTGAGACTCCTCCCCCACACCCCGTGGGGCAGGGGGATGGCTGCCGCTCCTCACCCCAACCTCTCAACCCCTCCAACTCTGAGGCAGCCCTCTTCCTCGACACCACTGTAGGAGCTCCCTGCTCTGCGGGCCTCTGGAGGGAGGCCACAGTAGCAGAGCTCTCACTGCCGAGCTCCAACAGCACCAGAAATGGAGGCTGCCTGGGCTCTCTCAGAAGAGGTATCCTCTCCCAAATCCCAGAGCTATCGCCCCTAGGGATCCCAGGCCACCCCCAGCCATGGGATCCCCAGAGCCGAACTGCTCCGGGACTCAGGAAGAGGAACACTGGGCCACCTGACACCCCAGCCACAGAGTTCCAATTCTGAGGAATCTTGTTGCCAGTCTGGGTTCACCTCTGAGCCATCCTCTTCTGAAGAGGTGAGCAGAGTGAGCTCAGAGAGGCAACCCCGACATGTCTCTGGCGACGGCACCGGGAACAGTGCTGACACAGGCCACAACATCGCTAATGGTGTTGCTCGAGTCCCCAGCGCCACAGACCATGCCGGAACCCAAGGTGGCACCACCAACTGTGCCGTCCGAGTCCCCAGTGCTGCGGACAGCACCATAACCTAGAGCGGCACGGCTCGGCAGCATCAAGGGTCTGCCAGTTCTGGGTACCGCAACATTGGGAGAGCCTGCACCTCCATGGAGGTGACTGCCGGGACAGCGCCAGCGATGTGACTCGGGAGGAATCGCACCGCTCCTCTGGTACCGAAGAAGAGACCTCCTCCTCGGCAAGGCTGGAAGTGGAAGAGGCCTCTCCTCCTCCTCCTCTCTGAGCCATATAGACTCAGGAGGGGACCCGGAGAAAGAGTCAAGAGACCTGGCCTGGGAGGCCCACGGGCAACATCATCCTCCAAATGTCGGCGGAGCCCTGCCAATCTTGAGCATCGGATTTCCAGTACGGCGGTCCATGGAAAAACAGGCATCAAGTGATCCATATCATGGTTTGGTCTCAGGCACGAAGGCAAACATCATGTCAATCCGTAATGGAGAAATGCGGCCACAGTGGCACCAATGCATGGGGCATGGCCGCCTTGGATTTATGCTTGGCCCCGAATCGGACATGATCTGAACAAAATCACAAAACAGCAAAGATCACAGCGCCGTGAAATATATATATAAAAGAACAGTCTTACCAGGCTTAGCGGCGTTGGGATGAAGAAGTGGGATGAAGAAGCAGCGTTGAGAAACTCGGCGTCTAAAACAAGGCCTAATGGCGTAGCAACTTCTTTCTAATTCACGCGGGAGGTGTGGCCTCGACAGCGGGAGAAACAGAACTGGGATGGAGGAGGAGTCTGTGGCACCTAACGGATGCCACTTTCCTTAGTGGTGTGTCCACTCCATGGGTGGCGCCTTTGACACCGACTCCTCAAAAAAAAAAAAGCTCCCTTGGCAGGTGTGAGCACATCCGGCTTACACCCAGCAGTAATGAATGGTGAAGACTAACAAGGAAAGATCTGGAACAATCCCAACAAAATGGCAATCAGGGCAATCAGAATTACTAACTGTGCCCTTCCTACAATCAGGTAGTGGAGGAAAATAAAACCTCCAAAAGATTCTTGGAAAAGTCCAGTCAGTGGCCGAGTCCATTCTAAAACAAGCCGTAGCTGTACTTACACGGCAGCCCTGCCTCCATCAGGCCAGGAGACAACGGAACCTCCTCTGTTTAGGTCGCAACAGGCCAAACTCCAATCCCCTGTCGGTTGCTGCTACTACTACCCAGGAGCACCTGTATCCCATTCAGGACCTACAAGAGGCCCTGCAGGACCCCGAGGCCTACAGTTTCAGGAACCACCTGATGATGCCATTGACAGTGATAGTTCAGACTGTGGACTCTAGCCTCCTGACCTGCCTGATCCAGGCCCTTTCCTCCCACCAAACCGAGACTCCTGACTGACACTTTCCTGTGTCACATTTTTATATGATGGCTCTGCCTCATATTACCAAGAAGAACAGGTAGCTGGATTTGGAGTGCTGATCCTCTATCCTAATGGTAACACTGTCTATACGTTCAAACATTGCAGTGCTACATCCTCCCAGTACGCAGAACTGGCAGCTGTGGCCTGTGCTCTTGAACTTGTACACCATGGTATAACAGACTCCATCATTTTCAGACTCTAATTGGGTCTGTTGTTCTTTGACAGAATTTTTACCCTTCTGGCAGAAAAACTCCCTCACCCCTTCTGTTGGCACCCTGTCAAATACAAATATCTCTTTGTATACATTAACACAATGACTCAACAGTTTAAATATAAACTATTCCTTCACAGGGTGAAGGCCCACTCAAGTCAGACCCATACCACGTTTTCCAACGACCGAGCCAACACCCTTGCCAAGGAGGGTGCTCGAGGGACACATGGGATATGGCTCATCCAGTTGCTCTTGCAGCAATACACATAGCAGCTGCAAAGAAGAAGACTGACACTTTGTACCATTGGATTTATCCACAGCACAAAAAGCGGATCCACAGCTAAAGGAAGTGTTCAGATTCCTAGACAAAGGGACTGAGCAAGAACTGCTGACCAGCAACCCCTACAGAAGGCATGCAGAAAACTGCATCTATCACATGACAACAAGCTGGTATGGTGCCAGCATGATGACCTAAACTACAGGTTGTGGGTGGTCTCTACCTCGCTGCGATCTGAGTTTATTCATCAGGTTCATGACACCCTGACTGGTGGACATCAGGGGTGGACAACACAGTCAAGAGACTGAAAACTATGAGTTGGTGGCCGGTCTAACCAAGGATGTCAAGCACTACCTAAACAACTATCTGATCTGTGCACAAAACAATCCAATCCCAACTAAATGAAATGCCAAACTACTTCCACAAAGACAATCTGGCCTCGGCATGAAATTCAAATAGATTTTATTGGACCAATAACTACCACAGGCAAAACAAATGCCCTTGTAGTCACTGATCTAGTCTCAAAATGGGTTGAGACTTTTCCCACCTGCAAAAGCACAGCTAACACAACCCATAAAATCCTGGTAGAACAATTGTTTTCCACGTGGGGTCTACCTCTCAAGGTAGACTCTGATTGGTCCTTCACTTTGGACTCTGAACTTTCTTCAAATAGAACTGTTAACCCTAGGGCAACATCATCTACCTCTTCTCCAGCTGGCAACACTGAGCATCTCTACAAGGACTACATAGAGAGTTCATCACTTGCTACAAGGCTGATGAATCAATCTTTCACCTGTCCTATTTGTCTGCATAAATGGCAGATTCCAACAGTGAGAGTGTCATACAATTCTGATGGCCAATATTGTGTTGTTACTATGCATAAATCTTTTTCCTATGGTTCCAAAACCTGTGACATTCAGAATCTAACTTTGTTTTATTCCTTATCAAACTACTGTTATTGGACATGAGGATAATGTATGGTCCTCTATCGTTAACTTGATCAGTTAACAGTCCGAGAGGTTGCCAGGCGACCATGTAAACCTCGGAAGCGAGCTCAAGAGGTTCACGTCGACATGCCAGCAACCTCGACAATTAAAATGACGATTGCCGATAGAGGACCATACATTATTTTTATAGTGTATGATCCCACTTAAAACGTGAAACAGCTTCTACGTTTTTTAAAAAGTCACCGTGCAGTCCTTCAGTCCTTCCCGTCGGTTTCCCTTCAGTCAGTTCCCGTCGAAAAAAGCGGCACATCGCAGACCACTCGCTGTTGTTAACCTAACTCGATGTGGCGTGGGATCGATGAGTTAACAACATATCTACCTCACATCGATGGGTTAACAACCTTAGAAATGATGATTTCCTAAGGTTAACACGATTCTACCATACATTATATACTGTTATTATTCCTGTTCTCATCCGCAACCAGATATTGATACTGACCCTAAATATTTACTTGCCCTGTCTCAGTATTTACCCATCTTTAACGTCCACTGACCCCTTAAACTTGGCACTTAAGACACTTTTAGATAAAAGGATACCCATCTCATCAACATCAACAATACCATTTCAAATCTGGAGATGCTCTCAATACCCTTATCCATGATGGTGATTTAAGCATTGCACTCTCAAGACCTGTTTACAATTAACTTTCAAAGGTTTTGTGATTATACAAATATTTTGATATTCGTTATAATACCAACCCTCTGCTGTCTGAGGCGTACTCTAAAACAACACTGTGAACAATTACAATTCCTTTACAGGGCTCATGCCTCGGGTCTGGAAACAGTACTACACCCACAACTTACCCATTAGTTATTGCCTTTTCAGTAAGGCAACAAAGAGAGGAATGTTACACTGGTCCCCTCACCCATATTGGACACCCATTGTACAACGCTGACACCATCTACAAATATTACCTAATTGCAGCTCCAATGAGCTATAATCATTACCAACTTATAGGGCACAGATACCTACCATGTAAGAGTAAGTATAGGGACATTAGTAATGATTACTACTGTGATTACTGAAAACATATAAGTAACGTACCAAGAATGCTTTTCTGTGTTCTTTGTCTAACTCATGTTATGATCTTCTGAGAAGTTGTACTGTATTATACAGCCTGCATTGCCACCATGCGGATTTATGTAACACCACACTTATTTGTTTTATCTTTCTGTAATTTGTGAGAATCCTTTCTATTCACACTTTTTAATGACTTTACAAAATTATATATCTTTCACACTGTGAAGCCATCTAACTTTTGGCTAATAGGGCCCAATTTGTGTATCTAATTTATACATGAAGGCAAAGTAACGATGGCAATTACCTTACTATATAAGCTACTACAGAATGTATTTTCTCTAGAACCACTGGAGACCATCCAAGGCCATGTTCATATCCTCTGGTATACAGAAACCCTGGCTCCCAGTGTCTGCTTTGGTAAAAGCTCTGATTAGGGCATATTTCTGCCTTTGTGTAATAAACAAGTTTATTACACGCTCCATGCAATTGTTTGTTGTTTCTTCTGTTGGTTTATTACCACCAAGAACCTAAAGAAAAAAATACTCAGCTTAGTAATTGTGTTCCTTCTAATGGAGTCTTACTGTATTCTGACAATTGCAGTTAGCTCCAGCCTTTGAACTGCCAGGAGAGTATAGGGTTAAATTTCTATGCAGGGCATAGAAACGTTGAGCTCGAGCCAGGTTTAAGACTCTGTCTGCAGTACTCTGAATCCAAACCGTCAGATTCTTAAGAGCTAAAAACTCACTGACCTATCAGAATGTGGAAATTGTAAAATTTCTACTAGCCAGGTGGCAACGAACGGTCTAGGTTCCCAAAGTAAAGACTCTAGTCAGGAAACCCAAAAACCAAACAAAAACCACGCAATAAAGTATAACAAATTCTTAATGACCAAACTAAAGCACCAAAAGGAAGTGTGCTGAAGACACCCTGGGTGCACACTGCACCTGCCCACCCACTTCCTAAAAACAGGTTCTGAGAGGGAGGCAGGAGGGAGGTCAGAATACAGCAAGACTCCATTAGAAGAAACACAATTACTAAAGTGAGTAATTTTTCTTCAAACAACATGAAATCTTGCTGTATTCTGACTGATTACAGGCTTACCAAGCAGTACCTCAAGAAGGAGGACAGAACCTACTTGGGAATAGGCTCTGAAGCACTGCTGTGCCATATCTAGCATCACTCCGAGCCTGGATATCCAGGAGTAATGCTTGGTGAAGGCATGAACTGTTTTCCAGGTGGCTGCTTGGCAAATTTCTAACAAGGAATATCCTGGCCGCAGCCAGAGATGCAGCTGTACCTCTAGTGGAATGAGCCCTCAGGCCTGAGGGAGGAATTTTCCCAGTTTCTTATAACAGAATTGGATACAGGACACAATCCACCTGGCAATAGTTCTCTTGGTGGCAGGTTTGCCCTTACCTACTTCCCCATAAGTGAGGAACAACTGGAGGAGTTAAACCTGTGACCCTTTGTACATTCTATGTAGTAACTAAGGGCTCTTTTCACATCTAAACTGTGTAACCTTTGCTCTCCTGAGAAGCGTGATCAGTGAAGAGCACAGGAAGAGACATGGATTGGTTCAAGTGGAAATAAGAAACCACTCTGGGTAGGAACCCCCTACTGGTTCTAAGGACCACCTTGTCCCTATGGAATGAGATGAAGTCCGGTTCAACTGACAGAGCTTGTAATTCACTGATACGTCTGGCAGAGGTAACAGCAACCAAAAACACAGTTTTCAAGTCAAGTACTTGAGCTCTGCTGAGAACATAGGCTCAAAGGGGTTGCATAAGCTAAGCAATGCAGACATTCGAATCCCAGGCAGGAGCAGGAGCCCTAAAAAGAGGATTGGTATGAAGCAATACTTTAAAAATTTACAGAATACAGGATGAGATGACAGAGAGGAAGGCTTCCACTGACAGAAAAGCAGAAACAGCTGACAAATGTACCTTGAGAGTAGCTGGTCTGAGGCCTAGACAATTAAGATGAACCACACCCAGAACTGTAGACAGTTCAGCAGTATCTGGGAAATACGCTTCTTGGAACACCAAATGCTGAATCTTTCCATTTGGAGTTGTAAGTTTTTCTGGTGCAGGCTTTCGAGAGCTTTGAGAATGTCCAGAACCCCTTGGGACAGATGCAAATCTGCATATTCTAACTCTTCAATAGCCATGCCTTGAGATTAAGGGACCGAAGATTGGGGTACCAAATCCTCCCGAGAAGAGATTAACAGATTGCACTTCCTGGGGAGAGACAGGGAAGATGGACTGCTAGGGACAGCAGCAGGGATACCATGGCTGCCTGGCCCATCTGGAGCAATCAGAATTAGTTTGCAGGATTGTGACCTCATTTTGACCAGAACTTTGAATAAAGAGGAAGGAAGAGAAGACATAGAAGATTTCCTTCCCAGTTCAGAACCAGAGCATCTAGAGGACTGAGCCCAGTACTGGAGGTCTGCAACAAAACAGAGGAAGTTGGTGATTGTCCGGGCTGCAAAAGATCTATCTCTGGAGTGCCCACCTGGAAAAAATCACTTCTAGCACCAGGGGATCCAGAGACCATTCGTGATGGCCCTGGGAGATTCTGCTCAGTGCATCTGCTAGCACACTGTCCTTTCCCGGAAGGTGGACTGCAACTAAGGATGTCTGCAGAGAGTAAGCCAGAGACCATAGTTTCATGGCTTCCGTGCACAAGGCCGTGGACGAGTGCTACCTGCTTGTTGATGTATCGCATGGTGGTGGTGTTGTCTGTCCTGACCTGTACCATCTTGTTCTGCACTGACTGAGAGAGAGGCTTGCAGAGCCAGGAACACTGCCTGAGCTCCAAAAGACTGATATGCAGGAGGCACTCTTGATGGGACATAGAAACACAGAATTTGCGGCAGATAAGGACCGCTTGCCCACCCAGTCTGCCCATTTCCTACCTAATGGATAAGCTGCAGATCCTAGTTAACCAGCAGCCTACTTCTTCCTACCCCACCCCCAAGGACTGTCCCATCGTCCAGATATGGAAACACTGCAATCTTCTGGGTCACACTGCAGCTTCTACAGCAGTGGTCCAAGGAGCCAGGTTTCAAATGAGGGACATTCATTTCCATCTAAGGTCCTCTGGTCCCAAAGAAGGATCCTCTTACCAAACTAGTTCCAGTGACTCACACTCTGATCCAGACACTTCAATGGTGGCAGGGACCACTGTCCCTGGGCTGTGAGAGGCCGAGATGGGCTCCCCACCCCAACAGAGAAGCATCTGTGGTAAGGACCACAGAGTGGAACTGACTGATGAAAGGAACCCTTGCCTGAGATTGTCCTGATCCTGCCACCACTGAAGTGCCTGGATCAGAGTGTGAGTCACTGGAACTAGTTTGGTAAGAGGATCCTTCTTTGGGACCAGAAGGACCTTAGATGGAACTGAATGTCCTCTATTTGAAACCTGGCCCTTGACCACTGCTGTAGAAGCTGCCATGTGACCCAGAAGCTGAAGGAATGCTTTGCTGGTCGACAGAACAGAAGAAAAATTACCCACCTTAGTAATGTTGTTTCTTCTAATGGAGTCTTGCTATATTATGACAATTGCAGTTTATCCCACCATTAGAACTGCTCCGAGGTGAAAGAGTTAACTCCATTCCATGAATGGAACTTAGAGCACGAGTCTCAAAGAGAAGCTCTGTCTGTGTAGTTTCAAACCTAAACTGTCAGATCTTTACGAGCAAAACTCACTAAGGTCTGTGTGGAAGCTGTAACCTACACTAGCCAACTGGCTACCTAAATATTAACACCATTGCTGGTCCCAACACAAAAGACTCAAGTCAGGGGACCAGAACTAATAGCATAATTTAACAATATGAGAGAATATATAAGGAACAAATGAAAAACACCACACCCCAAACCCCAAGAAGGTGAAAACACATAAAAAGGGCATAAAATAGTCCTACACTAGGCTGCCCACCCCATACCCAAGTAGAAGTTCTGAGAGGGGCAGGCTGGGGAGGTCATAATATAGCAAGACTCCATTAGAAGAAACAACATTACTAAGGTGAGTAATTTTTCTTCAAACAACATGAAGTCTTGCTATATTATGACAATGCAGACTTCACAGCAGTACCTCCATGGAGGAGGACAGAACCTACTTAGGAATAGGCTCTGAAGCACAGCTGTGCCAAACCGAGCATCTCTCCTAGCCTGGACATCCAGGGAGTAATGCTTGGTGAAAGTGTGTACCGTTTTCCAAGTAGCAGCTTGACATATCTCCAATATAGGGATGTCTCTGGCAGCAGCTAGAGACGTGGCTGTACCTCTGGTAGAATGAGCCCTCAAGCCAGAGGGGATCTCTGCCCAGTTTCTGATAACAAAATTGGATACAAGAGACAATCCACCTGGCAATTGATCTCTTAGTGGCAGGTTTCCTTTCCCAACCTCACCATAAGTGAGAAAAAGTTGGAGGATTCGAACCTGTGACCCTTGGTATGTTCATATATAGTAACTAAGGGCCCTCTTAATGTCCAAACTGTGCAATCTCCTCTCACCAGAAGAGGAATGTTCAGTGAAAACACTGGAAGAGAGATAGATTGGTTAAGATGGAAATCTGAAACCACCTTAGGCAAAAACTTCCTGTTAGTCCTGAGGACTACCTTATCCCTGTGGAAAGAAATAAAGTCAGTTTCTACTGACAAGGCTTACAACTCTTATGCGTCTAGCAGAAGTGATAGCCACTAGAAAACAGTTTTCCAAGTTAGATACTTAAGCTCTGCAGAAAACAGAGGTTCAAAGGGGTTGCATTAACTAGGCAATGCAAACATTAAGGTCCAAGGCAGGGTCCGATCCCAAAAGGTGGATTAGTATGAAGTAATCCCTTAAAAACTTGAAAATACAGGGTGAGCGGAAAGAGAGGATGGCTTTCCTGCTGAAACAAAAGCAGAGACAGCTGCCTATGAACTCTCAGGGTAGCTGGTCTCAGGCCCAAAGAATTAAGATGGACCATGTAATCTAACACAATGGGCAAATCAGCAGATTCTGGGGAAATATGATTCCCAGAACACCAAACGGAGAACCTTTTCCACTTAGAATTATAAGTAGCCCTAGTGGAGGCTTCCTAGAAGCCTTTAGGATTTCAAGAACACCCTGAGAGAGGTGTAGGTCAGCAATTCTAACTCCTCAAGAGCCAGGCCTTGAGGTTGAGGGATTGAGGTTCGGATACCAAACTCTCCCTGGGCACAGGTTAATAGGTTGTGATTCCTGGGGAGACACAGGGGAGATGGACTGCAAGGGACAGAAGGTAGGGTACCAGGGCTGCCTGGCCCAATCTGGGGCAATCAGAATCACCCTGTAAGGCTGGGATCTGATTTTTACTAACACCTTGAATAGGAGAGGGAAGGGGAAAGCATAAAGAAACTTCCCTTCCCAATCCAGGAGAAGGGCATCCAGGGGACTGAGCCCAACACTGGGGCCTGCAACAGAACAGTGGAAGTTGGTGATTGTCTGGGGCTGCAAAAGATCTATCTGAGGGTGCCCCATCTGGCAAAGACTATCCCCAGTACTTGAGGATCCAGAGACCATTTGTGATGGCCCTGAGAAATCCTGCTGAGAGCATCTGCTAGGACATTGTCCTTTCCTGGAAGGTGAACTGCTATGAGTGAAGTGTTCAGGGAATAGGCCAGAGACCACAACTTCATTGCCTCGGTGCACAAAGCCGAAGACCAGGTGCCCCTGCTTGTTGATGTACCACATTGTTGTGGTATTGTCTGTTCTGACTTGTACCACTTTGTTCTGGACAGAAGCAGAAACGCTGAAGTGCTAAAGACAGCTCTGAGTTCCAGCAAATTGATGTGGAGCAGAGATTCCTGGGGACCACGCTCCCTGAGTGGAGAGGTCGCCCATGTGGGCTCCCACCCAGAGGGAAGCATCCGTAGTGAGGGTCAAAGTGTGAGGAGGGAATGAGGGGACCCCAGTCTTAAATGCTCTGATCCTGCCACCACTGGAGGGCCTGGATCAAGGTTCAGGTCACTGGGACCAACTTGGAAAGGGGTCTCTTCTCTGAGACCAATAGGCTCTCAAGTGAAACTGAATGTCTCTCGTCTGAAATCTTGCTCCCTGCACTACAGCTGTGGACGCAGCCATGTGCCCCAGGAGCTGCAAAGTGTCTTGCTGGTCGAGAGACCTGCAGAGTGAAGGAGGAGGCCAGAGCCACAAGTTCCTTACCCTTTCTAAGGGAAGAAAAGCTCTGGCCAGATTTGTGTCCAATTCTGCACCTATGAAGGTGAGTACCTGAACTGGTTCCAGAACCGACTTTGGTAGATTTAGCAGGAAGCCCAGGAGGTGAGAAGCTGCTGGGTGACTTGCAGGTGAGATTTTACCTGTTCTGGGGACTGGCTACAATGAGCCAGTCGTCCAGATATGGAAAAACAGCAATCCTTTGCCTCCTTAAGTGAGCCACTGCTACTGCCAGACATTTGTGAATACCCTTGGGGCAGAGGTAAGGCGAAGGGCATTGCTCTGAACTGGCAGTGACCTGAGGGCAGTTCGAATCTGAGGTACTTTCGGTGGGAGCTTCTGATTAGGACGTGAAAATAGGCATCCTTGAGGTCCAGGGAAGCTAGCCAGTCCCCTGGCCTTAGAGAGGTAAAATCATTGCCAGAGTTACCATTCTGAACTTTGGTTTCAAAAGATGCTTGTTCAGATATCTGAGGTCTAAAATGGGCCGCCATTCTCCTGTCTTTTGGGGTAAGGAAGTATCTGAGTACAGACCCTTGCCCTGGTGTAGGGAGGAACCCTTTATACCGCTCTGACAGCTAACAGGGTTGAGACCTCTGCTTCTAGAGTAAAGGTCTCTAAAGAGCTTGCAGGTGAAAAGACCTGATTCTCATCTTTGGGAACTTTTGAAGCTGAGAACCAGACCCTGGCTTACTACTTCCAGAACCCACTTGTCTGAAGTTAAAGACACCCAGTTCTGACTGAAGTAAGCCAACCTGCCCCTACTGGTAAGGAGAATCGGCCCTGGGCACCCCATCAGGGTGCCTGCTTGGCAGGTGCTTTAGGCTGAGGGGTGGGGGCAGGCCTGCCCGTCCCCGCCTGCTTCTGCCTCTGCCTCTGAAGAACCCCATCTGAGCATAAGCAGAGGAGGCCTGGGTTTGGTAAAGGCCTGTGGAAAGGCTCTACCCCTACCCCTGGGGTGTGCCTCTGAGGAGTGGCTTGCCGCCTCTTGGCTTGGGCACTTTATAGGTAGTCCTATATTCATCCATCTTCTTCATATAATTCTCTGTCTGCTCCCCAAACAGAGAATTTCCCACCACAGGAAAATCCATAGCCTTAGTCTGGGTATCCTGTGACAAGCTAGTACACCTGAGCCAGGCCAACCTACGAAAAGCTACAGATGTGGCCATGACTCTAGAGGAAACATCATTAAAATCCACAGCAGCATGAAACTGCACCTTAGAAGCCTCAATGCCATCGGCAGCCACCTGCTCCAGCTCACTAGCAAGCTGGCCAGGGGCTTGTTTAGCTAAATCCATAACAGTATCCCATCTAGATTTCTGATACCTTGCTACATAAGCCATATAATTTGCTTGCCTGAGTCCCAAGGACGCTGCCATGTACTTTTTTTGCCATGGCATCAATCTTCCTGGAATCCTTGTCAGGAGGATGTGAGCCAGGGAATATTAACTTTATCACAGGCTGCAGCCTGAACTACTCCAACATGACTGCATTGCTGAGAAAGGAATTCTGTATCAGAACCTGACAGTGTGTACCTCCTGTCCATCTTTTTATCTCCAGGAGGCACAGAATTAGGAGTTTTAAGATTTTATTGTTTGTTTCCTAAATGACTTATGCAAAGGAATAGACAATCTCCTAGACTCTGGTATATCCATCATTTCTACAAAATCAGGCTCCTCTTGCTCATCCACAGCTTCCTCCAAAGGAAGCTGGAGGTTTTCAACAACTTTTGTAAAACATAAAATGAGAGAGGGACTCAGAAAGCATAGGTGGAGATTCTAAAGGTCTGTCTGGGAGATGTCCGGTTCAATGGGCACACCCAGACCCTCCAAGTCACATTCATACTGTTCATAATCATCCTCCCCTCCTCTGGTTCATAAAACTCCTCAACATCATATTCCTGAACCCGATGGAACCGACCGAACCGACCTTTTACCAGATAGTGGCGGTTGGATGAGCAGGAGAAAGTGACTGGACAATCTGAATAGCTCTTGTATCTCTGCAGCAGTTGGAGTAAGAATTTTGGGCTCAAAACCTGCTGACTTTCTTGTTCTCTTTACTGGAACTGGTTCATCGAGCCAGCTTTTGGTTGCCCGAGAGTCTCGCCCTGGTCAGAGGGCACTCCCTCTCCGGTTGGCACCGAACCAGGCTGGCCATCGGGTCAGCGGACTTTTGGCCTCTGTTCCCTGAGCCTGCCCAATCTCTTTCCAGGGTGGCTGCAGGAAATTCTTACAAATCTGGCAGTCTGACTGGAGGTGGTCAAACCCCAGACAATAAACACATGTGATGTGTGGGTCAGCCTTGGCAAAGACCTCCCACAGACATCACAGTGTTGAAACCAGTGGGCCGGTTTTTCTTTTGGTTTCTCAGACATAATGCCAGCCTAACCAGAAAAACTTACCCTTTAAACAGCAGTGCCAGGCAAGACACCTTATCGGTTCCTAACGTGTCACGGGTATTGGAAAAACCGTAATGAAATCCGTTTTTAGAACCGATAAGAACCGAACGCACTCTAAAATCTCTAGCTTAAACCTTTAAGTTTTAACCCAAGCTGATCGGTTCAAAACCGAACTGATAAAACTTACAAGTTCCACACAGAATTAAAATATGAATTACTAACGATACCACAGACAGAGCTTGAACCGATCGGTTTCGGTTAAATAAAACTATTCTCGGTTGAATCGAACCGAGAAAACACTGTTTAAACCGAGAAATGAACCAGAGCAGTAGGAGAAATCTCCGGGCGACTGTTCAGTGAGGCGGAGTAAAGAATCTGACAGTTTAGGTTTGAAACTACACAGAGCTTCTCTTTAGAGCTCGTGCTCTAAGTTCCATTCATGGAATGGAGTTAACTCTTTCACCTCGGAGCAGTTCTAATGGTGGGACAAACTGCAATTGTCATAATATAGCAAGACTTCATGTTGTTTGAAGGTGGAAAGAGGCCAGCTCTGAAATAGCTGTAACCCTCTGCATGGGAAGAAAAGCACTTGCCTTGACTGTATCCAGCTCTGCTCCCATAAAAGTGAGAAGCTGTACAGGTTTGAGAACTGACTTGGAAAGGCTGAGAAGAAACCCAAGGAAGTGAGTACTTGGGTCACTTGGAGGTCTGACTTGACTTGGTCTGGGGACTGTCCCATCATCCAGATATGGAAACACTGCAATCTTCTTCCTTCTTAAAAAGACCACCACTACTGCCAGGCACTTTGAGAACACCCTTGAGCTGATGTTAGCCCAAAGGGCATTGCTCTGAACTGATAATGGCCTGAAGGCAATTCGAACCTGAAGTACTTTCTGTAAAAGCACCCGATGGGAATGTGAAAATAGGCACCCTTGAGAATTCAGAGGCTAGCCAGTCCTCTGGCCTTAGAGAGGAAAGAATTATTCCCAGAGTCACCATTTTGAACTTTAATTTTAACAGATGCTTGTTCAGATATCTTAAATCCAGGATGGGTCACCACTCCCTGTCTTTTGGGGGTAAGGAAGTACCTGGAGTACAGACCTTTGCCCCTGTGGAGGTAAGGCACCTCTCTATGGCCCTTAGAGCCAAGAGATGAAACCTCTGCTTGCAAGGCAAGGGATTCGGAGGTGCTTGCAGGTGGAAAAGATCTGAGCCTCAGCTTTGGAAATCTTTGAAGCTGAGGATCAGTCCTGGCTTACCACTTCCAGGACCCATCTGTCTGAAATAACAGACTTTCAGTCCTGGACGAAGTAAGCCAGCCTGCCTCCTACTGGTATGCGGAGTCAACCCGGGCTGACACCTCAGGGTGTCTGCTTGGCAGGAGCCTTAGGCTGAGGGGTGGATGCAGCCCTGCTCATCCCCCTTCTGCCTCTCCCTCTAAAGAACCCCTCTGGGAAAAGGGAGAAGGGACTAGCTTGGTAGAAGGCCTATATGAAAGACTCACCCCCTGCCCCTGGCTTGCTGCCTTTGAGGAGTTGCCTGCCTTTCCTTGGCCTGTGCACTCCTGTAAGTGGTCCTGTATTCATCTATTTTCTTCATGTAATTCTCTGTCTGCTCCCCAAACAAAGAATTACCCACCACAGGAAATCCATAGCCTTAGCCTGGGTGTTCTGTGAAAGGCTAGTACATCTGAGCCAAGCCATTCTCTGAAGAGCCACTGATGTAGCCAGACACATCATTGGAGTCCACAGCAGCATGAAACTGAACCTTAGATGCCTCGATCCCATCAGCAGCCACCCCTCCAGCTTCTTGGCCAGCTGGGGAAGTCTGCTTAGCCAGTGCCAGTACAGTGTCCCACCTGGACTTCTGGTACCTGGCAGTACAGGCCATATAATTAGCTTGCCTGAGTCCCAAAGAGGATGCCATGCACTGCTTCTTTGCCAAGGCATCCAACTTCCTGGAGTCTTTATCTGGGTGTGTGAAGCCAAGGGAATGCCTGCCCTGTCACAGGCTGCAGCCTGCACTACTCCCAACATGGCTGCATTGCTGGTAAAGAAACTCCGTATCCGAGCCTGACAGAGTATACCTCTTGTCCATCCTTCTGTCCACAGGAGGTATAGAGTTAGGAGACTTTAAAATGTTTTGTGTCTGTTTCCCAAAAGATTTGTGCAAGGGAATAGACAGCCTCCTGGACTCTGGGATGTCCATCATCTCTACAAAATCAGGCTCCTCTAGATCCTCTGTAGCTTCCTCCATAGGGAGCTGAAGAGTTTCAAGCCACTTTCCTGTAAAACATATAGTGGGGAGGGACTCAGAGAGCCCTAGGAGGGAAACACCAGAAGGTCTGTCTGGGGTGATGTCCGGTTCAATGGGCACATCCAGACTTTCTGCTCCATCATAAACATCATCTTGTTCATAGTCCCCTCCTCCTCAAATTCTGGTTCATAAAAATCTTCAGGGGCATATTCCTGAACTGGTGGAACCTACGAACCGAGACCCTAGCCAGCGGGCGGATCGGTCGGGAACTGTCTGACGATTCAACAATCGAATCGCTCGGGGCAATCTCTCAATGGTCGAACATGAACCTCTGGATCCAAACCAACTGATTTGTCTTTCCTTTTCCTTTTGTAGGAACTGATCCCTTGGGATCGGCTCTCCTCTTGCCGAAGAAGTATACGCCCTGGTCAAGGGCACTCCTTCTGGTTCAGTCGGGAACCGAACCAGGCTGGCCATCCGGCCGCCGGACTTCTCGGCCTCCTTTCTCTAAATCTACCTAATCTCTTTCCAGGGTAGACTTAGGAAAATTTTTACAAATTTGGCAGTCTGTATCGAGGTGTTCAAACCCCAGACAATAAACACAGGTGGTGTGGGGTCAGCTTTAGCAAAGACTTCCCACACTCATTGCAGTGTTGAAACCCAGTGGGCCCATTTATTTTCTTGGGTTTCTCAGACGCAGCCAACCTAACCAAACTTACCCTTTCCGGCAACCACCAGGCAAGACTCCCTTATCGGTTCCTAACCGTGTCACGGGTATTGGAAAAAACGTTTAAAATAATGCTTTTTTAGAACCGATAAGGACCAGTAACTACACATTAAAAAATTACAAGGATTCAGTATGCAGGATCGGTTCAGCGAACCGATTGAAAAACTTACAATTTCCACAGTAATGAAAACAACTATCTGGTACTCACTGTACCGCAGACAGAGCCTGAACTGACAATGCAGAACAAATTTGGAATAATTTTGGCTTAAAACTGACACTTTAACCAACTTTTGAACCGGGCTGAAGGAGAAATCTCGGGCGACTGTTCAGTGAAGCAAAGTAAAGAATCTGACGGTTGGGTTTCAAGGGCTGCAGACAGAGACCTCAACCGAGCTTGAGCTCAACGTTCTATGCACTGCATACAAAAAAAACCCTATACTCTCCAGGGCAGATTAAAGGCTGGAGCTAACTGCAGATTGTCAGAATACAGCAAGACTTCATGTTGTTTGAACCATATATACATAAACAAACATGTGTTTTACATCAATCAGTTAGTGACACCAGAAGGAACCTTGTGCAATTTAAAAGTATATATTCCAAAGTGCCAAATTAAAATAAATCTTACTTTGAACTAGGAAGACAACCTAAAGTCCTGACATTGCATGTTTTTCACATCAATACTGAGACACAATCCTAGCTGTAACTCTTTTTCTGAAGACTATATCTTATCATTTTATGAAAGGTCAAAGGTAAAAAAAAAAATTCTATATCTATAATCTTCTGTTTGTAACACCTTAGCTATAAACTTAGCACACCTTCACATGTTTTGCATTTAAACATAAGTTTCTATACAAGTAATGCTAGTTATATGTAGGTAAAAAAAAAATCTATAAACTTCTGTATTGTAATACCTTAGCTATAAAGCTTTAGCACACCTTCATATATTATATTTGTAAACACAAGTTTCTATAGACAATGCTATTATATGAGGGATGTCAAAAGGTCAAGAAATTAAATATAAGTTATAGTCATGTAAAGCTTCCTTCAGCTCCTTTTCAAACCCGATGAGCTGTATGAACTAACTGTTCAAAGAATAAAACACATTAACTGTGGTTTGCTGGTGCTGCCTCGTTTTTCTAAGTTGCTTGCCAGAACATGCCATGGTTGAGCACTACGTCTGATCAATGAACTATGCTACAGCATGTTTGTTAATCTCGAATTTTCTTTGTTTGTACTGTTAGTTGGTACAGCTGATGGCTGTGCTGTATCAATGGAAATATTTTCAATAAAATAGAATTGCAAAAAAAAGGAAAATGCAGTTTTGTCTCTGCATTCTTTAGTTATGGAACTGGCTAGTGCAACCCTTGGTGAGATCAAGGATACTAATGTACTTGGCACTTCATAATCTGTCCACCAAATCATCTATCCTGGGCACAGGACACTGTAGCTCTCAAATAGGAATATTTGATTAAGTTTCCTAAAATCAAGGCACATTCTTACACCCCTTCTTTATAATTAAAACCACCACTGGTGATGATCAAGCACTTCTAGATTCTTCAATGATACCCAACTCTTTCATTTTGTATTTCTTTAATCTCGTCTGCTCTCAGCCACTCTGATAATCTGTATGTTTTTGTCTGATTGGGTGAGCAATCCCTGTCACTATTACCGCTCGACTCCTTTTCTCAGTCTGGCACTGTGGTAAAAGTACTTTGAAAATTCGTTACCAAGTTACACATTTCTGTGGTTTGTTCTGTTTAAGGAAAACATTCACCTCCACAGCATAAGAAGTTACAGTTTGTTCCAGTCTGTCATACGCTGTATCAATATCTTATTTAGCAGTTCCTGGTAATACTAACAAAGCAACCTTTGGTGTTTTTCAACCCATTTCTTCAGGAGGTTAGCATGGTATATCTTCATAGGATTTACTTCTCAATCTCATTGTTAACAGCACCACTACATCCAAACACTTTATAAGGCCCTTGCCACTTCATTAACAGTTTATTTTCTAGAAGGGTAACAGTAACAAGACCTTTTCACCTGGCTCAGAAACTTTTCCTTTACACATGATCATGATACACCTTCTGCAGTTTTGGCCTTCCTCCTGATTACTATAAGCAACTTCAACATATTTTGACAGTTTCTTTTCCAGGTACACACATATAAAATGTAATAGATTCTTTCTGAGTGGGTTATCTTCCAGGTTTCTTTTATTACATCTAGTGGCTCTCTAGGTTGTCTACCATACAACATTTCAAAGGGTGAAGCGTGTTAATGCTTGTGGTACTTCTCTGTAAGCAAAAAGCAGGTAAGGTAAGTATTCAATTCAATTTATTTATTTCACCAGGAAAAGGCTCCATTGAGCAAGCTCATTCAAAAGGATGTCCTAGGTAGGATAGCTGAGATACATACAGTACAGTGAACAGTAAAACAAATACAGAAAACATAGCACAATATCAAGAACACAAGCAGCACATGCTGAGAGTACCATTAGTACTTGGGAATAGAACTGGTGAAAGAATACTTAAAGATATTGATAATAGTGATGGTGTTATGCTAACAGTGCAATTTGCCAATTAAGATTAGCCTAAATGGATTCCCTAGAATAGCTAAGAACTAATTATCAGCCATGAAAACTTTGTAATTTATTTTGGTGCCCTCTCGGTGGTGGTTCCTGACCTAGTGCATCTCCCCACAAGTGCAAACTTCCAGGCAGTAGCTATTGATGAGAGATTTGAAATGCTGTTTCCCCACCAAGGGAGCTAAGCTTAACTGTACCCTGGAGCTTGTTCCAGGCAACCGGGTACGATGGTGCTTATAGCAGATGCACCAAACTGTGTTAGCTATAGTGGTGTATCTAGAAGGAGGATACTGCTCTTCCTTAGTGCATAAGGGAAGCTGGTCCTTCTGTTGAGCTCTAGGATATAGTCTGGGAGGCCATACGCTAGTACCTAGTGTGCCCATATATAGAGATTATGGCCTTCTTTTTGCCAATAGGGGTACATCCCACTGCTGTATACAGATTACAGTGGTGTGTTAATGGCGGTAGGTTTGTAATGAATCTAAGAGCCCTGTGGTATAGTATGTCATGTTTGCTTAGGCAGGCAACAGTACAGCGACTATAGATGACATCTGCATAGTCTATTATAGGCATGAAAGTTGCTTACACCAGTCATGATCTGATATCCAATGGAAAGCAGCGCTGGTTTCTGTAGTAAAATCCTAGTCTGATTCTCAGCTTTTTACAGACTACATCTATGTGAGCGGTGAAGGATAACTTGCTGTCGATTCACACTCATAGGTATTTGTATTTTGCCACTGCCTCAAGGTGTTCCCCAAGCAGTGTAGTGATGGGTAGGGAGGAGGTGTATGCTTTGATCTTGCATTGGTAAACCACATGGCCTTAGTTTGCTGGTATTAAATAAGCGTTTTGAGCAAAATAGGTTATTTTGTAGTTCATTAAAAGCTGCCTGTAGATCGAATGTGTTGCCAACATATTGGGACCAGAGGAGTATTGCACTGTATCATCCACATAGAAGTGCAGCTTTGCATTTTTGACTTTAAGGCCCAAATTGTTAGTGTATGTAGTGAAGAATAGAGGCCCTAGGACTGAACCCAAGGGACTCCTTTGGAGATCGTGGTGCTTATTGATTGTAGACCCTCCACTTTTTTGGTCCCAATCTTTCCCTTCACTTGTCACAAACTTTTTAATACATGTTTCAGGGTCTGATTGAGCGTTCCATAAAACATAGAAGCTGGGGACAGATAAGGACCACAAGGCCCATCCAGTCTGCCCATTTCTTTTCTACCTTATGAATGTGCCATCGGCCTTTGCTCTGTCAATGGCCTATTTATTCATACTCATCTGTAATGCTCCCTTATGCCTATCCTATGCCTGTTTGAAGCTCTGCACTGTATTCACATCCCACTTCCTGAGGTAGGCCGCTCCATGCATCCACCACCCTTTCTGTGAAAAGAGCTTCCTCACATTACCCTAATTGGTCTCCCTCTAATCTCATGCTGTGTCCTCTTGTCCTGCTATTTTTCTTATATTGAAACATGTTAGACTCTTTCACCTTGTTAATGTCCTTAAGGTGTTTGAATGTTTCGATCATATCACCTCTCCCTCCTTTGCTCTAGGGTATATGTACTGAGCTCTGTTAATCTGTCCTCATATGTTTTCTGATGCAGTCCCTGCACCATTTTGGTTGTCCTTCTCTGGACTGCCTCCATTTTATTAATGTCCTTGTGCAGGTGTGGCCTCCAGTACTGCACGCAGTACTCCAGATGGGCCTAACCAGTGTCTTGAAAGAGGATTATTACTCTTAGGACTTGTGATACCCCTACTAATGCACCCAACATCCCTCTAGCTTTACCTACTGCTTTAGTGGTTTGCTTGGATGATTTCAGGTCATCTGTGATGATGATGCCCAAGTCTCTTTCTTCCCTTGTGATTGCCAGCAACTCACCCTCCCAACCTAGAGGTGGCTTCAGAGTTTCTCTTTCTTATGTGTCTGATCGTGCACTTCTTTGCATTAAACCCCAGTTTCCACTCTTCTGATCATTTTGCCAGTTTATCCAGCTCTCTTCTCATTCTGCCCACCCCAGCTGGATCATCTACTCTGTTGCAGATCTTGGTGTCATCTGCAAACAGACAACCTTACCCTCCAGTCCATCTGCAATGTCACTGATGAAAATAGTGACGAGGACTGGCCCAGGACTGATCCCTGAGGTACCCACTTGTGACCTGCATCTCTTCTGACTGTATACCATTTACCACCACTCTCTGTTTTCTGCCACCAACCAGTTTGCCACTCAGCTGACCAACTTGACCCACCCCAAGCCTATGCAGCTTATTAATCAATCTTCTATGTGGAACAGTATCGAAAGCTTTGCTGAAGTCAAGGTAGGTGACATCAACTGCTCCTCTTGGTCCACCACTCTGGTTACCCTGTTAAAGAAATCTATGAGATTAGTTTGACAGGAACTTCTTATTGTAAACCCATGCTGTCTTGGATCATGTGCTCCTATGGATTCCAGGTGTTGCACTATATTTTCCTTAAGGAGTGCCTTCAAAATCTTGCCCACTACTGAGGTAAGACTGACTGGTCTGTAGTTCTCTGCCTCCTCCCTGCTACTGCTCTTGTGGAGCAGGATCACATGAACCCTTCTCTAGTCTTCTGGGACCTCTCCTGTGCCAGAGACTCACTAAACAGTTCTGATAATGGCTGGGCTAGTTCCACCCTTAGCTCCTTTAGTACCCTGGGATGTATGCCATCAGGTCCCATTGCCTTGTCCACCTGAGCTAGTGAGCTCTTGTAGGACCCTTTCTTTTGTGATGGGACTAGTGTACACCTCCTCCCCGTGTCCATGATGCTGAGCTATGGCCATGCCCTACCTTTCTTCTCAGTAAATACTGAGCAGAAGCATCTATTTAGGATAGATACTTTTCCTGGTCCTCCTCCACACACACCCTCTTAACCCTTTGATCTTTAGCAATGGCCCCTCTGGACTTTCTCCTTTCACTAATGTATCTATAAACCATCTGTCTGAGGGTGATAAGGGAGGTTCTTATGGCAGTGATACCCAGTAGTTGGTACAGCACCTTCAGCAGTGCAGCACCAAAATTGCTACCCTGATCAGTAACAAACTCTTTAGGTATGCCCACCCTGCTGAAAATTTTGGCAAACTCTGCTGCCATTTTGGGAGGCTGTGACAGTACATATTGGAACTGCCTTTGGGTATTAAGTAGCATAGTCAGATACTACCAAAATGAACCAATTACCTTTTAACTTTTGTCTAAGGGGCCAACCACATCCATTGAAATTCTCTCAAAAGGCACATCTATCAAGGGTAGGGGCACTAGGGCACTTTGTATTTTTAGTTACTGGGCTACTTTTGACATTCAGCACAAGAAATGCAATGGTAGCAACATCCTCGTGAATCCCAGGCCAGTCAAATCGTAATACAACAATATGGCAAAGTGCAAGCTCTTCAGAGTGACCAGCCACAGGACTATCATGTGTTATCTGTAACAATTCAGTTCTATACTTCTTTGGTATTCTGTTGTTTACTGCATCCAGGATTAACCCAAACTCTGTATAGTGGCCCATTATATTTTTAAACAGTGGTTCACGCTACTTCTGTTTCACCCCAGCTGCTTAAATATCGTTGGAAGAAACATTGTTAGTTTCCTCTTGAAACAAAATCACGATCAGTTATCAGT
Organism: Neoceratodus forsteri; assembly: GCA_016271365.2. Lineage (NCBI taxonomy): Eukaryota > Metazoa > Chordata > Ceratodontiformes > Ceratodontidae > Neoceratodus > Neoceratodus forsteri. The sequence goes on from CM057459.1 coordinate 339,037,353, forward strand.
TAGTTTCACATTTTCTCATATCAGCCCACATCCATCAGTCTTTTGTTGCCACCATTTTATCAGGCATCTTCTTTCTTTCTTGGACTTCCAGATCTTGGAGTTGGGCTCAAACAGGTCTGAATCAAAGTTACCAAACGGAAAAGAGTCCTGAGCATCTAAGATTTTCTTTTCCTGTGCTTTTGTTATCACAGCTGCTGAAACAACAGGGTTTACTCCCTCTGTGATAAACTTAGCAAATCCTTGAAAGTCATTTTCAATAATCGTCAAGGTGTAAGATTGTACAGAAGATGATCCTCCTACAGTATATTTGACTACTACAACATAGTCTACAGTGCCGCTCCATTGTCCTCCCTAGCCAGACTGGACACCTTCTTTAATTCCTTCTGTTGCTTTGCTCTTGACTCCTCTCCCTAACCCATCACTGTGATCTCTACCACTCCTGTCCATTCCTCAACACTAACTAGAGCACCTACACTCTGCAAAATTTACCTCTAAATACTGGCCTGGATCTCGCCCACTTACTTATCTGCCTCTCTAGCCATCCCTCCTTCCCTCTACACACTAAGATCTTAAGACAAAAAGTTCTTGCAACCCCTCACTGCAGTACTAATGCAGGGCAAAATGGATTCTCCACCGCCTCTAGATTGTGGAACTCACGCCCCAATTCGACACTCATCATCTACTGCCTCTCTAACTGCCGGCCCACACAATCATCTATCCATCAACTGCTCTTGCAACTGGCACCCTAAATACTGACCAGTTTACTGTCCTCCTCCTTCCACAGCCCTATCTACTATTCCTTAAAACTGTTGAAGGGGCCTAGCCTGTAACTGCACGGGCACTCTGTGCTTCAATACCTACACTTAAATCTTTTTACTACTGTCTCCAAATAACACTTGTTACTATCAACTTGCACTTGCTGTTTATTCTAACACCTGCTGCAACTGTATGTACAAATTCATTACTGTATCTGTCATGATGTCTATGCTGTTTTGTACTATGTTCTAATTGTCACCTTCCCTCCAGGACATTCCGTGAGACAAGCAGCTTGTTGTTCAGTGTACTTTTCCTGGTGAAACGTTTCAACAAATAAATAAAATAAATAATCATAGGTACAGATAACTTTGGTACTATCCATTAATGTTCAGGGTCATCTTGGGTGGTGGGAGTATGTCGGGTGTCCCTATTGGATAGCAGATGATCCCAGTACCTGTCCTTTGCGCCCTTTTTCCAGAACTTCAACATGCTCCGGGCCGTCTGCTTCCCAAATCTGTAGTCCCTTCACAATCTTACCTCCCCACCTTGACATCTGTTAAATACTTGTCCCAATATGCTAAGGCCAAATTTGTTCCAGCAATACCCTTCTTAGTTTTATGGCAGTTTCTTGCAATATGGCCTGACTTATTACAGTTACAGCAAATAAAGTCTTTGGGTGTAGATTTGATTTACCCCCATCAGAGTTCTTACTGTATCTAATTTGGAGTTAAAATGGGAAAAAGAACTCTTACAGATCATGGCTGTTACTTTGCTGTCGGTGTCTGTATGGCCATCTGATGATCCTCAGTCACAGAAACGGCCTTTTCCCCACTTTCTGGTTGGTGTTCTTTACCCAAAACTGCACGTCTGTAGGAAGGATATTGATGAACTGCATCATTGCAAATATGTTGATAATCTGTGGACTGTTTTGCCCTTTGCTGGAGCCATTTAATGAGGAGTTCTCCAAGTTAGCTGAAGGCATCTTGAGGACTGTAAACTGACTGGTACTTTAGGACTGGAATCTTTGCCAGTAGGTCCCTCCTGAGATGTCATATCTTTTAAGCATTTCTTTTCTCACAAGGTCATAGTTTTCTGACTACGCGGTGTCCATATTTCTGTAGGCAAGTTGGACTTTACTTGTCAAACAAAGGTATCAGCCTGATTGCCCACTGTTGTTTTGGCCACTGGCACGCTCACTGGCGACCTTTCAAAAGTTCTCAGGTATGTTTTGATGTCTTCCAAGGGACACTGCTTTGTAAGTTTAATGTCTTTAAGCTGTTTGTGTTTTGTTGATCTGCTGGAGCTGTACCAGATCCTCTAGCTTTGATAAGCTACAAGGCATCCAGTCATTGCTTCTCTGTCTCTCTTGTTGCATAGCCCGCCATTTGAAGAAGGCAGACATGCTTTTCGGCTCTGTCCTGTTCTTCTTCTTTCATCACTGATGCCAGCTGTACAGTCTCAAGTGGGACTTTTGTTTCCACTTCTAGTTTGGCTGCCATTCTTCTGGTGGTAGTAGTAGTAGCAATAATAGTAGAAGCTTTACTTATAAGGTGTCCTTCCAAGTTAGGTTCAGGGTGCCGTAAAGAGTACACACAAGAAAAATTAAAATATCATAAATAACAGATATAAATATAAAATGTAAATTATATACATAATTGCTTAATAGCAACAGAAAAAAGTAGGACACCAAGCCCTAAAAGCCTGGTTAAATAGCTTCTATGCCTTATTTCAAAGATGGCTTGCTGGGCTGAGTTGTGCTGCTCTGTGAGGTTTTGAGTTTGTAGTTATTTTATTTTTATTTTGCTGTTTTTATTTTGGTGTTCTTTGCCATAATTAGTGGATTGGTGGAGTCCTTTTGCATTGTGGAGCCCAGGACGAAGAAAAGTGCTCGAGTTTGGTGTCCTGGCGATTTGTGCTCTGCTGCCCCAATTGGGTGTTGAGCGGCCGTGGAGTGGACTGAGGGGTTTCAGCCCTGCGATTGAGATCTTGGGGACGCCACTCGCTACAGGATCCATCAGGATGAAGGGAAGTGTTTGAGCTCGGTGTCCTGGCGATTAGTGCTCTGCCGCCTGAATTGGATGTTGACCGGGCGTGGAGTGGACTGAGGGTTTTTGGCCCTGCGACGAGACATTGTGGGACGCTGCTCGCTACAGGATCCTTCGGGTCATGGGGTTTATGTGGCTTCTCTTGCTCTGGCTTTGACTGAGGTGTTCAGGATTTGTGCTCTGGGTACTTTGTATTACTTTTTCATCCTATTGCCTGACTGGGATTTTAATCGGCACGGAGCAATTTGAGCAATCCCCTGTTTCATCGCTGAGTTGGGCAGTGATAGAAACTAGAAGAGTCGCCTGATGAAGGGAACTTGAGGAAAAACTGAGACCCTGGAACAAGGATGAGGGATTCATCTAATCTATTTCAGATCCCTTGGTGTATATAATGCCTTTTAGAACTGGTCTGAGCCATGACCTCCACTGGAACTCCCCACTTAATTTGTGGTTTGAAGGAGTATTAGGATTTCTCAGTCAAGGAACTGACTGAGGTTCTGTGCCCCTAGACTCCCAGGTTGGGCTACTAATGTGGCTTGTTCTGGGTGTTTCATTAGACCACGTTATCTCCTATGATGTCTGCACAGTTGGGAGTGAGGGGCCTTATTTTGTTGTGGACATGGTATGGATTTGATTGACTTGGGCCCTGGATGTCCCCTGAGTCTTGTGGATAACTGGTCTGCCTGTGTTTCTTTTTGACTTTAAAGGATTTTGACTTTCCATAAACCTGCGAACAAAACTGACTCTGTGCCTGGCGGATTGAGGACTTCTTACTTTTTCCTATTTGTCTTAAAGTTTATTTAGACAACGAGGTGGTGAGAGGACCTTGTGTCCATTTATTTTATTTGGTGTTTCCTCCACTCCTGGTCGTGAGAGGATGGGGGAGGATGTGCTATTTGTTTTGTTTTAAGTTTGATGTGTTTTTATGATTTATTTGAAGAATACATCTGTACTTCAGCAGCGGAGTGCAAAAGTATCTTTCCCTCCTCTGGCTGTGACAGAGCTGGGGGTAAGTATTTTATTTTATTTAATTTCTGTTTCCTGGTTTAAGCTGGGGTGGTGAGAGAACCCTTACATTTATATTTATTTTACTTTAGGAGTCCTCACTTAGTCCAAACTTTATTTTCTTTGGGTGGGGTTGGCTTTTTTTTTTATTCTGACTAAGTTTTGGAATTATTGGATTTGATTTGATTTATGTTGGGGTGGGATATTTATTTTATTTTGCTAAGTTTAATTATTTGTTTTTTTATTGGTTTTTGGTGGGTTTATTGTTTTGGTTTTAATTGTTTAGTAGCGGCATGTGGCCCTCAGTCCCCACGGTGGCGCTATTCATCCTCCTCTCTTCGTGCCCTCCACCCTTTTTATTCTCCCCTCTCCAATATGATACATGTCAGCGCTGTATAGCACTGGGAATTGTTCAGTAGGAGACAGAAGAGGGTGGGAGGCTGCGCTCAAGGGAGGATGGACAAGCCAGGCCACCTTATTGAGAGTAGTTAGATCCAGGAGGCGCCCTGGGGCAAAATGGAATCCAGATCGTAGTTTACCATGTCTGGTGCCCATACCAAGGGCACTACTGAACTCAGTAGGCAGATGGGCCTGACAGCCTCCGAGGTTCGGTCCAACTTGGGCGTGTGTTATGCAATGCTAGGTCCATCAGAATAAGACTGGCATTATTGCTGATCTTGTTGGCTCGTGGACTTGGCTTGCATCACCAAGACCTGGTTGGATGAAAATCCAGGCCCCACGCTGAGGCTATGACTCCGGACAGGTACTCAGTGACACTGCCCCGAGACTGGACCACAGGGTAGGGGAGTTGCCGTCTGTTTTAAGACTGAACTGGGCCTCACAAATGTGGTAGTGGGAGAGACGGAGTCCTTGGGTGTACAGTGGTAGCGGGTGTAGGTGTTCGAATCATACTCATCTACCGTCCACCTGGAGATGGAAACATTTCATAGGGAAGTGGCAGACTTCATCGCCGATATGTTGTTTGAATTGCCCAGATTGATGGTTCTGAGCGACTTTAACGCTGGGTCAACGATGAACTCTTGCAATTTGGTAATCACTTCCTCCAATTAATGACTTCTTTGGGCCTTACACAGGTGGTTTCCACTGCTACCCATAAATCTGGACACTCTCTGGACTTAGTCTTTCTCCAAGGATTGATACATCCAATTTGGGGTGGAACCAGTCGCATGGTCAGACCACTACACCGTGAGGTTCAGTTTTGCACCTCCTGAGAAGGCCTACCCCTGTGGAGATGGTTGAGTACTGACCTTTATGGATAGTACCCTCAAGGCCTTGCGGCAGTCCTTGACTCTCGTCCCGTGTGTGGGAAGCGATAGTCCCGACACCAGGTGTCGGCCTATGATATGGCTGTTACTGCTGCTCTGGATTCTATTGCTCCTGTCCATGTGTGCCCCCTATCCCTTCACCCCAAGTCCCCTGGTTTGATGGGACGTTGAGGGAGATGCAGAGACAGGGGCGAAGGTTTGGTGGTGCTGGCGCAGGTCCACCCTTGAAGCCGACCATCTTAGATTGATGGACCATTATTCTGTCTTTCAATCTGCAATCACCCATAAGAAGGCAGAATTCCTGTCATGGGAGATTGCAGTTTCTCGAATAGACCGCTCAGCTTTTTCAAACTGTAGACAGACTGTGCAACCCAGCCTGTCTGCAAGTTCAGAAAACCTTTCGCAATTAGAGTGCGAGGAACTTGCTCGCTTTTTGCAACTAAGGTGGCTGACATCAGGGCGGATCGCCCAGCAATCTCTAAGGCGGAGGCTGTTGGACAGCGTGAGTTCTGGTGTGACATAGACAGCCAGTTCTGAGTGCTGTATTGTATTTTTCAATATAAAATGTATTAATGTCTCTGCTAAAATTCAAATGCTCTAGGAATTACCTCTCATTCCCCAAGATTTTAGCTGACAGATGCAGGCCAAGAGAACTGCTGACAGCAGTGTATCACACACTCAGTTTTTTAGAGACAATGTGTTACTGGAAGACTTTTATTAAGGATCCTGTTTCTCTGAGCTAATTACAGAGTTGTTAAGTTAATTTTGTTAAGAGAGAAATCACAAACTAGGTTTATGATGTTAAAATAAGGGAAGTTAGGATGTTACATAGAGGTGTAAAGTTGTAAATGACCCTATGAAGCCTGTGTGAGAGAAGGTACAGCATGAGATCAAAAAGGTGTCATTGAAACTTGAGTTATGCTAAGGTTGCAGAATTAATACATCCTGTATAGCTGTATAGTATAGATATACAGGTTACTCACCTGTAACAGGAGTTCTAGGAATGGTATATGTTGTTCATCCACACAGTCTGGCAGGTTCTTGCCGCTTTAAATCTTGCGGAAGGCCTTCACTGGCTCCTCCCACCCACCGGGTGGTAAAACTCGTCTCCCCCCATGTCGCCAGAACTAGCTCGCTGAAGCCAGGTTGTGCATCGCCGGGAGGTTGGAGAGTCAGGATGAACAACATATACCATTCTAGAACTCCTGTTACAGGTGAGTAACCTGTATTTCTAGGGACATGGATATGTTGTTCATCCACACTGTCTGGCAGACTCCTAGCAGTCCTCTGGGAGGAGGGGAGGCAAGGCGCACACCCCCTACTTAGGAAATAAAGACTGGAGAACCGGGAGGCCCCAAAACCAGCATCCCGGTGTGACCTAAGGTCGATGGTAGTGGGTGATGAAGGTGTGCGCTGACTTCCAGGAAGCAGCCCTGCAGATTTCGTGGATAGGGACATCCTGGAAGCAGCCACCGATGCAGCGCACGGCGGTAGAATGAGCTCTTATCCTCTGGGAGGCTCCATGCCCACCAACCTATAGCAGAGATCTATGCAGGAGGTGACCCATCTGCCTATCGTCCGCTTGGCTGCAGGTCTGCCAGGTGCGGCTTCAGCGTAGGTGACAAACAGCTGGCAAACCTCTCCCGAACTTCAGCCATCCGCTCCTTGTGTAAATGAGCGCTTCTAGGGTCCAAAGTATGGAGCCTATATTCGGCCTCCGAGGTGTGATTGGGTAGAACACCGCAGAGTCAACACCTGGTTAAGGTGAAACTCGACACCACCTTGGAAGGAATTTCGGTGGGGCGCAGGACAACCTTGTCCCTGTGGAAGACCAGATTAAGAAACTTGATGGAAAGCGCCTGGAGCTCTCCCATCCTTCTGGCTGACATGATAGCCACCAAGAAGGTGGTCTTCCACGACAGGTGAGAGATGTCACACCTACTAGCTTGCCCATGAGCTTAGCCAATACCAGTAGTAGATCCCACAGAGGTGGAGATTCTCGACGGAGGATATGTGATCAAGGCCTTGAAAAGCACCCAACCACCTTCTCCTGCACCACAGACTGCTTCCCGGCCTGCGCCCGGTAAGCAGAGATAGGCTGCCAGGTGCATCTTAAGGTCATCGACCAAGCCCTTGCTGAGAAAGGGACCACAGGTAGTCCAGAATGCTTGCCAAGGAACAGGAGGAAGGGTCCAGGCCCTTGCCCTGACATCAAATGGAGAATCTCTCCATTTGAAGGCATAGCATTTTCTGGTCGACTCTGGACGCCCAACAATGCTGAGGACCTTGTTGGACAGACCCAAGGCCTGGAACTCTAGCCACTCAGGAACCAGGCCTTCAGGTGCAGGGATTGAAGGTCCGGTGAATACCTTCCCTGACTGACTGAGATCAGGTCCGGGTGGCTGGAAGCCGCCTGAGAGCCTGAGCTGAGACTGAGGAGATCTGGATACCAGAACTGGCAGGGCCAGTCTGGGGCTACCAGAATCACCTGCACCTTGTCCCTCCTCGCCTTGAGAAGCACCTTGTGGATCAAGGGAAATGAGAGAAAGGCATAGAAGAGGCCGGGGTCCACGGCCTCGAGAAGGCATCCCCTGCAGTGAGCCCTGCTGAGGGGACAGGCATGAAACAGTCTCAGCTCGATTCTCCTGGAGGCAACAGGTCCGCCTGTGGCATGCCCCAGTGGGAGAACAGAACTTATACTACTCCGCAGGAGAGACCACTCGTGGGACGCAGCCCCATCCGGCTTAGGGCATCGGCCAGGGTGTTGGAGGCCCCGCCACATGGATGGCAAGGAGATCCGCCTCCAGGCTGCGACGAGTGACCAAATGCAGAGAGCTTTCCTGCACAGAGGCATGGAGCGCGTCCCGCCCTGGCGGTTTAGGTAGTACATGGTCGTGGTATTGTCCGTCTGGACCTGAACCACTTGACCCCATAGAAACGGTGTGAAGGCGGTGAGGGCTAGACAAACCGTCAAGCTCCAGCAGGTTGATGTGGCATCGAGACACCCAAGGGGACCAGAGGCCGTGCACTCTGTGCCCCCAGATGGGCACCCCAACCCATCAGAGGCGCCGGTCGATAGAGACTGTCGGCTCTGGGTGGACGAACGGGATGCCCTCCTGCAGATGTGCTGGAACGGTCCACCACTGGAGAGCATTCACATCCCCTGGGTCACTGTCACTAGCTGATCCAGAGGATCAAGTGCTGTGACCATTGGCTGGCCAGCCCCCATTGAAAGGGACGATGTACCAACGGGCCCAATGGACCACGCTGGTGCAGGCCGCCATGAGGCCCAGGAGGTGCAGGAAGTCCTGGCAGGGTGTAATTGCCCAAAATGAAATGACTGGGCAAAAGAGGAAAGAACCTTGGTCCCTGTCTGCCAGGAGCCATGCTCTGGCTCTAGAGAGTCAAGCTCTGCCCGATGAATTGGATCACCTGCTTTGGCATGAGTTCTGACTTGGCCTGCTGATGAGGAGGCCAACTTAAGAGCAAACCTGAGGGCCAGATCTCTGGACCGCTCCACCTCCGCTCTGGAGGGGCTGCAATCAGCCAGTCATCCAGGTAGGGTACACCGGACCCTTCGGTGCCGCAGGAATGCTGTCACCACTGCCATGCATTTGGTGAAGACCCTGGGAGCTAGGGAAAGGCCGAAGGGCATGGCCCGAACTAGAGGGATCCCTCTGCCCTGAAGCGGAGGAATCTCAGTGGACGGATGGATTGGGACGTGAAAGAACGCGCCTGGAGATCCAGAGAACAGAACCACATGCCTGCTCCAAGGATGGGATTATCTGAGCCAGAGTGACCATCCTGAAGGTCCAAGACCTTAGGAACCTGTTCAGGTCATGTAGGTCGAGAATGGGGCTTAGCCCCCCATCCGCTTTGGGACCAGGAAGTACCTGGACACAAACCCGGGTCTGGAGGAGGATCCACCACCTTCTGATCACCTCTTTTCGAGGAGCAGGGCGAGTAGCAGCTCAACGAGCCGACACAGAGGCTATGGACCCCGAGTTCCCGAGGAGCCTGCTCGAACTCCAGGAGCAGGCCCTTTCCTACCACCTCAACACCCAGCGGTCCGTGGTGATAGCGGACCAGGCGGAAAGGAAGTGGCGGAGCCGGCCCCCCACGAAGGGAACCCAGGGGGAGTGATGAGGCTGGGGCGGCACCCCTCAACCTGTCACTGGGCAAGCTTGGAGAGAGACCAGCCAAGGGACCTCCTGGGCCTTTCCTCCCTGCTTCCTATTAGAGGAAGCCGCAGGTCGGCTTTGGGGTGCCAAGCGCAAGCCTGCTGGCCCTGATGCTGGTGTTGTTACTGGATGTGCCGCAGGCACAGAAGGGTGAAAGGACTTATGCTATTGTCAACTGCCCTTGTCCTTCTGGGCGGAGGTGACCGAGTCCAGAGTGGCAATGGACTTTTCGATCCGGCTGAGGTGACCTTCCACCAGGGCCAAAGAGGTCAGTCTCAGGAAGGGGACATCCACCAGTTTATGCTGTATCTGCATTGAAGGTGGATATCCTCAGCCATGCTCAGGCGCATGGCCACTGCGCCGCAACTGATCTGGCACAGGAGTCTCCAATGTCCAGAGCCATTTGGAGCTGCTGTTTTGCCACCGCCTTCCTGGTCCTGTACCTGCTTGACCGTGGGTCTGCAGGTCGGCCAGGAGATGAGGGATCACCTCATAAGGGAGCCCATGAGGCGTGGGAGAAGTGTGCTATCAGCACGGCTGAGCTGGCCTGGCGGAGGCCAAGGGAGGATGCAGCGTGCACCCTGCTCGGCATAGTCCATCTTTTGGACTCCTTGTCAGGGACTTATCCACATCCCTAGCGTTCCCGGAATGCGGAAAACGCTATCGGTGACCAACCCCTCCAGGAGGGGTGTTCGAAAAAATGGACAAAGAGCCGTAGGGACACATACTTCGGCCATCCGGTCAAGGCGCTGGGCTACCGCCAGAGCTCCAAGGTTGGGCTAACAATGGCTTCAGCCACCGGAAAGGCTCTGTGGGCGAATCCCCTCGGTCCAGTATCTCCGTTAGGGGATACTTGGCCCTCTTGGATACGGGCTCGGTTGCATCCCGTGACCCGAGATGAGCCGAAGCAGACCCATAAAGGACGGATGGGCCGTCTAGCCATGACTGCCCCCAGAGGACTCCAGGTCAATGGGCCTGGAGAACAGGAGGAGTTGTCATTGGACCCGAGGAGTCCACGAAGAGCTGCCTGGGGCCTAAGCCACCCTCCACCTGCCGAGGACTGTCGGGAGTGAAGGTGACCGACAACCTGTGGAGCAGACCCTGACCCGACCGAGAGTCCTGGTCGGCGCCGATTTCAGTTGTGGAGGTGGAGGTTCCACCACAATCGGTGGGGCAGCTGGTTTCGCCAAACAACTGGACCAGGCTTGGGCACCTCGACTACAGCGAGGGTTGTTTCACCTTCGGTGACAGCCACTTGATGGCCGGAGGCGGCATCGGGCTTGTTCCGGACAGAAGTAACTGCTGCCACATCAGGTCCTCGTAGCGTTGACGCAATTTGCGCCAAGCCTCCTCTTCTGAGGAGGAAGACAAGGACGAGCGGGCGCGCCCGCTTACGGTGCGAGACTGAGACCACCAATGTCGGAGGATCGGCTGGACTGAGACGATGTCGAGACCAAGATCCTCAGTGTTTTTCCGAGGATGGGTCTGGGAAGGGCGGGGACACCGCTCTTCCCCGGCTCAGAAGCCTTGACCAGGGACCTGGCACAGGAGGTGCAGGCAAGTCCTCGGTCTCCACCGGGGAACCAGTAAGAAGGGTTGTCGGCTTCACCAGTTGACAGCCCGTCCGACGGTCAAGAAAATCTCGACGTAGTCGACTGGTGTCTCGGCTGGCTGACCTGACGAGGACACCATGAAGCCAGCGGCCTTAGCCGCAACCTCCGACCAAGTCGAGTGTCGACTGTCTGGGGAAGGGGACCTCCCGCCCCACGAATGCCGACGGTGAGACTTACTTTCGAGTCCTTCTTTGGACCGAGAAGAATGTCCGATGGCCCTCTCCTTCGCGGGAAAAGGGATTGGCAAAGCTCCTTAAAAGAAGCTGTGTAGGAGGATCCCAAAGACAGCGGGATAAATGCCGCTACCGAGGAAGAGGATGATGTGGCCTGTGCGCCTCCTCCTCAAGGGCAATCATCTGCTCGAGTTGCTCAGCCGAGCCAGCCCGCAGACACATGGCAGACTCTGACTTCACTGGTGGTGGCGCTTCTCGGGGGCGCCCAAGTTGTAACGAGCAACAGCGGTCTTGGAGGCCAGGGGCGGCGAACGGCATAATTCGTAGAGCCTGCAGGTCATGGTCTAGGCCGAAGGTAGAGCGCAGGTGGAGTGCGGATCCGTCCAGACATTTTCTGCCTACATGGACACTGCCGAAACCGGGAGTCGACTGTCCATCGCGGCCGTGAGGGTAATTTGACCTAAGTCTTGAAAATTTAGAATAAGTTCGGGCAAACTGAAGAATTAGGATCCAGTCTATACGCAGAGCGCTAAGAGGGAACCTGACCTTCCAAGCGGTGAAGTTCTGACGCCATGGGCGGAGCTAAGAGTTTTACCACCCGTGAAGGGTGGGAGCAGCCAGTTTGAAGACCTCCATCAAGATTTAAAGCGGCAAGGAACCTGCCAGACAGTGTGGATGAACAACATATCATGTCCCTAGAATAATAAAATTACAACCTGTGGTTGTATAAAATATATTTTTGTTAGATATTTAACCAGAGGAGGGCTGGATGACTTCATCAAAAGGGGTTGGCAAATGCTGCTTGAAAAGATTATTCTCTTTCACTACAGAGTGGCATTTGTATCTGACACTGACTAAGGAAACATCTGAGCACTGAAAACAGGTATTTAGAAAGCCAGACAAATCTAAATATAGTTGTAGGAATTGCACCGTTTAAACCTTGTTTTGTTTAAAGATATGTATGTCTTGTGTTATAAGAGTTCTGTATTGTACAGTATGTTTGACATATTATTATATATTTTAGTAAAAACTATAATTTTAGAGCAAACCTGGTCTGTCTTTGAATTGCTTTCTTTTGCTAAGAAATAGTTATGGTTCAGCAGACATATAGCTTGTATGGTGGTACCAAACTGGAAACAGAAGCATTTTAAATCTGAGGTCTTTATTAAGTTTTAAAGGGTTCATCTCTGAATACCTGGTTAGGTGCCCGTGAGGCAAAGATATCTGGCCCCAAGAAAGATATATCTGAGCCTGTGCATTGGGTATGCTTGCAAGAGGTTAACAGTTTGAATCCTCCAGAACTGAGACCAAGGTTGATCCAAACTCACAAAACAGACAAGAGGGTTACCTTGTCTGTTACACTGTTCACAAGACTGCGCTCAGAGGCTGGCACTTTGGGAGTAGAGGGCCTGACCTGCTTAGTGAATCTGTGACAGACTGTTTGGCAGCAGTGGCATAATTTTGCTATCACATGCTTTATTGTTCTGTCAGCTGAGACCATAAGCTCTCTTGCAAAGAAAGAAAAAACAAAGTTTTATTTTAAAAGAAAACAGAACTGTATATCACTTAGTGTACAGTCAAGTTCCTACCTATTTTATTTTTTTCTAAAGTGCAAAGTCAGAGTAGCAGTAGTTAGGAAAGATGGTGTCCAACTACAGCAGACACACTGTAGAACAGTTAAAACAGTTCTGCGAGGACAGAGGAGTCCTGTTCGAGTGAAAGCCAGTAAGCAGAACCTCATAGAGGCCCTGACGGTAGCAGATACCCAGAGCAGGAGTCACAGACCGTGACTGAAAGAGACCAGACCTCGAGTGTGGCAGAACTAGCGGCCAGTGAGGGTCCCGAGCCAATGAGGGAGGACAGTAGGGCCACTGTCAGTGAAGGGCCACAGCAGCAGGGACGAGTCACCAGTATCCTGAATCCGGAAGTTCTCAGGTTTGCAACTTGAGTTGCGAGGGATGGAGCTGAGTCCCAGGAGAGGAGAGAGCGAGAGAAGCAGGAGGTGGACCGTGAGGCAGAGCGAGAAAACAGAGAGGCAGAGCGACAACAGAGGGAGGCAGACCATGAGGAGCGCGAGCACCAGCGCAGATGCAGAGGAGAAGAGAGAACGAGAACGCCGAGACGCAGACTGTGAGGGAGCAGGAGCGCCAGAGGCAACACGAGCTGGAGAAGATGCAACTCCAACCAGCGGCACCAGAGCAGGTAAGTGGCTTGGGTTTAACTGGGACAGGACTGGGTTACAAATTGAACTCTAAATTAATAACTGAGTTTAAGGACGGGAGGATATAGACGCTGCTTTTTAAATTCTTTGAAAAAGTTTGTATTCAGGCTAAAATTCCTAGAGAGTCCGGAGCTTCCAGCTCATCCCCGCTACTTACTGGAAAAGCTGGGGATGCACTGGGTCACATGGACAATAAAGACAGTGATGATTACAGCAAGTTAAAAGCTGCACTACTAAAAAGTTTGAATTAACTGCTGAATCATACAGAGCTAAATTTTGTAAGCTCAGGAGAAGCCCTGATATGAGCTATGAGGAGCTAGCCATGAAACAGTATCAGTTTTTAAAATGTTGGTGGGAAGAAATTGAGGCAAACACTGTTGATAAAATTGAAAATGTGATTTTATTAGAACAGTTTTATTGGGCACGCCAAGCAGAGCTAAAAACCTGGCTAGAGGACCAAGATCCAAAAACAGTGCAAGAGGCTGCTGAACTCTTGGACCGCTATGCCAAAACAGACCTGCTCTGAGAGTGAATAGGGCGGGCGTGGCAGCGCGAAAGGAAAACCGTGCCTTCAGGGCAGCTAAAACCCTCGCTGCCTCCACGGAACCAGTTAGCCCCAGGTTTCCAATAAAGATTTCTCTGAAGTAAGAAATGCTTGTTGGCTATGTAAAGAAACTGGCACATGCCAGACAGTGTCCAAGAAGGCAAGCAACACAAAAGTAGTACCAGAAAAGAAGTGGGTTGTTTGAGTGTTCCTGAGAGCATGCCAGTGAACATGAGAGAACACATGCACCCAGTCATAGTAAATGGCGTACAGACACAGGGATAAGGGACACAGGGGCATCCCTGACATTGGTGAAAGGGATCTAGTACAGCCTGGTCAGCTTATCCCAAACAAATACATGACTGTAGGACTTTGCAGGTGAAGCAAAACATTGCCACTGGCCAGTGTTCTCCTGGACTGGGGTGAAACAGGGGAACTGTGCAACAGGTGACTGTAGCTAAAATGTTAGCTAGATGTGATCCTGGGTAACAATCTCCAGCTGGGGATCGTATGTGTTGTTACCAGAGACAAGCGGCAAGGGAAAATAGTAGTTCCTGAACCCCACAGAAACCAGTGTGGAAACCACGAGAGGCTGGTTCCCCAGCCTGTATCTCCAGATGGGAGACTGATAAAAGGGATAGAAATTTCCCTGGTAGCGAGTGGCCACAGCTAAAGGTTACTCGAAGAGGAGGGTGACCAATTGTCAGAGGGTTAGGACTGGCAGTGATCCTGAGGGCCCTGACGCTAGTGCTAGGAACCCTAGTTTAGCAACTGAAGGGACTTGTCCCATGCCTTGGGACTGTGTGAGGGGTTGCAGCTGCTCAGAGGAGTGACCCTAGTTTAGAGAAGCTGAGGGCTTGGACAGACTCTGAGGCACACAGGAGTTGACTGCAGACATAAGGTTTTGGGAAAATGGACTTATGTATACACAGGCAGTACAGACAGAGGGAGGATGCTAGGCAGGCAGCTTGTCGTTCCCAGGGTATCGTGAGCAGTTGCTCAAAACTGCACATGATATTCCCTTGTCTGTCATCTGGAAATCTACGAACTCACGGCGTTGGCCCAGAATTTCTACTGGCCTAACTTCACCAAGCAGGTGAAGGAGTACTGCAGGTCTTGTCACCGTGCCAAGAAATACGGAAGGCGGGCAAGAAAACCCAAGCCGCCCTGATCCCTTGCCCACAGTGAAGGAGCCATTCCAGAGGGTGGAATGGATATTGTGGGGCCTTTAAATACCCCAGCTCCTCAGGAAAGAGATTCATCCTGACTGTGGTGGATTATACCCAGTACCCAGAGGCAGTCGCCTATCCTCACTGAGGCAGACAAGTGGCAGATGCCTTACTTGGGATTTTATCCCGTGTTGAGTTTCATGAGGAGGTAATCACCGATCGGGGGTTCCTTCATGTCGGACCTAATGAAGTGTTTATGGGAGAAGTGTGGAGTGGTGCAGAGATGACAAGCTTATCACCCACAAGCCAATGGGCTTGTGGAACGTTTCAATGGTACCCTAAAGTCAATGCTCCAGGCATCTGCTGAACAGCATGGGAGGGACTGGAGAAATACCTTCCCACCTGTTGTTTGCATACAGGGAGGTGCCCAAGAGCCGACAGGATTTTCCCCCTTTGAACTCTTATATGGATGCCAGTGCGTGGGCCCCTAGACTTAATCTGGGAGGACTGGGAAGGCAAGCACGCCACCCAGAGAACTCTCACTGTGGATTATGCCCTTAGGTTGGGAAAGGCTGAAGGAGCTTATGGTGACAGCCCAGAGCAACCTGGCAGCTGCCCAACAGAGACAAAAGGTGTGGTATGACCTCAGAGCCAGAGCTCACTTGTACATGGTGGGTCAGGAAGTCATGGTCCTTATTCCAGTCCGAAAGATAAGCTACAAGCTGAGTGGTCGGGACCGTACAAAGTGGTTAGGAAGGTAAATGATGTAAACTACATTGTGGAGTTACCTGACAGAAGACAGACTAAAGAATGTACCATGTCAACATGATGAAGCCATATGCAAATAGGGCTGACATGGTTTTTGCAGTGTGTAGTCATGGGGAGGGACGGACAGAGGGGCCCCTTCTGGATCTCCTGGAAGAAATAGCGGGAGTCCTCTGTGGAGGTGGTAAAACTGTCTCCCTAGCTGAACCCAGACCAGGTCCAGAAAGTAAGGGAGGTTTTGCAGACTTTGCCCCTTGTTTAGCGCCAAGCCTGGACTAACCCCTTAGCGATACGATGTGGGACAGGGACACAGACACCCATACGACGACAGCATATCAGGTGTCAAGAGGCTGTCCTAAAGGACATTAGGAGGAAAGTGGAGAGATGCTGGATTTAGGGGTAATCCAGAGATCCCACAGCCCTGGACCTCACCCATAGTCCTTGTGCCCAAGCCAGATGGCTCAGCTCATTTCTATGTGAACTATCGTGGACTGAATGCAGTTACGAAATCAGACGCCCACCGATGCCCCGGATGGACCAACTCCTGGACAAGTTGGGAGGGTGACCTATCTTATGACTAGTGACCTGACCAAGGGGTATTGGCAGGTAGAATTGACATACAGAGCTAGAAAAGGTCAGCTTCATCACTCCTACAGACTTATTTGAGTTTAAAGTAATGCCTTTGAATGAAAAACGCCTCGCCACTTTCCAAAGGTTGGTGAACCAGGTGTTGAATGGTGCTGAGGAGCACGCCGTAGCATACCTGGATGACACTGCCATCTTCAGTACCAGCTGGGAGGAACACCTTTCACACCTTAGGAAATGCTGGGCAGGATACAAAGGGCCAGGCTCACTGTTAAAGCCGAGAAGTGCCAGGTGGCCATGGGGATGTGGCATACCTCGGGCATGTGGTGGGCCGGGACAGCTCCGTCCTAACCAAATAAAGATAGAGGTGATTCGGGCGTGTGCCAGACCAGAAACCAGAAGCAGGTCAGAGCTTTCTAGGGACAGCAGGGTACTACAGAAAGTTTGTACTAATTACAGTGCCCTGGCTGCTCCCTATCTGACCTGACAAAGAAAAAAATGCCAAAAAAATTACTTGGGGCCCAGCCTGTGAGGAAGTCTTTACCAGACTGAAGGAGGCACTGTGCAGTGCTCCTGTTTTGACAAGTCCAGACCATAGCAAAACCTTTATAGTTCAGATGGATGCCTCAGACGTGGGTATTGGGGCAGTACTTAGCCAGGCGATCTAGCCAAGGGACAGACCACCCAATTGTGTACTTGAGCAGGAAGATTATCCCCAAGGAGCAAGCATACTCCACGGTGGAAAAGGAGTGTCTTGCCATAGTGTGGGCCCTGAAGAAATTAGAGCCATGCTTGCATGGACAGCATTTTGTGGTGCAGACTGACCACAACCCCTGGTTTGGCTGGCAGATGGGAAAGAGCAATGGGAGACTGCTAAGATGGAGTCTTGCTTTGCAAGGATACTATCTGACAATCATACATAGGGCAGGCATTACGAATCAGAACGTCGATGGGCTGTCTAGGGTCTATGAGGAGTGAACTGATTTGGGAAGCTCATCCCATATAGGGGATAGAGACCCCAAATTCAGGTGGGGAGGAGTGTGGACGAGACAGCCAGTTCTGAGTGCTGTATTATAATTTTTAATATAAAATGTATTAATGTCTCTGCTGAAAATACAAATGCTCTAGGAATGACCTCTCTTATCTCCCCAGATTTTAGCTGACAGATGCAGTCCAAGAGAACTGCTGACAGCTGTGTATCAACACTCAGTTTTTAGAGACAATGTGTTACTGGAAGACTTTTATTAAGGATCCTGTTTCTCTGAGCTAATTACAGAGGTGTTAAGTTAATTTTGTTAAGAAAGAAATCATAAACTAGGTTTATGACGTTAAAATAAGGGAAGCTAGCATGTTACATAGAGGTGTAAGGTTATAAATGACCCTATGAAGCCTGTGTGAAGAGGGTACAGCATGAGATCAAAAGATGTGTCACTGAAACTTGAGTTATGCTAAGGTTGCAGAATTAATACATCCTGTATAGCTGTATAGTGTAGATTAATAAAATTACATCCTGTGGTTGTATAAAATATATTTTGTTAGATATTTGACCAGAGGAGGGCTGGATGACTTCATCAAAAGGGTTGGCCAATACAGCATGAAAAGATTATTCTCTTTCACTATAGAAAGGCATTTGTATCTGATACTGACTAAGGAAACATCTGTGCACTGAAAACAGGTATTTAGAAAGCTAGACAAAATCTAACTATAGTTGTAGGAATTGCATTGTTTTAAACCTTGTTTTGTTTAAAGATATGTATGTCTTGTGTTATAAGAGTGCTGTTTTGTATGTTTGACATATTTTTATATATTTTAGTAAAACTGTAATTTTAGAGCAAACCTGATCTGTCTTTGAGTTGCTTTCTTTTGCTAAGAAATATTTATGGTTCAGCAGACATATAGCTTGTATGGTGGTACCAAACTGGAAACAAAGCATTTTAAATCTGAGGTCTTTATTAAGTTTTAAAGGGTTCATCTCTGAATACCTGGTTAGGTGCCCATAGGCAAAGATATCTGGCCTCCTGAAGACAGATATATCTGAGCCTGTGCATTGAGGTATGCTACAAGAGGTTAACATTTGAATCCCTCAGAACTGAGGCCAAGGTTGATCCGACTCACAAAAACAGCCAAGAAGGGTTACCTTGTCTGTTACACTGTTCACATGACTGCGCTCAGAGGTTGTCACTTTGGGAACAGAGGGCCTGACCTGCTGAGTGAATCTGTGACACACGGTACCTCAGTTTTCTTGGAGTTCCTTCAGTCGACCTGATTTCATGGATGTCATGAGATTATCCATAGTGTCGCCCGTACAAGCTGTAGTTTGGACCCTGGACCGACCTCTCTAATTCTGGGTTGTAGTGATATCATTGGTCCAGCCTTGTATGAATAGTCTGGTGCTCCTTGGAGTTGGGTGAGTTCCTAGCTCCTGAAAGAGGCAGTGGTGACACCTCTCTTGAAGAAGGCTACCTTGGACCCAGACTGTTTCACAAACTACAGACCTATCTCAAACCTACCCTTTATTGGGAAGGTGATTGAGGAGGTAGTGGCAACCAATTGGAAGACCATTTAACCATCCATGACATCTCACGAATCCTTCCAATCCGGTTTTAAGTAAAGACATAGCACCGAGACTGCGCTGGTTTGGGTGTAATGATCTTCTGAGGGCGAGAGATCAGAAGAGACGTTTCATTCTGGTTCTCACTGATCTCTCATCAGCCTTTGACACTGTGGATCACTTGGTGTTGATAGCACGCTTGAGGCAGATTTGTGGAATATCGGGAATCATCCTTGATGAGTCACCTCATTCCTCACTGGGAGATCACAAGAGTTGTGTCTGGGGTTTTCTTCAAGCCCAACTTCTTTGTTGTGTGGGGTGCCTCAGGGTTCAGTGCTGTCTCCCATGTTATTCGCAGTGTATATACTAACCCCTCGGAGACATTATAAAGGCAGTATGAGCTGAGGTTTCACTGCTATGCAGATGATACCAAGCTATACCTGTCTTTTGCACCCAACCAGGATGGAGCTCTCTTGGTGTTTAACAACTGTTTGAAAGAAATCCAGGATTGGATGGATTCCGGTTGATTGAAGTTGAACTCAGAAAGACAAGAGGTTTTGGTTGTGGACCCAGGTCATCAGATAGAGGTCGGTTGTTGGTTACGCCTTCAGGAATTTTTCTTGTTGGCATGTCACTCCTGACCTCTGAATGGTGTGTAACCTGGGGTTATCTTGGATGACAGGCTGACACTGCAGTCACAAGTGTCAGCAGTCATCGAACTTCCTTTACTATCTTAGGAATATCAGCAGAGTCAGGCACCTTGTTCCGTCTGGCTTACCAGCGTTGGTCCAGCCTTTGAGTCCTCCGTCTGGACTACTGCAACTCCTGTACTTTGGGCTTTCTGGGGTTGAATCCGCTGCCTACAGCTAGTGCAGCAGCAGCAGCATGGGTTTTGACTGGGACAAGTAGGTCCTGTCATATCACCCGGTACTCATGCTGAACTGCACTGGCTATCTATACGGTGGCGGATCGCCTTCAAAGTCAGTTTACTGACTTTTAAAGCCCCATGGTCAGGGTCTGGCCTATCAGAAAGAACTTCTGGTACCCTGCTGCCCCGGCTGATCGCTCCGCTTTGCCGACGAGGGTTGCTAGAGATTCAAGTGAGTCTTAAATCATCAGGTTGTAGAGCATTTTCTTATGTTGCACCCACTCTTTGGAATTCTCTACCCGCCACTTACGGGAGTGCACCTCGTGGAGGAATTTAAGAGGGTTTGAAAACCCACTTTTGGCAAATGGCCTTCTTGGAAAGCTGATTGTACTGAATTCGTTGATTATGTTGTGATTTTTATCCGCATTTAATACTGAATTTTAATGCTTGATTTGTATTGTTTTAACTTGTACAACGCCTTGAAAAATGAAAGGAGCTTTATAAATAAACTTATTATTATCATAATCTTCATTTAAAGGCCTCAGCCAATGGGGCCTCCCTCAGTCCCCTAGGAAGTGAGTTCCACAAAAGAAAGCCAACCACCCAAAAGTCAGATCAACAGCAAATTTTAGCTGGGCCCCAGGGACCAACAGGAGGCCCTCCTCAGAAGAGTGGAAGGGGCATATGGACTGGACAGGGTGCAGGAGCTCTAACAAGTAGTCAGGACCAACCCAGGGCTTAATAGGTTGAAACACCAACCTTGAAGGTAACACGTCACTTTACCAACAGCCAGTGCAGATCATGCAGCACCGGGTCACTTAACTAAACCTCGCAAAACACCCAGTCAGCAGCCTCACAACTGCATTCTGCAACAGCTGCAGGCAATCGAGAGTGTACCTCCACTAACCCCAAGGTATAGCACATTACAGTAATCAAGCCTGACGCCACAAATGCATGCACCAGTCGGCATGTCTTCCAAAGGGATAAGGGACTTAATACAGGAGATGTTTCTCAGATGATAAAAGCCACTCCTGACTACGGCCGACACCTGAGCCTCCAGTGTCAGTCATTCATCAAAAATTACAGCCAGATTTTTTACCTTGGTAGAGGGTCAATCTAGATGACCAGAGCCAGAGCCCTAGCTCATCTGGAACAACCTCTGCACCCCTTTCCAACCTGACTCAATCACTAGTACCTCAGGTCTTCTCAGGTTAGCCTCAGCCAACTAGATTCCATTCACATCTGGATTTCAGTTAGGCATCGATTTAGCACCTCGACAGCATCCGATGTCCCCAGTGCAAAAGGTAGGTACAGAGAAAGTAACCATCATCACCCTCTGCATCCTATTTCTGAAATAAAACTCCAGCCAGTGAAAACAGTGCCAGTGAGCACTATGTGCTCCCTAAGTTGGTCCAACAACAACTCATGGTCTACAGTGTCAAACACTGAAGAGATATCAAGGAGAACAAGAACTGACCGCCCACTCCTGTCTACCTGAGAAATTCATTCGCACTCTAATGCCGCTTCAGTGATATGCCCAGATGTGAAACCAGATTGCAGGAGCTCACAGATGCCTTGGGCCAAGACATGCCTCAAGCTGCAGCACCACAACCTTCTTGATAACCTTACCCAAGAAAGGCAGGTTACAGACAGGGTGATAATTTGACAGAACATCTGTGTCCAAATCTGGCTTTTCAGGAGGGTCGAACCAGTGCATCTTTCAGTGCTGCTGGAAAGACACCCTCAGACAAGGAGCACTGAATAATTCCAGCGAACACCAACTCTAGAGAAACCATGCAACTCACTAGTAGGTGTCTGGGGCCTGGCTCTGGTTCACAAAAGTGGGCCACAGCTCCGAATTCACCTCCCAGACTTCTTCCATCTTGATTACTAGAAATCCTCCCAGGACTGCTGATTGCATCTACAAGGTCTCTGCCCAACACTGCAGGCCCATGATATAGCCCATCTGGGGAGATCCCAGCCCAAACAGAGGACACTGTCCAAGAAAAATCGAGCAAACTCTTTGCACTTGTTGCTGCTAATGTTCTATCTGGCTGAAGATAGGCAGGATGTAATAGGCTATCCACAGTATATAAGAGATAAGCGGGTTGATTTTTCCCAGCTGCAATCTCCATGGGCAGGAATGCTTCCTTCTTACAGGAGACTGCCTTTGATATTCATCATAATGAATCCTCAAAGGCAGTTTGTCCTCATCAGACGAGGACCTCCTCCAGCAGCACTCTAACCTCTGTACCCTGGTCTTCAGCTCCTAAGCTCTCCATCAAACCATGGGAACCTAAGCATGAGACCCAGGGTTGTACACAGACTGGCATTATGGAAATGAAGGCCTTGGTCACCACCCTGTTATAGATCCAGCCTGCATTCTACAACCCCATCTCACAAGCCACAGACATCTCTGAGACATTAAGCACTGCCAGCAGTCCCTCAGGGCCAAGCCTTTTAAAGGGTGGTACTTAACATCTCCACCAGGGAGAACCACGGGGGTCCCAAAGGAGAACTTCACAGTGAAGGGATCTGACCAACTGACCAGATCAATCTTGAGGTTTTTCACCTTGAGCCACAGGAGAAGAGCAGCTACAAGGTGTGTCCAAGTTGGTGAGTCACAGAAGTAACAACTGTGCAAGGCCCAGTGATTCCATTAACTGGAAGAAATCTTTCTCAAAATCGAGAGCTTATTGTCAACCCAGGCTTTGAAGTCATCCAGTATAAGCCACCTGGGCAACTCCAATATCCTCTCGCGATAAAGTCTGCAATTTACTGCAGGAAACCCTCCTTGCATCCTGAGGTTCATATACCAGAAGGATCATGCAACCTGTAACTGGACACCAAGCACGGACATGCATTCAGAGAACATAATGTCTCCCACTGAACTCACTGTGAAGTTCTACTCAGATATAAAATAGATGCCCCCCACACAC
Source organism: Neoceratodus forsteri (assembly GCA_016271365.2). Lineage (NCBI taxonomy): Eukaryota > Metazoa > Chordata > Ceratodontiformes > Ceratodontidae > Neoceratodus > Neoceratodus forsteri. Next base: position 339,060,054 of record CM057459.1, read on the forward strand.
ACAGCAATACCACCTCAGGCAGTGAACCATGGAGAATCAGGCTGGGATAACCGCCTCTAACAGCAGGCTGGCATCATCTCGTAGCCAGGTCTCTGTGATGCAAGCCAGGTCAAAGAGGAACTGGAAATAAAATCTGCCATAATGGTAGTCTTGTTCTTCAATGACCTAGCATTACATAACACCACCACGAAGGGAGCGAAGTGAGGCAGCTGATCCAGTGACTGCCTGCCTACTTGGTCTGAAAGGATCCCTGGGTATGGGAACTAGACACCTCCCACCTCTCTAGTTCCCATTTCACCCAGGGCATCTTCTGGTCATAACCATTCTAATAATGCCTCCCCCCCTGTTAGTACTCCCCCAGCCCACTGCCACAGACCTCATGATCCTCGCCTCCTGCACCTGCAATAGGTGGTCCCCATCAGAGGGGTCATGAAAGGGATGTAGGTTATACAAATGGGCAGGACAGTAACTAAGGGATTGGATCCAGTCTCTAAACACATTCCTACAGCAGTTCACTACTTCAATACTGAAATACACATCCACTCCCAATTATAATACAATCCTTAATTTAAAACAAACACTAACCATACAATACATATACCATACATTCACACCACACTACAATTCACATTACTATCACATTCACCTATCATACCACTACATCCCGAATAAATAAATAATCAGGTTTATTTATTATTTATTTATTAAAATTTGGTAACTGGGTGAGCCCACTGGAACCTGAGATCCCTTTTCAGGGCAACCGGAACTAATTACAGACAATGTATTCAGACAATTGAGAGATACAGTGATGACAGTAGTTATAGGCATAAAATACAGTCAGATGACAATCAAGGACATACTGTACAGTACAAGATATGGCAGTACATTATTAGTCCTAGTCTACAAACATCCAAAATACTGGGCCAGTACAGTATATTGAAGGGACCAAAATGCTTAAATAAATCAAACAGTACCATACACATTGAGGCAAATGAGGCACATATCAGCATTATAAGAGAAACGTTTCTAAGGTCAAAGCGGTAGGAGGACATCATGCAAGGGCAGCACTCAACAATAACAGTACAGCAACACTTTTCTAGTAGCAGGGTTTTCAAAACTTTATAAAAGCCTCACAGGAAGAGGAGTTTTGCAGTACTGCTAGAGTGTATTTCAGTGATACAGCACAGAGTATGGGAAGGACCTCCTGCCTGTGCTTGATTTTATGATGGGGACATCAAGCAAGTATCAGTCAGAAGACCAAAGTAAGCACCTTTCAGGTTTGGGTACTAATACACCGACTCGATTTGGAAGGGTATAAACATTTGTGAGCCTCCATTTAAACAGTTTAAGATTTTTAAAAAATAACATAAAGGAGAATCCCAAGTAAGTCTGGTAGTGTGATTTAAAGTCCAAGCGTAATCACTGTAGAGGAACAAATCCGTCCAACACAAAATTGGTGCTCTGAATAAGCAGTCTATGTTCTCACCAGAGCAACCAATTATATTCCCAAATCCCAGATGGTTGGCAGCACTCTCACTGCTGCCCACATGCATGAAAAAGTTTTACAGCCCAGGAAAAGGCAGAGTAATAAAACTCACTGAACTCGAGGGTTTCTCACCACCCTCTGTAGTGCAAGTTCAAGTAGAGGTCCACAAGTTTTCTCCCTAGTTCCGGTGTGGGTAACTCTCAATGGAATCAAGGGAGAATCCAGGCAAATTATCAGCAGCAGTCTCAAAAATCTCAAAGTCTCAAAAACTGTAACAGCCGTGGCGCCAGATCTTACACAACTGCCAGCAAGCAGTCAGAACAGACACCACTTAACACTGGTTCAAAAACAGCGGCAGCTGCTACAACTTGAACAATGCTGGGGCATAGAACACTCTACTCTCTTCTGCCCGCTATGCTTTTGTGTTGATAATTACTCCTGGGCTTGCTATTGCAGGATCCATACCTTTCTTCTATGCTTCCTGGTACCAGGTCTACAATCACGTACAAAACTCCTCGTTGAGTATGCGCGGTGTAAATCCCACTCCTAACACCAACTATCAAAGAGGCATAGGTCAGGAAGCATAGGCAAACAAGGAAAAGTTATCAAATTTGCAAGTATCATTTTATTATTAACAATAAAATAAAAAATTAAATAATATGGGATAGCTCTTTATATAGGCAGCAAAAAGCAAAAATACTACATCTGAGAATCTTTCTTTAAAATCTCTATTTTCCCAATCCCCTAAACAAAGCATTGCTTTCGTTGCACAAGATGTTTTTTCCTGGCAGTTCAAACTTCTGCATCCTGTTCTTGTAAGTTTCATCTCCTGTCTTTCATAAAATGTAACAAGACTTTGTCAGTTTCTTTCCTGATGCCAGCCTAAAGAGTACATTCAGTTTCAACAGGTGCAACAGAACATTCTATCCAGAGATAGCTTCCTGTTGATATTTCTGTTAAAAAGCTTGTGGAGGTCAACATAAATCTCAAGGTTAACCCCTGTGTTAAAGATTGACATCTCTTCTAATAAACCAAAACAGCTTTCTGCACTCATTTCAAACAATATAACTATATAGATTTGCAAACCAAGAGATCCAGTTTCACATAAGATTCACATATATCTTTTTAACCACAGACAAGCAAGGGAAAAAAGAATAGAAACAACAAGTGAATTGTGGGACCATTAGAGTGACCTATTCCTAGGAGTCATAAGAAAAATTGATTGTGCAATCAGATGAGTAAGTGGCAGACAAATAGCAGAAAAGGAGAGGACAAAACAGTGCCTTGCCTTTATCTCTCTCTGCATAACAAATGGGACAGGGTCTTACCAACCCTGTCACAGATAGATCAAAGAATGTAAACATTCAGTGAGGGATTCATGGAATCAGAAGAACATACAATGGGAGGAAGGAGAGTGGTGCACTGCAGCAGCAACTATATCAAGCTCCTGCTGTACCATGTGAACACAAATTCTTGTCTGTCTTCATACAATTCTTAAAACAGTCAGTCTAGATTATAATATATCTTAACTGTCTTTGTAAATAAAACACTCCAAATCAACAGCAGTCAACATGAGTAAAAATTGTTTTTAAATGGAGGGGTGGAAATAAAATGGAGGTAAGGACAAAGGTACACAGTGCCACGGTGAGAGCGAGGACAAAGCACAATTGTAGCAGTGAAAACGAAACAGAGAAGCACACAGCAGTCCCCCACCTTGGTAGAGTTAAGCCACAAAATTATAAAGAAATATTTTCAGTGCAAGCCAAACAATAATTTGAGGCCCCCCACAGCCACCACACACGCATGGTCTCAACATGGCTGAACATGCAGCACCAAACAAAGAGGTGCGCAGCATCCAGTCATGTTAAAATCATGCAGTGGTGGGTTTAAAGTCCCAACCTTGATAAAAAGGTAAACCACAAAATTATAAACATTTTCAGTGCAAGCCAAACAATAACTCAGAGTCCCCCACCACCATCACACACTGCATAGTCCCAACATGGTTGAATTTTGAGCACCAAACAAAGGGGTGACCGGCATCCAGCCAATCCATATGTTGCTGCGTTTAAAGTCCCAGACATAATATGTAAACCACAAGGTTGTAAACAAATATTTCCAGTGCAAGTCAAACAATAATTTGAAGCCCCACCACACACCATGGTCTCAACATGGCTGACCGATGAGCACCAAACAAAGGGATGCTCAGCATCCAGCCATGTTAAAAGCTATTACAGTGGTGCGTTTAAAGTCCTAACCTTGTTAACAAGATAAGTCACATAATTAAAAACAAACAGTTCCAGTGCAATCCAAACAATAATTCACAGCCTCACACACACACACACACACACACACACACACACACACACACACACACACACACACATGGGCTCAGCATGGCTGAAGGTCGAGTGCCAAACAAAGTGGTGCTCAGCATCCAGATATATAAAACCATCTAGAGTGGGTTTAAGAGTCCAACATTGCTATGTAAGCCACAAAATTATAAACACAAATTTCCAGTGCAAGCCAAACAATAATTCATTGCCCCCACCACATATCACAAAGGTCTCAACATGCTAAATGTTGAGCACCAAACAAAGGTGCTAAACATCCAGCAGTGTTAATTAAAACCATGTAGTGGTGGGCAAAGTCCACACACTTTGAAAAAACCTTTCTCCAAACACATACATGCACAAGACACGCGCTGCGTGCAGGCACACACAAACACACACACACACTTACTTTAGTAGTCGCAAAGCTCCACTCACGGTCTTGATACTCAAACTAACTGAACAAGCTTTTAAACACACAGCTAGGAGGTGTGATGATATAGTTAATGAATATTAATGACACATGCTCGTGTGACATCACCCAATTTGAACAGTAGTATATATATATATATGTGATTGGCAGGCTGTAACCTGCCAGATTCCTACAGTTTACCTGAGTGTTCATGTTATGCTGGTTGTTTAATAAAGCTCAGGAAACTCAGTACATTGCCTCCGCATTTCATTACATGGTGTCAGAAGATGAAGCAGCTGTTGTCACCTCCTGCAGAGACCTCACTGACAACCTAGCAGAAAATTTGTGCCACTTCAAACAGCAACTGGAGACTTTTTGGTGGTCTCAGGAATTTTGGAGAAATCCCTGAAGATTCAAGCTATGGCATTCCTGCATGTGGCAGGCCCACAACCCTGGAAGTCTATAATACATTCGATTGGGAAGGAGGACAACAAAACAAATTTGACCCAGATCATGGAGCATTTTGAAACAAACCGCAACTCATGGAAAAACCTCACCTATGAGAGGCATTTGTTCAACACTCGAAACCAACAACCAGGTGAAGCCTTTGATGCTTACCTTACAGAAATAGTTTGAGAGCTAACACTTGTGAGTTTGGAAATTGACTAATTTGCTAATCAGAGATAGGATTGTTTGTGGTATTTTGGATAACAGAGTGCATTGCTGACAGCTCCACAATGTAGATTTGACTTTGGCCAAAACCACTGACATATGCAGAGCTGCTGAATTCAGTGAGAGGCAAATTAAAACCATGAGTGAGCCCCCATTGAAAAAGCTGCCTTGAACATGATTGTTTTAAGCAAAGAGGCAAGAGATTGTGCAAAAGTGAGAGGGACTATGCCAGCCAGATAATCCAGATTGCATCGATGTGGAAAATGTGGGCAAGAGAATGGGACAAACAGATGCCCTATATACGGTCAAAGATGCTGAACATTTTACAAGAATACGACTGCAAAGCAAAATGCAAAAGTGCATGTAGTCGAGGAAGAGACTAGAAGTGAAAGTAAGAATGCTTTTACTGTTGAAGCACTAACCAGTACAGTCAGGGACGATGACTGGAAAGTGCACTTTAAGCATTAATGGGAAAACTGTGACTTTCAAACTGGACACTGGAGCTCAATGTAATGTTATGTCTATGTGCATGTACCAAACTGTATCCAGAGAGCCTATTCAAAAATCAAAGCATGCCTTGTTTCTTATTCTGGCCATCAAGTGAATGTGTAGAGAAAAAGTTGTACTGGCTGTGGGATTCAAAATCAGCATCTTATAGTCACGTTCCAAGTTGTTGATGCCAATGTAATGCCTGTACTGGGACTGTCTACATGTTTAGAGATAAAAATTGTCAAGAAGTTGCAGTTAATGCACAGAACGATTTGACTGGAGAATACTGTCTGAGTTTACTGACATCTTTCAGGAGCTGGGGTGTCTCGAGGAGAACACCACATTAAGATAGACAAGTCAGTTAGTCCATTGATGCATCTGCGAGAAAATACCATCTGCCTTAAAAAATAGGTTAAGGCTGAGATGGACAATATGGAGAAGCTGGTGTTCTCGAAAAGCCGAGAGTCCGATAAGCTGGATTAATTCAATGGTGGTAACAGAGAAGCCTAATAAGGCGAGAACATGCAGTGACCCCGAGATTTGAATACGGCTATCAAGAGAGAGCACTATCCTGTAAATACTGTAGAAGAGGTAGCCTCAAGGCTACCTGGCACCAAAATCATTTCAGTGCTTGATGCAGGTCACACATTTTGACAAATCAAACTGATGGGCCTAGCTCCAAACTAGTGACATTAACTCACCATTTGGGTGTTATAAATTCAAAGAATGCAGTTTGAATATACTCCGCTCCAGAAGTGTTTCAGAGAAAACATCTCAACTATCTGAAGGCCTAGAAGGTGTAGAGACTTACATGGATGATATATTGATTTGGGGATCATATTTGCAAGAACATAATGCATGATTACAAAAGTGTTGCAGAGAGTGCGAGAGTGCCACCTGATGTTGAACTAGTGGCTCACTGCACAGTGACACCATAACAGCGAAACCCGAAAAATACCTTTATAGTGAAAGTCACCGTAATGATCTGGGTTTCACTGATGTGGCCTCTCCTATGTTCTGCCTTCCCAAAACAACTCCAACCTGGAGTTGATGATATAGAATTGGAAGGGTGCAGGGGATCTTCATTTTGGATGGCACAATACCACATGTCAGCATTGTGCTGTTGCTGTAGGGATGTCAGCAGATTTGCAGTCGACTAACAGTGGTGTCCATGTTGAACTTGAAAAAATCAAAGACTGGCTGAAAGAACTTCCTTATATTGGGCACATATTGACCCACAGCGGACTAGCAGTAGACCCATAGAAAATTAAGGCTGTGGTGGACATGCCCACACCCAAGGCAGTTACCAAATTACAGAGGTTTTTGCAGATGGTTAACTACTTAGCCAAATTCGTTCCCAACTTGTCAACTCTGAACAAACCTTTAGGGAGTTATTGGAAAGGAAATGGCATGGCACTGGAACTCTAGACATGAACAGGTCTTTCATGAACTAAAGAGAGCCATCATCCCAACCCCCGGTGCTAGCCTTCTATGACCTTCACAAGCCAGTGGTCCTGTCGATGCTTCCTCTGAAGGATGTGGAGTATGTCTATTGCAAGCCAACAGATATGTCACATTTGCTTTGAGATCTCTTACCAAACAGTGAAAACTATGCACAAACAGAAAAGAAATGCTGGCTATTGTATATGGCTGTACTAAGTTTCACCAATACATAATATGACAAACAGAAAGTGGTTGTACAGACTGACCACAAGCCCTTAGAAACTTGTTCAAGAAACCCTGCACATTGCCTCACCTCAAATACAGAGACTAATGCTTAAACTACAGAAATATGATTTGCAAGTTATGTACATGCAGGAAGAAAAATGACTCACCATAGTAATGCTTGTTTCTTCCCAGTGATACGTAGGTATCTGAGAACTCTTGCAGTGACTCTTTAAGACTGAACTGCCAAGAGAGAATGGAATACATGCAAATGATGGAACTCTTTGCCCGTGACAACTTTTTAAATGCTGCCTTGAACTAACTGCCTTAGTTCTAAACCCTCAGATTTCCTGGACACCTGGAAAGACAGTCCCCAAGGACTAAGTATATTTAATAATAACAATAATAATGATAATCATAGCCTTAACCCCAAATAAACCCTCCAACTGGAGGGTAAAACATTAAGAGGTACCACAAAAATGTCAGAATCACTTGAAAAAGGGGGAAACCACTGTGAACATAGTTAGAAAGACAGTGCCAGGAAGTGGCACTGCATTCTCTGAGTCACACAGTATTTAGGAGTGCAGAGGCTACTGGTTCTAGAAGGATGAGGATGGGGAGTTTTGAATACCAGAGTATCACTGAAGAAACAACATTACTGTGGTGAGTAATTTTTCTTCTAACCCCAGTAATACTCAGGTATTCATAACTCTAGTAGACTAAGAAGCAGTACCATTGGAGGTGGGCACAGAACCTACTCTGGAAACACTCTGCAGGACTGTTGTACCAAATCTGGCATCACCATTGGACTGGATGTCCAGTTTGTATTGCTTTGTAAAGGTGTGTACTGTTTTCCAGGTAGATGCTTTACAAATGTCACTAATGGAACGCCCTGGCACCTGCTATGGTAGCAGCTGTGCCTCTTGTGGAATGGGCCCTCAATCCTTCTTAGTTCCTTTCCAGCCTTAGTGTAACAAACTGGAAACACTGTACTATCCAACGAGAAACTGACCTTTTGATGCCGGGTTACTGTTTCACATCTCCATAAGCCAGGAACAGCTTCTTTCTGTCCTGCCTATAGTCCTCAATAGCTAACATATAGTAGCTAAGAGCTCTCTTGACATCCAGACTGTGGAGTCTCCTTTCACTAGAAGTAGAGTGCTCAGTGAAAAGACAGGTAGGGTAATGGTTTGTATCAAGTGGAAATCAGAAACCACTTTAGGACAAATTTCTGTTCATTCTCAGGACCACCTTGTCCCTGTGGAATGAAATGTAGTCCTGTTCAATGCAGAGAGCCTGGAGCTCACTGATTCTTCTTGCAGAAGTCACTGCCACTAGGAAAACTGTTTTCCATGTGACATGTTTCAAATGAGCAAAGACAAGGGCTCGAAGGAGGCCCCATGAGCTTAGCTATGAACACATTTAGGTCCCATTCTGGCACGGTTCCCTGTGAGGGAATGCAAATGGGCCAGACCCTTAAAGAACCTTTTGAAGATAGGATCTGAAGCCATTGAAACATTCAGTCCAGCTGATATGTAAACAGATGCTGCAGCTAGTTGGACCTTGAGGGTGCTAGACTGCAAGCCCAGTGAATGTAAATAGGTAAGATAGTCAGACACAGCTGGGTCGCCAGCACGTGCTGGTACCAGTTCCCTGGTTGAACACCAAACAGAAAACATTTTCCATTTTGAGTACAGGTTTTCTTAGTGGAGGCTTCCTGTAACCACTAAAATGTCCAAGACACTTTCAGAAAGATGCAAGCCTGCATATTCTAGGTCCTCAAAAGCCATGCCTTGAGCCTGAGTGACCTGAGGTTCAGGTACAGGAGCCTCCCTGGTTGGAGGTTAGCAGACTATGCCTCTGAGGAAGGTGTATTGGCTTGGCCACAGACATGGAGAGCAGCAGAGAGTACCATGGCTGTCTGGCCTAGTCTGGTGCTATCAAGATCACTGATGCTGACTGGGACCTGAGCTTGAGCAATGCCCTATATACCAGAGGGAATGGAGGAAAAGCATACAGGTGCTTCTCTGACCAGTTTCGAGCTAGAGCATCCAGGGGACTGTTCCCCGAGCTGGTGGTCTGCAACAGTATTGTGGCAGGTAGTGGTTCTGGTGGGATGCAAACAAGTCTATCTCTGAGTGCCCCACCTCCAGAAAATCACTTCCACCACTTGCCTGTTCAGGGTCCATTCATGATGGGCTTGGTTGATTCCGCTCAGAGCATCTGCAAGAGTATTGTCTTTTCTCTCAGATGGATTGTATTTTTTTTTATTATTTGAGTCTAGGATTACGAGTACATTTGAGCCGAGGCTCTTTTACAAAGGTTCCAGGTCAGTAGAAGTACAATACAAAAATCAGGACAATTAACTGACAAAGGCAGGATAACAGGCTAACAATCAGTTCTTAGAGCGTGCATACATACATTTTGATTAAACTGATGCAAGGGCATTTTCAGGGAACAGTGTTACAAGACAGGAAGGACACAATCGATGAGAGTAGCCAGAGGCACTGTCAGATCGCATAGAGAACTGCAGGTGGAGGAGGGGGCACAGGGAAGGAAGGGAGAGAGGGCAAGAGAAGGAGTGTGTGGTGGGATAAGGGTAGAAGAAATAAGTGCTAAGTTGGGACAGCTGTGACAGAGGATATGGCAATGGTAGGAGGGGTGATTAAAGGAGACAGTCACAGTTGCTAGAGGCAGAGGAGTAGTCGGAGCTTGGATTCGAAAGGGCCAAGCTTGGGTAGGGAGGAGATGTCCCTGCTGAGACCATTTATCCAGCTAAGGGCCCTATGAGCAAAAGATCTTAGACCCTGAGTGGTACAGCAGTGAGGGACCTGCAGAAGTTGCTATTCACAGCCCCTAGTGTGGCGAGGATTATGAGTGGGGTAAAGGAGAGCTTGGACTCCTGGGGTGCTTAGCCCAGGGTTATTTTCTTTGCCATAATGCAGGTTTGGCACTTTATGTGTTTGAGAGTTGTAGCCAGCTAGTTTGAGCATAGAGGTCACACATGTGAGTGAGATGGTGGCTTCCAGTGATGAGCCGACAAGCTTTGTTGAGAGCCGTGGCTATATGTCTGAGGGCAGTTACAGTAGCAGAGCCGTGAACTATCAGGCCATAGTCAAGTATGGAGACAACAGAGCTCTGAATAGTGACCTTAGCTTCTGGGTTGAGGAATTGCCTGTGCCTTTACAGTAGCCCAATGTGAGTATTGGCTGCTTTGGCAACGCTTATCAATGTGTGCACCATAAGATAGGTTACAGTCAGTTGAGACTCCGAGATATTTAAAGGATTGTACCTGTTCGAGGGTAGCTCCAAGGCAGTTAGTGATGGTCAGGGGTGTAGCCTATGCTTGCTAAAGAGCTGAAAAGCACTGCCTTGTTTTTTTTTTATAGTTGAGGACCAGTTTATGTTTCCTAAACCAGTAGCTTGTAAGGAAACTCCCAGAGTATACCAGACTCCAGATTTTCATAGCTTCTGTGCAGAGAGGACTTGACCTTGTAACTCCCTGCTTGTTTATGTAGTACATAGTGGTGGTATTGTCCATCCTGACTTGTACCACCTTTCCCCTGTACTAGTGCTGTAAAGGCCTTTAGTGCCAGAAACACTGTTCTGAGTTCCAGCAGGTTTATGTGCTGGAGTGACTCTGCACTTGATCAGTGCCCTGGGTCGTATGGTCCCCAAATGGGTGCCCCACCCAGTAAAGATGTATCTGTTGTGAGAACAACTGATTGGGGACTCCTGCTGAAAGGGAACCCTTCTCTTACATTGGTTTCTCTTTCCACCACTGAAGTGCCCGTAATAAGGTTTTTGTTACTGGGATCAGCTTTGAGAGAGATCTCTCTCTGACACCAGTGTGCCTTGAGGTGGAACTGGATGTCCCTCATTTGGAACCTGGAACCTAGGACTGTGCCTGTGGCTGCAGCCATGTGGCCCAGGAGCTGAAAGAACTGCCTTGCAGTTTTTGGCATGGCAGCCTGAATGCGATCAGCTGGATACTTCTTACCTGTCTAAGGCAGATAGGCCTGCCTTGCAGGGTGCTGATCTCTGCCCCTATGAACTGCAGCACTTGTGCAGGTAGAAGGACAGATTTTTTTGGTTTATTCAGAAACCCCAGGGACTCCAGAAGCCTCTGGGTGACCTGCAGGTACTGTCTGACTTGCTGCAGTGATTTTCCTACCACCAGCCAGTCATCCAACTATGGGAACACTGTGACACCTTGCCTTCGAGGTGTGCCACAACCACTGCCTAGCACTTTGTGAACACTCTTGGGCTGAAGTGAGACCGGATGGCAGGATTGAGAATTGTAGTGACCTGATGGGAGTCTGAACCTGAGGTATTTTCTGTGAGACTCCCTTATGGGGATGTGGAAATAAGCATCTTTAGGTCCAGTGGTGCCAACCAGTTTCCTTTTGGAGTGTTGAAGAATCAATGCCAATGTTACCATTTTGAGCTTTGGCTTTGTCAAATACTTGTTTAGCACCCTGAGATCTAAGATAGGCCGCCACTCCCCATTTTATTTTATGGTAAGAAAATACCTTGAGTAAAACCACTTTCCTTTCTGCTGAGCTGGGACAGGCTCCACTGCCTTGGACAGTAGCAGGTTTCGATCTCCTCTCCAGCAGCTTCATTTCTGCGGGAGGATGGTCTGAATACTCTGGTTATCAGAATAGGAAGGGATTTGAAACTCAGAGACAGTCCCTGACTCAATACCTCCAGGACCCACTTGTCTGTGGTGATTTCTTGCCGAGCCTGGAGGTAATGAGCCAGCCTTTGTGTAAAGCCTTTGTAAAGCAAATCAATAAAACACAACGAAGGAAAAACGCTATGGTTCACAAAAGAGGTGGCAGGGAAGGTTAAGGAGAAAAGGACAGCATTCAGGAAATATACAGAAACACAGAAGGAGCAGGACAGAGAACTTTATCAGTTAAAGCAGAAAGAGGCTGGGAAGGCAGTCAGAATAGCAAAGGCCCAAACCGAGGAAAGGATAGCCAATTCTGTTAAGAAGGGGATAAGACCTTTATAGGTACATTAGGGAGCGAAGAAAGACCAAAGGAGGGATACTGAAGCTTAATAAAGGGAGGGAATGTGGGTAGAGGGTGACAGTGAAAAGCAGGGATACTGAACGAATATTTCTGCTCAGTATTCACAAAGGAAGAGGAGGGGAGTTACCTAAACCAAACAAGAGAAACACTCTGAAGACGGGGTCGATACCAGTCCATTTACAGAAGAAAGGGTTCTGAAAGAACTCGTAAAACTGAAGGTGGACAAAGCAATGGGGCCTGATGGGATTCACCCAAGAATTCTAAAAGAACTAAGGTAGAACTAATGACACCGCTGACTACTTTAACAAATCGGGAGGATGGGGTGGTACCTGAGGACTGGAGGAGAGTGGATGTGATTCCTCTTCACAAAACTGGGAGCAGGACAGAGGCAGGAAACTACAGACCAGTTAGTTTGACCTCAGTGGTAGGGAAAATGATGGAATCACTTCGAAGGAAATAATTGTTGAGTACCTAGAGGCCAGTGGGGCACAGGACCCAAGGCAGCATGGATTCACGATGGGAAGGTCGTGTCAGACGAATCTAATAGATTTCTTTGACTGGGTGACCAATGTAGTAGACCAGGGAGGGGCTGTGGACATGGCTTACCTAGATTTTAGCAAGGCATTTGATACAGTCCCACACAAAAGATTAGTACACAAGATAGCCAGCCTTGGAGTGGGTCCCAAGGTGGTAGCCTGGATAAAAATTGGCTAGACAACAGGACGCAAAGGGTAGTAGTAAATGGAGTACACAGTGAAGAAAGGAGGGTTACTAGCGGGCAACCGCAGGGTTCAGTACTGGGACCGGTCCTTTTAATGTCTTTATAAGTGACATTGCAGAGGAACTGGAAGGAAAAGTATGTCTCTTTGCAGATGACACAAAGATCTGCAACAGGGTTGATACACAAGATGGAGTGGAAAGGATGAGAAGGGACTTGGCAAGGTTGGAGGAATGGTCAAATGTATGGCAGCTCAGATTCAATGCAAAGAAGTGCAAGGTAATGCACATGGGAAACAAAACCCAGGGGAAGCGTACACAATGGGGGGGTGAGATACTGACAACAGTAAAAATAGAAAGGGACCTGGGGTAATTATATCAGATGACCTAAAGGTGGGCAAGCAATGTGAGAAGGCAATAAGGAAGGCTGGGGGATACTGGGATGCATAGGAAGAGGCATCAATAGTAGAAAACAGGAAGTTGTTATCCTCTGTACAGACAGTTGGTGAGACCCCATCTGAGTACTGTGTGCAGTTCTGGAGACCCCATCTCAAGAAAGACATAGACAGAGTGGGGCTGTCCAGAGGAGGGCAACCAAAATGGTGCAGTGTCTGCATCAGAAGACATACCTAAGAAAGACTAAAGGAGCTAATATGTATACTCTTGAGGAAAGAAGGAGAGAGGGACATAATAGAAACTTTCAAGTATCTCAAGGAATTAACAAAGTCCAAGAGGGTAGCATCTTCCAGAAAAAGAGATGTGCAAGAACAAGGGCCACAATTTGAAGATAGAGGGGACGGCTCAGGGTAATGTGAGGAAGTATTTTTCACTGAGAGGGTTGTGGATGCATGGAACAGCCTCCTGAGGAGGTCGTGGAGTCAAGAACAGTGGGGACTTCAAGAATGCATGGGACAGGCATAAGGCAGTCCTAGTGGGGGTAAGAGGAAGTAAGCTGTTGGTTAACTAGGATCTGCAGCTTATCTGTTAGGTAGGAAAATGGGCAGACTAGGTGGGCCAAGAGGTCCTTATCTGCCGTCAAATTCTATGTTTCTATGTTTCCTCTGACAGGTAGAGAGGAGGCAGCCTGAGAAAACACGTCAGGGTGTTTGTTTACTCTGGGATACTGCTGGTATTGGGGTGCAGCCACTGCCTGGAAAAAGGGCCTGTTATGATAGGACCTGCCCCTGCCTCCCTCCCATAGGGCCTGGTGGATGGGGATGCCTTATCTTTGGCTGAATTGCTCTTGAAGGTGGCTTTGTACTCGCCACCCTTCTTCATACTAAGTCACTACTCTGTTACCAAAAGGGAATTTCATTTCATTTTATTTTGGTAACCGAGTAAAGCAACTGGGCCACATGGCCTTTACAGGCTTGACCCAGTAAGGTCTGGAGACACTATATTCACAATACAACCGAAATAAGTAACAATAATGAAACCGAGTACAATAATACTATATATGCAAAGAATAACATCCATGCTGTGAAATAAAAGACACGTCAGCAAATCAGGAAAAATACAAGCTGATACAGCATAGTAAAATCATATGCAAATACATACAGACCTAGAATAAAGCTCTTTTTTAAAGTTGTCCTAAACTGATTGAAACTTGAAACATTTTGCATTTCAACAGATAATTAATTCCAAGTTTTACTGTGCTTTGTTTGAAAGATTTTTGATATTTAGAGGTTTTGCAACTCGAACTGTCAGATAAACTGAATTTTGGGATTGCAAATTTCTGGATAAGGCTCTCCGTTGAAAAAATGATGCAGTGGATTAGGTCCTGTTCAATAAATTGTTTTATATACAAAACAAGATTTCTGTAATATATCTCTATAATCCAGGATAACCACCCCAGCCTGTTATACAGGCTGCAGTGGTGTTTCCTGGACTTTGCCCTAAGGGTGAATCTACAGATAGAATTGTACAAAATAATTCTTTGATGCCTAACCTTCTCTGAGACACCTCCTCAGATTAAGCTTCTATAATCTAATATAGCATCAAACAGGCTATGGCAATAGCCCTCCTGGTCTCACTGGTTAAATAATCCCTAACAACATAAAGGACCCCTAGTTTCCTATGTAGCTGCTTGGTTACATCATCAAAATGAATTTGAAAACCCAAATCACTATCCAAAGTCACTCTAACTATTTAAAATCAGAAACAACGTCAATCGTAGTACTGTCCCTTGCTGTAATAGTGAAGGCTTCCTCTAACTTTCTGGACTTTGAAGAGGAGCAGAACATTTCCTTTTTTTTCTGATTTAAAACAAGTCTACGGTCCTTTAAACATCATGTCAATTTGTTATACTCCTTATTCAGATTTTCCTGAAGCATATCAATATTTTTATCTGCAACGTAACATAACGTCCATCTGCATATAAAACAACAGATTACTCAGTGCAAATGACAGCAGTCCATTTAAAAATTAAAAACAATAATGAACCCAGAACTGAGCCCTGGGCACCCTCAGAATCCACCCCGGTCAGACAGTATTCCATTAACACGGACCTGTTGTACCCTATCAGTTAAATAACTCAGGAACCAATGCACCATGAGGTCCCCAAAGCCCAACTCCCTAAATTTAGTCTCCATTAAAGGGTGGTCCACAAGATCGAAGGCCTTGGTCAGGTCCACTATCACCACACACACACACACACACACTTCCTTATACATATTTTCATGCCGATCACTCATGTACCTGACTCAAGGTCACATCGTGCCACATCCCTCGCAAAATCCATGCTGAGCCGACGACAACAATCCATACTTATTCAGATGTTCCACAATCTTACAGTGCAGCAATCTTTCTTGTATTTTACCTCCCAAGGACAATTAGGAAATTGGTTGATAATTGGTAGGTAAGTTTGCTGGATGCCCTTAAATACTGGGAAACTACTGTTTTTCCATATATTTGGAACAATACCTGTGCTTATGGACATATTAAATATAACTTGCAGAGGATAAGCAATTTCTCTTGCAACATACTTTAATGTTTTTAATCTAAATTGTGAGGCCCTGGGCCCTCTGATTCATCTAACCCAATTAACTCAGAGTATACATCCTCCCAAGCAATTTCAAAGTAGAATTTTGGTAAAGGCATAGTTAAATTAGAACTGTCAGATTTTCTAGAACCACCAAAATCCTGTATATATTCTGACAGGCTAATAAATGTTTTGTTAAAATGGTCAGCCATGTCCTTACTGTCAGTCATTTCTTGGTCATTGTGACATGGTGGAATAGGACCCTGTCCCAGTTGTTATGGAGAAAGTGTTTAAATGCAAGGATCTGTTCTTTCCTTTCCTTTCCTGTCTCTTCTCTGTCTGGTTGCGAACCAAATTTTCCTGTGAGACGTCAGACCTGATCACACCGAACAGTCTCGCAATCCTTTGCCTCTCACTATCTCTCAGTCCTCTTGCTGTCCGTTTTCCTCCCTTGCATTTCTGCCAATATAAAAATATGTGCAAATCACTGTATGGAAATGTAACTGATATTGAGACTCCTTGTGTTTAGAAAATATATAGTGTTACTGCTGAAATGTATATAATTATATTTTGAGGTGACTGCAAAAAGCTATAAACTCAAGGAGTTACCCAAGTGCAAATGTTTGAGCCTTTTGCAAGAGCTGTGAAAAAAGGGCTCAGCTAAGGGTCACTCTGTTCCTGCCTTGCACCTGCCTGAAATATACATGAACAGAACACTGTGGAAGAAGCAGGATGCTTGCTTGCTGTTAGGGTTGTAAGGACTTATAAGGGAGCCAAGCTGCAACTGCTGAAAATGAAAAAAAGCGACACAGAGACTGAAGGAAAACTCTATTTTATTTTGCCTTTGTAAATAGTTACACTGAACAAGTTTATTTTTATGTTACTGCTACTGTAAATAAATATGTTGGTGAATCTTACTTACCTGCTCCTGGTTCTTCCTATGCTTCCTGGCCTGTACCACAAAGACAGATGGTGTCAGCCTAAGTGGGATTTACACTGCACACTCTATATAAGAGTTTTGTGTATGAGTACTGCACCTAGTACCACGGAAGCATACAGAAAGGTATGGATCCTGCAGCAGCAATTCCAGGAGTGGTTACCAGGAGAAAGGCAGCCAAACTAGCACAGACAGAAGTCCAGTCTGAGATTGTACAGCCAGCACAAGTTTTGGAAAAAGAACAGGCAGTGACAGAACCTGAAAGCCTGATGTACTTTTTTCAAATGGGCTATAAAACAAAAAGAGACGGAGAAGCAGAGCAAAAAAAGAGATTCAATGTTTAGACGCACAGAGGAGAGAAGAGATACAGCAACAGGAGCAGCAGATGAGAGAAGAGATGCAGTGACAGGAGCAGTGATGGCTGGATGCCTTGAAGCTATCAAAGGCAGAGGATCTGGCACACATCCAGATAAGCAACAAACACAAGCAATTTAAAAGCCATTAAACTTGCAAAGTTGTGCCCTTCGGATGATATAGAGGCATACCTGAAAACTTTAGAAAGAGTTGCTACAGCCTGCCAATGACTAAAGCAGCAATGGATAATCAGATTGGTACCCTATCTGACAGGAAAGCACAACTTGCCTACAGCAATATGGACACTGCACAGTCAGAAAACTATGAGCTGGTGAAAAGCGAAATCCTGAAAAGGTATGACATCTCCGGCGAGATATACAAGCAGAGTTTTCAATCGCTGAGGTACAACTCGGTTGACAATCCTTGAGAAGCCTTCACCTGACTCAGAGAACTTCCGATAAAATGGATCCAACCAGAGAACAAAACAGTCGCACAGATCATCGACACATCTGCCATGGAGCAATTCATCAACATCCTGTCTACAGATGTGCAGCTGTGGTAAAGGAACACCTACCAGAGAATGGGGAAAAGGCTGTTTCTTGGCGAGGACTACCAAATGGCCAGACAGACGCCACAGCAGCAAGGTAACAGCCAAACACTGGTAAGACACTTTTTCCATTTAAACTCCAAGCCTGAAAAGAACTCTGGTGGGTAACAAATCTGGGCCCAAAGACGTTATCTGCTATAACTGTAATAAGCCAGGCCATTTTGCAAGAAACTACCATAGTAAGGAGAGTGGCACTGGAGCAGATTTGTCCTTGGCAACTGGGGCAAGTACTTAACAGATGTCAAGGTGGGAGATAAGACTGTGAAGGGACTCATTGATTCATGAAGCAGACAGACCCTAGTTGATGCTAAAATGCTGGAAAACACTGTGCAAAAATCAGGTACTGGTGTCATCTGCATCCACGGGACACTCAATACTATCCCACCACCCAAGTGACTCTGACCATTAGCGTGTCGCACCAAATGAAAGTGGGGGTAGTACCTAAGTTACCTATATCTGTGATTATTGGAAATTACTTTCCAGGATTTACTGAGTTGATCAGAGGAGGAGTAATCCTGATGTTTCAGCAGCTGTGGTGACAAGAGCTCAGGCAAAGAAAATCTCAGCTGGTGAGGACACCTTTTCCCTTCAGTGATTTTGATTCTGACTTGTTTGAGCACAGCTCCAAGATCCAGAAATCCAAGAAAGAAAGACGATGCCTGAAGAAACTGTGGCAACAAATGACTGATGGACATAAAGGGTTAAAATATGAAACTGCTGAAACTAAATTGTTAACTGATTGTGATTTTCTTTCAGAGCAAGCTAACAATGTTTCTCTCAGGGTTATTTCAAGCAGCTGGCGGTGAAACCAAAACAGGGTGGACCAATGTTTAAAAATGTAACAGGTTACTGTACAGAGTTTGGGTTAAACCTTAGACACAGGAACAGACAGAACAACTGATTGTGCGACAGAAGTACAGAACAGAGTTGTTACAGATAGAATACGATAGTCCTATGGCTGGTCACTCAGGGAGGGATCGCACCCTTGCCAGATTGCTGTATTGATTTTACTGGCCTGGAATTTATGGAGATGTTGCTACCTATTGTCATTCCTGTGCTGAGTGTCAGGAAGTAGCCCCAGTCACTAGAAAAGACAAGATGCTCCTGGTGCCCCTACCCTTAATAGATGTGCCCTTGAGACAATTGCAATGGATGTGGTTGGTCCTTTAGACAAAAGTAAGAAAGGTAATAGATTTATCCTAGTATCATAGGTATCATAGGTATATTCAAGCTATATAGACTTTTTGTCCTTAATGCTTGCCCTTATCTCAATCACAATAGATAGGTACTCTTTCCCTCTGTTCCAAAACTCATCTACGTAGTTTGTTTTTAAAGGTGTCCATAGTTCTATTTGTGACAACCTCTATCGGTGAATTCCATAGGGCAACTACCCTCTGGCTAAACCAATGTTTATGTTTTAACAATTTCCATTTGCCTCGATGTTAGTTGCATTTTATGTCCCCTTGGTTCATATCTGGAGACTTTTAATGTTAATCCTAGTTCTTCCCTTAATTCACTGTCTTGCATGGCCCTATAAAGCATACACATATCTCCTTTCCTTCTGAATTCCAGGAAATACAGGTCTAGCTTTTGTAGCTCTCTTTGTAAGACCTGCCCACCATTCCATCCACTGCCCTTGTTGCCCTTCTTTGAACACCTCAAACCTGTGGATATCTTCCTTTTATAGGGCTATACACCTGTGCACAATACTCCAGGTTTTGTCTCACCAGGGCACTGCAGACTGGTATTAAAACTCTCCTATCCCTACTACCTATGTGTCTTAATATACAGTTTAGTGTTTGGTTTGCATTTTTAGTTATCTTGTTGCAGTGCACACTAAATTTTAAATCTGATGTACAGTAATTATAACTCCTAGGTCTCTTTCTTCAGTTGCAGCTTTGTGTTCAAGTGCTTCCAATTTTGTATGAGGTTTGAATACTACTTTTCACCATATGCATTACAGTGCATTTGTAACCCCTACAAATGGGGGTCTTTAAAGTTCCTCGGAGCTCATGTGTGCTCCCTGCCTGGTTGGTAATCGGCCTAAAGTCACTGGAATGGGGGTCCGGTGGAGTGCTTTATAAGGCCTCCGTATACTGTCCTTTAAGGGCTGCCTTTGCAGTCGGAATGGGTTAAAATGGGAGGGTTCGAGTGTTGTTATGCTCGACTCCGCCCGGCTGCTGAGTAGTGCTCCTTCTGCCATCGCTAATAGTGCAGGGAAGCCCTAATAAAGGATGTAGGTGGGTGCTTGAAATAAGCTGTAAAAATAATGATAATGTAGTTGTTCTAACCTGCTTTGCTTTGCAGCAGAGAGTTTCGATTGCCCCTCCATTTTGGTCCCGAACTGTGCAATTGGACCAATCAGTACCTTGGGATTTTACAGAGTCGAATGGCCAATGGAAGAGCTGTTTGTTTTGAGAAAGGCATTATGGACTATGGCGCTCTTTCTGCACCACTGAGAGCTGGGAGAAGTGACTGGCAGGCTCAACCAGCCAATCGGATCGGGTCGCGCCCGAGTGAAAGGTGCCCAAGCTGTGGAGAGGCAGGAATCGTTGTGGCTAGTGAGGAGCTTCTGTTAGCTTCTGAGCTGGGAAGTGTTCGGCTGGAAGCGCGTGAAGGCCTGAAGCGCCATTTTCCTGCGAGGAGTTCGTTTGAAACCCATCGCCGGGCGGGTCAGAGGAGGCTGTGCTCTTTACAGCTACCCACCAGGCTCGACCTGTAATAGGACTGGAGAACATTGCTGAATTGCGCTCGGTCCCGGGAGGAGTAAAAAAGCTGCCATTGCAGAGCTGGAGTGACTGTGAACGCTGAAGAGCCTGGGAGCAGCTGCCTGGTGTGGTACCTTCTGCTATTGCTGTTTGCCATATGAATGTGTGAGTAGCTCAAGTAAATTCTGCTGCAATTAAAGGACTTCTGCTATTGCTGTTTACCATATAAATGTGTACAGAGACTTGTGAGTTCAAGTTAATCTTGCTGCCAGAGAGGGCTTCTGTCTTGATTGAGATAACCATATAAATGTGTAAAGAGACTTGTGAGTTCCAAGTTAATCCTGCTGCCAGAGAGGATTCTGTCTTGATTGAGATAACCATATAAATGTGTAAAGAGACTTGTGAGTTTCAAGTTAATCCTGCTGCCAGAGAGGGTTCTGCCTGGATTGAGATAACCATATAAATGTGTGAGACTTGTGAAGTTCAGGCTCAGCCCTGCTAGTGTTGGGAAGAATCGGGATTGGCTGGAGGTTGTGAGTACTGAGTCAGGGTAGCTCCCTGTTAAGTGTGCAAGCAGTGGTTTCAAATCGATTGCTATACTCTGACTGCCTAATCGAACTTTCTTTCTCTGCTGACTTGCTCAGGATTGCAGCGTTTATCTGTGTTAAGGGCCCCACCCAGCTGCCACGTTTTGGACTAGCCATTAGGGCTTGGGTACCCAGGGATAGTGACTTGTAGGGTTAGGCCTGTGCACAGAGCCATAGGTATATAGCATAGTGTAAGCCAATTAACCTGACCCCCCTTTGTTATCTACCCTTTTAATAAATCAGATTGCTGTGTTATAATTACCATCCTGGCTATTGTGTACATTAATAGTGAACTTCTGCCTGGTGATTGCCATATAACTGTATCTTATTTTACAGGGGTCTCTGGAGTGAGCTGAATTGTATCAGCCCCGGGGTAAGTGCATTGGTGGAAAGAATTGTGGGAAAGCAGGGTGAGTCACTAGTGGGACAAAGGGGTTGCAGTAGCCCAGAGGGCTGTAACCAAGGTAGTCTTACTGGGGCTAACCTCGACCTCTGGGTGGAGGCACCGTCCACCTAATCTGGGCCCCTTACCCCTGCCTCAGAAGGGGCAGAGAGGGGTAGTAGCCCTAAGGGTAGCGCTTCTGGGGTTACACATTTATCCCTGTTTAGTTCCAATTTGCTTTTTCATCCAACTATAGATGGTGTCTAGGCTTTTGTAGAATCAAGATATTCTCAGTTTTGTTTGTAATAGCTCCTACCCTACAGTCATCTGCAAATTTTGTTATCCAGACATCCTGATGTTTTATACTTAGTGATGTTATATAAATATTGAAGAGACATGAGCCCAGTACAGAGCCCTGTGGGACTCCACTGGTCACATGGGCCCACTCTGATGTCTCTCCATGCACTGTCACCTCTGACTTCGTGCACTCAACCAAGCCTCAATCCAGTTAATTATGTTACTGTTTAATTTTAAGTCATTGAGAGAATGTAATAATTCAGTGTGTGGTAACTTATCAAAAGCCTTGAAAAGTCCAAGAACACCACATCCACTGAGTTTCCTCATCCAATGCTTTACTCACTTTCTCGTGAAACAGCAGCAAATTTGTCTGGCATGATCTAGCCTTCCGAATCCATGTTGTAATGGGTCCTGTGAGTTTGTCTGTTTCAAGTGTAGGGAGTATATGTTCTTTTAATGTACTTTCTAATATTTTTCCTAGTACAGAGGTCAGATTCACCAGTCTGTGATCTTCATGTTGTATTCTTGAACCCTTCTTAAAATTGGTACTACTAAGGCCTCCTTCCACCCATGCCACTTCCCTCTATCTAAGGAAACCTGAAAGATATAAGTGAGTGGTGGGGATATACATTCTAATAATTTTGGATTACCCTTGGATGTATTTCATCTGGCCCTTGTGATTTATTTATATTTATTTCTGGAGTTTATCCAGTACATCCTCCTGTTTGATAATAACGTTGCCTGGTACTGAGTCTACTTTATTTCTTTTGAAGCCTATGGTACTTTTGTTAAAACTGAAAAGAAATACTTATTTTGAATATCAGCTGTTTCTTTATTATTCATCGGGTTTCCTCGTTGTCTTTAAAGGGGCCTATGCTATTTGTACTCTTCTTTTGTTGTTAATGTAAGTATAAAAGGTCTTGTATTTGTCTTTCACTTGTGCTGCTAATTTAATCTCATATCCCACTTTTGCTTTTTTAAAAGCCCTTTTACTTTCCTAACTATGTTTGGTATTTGGTTAATATGTATATGTTGTGGCAATGTTTTGTTTTCTGATACCATCTATTTCTTTTTGTTTATTAGTCTCTTTAAACTAGAGTTAAGCCACCCTGGTACTCTTTTTTTTTTTTTATTTCCATATTTTATTTTCCTGAGTATATGTCTTTGTGTTACCCTAATTATTTTCTCTAGCATAATCTCCCACATCTTATTTATAGTTTTGTTATTAAACTCATTTTTCCAATCCCACCATGCCATAATATTCTTCATGGAGGTAAAGTCTCGTCTACTGAAGTTTAATATGCTATTTTTTCCTGTCCCTATTTCCTTTTGCAGGTCTTGAATATTAAAAAATACCGTTCGATGGTCACAATTTCCAAGTGGGCTATCCATCACTACTTCATTTATTGTGTCCCCATGTTAGTTAATATTATGTTGAGGGTATTTTCTGCTCTGTTTTTCCAGTACTATTTGCTTAAGTCACACCTGTGCAAATATATTTAAGAACTATTCTCAGTTCCTGTAGTTCCTATTTGATTTATCCAGTTAACCCCAGGCAGGTTGAAGTCACCCATGAGCAGTACCCTTCTGTTGGATCCATTTTTGTTATAAGTTTTAATATCAACTCATTATCTTCTGCTTTTGAAGAAGGGGGCCTATAAAGTAACCCTAATTTTATTTTAGGTGCATCTTTTGTAGCAATTTTACCCATATCATCTCTAAGCTGTCCTTATCCCTTTGTATTTCTTCGCATTTTATTGTCTTTTCAATATATATGGCTATGCCACCTCCTCTACTGTGCTCCCTAGATAATGAAAATAAACTGAAACCTTGCATGTTTTTGTCCCAGTCGTGCGTCCCTTGCCTACCAGGTTTCAGTTATTAATGCAATCTGTATATTGTTTGTAATCAGTAAATTCTGAAATTCCTCAAATTGCAGGGTGTTAAATAATTGATTAGCAGTTTTTTCTTGGGACTATACTAACTGTACAGAAAGTGTTTATATAGATTTTCTAGAAGTGCTGTGTTTGTTAAACACAGTGAGGCAAGAGCTATACATCTTCACAAAGATTTAGCACTTTAATGAGCAAAACGCTAATCAATTTTAGAGTTAAATAAATCCCGAATTTATTTAGCAGGTTTCTGGCGCTTATCAAGACACCGCTCCATCCCTCCTGAGAATTTGTGTGGTTTACATGTAACTTCTGTTCATGTCGCCACCTTTCCAGCTTAAATGGAATGCATTGATGTCATTAATTTTTTCCCCAGTATTCGTCTCACCAGCTCTATTTAAATGCAATCTGTCTTGTTTGTATAATGTATTTTTACTAAATGTAGTAGCATTATCCATGAAACCAATGCTGTTTTGCTTGCAGTAAGACCTTAACCACCTATTCATCCTATCTATTTTTTTATATCCATATTTTCCATATACCGGAGTATGCCGGAGATGATAATTTCAACCCCTTATTGCTAATCGCTTTTACTACATTTTGTAGTCTTTTAATGGATGTTTCCTGGTTCTCTACATTGTTTGTTCCTATATGTAGTACCACTAGGGGCTCTCAACCTTCCATTAATTCATCTAGTAATTTGTCTCTATTAGCTATTTGAACTCCTGCAAGTGTACTCACTGCTGTGTGCATCTTCCTATCTTGGCATACTATTGAGTCAATGCCCCTTGTGATAGAATCCCTATTACAAGGATATCTCCATCTCTCTCTCTCTCCCATGTATGCTTCATCTTTGAGGTCTATTTGTGTTCTCTCTTTATTTGGTTAGGGGAGTTTGAAGCATACTCATGTTTCTTTTCTTTTACTAACTCAATAGCTTTTCTGTCAAGGAAATTATTTTTGTCAGTATTCTGTTTATTAATTTTATTATTTTTCCCTCAATATTCTCTTTTTTTTCTCCAGGCTTGGATTTAAAATAGCAAACAAATTAGAAGCTGGTGCCCCTTTTCTTGCAGTTTTGTTTCTATACTATATTCCGATTTTCCTCATCTTCACTTTCATCTTCTGCCATCAATGTACTTAACTGTGCTTGATTTGTGACTTCTCTCTAATGTCTTCTGCTACTGTATCTATAAAAGCTTCCAATTCTCCAAATTCTTTATGGACTTCTACCCTTTTGCTGGTGTTCGATTTCAAGTGTTGTGATCAGCATACATTTTCACATATAAAATTCTGATTTATAACGCCTTCAGTGAACATTTTGCATTCAGTGTAGCCCTTATGATTTTTCTTCCTTTTCTCCTTTTGTTGCACCATAGTGAGCTTAGGTTTGGTTTGTTATTTACCAGTCTGCATTTTACCTTCTTTACTTTTTACTCACTCTCTTTCCTGATTTCTTGCCTTTTCTTTCCTGGTGCCCCATGTCCCCAGCAGACATGCACAGATGCATGTGTCTCTGCACACGCCTCACGAGCGCCGATGTGCTCATCCCGCCACTCCATGTGTTCTGATTTAAGCAGGAAGAGAACAGGAAGTGAATGTGCATCACATCCTGTCTCCCGCCTTTACCACAATACAATTTAAAATACACAAGAAATATTTAAAATATCGTGAAAGCATAAAGTACCACCTCATGTGGTGGGTTTGGTATTGATTTGGCTTACACTAAAACAGCTCAGGCATAGTCAAGAGAACAGAAGGTCTGACTGGCGTGCACCACCACCAAGAATATGCAACCCTCCAATATCCCATGCACCTCCTCTAGTGTGTGCAGCTGGTTACTAGGCTATGGCATGTGACCACCCTCCCCAGAGGATGTTCCAACTGTCGGAAAACTTTTAGCTTAGTAGTATGCGACTATGTTACTCGACACCCAGAAGCAGGTCTAATGCGCACTGTTACACCCCCAAAGTTGCAGCAGAGACTGCCAAAATTTTCAGCAGAATGGCATACCCAAAGAAATTATTACTGGTCAGGGTAGTACTTTTGGGCCGTATTACTTAAGCAGCTGTATAGACTACTAGGTATCACTGCCACCTATCACCTCAGGCAGACGGTCTTGTTGAGCTGCTTTTAACCAAACCCTCAAATGCATGTTAAAAAGGTTTGTAAACGGGAAGAGAAAGACTGGGACCAATACTTGCTTCACCTACTTTTTTGCTTACGGAGAAGTGCCACAGGTATCAACAGGGTTTACACCATTTGAAATGCTGTATGGTAGACAGCCAAGAGGGCCACTGGATGTGATAAAAAAACGTGGGAAGATAACCCCACTCAGAAACAATCTATAACTTCTTATATGTCTGCCCTAAGAAAGAAGCTGGCAAAATATGTTGAAATTACCCATAGTAATCAGGAGAAGCACAAAATCACCAGAAGGTATGTTATGACCATGGGGTAAAAGAAACATTTTGAGCCAGGTGAAAAGGTTTTGCTACTGTTGCCCACAACAGAAAATAAACTGTTAATGAAGTGGCAAGGGCCATATAAGGTTCTTTGACATACTGACACTGTTAACTACGAGACTGAAACCCCTGACATGAAAAATCCTACTAAGATATACCATGTTAACCTCCTCAAGAAATGGGTTGAAAAATGCCAAAAGCTGCTTTGCTGGTTTTAGCAGAAACCGATAAGGAAGATACTGATGTAGCTTATGATAGACTGGAACAAAAAGTAACTGCTTATTCTGTAAGAGGTGAATGTTTCCTTAACCTCAGAACAAACTGCAGACATTCGTAATGTGCTAAATATATTTAAAAGTATTTTTACCACGGTACCAGGCCGAGCAAAGGGTTAAGCACATAATAGTGACAAGGAATGCTCGCCCTATTAGGCAAAAGACATACAGATTGCCAGAGCAGTTAAGAGCTGATGTGGTTAAGGAAATACAAAAATGAAAGAACTGGGTGTCACAGAGGAGTCGAGGGCTTGTCATCTCCAATGGTAATTGTAAACAAAAAAGAAGGGGGTGTTAGAGTCTGCCTTGATTTTAGGAAATTTAATCAAGTGTCAGAATTTGACAGTTATCCTATGCCCAGAATAGATGATTTGGTGGACAGACTGGGGAGTGCAAAGCATATCAGTACCCTGAACCTCACCAAGGATTACTGGCAAATCCCTTTAGCTAAAGAATCCAGAGCCAAAACTGCATTTGCCACTGCTGTTGGATTTATCAGTTCACCACCATGCCATTTGGTTTACATGGTGACCAGCTACATTCCAATGGTACATGGATGTCATCTTATCCCTCACACTGGTTATTGTGCTGCATACCTGGATGATGTTGTGGTGTATAGTCCAGACTGGAAAAGTCACCTGAAACACCTACTAGTAGTTATCTAAGCTATAAAAATACAGGTCTGACCTACTAATCCTACCAAATGTGCACTGGGCATGCAGGAAACCAGATAATTTGGGCTGTGTTGGGAAATGGAGAAGTTAAGCCAGAGGTTTCTAAAACAGAAGCTGTAGCTAACAGCCCTGTTCCTAAAACAAAGAAGCATGTCAGGTCATTTTAGGGCTGGCTGGTTATTATCAGAGATTTGTTCCCAACTTTGCTGAGTTAGCTACTCCCCTCACTGAACTTAAGAAAAATGTTACCTAAATAATGTGAAATGGACCCCAGAGTGAGTGAAGCTTTTCAAGCCATTAAGGCGTGCATTATGTTCAGCCCCTGTTTTAAGAAGCCCAGACTGTGAGAAACCATTATGCTACAAACAGATGCATCAGAGGTAGGCCCAGGTGAAGTACTGAATCAAAATATAGATGGGACAGAACATCCTATTCTTTACATAAGTAGGAAGTTGCATGACAGAGAGAAAAGGTACTCCACTATCGAAAAGAAACGTTTAGCAGCAAAGTGGGCCATGCAGTCCCTTAAGTTTTATTTATTAGAACTGACTCTGTTCTTGTAACAGATCACAATCCTCTCTGTTGGCTTAACCAAATGAAGGATAAAATTCCAGAATCACAAGGTGGTACCTGGAATTACAGCCATTTAAATACATTGTGATACACAAATCTGGTAATGAGAACAGCAATGCTGATTTTCTGTCAGGACATCGATCAGGAATTGAGCATTCTGATGGTTGAAAACAAATGAATCGGTTCAAACTTTACTGCTCGCTGTACTGTTATTGAAAAAATGAATAATGGACGTGCTTAATTCCGGAAAGCAGCAAATGTTATTAGAGAATAGAAAGTTTTGGAAACCTGTTTAATAAAGCAGGTTTCTTAAGGAGGGGGGTGTATGTGACAGGGTGGAATAGGACCCTGTCCCAGTTGTTATGGAGAAAGTGTTTAAATGCAAGGATCTGTTCTTTCCTTTCCTGTCTCTTCTCTGTCTGGTTGTGCAACCAAATTTTCCTAAGTGACGCGGACTTGATCACCCCAAACAGTTTCGCAATCCTTTGCCTCTCACTATCTCTCAGTCCTCTCTTGCTGTCTGTTTTTCCTCCCTTGCATATCTGCTAATATAAAATATGTGCAAATCACTGTATGGAAATGTAACTGATATTGAGATCCCTTGTGTTTAGAAAATATATAGTGTTGTTGTTATAATTTTTTATTTTATTTTAAATTTGTTAACTGGCAAAGACACTGGGCAAAGCTCTTTTCAGGTCCCGACTGACATTTAACAACAAAGACATTTACAAATAATTTATATACAATTAATTCAAAAAATGACATACTTCAATAGATAATAAATAATGTTTCAATTTAACCTTAAACCCAGTCATGGAACTGATAGATCTGAGAAACAATGGTAAATCATTCCACAGACGAGCATCAGAAAAAAATAAAAGAATGATAGCCATAATTATTCCTATTAAGAGTTGATTTCAATACAATTCCTAAATTAGAGACAAATTAACTTGAAAATCCTTGAATTCTGGTAGATCTGTTAATGGAGAAGAGTCCTTTGAATGAATGTTCTGATGAATCAGGTTACCAAGAGCAAAAGTAAACTTTAAATTGGGAGATAGCCAACCCAAGGAAGAGTATAAAACATAATGATGTGTTAAACAAAGGGACGCCAAGAACAAAGCGACAAACATTGTTATAAGCCACACTCAAAACCCTACCCTCCCTTACTCCCAAACTGTAATACAGAGGAGAAACATATTCAAAGTGGGGCAATAAAGATCCCATAGCAATCATTTTACGAGACTCAGAAGATAGAAAAGCCTTGAATTTATATAACATCCCCAACTTACAATTGTCTTACTGCTTTAACCTGTGGAGAAAACCCAAGCAAGGATCTAAAGAACTCCCAGATACTTGAACTCTTACCTGTTCAAGTAAATCACCAGATCTATCATAAATCTGCAAACAAGGATTCTCCTTAACTGGGGAGTACTTCCAAAAATCATGCACTTGGTCTTTTTACATTCAAGACTATTTGATTTGACAGTAACCAAGAACCAAGTGAATCAAAATCACTCTGTAACCCTTCATTAACAGTTTGAATTGACTGACCCTGATTATATAAAATTAAGTCATCAGCATAAAGAAGACAATGACTCTTGGTATAAATAGAAGAGACTTGGTTTATAAATAAGGAGAACAACAGGGTCCAAGTATGGACCCCTGGGGACTCCACAAGAAGTAAGATGCAAGTCAGAGAGGACTGGTTCAATGGAAACACACTGGGATCTCCCTACCAAAAATTCTTTAAGAAAGTAACTACCATGTCAGAAATACCCAAACTCACTAATTTCTGACAGAGTAAGTAATGATTTATTAAATCAAAAGCCTGGGTCAGGTCCATGAACATCGCCTCCATAAAAGACCTCTGTCACATCCCTGGAGGATGGCATTCGTGAACCTGACCACAGCCATGCCTGTTCCCCTACCCTTTCCAAAACCATGCTGCTCAGAACATTCCAGAAAATCTGTTAGTTGGTTTACCACCATTTCTAAGATCTTAATTAATGGATTTAGAAAAGAAATAGGTGGAAACCCTGCAGAAACAGCATTAGCCTTTTTTGGGATAGGCACCACCCTCACAACCTTCCAAGCAGAGAAACACCCCAGTTGTTAAACACAAAGTAAATAATGAACAAAGGGGGCATCTATAAAAGGTGCTACCATCTTTATGAACCTCGGATCCAACCTATCCCCACAGTTATCGAACTTGTTGGGTAATTGACTTAAGAGTTTTGACACTTCAGATGAAGTTATACTACTAATGAAAACTTGGGAAAAATACCAGTTGAATCAAAACATTTGTGTCTTCAGATATCAAATCACAATTACCTTTACTACAATCAGAAACAGGGAGACCAGAAGAAAAACAGAAATATTTGTAAATGCATCATTTAATAGATTGGCCATGAAAGGATTGGTTACCATGCCACTAGGGGAACTAAGAGAGAAACTGTTGCTCCTTCCTTAGGGACAACAAAGAATTTACTGTGTCCCAAAACTCTTTGAATTAGAAGAAGCTGCCTGTATCCTGTGTCAGTAACACTCAATTTTTGCCCTGTTTTATTTTATTGCAAGCCAAATTCCTCGAAATCTATATGCCTGTAACAAAGCTATAGTGGGTGTTTGCTTATAGGCTTTCCAATCCTCTTTTTCTGTTTAAGCAGATTTTAACATCATGTATAAACCACCCATTTTCCACCACCCCTCACCCATAGTTTATGTAAGGGATTAACTTATCTTGTACTTCTATTAATTGCTGGCAAAAAGTCAGCGGCACAATCTGTCAGATACATTCAAGAAATGACTAATCCAAGGCTTGCATTTTGGACACACTAACTCAAGAGAAACCCTTTGAAATTACGAAATTTTATTATTTGGGAAGGTAACTTAATCTGTTTAAAATTGAGTAAACCAAATATGGCCTGGTGGTCACTTACTGAGTAACCAGAACCCCATAATAATAGCACGTCGCTCTTGTTAGTAACAATCCAGTCGAGAATCAAATGATTTTCTGATACAAAATTTAGCCTTGTAGGCTCTGTGATTAGTTGAAACTAATTATAGGAATGTCATCAATTCATAACCAAGAGCATCAGCTTTGCCCAATTCAAATTAACAACCCCTAATAAAACAAAATCCCTATTCAAAATCCTCATTGTAATAATAGATTTACCACAGGGATCATATAAACATCCGATAACCACATGTTTAACCCTCAAGCAAATTTAATAATAACCAGTCATTTTGCAATTCAAAATTCTGACTAGAGAGCAACAAAGAAACTTCTAAGTGGTCCAAACAGTAAACTGCTACCCCCCAGCCGACATTTTGCCCTTACGATCTACCTGAAGTAATTTATACCCAGGATCACACAGACATTATCAGCAATAGACGGCTTTAACCAGAACTCAGAAATCAGTACCATATCGGGTTTATATAAGGCTGAAAGGGCCTCAGTATAGGCCAATTTGGAAGCAAACTGCTGGTATTGAGATGAAGAAGCTTAAAACCACGAGTCTGTCAATCCAGTTCAAGGATCCTAAATTCGATGGACCAGGATTTGCTTCAATATCTCTTGCCAGAGTTAGCAAAAGTAACACAAATACCAGTTTTTGAATTGACCATAAACACATCATTACACATAAGCAAATGGGATATGAAAACCATACTAAGATATACCCTAAACTACATAAGGAAAATTTTTCTGAGCATAGTAAACAGGCAACATTAGACCCTCCCTTGTGTACTAGCAAATGTGGCACAGCAAACTCATTAGAGGAATCTAAAGCTGACACAAATGCCTTATCTCCAGTAACTATCATATTATCACTCAGTACTAAACAACAACCTAATAAGTAGGTCCACAGACACACACTCCTTAGTAGTAACATGTTTACACATGTACCCATTATGCTCGTACTCACACAGGAACAAAGTGACTACATTGTCCTCCTTTTCCTCCCTCGAACTCCCTCAAACTCTGAAGCACTTTACCGCACTTCACCACTGGAGCTGATGGTGCCGCCACTGCAAACGCTGTTGTGTTTAGTAAGCAAGCGTGCTTTAAACCACTCAACCCTCCCACTGGGCTACCACTACCAATGGGGGAGTGGGCGCGCAACAGCAGGACTTGAGGCAGGGAAGTGTGCAAAGCCGTCAGTAACCACGTATAAAACAAGCACTTTAAAATTCCAGCTACACAGATAAACATTCAGCAGCACTTTAAAATTCCAGCTACACAGGTAAACGCACACTTTCAGCAGAATGACAGTCAGCAAGAACAATGGCAATGTGCATGTAAGTTCTCCCACATTCGATACACAGTTCCAGCACTAGACAGCAAAGCGGACTATAAACGGAAACAGTACAGCAGAGTGTTTAACTTCCTTCAATCCTCCGATCACACTCTTGGCTTCCCAGTTGTTACAAGTCAAACAGGTGGCAATACACTGCTCTTCGTCACAACGACCCTCAGGGCAGTGCGGTATATTTTAGTGCAGAATGGAAGCACAACAGATCGAGGAAGCCTGCCACACTCCTCAAACTCTGAAGCGCTTTACCACACTTCACTGCTGGAGCTGATGGTGCCACCGCTGCAAACGCCACTGAGTTTAGTAAGCAAAGTACTTTAAACCACTGCAAAAGCTACTGTAAACTAAATGGCTACCTGAGTGCACATGTCTGAGACTTCTGCACGAGCAGTGAAAAAGGGCCTCAACTAAGGGACACTCTGTTTCTGCCTTGCACCAGCCTGAAATATACAAGAACAGAACACTGTGGAAGAAGCAGGATGCTTGATTAAGAGTGGGGGTTGGAAGGATTTATAAGGAGTGGAGCTGCAATTGCTGAAAAAGAAGAAAAGGGACACAGAGACTGAAGGAAACTCTATTTTATTTTGCCTTTGTAAATAGTTACACTGAACAAGTTCATTTTTTTATGTTACTGCTACTGTAAATAAATATTTTGGTGAATTCTACTGCTCCTGGTTTTTCCTATGTTTTCTGACCTGTGCCTCAATGACAGTCATCTTTTGACAAACTCATGAAATCTCTAATAGTCCTAGGGGCAAGCAAGATATTTATGCTCTGCCAGAATGTTCTTTTGTCTTAGAAATTAGTACACTGTTCATTATTATAGTAATCTACTTTAGCTCTTTTATTTCTCTTTTACACTCATTTCTGAGTTGCCTAAAACGATTCCAGTCCCTTTCAAGTCTGGTTGTCTTATAAATCTAACTGGCAGTATCTCGATTTTTCTTTAAATTAAATAACATCTTATTTAACCATTTGTGCAAGCCCCTCAAACTCTTTTTTTTTTTTTTTTTTTCCTTTTGGGGCCCTTTTATTAAGCATTGATTCAAATTTTGCCTGGAAAGAATCAACAGCCCCATTCACAAAACAAAACAATTTAGCTTCATTCAGTACCATAGTTTCCACAATTCCGAATCTACCCCTGGGTCTTTTATTGTTCCAGGTGCAAAGGGAAATCTATGGCCTTTGTTTGTGTGTCCTGGGTAAAGTTTGTGGCTCTTAGCGGGCAAATCTCCTTTGAGCCACAGTATTGTCTACCCACCTAGCTGCTATATCATTAGTATCAGCAGCCATATGAAACTGATATTTGGCTGCCTCCAAGCCAAATCTAGCAGTTTCTGCAAGATCAGCCGACAAGGGTGATGTGACCTTAACTAAAACAGATTGCCACAGTGACTTTTGGTACTGTGCTGCACAGGCCTGAAAATTAGCCTGTCTGATGGCTAAGGAGGCTGACAAGTATCCCTTCTTGATTATACTGTCAGTTTTCTGGACTCCTCTTCTGGTGGGTGAGAAGCCAGGGCACTTCGGCCTTGTCACAGGCTGCCACCTGCACCACTCCGTGGTCAAGGTGGGAATATACAGGTTGCTCACCTGTAACAGGAGTTCTAGGAATGGTATATGCTGTCCATCCACACTGTCTGGCAGGTTCCTTGCCGCTTTAAATCTTGTTGGAAGGTCTTCAAGCAGGCTTCTCACACCCACCCAGGTGGTAAAACTCTCGGCTCCGCCCATGATGCCAGATCTAGCCCGCTGGAAGCCAGGTTGTGCGTCGAGCTGGGAGAAGTATCGTGGTGGGATGAACAACATATACCATTCCTAGAACTCCTGTTACAGGTGAGTAAGCTGTATTCTAGGACATGGATATGTTGTTCATCCACACTGTCTGGCAGACTCCTAGCAGTTCTTTGGGAGGAGGGAGGTAAGGCGCACACCCCTACTTCGGAAATAAAGACTGGAGAACCGAGGCCCCAAAACCAGCATCCCGGCGTGACTCAAGGTCGATGTGGTAGTGGGTGATGAAGGTGTGTGCTGACTTCCAGGTAGCAGCCCTGCAGATTTCCTAGATAGGGACGTCCGTGGAAGCAGCCACCGATGCAGTGGTATGCCGGGTAGAATGAGCTCTTATCCCTCTGGGAGGCTCCATGCCACGCCAACCTATAGCAGAGATCAATGCAGGAGGTGACCCATCTGCCTATCGTCCGCTTGCCTGCAGGTCTGCCAGGTGCAGCTTCAGGCGCGGGTGACAAACAGCTGGCGAACCTCTACCCGAACTTCAGCTGTCCGCTCTTTGTAATAAGCGAGCTCTTCTAGGGTCCAAAGTATGGAGCCTATATTCTGCCCTCCGGAGGTGTGATTGGGTAGAACACCGACAGAGTCAACACCTGGTTAAGGTGAAACTCCAACACCACCTTTGGAAGGAATTTGGTGGGGCAGGACAACCTTGTCCCTGTGGAAGACCAGATAAGGAGACTCGATGGAAAGCACCTGGGGCTCTCCCATCCTTCTGGCTGACGTGATAGCCACCAAGAAGGCGGGTCTTCCACGACAGGTGAGAGATGTCACACCTGTGCATTGGTTCGAATGGCTTCCCATGAGCTTAGCCAATACCAGCAGTAGATCCCACGGAGGTGGAGGTTCTGTGACCGGAGGGGATATGTGATCAAGGCCTTTGAAAAAGCACCTGACCACCTTCTCCTGTGTTACTGACTGCTTCCCCGGCCTGCGCCCAGTAAGCAGAGATGGCTGCCAGGTGCACCTTAAGGGTCGTTGACTCAAGCCCTTGCTGAGAAAGGGACCACAGGTAGTCCAGAATGCTTGCCAAGGAACAGGAGGGAAGGGTCCAGGCCCTGTCTGACACCAAATGGAGAATCTCTTCCATTTGAAGGCGTAGCATTTTCTGGTTGACTCCTTACGGACGCCCAATGATGTTGAGGACCTCGTTGGAAAGACCAAGGCCTGGAACTCTAGCCACTCAGGAACCAGGCCGTCAGGTGCAGGGATTGAAGGTCCGGATGGAATACCTTCCCTGATTGACTGAGATCAGGTCCGGTGGGCTGGAGCCGCCTCGGAGCCTGGAGCTGAGACTGAGGAGATCTGGATACCAGAACTGGCTGGGCCAGTCTGGGGCTACCAGAATCACCTGCCTTGTCCCTCCTCACCTTGAGAAGCACCCTGTGGATCAAGGGAAATGGGGAAAGGCGAGAAGAGGCCCGGGGTCCACGGGCTCGAAAAGACATCCCCTGCAGCGAGCCCCTGCTGAGGGGGCGGGCATGAAACAGTCTCAGCTTCGCATTCTCCCTGGAGGCAAACAGGTCCACCTGAGGCGTGCCCCAGTGGGAGAACAGATCTTGTACTACCTCCAGCAGGAGAGACCACTGTGGGACGCAGCCCCATCCGCTTAGGGATCGGCCAGGGTGTTGGAGGCCCTGCCAAATGAATGGCAAGGAGATCCACCTCCAGGCTGCGAGACGAGTGACCAAATGCGAGAGCTTCCCTGCACAGAGGCATGGGAGCGCGCCCGCCCTGGCAGTTTAGGGTAGTACATGGTCGTGGTGTTGTCCATCTGGACCTAAACCACTTGACCCCGCAGAAACGGAGGAAGGCGGTGAGGGCTAGATGAACCACCCGAGCACCAGCAGGCTGATGTGGCATCAGGACTCCGAGGGACCAGAGCCCGTGGCGCTCTGTGCTCCCTCAAATGGGCACCCCAACCCATCAGAGAGGCATCGGTCGATAGAGAGACCGCCGGCTCGGCAGACAAACAGGATGCCCTCCTGCAGATGTGCTGGAACGGTCCACCACTGGAGAGCTGCTCCACATCCCTGGGTCACTGTCACTAGCTGATCCAGAGGATCAAGTGCTGTGACCATTGTCTGGCCAGCCCCATTGAAGGGGACTGTACAACAGCGGCCCAACGGACCACGCTGGTGCAGGCCACCATGAGGCCCACGAGGCGAGGAAGTCCCAGGGCGTGATTGCCCAACCTGAAATGATTGGGCAAAGGAGGAAAGAACCTCGCCCTGTCCGCCGGAGCCGTGTTTCTGGCTCAGAGAATCGAGCTCTGCCCCGATGAATTGTATCACCTGCTTTGGCACGAGTTCCGACTTTGGCTGCTGGATGAGGATGCCAACCTGAGAGCAAACCTGGAGGGCCAGATCTCTGACCGCCCACCTCCACTCTGGAGGGGCTGCAATCAGCCAGTCGTCGAGGTAGGGTACACCCGACCCTTCGGTGCCGCAGGAATGCTGTCACCACTGTCATGCATTTGGTGAAGACACTGGGAGCTAGGGAAAGGCCGAAGGACATGGCCCGAACTCAGAGAGGACCCTCCGCCTCTGAAGCGGAGGAATCTCTGTGGGACGGACGGATTAGGACGGAAAGAACGATCCTGAAGGTCCAGAGAACAGAACCACACGCCTGCTCCAAGGATGGGATTATCTGAGCACGAGTGACCATCCTGAAGATCCGAGACCTTAGGGAACCTGTTCGGTCGTGCAGGTCGAGAATGGGGCGCCAGCCCCCGTCTGCTTTGGGACCAGGAAGTACCTGGACACAAACGCTGGGTCTGGAGGAGGATCCGCCACCTTCCTGATCACCTCTTTTCGAGGAGCAGGGTGATATCGGCTCGGCAAGCTGACAAAGAGGCTATGGATCTGTAGCCTCCGAGGGGCGACGGTCGGAAGGGCGGTGACGGCTCGAACTCCAGGGACAGGCCCTTTCCTACCACCTCCAACACCCAACGATCCGTGGTGATAACGGACCAAGTGGAAAGGAAATGGCGGAGCTGTCCCTGATGGGGAACCCAGGGGAGTACGAGGCTGGGGCGACACCCCTCAACCCGCCACTGGGGAGGCTTAGAGGAGGGACCAGCCGAGGGACCTCCCGGCCTTTACCTCCCTGCTTCCTGTTGGAGGAAGCGGCTTGGGTTTGGGATGTCAGCGCGAGCCTGCTGGCCCTGGTGCTGGTGCCGCTGGCCAGACGTGCGCGAGGCGCAGAAGGACGAAAGGACTTCTGCTGCTGCTGTCGGCAGCTTTGTCCTTCTGGGCAGAGGTGACTGAGTCCAGAGTGGCATTGGACTTTTCGATCAGCTGGAGGTGACCTTCACCCAGGGTCAAGAGGTCTGTCCCAGGAAGGGACATCCGCCAGTTTGTGCTGGGTATCCGCCATGAAGGTGGATGTCCTCAGCTATGCTCACAGGCGCATGGCCACCGCGCCATAACCGAGCTGGCACAGGAGTCTCCAATGTCCAGAGCTGTTTGTAGCTGCTGTTTAGCCACCGCCTACCTCTGGTCCTGTACCTGCCGGACCGTGGTCTGCAGGTCAGCCGGTAGATGAGGGATCACCTCATCCAGGAGCCCATGAGGCGTGGGAGAAGTGTGCCATCAGCATGGCCGAGCTGGCCTGGCGAGGCCAAGGGAGGACGCAGCGCACACCTGCGCCCGGCATAGTCCAACTTTTGGACTCTTGTCGGGGCTTGTCCACATCCCTCAGGCTCCCAGAATGCCAGAAAATGCTGACGGTGACCAATCCTCGGCAGAGGGGTGTTCCAAAACTGGGCAAAGAGCTGGTAGGGACCACATACTTCCTGGCCATCCTGGCTCAAGTGCAGGACAGGAAGCAGGCCACTGCCAAATCTCCAAGGCTGGGCCAACAATGGCTTCAGCCACTGGAAAGGCCTCCGTGGTGAATCCCTCGGTCCAGTATCTCCATCTGGGGATACTTGTCCCACTTGGATACAGGCTCGAGCTGCATCCTGGTGGACTCCGAGATGAGCTGAAGCAAACCCATGAAGGACAATGGCTTTGGCCCATCGACTGGCTCCCCGCGGACTCCAGGTCAATGGGTCTGGAGAACAGGGAGGAGTCCGCCGCCGGACTCCGAGAAGTCCGCGAAGAGCTGCCTGGGGCCTGAGCCACCCTCCACCTGCCGAGCACGGTCAGGAGTGAGGGTGACCGACAATCTGTGGGCAGGTTTCGGACCCGACCGAGAGTCTCGGTCGGTGCCCCGATTTTGCTAGGGAGGCGGAGGTTCCACCACAATCGGTAGGGCAGCTGGTTTCGTCGAACAACTGGCCCAGGCTTGGGCACCCTCGACTCACAGCGAGAGGTTGTTTCAGCCGCGGTGACAGCCACTTGATGGTCGAAGGCGACAGCCGGCTTGTTCCTCGACAGAAGTAACTGCTGCCACATCAGGTCCTCGAAGGCCAATGCAACTTGCGCTGAAGCCTCCTCTTCCAAGGAGGAAGACGAGACGAGTGGTGGCGCCTACTCGTGCAGAGACTGAGACCACCGGTGTCGGCAGGATTGGATGGACCGAGACGATGTCCAAGACCGAGACCGAGATCCTCGCGCTCCGAGGACGGGTCTGGGAAGGGCGGGGACACCCGCCTCCCTCAGCTCGAAGCTTTAATCGGGGACTGCTGCACCAGAGGCGCAGGCAAGTCCTCGTTTCACCGGGGAACTGATGAAGAAGGGTTGTCGGCTTCACCAGTCGACAGCCTGTCCGATGGGTCGAAAAATCTCGACCGCGCGACAGGTGTCTCTGCCGGCTGACCTGACGGGGACGCCGTGAAGCCAGCAGCCTTAGCCACAACCTTGACCGGCCAATGTCGACTGTCTGGGGAAGGGGACCTCTCCCGCCCCACGAACACCGACGATGGGACTTACCTTGAGTCCTTCTTTCTGGACCGAGAGGAATGTCCGATGGCCCCTCTCCTTCGTGGAAAGGGATTGGCAAAACTCCTTAAAATAAGCAGAATATGAGGTACCCAGAGAGAGCAGGATAAATGCCACGACGAGGAAGAGGATGATGCGCTCACGCCGCCTCCCTCCTCGAGGGCAATCATCTGCTCGAGCTGCTCAGCTGAGCCAGCCGCCGTGGTAACCGCCCAACGGGCCTCCTTCGACTTCACCGCAGATAGCGCTCGCCTGCTGTAACCTGGCAGCACGGTCCTCCAGGACGCTAATAAAACCAACGGCATAACCTCGCAGGCCTGCGGTCATACCCTAGCCCGAGGTAGATGCACATTGAGTGCGGGTCCGCCCTGACATTTTCTGCCCACAAGGGAACCGCCGAAATCCAGGAGTCGATGTTCATCGTCGAGTCAGCGAGGGAGAAAGTTGACCAAGTCTTGAAAATTTTAAAATAAGTTTCGGGCGACCAAGAATTAGGATCCAGTCTACACACAGAGCGTTAAGGAGGGAACCTGAGCTTCCAAGCGGTAAGGAAGATCTGGCGTCATGGGCGGAGTCGAGTTTTACCACCCGGTGGGTGGGAGGAGCCAGCTTGAAGACCTTCCAGCAAGATTTAAAGCGGCAAGGAACCTGCCAGACAGTGTGGATGAACAACATATCCATGTCCCTAGAAACAGAAATTCTGCACCCTCCCTGTCCAACTGATATTTCTTGTCCAGTCTCTTATCAAGATGGGGGACAGAGTTTGGCATCTGTAAAATCTTCAAACATCCTTCCTGAAGAATTTATTAACCGGGAGGAGAAGCTTTTGATGGAGGTTAGCCCCATCATCTCAAGGTATTCAACCTCCTCCTCATCCTCTATTTCCTCACTTGTGGTGATGGAAAGGGCATCAGACATCCTTCTCACAAAAGTGAAATGTGATAAATAAACCTCAGTAGCTCTGGGAGGAGAGCCAAAGTCCTGCGTGGGAACCTCAAGCTCAATGCCCCCATGTTTCTCCTCTTCAAAATGAGGAACTGGCTGAGGGCCAGCCTGTCCAGCTGTGGTCTGCCCAGAGGGTTGCTGGCCAGGAGACAGAAGTCCCTGCAAGGCTTGTACCACTTTCAAAGCCTGTGCTATCTCCTGAGGAGAGGGAGAGACAGAGCACCCACAGAAGTCCCTTTTTTTTGTCCAGTAGGGGTTCTATGTGCTTCAATTTTTTGAAGGAACTGGGCAGTCAGCCGGTTCAGCAGCCTCTTAGAAATCACTTTATCACCCGTATCAGGGTTTATGTAAACTGCAGTGGTTTCACTCACAGCAGTAGAGGGTGTTGGCTGGTCAGAGCCTGAGGGACCCTTAGGTGGAGGAAGTTTTTCTTTAGCCATTCCAGGTGTTTCTCCATGACGCTTTCTGGGAATGTTTTACAAATTTCACAATCTTCATTTAAATGGTCATAGCCAAGGCAGGCAACACTCAAACTCTGCTTATCTGCCTTGGCAAATACTTCCCACAGTTTTAAAACCAGGTTAATTGGTTTTCTGTTTAGTCTTTTCAGACATTTTATCGGAAACCGATAAAAAATGAAACCGCTAAATACAGGTTACTCACCTGTAACAGGAGTTCTAGGAATGGTATATGTTGTTCATTCACACTGTCTGGCAGGTTCCTTGCTGCTTTGAATGTTGCCCAAGGTCTTCAAGCTGGCTCCTCCCACCCACCTGGGTGGTAAAACTCGGCTCCACCCATGACGCCAGATCTAGCCCGCTGGAAGCCAGGTTGTGCGCCGAAGCTGGGGAGGTGGTGGATCGTTTGGATGAACAACATACCATTCCTAGAACTCCTGTTACAGGTGAGTAACTCCGTATTTCTAGGGACATGGATATGTTGTTCATCCACACTGTCTGACAGACTCCTAGCAGTTCTCCGGAGGAGGAGGCAAGGTGCACATCCCCAATTAGGGAATAAAGACTGGAGAACCGAGGTCCCAAAACCAGCATCCCGCATGACTCAAGGTCGATGTGGTAATGGGAAATAAAGGTGTGTGCTGACTTCCAGGTAGCAGCCCTGCAGATTTCCTGGATAGGGACGTCCCTGGAAGCAGCCACCAAGCAGCGGTATGACGGGTAGAATGAGCTCTTATCCCTTTGGAAGGCTCCATGCCCGCCAACCTGTAGCAGAGATCTATGCAGAAGGTGACCCACTTGCCTATCGTCCACTTGGCTGCAGGTCTGCCAGGTGCGGCTTCAGCGTCGGTGACAAACAGCTGGCGAACCTCTCCCCAAACTCAGCCGTCCTTCCTTATAATAAGAGAGCTTCTAGGGTCCAAAGTATGGAGCCTATATTCGCCTCCGAGGTATGACTGGGGCAGAACACCGCCAGAGTCAACACCTGGTTAAGGTGGAACTCCGACACCACCTTCGGAAGGAATTTCGGTGGGGCGCAGGACAACCTTGTCTCTATGGAAGACCAGATAAGGAGACTCGATGGAAGCGCCTGGAGCTCTCCCATCCTTCTGGCTGACGTGATAGCCACCAAGAAGGCGGTCTTCCACGACAGGTGAGAGATGTCACACCTGTGGGTTAGTTCGACTGGCTTGCCCATGAGCTTAGCCAATACCAGCAGTAGATCCCACGGAGGTGAAGGTTCTCGCACCGAGGGATATGTGATCAAGGCCTTTGAAAAAGCACCACACCACCTTCTCCTGCGCCACCGACTGCTTCCTGGCCCACGCCTGCAAGCAGAGATGGCTGCCAGGTGCACCTTAAGGGTCGCCGACCGAATCCCTAGCTGAGAAAGGGACCACAGGTAGTCCAGAATGCTTGCCAAGGAACAGGAGGAAGGGTCCAGCCCCTTGCCCTGACACCAAATGGAGAATCTCTTTCATTTAAAGGCATAGCATTTCCTGGTCGACTCCTTATGGGATGCCTCAATGATGCTGAGGACCTCGTCGGAAAGACCCAAGGCCTGGAACTCTAGCAGCCAGGAACCAGGCCGTCAGGTGCAGGGATTGAAGATCTGGATGGAATACCTTCCCCTGGTTGACTGAGATCAGGTCCGGGCGGGCTGGAAGCCGCCTGGGAGCCTGGAGCTGAGGCTGAGGAGATCTGGATACCAGAACTGGTGGGGCCAGTCTGGGACTACCAGAAGAAAAATTACTCACCTTAGTAATGTTGTTTCTTCTAATGGAGTCTTGCTATATTATGACAATTGCAGTATGACCGAGGTTAGAACTGCTCCGAGGTGAAATAGTTAACTTTCCATGCAGGCATGGAACTTAGAGCGAGCTCAGTTGAAAACTCTGTCTGTTGTGCTTCAAAGGCAAACTGTCAGATCTTTACGAGCTAAAACTCAATAAGGTTCTGTGTGGAAGCTGTAAACCTACACTAGCCAACTGGCTACTAACATAAACACTCATTTTTGGCCTAATACAAAGACTCAAGTCAGGAGACCCAAAATGCAAAACACAACACCAATTCACCCCAAAAGGTAGGTGAAAACAACAAGGTGGGCATCAAAAAGTGCCAATCCTGTACTGCCCACCCACATCCCAAAATAGAGGTTCTGAGAGGGCAGGCAGGAGGGAGGTTATAATATAGCAAGACTCCATTAGAAGAAACAACATTACTAAGGTGAGTAATTTTTCTTCAAACAACATGAAGTCTTGCTATATTATGACAATTGCAGACTACACAGCAGTACCCCCATGGAGGAGGGACAGAACCTACTTAGAAATAGGCTCTGAAGCACGGCTGTGTAAACCTAGCATCACTCCTAGCCTGGATGTCCAGGGAGTAATGCTTAGTAAAAGTGTGAACTGTTTTCCAGGTAGCTGCTTGACATATTTCTAGAATAGGAATGTCTCTGGCAGCAGCCAGAGAAGCAGCTGTACCTCTGGTAGAGTGAGCCCTCAGGCCTGAGGGAGGAACTTTACCCAACTTCTCAGTAGCAGAATTGGATACAAGAGACAATCCACCTGGCAATGGATCTTTTAGTGGCTGGCTTCCCTACCAACTTCGACATAGGTAAGGAACAGTTGGAGGAGTCAAACCTATGACCCTAGTACGCCTATGTAGTAACTAAGGGCTCTCTTCACATCTAGGCTGTGCAGCCTCCTCTCCCCAGAGGAGGTGGTCAGTGAAGTACACTGGAAGAGAAATAGATTGATTAAGGTGGAACTCTGAAACCACCTTAGGCAGGAACTTTCTGTTAGTCCGAAGGACCACCTTATCTCTGTGAAAGAGATAAACTCCTGCTCCACAGACAACGCTTGTAATTCACTTATGCGCCTGGCAGAGGTGATGGCTACCAGAAACACAGTTTTCCAAGTCAAGTACTTGAGCTCAGCTGAAGACAAGGGCTCGAAGGGGGTTGCATAAGCTGAGCAATGCAAACATTAAGATCCCAGGCAGGGCAGGGTCTCTGAATGGAGGGTTGGTGTGAAACAACCCCTTAAAAATTTGGAAAATACAGGATGAGCTGAAAGAGAAGAGGATTTACCTGCTGAATAAAAGCAGACACAGCTGCCAAGTGCACCTTGAGATTGCTTGTCTCAGCCCAAAGAATTCAGGTGGACCATATAATCCAGGACTGTGGGTAGATCAGCAGAGACTGAGAATATGCTTTTC
Organism: Neoceratodus forsteri; assembly: GCA_016271365.2. Classification (NCBI taxonomy): domain Eukaryota; kingdom Metazoa; phylum Chordata; order Ceratodontiformes; family Ceratodontidae; genus Neoceratodus; species Neoceratodus forsteri. The sequence goes on from CM057459.1 coordinate 339,103,210, forward strand.
CCGAGCACCATATGAAAAACCTTTTCCATTTGGAATTGTAAGTAGCCCTGGTGGAAGGCTTCCTTGAGGCCTTCAATATATCCATTACAACTTGGGAAAGGTGAAATCAGCAAACTCTAACTCTTCAAGAACCAAGCCTTGAGACTGAGAGATTTGAGATTCGGTACCAGACCCTTCCCTGGGCACAGGTTAGCAGATTGTGATTCCTGGGAAGGCACAGGGAGGATGGACTGCTAAGGACAGCAGGAGTGGATACCAGGGCTGTCTGGCCCAATCCGGAGCTATCAGAATGACTTGCAGGATTGGGATCCAATCTTGACTAGCACTTTGAACAGGAGAGAAAGGGAGGGAAGGCATAGAGAAACTTCCTCCCAACTGAGGGCTAAGGCATCCAGGGGGAGAGAGCCCAACACTGGGGCCTGCAGCAAAAGAGGAAATTGTGATTGTCTGGGGCTGCAAAAGATCTATCTGCGGGAGTGCCCCATCTGGCAAATACTACTCCAAGACCAGGGATCCAGTGACCATTCGTGGTGGCCCTGGGAAATCCTGCTGAGAGCATCTGCCAGGACATTGTCCTTGCCTGGGAGGTGAACTGCCGTAAGAGAGGTGTTCAGGGAATAAGCCAGAGACCACAATCTCATCGCTTCGGTGCACAAGGCCATAGACCGAGTGCCCCTTGCTTTGATGTACCACATTGTAGTGGTGTTGTCTGTTCTGACCTGAATAGTTTTGTTCTGAACAGATTTGGAAAAACTTGAAGTGCTAGAAAAACTGTTCTGAGCTCCAACAGGTTGATGTGGGCAGGATCCTGGGAGACCACAGACCCTGGGTGGTGAGGTCGCCCATGTGAGCTCCCCAGCCCAAGAGGGACATCTGTAGTAAGGATTAGAGAATGAGACTGAGTGACAAAGGAACCCTTGCCTCAGGTTGGTCTGATCCTGCCACCACTGTAGGGCTTGGATCAGGGTTCGAGTTATTGGGATCAACTTGGTAAGAGGATCCTTCTTTGAGACCAACAAGCTCTCAAATGGAACTGGATGTCCTCATCTGAAATCTTGCTCCTGCACAACTGCTGTGGAAGCAGCCATGTGTCCTAGGAGCTGCAGAAAATGCCTTGCGGCCGATAGACCTGCAGAGTAAATGAGGAGGCCAGGGGACCAGGGTCTTTGCCCTGTCTAGGGGAAGGAAGGCCCTGGCTCCTGTGTGTTCAGTTCTCGCCTATGAAGGTAAGAAGCTGGACAGGCTCCAGAACTGACTTTGAGAGGTTCAGAAGGAAACCTAGAGAGGTAAGCAGTTGCTGCGTTATCTGAAGGTATAATTTGATCGGTCTGGGGACTGGCCTACTATGAGCCAATCGTCCAGGTAAGGAAAGATGGCACCTTTTGCCTTCTTAGGTAGGCAACTGCTACTGCCAGGCATTTGGTGAATACCCTTGAGGCAGAAGTGAGGCCGAAGGGCATTGCTCTGAACTAGTAGTGGCCTGAGGGCAGCTCGAACCTGAGGTACTTTCGATGGGAGCTTCTGATGGGAATATGGAAGTAGGCATCCTTGAGGTCCAGGGAAGCTAGCCAGTCCCTGGCCTTAGAGAGGTAGGATAATTCCCAGAGTCACCATTTTGAACTTTGGCTTAAAAGGTGCTAGTTTAAATATCTGAGATCCAGGATGGGCCACCATTCTCCTGTCTTTTGGGAAAAGGAAGTACCTGGAGTACAAGCCTTTGCCCTGGTGTAGGGAGGAACCCTTTCCACAGCTCTGAGAGCCAGGAGGGTAGAGACCTCTGCCTCTAGGGCAAGTGCCTCTGATGGAGTTGCAGGTGGAAAAGATCTGGTTCTCAGCTTTGGAAATTTTTGAAGCTGAGAGCCAGTCCCTGGCTTACTACTTCCAGGGCCCACTTGTCTGATGTTAAAGACTTCCAGTCCTGGACAAAGTAAGCCAGCCTGCCCCTACAGATAGAGGAGAATCGGCCCTGGCAATCCCATCAGGTGCCTGCTTGGCAGGGCTTTGGGCTGAGGGGTGGAAGCAGACCTGCTTGTACCCGCCTGCCTCTCCCTCTAAAGAACCCCCTCTGAGCATAGGCGGAGGAGGAAGCTTAGTTGGTAAAAAGGCCTATGAAAAGGCCTGCCCTGCCTCAGGGAAGCTGCTTTTGAGGAGTGGCCTGCCTTTCCTGGCCTGTGCACTCCTACAGGTGGTCCTATATTCATCCATTTTCTTCATGTAATTCTCTGTTTGTTCCCCAAACAGAGAATTTCTCACAACAGGAAAATCCATGACCTTAGACTGGGTATCCTGAGAAAGGGTAGTACATCTGAGCCAAGCCATCCCGCGAAGTGCCACAGATGTAGCCATGACTCTTGATGAAACATCATTAGAGTCCACTGCAGCATGAAATTGCACCTTGGATGCCTCAATACCATCCATAGCCACCTGTTCCAGCTCCCTGGCAAGCTGGCAAGGGACTTTGTTTTGCTAGGGCCAGCACAGTATCCCATCTGGATTTCTGGTACCTAGCAGCATAAGCCATATAATTTGCTTGTCTGAGTCCCAAAGATGCTGCCATGTACTGTTTCTTTGCCACAGCATCAATCTTCCTGAGTCCTTCTCAGGGGGGTGTGAAGCTAGGGAATATTAGCCTTGTCACAGGCTGCAGCCTGCACTACCCCACATGGCTGCATTGCTGAGTGAGGAAATCAGTGTCAGGAGCCTGTTAAGGTATACCTCTTGTCCATCCTTTTATCCACAGGAGGTATAGTGTGAGGTGTTTTAAACTTTTACTGTCTGTTTCAAAAGATTTATGCAAAGGAATAGACAGTCTCCTGAGACTCTGAATATCCATCATTTCTACATAGTCTGGCTCCTCTTGGTCATCAACAGCTTCCTCAACAGGGAGCTGGAGAGTTTCAACAACTTTTTATAAAACATGAAATGAGAAGGGGACCTAGAAGTCTTGGAGGAGAAACCCTAGGGGTCTATCTGGAGATGTCCATATCAATGGGCACATCCAGATCTTCAAAACCATATTCACTCTCCTCATATTCCTCCCCCCGGTTCATAAAATCCTCAAAATCATAATCTTGAACGGTGGAACCGGCCGAACCGAACAGTTACCAGAAGGTGTCAGGTTCGGTCGAACTGGAGAGAGACTGGACAATTTGAATTGCTTTAGCTATTTCCTCAGCAGTTAGGGAGAGAACTTTTGGCTCTACACTAACTGACTTTCTAGTCCTTTTGCTGGAAACGGCTCCTCAGAACCGCTCTTCATTTGCCCAAGGAAGTATCGCCCTGGTCAGAAGGCACTCCCTCAGTTAGGTTGGTACCGAACCAGGCTGGCCATCCAGATTAAGCCGGTTTTTAGCTCCCCTTTCCCTGAGCCTACCAACTCTCTTATCTATGGTGGCAGCAGGAAATTGTAGACAAATCTGGCAGTCTGAATTGGGGTGGTCAAACCCCAGACAATAGACACATGTGGTGTGGTCAGCCTTAGCAAAAGCTTCCCCACAAACACTACAGTGTTGAGAAACAGTGAGTCGGTTTTCTTTTGGGTTTCTCAGACATGAATTGCCAGCCTAACCAACTTGCCCGTTTCGACAATCCACCAAGCAAGACACCCTTATCGGTTCCCAGCGCCGTGTCGCGAGTTCAGTGAAAGCGTAATGAAATCCGTTTTTTAGAACCAATAAGAACGGGAACGCACTCTAAAAAGGACTAGGTAAATTTAAATACAACCTGATCGGTTCAAACCAGACACGATAACAAATTACAAGTTCCACACAGAAAAACTAATGTAAAACCTATCTATTACTTACATTACCACAGACAGAGCTTGAACCGACCGGTTCTTGGTTTAATTCTGCTAAAACCGAAAAATAATACTTTTAAACCGAACAAAATGAACCGAGCAGAGGAGAAATCTCCAGGCGACTGTTCAGTGAGGCAGAGTAAAGAATCTGACAGTTTGCCTTTGAAGCACAACAGATAGAGTTTTCAACCAGCTCGCGCTCTAAGTTCCATGCCTGCATGGAAAGTTAACAATTTCACCTCAGGGCAGGTTCTAACCTCTGGTCATCTGCAATTGTCATAATATAGCAAGACTTCATGTTGTTTGAATCACCTGCACTTGTCCCTCCTCGCATGGAAGTACCTTGTGGATCAAGGGAAATAGGGAAAGGTGTAGAAGAACCAGGAGTCCACGGCTTCGAAACATAGAAACATAGACTTTGTGGCAGATAAGGACCGCTAGGCCATCCAAGTCTGCCCATTTCCTACCTACAGGATAGGCCGCAGATCCTATTTTAACCAACAGCCCATATCTTCCTGCCCCCTACAAGAATTGCCTTATGTCTGTCCCATGCATTCTTGAATTCTCCACAGTTTTTAGACTCCACAACTTCCTCAGGAAGGCTGTTCCCCTGCAGCGAGCCCTGCTGAAGGCGGCATGAAACAGCCTCAGCTTCACATTCTCCGGAGGCAAACAGGGTCTACCTGAAGCATGCCCCAGTGGGAGAGACAGATCTTGTACTACCTCCGGCAGGAGAGACCACTCGTGGGGACGCAGCTCCTATCCGGCTTAGGGCATCAGGCCCAGAACGTTGAGGCTCCTGCCACATGGATGGCAAGGAGATCTGCCTCAGGGCTACGGAGGACCAGAAGCTGCGCGAGCTTCCCTGCACAGAGGCATGGAGCGTCCCGCCCTGGTGGTTTAAGGAGTACATAGGTCGTGGTGCTGTGCATCTGGACCTGGACCACTTGACACCGTACAAAACAGAGCAAAGGCGGTGAGGGCTAGATGAACCGCGCGAAGCTCCAGCAGGTTGATGTGGCATCAGGACTCCCGAGGGACCAGAGGCCACGTGCTCTGTGCTCTCTCCCAGATGGGCACTCCAACCCATCAGAGAGGCATCGGTCGATGAGAGACCATCAGCTCGGAGGCGGACAAGCGGGATGCCCTCCTGCAGATGAGCTGGAACGATCACCACTGGAGAGCATTCCACATCTCCTGGGTCACTGCTGGCTGGTTCAGAGGACCGGGCGCTGTGACCATTGGCTGGCCAGTCCCCATTGAGGGGCACGATGCATAGGGCCCAATGGATCATGCTGGTGCAGGCTGCCATGAGGCCCAGGAGGCACAGGAAGTCCCGGCAGGCGCATTGCCCAACCTGAAATGATTGGGCAAAGGGAGGAAGAACCTCGGCCCTGTCGCCCGAGGGCCGTGTTCTGGCTCGCCAGAGAGTCGAGCTCTGCCCGATTAATTGGATCACCTGCTTTGTACGAGTTCCGACTTGGCCTCGTTGATGAGGGAGGCCAACCTGAGAACAAACCAGAGCCAGATCCCTGGACAGCTTCACCTCCAGTCTAGAAAGAGCCGCCAATCAGCCAATCGTCCGAGTGAGGTACACCGGACGCTTCAGCGCCGCAGAGAATGCTGTCACCACTGCCATGCATGGTGAAGACAACATTACTAGGTGAGTATTTTTCTTCAAAACAACATGAAGTCTTGCTATATTACTTGATACAAACACACAGCAGTACCCCATGGAGGAGGACTAGAACCTACTTAGGAAATAGGCTCAAAAGCGGCTGTGCAAACCTAACACTCCTAGCTGGATGTCCAGGGTAATGTAGTAAAGTGTGAACTGTTTCCAGGTAGCTGTGACATATTTCTAGAATAGAGATGTCTCTGGCGGCAACCGAGAAAAGCAGCTGTGCCTCTGGTAGAGTGAGCCCTCAGGCCTGGGGAGGAACTTTACCCAACTTCTCATGTAGGTGGATACAGAGACAATCCACCTGGCAATGGATCTTTTATTGGCTAGTTCCCTTTACCAACCTGCATAGGTAAGGAACAGTTGGAGGAGTCAAACTATGACCCCAAGCACGCCTATGTAGTAACCAAGGCTCTCTCACATCTAGGCTGTGCAGCCTCTCTACAAGAGAGGAGGGTCAATGAAGCACACTGGAAGAAAATAGATTGATTAGGTGAAGAACACAAACCACCTTAGGCAGGAACTCTGTTAGTCAAAGGACCACCTCTCTGTGAAAGATAACTCCACTCCACAACAGCAACTTGTAATTCCTTATCGTCTGGCAGAGGTGATAGCTACCAAAACACATTTTCCAAGTCAAAGTACCCAAGCTCAGCTGAAGACAAGGGCAGAAGAGTTGCATAATGAGAATAACAAAAAGATCCCAGGCAGGGGCAGGTCTCTGAATGGAGGTTGGTGTGCAACCCCTTAAAAATTTAAAACACAGGATGAGCTGAAGAAGAGATTTACCTGTGAAATAAAGCGAACAGCTGCCAAGTGCACCTTGGTAACATCTCAGCCCCAAAATTCCAGGTGGACCATATAATCCAGGACTGTGGGTAGATCAGGAGACTGAGAATATGCTTTCAAACACCATATGGAAAACCTTTCCATTTGAGATTATAAATAACCCAGGAAGACTTCACAGGCCTCAACATATCCACCACAACTTGGGAAAATTAACCAGCAAACCTAACTTTCAAGAACCAGCTTGAACAGAGATTTGAGATCGGTACCAGACCCTTCCTAGGCACGGTTAGCAGATTGTGATTCTGGGAAGGCACAGGAAGATGGACTGTAAGGACAGCAGGAGTGGATACCAGGGCTGTCTGGCCCAATCGAACTATCAGTGACTTTACCCAGGATTGGGATCCAATTACTATTCTTACTTTGAACAGAGGAGAGGAAAGGGAGGAAGGCATGAAAACTTCCCCCTCCCAACTGAGAATAAGGCATCCAGTGGGAAAGGCCCAACACTGAGACCTGCAGCAAGAAGTGGTGATTGGCTGGGACTGCAAAAGATCTATCTGGTGCCCCATCCAGCAAACACTACTCCCAAGACCAGGGATCAGTGACCGTGGTGGTGGCCCTGGGAAATCCTGCTGAGAACATCTGGGACATTGTCCCTTGCCTGGAGTGAACTGCCGTAAGAGAAGTGTTCAGGAATAAACTAGAATACAATCTCATGCGGCTTGGTGCACAAGACCCATTATGACCAGTGCCCCACCTTGTTGATGTACACATTGTAGTGGTGTTGTCTGTTCTGACCTGAATAGTTTGTTCAACAGATTTGGAAAAACTTGAAGTGCTAGAAAAGCCTGCAGGCTCCAACAGGTTTGATGTGGAGCAGGGATTCCTAGAGACCACAGAGACCCTGGTGGTGAGGTGGCCCATGTTGATCCCAGCCCAAGAGGAGCATCTGTAAGGACAAGAATGAGACTGATGAGGAACCCCTGCCTCAGGTGGTCAGTCCTCCCACCACTGTAGGCTTGAATCAGGGTTGAGTTATTAGGATCAACTTGGTAAGGATCCTTTCTTTGGAACAACAAGCTCTCAAATGGATGGATCTCCTCATCTGATCTTGCTCACACACGCTGCTGTGAAGCAACCATGTGTCCTAGAGCTGCAGAAAATGCCTTGCTGGCATAGACCTACAGAGTAAAGAGGGAGGCAGGACCAGGGTCTTTGCCTGTCTGGGAAGAAGGCCCTGGCTACTATGTATTCAATTCGCCTATGAAGGTAAATGGACAGGCTCAGAACTGACTTTGAAGGTTCAGAGAAACCTAGAGTAAGCAGTTGCGTTATCTGGTATAATTTGACCTGGTCTGGGGACAGCACACCATGAGCCAATCGTCCAGGTAAGGAAAAGATGGCAATCTTTTGCCTTGATGAAGCAACTGCCAAGGCATTTGGTGAACACCTTGAGGCAGAAGTGAGGCGGGCATTGCTCTGAACTAGTAGTGGCCTGAGGGGCAGCTCGAACCAAGTACTTTAGATGGGAGCTACAGTGGGAATGAGTAGGCATCCTTGAGGTCAGGGAAGCTAGCCAGTCCCTGGCCCAGAGAGGGTAGGATAATTCCCAGTCACCATTTTGAACTTTGGCTTTAAAGGTGCTAGTTTAAATATCTGAGATCAGGATGAACCACCATTCTCCTGTCTTTAGAGTGAAGTACCTGGTACAAGCCTTTGCCCTGGTGTAGAGGAACCCTTTCCACAACTCGGAGGCCAGGAGGGTAGAAACCTCTGCCTCTAGGGCAAGTACCTCTGATGAGTTGCAGGTGAAAGATCTGGTTCTCAGCTTTGGAAAAGCCTGACTGAGGCCAGTCCTGGCTTACTACTTCAGGCCCCTTGTCTGATATTAAAGACTTCCAGTCCTGACAAGTAGCCATACCCCCTACAGATAGAGAATAGGCCCTGGCAATCCCATCAGGGTGCCTGCTTGGCAGACTTTGGGCTGGGGGAAACAGACCTGCACATGCCGATCCCCTCTAAAGAACCCCCCCTGAGCATGGGAGGAGGCTTGGGCTTGGTAAGGCCGAAAGGCTGCCTGCCTCTAAGCTGCTTTTGAGGGTGGCCTGCCTTTCCTTGGCCTGCACTCCACAGGTGGTCCTATTCATCCATTTCTTCATGTAATTCTCTGTTTGTTCCCAAACAGAGAATTTCTCAAGGAAAATCAAGACCTAGACTGGTATCTGAAAAGGTAGTACATCTGAGCCAAGCCATCCCACAGTGCCACAGATCTAGCCATGACTCTTGATGAAACATCATTAAGTCCACTGCAGCATAATGCACCTTGGATGCCTCAATACCATCCATAACACCTGTTCAACTCCTGGCAAGCTGGCAAGGGACTTGTTTTGCTAAGAGCCAGCACAGTATCCCATCTGGTTCCTGATACCTAGCAGCATAAGCCATATAATTTGCTTGTCTGAGTCCCAAAGATGCTGCCATGTACTGTTTCTTTTACACAGCATCAATCTTCCTGAGTCCTTCTCAGTGGGGTGTGAAGCTAGGGAATATGCATTGTCACAGGCTGCAGCCTGCACTACCCCCACATGGCTGCATTGCTGAGTGAGAAATCAGTGTCAGACTGTTAAAGAGCCACTCTTGTCCATCCTTTTATCCACAGGAGGTATAGTGTGAGGTGTTTTAAAACTTTTACTGTCTGTTTCGAAAAGATTTATGCAAGGAATAGACAGTCTCCTGAAACTCTGGAATATCCATCATTTCTACATAGTCTGGCTCCTCTTGGTCATCAACAGCTTCCTCAACAGGAGCTGGAGTTCTCAACAACTTTTTATAAAACATGAAATGAGAAGGACTCAGAAAGTCTTGGAGGAGAAACCTAGGGGTCTATCTGGAGAGATGTCCATATCAATAGGCACATCAGATCTTCAAACCATATTCTCTCCTCATATTCCTCTTCCCCTCCCCGGTTCATAAAAATCCTCAAAATCATAATCTTGAACCCCTGGGTGGAACCGGCCGAACGAACAGTTACCAGAAGGTGTCGGTTCGGTCGGAACTGAAAGAGAGACTGGACAATTTGAATTGCTGTAGCTATTTTCCTCAGCAGTTGGGGAGAACTTTTGGCTCTACACTAACTGACTTTCTAGTCCCTTTTGCTGGAACCGGCTCCTCAGAACCAGCTCTTCATTTGCCCAAGGATCGCCCCTGGTCGAGGCACTCCCTCAGTTCGGTTGGTACCCGAACCGGGCTGTCATCGAGGGTCAGCGGGACTTTTGGCCTCCTTCCTGGACCTACCAACTCTCTCATCTGTAACAGGTGGCAGCAGGGAAAGTGAGCTAAATCTGGCAGTCTGAATTGAGGTGAGTCAAACCCCAGACAATAGACACATGTGGTGTGTGGGTCAGCCTTAGCAAAAAGCCTCCCACAAACACTACAGTGTTGAAACCAATGGATCGGTTTTTTCTTTTGGGTTTCTCAGACATAGTGCCAGCCTAACCAACTTGCCCGTTCACGGCAATCCACCAAACAAGACACCATATCGGTTTCCCAACCGTGTCGCAGTCGTGAAACGTAATGAAATCCGTTTTTAGAACCAACGAGCAAAGGAACTTCGCCTCTAAAAAAGGACTAGTAAATTTAAATACAACCCTGATCACGGGTTCAAGCCAGACGATAACAAATTACAAGTTCCACACAGAAAAACTAATAACAAAACCTATCTATTACTTACATTACCACCAAGACAGGCTTGAACCGACCCGGTTTAACGGTTTAATTTCGACTAAAAACCGAAAAATAATACTTAAACAGACAAAATGAACCGAGCAGAAGGAGAAATCTCCAGAAGCGACTGTTCAGTGAGGCAAGTAAAGAATCTGACAGTTTGCCTTTGAAGCACAACAGATAGAGTTTTCAACACAACTCTGACGCTCCTAAGTTCCATGCCGCCATGGAAGTTAACAATTTCACCTCCCGGAGCAGTTCTAACCTGCGGTCATACTGCAGTGTCATAATATAGCAAGACTTCATGTTGTTTGAATCACCTAAGCGCTTGTCCTCCTCGCCTTGAGAAGTACCTTGTGGATCCAAGGACAAGAAAGGTGTAGAAGAGGCAGGGGTCCACGACCGAGAAACATAGAAACATAGACTTTGGCAGATAAGGACCGCCTAGGCCCCATCCAGTCTGCCCATTTCCCACCACAGGATGAGGCCATGATCCTATTTAACCAACAGCCTATATCTTCCTGCCCCCACAGAAGTTGCCTTATGTCTCCCATACATTCTTGAATTCTCACAGTTTTAGACTCCACAACTTCCTCAGGAAGGCTGTTATTTCCCCACCTACAGCAGAGCCCTGCTGAGGCGACATGAAAACAGCCTCCAGCTTCACATTCTTCCTGGAGGCAAACAGGATCCACCTGAAGCATGCCCCAGTGGGAGAACAGATCTTGTACTACCTCCGGCAGGAGAGAGACCACTCGTGGGACGCAGCTCCTATCCAGCTTGGGCATCGGCCAAACACGTTAGAGCTCACCGCCACATAGATGCTAAGGAGATCTGCCTCCAGAGCTGCGCCTGAGAGACCAAGTGCGGAAGCTTCCCCACAGAGGCATGGGCGCGTCCGCCCAGTGGTTTAGGTAGTACATGAGTAGGTGGTACTGTGCATCTGGACCTGGACCACTTGACACCGTACAAACAGAGCAAAAGGCGGTGAGGAGCTAGATGAACCGCTCGAAGCTCCAACAGGTTGATGTAGCATCAGGACTCCCGAGGACCAGAGGCCACGTGCTCTGTGCTCTCCCAGATGGGCACTCCAACCCATCAGAGAGGCATCGGTCGATAGAGAGACCATCAGCTCGGGGCGGACAAACGGGATGCCCTCCTGCAGATGAGCTGGGACGATCCACCACTGGAGAGCATTCCACATCTCCTGGGTCACTGCCACTGGCTGGTTCAGAGGACCGGAGCGCTGTGACCATTGGCTGGCCAGTCCCATTGTAGGGGGCGCATGTATATGGGCCCAATGGATCATGCTGGTCCAGGCTGCCATGAGGCCCAGGAGGCACAGGAAGTCCCGGGCAGGCGCAGTGCCCAACCTGAAATGATTGGGCAAAGGAGAAGAACCTCGGCCCTGTCCGCGGGAGCCGTGTTCTGGCTGCGCAGAAGGTCGAGCTCTGCCCGATTAATTGGATCACCTGCTTTGCTTACGAGTTCGACTTGGCCTCGTTGATGAGGAAGCCAGAGCACAAACCTGAAAGGCCAGATCCCTGGACCGCTTCACCTCGGTCAGAAAGAGCCGCAATCAATAATCGTCCAGGTAAGGGTACGCGGACGCTTCAGCGCCGCAGAATGCTATCACCACTACCAGCCGTTGGTGAAGACGCAGACTGAGAAGATTGAAGGGCATGGCCCGGAACTAAATAAAGGACCCCTCTGCTCTGAAGCGGAGAATCGCTGGTGGAGACAGACGGATTGGGACATGAAAAGAAAACGTCCCTGGAGGTCAGAGAACCCGAACCCATACCTCGTTCAAGGATGGAATGATCTAAGGCAGAGTGACCATCCTGAAGGTTCGAGACCTTAGGAACCTGTTCAGGTCATGCAGGTCTAGACTGAGGCGCCACCACCTGTCGTTTGGGACAAAAATACCTGGACACAAGCGCTGGGTCTGGTGGAGATCGCCACCTTCTGATCACCTCCTTCTGGAGGAGCAGGGCAATCTCGGCTCGCGGGCCGACAGGAAACTCTGCGGACCCGTAGCCCCCGTGTGTGACGGCTTCTATAGGCGGGGCCTGCTCGAACTCAGAGGCAGACCCTTTCCTACCACTTCCAACACCCAGCGGTCCGTGGTGATAGCGGACCAGGCAGAAAGAAAGTGTCGGAGCCGTTCCCCCATGGGGGGGAGCCCAGGGGGAAGTGACGTGACTGGAGACAACACCCCTCAACCCATCACTGGGCAGGCCTGGAGGAAGGACCAGCCGTGGGACCTCCTGGGCCTTTTCCTCCCGGCTTCCTGCTTGGCTTTGGGGTGCCAAGTGTGAAACAGCTGGCCCTGATGCTGGTGTTGCTGGGCCGGACATGCCGCAGGGGCAGAAGGGCGAAAGGGCTTATGTTGCTGCCGGCGGCCTTTGTCCTTCTGAGCAGATGTGACCGAGTCCAAGGTGGCATTGGACTTCTCGATCCTCTGGAGGTGGCCTTCCACCCCAGGCCCGAACAAGTCTGTACCCAGGAAGGGGACGTCTGCCAGCTTGTGCTGGGTATCTGTCGTGAAAGTGCCAGCTTGTGCTGGGTATCCGCCGTGAAGGTGGAGATCCACAGCCAAGCTCTGCGGCGCATGGCCACTGCGGCCACTACTGACCGGGCACAGGAGTCTCCAGTATCGAGAGCCGTTTGGAGCTGCTGTTTCACCACTGCCCTTCCCTGATCCCACACCTGCTTGACCATAGTCTGTAGGTCAGCCGGGAGATGAGGGATCACCTCATCCAGGGAGCCCATAAGGGCATGGGAGAAGTGCGCCATCAGTCCGGCCGAACTGGACTGACAGAGGCGAGGAGGATGCAGCGTACACTTACGCCCAGCATAGTCCAGCTTTGGACTCTTTGTTGAGAGAGCTTGTCCACGTCCTTGGTGTTCCCGGGCAGGAGAAAACATACTCGGTAACCAGCCCTCCACAGAGGGTGCTCTGAATACCGGACAGTGACCTGTGGGGACCACGTACTTCCTGGCCATCCTGGCTGAAGGAGCAGGGACAAGCACGCCCGCTGCCATGACTCAAGGCTGGGCCAACAATGGCTTCAGCCACCAGAAAGCCTCCGTGGAAGAATCCTCGGTCCAGTATCTCCGTGAGGATACTTGTACCCTGGATCGGACTCGAGCTGCATCCCAGTAGACTCTGAGATGAGCCGAAGCAAACCCATGAACAAGGATGGGCTCTCGTCCATCGACTGTGCCCCAGAGGACTCCGGGTCAAGGGGCCTGGAGAACAGGGAAGAGTCGTCATCTGACTCCGAGGAGTCTGCAAATAGCTGCCTAGGTCCTGAGCCACCATCCACCTGCCGAGGACGGTCGGGAATGAGAGTGACGGACAACCGGTGGGACAGTCCCTGACCCGACCGAGAATCCTTGGTCAGAGCCCCAGATTTAGGTTGTGGAGGCAGGGGTTCCACCACAATAGGTGGCGCAGCTGGTTTTGGCCGAACAACCGGCGCCAGTTTGGGCTCCTCTACCACCGCGAGGGGTTGTTTCGGCCTTTCAGGTGACAGCCACTTAATGGCCGGGGAAGGCGATGGCGTCAGCTTGTTCCCGGTCAGAAGGAGCTGCTGCCACATTAACTCCTTGTAGCATCGACACAATTTACGCCAAAGCCTTTCCTCCGAGGTGGATGAAGACGAGGACGAGCGGCGCCGCCGCTTCCCTCGGTGCCGAGACCGAGACCGCCTGTGTTGGCGGGATCGGCTGGACCGAGAAGAGGTCCGAGACCGTCAGTGTTTCCGAGGGTGGGTCTGGGAGGGAGCGGGGGAAACCCGTTCCTCCCTTGGCTCGGGGGCCTTAACCGGGGACTCCGGCACAGGAGGTGCAGGCAAGTCCTCGGTTTCCACCAGGGGAACCGGTGAATAAGTGTTGTCGGCTTCTCCAGTCAACAGACCATCCGACGGCTCAAGAAAGATCTCGACCGCATCGACAGGTGTCTCGGCCAGCTGACCTGACGGGGACACCGTGAAGCCAGCAGCCTTAGCCGCAACCTCGACCAAAGTCGTAGAGTCGAAACTGTCGGGAAGGGACCTTTCGTGCTCCCCGAAGCCCGACAGTGGGACTTACTCTTCGAGTCCTTCTTCTTGGACCGAGAGGAGTGTCCCGATGAACACTCACCTTTCGTGGAGAGGGATTGACAAAGTTCCTTAAAAGAAGCCATATAGGAGGAGCCCAAGGAGAGCGGGATAAATGCCGCAACCGAGGAAGACAAAGATGTGGCCTGGGCCGCCTCCTCCTCGAGGGCGATCATCTGTTCAAGTTGCTCAGCTGAGCCCGCCACCACAGAAACTGCCCAACGGACCTCCTTTGCTTTCACCGGTGGAATATGTCTCTCAGGGCGCCCAAGTTGAAGCCTGGCAGCACGGTCTTCGAGGACATTTGCCGAGAAGGATTTGCACAAATCGCAGGCCTGCGGATCATGGTCAAGCCTGAGGCAGTAGACGCACATGGAGTGCGGATCGATCCGAGTCATCTTCTGCCCGCGTGGGCACTGCCGAAAACCAGGGGTCGATTTATCCATCGCAACAGCGAAGGAAGAAACAGACCAAAGTCTTGTAAACTTTAAAATTAGTTTCGGGTTAACCAAAGAGTTTGGATCCAGTCTAAATGCAGAGCGCTAAGGCGGGAACCTAAGCTTCCAAGCGGTAAGGAAGACCTGGCGTCATGGGGCGGAGCTGAGAGTTTTACCACCCGGGTGGATGGGAGAAGCCAGCTTGAAGACCTTCTGGCAACATTCAAAGTGGCAAGGAACCTGCCAGACAGTGTGGATGAACAACATATCCATGTCCCTAGAAATAGTTTTTTTAAATTTAAGTATTATTTAGCGGTTGCGGTAGGTTCCAGAACCGATGAAGGAACCATTCGGAGCCAGGAACTGCAGAAAAATGAACCGAGGTTATCGGTTCAGTAACCAATAAAACAGTTACTAAAATAAAGGTTTTTAAACAAAAATAAATTAAACTAATGGAGTTTTTTGTGAGAAAACTCCGATATAAGCTAAAATAACTTGGTTCCCCATCGGTTGTACCGAACTGGGAGAAACCAATAAAAATAACAATTTAACACTAAAACTACAGTTTAACTAGAAATACAGTAAGTAAAAGGCAGCAAATGAAAGAAAAAAAAGATACTCATATGTTTTTTATAAGTTCTTCACGTCACAAATAGATGCTGAGGAGAGGAACTCCAAGCATCTAGACTTGACAGGCAGAGAGTGAAATCTAAGGGATTTAGAACAAAGGCAGTTAGTTCAAGGCAGCATTTAATAAGTCATCACGTGCAAAGAGTTCCATCATTTGTATGTATTTCATTCTCTCCGGGCAGTTCTGTCTTAAAGGGTCACTGCAAAAGCTATGAATACCTGAGTATTACTGGGGTTAGAAGAGAGAAGCACATTTCTTATGCCCTCAGTAAGACAGTACAAAAAGGAACTTTACCAGAGTCTGACACTGATAAATATGAAGTGCATACAACTACTAAAATTTCAGTTACTGATGAAGAATTAAAACAGTTTCAAAGAAGAAACAGCATGAGACCCAGAACTGCAAAGGGTAAAAGAGACAGTATTACGAGGTTGGCCAGCTGAACGCTCACAAGTAGATGCTGCTATATTGTCTATCTTGGGAAAAAATCACAACTAAGAGCGGGTTACTCCTCAAAGATGAGAGACTGATAGTGCCTGTTTCACTGCGAAAAGAAATGCTTATGAAAATACATGGTAGCATCTGGGTACAGAAAAGTGCAGGAGATGAGCCAGAGATGTTTTGTTTTGGCCAGGAATGAATAGTCAAATAAGTGATTTGGTCGCCAACTGTGGCATCTGTGCCACCCACAGGAAATCTTGACCCAAACACTGAACACACACCAAATACTGAAACAGCCTTGGCAAAAGGTCGTAGCTGATTTATTTGACTTTAACAGAGACATGTACTTGCTGATGGTAGACTGTTATTCAAAGTTTATCGGGATGTCCGGATTACAAAATACCACAAGTCAGACTGTGAGTAACTATATGAAATGCAATATGCCAGGCATGGAATTCGGGAGATTATCATTACTGACAATGAGCCCCAGTTTGTTAGTGCTGAGTCTCAGACTTTTGCAAAGGCATACGAGTTCAAGCACCCCGCTTCCTCACCCAGATACCCACAGCATAATGGCACGGTTGAGAGAGCAGTCCAAACAGTCAAAAACTTACTTAAGAAAGCCATTAAAGAAAACAGAGACCCATATCTCGCACTGCTTGATTTGAGAAACACATCTGTCGAAGGCTTGGGGTCCCAGCACAGTTACTCGTGGGCTGTCGTACCAGAACACCGCTACCCGTAACACATGAACTGTTAAAGCCTAGGGTACCAGAGTCAAATGTCTGTACTACATTATAGACTGCTCAGCGTAAGCAACACTATTATTATAACAGAACTGCACATACCTTGCTTCCGCTGCTTCCATGCCAACAGGTACACATGAGTATAGACCAGCATGAATGGACCCCTGAGGTTGCTGTTTTGCCAGCACAGACTCCACATTCCTATGTTGTCTCCACCAATGGAAAACAGTATTGGTGTAATCGCCGAGATTTGATAGGCCCACCGGTCTTGCAGACCACCTGCCAGCGGCTACATATCCTCCTTGTGGAGGGAGAGAAGAAGAAGTGGACACTGAACTGGGTGAGGACTTTGAAACCGAAAGAGTGGCAGGAAAACATGCAGTGGCAATAGTGGCGCAGCCAAGCCAGGACCCAGTGCGGACCCACCATCAAGTGACACCTACAGAGATGGCAGCTGCCCCTATGGCCCTGCACAACCATTTCAAAAGCCCCATTTGAATTAGTAGAGTCAGTGGACATTTGATACAAAAGCCTGCATGCTACAGGATATAAAACAAGTTCTAATAAAGTTCATAGGATCATAGATTGAAACAAGTCAGTTAGCTTACGCCATTGTGACTTGATGTTTTAACAGTATCGCAATACACCTTGACTTAATAGGAATTTATCCAAGGAAGTCTTAAAGAGATTTATACTTTTACTTGATATGATTTCCCCGAGCCGCTCATTCCAAATCAAAACCACTCGCTGGTTTAACCATGCCCCCCGCATTGCTTTTATATTGTTCACCTTTCAAAATCCATTCATGTGTCCTAGTAGTTTTAACTTGTTTCCTTCTTTCTAAACCAACATATTCATATAAATCCTGATTGTTGTAGGCCTTATACGCTAGTCAAATATCGCCTCTCATTCTTCTACACTCAAGAGGATACAGGTTCAACTCTCTCAACCTCTCCTCATATGACATATGTCTAACACTTGTTATAATATTTAAACTGTTAAAAGACTATTCTAAAGGGGGGGGATGTGATGATATGCTCATGAATATTAGTGACACATGCTCCGCATGAGGTCACCCAGTTTGAACAACAGTACACATAGTGATTAGCAGGCTGTAACCTGCCAGATTCCTACAGTTTGCCTGAGTGTTATGTTATGCTGGTTGTTTGGTAAAGCTTTGGAAACTCAGTACTTTCCCTCCACATTTCATTACAGGGGGACCCCAAAAAAACACACAGACCAGCACTTGTTATTAAAGCAAGCCGGACCCCACACACCTGACTGTTTTAATGAACAAAGACGCAGTAAGGTGTGGCATCCGAAACTAGCCAAAACATTCAAAAAAATTAATCCATGGAACAATGTACAGTATATCATGGAGAATGTAAAATCAACATAGGTCACCCAGGGTGGAATACTAACAAATTAAACAACACACCATGAATTTTCAGAGCAGCATGGCGTTCTGAACACACAACTGTGGTAACCCGTTTGGATTGCAACTACACAGATAGCAGGTGGACGTGGTGAGGATTTCTCAGGAAGGCTCGGCTGGCAAAGGGACTTGGCACTGAACACAGCATCTTATATACCATCCCTGACCAGTTAGTTCACTCTCGCACACCCTGGAAATCCCACTGGCCAAAGAATTTCTTGTCTGGGGCAACAGCCCATTCTGAACATACAAATTTCAGGAATGCAGATGCCAGTGGGGGGTCAGGGGAGTTAAAAAGCTAAAGTTCCTACATAAACTGCAACCAAAAACCTTTACCAGCAGTAAAATACAAGTGATGTTAAGCTAAGCAAAGGGGGGGTCAAGTGTTTAAAGACAAACTACATTAAAATTTAAGCAGTTAAATTGCAATGTTTTGATCGTTAACAGCATAGGATAAAAGATGTTACATTCAGAAAAATACATTTACAGTTAACACTTAAGAAAAGGGGGGAGAAATAAAGACACAACACCAGAGACTTAAAACAATAGTTTACTGAAAGACTGCTACAAAACAGAGTTGTTTAAGCACCCTTGCTCCCTGTGACTTCCCATGTCACACTTTGACTGCACAAAACTGGTCAACTTAAGGGAGTGGACAAACAAACACAAAGATTTGGTAGAAGACTGCAGATGTAATCATACATATCTCTGTAAATATTAAACTTTAAAAGCCCATTTTCTAAATCCAGAATTATCTTTTTGTTTATAGGCAATCTAAGACACTACTTTAGCACGCCACTAATACAACATTTTCATAAACATACACATTTTTTTTTAACACAGGAGTCAGAGAGGCATTGAGTTAAAAAAAAAAAAAAAATATGTATATATATATATATTTTTTTTTCTCTGTCCTGTGATCCAAATTAAAGTTAAAGACTTTTACAAGTTAAAGGCACAGCTTCGGGCCCTGGGTAGTTAGCAAGTCCCCGTGTGTGGAGTGAATGAGGAATTTTAAATTCTACGACCTTTGAGCTGTGCCGAACATCTGTTCGGAATGCACACAACAATACTTTGGAATGCATACACCAGTTTGGAATCGCACAAGGATTCTGAGCAGGATCATTTTTACACAGAATATAAGGAATAATGTTCGGACGCCCATACACAGCTTTTCTGGTGTTTGCATCTCGGGGTTGAGATACCAGCATATGGACCTCAACAGTAAAGTTCAAGAGGTCCATGCTGGTATCTCAACCCCGAAATGCAAACGTTAGGCAAGTTGTGTATGGGCACCTATATTTTATTTGTTATAATGTACGGTTAAAAAAAAAAATGCAGCTGACATATCTTTTTTTTTAAACTGCAGTTACCTAACGCTGAGGTACAGTGAGCAGACAAGTTAACCAGGTAGAGGGAGTGAATCGCAGCTGCAGTTAATGACAGAACATGTACAATAAGGTTTCTAGAACATGCACAACAACATTAGAACATGCACAACAATGTTTTTGAGCTGCTTGAATTCTGTGCACAATAAGCCCTAAGAGGACTGAGTATGGTTCTCCATACACAGCAAGACTGTGTCCAAATTGAGAGGTTGCTGTGGCAACCAGAGACCTTGAGAGCACAACTCCGAGAGGTTCCCTGGTTGCCACTGCAACCTCGAGATTCGGACTCAGCCCTGTTTGTCTATGGAGAACCATATGTCACAAACCCACTCAGTAGGTCAGCCCTCTACTCCCAAAGTGCCAACCTCTGAGTGTAGAATTGTGAACCGTGAACAGAACAACATAACCCTCTTGTCTGTTTTGTGGGTTTGAGTCACCTTTGTCCCAAGTTCTGGAGGCATTCAAACTGATAACCTGTTGTTAGCGTACCCAATTGTCAGGCTCAGATAATTCTGCCTTCGGGGGGCCAGATATCTTTGCCTACAGGCACCTAACCAGGTATTACAAAATGAACCCTTAGAACTCTATGCAAGACCTAGAGAACTCTTATCTGTTTCCCAGTTTGGTACCACAATAAGCTCATGCACAGTGTCAACTATAACCATCTAGGCTTCATTTATATAAAAAGAAGTTTCAAGGCACACCAGGCAGTTTCTGTTTTTAAAATGTGTCTTTACTTTAAAATAGGTAAAAAATAGGAAAACAGTAAATACAGAACAATATATCCCAACGCATACAGTCTTAAAAACAAAATAGGTTTAAAATTGCAAATTCCTAAAACCCACTCAGACTGGTCTTATCTAATGTTTCCTTACTTCTTAATCTTTCAGTGCTTTGATGTTCCTCTCTCTCAGTCAGAAAATGAAAGTCTCTGTGAGGGCTGCTAAGTATACTTAAAAGCAGTCTTGAGCCGGCCTTCTCTCTGAGGTCACCTAACTCCGCCTTGGTGTATTAAAATTTATATTTTATAACGCAGGATGTCCTAATAAGATATTTTAACAAAATAGGTGGCACCAATGAATCTCCTCTCTTCATGCGATTTCCCACAACCCAGTCTGTGATCTGCTTCACACAGACATCAAAGTCTCTTCGATGTAATTCACTGGATACCCTAAGCAAATGCATATTGGGCTTCCCCATTTAGTCTGGGACCTGCTTCACACTAACATCAAAGTCTCTTTGATGTAATTCACTGGATACCCCCAAACACATGCATATGCCCCTTTCCTCATGACACCTAGTGCAAATCAAACGATTTCCCTGAGGGCATTATAAAATGGATATATTGGTCCTTGGATTCAAAACAAATTGACAAGGTAATTGCATCTCAGATATCTGTAGTTTAACCTACGTCCTGTCCTTTGAACTTATACCTGGGGGGGTTCAATGTGTCAATTTCAGCAAGACAGTAGTTTCTCCTGACAGACACTCCCTTACATATTTTATACTGCAGAAAAAATATCATAGTGTAATGAGAACCAGCCGTCCACATGCCACACCACACACAATCTTATGATACTCTATAAACAATACAGGGATCAGTCTGTAAATTACTGAAAACTATTTGATACTGCCAATAATAGTGTTTAACATAAAACGGAACCAGCTACAATAGCCTATGCATTTACAGTAAGAACAGGCAGTTTGGGTTGGAAGTTTGAGCAGCTCGCGACCACAGCAGTGTTTCTTTACCCACTTACCTGTACCAGTGACTTCCTTCAAAAGGGTGATCCGATCATTTGGGATGAAAAAAATGAAAGAAAAGCCAAATCTTGTTTCACTAATTAATTTTCTTAGGTTTTTGCTGTATGTTAAGTGAAAGGTCTGGCAACAGGTAGTTGCGGCTTCACAGCCACGCATGGGATGTTCAATGTTGTATTGCAGTTGTGATGTCATTAGTGCAGCACAACAGCAAGATGACATAGCTACTGCAGAACAACAAGGAAATCCCAGTAATGGATTTCCATCGGCAACAGCATTCCACCATACACTATACAGGCTAACCATATACAGTACTATATTTGTATTCCTTGCTGTGACAGCTCAATTACCAGCTTGTCTTCCCCACTCATTCAACCCTTCTACCATACTGCCAGCCCTGTTGCTGCTGGGAGCATCTCCTCCTCCTCATCTGGCCACTTACTTCTTTGTGGCTTAAGATGCTGACCGCCACATCTCTGATGCTTGTACTTCCTGCCAGTGTGCCTAATTTATCCCACATTTTCTGTGGTTTTCCTGGCTCTGGCAGTATGCTGGTCGCTTCATCAGATAGAGCATTGGTGTGTAGCTTGAGATTCCAGTGGCACAAGACTAGCAGTAACTCGGGAGATTCCCTTCCCTTCTGCTGGACCTTGCTGTCAGCTATGTTGGTCCACCTTCTGTGGTCCCAGCCCTCCTCAGGGCCCTTCCTGTCTCCTCTATCAATTTCTACTTTTCTGTTTTATCTTACAGGGGCTGGCCTATGACAGGCTCTCCCAGTGAAACATGGCTTCACCCTCAAATTCAAACATCACCATCATCATGCTGCAGCTACTACAGACGCTGGCTTTTCAATCAGTACCACTCAAAAGCAAATGTACTCACCAGCCCCTCCAAGGCAAGTACAGCAATTCTATGATTTGTAGTGCTATGTGCCCCTCAAGGGCTTGGTTTTCACATATCCTTGGTCCTAGACAAGGTGGGGGGAGCTGCTGTGAACAGATTGGCTGTTCACGTTGCCAGCATCCAACAGTGCATCGAGGGTCTATAAATGTTTAGAATCTTCTGCCCTGAGGGATGGCAACTTAGGGTCTTGGTTCCCCAGAGGTTTCCTCCATAAGGGGGGCATGGTTTAATCTTTTAGGGCTGGACATGTGCATGAACTGGGAACCTCCCTCTCTCCTTCTGATGTAATGGCTCAGCATTCATGTTCATAGCTTTTAAGCTTCAATTCCTAAGGGACCTTTAGTCAGAGGGTTCCATCTTATGGCACATCTAGAGGTGGAACCCTCCTCAGGAAGGATTCCATCCGTGCCTTGAAATCGTGGTCATCCCTTTAGAAAGACAAACTAACAGTGTCCACCAAAGTTTATGTTTACACAAGCATTTTGTAGAGTTCCAGTTCCATTCATTTAATTGTACAACCAAAGCATCTGAACAGTTACAATCGTTTGTCATAATATGCTGTCTTACTTTAATCACTCATAGCCTACTCAAAACCTTGAATCAGTTGGCTAGTACTAGACACTGCAGCACGAAAAACACCTGAATTAGACTGCTGTTGCATGGAAAACACCAGAATAAGACTACTAACTCCAGTGTTCAATAATACCAAATGTTTCTGAGTACTTTAGAGAGCTACTACTGGCTTTTGTTCCCTAGAAAAAATACCTTCAATACAATATGCCTCAAAAAAGCAGTAAAATGTACTTACCTACTTTCTTGCACACTGAAGCAGGTAAATGGGCACGTTGAAATCTTTCTGTGGCTTCTTGGAGCTTTTGCTTCCTTTGCTTAAGCATTTCCTCCCTAAATCGTTGTTCTTTTTCATTTTCTTCTCTGAGTTTTTCCTCAAGAGCTCTGCAACAACCACAACACTAGGTTTTAAGCAACGAGACTTACAGATTAACACCTGGAGCTTGATTTTCTGAAAATCTGAAGGCCACATGGCAAATCATAGGCATGAGTACAATTAACTACATGAAAACTGTAAAACTGCAAAGTCGCATTAATGAAATGCTCAAACAATAAAACAAATGTTGATTTACTTTGAAGAATCCTTTCATACTATGGATCCCGAAGGGGAGGCAGGAAAAGGTTTGCAGGAATCATTAATAAATCCTCTAGAAGAAATATCATAACTATAGTGAATAATTCTAGCAAAAGTAGTTTATTAGTGATGTCATACAACCTGCAGACTCCAAGCAGTACCTGGGAGGCACGATCAAGAACCTATTCTGTGGATATCCTGTACTTGGACTTCAGTAAGGCATTTGATTCACTGCCGCATGTGAGATTGGAAAGGAAGCTGGAATATGTGGGGCAGAATCAAAAATGGTGACCTGGATCAGGAAATGGCTGAGGGGGAGACAACAAAGGGTGGTGGTAGGGGGGAACACTTATCACCGAGAGCAGTGACGAGCGGGGTACCACAGGGATCTGTGCTGGGACCAGTACTGTTCGGTATTTTCATTGCATATATCTTGAATGGGATCCGGAGCAAAATCAGTCTGTTCGCAGACGATAGCAAGATGGGAGCTGTGGTAGATGACACGGAGTGAGGAGGGGTTGCAGGAGGACCCGAATAAGCTGCAGGAGTGGGGAGATAAATGACAGCTGGGGTTCAACACCAAGAAGTGCAAGTCTCTGCACTTTGGAGCCTGCAACCAGGGGAGGGATTATCACTTAAATGGGGTTCAGTTGGGTTGCTCCACAGAAGAGAAGGACCTAGGGGTGATCATAACAGACAGCATGAACAACTCTGTTCAGTGCAGAAGGGCGGCAGCAAAAGCCAACAAATGCTGGGGTGTATAGCTAGATGGATCTCCTCCAGAAGTGGAGAGGTTATCCTGCCTTTGTATAGGTAGCTGATCAGGCCCCACCTGGAGTACTGTGTGCAACACTGGGCCCGTTCCTGAAAAAGTACATCAATTAGTTGGAGGGAGTACAGCGTAGAGCTACAAAGATGATCCAGGGATTGGAGGGCAAGCCATATAAGGAAAGGTTGGGGGAGCTGAATATGTACTCTCTGGAAGAGAGGAGGGACAGGGGAGATATGACTGAGACCTTTAAGTACCTGAAGGGAATAAACAAGACTAATACAGAAAGGATTTTCCAGAGGAGAAAGAGAAGAGACATGAGAGGACACCCACTGAAATTGGGGGGGGTAGATTCAGGAGAGAGGTGAGGAGACATTTTTTCACAGAAAGAGTGGTGGACAAGTAGAACTCCCTGCCAAGTGAGGTAGTGGCCTGCAAGATGGTAGACAGCTTCAAGAGGGGTTGGGATAGGGGAAGGGGTAATAGGATGGGGGGAAGGAAGGAGGAGCAGCAGCATTATAAGGTGCTAGCTGTGCACTCAGGCAGACCCGATAGACCATGAGGCCTGTTTCTGCTGGCATTTTCGTATACAGGGGAAAGTTTCTGAAGTACCAAACCTGGCATCACTTATAGTCTGGATGTCCAGGCAATAATGGGAATTGTGTGTCTAATTAAATATTCATGAGCCTAGTAAGGCTACTGATTGGCTACTGAATTGGTCATTAACTATTTTCATTCTTTAGTAGCCAGGTAAGGCCCACTAGGCATAAGTGCCTGTTTTCAGAGGCAGCCTGGGAGCACTGGGAAGGTTAAGTGACTTGCTCAGAGTCACACAGTACGCACATGGGGGTTCTGGAAACCAAACTCA
The DNA here is from genome assembly GCA_016271365.2 of Neoceratodus forsteri. NCBI lineage: Eukaryota > Metazoa > Chordata > Ceratodontiformes > Ceratodontidae > Neoceratodus > Neoceratodus forsteri. The sequence continues at coordinate 339,127,825 of CM057459.1, forward strand.
AGTCTGCTGGCTGTACCAAGCTCATTTGCTTGTTGTTACTCTAACCTCTAGGCTACACTGTCAGCCCAGCTTCTTGGAAAGTATTTATCCAGCTGCCAACTGATGCTATGCAGCATAGACAGCTTGCACCACTCTACTCAAAACCTGCCAGTAAATTTAAAAAAATGGCAAAAGCCACAGCTGTTATTACAATTAGAGTTATAATCACAGTAACAACTTTGAAGCCAGTCATTTCCTTGAATTAATGACCGGCTGTAAGGAGGTGACCCTCGGCTGTGCCTTAGGTCACCCATCCCCAACCAGTCATTAACTCCTCAGAAATGACTTACTTCTTGGTCGTTATTGCTTATTTAAAGGTGTGTACAAAATCACACATACCCCCATAATGCAAAGCCTCGTGTGATATATATGCAAATCACCAAAACAATTTAGATTGGTTCTGCTTCAAGCAGGAATGCATGATACCAAAGAGCCTCTCAAACAATCTGCAATGGGTAAGAACAGAAGACACGGACATGAGTTTTTCCCTACACAAGACTCATCAGTGTGCCTCGTCTGTAGCTCACCTCAGAGGAAAATGAGCCAGCCTACTGTGGTCTTATGGTTTGGGTCATGATGGGCGCAAAATAAGAAAGCAAGCTAAATTAAAAAGACAAAGAATCTCAGCAAAAAAGCAGAGCCAAAAGTTACCCAAAATGGGTACAGGCAACAAAGCCAGGTTTTAAAGAAATACAAAATTGCACATACCCCCATAATGCAAAGCAGTATGTCTTATATATATATGCAAACCACCATGAAATTTTAGGCTTGTTCTGCTTTAAGCAGGAATGCATGGTGCAAAAGAAAAAATTACCCACCTTAGTAATGTTGTTTCTTCTAATGGAGTCTTGCTGTATTCTGACATATGCAGTTAGGTCCTGCCTTTTAACTGCCCCGGAGAACAAAGAGTTACACTTTCCATGGCCAGCATGGAATGTTCAACGCGAGCTCGGTTGAAGCCCCTGTCTGCTGTTGTTTAAACTCCAACAGTCAGATCTTTACGAGCAATACTCACTAGAAGTTCTGTGTGGAAACTGTAAAACTCAAAACTAGACAACTGGCAACTATATCTATATAAAAGGGTTTTTTGGTTTCAAAGCAAATACTCAAGTCAGGAAACCCAAAAAACAAAACACATCCCAAAACACAACACTCACCCAAAATAAAGGAGGGTGAAAAAGGGACACCCATAGGGTGCCAACACTGCTCCTGCCCACCCACATCCCAAAAACTAGGTTCTGAGAGGGGAGGCAGGGGGAAGTCAGAATACAGCAAGACTCCATTAGAAGAAACAACATTACTAAGGTGAGTAATTTTTTCTTCAAACAACATGAAGTCTTGCTGTATTCTGACATTTGCAGACTACCAAGCAGTACCTCCATGGAGGAGGGACAGAACCTACTTTGGAAACAAGCTCTGAAGTACTGCTGTGCCAAACCGAGCATCACTCCTAGCCTGGATATACAGAGAGTAATGATTGGTGAATGTATGGACTGTTTTCCAGGTGGCTGCTTGACAGATTTCTAGGATAGGAATATCCCTGGCAGCAGCCAGGGAAGCAGCTGTACCTCTAGTAGAGTGAGCCCTCAGGCCTGAGGGTGGTGTTCTACCCAGTTTTTCATAGCAGAATTGTATACAAGAAACAATCCACCTGGCAATAGATTTCTTAGTGGCAGGTTTGCCCTTACCAACCTCTCCATACATGAGGAACAACTGGAGGGACTCAAACCTGTGACCCTTGGTGCGCTCTATGTAGTAGCTGAGGGCCCTTTTAACATCTAAACTGTGCAGCCTCCTCTCTCCAGAGGAGGACTGGTCAGTGAAAAAAAACAGGGAGAGACATAGGCTGGTTGAGGTGGAAATCTGAAACCGCTTTAGGCAAAAACTTCCTGTTAGTTCTTAGGACCACTTTATCTCTATGGAAAGAGATGAAATCAGGATCCACTGACAGGGCTTGCAATTCACTGATACGCCTGGCAAAGGTAATGACCACCAAAAACACAGTTTTCCAAGTCAAGTACTTAAGCTCTGCAGAGGACAAAGGCTCAGAGGGGGGCTGCATAAGCTGAGCAATGCAAACATTAAGGTCCCAAGCAGGAGCAGGGTCCCTAAAGGGGGGACTGGTGTGCAGCAATCCTTTGAAGAACTTACAAAACACAGGATGGGCTGACAGAGGGGAAGGCTTGCCTACTGACAGGAAAGCAGAAACAGCTGCCAAATGCACTTTAAGTGTAGCTGGCCTAAGGCCTAGGACATTGAGATGGACCATATAGTCCCGTAGGCAACCCAGCAGAATCTGGAGAAATATTCTTCTTAGAACACCAAATAGTGAACCTTTTCTATTTGGAATTGTAAGTCTTTCTGGTGGAAGGCTTTCAAGAAGCCTTAAGGACATCCAGAACCCCTTGGGAAAGATGCAGGTCAGCAAACTCTAACTCTTCTAGAGCCATGCCTTGAGATTGAGAGACCGAAGGTTCGGGTACCAAATCCTCCCCTGAGAGGATGTCAACAGGTTGTAATTCCTGGGAAGAGACAGGAAAAGGTGGACTGCTAAGGATAGCAACAGTGGGTACCAGGGCTGTCTGGCCCAGTCTGGAGCAATCAGAATCACTTTGCATGGTTGTGACCTTATCTTGACTAACACTTTGAACAGGAGAGGGAAGGGCGGAAAAGCATACAGAAATGTCCCTTCCCAATTCAGGATCAGAGCAACCAGGGGGACTGAGCCCAAGACTGGGGGTCTGTACCAAAAGAGAGGAAGTTGGTGATTGTCTGGGGCTGCAAAAAGATCTATCTGTGGAGTGCCCCATCTCGAGAAAATCACTTTCAAAACTAGGGGATCTAGGGTCCATTCGTGATGGCCCTGGGATATTCTGCTCAGAGCATCTGCTAGGACATTGTCCTTCACTGGGAGGGGAACAGCTATCAGAGAGGTTTGCAGGGACTAGGCCAGGGACCGCAACTTCATTGCTTCTGTGTACATGGCCATAGACCGAGTGCCTCCCTGCTTGTTGATGTACTACATGGTGGTGGTGTTGTCTGTTCTGACCTGGACCACCTTGTTCTGTACAGATTTGGAAAAGGCTTGCAGTGCCCGAAACACTGCTCTGAGTTCCAAGAGACTGATGTGAAGCAGAGATTCCTGAGGTGACCACAGCCCTTGAGTGGTAAGACCCCCAGATGGGCTCCCGAGCCCAGCAGGGAAGCATCTGTGGTGAGTATCACTGAATGAGACTGAGTGACAAAAGGAACTCCTTGTCTCAAATTGTCCTGATCCTGCCACCATTGCAATGCCTGGATCAGGGTTCGAGTCACTGGGACTAGTTTGGTAAGAGAATCCTTCCTTTGGGACCAGAAGGCTTTTCAGTGGAACTGAATGTCCCTCATCTGGAATCTTGCTCCCTGGACCACTGCTGTGGAAGCTGCCATGTGGCCCAGAAGCTGAAGGAAATGCCTTGCTGGTCGAGACAGCTGTAGGGTGAATGAAGAGGCCAGTTCCATAAGGGTCCTTGCCCTGTCCAGGGGAAGGAAGGCTCTTGCCCTTATTGTATCCAGCTCCACCCCTATGAAGGTGAGGAGCTGTACTGGTTCGAGAACTGACTTTGGAAGGTTGAGAAGGAATCCTAAGGAAGTGAGTACTTGCTGAGTTATTTGCAAATGTGACTTGACTTGTTCTGGAGACTGGCCTACTATGAGCCAGTCGTCCAAGTATGGGAAGATGGATATCTTTTTTCTCCTTAGGAAAGCAACCACTACTGCCAGGCACTTTGTGAAAACCCTTGGAGCTGATGTTAGGCCAAAGGGCATTGCTCTGAATTGATAGTGGCCTGAGGGCAACTCGAACCTGAGGTACTTTCTGTGGGAGCACCTGATGGGAATGTAAAAATAGGCATCTTTGAGGTCCAGGGAGGCTAGTGTTAGTTCAGATATCTTAGGTCCAGGATGGGCCGCCATTCTCCTGTCTTTTTGGGGGTTAGGAAGTACCTGGAGTACAATCCTTTGCCCTTGTGTAGGGTGGGAACCCTCTCTATAGCTCTGAGAGATAGAAGGGAAGAAACCTCTGCCTCCAAGGCAAGGGTCTCTGATGGATTTGCAGGTGGAAAGGATCTAGGTCTCATCGTGGGAAATTTTTTGAAGCTGAGAACCAGTCCCTGGCTTTCTACTTCCAGGACCCACTTGTCTGATGTCAGACACTTCCAGTCCTGGACAAAGTAAGCCAGCCTGCCCCCTACTGGTATTGGAGTATCAGCCCGGGCAGACCCATCAGGGTGTCTGCTTGGCAGGGGCTTTAGGCTGAGGAGTGGATGCAGGCCTGCTCATCCCCCATCTGCCTCTCCCTCTAAAGAACCCCCTCTGAGAATAAGAAGAGGAGGCCTGAGCCTGGTAGAAAGGCCTTTGGAAAGGCCTGCCCCTGCCACTGGACTGCTGCCTTTGAGGAGTAGCTAGCCTTTCTTTGGCCTGAGCACTCCTGTAAGTGGTCCTGTACTCGTCCATCTTTTTCATGTAGTTCTCTGTCTGCTCCCCAAACAGAGAATTACCAATAACAGGGAAATCCATGGTCTTAGCCTGGGTATCCTGTGATAGGCTAGTACATCTGAGCCAAGCCATCCACTGAAGAGCCACAGATGTAGCCATGACTCTTGATGAAACATCACTGGAGTCCACAGCAGCATGAAATTGCACTTTGGATGCCTCAATTCCATCTGCAGCCACCTGCTCCAGCTCCTTGGCAAGCTGGTCAAGGGCCTGTTTAGCCAGAGCCAGCACAGTGTCCCACCTGGACTTCTGGTATCTAGCTGTGTAGGCCATATAGTTAGCCTGCCTGAGTCCCAAAGATGTTGCCATGTACTGTTTCTTAGCCATGGCATCAATCCTCCTGGGGTCCTTATCTGGGGTGTGTGATGCCAAGGGGATATTTGCCTTATCACAGGCAGCAGCCTGCACTACCCCAACATGGCTGCATTGCTGGGAAAGGAACTCCGTGTCTGAGCCTGAAAGAGTATACCTCTTGTCCATCTGTCTGTCCACAGGAGGTATGGAATTAGGAGTCTTAAGAATTTTATGTGTCTGTTTCCCAAAGGATTTGTGGAGGGGAATAGACAGTCTCCTGGACTCTGGGATGTCAATCAATTTCATCAAATTTAGGCTCCTCCTGATCCTCTACTGCTTCTTCCACAGGAAGCTGGAGGGTTTCAGCCACTTTTTTGTAAAACATAAAGTGAGAAGGGGACTCAGAAAGCCTAGGAGGAGAAACACCTGAAGGTCTGTCTGGGGAGATGTCCGGGTCAATAGGCACATCCAGACTTTCATAATCACCATCATCATCCTCATACTCTCCCTCCTCCTCATCCGGTTCATAAAATTCTTCCAAGGTGTAATCCGGAACCGGGGGAATCGACTGAACCGAACCCCTGCCAGATGGTGCCGGTTTGGCCGGAACCGAAGTAAGCGATTGCACTATTCTTATCGCCTTGGATATCTCATCGGCGGTCGGAGTATGAATTTCTGGGTCCGAACTGGACGATTTATCTTTTCTTTTTCTTTTTACCGGAACCGACTCCTCAGAATCGCCTCCTTTTGCCCGAAGAGTATTGCTCCTGGACAGAGGGCATCTTCTGGTTCGGTTAGGAACCGAACCGGCTGGCCTTCTGGGTCAGCGGACTTCTCGGCCTCCCTTTCCCTCAGTCTACCTAATCTCTTTTCCAGGGTAGATTTGTGGAAATTCTTACGAATTTGGCAGTCTGAATCGAGGTGGTCAAACCCCAGACACTAAGCACAGGTGGTGTGGGGATCAGCCTTGGCAAAGACTTCCCCACACACACACTGCAGTGTTGAAACCCAGTGGGCCCAGTTTTTTCTTGGGTGTCTCAGACATGGCCAGTCCTAACCAAAACTTACCCTTTTTTCGGCAATCTGCCAGGCAAGACTCCCCTATGGGTTCCTGACCATGTCACGGGCCTTGGAAAAAAAACGTAATAAAAATCCAGGTTTTTTAGAACCGATACGGACCAGTTACCACACTCTAAATACACAAACTTTTTTACCTGAAACTGATCGGTTCAGCCAAACCGATCCACAATTTACAAGTTCCACACAGAAACTATATAGAAAACCTATCTAGTACTCATGGTACCACAGACAGAGACTTAAACCGACAGATCGGTAGCAGCAATTCGGTAGAAACCGAGCGAACAAATTACTTTTTTGAACCGAGCAAAGGAGAAATCTCTGGAGTGACTGTTCAGTGAGGTGGAGTAAACAATCTGACGGTTGGAGTCTAAACAACAGCAGACAGGGGCTTCAACTGAGCTTGTGGTGAACATTCCATGCTGGCCATGGAAAGTTTAACTCTTTGTTCTCCGGGGCAGTTGAAAGGCAGGACCTAACTGAATATGTCAGAATACAGCAAGACTTCATGTTGTTTGAAAGACCTCTCACACATTCTGCAAAGGATGAGAAAGAAGCACACAGACACGTGCTTCATCCAACAAAGGTCTCCTCAGTAAGCCTCATCTGTATTTCACCCCAGTATAAAATTAATCAGCCCTAATGTTGTCTTACTGGTTTGGGTCATGGTGTGCCCAAAATAAGAAAGCAAACTAAAAAGACAAAGAACCTCACCACAAAACACTTGAGGTATGGATTACCAAAAATGAGCAGTGGTAACAAAGCCATGTTTTAAAGAAATACAATCATACATACCCCGTAATGCAAAGCATCATGTGATATATATGCAAATCACCAAGAAAATTTAGTCTGGTTCTACTTTAAGTATGACTGCATGGTGCCAAAGGGTCTCTCACATAATCCACAATGGGTAAGAACAGAAGACACAAACACATGTTTCACCCTGCATAGGACTCATCAGTGTGCTTCATTTGTATCTCACCCCAGAGAAAAATGAACCAGCAGGTAGCTGCTTTAAAGGTGGCTGCTTTACAGATCTCCTGATGGTGCTATGCCCCTTAATGCTGCCACAAAGTCAGATGTAACTCTAGTGGAGTGTGCCTGTAGGCCTTTGGGTGGCTGCCTGCAACTTTTCCATTGCAAAACTGTATGCAAAAACTATAAAACGAGAAAAGGTCTCTTAGCTGCTGGCTTGCATTTACTTACTGTACCTCACCATAAGTGATGAACAGCAGAGTGCTGTGTGTTGGGGACACCTTAGTTCTATCTAAGTAGAAACTTACAGGCTGCACAATTTTTCCTCACCGGGCTATGAATGAGATTTTGGAAAGTAAATATGCAAAGTCGTAGAATGGTTCCTGTGAAATTCAGAAAATATTTTTGGTAGACATGTTACATATGGCCTAAGCACAACTTTATCCCTGTGGAAGACCATAAAATTAGGATCTATACAGACAGCCAGTAACTCACTGATCTGTCTGGCAAAAGTAACAGCTGTTAGGAACATTGTCTTCCATGTCAAGTATTTGAGCTCTGCTGAAAACTTGGGCTCAAAAGGCAGTTCCATTAGCTGTGCCAGAACTAAGTTCAAATCCCATGGGGGAACCAGTTCCTTCACAGAACTGTAGAACTGGTTAAATCCCTTAAAAAATGTATTGGACAATGGTTATGAAGCAAAATATGTTTCCTTGCCTACTGACTTAAAAGCTGAAACAGCTCTCAAGTGCACTTTTAAACTGGAAAGTTTAGGCCTAATAATTCAAAATGGTACAGGGTGAGTATAGCGTAGACAAAACTGTGCATGCAATAACGTGCTGTAAGAAGCGCTAATGGCTCTACAGTAACAGGGGTTGTTTCAGCATGCAGTAAGAACTGCTATCCTGTCGCTGTAGGCTGCTATGGGGGGTGTGAAGGATGCTGCTGGGGCAGTGCCTGGTAGAGCTGCTCCCGTGGTGGAATGGCTAGAGCACCTGCCTCCAGCAGTGTCAGGAGCCTGGGGCTGCAGTTTGGTTCTCCCCAGGTCCCACTGTAAGGCAGCTTTTATTTTTTGCTAAAAAAAAAAAAAAAAAGTCCCGGCTCTGATCTTTCCTGTTTCCCCGAAGTCCACAACCCCCTGGAGTTTATTATTATAAATCTGGTGGGTGTAGTGGGTGAAGCCCTCCACTTCAGGGGCTGCGGGGGGCATGGCCCCGCGCAAAAAGAAAGACAGTTGCCATTTTTTCAACGGTGTGCGCTGTTGTTGTTACAGTCGGGATTTTGTCCCGACGCTGTTACAGCACATGCCGTTGTGTCTGCACCGTTGTGGTTATGCGCGATTTTCTCTGCGACATTATGACCACATGCCATCCAAAACCACTGACAAGTTTGTAGCCATAGCAGTGACATTTATCTAGGAGCACGCCAGATCCCGAATCATTCTATTTTGATATATAAGTTTTCCTGGTTGCTGGCTTTCTGGCAACTTTTAAAACTTCTAGAACCTGAGACAGATTTAAGCTGGAGTATGATGGCTCTTCAAGAACCATGCTCCCAAAAGGAGAAATTTCATCATACTTACCGTGATCTTCTTGTCTGTTAGCTCCAATGTTATCATTGGAGAAGGTAATTAATACATATGGGTAATGTGCTCCCCCACTAGGGTAGTTAGTACAGCGCCAAAGCTGTAACCTCAGCAAAGACCCCCAGTAACATGGAACATTCCATGTGCAATACCTACCTCAGTACATTCCTGTCAACACACTACACAATGCACAAACCAACAATATATTTACCATTATCAATGCCCACATTCGCAGCTGATCCCTCAAATAAATATGTACCAAAAAGAAAAAGGAAACGTACGGGCCTACCTTGTCTTGATAGACTGGGACCCACATTCGGGATGCATGAATGTGACTTCCATCCCACATTTGCCACTCATGGCCTCCAACATCAGGCACCAGATTCCCCTTAGATCTCATGGTCTTTCATTCCTGAAAACTTGCCTTAAACAGAGAACATTTTTAGTTAAAGAAAACACAACTGGATCTTTTATGACTGACAGATACCCATGTGGGCTCCCCAGACAAACATAACCTCATATGTCTCACCATGTAATCTATTTGCTTGCTTCACCAATTATGAGTTATTATACAAAAGTGTCCAGCTACTGTTGATAAATCTGAAGCACTGAAAGAACACTGTAGGTATCCTTCAAGAAAAAGTTAATTTATACCCACAAAGATCTTATACGTATCTATATACTGGACAATATTCTCCAGAACAGCAGACAGCTCCAAGAAGAGGCCCCATTGACAAAGCTGGAGCTAACAGAAAAGGAAATTATGGTACGTATAATGGAGTGGCTCCTTTCTGTATCATTTCAAGTTGTCAGTGGGGAAGGTAGTGAATACATTTGAGTTTTAAAAAGCAGTAACCATCTAAGCAGAGTGAAAGAGAATATTGTCCCATATAATTCCCCAACCAACAGCTTCTGGACTCATCTCACAACCACTGCTTGCAAAATATAATACTAGACTAGTGTTACAGCAAACTGCAGGCAGGTATAAATTCTGAGAAGCCTTAAAAAATAGCACTACACAAACCAAGTGATCAACTCAGCAACAAAACTTAGTCCTCTTAGTCTAAGATGCTAAAGCACCCTGGAAAGTAAAAGAACTCTGCACCGAGTGACCCATACCTTTTTGAGTAACTGCAAAAAGTGTCATTATCCCTCTGCTAAAATGACTCTAAGTAAGCCCTTTGTTCTTCCTACTGTTCAGGACTGAAAGCAACAAGAGAAGACTGAAGAAAACACCAATTTGCAGGAGGCATCATCCTTTCTTTACACCTTATACAGTAAAATTCCCAGCATGTAGTAATCCATGGTCTTCTGTACTCAGTGCCAAATCATTATGTATCCGTAAAACTACACATAACCATTGGCAGTTCCCAAACACAAAACAACATCCAAAACTTGAGGCATTGGAGATCCTACCACCCTGGTCTCTGACCACTACAAAGTTCTTCACTCTGCTAAGACAATGGAGATGACCATCCTTTACAGACCATCATGGAGATACCTCCTCGTCAGGAACCTTTGTTTATGAAGCCTCCACCTGTACAGAATAGCATGGCTGCCAACTGATGCAGACATTGTTAGCTGGACCAAACCTGTAGGCCACGGTCTGAGATTATCAGAGGAAAACTTCCTTCTGATCCCTGAATACTGCGGGTATGGGGCAACAGTGAAACAACCTCTACGCTAGTATACATGATGAAGTTCCACTGTCAGGGTGGACATCCACTGCCTCCACCCAAGGTCTCCTGTAAGACTGATAGGCCTCAACACCTGAACGATCTCCTATGGCTGCATTATATGAGCTGTGACAGCCAGACCAGGTCAAAATACCCCCCCAGATAGAGGATCAATCCCCCCCCCAGGTGTACAAACTCAAGACCTATACAAAACTGTGTGGACATTCTGTTCTCCTGCTTGAAATTCAGTTAGCATTCTGACTGTGACTACCACCAATGTAACTACTACCAATATGATTCTGACAGGTTCTCCTCGAGAAAAAGAAATAATTTCCAGAACTGGACAGACTTTCTATCTATCTATCTACAAAGCCACTTGCATACCCCCAGATAGAGAAACTAGTCTGAGGGACTCTTCAACTTAGCCATTCAGTCTGAATCTTCAATTCCCCAGTTGTGTAGACCATTATTACAATATAGGTAGCTCACAGAAATAATCAAGTCATTTCTTACTGCAACCACATGTTTGCGACTGTGAGTAGCTTCTTTTATCCCTAAAATCACTTAAGGATTGGAAACACTGGGTCTGAAGACTTTAGTCTCCTATCACCGGTATCTGGTCCAGAACCTCCTGCCAGCTCAAGGCTGGATTCACTGTCATCAAAGATGGCTCGGCGTGGCCAAGCCGGCATCCTGAATGGCTGCTTAGTCCTGGAGCTCTGAGCCTAAATCGTCAGAAATCTCCTTTTCCCCCGTTACCCTGGAACTTACTGAGCTAAAAACTGTGGGATCTTGAAGGAAAAACAGTTATGCCACCAAAGATGTCCAAGAAACAGGGACAACTACCTTTTAAAAGCGCTAGTAATGGACTTAAAGATTCGGCCCTGGAAGCTCTGCCACCACGACGGGAAAACGCAGGCAATGCTGCTGTAACAAATGCAATAGGGGCCGTGGAAGAAAGTGCACTTAGCCCTCAGTTCTTAGTCCTGGAAAAACTGTTTAATGATTTAAAGTATGATCTGACCAGCAAAATGAATGCAGGGTTTGAAAATGTTTCTGCTCAATTGGCCCTTCTGCAAACAACAGTAAATAGCTTGGGCGAGACAACGGAACAACATTCGGCCAGGCTAACGGAGGTGGAAGAAAGGGTCAGTGAGCAAGAAGATCGGTATAACCAGTGGAACCCTCAACTACAATCTGCATTGGCCGAAATAGAGAAACTAAAAGCAGCACTAGATGATCATGAGAATAGGGAGAGGCGTACAAATATAAGAATTGCGGGCATGGTTGAGGGAGTGGAAGGCAGAGACTGTGTAACATTTTGTCAAACATGGTTAGAGGCAAAACTGGATCTACCAACCGAGTGTTCCTTGGAAATACAACGGGCGCATATAACTCCCGGTCGACGTCCTGCCCCAAATGAAAGGCCTTGTCACATAATTGTAAAATTCCTGAGATATCAAGACAGAATGATGGTTTTGAATGCAGCGCGAAAGGCGGGTGTTATCAGAGAAGGCTCTCACCCTGTCAGCATATTTCAGGACTTCTCTCGATCGGTGCAAGCAGAACGAAATGTCTTCATGCCTGTGAAGAGAAGGTTACACCAGCTCGAGTGGCCTTTTGCGCTTGTCTACTCTGCTCGTTTGATTATACGGAGAAAGGACAACACATCGAAGGTGTTTACAAGTCCTAACGCGGCAATGCAGTACATCGAGCATGTATCAAAACAGCAAGACAATGCAGATAGGTGAACTTTATTTGAAACTTAAAATGTGCAGATAATGTGCTTTTGCACTGGCAGAGTTGTTTAAACGAGTGATGGTGGTACCGGGAGTGGGGTTGGGGGTTGGGGGAGTAGGGCTCGGCTCGGTCTGCTCCGAAACTCTTTTGAGGCCTATAAAGGCAGGAGCAGGCGGCCTTCCCCGTTCCCCCCCCCCCACGCTAGCTCCTGGCCGGGCTGCTCATTCGGAGGTGCTCCCAGAGTGACTTTGTAGAGATTTACTTACGGCCGCTTGACTTTGTTTTATGAACTGGGACTAGATGTTACTTTAACTTTAATATACCAGAGAGTAGTACCAGTGGCTTGATCAACAAACAGACTGAGAGCTGAAGATTTATATTTTTTGCTTCTTGCTTTAAAAAAAAAAAAAAAAACTGAGGAAATGAGTACTCAACATTAGTTTATTTTATGTTTTCTTGGATACTGGGATGCAATTTATGTCCTGGGGACTTATTCTCCCCGAAGTGTGGTGGGCAGGGAGCGCGCAGGAGGCCAATTTGTCTATTGGCCATCTCCCTCTTTTAACCTGCAGCCTTTTCTGTGTGACTCAGTGATGGGGGGAAGGGGACACTTGGGGACTGAAAGGACGTTTGAGCAATAAGGAGACTGTATGTAAAATTATGTGTAGGGGTCTAGCCTCTCTTGATGGTTTCCTCATTCAGGAGGTTCCCTGGGGGAACGGACCCTTAGGTGTCCTCGAATAGCCCAACTTTATTTTCCTCTGTTTTATTTGGGTAGCTGGGTTACAGGAATATGTTTCTTCTCTTGGCAAATTAAGAGGGGAGCCCTGGAGACAAAGGGAGGGATAGTGAGGCTGAATAGAATGAACGGTGGGTGGGCAGAGGGGGACAGTGAAAAAGCAGGAATACTGAACGAATATTTCTGCTCAGTATTCACAAAAGAGGAGGGGGAAGTGCCTAATCCAATTAACAGAAGCACTCTTGATAGGGGGGTCGATCCCAGTCCTTTCACAGAAGAAAGGGTTCTGCAAGAACTCCTAAAACTGAAGGTGGACAAAGCAATGGGTCCTGATGGAATTCACCCCAGAATTCTAAAAGAATTAAGGAAGGAACTAGTGAAACCACTGGCTACTCTTTTTAATAAATCATGGAGGATGGTGTGGTACCCGAGGACTGGAGGAAGGCGGATGTGATTCCCCTTCACAAAAGTGGGACCAAGACAGAGGCAGGAAACTACAGACCTGTCAGTCTGACCTCTGTGGTAGGAAAGTGATAGAGTCACTCTGAAGGAAAGAATCATTGAGTACCTAGAGGTCAGTGGAACACAGGATCCAAGGCAGCATGGGTTCACAGCGGGAAGGTCATGTCAGATGAATCTAATAGATTTCTTTGACTGGGTGACCAAAGTGGTAGACCAGGGAGGGGCTGTGGACATGGCCTACCTAGACTTTAGCAAGGCATTTGACACAGTCCCACACAAAAGATTATTAGTCAAATTAACCAGCCTGGGAGTGGGTCCCAGGGTGGTAGCCTGGGTAAAACATTGGCTGGACAACAGGACACAGAAGGTAATTGTAAATGGAGTCCACTCTGAAGAAAGGGCGGTTACTAGTGGGGTACTGCAGGGTTCAGTATTGGGTCCAGTCCTTTTTAATGTCTTCATCAGTGACATTGCAGAGGGACTGGAAGGAAAAGTATGCCTTTTGCAGATGACACAAAGATCTGCAACAGGGTTGATACACAAGGAGGTGTGGAAAGGATGAAAAGGGACTTGCAAGGTTGGAGGAATGGTCAGCGATGGCAGCTAGGATTCAATGCAAAGTGCAAAATAATGCACCTGGGAAACAAGAACCCAGGAGAAGAATACACAATGGGTGGGGAGGTAGTAACAACAACAAAACAGGAAAGAGACCTGGGGGTAATCATATCAGATGACCTTAAGGTTAGCAAGCAATGTGAGAAGGCAGTAGTGAGGGCCGGGGGTATACTGGGATGTATAGGGAGAGGCATCAGCAGCAGAAAACAGGAAGTTGTTATCCCTCTGTACAGACAGTTGGTGAGACCCCATCTGGAATACTGTGTCCAGTTCTGGAGACCCCATCTCCGGAAGGACATAGACAGGATAGAGGCAGTCCGAGGAGGGCAACTAAAATGGTGCAGGGTCTGCAAGAGAAGCCGATGAGGAGAGACTAAAGGAGCTTATACGTATACCCTTGAGGAAAGAAGGAGAGGGGGACATGATAGAAACTTTCAAGTACCTCAAGGGAATCAACAAAGTCCAAGAGGGTAGCATCTTTCAGAAAAAGAGACTTGCAAGAACAAGGGGACACAATTTAAAGATAGAAGGAGGGCGGTTCAGGGCAATGTGAGGAAGTATTATTTCACAGAGAGAGTAGTGGATGCATGGAACAGCCTTCCTGAGGAAGTTGTGGGGTCTAAAACTGTGGGAGAATTCAAGAATGCATGGGACAGACATAAGGCAATTCTTGTGGGGGGCAGGAAGATATAGGCTGTTGGTTAACTAGGATCTGCGGCCTATCCTGTAGGTAGGGAAATGGGCAGACTAGATGGGCCTAGCGGTCCTTATCTGCCGTCAAAGTCTATGTTTCTATGTTGGGTGGGGCCCTGCTTTATCGCCGTGCTTGGACCTAATAGAGAGATAGTGACGGTGTGGCCAGCAGGCTAACCCATGATATCAAAGGGGGCTTTAAACAATTTTGTAATAGGGGGGAAGAGGGAAGCTAGGTGGTGAGAAAAAGTTGGTAACCACCTCGCTAAATTTCTGTTAAAGGGGTACAGTTTCACTAGACTAGATAAGCGCCTGTTGCGCAGGTTTCTCTACTTCTTTTCTCTTTCTTTTTTTTGCTCTCTCTTTTGTTTTCCTTTTGAAATGCTAAATAGAGCATTGAGAGTTTTTGAAGGGGTAAAAATAAAAGGGAGGTACCAGACTGGATGGGGAGATGGAAGGGGTCCTCTTTCAATTGGGAGGAAAAATAAAAAAAGGTCAAGAGTCGAGTGGTGTTGGGGGGGGGGGCTTGGTAGAGATGGGATGAAATATGAAGTGTGGATCTTGGATCTGGGAATAAAATTGGTTTTACTGGATGGCTAGTTTAAAAATGCTATCCTGGAATGTAAATGGTTTAAAAACAGCAGTGAAACAAAAATGTGTTTGGTCCTATATTAAGAAAAAAAAGGCAGATGTTGTGATGCTACAGGAATTACACTTAACATGTGAAGAGCTTAAGCTGGTAGAAAGAAAATGGGGAGGCATAATGATAGCGTCTCACTTCACGTCGAGGGCCAGAGGAACATGTGCATGGTTTAGACCGGGGATCAGGGTACAGATTCACACAACCCAAAGGGACAGTCAGGGAAGATATGTTATAGTGAAGGCTACGGTGGAAGAGGAAATGCTAGTCCTGGGGTATTTATATGGACCTACCGTCAACTGTCCAGAATTTTTTGAGCATTTAGCTATTACGCTAGTAGTGTTCACAGACAAAATGATTATAGGGGGTGACTTTAACACCTATTGGGACCCTTCGCTAGATCATTCAAAACCTCACTTTAGACGTACCCCCAAAAGCGTGTTGGCTCTATGGAGATTAGCAGAGGAAAGGGTTTTGCAGGAAGTGTGGAGATTTAAACATACAGATATAGAGGAGTTCTCTTTCTATTCCTATGCCCACAAGGTCTATATAAGACTAGATTATTTCCTGGTTTCCCCTATTTTTTTAGGGCGAACAAGAGAGATTGAATATGGCCCTATTATAGTGTCAGATCATGCCCCATTGTATTTAGAAGTGGATAAAGAGGTAGATGAAGGGGGTGTGCACCAATGGAGAATGGACCCTACACTATTGTTGAACCCCGTGAATGTACAGCAAATGTCCAGGCGACTTCAGGAATTTCTAGAAAACAACAGAGTGGAGGACACTTCAGCAAGGACTACATGGGAGGTCTTGAAAGCCTTTGTAAGGGGGGGAGACTATCTCTTATGCAGCTTTCAAAGGTAAACAAGAGAAACAAAGAGAGAACGAATTAGAATCCAATATAATAAAACTAGAAAAGCAGGTTATGAGTAGTCAGTCGCCTGGGGATATGAAGAAGTTGAAGAGTGTGAAGGGAGAGTATAACCAGTTGAGCTGTAAGCGTATAGAGAGGGATATCCTAATGTCAAAAGCGGGACAGTACTTTGAGGGGGACAAATCAGGGAGATGGATGGCCTGGTTAATTAAGAAACAAAGAGCAGAGAGAACTATTCTAGCAATAGAAAATGTGAACAGGGACTGTACTTCCTCTGCCCAAGAGATAAACAATATTTTTAAATCCTTCTATGAAAAGCTATATACATCAGAGTTCCCACAAGGAACAAATCTGGAGAGATTTTTAGATAATATCCCCCCCTACCTACAATATCCAACCAAGTAAATGAAAAATTAGGGCAAGGGATCAGTGCACAGGAAGTTAAGGAGGCAATATGGGCTTCAAGATCGGGAAGAGCCCCAGGGTCAGATGGCCTACCCCTGGAATTCTATAAAAAGTTCTGGAGAGACACAAATCAACTTTTTATGAGTATGGTAAGGGAGGTTTTGGAGGAAGAGGGGTTGACACCATCCCAACAGCTAGCTATTATAACAATTTTACCCAAGCCAGACAAGGATCCAAAAAAATGTGTCTCTTATCATCCAATTTCTTTGCTAAATGCTGACTATAAGATAATAGCAAAAATATTGGCAAGGAGGTTGGAGGAGACCCTGCCACAGGTTATTCACCATGATCAAAGGGGTTTTGTTAAGGGTAGGCAGGCTAGGCATAATTTAAGATGGGTAATGAACATTATCTGGCAGGGGTCAAGAGGAAGAAAAGCTTGTGGGGGTCTTCTCGCATTGGATGCGGAGAAGGCCTCCGACAGGGTCAAGTGGCCCTTTATGTTTGCAGTACTTAAAAAGCTTGGCTTACACTCGGTCTTCAGCCAATGGGTAGAGTGGCTATATCAATCCCCATGGGCCCAGATCCTTACAAACAATACGTTATCATCCCCCTTCTGGCTTCACAGAGGGACGAGACAGGGCTGTCCCCTCTCGCCATTGATATATGTCCTGACTATTGAGGTATTGGCGACAGCTATTAGATGTCATCAAGAAATAGAAGGTTTTATGTTTATTGGAAAAGAGCATGTTATCTCTCTCTTTGCAGATGATGTGCTATTATTTCTGGCTGATCCAGAAAAAGCTATGCCTGCCCTGACATCTCTTTTTAAGGAATATGGTCCTCTCTCTGGACATAAGATCAAATGGAATAAGAGTGAGTGGCTCCCCTTGATAGATAGTGGAGGGTCCATACATATTAGTGGAATAGATATCCCCCCTAGAACAGTAATAAAATACCTGGGAATACTGCTTCCACGAAAGATAATGGATGTGGGGCACTTAAACTATAGCCCATTGGCAATAAAAATTAAGGAACAATGCAGTAGGTGGAAGTCGCTTTCCCTGTCTTTGATGGGAAGAGTAAATTTAGTAAAAATGCAAATATTACCTCAATGCCTTTATCTCTTCCAGAGTTTTCTTGTTATGCCTCCGCTGTGTCACCTGAAATCGCTAGAGGGCTCTGTTACTTCTTTAATTTGGGCAAATTGTAGACCTAGGATTAGGAAGGAGGTGTTATGGCAGCCGTTTCATAGAAGGGGCTTGACACTCCCCAACCTGAAGTTATATGCTTTAGCAGCCCAACTAACATATATTATGGACTGTCAGGAAATAAGAGAAAGAACGAGAGGGCTTGGGTTACTATGGAGTCGCAATCCAGGGTGTTTTCACCTTACGCCCAATACCTCCTTCCTTTAAGCTCTCGCAAGGGGGATGGTGAGAAACCCAAAAACCCATTCACTAATAATATGTTCAAGGCCTGGAGGGTGGCTTCACAGATGATGGGGGACAAGGGGGGCGTGTCACCTGAGGGATCCATTTTGTATAGCTTGTGGAAAGATGGAAGGGCCCCCCCTCGGTCAAACGTGCTCTGGGGCAATGGGAAAGGAAGGGTGTCTTTCTCCTATCTCATTTATTTGATAATGATTCCTTATTAAGTTTTCCTGAACTAAGAGAATCATATGATATTCACCCCTCGCACTACCTTATTTTTGTGGTGATAAGGTCCAGGTTGCTTAAATTAACTGGGATAAAGGGAGGTGAGCCATCTTTGAACAGAACGTCCCTGGAGGAGATTTTTCAGCACTGTAAAAAGTATGTTGGTGTGAAACCACTGTCAGTGTTATATAAAGCTTTATTAGGGGCACAACCTAACAGGTTGCAGAAACTAAAGGAAAGCTGGGACAAAGATCTGGGCGGAAACTTGTTAACTGGAGGGGACTGGAACCTGGCTCTATGGAGCAGCAAGGCTGTCTCAGTAAATAATAGGCTACAAATTATCAACTATAATCTTGTGAATAGAATTTATTACACCCCAGCTCTGGCACATAAGATTAAACCCCAGATTTCAGATCAATGCCCTAAATGTTGCGTACAGGGATGTTCGTTTTACCACTTGAATTGGGTGTGTCCACAAGTAAGATTATACTGGAATAAGATAAATCAAATTCTAAATAAGGTTTTGGAATGTGAAATCCGGCTTGATCCTGTGGATATTTTACTGGGGGTAACTGGAAATGAAGGGAGCCAATCAAAAGCCTTGCATCCTTTGAAAAGACTGGCTCTAGGCGGTGGGCAAACAGATTTTAGCTCAAAATTGGATGGCTCAGGCCATGCCTACTATCGCCCAATGGGCAAAAGCCCTTTTAAACAATATGAAATTAGAGCATATCCAGTATAAAGTTTTGGAACGCCTAGATAAATATGATTTGATATGGTCCCCCCTTGAGAGGGCACTGGGTAAGGAATGGTTTCCACTTTTTTAAGAAGTTAACTATTGTGAAGACATTAATCTTTGCACAGATTTCGAGGGTCCTCTGGCTCTGGAGCGTGGGATGGGTTGCAATAAATTGATGGAATACTTTAGTATCCAGCTGGATAAATTGAGGGCCTTTTGGTAAAAAAAGGAAAAGCCAAAATGAGCTATAGTTAGTATGTATAACTGCGTAAGCTGGTGATATAGACATATCTTGGATTGTACCCTAAATGATTGTACATGAAATAAGATGTATGTAAACAAGATGTCATTACCTTCCTGTTTCTGTAGAGCTCTTCTCAGTCCACTGACTCATCAATAAATAAAGTTTTAAAAAAAAAAGATGGCTCTGATGGGTGTAAGGGAAGGCCTGGTCTGATATTTTTGAGCTCTGCATCTACGCAAGAGACTGTAATAATGTCTGGATAGTGGCAACGTTCTGTATGTGGGCGCCTCCATCAGTGCTTGGACTCTGGGTAGCTATTAGCCTAAACATATTCATAACCTAACCAGTGTACATGGATAAAATGAAAGGTTTTATGAAAAAAAATCTGCCTGAAAAACAGACTACTGATGTCTCCAAGCTAGACACTACTCTCAAAGATTCCTGCCTTCAACGGCATCAAGGAACTTTCCTCCCTAAACAGTCAGACTGGTGGTCTCAGGACTTCCAAGCCCTTTGCACAAACCTCTCTACACTTTCTTAATCCCTGATGATGAGACAGACCAAGGAAAGGACACCTGGGGCCCAAAACTGGAAAATGGACAAAAGCAGAGCTCAATGGTTTGTGCTGTGCTTGTCCTTGGCAACAACCCCGCAGATGCTATATTCAGTCAGACAGCACACCAGCACTATTTGACTGAATATAGGGGCATACTGGTACAGCACTAAAATGAGTAGCTCTGCCCTGACATGGACCAGGGAAGTGCAGGGAATGGCGCCCCCAGAAATGATAGTGCTGGGAGCCTCCCATGCAGTATTCAGCCGGTACCATGCAAATGAGCCCACTGGGCATGTAAGGCGCTAAGGGGCCATATGCATGCCCATTATGGGCTCATCTGCATTGGAAGCAGCAGCTGGTTCGCACCCCTCCTGTGAGCGGCCCCCCCATCCCGATCACCTGTCCCTGTAACAGCTGAAATATTCCTTGGTGTCTATTGGCCCCCCCATGCCCTCGACAACCAGCCCTGTAAAAATAAATCAGTTCCTGGGCACCTCCATTCTCCGATCCCCATCCCTGTAAAACATTTGCTGTTGTCCAGTGGTACCCCCCTCCCACAACCCTCCAATCGCCATCCCCATATGTTCAGACTTAGTCCCTGGTGTGTAGTGGCACCACCCACCCTCTGATCACTTGCTACAGCTTATTAAAAGAAGTCCCTGGCATTTGCCCACACTAGGCATGCTGTTTTTGGAGGAAAGCTTGCACAGCAGGGGTCTTGATGATAAGCGATTTTAATTCTAATAACTAGTATGCCACTGTTGCCTGAAACTTAAAACATTTTCCAAGCCCTTTCCAGATGAACTTGTGTTGTTTGTATCAGTCTGCAGTGCTTCTTACTGGTCTGTGTACCGACGGCAAGACCTAGGAATCCGGACGATGGGGAAGCCCATTCTGGCTGTTGGTAACACAGCAAGCCCTGCAAAGGGTGTGCAGCGGAGGCTACTGCAGAATAAGAGTTGGACCAGCCTTATTTGGTGGTCTGTGGCGGTCTGCATTGTTCTGCTCATCACCCCTTCCTCCTCACTAACCATTGCTCTAGAGAGGTTATTTTCCCTTCTTACTTGCTCCCTGCTCTTAAAGCACTCTGAGTTTTAGTAGGGAGATGTTTTTCTTCTGCTGCAGAAAATTCAAGGTCATTCACAGCTCAGCACCCTGTGGAAGTGCATTTTTTGTTTGTTTTGTTTTTTAAGAGACCAATGCTAGAAATTAGCATTGATAAATCTTGCTAGATGTTTCAGTTTTAAGTGCCTGCTTATTTTCTCCTATTGATACATATATCATTTCATTAGTTTTATTAGTTCTACTCTGAATTTTAACACCAGTTGATCATATGACCATTCTGGTCATAAGGCACATGTGTTTCTGGTTCAGATTTGCCATTTGCCGACCAGCTTCTGAGCAGAGAGGAGCCACGCAGGGGTTGATAACCTATTTCTCATTGAGAGTTCCGCTGACTTTTTTTTTCTAGTTTCTGCCAGCAGTAAGTTCTGTCACTGATTTAAGTTTTCTCTCTACCATAGGGCAGGGTGTTTTTCTCTACAGTTTATACAATAAATTTTATAGTAGCTATTTCTGGCTGCTAAGTTTTAACGCTGCTAGCACAACTAGAAATCCAGTATAATTCTAGATACAAAATATTTTAAGGAGGGGATAAGCACTTTTAAGCATTCTACGAGTGTTTTTCTATATTCTAGTTTTGTTTCTTTTAGATAGAGTAGATACGATGATTTTGGAGGCAATATTTTCTTCCTACCTCTATCTTATATATATTGTGCTTGTGTACCCTTTCTAGTGTATCTAGAATCTATCTATGCATTTTGTGTATCTGCTGGTTTGCACATTAAAATATTTAGCTGCTAGCCTAATGCCAGTGTTCTTGCTTGTTTTTTTTTTTTTTGTACCCTTTCTAGTGCCTAGTAGTAGAGTGAAGACAGCTGTGTGCTCCAGGCTGGGTCTCTTTTGTATTCAGAGCACAGAAGCTTGTCACTCATCCTAGGGGGCTCTAAATAATAAGATTTCCCACAATTGTTCCGGGGACCCAGCTAGTCCGAACGGAGAACATTGTAGAGGTTGCAGCATCTAGGGGCGAGCCAGCTTATGTTTCTGAGCAAGAATCTGAGCATAAAGAAAAAGTAGAAATAACTTACAGAATCAGGAAGGAAAGAATCAACTATAGAACCAACTACAGTGACTGATGTATTTTTGATCCTGATCCTTGGATCCTCTGCCACCACTTAACTATTAACTGGACATCTATGACCTAATAAGATCCTTACGACTTTCCGCTAGACTTCTCATTGACTACCAAGCGAAGAAGGTGATTCCAGATACTTAACTGACTTTATTTTATGTGATTATGGAAACATACTCGGAGATACACATAGAAACACAGAAGTGGATGGCAGCTAAGGACTGCAAGGCTCATCCAGTCTGCCCATTTTTTCTACTTTATGAATGTGCTACAGGCCTGTACTCTGTCAATGGCCTATTTATTCATACTCATCTGTATTGCTCCCTTATGCCTACCCCATGCCTGTTTGAAGCCCTGCACTGTATTCATATCCACCACTTCCTGAGGTAGGCCGTTTCATGCATCCACCGCACTTTCTGTGAAAAAGAGAACTTCCTCACGTTACCCCTTAATCAGCCTCCCTCTAATCTCATGCTGTGTCCTCTTGTCCTACTATTTTTCTTATATTGAAACATATTAGACTCTTTCACCTTGTTAAGGCCCATAAGATGTTTGAATGTTTCGATCATATCACCTCTCTCCCTCCTTTGCTCCAGGGTATACACGTTGAGCTCTGTTAATCAGTCCTCATATGTTTTCTGATGCAATCCCTGCACCATTTTGGTTGCCCTTCTGTGGACTGTCTCCATTTTGTTAATGTCCTTGTGCAGGTGTGGCCTCTAGCAATGCACGCAGTACTCCAGATGGGACCTAACCAGTGTTTTGTAAAGAGGGATTATTATCTCTCTCTTATGACTTGTGATACCCCTACTAATACACCCCAACATCCCTCTAGACTTACCTACTGCTTTAGTAGTCTGCTTGGATGATTTCAGGTCATCTGTAATGATGATGCCAAAGTCTCTTTCTTCCCTTGTGATAGACAGCAACTTCTCTCCCAACCTATAGGTAGCTTCAGGGTTTCTCTTCCCTATATGCATGATCTTGCACTTCTTTGCGTTCAACCCCAGTTGCCACTCTTCAGACCATTTTGCCAGTTTTTCTAGATCTCTTCTCATTCTGCCTACCTCATCTGGATCATCTACTCTGTTGCAGATTTTGGTGTCATCTGCAAACAGGCAAACCTTACCCTCTAGTCCATCTGCAATGTCATTGATGAAGATATTGAAGAGGACTGGACCCAGGACTGATCCCTGAGGTACCCCACTTGTGACTTGCATCTTTTCTGACTATATATAGTTTACCACCACTCTCTGTTTTCTGCCCCCCAACCAGTTTGCCACCCAGCTGACCAACCTCTCACCCACCCTGAGCCTACCCAGCTTATTAATCAATCTTCTATGTGGAACAGTATCGAAAGCTTTGCTGAAGTCAAGGTAGGCGACATCAACTGCACCCCCTTGGTCCACCACTCTGGTTACCCAGTCAAAGAAATCTATGAGATTAGTTTGACAGGACCTTCCAGTTGTAAACCCATGCTGTCTTGGATCATGTGCTTCTATGGATTCCAGGTGCTTCACTATCCTTTCCTTAAGGAGTGCCTCCATAATCTTGCCCACTACGGAGATATGACTGATTGGTCTGTAGTTCCCTGCCTCCTCCCTGCTGCCACTCTTGTGGAGCAGGATCACATGATCCCTTCTCCAGTCTTCTGAGACCTCTCCTGTGCTCAGAGACTCACTAAACAGTTCTGATAATGGCTCTGCAAGTTCCACCCTTAGCTCCTTTAGTACCCTGGGATGTATGCCATCAGGTCCTATTGTTCTGTCCACCCTGAGCTTAGCGACCTCTTGTAGGACCATTTCTTTTGTGAAGGGACTTGTGCACCTCACTCCACTGTATCCATGGTGCTGAGCTGTGGGCCCTGCCCTATCTTCTCCTCAATAAATGCTGAGCAGAAGTATCTATTTAGGATAGATTCTTTTCCTTGGTCCTCCTCCATGCACCGCACTCCCCCTTATCCCCTCTGATCTTAGCAATACCCCCTCTGGACTTTCTCATTTCACTAATGTATCTACAGAAAGTAGTGTCCCCTTCTTTTACTGTTCGTGCTAGTGTTTCATCAGTTTGGGCATTTGCCTGCCTCACTGCCTTCCCTGCTTCCCTTAGGGTATGCCTCCCTATCTTCGTCCCGCTGCATTCCCTTATATTTCTTAAAGACCAACCTTTTGGCTCTGATCTTTTCTGCTACTGTTTTTGAGAACCAAAGTCGATTCCTCTTTCTTTTGCTCTTGCTTTTCCCCCTAACACAATGGCATGTTACATTAAGTACTGCATCCTTAATGCTTGTCCACTTTGCCTGTACCCCCTCACCTGTATTTCTTCTTGCCAGGGCTAGCTTAACTCTGTTGGCCATCTTATCAAAATCAGCTCCTCTGAAGTCCCATATTTGTGCCTTGGAATGGGATGATTTAGTTCTACTGGCCAAATTGAACCATACCACATGATGGCCACTGGCCCCCAGGTGACCTTCTACCTAGAGATCTGTGATCCTTTCCCCGTTAGTCAGTACTAGATCCAGGATAGCCCTGTCTCTTGTGGGTTGTTGTACCAATTGTTAGAGGTTCTTCCCCTGCAGGGAATCCAGTGTGTGTCTAGTTCTGGCGGATGTTCCTGCTGGTATTGACCAATCTGTATCTGGCATGTTGAAGTCTCCCATTATCAGAACCTCCCCTTTAGCTGTCATGTTTTGTATATCTTCTAACAGTAATATGTCTATGTTCTCCCCCGGTCTGGAGGCTTGTAGACAACCCCAGTTCATATGGCTGTCCCATTTCCTGTTTGCAGGGTAACCCACCGTTCTTCTGGCTCCTTATGTATATTCTGAATTTCTGTAGTCTTGATATTGTCATTGACATAAAGGGCCCCCCCCATCCCTCTTTCTGCATCTTGGTGTCTTCTGAATAGTACAGAGCCGGGCACTTAAGTCTCCCAAGTGTGGTTACTGATGAACCATGTCTCGTTAATGGCTACTATGTCCTAGTTTATTTGGTAAGCACATACAGCACTTTTAGCATTATAACTATATAGCCACTTTATTATGATATAATTGAAGTATTCTGCATTGTTGCCAGATTTGGGATTTTTCTCTGAATTCTAGTGGATGCAGTGAAACTGTTGACTGAGTGGTATCTGACTTTCTGGGGCTAACTGTTCAGGTCCATTTTTTCTTTAACCCACTCTGGTTTTATGAAAGCAGACAGTATCTAGTGTTTGAGATAATACTCATGAGTCTTTGACTACCTCTATACCAGATATTTGCTAATACTTACAAATTATTTGGTTCAATCCATGCTACTTATGCTTATTTTGGGTCTTTCATAAATTAGGCCCAGAATTTTATATTACAGTTAGATTAGTGATTCATTTTAGGTACTGTACTATTTCAGCAGGAGCTGATGTGGAATCTGTATAGAATAGTAATCCAATCAGGGTAGTAAACAGAAGCTAGTTTTAAAACTTGCTAATTCTTGTATAAATATTCATAATTTATTCATTGCTTATTTAAGCAATACAACGAGTGGGTGTGGGTGATGGCAGGATTTACCCATGTCTGGTGTGCTGTCCGGTCATGAGGCCGCAGCCATACTGCTATTATACAATGTCTATAAAATAGGAAAACAAATTGTTTTATTTTAAATATGTTGTTTTTATTGTAATACATAATAAATAGAATATTTGTTGTTATGCCCAAAAAATAGTCCGTATAACTGTTTTTATCTATTGGCAACTGTGATGATTTTTATTAAGTTTTAAGAAACTCATTGAAATAAATGCTGAACATTCATAGAACTGAAGTGAAGTGAAACTTCTTTTCATAAAATGCATTTAAACATTAACTAAATTGCAAGATTACTGTTTTTTAGGAGTGAATAACAATTCAGATTTATGCATGCTTTGTTTGTTTATGTCCATTGGTATGAATATTTAGTCCTTTTTTGGGGGGATTCATGTTCTGGCAAGAACACATGTCCAGTCGTCTTCCCTGTTGAGTTTGCCGCCTGGAAAAGGAAAGAAAAATGCTGTGAGCATGTGATATACTGTGGAACTTTTTTTTTTTCTGGAGGTAGCATACTTACTTGTTATGCAGCTCAATGTTTCTTTAAGGCTGGCATAGCTATTTGGGCAGCATGTATATGTTGATGGTCCTGTAGCTGATAAAGTTACTGAAAGTTGGAAGGGGGTGGGGGTTGTTCTCGCTGATTAGCTGGCTTGGTCCGACTGTGTTGCTTGTAGCCATTGACTTGGGCGGGCTTCTGCAGTCCCAGAAGGGCTTTGTTCGTGGTGCAGCTCCATTGTAGGTGAGTGGAATGGGATATTTATTTCTATGATTTCTTCTGTTTGGATTCTGTTTTCTTGGGAGTGTTGCTGGTTCTGAACTGCACTGCACTGTGTGGCTTGCACCTCTTGTACGATGTGGCTGCAGTAGAGAGCTGCTGAGATGCTGGACCAAATTTTGCTGGGCAATGTGGAGCTTCTCACAGGGAGCATTCTCATGTTGTGGCAGAAAGTACTTTTCTGTTGTGTTTTTTGTTCCGAGTTATTGGTTGTTCTCTGTTTGTTTCTTGCAGGTTACTTCCTGAGATTATTGCCCCCCCCCCCCCAAGTAGCAATGTTTTGGAGGCTGGGGCACCAGTAGCTGCGCAATGAGCCTTCATTGCAGTGTCCAGTGATGGCCATTATGTTTCGGGCTTCCATCCCTGCATCTGATAATAAGGTTACTGCCGTTGCCCTAAAGCAGTGGTTTGTGTATTTTTTTCTAGGCCCGCTTACTGGCATATTTTGGGCAACATCTTGGCCAGGAAGTTTATGCCCATGGGCTCTCTGGAGTACCAAACAGATTGCTCACTTAACTTTTATTGTGGTACTTGTTTTCGATGTAGGAAGAGTGCTAGAAGGTTGGGGGGGAGTTGAAATATATTTTTTGTAACTTTTCTTTTAAACTCAGCTTTATTGAAAGTTATTGCTGTTTAGAACCATCCATTAAATAACATTCCTTTACAATACCAATGCTTATTTACGGATCCATCATTCACCACAGTAGCTTATCCTATGTTAATTTTTCCTCTTATAACTGTAGATTATTAGCTACGTAATGTGTCGGAGGTTTTTACTGTATGTGCTCTTCGATATTACACGTTTTATACATCCAAATAAAGAGTATCTTTGCTAGAATCACTGTGTGTGGTGGTGTGTTTTTGCTAACCAAGTACATAACTTGTTTTAATTTAACTGACTAACAGTACCGAGTGACTATCCATCCCCCAAGGGACTAGTCTGAAGTCCTTATCCTGTGTATCTACCCATCGAGCAGGATCGAGCAAGACCATACCACAGCCCACGTTGGAAGGGTGGGCACTGGAAGGGCTCTATGCCTTCCAGGTACTTGCCAACGGTCGTGTCTTTGCAATTAACTCAAACTTCCAGGTTTCTGGGCCCTCTGCTGCATAGGTCCCCGGTCCTCCCCTATATTGCTAGTTGCCCAGTTTCCAGTCCTGCTTATCCCCCCAAGTCTCCCTGTTTGGGTCCCTGCAGTATCAACTTTAGGTGTTTCCCTCTGAGGCCTCCCTTTCCCTTGCCTCGTATTGGTCCCAACAGTTCCATAGTCCATTGAACTTGTCTAACTGGAGACAGAGCGATGCAGTTATTCTTTCCACACTTTGTATCTCCCATATCTTATCCTGCCATTTCCTCGGCAATGGCATCACTGCAGTACACCAATGTACTGTAATTCCCTTCAGCGTCACCAAGCATAGGTTTCTGAGCATCATTTGTTATGGTAGGCGACCTATGCTTGGGGTTCATTTCCATAGAACTAGGTTCTCGAAGGTGCAGGGTATCCTGCAGCCTCACACTTCTTCTAAGGCTGCATGTACCTGATTCCAGTACAGCTTGATGAGGGAACCCCCCCCCCCAGAAGATGTGGTAGTGTGTGCCTATTTGGCCACACCCTCACCAACATGCATCCGAGCCTTCCTGCTGGAAATGTTTGGTGACTGTGGGGCTGTGGAAATGTCGGCAGAGGCATTTCTACCTAAATTCCTGCCATGTGGGCAACGATGTGGTTCTCCAGTCGATTTTCTACATGTATTCCCACTCCTCATCTACAACTGTGATCTGGGCTTCCCTTTCCCAGGCATCTCGCACTGCTTAGAACTCCGGTTAATCCGAGCAATGCAGCATTTTATATGCCATAGCTATATTGTCTTTTCATCCCTCCAGCCTGACAGCCCAATAGAGTAATTGTTCCAATTCAATGAGGTCCCTGTTTATCATGTTTATTCCCCCTTCAATCTGCATGTAGTGCCAGGCTTGGAAGAATCTGAAGAAGTCTTTCTGCAGAAGACCAAACTGTTCTCGTAATTCAAAAGGAAAGACAGCCTCTAAGAGTAGTTCTGAACCTTACCAAAGTGCTCCTATTCCAATGCCTGGAAACCCGGTCCCCTATTATGGCTGTCATTGGGCCTATCTCATTTGGCATTTTCAAGATTAGTCTTGTTTTCCTCATCATTCAGAGGGTATGGGCTGTGAGTGGGTTTTTGATAGCTGCCAACAAGCAGGGAGTTATCCGGGCATGCAGCAGTGTGAACAGTGGCCCCCATCTTCCTCCAGATCCAACCAGCCCGAGACATGGTTTTGCTTTATCCAGGTCATGACCGGGGTCAGCTGGGTGGCCACATAATAAAGGCGCATGTCCGGGAGTGCCAGTCCCCCACTCTCTCGTGGGAGAATCAGCACTCGCCTTTTAACCACACAAAGGACAATATAGTATTTGTAGCCTTTTCCAAAAGGTTTAAGGTATTCTGATGGGTAGGGCCTGGAAGAGAAATAAATATCTGGGTAGGATGTTCATTTTGATTGCGGCAAATCTACATACTATCCCCAATGGGAGCAGGTTCCACCCACTACGTCTGCTCGTATTTCCCCTTCTAATTTGCTATAATTCAGGGTGAACAGTGAGCTCAGCCTCACAGAAATCCTGATACCCAGGATTTGTACCACCCCATTAGCGAACCAGCGAAAGGGGTATTGCTCCCTGGGCTGGGCCAGGCCTGAACCCCTCAATTTAAGGGCTTCTGACTTAGCAAAGTTAATTCTATATCTCAAGATCCCATCATATTCTTCCAACTCTTTTAGCAGCTGCGGCACCGATTCTCAGGGTTGTGTTGTAAAGAACAGGGAGTCATCCACGTAAAGGAATATTTTGTGCTCCTTATCTTGGCCCCTGACCCCCCTGATATGTGGGTTCGCCCTAACTGCTTGTGCCAAGGGCTCAATACAAACGGCAAAGAGCAACGGAGACAGAGGGCATCCCTGTCTGGTGCCCCTTGTTAGGAAAAATCTATCCGAGGTTATACCGTTCACCCGTACCGTGGCCTGTGGGGACGCAAATAACTCTCGAACACTTGCCAAGAAAGTGCCCCATCCCCATTTCCCCCAGCGTTCTGTATAGGAACACTCAGTTCACCTGCTCAAACACCTTCTCAGCATCCATAAATACAGCTAGCATTTCTTCACGTCCCTGCTGAGCCTTGATCATTACATTGAGTAAACATCGGATATTATCATGTATAAGTCTGCCATTGATAAATCCCGTTTGATATGGGTAAACCAGGGAGGACACAGTTCTGCAAATGAAGAGCTAGTATGGAGGAAAAGATCTTAAGATCTGTGTTAAGAAGGGAGATGGGGCGATATGAGCCACACTCCATAACATCCTTACCCGTTTTGGGGAGGACCATTATTGGAGTATACTGCCAGGATGCCAACACCTTTTTCCCCTTCTGTATTCCCACACATGCCTCCATCAGTTTTGGGGTAAGTCTAGCCTGGAATTTCTTGTAGAACTTCGAGGCTATACCACTCAACCCCAGTGTCTTTGCCAATCTTGAGTCTGGCGATTGTTCTCTGTATCTCAGTAAGTGACATGGGTGCCAACAGGGTCTTCTGCTGTGATTCCGTAAGCTTAGGCACCTTTACCCTCCAGAAAAACCTGGCCAGGTGGGCATCTAGGTCTATGACTGGATTCTGTGTATACAACCCTTTGCAGAAATCTGCAAAGTGCTGTAGAATCTTTTGCAGATCTGTGTAGCATTGCCTGGATTCTGGTTTTCAGATTCTGAGAACCGTCTGACTTGCTGCTTCCCTGCGGAGTTGCCAGGCCAAGAGGCGTTCTGCCTGTTGTCCTGACTCACAGTACCGTTGCTTAGAGTACCTTAGTCTCCCTTCTATCTGCACCTCCAGGAGGCTGTTCAGCTTCCCCCAACAGTCTTCTAGCCTCCACCTGACCCTTTTGTCCAGCATGATCTTATGCTCCGCTTCAAGGTCAAACAGCTGATCCTCCAACTCCCTTTGCTTCCGCATCCTCTCTTTTTTCCAGCGGGAAGTGTATCAGATAATGTGCCCCATCAGGACTGCTTTCAGGCCATCCCACCAAGCCGCAGCTGTTGTCAGCCTACGTGGGTTCGTGGCTTCATAGTTCCTGATCTCCATCTCCACCATCTGCCTAAAGTCCTCCTGGTTCAGATGAGACATGTTCAAGTGCCAGGTACTGGACTGCAGTTTAGGGGTGAGCATCAGATCCATCTTTTCTGGCGCATGGTCCGAGATGTTATGGGCTCTATGGTACAGTCCTTGACTGCATGCATCCAGTCCACAGAAATCAGGAAAAAATCTATCCTGGAATAAACACGGTATGGTTGCAAACAGAAAGGGTAGTCTCTTGTTTTGGGATGCAGCAGCCGCCACACCTCAACCAGGCCCAGTCCTTGGGACAATCTTTTAATGCACTGACCCACTACCATTTGTGATGTGGTGCTCTGGCCTGATTCATCCAGTGCGGGTTTAATCACCCCACTGAAGTCCCCCCCCCCCCATCAAGTATAAGGTGTTGGGATTCAGTGCACACGAGCAGGGTTTCTTTAAGAAACTCCACATTCTCCCTGTCTACATTGGGACTGTAAATGTTTAGTATGGTGCATGGGACTGCACCATAGTTGCCCTTCACACAGACATACCTGACCTCGGCATCCACTTTTACCTGGGTAACCTCCAGGGGGCAATCCTTATGCACCAGGACGGCCACCCCTCTCCTGTGCGGATTGGCCTCATAGAAGGCTGTGTGCACTTGTCCCACCCAGGATCTTTGCAGTTTGGCATGTTCAAACTCAGTTAAATGAGTGTATTGTAGCAGGGCTATAGCTGTACCTTTCCAACTGAGTTCCTGTAAGACACGTGTTCTCGTCACCAGGCTATTTAGCCCTTTTACATTATACGTGATAATTTTACCCCATGAACCCATGGTCCCCACCCCCAGCCCAGTGGGACGTGCAGTCAACTCGGAAACAGACCTCTAGAACAACTACAAAACAGAACAATAAGAACTTGCACCAGTAAACCAACTATGAACTTCGGCAAACTCTGGCCAGGTGACTTCAATGGTGTACATGTGGAACTATGTCCTCCTCTGGGTACATTCTCCCAGTTGAGCTGCAGCTAAGTGTGTATTGCTCCATATTGCTGCACTCGAAGTGATCAAGCCACCACTGTCTCTCAGTGACTCTATATTCACCTCCACTGTAACTTTATCCTCCTTGGCCCTTGGGGGTATTACCTGTCCATTACAGTGCAATCCATACACTATCTGCTGAATGTCTCAAGTCTAGCCATCAATGCCCGCTCTTTCCAGGCCTCCTTCCCTCCAAACATTGTCCCCTGCAATGGGCAACTTTCCCATTTTCTTTTTAGCCTTTTCCTCTCCCAGCCACAGCTTGTTAGCCGCGGCTGGAAGTTAAGCCACTTGGCCTTCCTGCTTTCTATGTAATGTGCTGTAGTTCGTAGGGCCTCTACTTCCCTCCCCCATCCTCCTTATCCAATACCTCCCTTCACTTACGGGGATGTCCCAAGCAGTTCATGGGTTCCCATTCCCTCCCCCCCCAGCTGTTGCGATATAGACCCCCGACACTGTGATCCAATTTGTTGTGGCATCTGCTGCCTCTGCACCTATTTACCCCACTATGAGGGGTTTCTGAGTTGATCACTGTGTAGGAGCCCCCTTTGCCTCCTTGAAGGTCCCTCTACCTCCCCTTCCCCTATCCCTCACATCACTGTTAGCATATATCTCGTGGTCGGTCTATTAGCCATATTACCCCATGACATTATCCTACAAGTCCAACCTTGTGACTTGGAATCTCCCCCCCTTTGGTACACTTGCTGCTCCACCCCAGAGCCGCTTGCTGATTCACCGCTATCCCATCCTAGTTGCCCTAGTGTTCTAATAGCTGTGCCTAATGGCCAGGGAGCACTGTTGCTTCCTCGATAGGTCAGGCACTACTCATCCAGTCATTATAGCACAAGTTGCTTGTCCCTTATTTCCCTCAAATGCGGAGCAGCCAACATAACAGGACCCTAGCAACAGACGTGAAAGGTATCGTCAACAGCTACCCCATAGCCATCGATTCCCTCCCCTTCGTATGGGGGAAGACCCTGGTCAGCGTTTTCCCCCCATCTTGTTCTGTTAGCATCCTGAGTTTGCTCCATCCTGGACGGGTGCACATACCTTCACACATACTAGTGTTGCCAACATTTGACCAATTAGCCATCATTCCATCCTTTCTCTTCTTATGAGGAAGATCACACATTTTACCATCACTGTATACCATGAGCATCTTGTGTTTTCCCCCCATCACAACTTGGAGTTTGTCCCTCCACCTAAGTGAACATTCCTCGGCAGTGACTAAGTGCCTGTCCCTCTCCCCCGTTCCTATCCATGTAGAGCGCATCCCCCCCCATTCTACCAGCCTCCAGGTTCCCCCATCACAGGCTTGTGCCCATTTACCAGGTTGTTAAAGCGATCCCCATTTACACCCACCTCCTGATTCCTCACATAGTCGCCACCTCTGGTCTAATGCTGCTGATTACCTAACCTCTCTATTGTCCCTCTAAGCGCATCGCGGCCATTCTGTATTGCCCGAGCTTCCGTCCTGCCCAGCCAATCCAAAATGTCTATGTGGGTGCCATCTGCCCTGAATCAATGTCTTATACTCTGTAACCCTTATTTCACGCAGCATCGATGAAGTCAATTAAATACCCCTCTCTCCCACTGTGCAATTACCCCAAGCACTTACCAGTCTCTGTAGGCATACTTCACCATCGTCCACAATGCAGCCATGGGTTCTCAGGGTGAACTGCCCATCCTTGGATCTCCTGGAAACATATATCTACGAAGGAACCAGAGCACAACAATCAATAAAACAGACTCCAATTTGATTTCATATCCTCCCCCCAACCCCTATATTTACTTTAATCCTCTCCCCCCTCTAAATTACTCCCAGGTTCCAGGAACCCATTACTCATCCACCCTCCCCTCCCCCTCATCTGAGGCCCACCAATCACAATAATTCAAGCCTGTTTTGCCCATCAATTAACCAATGGGCCAGTGACAGGAACAGTTTTGGGGAGGAATATAAAAACAATTTTTTGTTATTGTGTTCCTCTAGATAAAGTTCAGTCAGTTCAATTTCCTTCTGGCGTAGTTAAAGCTTCTGTTTCTTCATCCCGGTTCCATTTCTTTTCCAGTGTGCCGCGGTCTGCTTCCCCGCCCGATGCCTTGGATGCCGATTTGCCCCACTTCCTACCGGCTTGCTCCCATGGTGCAGGATCTCTGGGAGTTGGAAATGCAGAGTCTGGTGATGCGGTGAGTACCCCCAGTTGTTGCAGCAGAAGTCTTACTTCAGCTAGAGTCCTGAAAAATGTTAGGCCATCAGGGGTGTGAATTTTAAATTATGCCGAGGCAAGAAGTTGCATTTTAATGTTTTTCCCACCCAAATACCGCCGGATCGCCAGCAGGGTCTTCATTTCAGTAGAGTGAGGGGGTGAAATCGTGCTCAAAATACAGCTTAGTGTCTTCAAAAGGAATGTCTCTCATCCCCCATGCCTAGTATAAGACTTTTCATTTCACCTGGTAGTCTAAGAACTTCATGACCACCGAGCGTGGTTGTATCTTGGGATCCACTGGTTTTGGCCCAAGGGCCCGATGCGTCCATTCCATCTGCGTTGGGAAATCTTGTGGTCACTGCAGTAGTTCATGAAGGAAGGATTCCATAAAGTGCTCCATAGCATCTGCCTCCATTCCCTCTGGTAGCTCATGAATGAAAGCGGAGCTCCAGGTCGTCCAACTTGGCAGTTAGCTCCCTCTCCAGGCAGTGAAGAAAGGCCAGCGACTCTTGATGCTTGTCCATGAGGGCTGTGGTGTTGGTGAGGCCCTTTTCCAGATCAGTCATCTTCTTTTGTAAGACCTTTAGTCCTTTTGTGGTCTCTGCCTAAGTCGCCTCTGTCCTGTTGGTGGTGGCGCTGATTTTTTGCAGCTGATAGGAGAACATTTTTGAGGTTCTCATGAGGTACCCTTCCCCCGACTCCTCATCGCTTATTCTACTGACAGAGTCGGAGCGGTCAGAAATTGAGCGGCTGCCGCTACGGCCTCTTTCTTTTGGTGCCATTTTCAATGTGCTGTCCTTACCCTTATTTCTTTGCTTTGTTGCCATTCTTTGCCGGGTTGTAACTCCACTCAGTATCACCCAGCACTTAATGGCGTTTAGTTCAGAGCTATTTTGGTTTTAGTCATAGTGGATTATTGGTTAAAAATGCTTATTTCTATCCCTGGGGGCAAGGAGCCGAGCTGACTTACTTCTGCATGTGTTGGAGGCAGAAGCGGAAATCTTTTTCGTAACTTTTAATAAGGCAGAGTGGATCTCCTGGCACTTGTAGTATGAATCCCCTGTTATTTTGGCATAATGGGTCTGCGGCTTTTTGTTATGATTTTTTTTTTGTATTTTCATTAAAAGTTTTTGTGAGATACTTAAGACCCTCATTTGTTTGCTTGATTTCGAATGAGTCCACAGTGAAAGAACAGATGCCCTCATTGCCCCTCCTTGCAAGATGTAGCACTATGTCCATCCATACTTTGTTAACCAATCAGGATGCATTTTCTGGTGATAAGGCATTTGAATGTCTTAAAAAGTTTAACTCAGCCTGGGTCATTGCAGGATGGTGGGGCTTACCATATATCTTTCTTCTTTTCTCATTTATTTTTTTTTTACTGTGCCCTAAAAGACATTATTAGTGCTCGTAAACACTGTGTCAGTCAACAAGTTTATGTGCCTTAATGAAGGGTCATTTAAATGCCTGTTCAGGCCCGACCTTAAACCTACAAAGCTACTGAGACAGTATTGTTCTCCATCACTGTTGGACAGTTCCATAGAACTGTCTCAGTATTTCATTTAAGTCACTTAGAGGGATTGTGCTTAACTGAATGTTTATGTTGTTTTGCAAGCACCAGTCCATGAATACTCTGAGTGCCCACTTTGTTTTAATGTAGTTGTTTCATTTTTTTTTGTAGTTCTAGTACTGTTAAGTGTTTCTCACTTACTTGCAGGTGACTGTGTTTTTTTTATTTTTAGGGTCTGATGAGCCTTCCTGGGAGGTTGGAGCAGCTATAGCAGAGCAAGTTGTGGGTGGGGATGCTACTTCAGGATGTCGGTCACCGTGAGGAGTGGTCTTGGCTTCAGACGGCATCAGAGTCGACACAGGTTCAGATGGTACAACGACAGGTAGGTTATTTGAAATATTTGCTGTGTTTTCGGCAGTTTCGGAATCGTCCGTCAGCACAAAAATCTCTTCCAGCTCATTTGGATCTACGAGTTCGAAAGAGGTATCATTTTTACAAGTTTGAATTTCGCGCATCTGCTCTTTGCAGTGGATTGTTTTGGTTTTTGGGGTTGGAATGATATGCGCATGGTGATGGGTGGGGGTACTGGGTGACTGGCACTTGTTCATGTTGGGTGATGGCACGATTTACACATTGTAAATCATGCCAATCAGGAACAGGGATTTCAAGACCCACTGTATAATTATTGAATCTCTCATCTTCCTTCTGTTTTGGTTAGCTTTCATCTTTCACCTGCAGGAAACCAGATAGCATAAGGTGAGGAATTTTCATTCCGCACACCAATACAGTATTATACTATGATGGTTACTACTAGGCACCAGAGGTTGAAAAATGAGGAGTGATTTCCCTTAGCTACTGAGCTCACCAAAGATAGTAAATGAAAGGGGCAAGTACAGAAGCATAAAATGAGCAGTAAAACTATTTAAACAAAACTCACAGATTACTTACAGCCAACTAATTCTCTGAGCAAGGAATGGTCATCAACCCCAATACTTAAAACTAGTCCGGCAGTACCAGTTATGCATGGTTCAGTGGAGGCTGAGACTAATGAACTTGAAAATTCTCCTAATTTATTATTTCTTTCTTTCTGATCTTGATCTCTCAGCCCTTATGTTGCACGGGACTTCTGTGAGAAAGAACAGAAGCGAGTTTACATCTGCAGAGGCAGTCTCAGAGTTGGACTGCTCTCTGAAGAGAGTTTCAATTAGTTCAAGAGAAGACTTAAATGTGTCTAACGAAAATGAGAAACTACTGATTCCTAAGTCAGCCATGAATGAAGTCCTAACTGAATTACAACACACTATCAAAGGGCTCAAAGACCTGGAAAGCCATGAGGGAGACATTAATTTAAGAAGAGGTAATAAGATGCTAGATAGGTGTAGTTTAATAGGGAGTTCATATGAGATCGAGGACGCTCAAGGGAATGGTAATACTTATCATCCATCTTGTCTAAGCGAGGATCTGATTACATTGCTAAAGACCAATTTTTGGCTAATCAAATTTTAATGGAACAGCTTATTGTTATCATGAGCAATCTAGAAACTGCCAGGGAAGATACAGCAATAAATGGAGTCCGACTGGATGATATTAACAGGAAAGTAGATAAATTAAGTAATGTGAATTTCACTCCCTGTAGTCCCTCTATACTCATGGACTCCTCTGAGAGACCAAAAAGACCAGACTGTTCACCTATTCTATTCAGACATAGTGCAATAATCAAGAAAGATAAGGAAAGGAAAAACAAAAGCAAAAAACATAAAAAAAAAAAAGGAGACGGGAGGGCTCTAAAAGTCGACAGTCCCTGCGGTAGAAATCATTGGCCTCAAAGGAACAATCCCTCGATCAGTTTCAGGTTATATATTCCCGAAGAACAACTGATATGCAGAGTAATTATAAATGTGTGTGTCATTTGGCTCAACCTCCTTCTCAAAATATATTAGAAAATCAACTTCAAGCACTGGAAAAGGAAGTGGAACTATTGGGAGAACAATGTCAGTTATTGTGTCACTCACCTCAGACACAAAAAAAATTACAAATCATCTGACAGAACGTTTAAAAGTTTACACAAGGCTTAATCTAGGGTCCATTACAGAGGGCCATAAGGCTGTCTAAAAAAGTAACAGTGAAACTGAGGACCATAAGGGTGACCAAAAGAGTAACAGTGAAATAAAGCAGCATATAGAAGTAAACAAAAGTGACACTTCATTTGGAAATACTGATTTACAATGGCCAGCGGTGAGATTATGGGTCCAACCAAATGGTTGTGGGAGACAGTAGGTGACCTTAAATATACAGTGAAAGACCTAATGGCTAAAGACTTTGAATTAGATATAGATATTGAAGATGTTAGGGAGGTTAAAAAGGTCACAGATAATTGTGCCACTATTTTAGATGTCCTCTTCTACCTACCTAAAGTGACTAATTATGTATGGCTCAATGGTTCCTCCAAAATTAATAAAAATTACTCTATTTTCCCCAATAGCAAAGAGTACAATAATATAATGGAAAGGAATCTTCTTATACAACCAACAGTTCTCAGTCAGTTTGGTGTCCCCTATTTTGAGGAAGAAAACAAGTACAAACTATTCAATCTAATTCAAAACTTTATTTCTAACTTGCTCCAGATAACCATGGAAAATGATGGAATGTTAAATGTGGAAAGACGCTTGTATGGGAGTCAAACAGACTTTCAGGTTAAATACAGGAAATTCTCAGATGCAATTTTACAAAAAAACTGATATATTGGATCAGTTAGGTTTATTCCTGATTGATTCAAATGTGCTTGATAATGAATTGGGCCCACATTGGAATCAGGTTCATAAAGGCCTAACAGTGAATTGTTTAATAACCAAAACAAATATATGGCTTTGGCAAATTATGGGGTTTGACTCTCACATTCCCCTGAAGTTTCCATCCTTTCTAAAGATATTTCACTAAATAGTACTATTGATAGCTCTATAGGAAGTAATGAGGATCTAGTATTTATCTCCTGGAATACTGCTGGGCACGAACATAGATATGTGGACAAGGAGTAGGAAAAAATTATCAGTGAGGGGGACATAATCTGTCTTCATGAAACTTGGCACATTGAAGAGTCACATATTCTGTTAAATGGTTACGAAATGTTCCATTACCCTGGGGGAAAAATATAGTAAATCTGTCAGTTTCTGGGGGTTTGGCTACCTCTGTAAAACCTGGAGTGTTTAGAAAGACAAAAAACATATATTTCTTCTAATTTTACTGTTACTGTTTTGAAATACAGGAGCACAACGTTATTATGATAAATACCTATTTTGTCCCTGTGGGGTCTAGATATTTTAATAGGAATGCATGGATACTTCTCAAACAGCTCATTGAGATATTACTGTGGGAAATCCCAGGAAGTGAGATTCTAATCCTTGGAGATCTGAATGCAAAGATTGGAAATAATGATGGTTTATTAGATAACTCACTCTGTGTGAAATTAACAGGTGCTCAGCTATTAATGAAAGAAAGGTACAAGATAAAAAAAACATAGCAGGTAGGAAACTTAATAAAATTCTTTCTGAATACAATTTGTATCCATTAAATGG
Organism: Neoceratodus forsteri; assembly: GCA_016271365.2. NCBI lineage: Eukaryota > Metazoa > Chordata > Ceratodontiformes > Ceratodontidae > Neoceratodus > Neoceratodus forsteri. Next base: position 339,166,366 of record CM057459.1, read on the forward strand.
TCGAATCAAGGGAGATCTTGAGGGATATTTTTCCTATACATGCAGTAGGGAGTGCTCGCTCTTAGATCTTGCCTTATGGTCTGGACAAGTACATTACTGGAACAGTTTACAAATCCCTGGCAAGATCCGAGAGTGACCACTTCCCACTTCTCTTTAGAGGGCTGGCAACTAACACTTTATCAAAGGAAGAGCCGGGCTTAGCTTTCTCTGGGATAAGAGCAAATACAAAGATAAATTGGAATATTGCTATTGGAAATCAAATATATATTATTATCAACAGTTTCTTCTATAATTTGGAAGGGAATGCTTTAGATCAGTTAAATGCCTGTATGCTCTGGCAGATGATTACTCCATTATTTGACAGAATAAAGGGACAGCTATATACAGTTGTGGTACATAAGAGGCAGTCAAATAAACAGGGTGGTTTGATCAAAATGTCAAAAACGTAAGCACCATCTACGAGCTAAAATCAGGAAGGCTAAGAAGAAAAACGACAAACAGTTTTGGAAAAAAATTAACCAGGAATGGAAAAAATATAATCTCCTTTTAAGAGATAAAAAGGTAAAATACCTGCACAGTTGGGAAAAGATGCTGAGTGCAATTAATGATAGGAACAGTCAACTTTTTGGTCCCTTGTAGCTAAGGGCACTGGAAATAGTTGAAGAAGTATGGACTCATATATCTGAGTCACAATGGGCTAATTTCTTTTTTAAGCTTTTCTATGATCTTGATGCGGAAAATTCTTCTCTCCAGATGACTGCAACAGTGAATTCTATTCCTCCATTTACATATCAAGAGTTATATTTTGTAATCAGATCATTAAGACCAAGGAAGGCCCTAAGACCTGATAAAATTCCAACTGAAGTTCATCACTGTAATGTTGCTAGTTGGTGTTCCTATCTAAAAATTCTATACAACAGGTGTATTCAGGATGACGTTGTGCCTTATATATGGAGAGGAGCAGAAATAATACCTGTTCATAAAAAAGGCACACTACTGATCCCTCTATGTACAGGCCAATCAGCCTCCTTGATATAAACTATAAAATGTTTACAAAGGTAATGCTGGAGAGATTAAGAGCTCAGATTTAATCTACTGGAGGTTCATCTGAACTTCAATAGGGCTTTAGAAACAACTATTCATCAATGGACAACTGTTTTACCTTGTGTCACCTTATAGAAAAATATATTCATTTTAAGAAAGTAGAAATGATACCTGGTTTTTGTGGACTTCTTATCACTTTTGACTCTATTTCAAGAGAGCTTCTTTGGATCCAATTGCATAACTCCAGCATTGAACCTTCATTAATCCATATAATTAAAAATTTGTACTCACAGAATTGGGCTAAAATTAGAATGGGCACTCAGGGCAAACCATTAAGAACAATTCCCATGAATAAAGGGGTTAGACAAGGATGCATTTTGGCACCAACATTATTATGTCTACATATTGATAAATTACTGAAAGAATTGATATCCCTTGCTGCAGATTCCCTGAAAATAAAAGGTATGGCATGCCCTGTGTTGGCTTATTGGCTTATACCAATGATTTAATACTCAATGCACTCTCAAAAAGTGGTTTACAAAAAAAAATTAATTTTCTGGAGAGTAAAACAAAAAAACTGAAATTAATGATAAACTATACTAAAACTTAAATGCTGATTGTGGGAGCTAATAGAACTACAGGATGCTGGACAACTGGAACTCACAAATTAGAGAATGTAACAAATGACATGTACCTTGACTGGACTTATGACTCGAATACCTCCTGGAGTCCACATATAAAAAGAATATCACAAGTAACAAATAAAGCAATGCATGTACTTAGTAAGTTCAACTATGTGTATGGGGGATTATCCATCAGGCCTTTATTACAGGCCGTTGACGCTAAATATCTTGCCCAACTAACATATGGGATTGAGTTATGAGACTCTAATAACAGAGAGAAATTAACAGCATCATAATTTAAACTTTTAAGGAAAACACTAGGTTTGGGACATTCCCGTCTGTCTTCTTACATCAGGTCATAGCTGGGTCTTGCAAACATTGCTGCTATTGATGACATTAGGAAAATCAATTACTGGGTGAGACTTAGTAACTTAACTCAGGTAAGTATATCTGCTAAGTGCCTCGAGGAAAAATTTGAACAGGCTGTCAGTGAATGCCATAAATCACAGTAGTATAGCAAATTTTTGGAAAACCGAGAAGGTATTATTTGTTCTTCTTGCATAAATATACAGAGAAGAAGATTAATGTCAGTTCCAAATACAAACAATACATCAAAATAACAATTAGTAATTCCTGGATCAATCAAGATCTAGAAAACATTAAACAATTTCGAAGGGGCCGGCCTGGTGGTGCTGAGGGTTGAGGTGCTGGATACCACACCTCGTGCCACGGGTGCGGGAATGACCTCCGGGCGTTGGTGTGCTGGCACGGAATCAAGCAGCCTATTGGCTGCTCTATTCTCCTTGGGTGGCTGCTGCCCCCCCCCCCGTGGTTCTGCTGCCACCGGGTGGAGGTCAGGTGGAAGCACAGGTGGAGAGGGGGTGGCAAGTCGGGAGGGCACCTCAGAATGCAACGCGCGCATGCACGCCCAGGGAAGGGGCAGATGAAAAACCAGGGAAAAACACTGGATAAAAACATAATAAAAAAAAAATGTATTCTCCTTAGTTTGCCCTTTCTAATGGATTCTATGGATATAAATATTATCTTGATGTCAATTAGCAACTCAGAAAAAATACCGCACTGGGACAGTAGTGCTCTGGCAAATATACGGACATGTGCAAAAAAGAAAGCCAAGCACTCACCACCTCTAATACACGGACACCCGGGTCTGGAGTTAAAGTCTCATTTTATTAATAAAAGGACACACAGACATAACCTACCTGACCCGTTTCAGATCATTTGACCCTTTATCAAAGGCTGGTTAAAAACATTAAGACCACATACTTATATATCACAGAGCACTGGTACAATTATGACATGTCAGAATCTGACAGGCCACCATACATTCAAAACAGCCAATCCACAAGACAATTCATTAAAAGCACTTCCCCATATCAAGACATACCCCTCAATGTTCTGCATACAGTTGTAATGTGTAAATCACCAATAATGAAGTGCAAAGGGGCATCATAGGCCCATATTCCATTTCAATATATATATAAATATATATATATATATATATATATATATATATATATATATAAAATACAGATTGAAAACTGGCAAATTGCATGGTTACTTGAATGTCTGTTGTAACTGTTTTTAGCTTATATGTTGTTTTTTGCTCTGTATGTATTTATTTATATAGTTTTGTTGTAATTATAAGTATGTGCCACAGGAATTTGTTGTAAATGGGGATTTATTTCTCCAACAAATCAGCCTGTATAAAAATACACTTTTAAACAAAAAACGAATGCACACTAAAACACAGAAAAATGTGAAATGCAGATATATTTCAAATTTTTCTGTGTTTTGGTGTACATTAGCCTATTTTCAATCTGTATTATCTATATATGTACGCAGACTGGGTGGGCCAAGCGGTCCTTATCTGCCATCAAATTCTATGTTTCTATGTTATGCCCCTTTGCACTTCATTATTGGTAATTTACACAGTACAACTGTATACAGAACGTTGAGGGGTATGTCTTGATATGGGGAAGTGCTTTTAATGAATTGTCTGTGGATTGGCTATTTTGAATGTACAGTGGCCTATCAGATTCTGACATGTCATAACTGTACCAGTGCTCTGTGACATTTTTATTTATTCTTTTGTTAACCGGGTAAGGCCCACTAGGCACAGGTGCCTGTTTTCAGGGAGCTTTGGACTAGCTAAGTGACTTGCTCAGAGTCACACAGTATGCAAGTGGAGGCTATGGGAATCAAACCCAGATCTGCAGGTACTAAGCTCATTCACAGCTCGTTACTCTAACCTCTAAGCTATACTGCCAGCCCATATAAGTATGTGGTCTCAATGCTTTTAACCAGCCTTTGATAAATGGTCAAATGATCCGAAACGCGTCAGGCAAGTTATGTCTGCGTATCCTTTTATTAATAAAATGAGATTTTAACTCCAGACCCGAGTATCCGTGTATTAGAGGTGGTGAGTACTTGACTTTCTTTTTTTACACATTATCTTTTTTTTTTGTAGACTCTGGGTGGGATATTCAAAGGGGTTGCACATGGCGCAACAGTGTTGTGCCATGAGCAACCCACTGATGTCTTAGCACAATATACAAAAGGGATGTTACTTGGCAAGATCCCAATGCCAAGGCGCACCAGTAAATATTTGCGGCACAAGTGTGGCGGCGGTCCATGCATATTCCGCACATCCCGATATTCAGCCTGGGATGTGCAGCGCATATGCTGGTGCAATCCCTACTTGCGCCGCACACTGGTGCTCAAAGCTGAGCCTAAAAGAAATAGGAGCAAGGGCTGGCCACCCACAGGTGAACTGCCATATTGCAGGGCGCAACACGGCAGCCACCAGCTGTGGGTGGCCACCCGAGTTCCGGAGCCAGGGTCTGTCGGCTTTGTGCCCCCCCCCACGCCCGATCACGGGCATTGTAATGGAATCGATATCCCTGGTGGTCCAGTGGACCACTTCCAGCCCGATCATGGGCATAAGTATAAATAAACATTTTCTAATATCCCTGGTGGTGATATTCACATATCTGGACTGAGTAGTACGGTTTGGTCTGCACGCCCACTGGCCCACGCTATGGACTAATGGACGTACAGCCGTACTGTATGCAGTCAGTCGGCGGGTGGCTGGGAGGCTTGCAGATGGAGAGCTGCCGCCCGCAGCTGACCGGGGGGGAGCGGAGTGGCAGAGCTCAGAGGGTGGGTGGGTAGGGGTACCGCTGGACCACCAGGGATATTAGAAGATGTTTATTTATACTTATGCCTGTGATCGGGCTGGAAGCGGTCCACTGGACCACCAGGGATATGGGACATGTAGTTTAGTATGCCTATGCCCGCGATCAGGCATTGGGGCACTGTGTAGGGGGCGTCGGTCCCCAACGGCTGCAGCCTGGCAGGGCACCAGGCGCAAGTCGCCAGGGATCGGTGCACCTGCATGCAAATAGGGCCATAATGACATGCTAATGGCCCCAGTTACACCTTGCATGCATTAAGGCCCCATTTGCATATCCACCACTGAATATCGCAGTTCCTGCGCCTAGCACAACCGCACTTGCGCTGGCCATCCCCCTGTTCCTCCCTTGCCACTGCACCATGTGCAATGCAGGCAGCCATGTCACCATATTCAACGGTGCTGAGCCATGGCGCAGCGCCGTTGAATATCACCCAGCACACTCCCTGGCTCACCCAGTTGCGCTGCGCCCAGGCTTGCGCCCCTGCCTGGTGCACACTGAATATCCTACCCTCTTTTTTCTGCTCCGTCTTACGAGGAACTCTCTCGGACATCTTCTGCACCTGTGAGCTCTACCTCCTACCTGAAGCTTCTCTTCCACCCCGCACCAGCCATGGCAGATCCCCCGGCTCTGCATCCCCTGAGGTGGAGCCGCCCTATCCACCCTGGGCGCTCTATCTTAAATCCAATGTGCCTGGCTGGGCAGTCAGCCCAATGGAGAGAAGCCCAGAACTGGAGTGTGGCTCGGTGGAGCAAGGTGCCGTCGCCTATTCCGTGGATGGGGATTTTCTTATGTTTTCTCCCCTGCAAGTGCAGGCGTGCTAATGGCGCCTGCGCGCCTTCGCCCTGCTGCTTCCGACCGCCGACCGCCACTTACATCTTTTGGCTGATGTTCCTACAATGCCCCAGTCTCCATCGGGGGCTGCCAGGACACCGAGCGACCCCTGGATCCTTCCTGGGAGAGGAGAGCTGTCCTCTGAACGCCTCCATCCTTGCCCTCCCCCTGCCAACCCATGGCTCCCCTGAAACTCGGTCAATGAATCCGGATCGACGTGTGGCACGCAGGTGTGGCATCCAGCGCCCAACCCTCAGCACCCCAGGGCCAACTTTTGTACATTATCTTGATGTCATAGAGAAGCCAAGCTTAAAGAAGATTTTTATACAATACAAATTTGAAAGAGCACCTAGTAATGTTCTGAACGCTAGGCACAGAAGACTGCTATTGGAAGAACAATGTTGTTCTTGTACAATTGGGGATAAGGAAGATTTACTACACATTCTATGGTCATGCACATGGTATATAAGGGCAGGACAGTTCTGGCTAGCTCCATATTTAAACCACTGGGAGGAAGTAGATAAAAACATGCTAACTTGTATTCTCTTACATACAGAAGTCACTCAAACTACTGTTAGATTGGCTAAATTCTTCTCCCAGATCAGTAAAACTCAAAAGTAGAAAACTACTACTTAAAAGAAAATATTTATATAAAAAAAAAATCATTTCTGAATGATACTATACTTATAGGCATGGCTCCCCTACAAAATGTTGAAAAAAGTCTGATAAATATGTATATCTCTGAGAGCTGCTAGCCCAGTCTACAGTAGGTCAAGTTTCGACCTGACATCCTATCCTGTATGAGTGCCTATACATTGAGAATGGGACTTTCAATTTAAATACAAAATACTTTTGTATCTGATGCCAACCGTATTTATTGTATTTACTGGATATATATATATATGTGTGTGTGTGTATGTTGTATATATATATATATATATATATATATATATATATATATAAAAACAAAATGGTTATATTAAATGCACGCTGAAAATTGAAAATAGAGTTAAAAATCTACGTTTCGACCTTAGGTCTTCTTCAGGAAATATCTAAAAGAGAAAAAAAAATATATGGGATATGCAATGCCCCCATTGAATATCTCTGATATACCTCCCGAGTGCAGTTTGACCTTTGACATCACGGTGGGTGAAGCCACGAGTGATGACATACAGGTCAAATTGAATGAGGGGAAAATATCTGAGATATTTTCAATGGGGTCATTGTATGTTCCATTTATGCAATGGGCCTAGTTTTTTTATCGGTGTAATTTTTATTTTTATTTTTAAAATAGGTATATTTTTTTTCCAGATGACTAAGCACTGTGTTCCATAAAACTGAACTTTTGCATCAGGATGCTGTGCCATTGTGCTGCTGGGGAGAGTGGGAAGAGTAAAAAAGAGAGAGTTGATTGCTTTTTTGTGTGCTGGGGTTTGAAGGAAGTTAATGTTTTGTGTGAGGCTAAAAGTTTTTTTTAAATATTTGAAGTGAAAGAATGTGAAATGGGGCAGACAATGAAAAAAATAATTGTGTTTTGTCTGGTATTTTGGACCTTTAAGAGAAACGCTAATTAACATTGTGTGAAGCTGAAAGTTTATTTTTTTAATGAGTTACAGTGAAAGAACCGGGGAGAAAATGAAACTGTTCTGTGTCCTGCTGGAGAAAAATGAAACTGCCGGTGGGAGCTGGAATGCAAGTGAGCAGGTGCATTCTGATTGTGCTGCTCATGCTGCCAGCTCCCACCAATCAAAGCCTTTGTGAGCAGTTGGGCTGAAGTGCAGATAGTGCCTGGTTATTACCTACAGTGAGGGTAAATGAGCTTGAGTGAGGATAAATGCAGTATTCTCACTATAGGTCTGACCAGCCAAAAATACTGCTATTTGGCACTTTTTATCCTCACCCCCATTGCATGAATATATATATATATTGTAAAGAATGATTAGTCAATTAATAAACTTGTGTGAGCAGCATCTTTCAGAAAAAAAGGTATACAAGAACAAGGGGGCATGATATGAGGCTAGAAGGGGGTAGGCTCAGGGGCAATGTGAGGAAGAATTTTTTCACAGGAGAACCGGATGCTTGAAACAGCCTCCCTGTGGAGGTAGTGGGGCCAAAAAACATAAGAAAGCATGGGATAGACAAAGAGTACTTTAGCAGTAGGGAAGAGAGGGTTAGCCACAGATCAACTAGGGTCTACGGTAATGCATTAGGTAGGGAAAAGGGGCAGACTAGGTGAGCCACATGGTCCTTATCTGCAGTCACTTTCTGTGTACAGTGTGTGGGTACACTACTACACCAGGTACACCACCCTGCCACCCCATCCTTACCACAATCACCAGTGCCACAGGGAGCCCATACAGCGACCACCTCGGCCGGCCACTGTATGCAATGACAGGGAGCACTCATCTTGCATACTGAAGAGGGAGCAGGCGTACCATCTACTGTAGACAGTAGGTGTGCTCCCTTTACAGTACAGAGGACGTGCGCTCCCTGTCACTGCATATAGCGGCTGGCAGAGATGGTGAAAGAAGGGCTGTGCTGGTCACCATTTGGGCTCCCCATGGCACCAGTGACTATAGTAAGAGGAAGTGGCAGGGTAATGTACCCGATGTGGGCGGGCTGCTAGATGCGAGGAGCTTCTTTTAATAAACTGCAGTGAATTGAGGGTGGGGTGCCACTAGACACCAAGGAATCACTTTGTTAGGTAGCAGCGAGCAACTGGAGGGTGGGGGGGTGCCACTAGACACCAGGGACTATCTTTAAACCTATGGGGCCAGCAATTGGAGGATGGGAACACCACTAGACACTAGGGAATGTTTAATTTTTTATGAGGACGGGATCGGAGGGAGGGGCCTGTCACTGGACACCAGGGACGACATCTGAACATACAGGGATGGCAAACGAAGGGTGGGGGTACCACTGGACACCAGGGAATGTTTTATGTTTTATTAGTACAGGGTTTGGGGAGGAGGGTGCCTCTAGACACCAGGCAGCATGTGTGCTTCCTCAACCGCCAATGTGGCTGTTGGCTGCCGTGGTTCCGCCTGCCGCTAGGGTTGCTCAGAGTAAGTTGCTCTTTTTCTCGGTGGTAACTGTGCTGCACAAAGTGGCCTGCACTATTCTTTTGCACAGCACTACCACACTGAATTTTGCACTGTGCCTGAATTCATTTTACCGCCCATCCCTTTGCACACCAATCCTTCTGTGTGCCCTGTCCCGGTTAGCATGGGCTCCTGCCTCCTTTGAATATTGTACATGGGTACAAAGCCTGGGCAAACAGTGTGCGAACACTTTGCCCAATCAGGCAAGCTTTGAATATTGGGCCCTGGATGTTTTGCCTGTCTCCAATGCACCTGGACTCTCAACAAATTCCAACCATCGCACTACAGCGGTTAAAGCAAAGTGGTGGCTCACAGTTGAGAACAATATACCCTGGATACTATAGTAGGCATTATGTATGCATGAAGCAGCCCGCAGATTGGAAGATGGGACAAGAAAACCTTCAAACCACCTGTGTTCTGCAGTCAGGTACAAGGCAACAGATGCCACTCTGACTCTGTCAACATTTATTAATGTGGCTGACCTGCCTCCATTCCTAAAGCCTCCACTGCCAATAGAATAGAGCCCAGTGGTCAGCCTAAGAGCTGAAGTCAGTCATGTGATGCCATGCACGTGCTGAAGTGCTGACATCTGTACCCCCCCTCCCCCGCAGGGCCAGCAGAGCTTGCATGAGGCAGAAAGTAGAAATGGGCACTGCTTACAGTGCAGGACCACAGGATGGGGCCGGGGGGGGGGCTCACTAAAAAGATGCAAAGCTCCATGCCAAAAGCCATGCTCGAAACACCAACAAAAATGAGTTATAACAACTCAAATGGCAAATCACGTTTTAAAAACAAAAATATCTCAGCAGACAAACAAAGAGCAGGAAAATAAACATCACATAAGAGTGCTAAGCACCAAGGCTTCATTCATACACCAGCTCCAAACACCAACTTGTTTCTGCAAGAAACCCTATCTCCCCCCCCCCCCAATAGCAGGCACATCAGTCTCGCACTAAAGGGACATGGGGGCCACTCCTCGATTAAATATTGATGTCTCCCTCTAGCCAGATACTGCTGACCAAGTAAAGGGCCATCAATCACACCTTCCCCTAAAACAAGGTGGTCTAGGAAAAAAACATATGCATACGCAAGGAAAACAGCGACATTTCACAATTCCGACTGTGCCTCACCCTTTCGCTTTAAGCCAGCTGCATTCAGGCTGATAAAACAAACTGCAGAGTGCACAGGAAACCTTAAAAAATACAGCTGTACAACCACGTCTGTGTGACTCAGTTGTGCAGCAATGCCTGCATACATAAACAGTTTTGTGCAGGTCTGCTATCACTATACCAGGTTAAACATTAGCTCTGTTCGTGAGCCATCAGAGAAAAGAACTGTCTCTTCTGCCTGCACTGCCATCCAGTTCCAACTAGCCTTAGGACAAGAAACCTCCCGTGAGCAGAACTGCTGGATATGGTGACACAGAAGTCATGCCTGCGGCCATCTACTATGTGAAACCAGCACCACTGAGCCAGCTAAGTGGGCCTGTGTATGCCAACTGTCTTACAGGGGGGATATGAACTGGGTGAATGTCTGTCCTCTTTGCGTCCAGCTGGTGAATCCTACCTAAAGGCAGAGGTCCCAGGTATGGCATTAGGAATAATAATGAGCTGCAAATAAGTCTGCCCCCTCTCTGTTGACCCAGGGTATAACACTGGATATACAAACATATATCCTGCCCAAATTTTATTCCACTCGAAGGTGCAGGCTCACCTGCACACTGCACCCACACAGTCAGGATCTCCTTACTGGACTGCCAAACCTTTCATAAACATGGCAGTATACTTAGCCTCATATGTGACCAAAATGGCACCAACCTTGGACAAAACAATTGCCCCCTTAGAAAAAGGAAGTCTGACATCCAGCCCCAGACCTGCGTTCACCCTTACTTATCCTTAATCTGACCTGATCCATGAGGGGGATGGTCCACCCCACACTGTACATCCTACATTGAGTCTCACAGCAAGAAACTGTAAGGTCTGAGCATCCTCTGGGTGTAACCTTTGAACACCACAGTAACCCAGCCAAAAAGGAAGCATCTTTCCATGCTCAAGTGAAAAACAGGGAATTGGAAACACAGGTTATATTCCAGCCACTCACTCTTCTTTGAGGTGACACTAGTCCTCATTCGACAGGCCTGGCACTGTCTGGTCAGGAATCTCTTAACACCCCTATCCTCCTCTTAACTCGTCATGTTGTCAAGGTGGGAGCTGCATGCTAAGTTGCGAAGCAGTTTAGCCCTGCTGTGGCACAGCACCTGGACATGCCTGTAGAGACACCTCTCTGACCTGAAGGGTCTGCATAGATATGGGTGCCTTTGCAGATAGAACTGGCTGATACTCAGTTGTTGGCATCACGACAATGGGGCCAGGATAGAGAATGTGTAACTCAGCTTGACTACTGACAAATGGTACTACAAGTGCCCCCCCCCCCAATCCAAGGGTCTGGCTGGGGGGAACCAAAACATAAATATTGGGCTGTGTTACAGTGAGGACCATAGTCCTACAGCAGGTCTCACACTCTTGTATAGTACTGGTCTGCAATAAGCCATGGTGCCCAGAACATTTAAAGAAAGACTTTCCGTCCACAGATAATAGTGTTGTCTCCTTGTCCAGTTTTCCAAATCTGCCTACTTAACCGTTGGCAATTAAAACAGAGAAAACAAAACACAATGGTCACATCTCATGCCGGTAGGCATGGCCATTTCCCAAATCTGCCAGTCTACTTCTGGCCAGTGAAAATAGGGACAAAATGCCATACAACAGAATTTTCCCCTCAAAGAAATGCATCCTTAACCATGTTGCAAAAAAAAAAAACAAAAAAACACCATCTCCTCAAAAGAAATGTGCTTAAACGCCATGGGCACCACAAGCCTGATTTTTTGTCTGTGTTCCTTTAAGTGGGAAAAGATCACGCACATGCCACACACACTGCTGCCATGCATAAGTCCCTGTGACCCACTGATCCTCTGCATGGTAATCGAACACACATTTATGGTGCCAGTGAGCTGCAGATTGACTCACCTCTTGCCACAAACCTTTAGCCTAGCAAACATGACTCTGGCTGGGATTAGCCATCTGAGACAGCCCAAGCAGTACCAGCAAATGAATGAGGAGACCCAGATGCCAAAAACCTACAGGATCCACAGACTGACAGCACTCATTATCCTGCCTAATGAAAGCACTGAAGGGAAATGCCACTCTGACTCTGTTAACATTTATTAATGTGGCTGACCTGCCTCCATTCCTAAAGCCTCCACTGCCAATAGAATAGAGCCCAGTGGTCAGCCTAAGAGCTTAAGTCAGTCATGTGATGCCATGCACGTGCTGAAGTGCTGACATCTGTACCCCCCCCCCCTCAGGGCCAGCAGTGCTTGCATGAGGCAGAAAGTAGAAATGGGCACTGCTTACAGTGCAGGACCACAGGATGGGGGCGGGGGGGGGGCTCACTAAAAAGATGCAAAGCTCCATGCCAAAAGCCATGCTCAAAACACCAACAAAAATGAGTTATAACAACTCAAATGGCAAATCACGTTTTAAAAACAAAAATATCTCAGCAGACAAACAAAGAGCAGGAAAATAACATCACATAAGAGTGCTAAGCACCATGGCTTCATTCATACACCAGCTCCAAAAACCAACTTTGTTTCTGCAAGAAACCCTATCCCCCAACAGCAGGCACATCAGTCTCGCACTAAAGGGACATGGGGGCCACTCTGAGAGGAAAAAAGTGCTACAAAAGAAAGAAAGAAGACAAAAACCACAGTTGGTAGGGAACAGAAAATAAAACACAATCACCCTATACAGCCTGACTTGACCTACTTGGCTGATTCCTTGACAAAATACTGAAATTCCCTCACTTACCTGAGACACCAGCGGGACAGAAAAACAGACCCATAGCATAAGACACCTTACTAATGACATGTAGTCATTATTTTTGTCACTGTAGGCACTAAAAAATGGTAGCTGGCAAGGAGGTAAGCAAACATGAAAATCTCTGCTTAACAGGCATGGATTTCTGAATTTAGGGGGCCCCCTGTTACCAGAGAACCCAAACCTGCATTAAGGTTGCACATTCCTCTGAGAAAATAACAAACTAGGAGCAGAAATTCAAACCTTGTAGAGGGCACAATCCATGCTGCCCAACCCTCTCTTGGTACAGCATTAACTGGCATAGCTATTGCAGATGAAATGTTCCACATGGGGGTCTGTGCTGATGACACAGCTTCTGAGCTGTACCAATACTAAGTACCCCAGTGGGGGAGCACATTACCCATATGTATTAACTACCGTCCCCACTGACAATGTGGAGTGATACAGAATGAAGCACTTTGAGATCTGGGCACAAGGCCGGTATTAGACTTGTCGGCACCCCAAGCAAAGAAACCTGTGGCGCACCTTCACCCCCGCCCATTAACCTAATCTGCCCAGATGTTTCCTGCCTAGTCCATTTCCGCAAACCTTTACTAGTATCTGGCGACACTACTTCCACCCTGCCTGTTTACTAATATTCCCCTATGTTCAGCCCATGCATGCTTGAAGGCCCCCAATGTTTTTGCATCGACCACTTCCACGGGCTGTGTGTTTCAGGCGTCTACCACCCTTTCAGTGAAGTAGTACCTCCGCACATCCCTCTTAACCCCTTCCCCCCACTTCACTGCATGCACCCTGATCCTGGTACTGTCTCTCATTTGAAAGAGACTCCCCTCCTGCACCCTGTTTACCCCTGTGAGGTACTTACAGGTCTCTATCTCATCCCCCCCCCCACCCCACTCTCCTCCCTTCCAGTGTGCACATATAGAGTGGGTAGCCTCTGTTCCCATCTTAATGCTAAACCACATTGTATGGTGATTACTGGTACCTAAGTGACTGCCCACTATGAGCCAGCAATACTGTCCCGTTTTGTTTTTGTTAATATGATTGTAATAAGGTTTTTACAATGGTCCAACTTTTCTCCCTGTGCTGACAGCATGGCAGTGAATCAATGCAGACAAATGTGAGGAATACGCTGCAGTCACTGTAATAAATTTATCTCTGTGTTCTTCCTTTCAAATACATGTATGGGAGATTCTGCTTTGGTCTTGAGACGATGGAAATGTCTGTTCAGGGTGGGAGATATGCCTCCGCACAGTCTGCTTGCAATTTGCTTTTCCCTAGAATTCCTCTCCCGGATTAAAAAGCATAGTTGTAAATTAGAACCCTCCTTGTTTAAGTTTTTGTCACCTCTGTTTGTTTATCAAGTCTAGGATTACAAATACCTTTTACAAAGGTTCCACGTCAGAGAAATACAAATTATGGGGAACATCAAGACAGACATTACAACAATGTGGACATTGCAAACAGAGTACAGATTAATACAATTCAGGGTAGCACTGTAACAGCAGCCAGCGGCATTTGTCAGAGAAAATAGACAACAAATAAGAAGTGCCAGAGTCATGGGGGGAGAAGGAATGTAGAAAGGGTGGGAAAGGGTGAAAAGTGCAGCATTGGGTATACCAAGATGTGAGGGTGGAATCCAGTGAGGAGGGAAGGGGGGACAACTAGAGCAGAAAGGGAAGTGGAGAAACAAGGTTAAGTTGCTTGCTCCAATAATTCAACTTCATCCATGCCAAATATCTACCAGTTTAAAATGTAGATTGAGGTACTGAAAGAGTCATTGGTTATAATCCCACACCACCTTTTTACAACAAAGTAAAGAGTAATGTCCAGGGAAGCCTTCCTGGAACATTGTATTGGTAACCAGTCCCCTCTCTCAGCTCAGTATGTGCTTCTTGGTAACACACAATTGAAATACACATAAATTATACATGGCCAAGATGCAAAAAGCAGATAACATAGGGTGCAGTAACATCACTCACAGATAAGCCACTGAGGATGTTGCAGGATGGTGAGAATAAACAGGTTACTCACCTGTAACAGTAGTTCTAGGAGTGGTATATGTTGTTCATCCACACTGTTTGGCATGTCCTTTCCCTTTAAGAATCTTGTTGGAAGGTCGTGAAGCTTGCTCCTCCCACCCACCCTGGTGGTATAACCTTTGGCTCCGCTGCATGACGCCAGATCTTTGCCCACTGGAAGCTCAGGTTGTGCGCTGAAGCTGGGGAGGTCGGGTGGGTTTATGTGGATGAACAACATATACCATTCCTAGAACTACTGTTACAGGTGAGTAATCTGTTTTTCTAGAATCGTGGATATGTTGTTCTATCCAGGAGTGTAGCCAGAAAGTTCCATTTTGTACACAATATCCAACAGTTACACCCCCCCCAATTAAAAAATGTATACATCCTTTCCAAATGGCACCCCCTTCCAAACAAGTCAGATTGTTGTCAGATGACTTCTTGATGGCCTTACCCCTTTTTGCCCCATACCTGTCCTTATTGCCTTTATCATTTTCTCCATTTACCCCTGCCCTTCTCCCTATCGACATCTCTATCTTGGTGTTTACCTCACTTACTACCCTAATTTTTTTGGGGGGGTCTAGGATTTCCCTGCTCCTTTCCAGTGCCTCCCCTCTTGGCTAGTTTAAATGCTTGCCAATGAAGCATTTAAACCTATCACCTAGGATCCTGGTTCCCCTCCTGGACAGATGCAGACCATCACGCCAATATAGGCTTGCATCACTCCAAGTGGACCCCCAGTCCCCAATGAAGCCAAATCCCTGAGCTCTGCACCAGTTTTTCAACCACTGATTGAATCCCATGGTGTGGAGCACCGTAGCCTCACCCATGCCATAGACAGGCAGCACCTCCAAGAAGGTCACCATGCGTGCTACTTGTCTAAGGCCCCTCCCCAACTCCACAAACTCTTCCTGCACTGCTCTGATCCCTTTCTCAGCCAGGTCATTTGTCCCTAGGTGGATAATGACATCCAGCTCCCTCCCCCGTGCAGCTGCTCCGGCGATCCTGAGGATTCGCTCCTTGTCCCTCCAAGCCATGGCGCCAAGCAGGCACTTTACCTCCCTCTCCCCTTCCTCCCCCAGTTCTACCCTCCAAACAATGGAGTCCCCCACCAGGAGTTGTTTTCTTCCCCTGTGGGGTCCCATGCCACCCTCCTGTGGGTCTCCTTTGTGGAGGTTCCCAGCATCCTCCTTGTTCTCCACTGCACATGCCTCCATAGGGGAACTACACTTTGCCAGAATGGCATATCAATTGTGGAGAGGTACAACTGGAGGGATGCATCTCTGTTACACCACCCTCACCCTCCCTGAGCCCACTGTGGTCCAACCGCTCCTTTTTCTTGGCAACCTCTGAGGCAACGGCAGTGACTCTGGTGGTCCCTGGGTGGGAGAGGAGGTCCCCCAAATCCTGGCCAACTCGGCCTGGAGATGAGCAACCTCCTCTCTCAGCCCAGAGAGGTGCCAGCAAATGGGACAACACCGTATCCTCCAGAACGTCTCTCGGAACACTGCTGCTTCACAGCCACTGCACTGCACCACTGCCATCATGTCTTATTTCTGGCCCCTTAACTGTTGTTTGGAATACTTACGCTTTCCTCTGTTTATTTATTGATTTATTTCTTTTATTTATTTTTATTTTTTTTCTCCCTACTTACTTACTGCCTCTGTGCCCTTTTAGCTCCTGATCTTCCTGTTCTGAGACAAGAAGGTCCTATATTTCTCAGTAGTCTTCTTACTTGCTCAGAGTCAGACCTCCAGCAGCTGGGGTGGGGGGATGGAAAGCTGGGGTGGTAAGTCTTTTGTGGCTCTGTGATCACTCACTTTCTGCTTCCAAACAGGAAGTTCCTATTGTCAGTTAAATCCTGTGCCTATAAAAGTAGAACTGGCTAAGGGTGGAGGGAAGGGGAGGGAAGGCGGGAAATAGAGTCCCAGTACAGAAGTATAGTTAAAACAGCAGCTCCTTCCTCTTGGTGTTCTCTGGCAGAAGCTATCTAGGGCAGTTTTTAAATTTGGCTTTAACCTGGCTTCCATCTAGCTAAGCCACTCCCCCTACTTTACAGCTCTTTCTACAATTAGTTAATTGCCCAGATGACAGTTCCCCACCTCAGACAAACACCTAGATAACTGCACAGATAATTCACTTCAGTCAACTCAAACAAACACACTAACTCTTTTTTTTTTGTTTGTTTGTTTTGTTTTTACCCTAAATTGAAGGTCCCAGTAGTAGGTTGAATGATATCGGGATTCCTCGGGGGTCCAGAACCCATGGGCTCTGTAGTTCCCCATGTGGGTTCCACGGTCCATGAGAGAGGGATCGGTCATGAGAACGGCCATCGGTTCGGGACAGACAAACGGGATCCCTTCCTGCAAGTGATCCAGGACAGTCCACTGTTGGAGAGCATCCCACATCTTCAGGGTCACAGTGACCAGCTGGTCGAAGTGACCTTGACGCTGGGTCCACTAGCTGATCAGCTCCCACTGAAGGGGGTGCATATGCCACCAGGCCCATTGGACCATGGTGGTGCAGGCCGCCATGTATCCCATCAGGCGCAGAAAGTTCTAGGCAGGGTGCAAGTGCCCAACCAGAATTGACTGGGCAAAGGAGAAAAGAACCTCTGCCCTGTCTGTCAGGAACCAGGCTCTGGCTTGGCAGGAGTCGAACTTTGCCCCAATGAAACATATCACCTGTGAAGGGACAAATTCTAACTTGGCCTCATTGATCAGGAGACCAAGGTCGGTGCAGGTCTGGAGGGCCAGGTCCCTGGACATCTCCACCTCTTGCTTGGTGGGACCCGCCAAGAGCCAATCATCAAGATATGGGTAAACTCTGACCCCTTGATGCCGAAGATGGGCCACCACCACTGCAATGCATTTGGTGAAGACCCGTGGAGCCGATGACAAGCCAAACGGCATGGCTTAGAACTCAAATAGGGCTCTTTCTGCTCGGAAATGAAGGAATCTCTGGTGAGATGGACAGATCAGGGACGTGAAAGAATGTGTCCTGAAGAGCCAGAGGGCAAAAACCTCATGTTCTGCTTGAGGGATGGTGTGATCTGGGACAGAGTTACCATCCTGAAGGTGTGTTACCTGAGGAACTTGGTTCAGGTCGTGCAGATCTAGAATGGGGTGCCAGTCCCCCGTCCACTTCGGAACCAGGAAGTACCTGGATACAAACCCTGGGTTGACCGAGGGGTCCCTGACTCTGGCCACCACCTCCTTGTGGAGGAGTTTGGCAATGTCATCTCGAAGAGTCAACCAAGTGTGCACAGACACCATATCCTCCCGTGGGGCATGGGCTCGGCTTGGAGGGTACTGCTCAAATTCCAGAGGCAGTCCCTGGCACACCCCTTCTAGAACCCACCTGTCCATGGTAACAGCAGACCAGGTGGAAAGGAAGTGTCGGAGCCGGCCCCCCATGGGAGGACCCAGAGGTTGCGTGACAGGTATGGGGGTGGCAACCCCCATTCCGTCACTGGGCAGGCTTGAAGGAAGAGGGTCCAGACTGGGGACCACCATAGCCTCGATCTCCAGGCTTACAGTCCGCCGGAGGCCCGGACTTGGGCCGAGGGAGCCAAGATTGTGTCTGCTGTTGCTGCCTTGTTTGGTAGTGGGGCTGCTTGGCCGCAGTGGCACAGTGCCGAAATGGCTTTTTCTTCTGCTTTTTGGAACCCTGGGATTCCTTCTGTGCAGAAGTTCCAAGGTGGCACTGGACTTCTAAATGCATTGGAAGTGACTGTCCACACCTGGGCCAAAGAGGTCGGTACCCAGGAAAGGGAAGTCTGTTAGTTTGTGTTGGATGTCTGCTGTGAAGGTGGAGACCCTTAACCAAGCCCTGCGGCGTATGGCAACCGCGGCTGCCACCAAACGAGCGCATGAATCCCCAAGGTCCAGAGCCGTCTGGAGTTGCTGCTTCGCAACAGCCTGACCCTGGTCCCGGACCTGCTTGACTGTGGTCTGGAGGTCTACGGGAAGGTGAGGAAGGACCTCATCAAGGGAGCCCAGAATGGCGTGAGAGAAATGCACCATGATGATGGCCGAGCTTGCTTGACGGTGTCCCTGCGTAGAGGCGGCATAGACTTTACGGGCAGAATGGTTCCATTTTTTGGACTCCTTGTTTGGAGGTCTATCTGTATCTGCCAAACTACCCGAGTGTCTGAACACTGATTCGGTCACCAGGCCCTCCGTAGAGGGCTGCTCTACGAACCCCGAAAGGACCCAATAGGTACCATGTATTTGCGGGCCATATGGGCAGAAGGTGCAGGGCAGGAGGCAGGATGCTGCCATGGCTCCAAAGCTGGACCAACAATGGTCTCGGTCACTGGAAAGGCTTCAGTTGGTGAATCCCCTCATTTGAGGATATCTGTGAGGGGATATTCAGCCCATTTCTGGATGGGTTCGAGAGCATCTAGGTGGATTGAAAGATAAGACGCAGGATGCCCATAAAGGAAAAGGAGCCTTCCTCCGTCGAGAGACTACCAACCGATTCCTTATCCAAAGGACGGGACTGAAAGTCTGAGTCCTCGGACTCCGAGGAGTCTGGATAAATTGGCTGGCCACCTGAGACTCCCTCCACCCACCTAGGATGGTCAGGAGTGAGGGTAACAGACAGCCTATGCAGGAGACCTGAAACAGGCTGAGACTCTTTGGCAGGCACCCCCACCGGGGGCTAAGGTGTCGGCTCCACCAAGATCAGTGGAGAGGTCGATCTGGCTAAACCGTAAAGGTTTTGACCGGCTCCATGGGAGGAGGCCGGGACTTGGGCTCCGGATGAGTCGGCCTCGGCCTGGGAGGCAACAGCCAAGTAATGACCGGGGTGGAAGCCGGAATCAGCTTTTGACCGGACAATATCAGCTGTTGCCACATTAGTTCTTCATAGCGTCAGTGGAGTTTCCGACTAAGTCTCTCCTCCTCTGAGGAGGACGAAGAAGAATATTAACAATGCCTCTTCTTAGATTGCTTGTGTGTCTTCTTCGGCCTGTCGGTCGAAGGGGTCCGAGACCTCGACCTCGATCATTGGGGTGACTGACAGGGTCGATCAGAAGGCACCAGGGAGACCGGTGGTTCTTCTTGGTCAGGGACCAGTTCTCCAATGGGGTTCCCAGCGGGCTGGGTCTCCTCATCAGGGACAGGCAGGGCCGGGGTCCTGAATAAGGAGTTGTTGGCCTTGTTGGGTGACAACAGTGTGACTGGGTTGATAATGATCTCAACTGGATCGTCGTCCAGTGTCTGTGCTGGTTGGCCTGACGGTGGTACAGAGAAACCAGCAGCCGAGGCCGCAACCTCGACCGAAGTTGAGACAAGTGACTCCTGGGACCGAGATCTCTCACGATCCCAGGAACGTCGTTGGTGAGACGAAGATTCTCTCAGTTCCTTGTCCTTTTTATGGGACCGAGAGAGACATGCGTGTCCGAAGGCCCCTCGCCCTTGGTGGGAAGGGATTAGCACATCTCCCGAAAGGATTCAGAGAAAGTGGAGCCCAAGTTGAACGCTGTGAAAAAGGACTTCGAGGACCGATCCACAGCCCAAGCCACCTCTTCCTCAAAGTCCTTCATTTGTTCAGCTGCTTGGCGGACCCCGCAGCCGCAGAGACCACCCATCGGGCTTCCTTAGATTTGACCGGCAGATTCCATTTCTCCGGTCTGCCCAATTTTAGCCATGCAAGACAATCATCCAAGACGTTCGGGTGAAATGTGCAACACATCTCACAGGCCTGGGTGTCATGGCAGACACCCAGGCAATACAAGCACGTGGCATGCAGGTCTGTGCGAGACATCTTCTGCCCGCACGGGCAGTGGCGGAAACCAGGAGAAGATTTATCTTCCATAGCTGTCAAGATCGCAAAGCGATTTTTATTAACTCTGATGAGTTTAAGTTTAAGCAAATCCGAGGATTCTGAAGTCAGGGCCTACTGAATGCGAAAGCGGTAAGGAAGGAACCTGTATCTTCCAGCGGAGAGGAAGATCTAGCATCATGGGGTGGAGCCAAGGGTTATATCACCTGGGTGGGTGAGAGGGGCCAGCTTCAAGACCTTCTGGCAAGATTCTTAAAGGGAAAAGACTCCACGATCCTAGAAAGAACAACGTGCATGGTACTGTACCATTTTTACTCTTTAAGGGATCAAACAGTATGGCAAAAGAGAATCCAGTAGGAAACAAACTCTAGCCAGAGCCGATAGGGCTCCAGGTGAGGAATTTGGTGTAAAAATATTGAAAATTACTAAAGCTACAAGCCTGCATTAGCAAAATGTAACACAGGCTCATAAATTTGTTTTGTAATATTTGTACACCAAATTTTCAACATCGCACTGTTATGACCCTGCCTCACGAAGAAGGACAGAGCAAATGTTCAACTCCTACCTGAAAGATAATGTGTTTGCTCCTGTTCAACTTGTATTACCAATGTCTGATTATCTGCTGATGTGGTATTGCTAGGGAGACAAAGAACCTCTGTGCGTAAACACTGAGGCAAGGGTTACCCCAAAGGGCATACTGATGAGTCCTGGTAGGACGAAACACGTGTCTATGTCTTCTGTTAGCACTCTTTGCAAACTGTATGAGAGGCCTTTTGGCACCATGCAATTCTGCTTAAAGTTGGACCAGCATAACATTCTGTGGTGATTTGCATATGCAGCCCATGATGCTTTGCATTGTGGGGGCATGTGTGATTTTGTATTTTATTGCTAGGGAGGGCTACTTGGAGAGGGAAGTGGATAGGAACAGCTTCTCAGAGGGTTGTACCCCGCTACTATGTAACCCATTACTGTTCATTCTCTTGCTGGAGGCACTTTGATATACAAGATTAATCACCCTCAGTCCAGGCCCCACCAAAGGTTAGTCAGCTATGACAGGGTGGAATGTGGTTGGACTGTACCCCCCAAATAAACCTTACATCTTGATTTGAGTCTTTTAAATCGATTCACAGTTATGACACATTTTTGCAATGTGTGGACAAAAGTGCAAGACAAAAAGTAGTAAAATGAAAATGTGGCAGCAGAGGGATGTTTACTAAAATATAAGATGAGGCTGCAAGTTGCTTCTGCTGTCAAAGCATTTTTTAGAAGCCACAGCACAGGCATACTGATTGAAAAACAACCCAAGCAAATTTCTCCAGATCTCTGGGTCTCCAGCTGGGCCAACTTTTGAACCTGTTGGCTCTTCACTGACTGATCCTGTTCAGCTGTAAAATTTCACAACTGGACAACCCCTGCTTTTCCGGCACATCTGCTCACGTTAATAAATCCCAGTTGGGGAAATAAAAGTTGTCAAATAACCACTCTGCGGCAATGCCCATTGTTGCATATATTTCCCAGCACAAAAAAAGCCTGTATTTTGCGAATGTGCATTTTTTTTTCAGTACGACCAGTTTGTATAAGAGGAACATTTATTTAAACCAGAATGCTCATTACAAATATAATTTAATTATAGGCAAAGTATACAGTATGTGCCAAACTATTTGATCTGTCTGTAAAAGATTTACAACTCTTCAATTAAAAAACATATTGTGCTATCTTGAAGTGACTTGGGTTTCACATATTAGTTTCATTGTGTTATAAATGCATGACTGCTGAGCGCTTATCCTCCTTTATAAGTCCGGTAGATGATATGCACCGAAACCAGGTTTAAAAAAGCCAGTCCTGACAACACTATAGAGATGTAATAGAGCAGCTATAGAACTGCATGACTTCCTGCTTTCAGATCGGTCTAGCAGTGCCTTGGAAGCATAACAAAAGCTATTAAACTGTTCATTCATTGGCCTTTAAAGATTAGGAGCTTACAAAGTGTGTTTCTAGTAATATGTGCAAACATAACTCTATCTGTAGTCCTGCCTGGTAAGTGACCCTGGTGGGATTCGAAACATCAATGCACCAAACAGCCTACATTAAAAATAAAGAAATATAATTTTTTTTTTATTTTTAATTGGCTGTTGGCATACATACCCAACCAATACAGTAGAAAAGAGGAGAGGTGCTACTAGCAAAGTGTTGAAATACAACGAAAGGGAACAGACACATAAAACCAAACAAAAAAGTATTTAAAGGACAAGTGCGAACAAGGAAAATACAGATAAGCTTTAAAACGAAGAAACTGGCTGGTAAGGGGAATGCTAAGAAGTGGATGTGTATAGGTACATATAAATACAAAAACTAGTAATATACAAAGGTGTGGTCACAAAAGGGAAAGGGGGAGAAGGTGGGGTTTTTTAGGAAGGACTCAGATATCAGTAAACCAAGGTGAAGCAGCAGACATGGAAATATGGGATTTCGATAGTAAAATAATACTGTCAACAAGGGGAAGCATATAGCACCTTAAACAAGTAGAAATGTTGTCTGAATGGTAAAATTTCTGTGCAGTAAAGAAAAAGCAATGGGCCGGTAAATTAGCCTTAAGACTTGAGACAGAAGTCACAGCCACAATGAATGCATAAGTCAGTTCGTAAATCAAGGAGGTCTGACACTCAACATGAAAGCACACCAAGAGGGTTAAAAATACAGGCCTCTGTAGGAGAAACAGTTTAAAGCACTACAGACAGCATGACACCAAGAAGGTTAAGACACAAGCCTCTGTAAGAGAAACAGTTGGAAGCACTAGGGACTACAGACAGCATGATACCAAGAGGGTTAAAACACAAGGCTCTGTACGAGAAACAGGTTAAAACACTACGGACTAGAGACAGCATGACATCAATAAAAAATGTGCATGATTGTTTTAAAAGGCACTTTTACATTGTTTACAATGCGCTTGTACTATATATTTCATGACGGAGTGAAGTTTATATGTCTGCTGCTTTCTACGGAAGACCCATATTTTACACGAAGTTCTTGAAGTTAATACAGGGATACAGTAAGTTATAGTGATGTTGCAGTTAAACTATAAATATATAGGGACATATCAAAAATACATATGATATCTAAGATTGTGTTGGTCCCTAATGACAGGAATGGTAAATGATTAGAATGAGGAAAAGTAATGGGAAAGAACTGGGGGAGGTGGATGAGAAGAATAAGAAAGTAAGTAGGACTATGAAAGGTCTATAAAAGTATGAAAATTGCAAGGTATTAATCCTTGCAGGGCCATGGACTGATACATCAGTACAGAACACCAATATGTTCTAATTCTGTCAGCAGTCTAAGGATTAATACTAGAATTCAAATACCAATCTGTATTTGCTAATGAGGAAAGGTGTAGCACTGTGTTAAAGAGAAATAACCATAAGCCCATAAACATAAACGCACTCGCTAATTTTTTTTTTTTTTTTTAAAGGTACTGGGCCAGTGGCATCAAACAAACAAGAGGATTGCTACAAAAAAAAATTAAAACACGTTACAGGTAAAGACCCCATTCAAGAAACAACTGATGCACATAACAGTTATCTGACTGAGAAAAATGAAAAATCAGGTCATAACTTAAAAAAAGATGAAATATGCAGAGGAAAAGCAGCATGCACTATATTAAATACAAAACAAAGCTGTGAAAGAACAGTTACATAAGAACTTACCATAACAGTAGATCTTCAAGGGGATCTCGGACATCAGTTACACCATAGGAACCTTCCCAGTCAGTGAAAGGGGAATCCACAAAAAAGATTTTCCACAGTTCAACTGGGGCCACCTACGCCATCAATATCCGTCGACGTCACCAACTCTATATAGGCTCAGGCGGCCCTGCTCCCGCCTTAGTTCTTTCCCCCCGGAGACAAAGGGAGCAAGGTTCTCGCCCTGGGTAACTGAGAAGAGAAAGAGGTACCCAGACCTAAGCAAAACAGCTGGATACACCAGACAGCCAGTTCCTAGACAGGAGCCCAGAGAAGAGGAATGGCGGGAGGGAAATCATATCTGATAACTCAGATCCCCTCGAAGACCTACTGTTATGGTAAGTTCTTACATAACTGTTCTACCTTCTTCGGGAGGTATCTCAGTCATCAGGTTACACCATAGGAATGAGTACCAAGCAGAGACAAGTGTAAACATACAGTACAGTCTGAAAGGTTGGATCTCCATAAACTTAAAACAGGAGTCCTTGTAATACAGCCATGCAAAATCCTGCATGGGTTCTTGAGGCAATGTCCAGACTGTAATTCTTGATGAAAATGTGGACTGTACTCCAGGTGGCTGCCGCTCAAATGTCAGCGGCTGAGACCCCTTTGAAACAAGCCACCAAGGTAGCCATGCCTCTGGTGGAATGAGATCTGACAGCACCAGGCAATTCTTTGCCATACTTGTAGCAGAACACAATGCAATTTGCCAACCATTTGGATAAACACTGCTTAGAAACTTAAGTGCCTTCTCTACCTGGGGTGAAGGAAACAAACTGCTTTGACTTTGTGGACTCTTTAGTCCGAAGCAGGTAGTATTTCAAAGTTCTACGAACATCTAACGTATGGAGCAGTACTTCCCCTGGATTGGCACACTCAAGAAAATAAACAGGAAGGTGGACAGACTGATTTAGTGTGAACTCAGAGACCACCCTGGGCAGAAACTCAGGATTTGTGCGCAAAGATACACTGCCTCTGTGAAAAATCAAATAAAGCTCCTTGCATCAGAGGGCCTGAAGCTCTGAAATTCTTCGAGCATAAGTAACTGCAACTAAAAATAGCACTTTCCAAGAGAGAAAGTGCAAATCGCAAGACGCAATTGGCTCAAAAGGGGACAGGGTCAACTTCTCTAAAATAAAATCCAAGTCTCAAGCCGGGACAGAGGAATGGATTGGGGGTTTCAGATGCAGGATGTTCTAAGAAAGATACGGGAGACATCCAGTTGAGCACTGTGCGGTCACCCATGGGCTCATGAAAGGCAGAAATAGCCAAAAGGATGACTTTGTGGGGGGATACTGATGGTCTGAGTCAGACAAAGAGATCAGGTAGTCTGGGATATGATTCACCAAACAGGTGAAAGGGTCCAGGACATGTTAGGCAGCCCAGATGGCAAAGGTTCCACTTCACAGCATATGTGGCTTGAGTGGAAAGCTTCCGGGCAGCCACCAGGACATCCGCTACCCTGTTAGAGACCCCAAACCTGGCAATGGCTATGTTCTTAGGAGCCAGGCATGCAGAAGAAGGGACCTGAGGTTGGGATGGACCAGGGTCCCCTGATCCTGGGTCAGCAGATTCCTGCAAAGAGAAAGAGGGACTGGAGGTTCCTCTGCCAGCTGCTGAAGCAGAGGGAACTGTATCAGGCGAGACCAGAATGGAGCCACCAGAATCATGCTTCCCCCTCCATCTGCAACTTGATTAGCACCCTCTGGATTAGAGGAACTGGAGGGAATGTATGCAGAAATCTCCCGCTCCAAGACAGGGACAGGCCCTGGATCTAGTGTCAGAACAACAGGAGGAAACACCAGTTTCTTATTATGGGCACTTAGCTAAGCCTTTAGCCCCACATCACAAAATTAGCACAAAACCATATAAACAATGTAAGACTGGCTCAAATCTTACTTTACCACCTACAGTATTCAGTTCTAGAAAACAGCAAATAACTTTTCTGGTACACCTTTATGTAATATATACAAATAGGTTGTATTTGTCCTTATACAATATAACTAGTTTATAACAAGTTGCACAGATACAAAAACACTGTAAAAATAGTGAAAAGCAATGTAAACCTGAATAAGAAAGGTTTCAGAAAATAAAACAACAAAGAAAAACAAGCAAAGATTCAAAAGCAATGAATAACATCGGCTGTATACCATGCCTTCGGCATACTTTTATACATAGCATTACGTTTCTGCATGAGAACTTGCAAACTCTTTGCATTAGTGTCTTGGACTATTTTCCTGTATAAAACTTGTTTAAATACCTTATAGTATGCAAAATGTTCATATACAGTATTTTAAAATGAGCATAAGCTTTACCATATACCCAAGCTTTTGTATTTAAGAAGTTAATTTTACCATGCCACCTCCCCAGCTAAGCCAAATTAGAATATTATAAAAATTAAAAAGCTAGTGTACTGCCTAAAACTAATACTTGATTTTAAAAGCAGCCAACCATTACCTTTTATATCTGAGGTCCTTTTTCTTTTCCCCTTTGTTTAATTAGAAGATTGTTTACCTGATGTTAGTAGGTGTGATGTGTGGAACAGCTCCTAGCCTGGCAGCTGACATATCTTGCTCTACTGCCCCACACATCATCATCAAAATTGTGACCTCACTGACTATGACATCACTGCTATTTAGGAACAGCAAGTGAGTGGTTGCCAGGTCATTCACCTGTGATGTCACTATCAGTGAGATCATAATGCTGATGCTGTACTGTGGGGCAGTGGAGTTAGATATGTCAGCTGCCAGGCTAAGAGCTGTTCCACACATCCAGCACAATATTATCACATAGAAGACTTTCTGATGAGCAAAAGGGAAAAGAAAATACTTCAAAAATAAAAAGGTACAACTGACTATTTGTATTATTTTCCTGTCTGCCTGTTTTGGTTCCACTAGCTCTTTAATTAAAATAATATTCAGACATCTATTTATCTGTAGAGGTCTGGATTTTCTTTCTTTTAACTTCAAAATTGTGGTGAGTTCTTCTCAGTTCTTCTCCTCCTGGATGATAAAAAGTTCTTTTAGTGGATGGACCTTGTTGTAGTTCCTGTTTTCACTCCACACACACATTCGAATCCTGGATCACGGGCTTCTTTAGCATCAACACAGCAGTGCAGGCTTGCTTCTCCTGGTTTAGACATCAACAAGCATCTCAGTTTCTTTGTTCTGGTTTTGGTGGGCACTTCAAACAGTATTTATAACAACAGAAACGCCCACAGCACCACAGCAGATCCTGTTAGCATGCAGCACATGCAAGAACTGGACTGTGTCTCCCAGTGGTTGGCGTTATTACCTCTGTCCAGAGCATCATCCCAACATAATTTCTTGCAAATCTGACCAACTTTGACTGGATCATGCAAATGATGTAGGGGGTAGCTAACCCCTTGCCTTTAGGACAACCCCTTTTGCAAGAGTCCAGATTTTAAACTTAAAATTAATTTTCCTTATAACTTTTGAGTGTAGCATACAGTCTCCATGCAAACATTTCTCAATGCAGTTCATTAAAAGCAGTCTTTTGATATGTCTCCCATGTCTGTGAGACAAATGTTTCCTGAGATAAGTTAATAATGATTATAGCTTTAGTTCTCAGCAAAATCTTTCAAAAGGGTTTAATGATCTTACAGTTCAGGTTCTAGGCTCCACAATTAAACAGGTCTCTTTTACATCCAAGGTTAAGAAAGTCCTTAAAAGCATCAGATTATTTTGCAAAGAGCTGTTCCTTTGTTTGTGACCACTGGACCATGCAACCATGCTTTCCAAGAGGTTAGCTCAAACTCTTTAAGATGGCTTATTTCTGTCCAACAAGTTGCACACACAAAAATGATATCTTTGAACTTGTCATGATACCATCTTTCATTTAAGACCAAACTTAGTTATTTATCTTTTAGGCTTTTGATACAAAATAAATAATAAAATAACTCACATTTTCTTCAAGTTGTATGTCTCAAATGTGGCTAGTCAACAGGTTACAACGCTTTTTACCAACTGTGTAAGTTTCATGCTAGCAGCATTCAAAACAGTCTTGCAAGAAATAAAAGTTCCTTACTCCGATTTTTCATACAGTTTCTAGATTCCCTTTTTTCCTTTCCTTCAAGGTATTTGGGCCCAGATATTCAAAAGGGTTGCACCATGCGCAACAGGGTTGCGCATGCTCAAGTCCTACATTGCGCCATTCTGCGATATTCAGCAGGAGGCAGTTGCGCCACTGAAAACAGGTTGAGCAACAGCGCAATGCAAATGAATGCATGCTCAACAGGAGGAGGAGGAACCATGCATAAACTGCACAGCCCGATATTCAGTCGGGTTGTGCAGAGTTGTGCAGGCGCAACCCCCAACCTGCGCCTGCACAACTTTGAGCCAAAAAAAAAAGGATCAAGTTGAGGGCCACCCACAGGTGAGCTGCTGTATTGCAGGGTGCAACACAGCAGCTGCCACCCGTGGCTGGCCCCAACTCAATCCTATGCCCCCCACCAGCCCGATTACGGGCATCAATGCAGCCCCCCTCCCGTTCCACATCCCTGGTGGTCAGTGGACGTAATGCCCGATCGCAGGCAGAATGTATAATGACAACCCCCCAGTGCCCGATCGCGGGCAGAACGTGAAACAACCCCCAAACATCTCCCTAATGCCCGATCACGGGCAGAATGTAAAAGACCCCCAACCCAAATATCTCCTGGTGGTCCAGTGGACCGTAATGCCCGATCACGGGCAGAATGTACATGACAACCCCCAAACATCTCCTGGTGTCTAGTGTCCCCACCACCCGGACCCCACCACCGCTCCCCGGCGGCGGCGGGCGGCAGCATCCACCCGCCTGCAGCCCGCCGCCCACCGACTGACTGTCCAGTAGGGCTGCATGCCCATTGGTGCAGAGCTACAGCCAATGGGCGTGCAGCCCATACCGTACATGACAGTCCAGGAACCATCGTGATGGCACTGCGAGATCCTGCTCAGTGCATCTGCTAGCACATTGTCCTTTCCTAGAAGGTGGACTGCTATCAGAGAGGCCTGCAGGGAGTAAGCCAGAGACCACAATTTCATGGCCTCTGTGCACAAGGCTGTAGACCGAGTGCCTCCCTGCTTGTTGATGTACCACATGGTGGTGGTGTTGTCTGTTCTGACCTGAACTACCTTGTTCTGCACAGACTGAGAGAAAGCTTGCAGGGCCAGAAAAACTGCCCTGAGTTCCAGAAGACTGATATGAAGAAGGGACTCCTGAGGGGACCACAGTCCCTGGGCTGTGAGATCCCCCAGATGAGCTCCCCACCCCAAAAGGGAAACATCCGTGGTAAGGACAACTGAATGAGACTAAGTGACAAATGGGACCCATTGCCTTAAATTGTCCTGATCCTGCCACCACTGAAGAGCTTGGATCAGTGTCTGAGTCACTGGAATCAGCTTGGTAAGAGGGTCCTTCTTTTGGGACCAAAAGGCTCTCAGATGGAAATGAATGTCCCTCATCTGGAATCTTGTCCCTTGGACCACTGCTGCAGAAGCTGCCATGTGGCCCAAGAGCTGAAGGAAGTGCCTTGCTGGTCGGGACACCTGAAGGCTGAAGGAAGAAGCCAGTTCTATAAGAACTCTTGCCCTTTCCAGGGGAAGAAAGGCTCTTGCTTTGACAGTATCTAGCTCTGCCCCTATAAAGGTAAGAAGCTGTACTGGTTTGAGGACTGACTTGGGGAGGTTGAGAAGAAACCCCAGGGAAGAGAGCACTAGCTGGGTCACTTGTAGGTCTGACTTGACTTGGTCTACAGACTGACCCACTATGAGCCAGTCCAGATATGGAAAAATGGAAATCCTCTGCCTTCTTAAAAAGGCCACTACTACTGCCAGGCACTTTGTAAAAACCCTTGGAGCTGATGTTAGGCCAAAGGGCATTGCTTTGAAATGGTAATGGCCTCAGGGCAACTTGAACCTGAGGTACTTTCTGTGGGAGCACCTGATGGGAATGTGAAAGTAGGCATCTTTGAGGTACAGGTAGGCTAGCCAGTCCCCTGGCCTTAGAGAGGGAAGAATTATTCCCAGAGTCACCATCATGAACCTTGGTTTTAAAAGATGTTTGTTCAGGTATCTTAGATCTAGGATGGGTTGCCACTCCCCTGTCTTTTTGGGGGTAAGGAAGTACCTGGAGTACAGACCCTTGCCCCAGTGTAGGGTAGGAACTCTCTCTATGGCTTCTAAGGCCAGAAGAGATGAAACCTCTGCCTCTAGGGCAAGGGTTTCGGGAGAGACTTGCAGGTGGAAAAGATCTGGCCCTCATCTTCGGAAATGTTTTGAAGCTGAGAACCAGTCCCTGGCTTACTACTTCCAGGACCCACTTGTCTGAAGTAACAGACACCCAGTCCTGGATGAAGTAAGCCAGCCTGCCCCCTACTGGGATAGGAGAGTTGACCTGGGCAGGCCCATCAGGATGTTTGCTTGGCAGGGGCCTCAGGCTGAGGAGTGGATGCAGCCCTGATCATCCCCCTTCTGCCTCTCCCTCTGAAGAACCCCTCTGTGAAAAGGGAGAAGAGGCCTGTGCTTGGTAGAAAAGTCTATGAAAAGGTCTGCCCCTGCCCCCAGAATGCTGCCTTTGAGGAGATGCCTGCCTCTCCTTGGCCTGTGCACTCCTATAAGTGGTCCTATATTCCTCCATCTTTTTCATGTAATTCTCTGTCTGCTCCCCAGAGAATTACCTTCCACAGGGAAATCCATGGCCTTAGCCTGGGCGTCATGTGAGAGGTTAGTACATCTGAGCCTAGCCATTTTCCGAAGAGCCACAGATGTAGCCATGACTCTTGATGACACATCACTGGAGTCCACAGCAGCATGGAACTGTACCTTAGATGCCTCAATTATATCCACAGCCACCTCCTCCAGCTCCTTGGCCAGCTGGGGGTAGGCCTGTTTAGTCAGTGCCAGTACAGTGTCCCACCTAGACTCTGGTACCTGGCTGTATAGGCCATATAATTAGCCTGCCTGAGTCCCAAAGAGGATGCCATGTATTGCTTCTTTGCCAAGGCATCCATCCTCCTGGATTCTTTATCTGGGGGGTGTGAAGCCAAAGGGACATTAGCCCTGTCACAGGCTGCAGCCTGCACAACCCCAACATGGCTGCATTGTTGGTAGAAAAACTCTGTGTCTGAGCCTGATAAAGTGTACCTCTTATCCATTCTTCTATCAACAGGAGGTACAGAATTAGAAGACTTTAAAATGTCTTCTGTTTCCCAAAAGATTTGTGCAAGGGAATAGACAGCCTCCTGGACTCTGGGATGTCCATCATCTCTACAAACTCAGGCTCCTCTTGATCCTCTGTAGCTTCCTCCATAGGAAGCTGAAGATTTTCAGCCACTTTCCTGTAAAACAAATAGTGGGAAGGGGACTCAGAGAGCCTAGGAGGGGAAACACCAGAAGATCTGTCTAGGGAGATGTCCGGTTCAATGGGCACATCCAGACTTTCTGCTTCATCATAATCATCATCTTGTTCATAATCCCCCTCCTCCTCAAATTCCGGTTCATAAAAATCTTCAGGGGCATATTCCTGAACCGGTGGAACCGACCGAACCGAGCCCCTAGTCAACGGAGCCGGATCGGTCGGAACCGGGCAAAGCGATTCAACAATCTGAATCACTCGGGCAATCTTATCAGTGGGCGGAACATGAACCTCTGGATCCGAACCGGCTGATTTGTCTTTCCTTTTCCTTTCTGTAGGAACCGATCCTTTGGGATTGACTCTCCCCTTGCCCGAAGAAGTATCGCCCTGGTCAGAGGGCACTCCTTCTCGCTCGGTCGGAACCGAACCGGGCTGGCCATCCGGATCAGTGTACTTCTTGGCCTCCTTTTCCCTCAGTCTACCTAGTCTCTTTTCCAGGGCAGACTTAGGAACATTTTTACAAATTTGGCAGTCTGTATCGAGGTGTACAAACCCCAGACAATAAACACAGGTGGTGTGGGGATTAGCCTTAGCAAAGACTTCCCCACACTCACTGCAGTGTTGAAACCCAGTGGGCCCGGTTTTTTTCTTGGGTTTCTCAGAAATGGCCAACCTACCCAAGCTTACCCTTTTTTGGCAACCGCCAGGCAAGACTCCCTTATCTGTTCCTAACCATGTCACGGGTATTGGAAAAAACGTTTAAAATACGTTTTTTTTAGAACCGATAAGGACCGGTAACCACAGACTAAAGTAAAGTGCAAGAAATCAATATAAAGGATCAGTTCAGCTGAACCGATCAAACAAACGTACAATTTCCACACAATAATCAGAAACAACTATCTAGTGCTCATGGTACCACAGACAGAGCTTGAACCGACAATGCGGAATAAATTCGGAATAATTTCGGTTTAAAACTGACACTTCAACCGACTTTTGAACCGAGCTGAAGGAGAGATCTCCGGAGCGACTGTTCAGTGAGTCGGAGTAAAGAATCTGACAGTTGGATTTCAAAGGGCAACAGACAGAGACCTCAACTGAGCTGGAGCTCAACGTTCTATGCACTGCATGGAAAATTAACCCTATACTCTCTGGGGCAGTTTAAAGGCTGGAGCTAAATGCAGATTGTCAGAATGCAGCAATACTTCATGTTGTTTGAAAGAGGGATTATTACTTCCCTCTTACAACTTGCAATACCCCTACTAATACACCCCAACATTCCTCTAGCCTTACCTACTGCTTTGGTGGTCTGCTTGGATGATTTCAGGTCATCTGTGATGATGATGCCCAAGTCTCTCTCTTTCTTTGTGATTGCCAGCAACTCCCCTCCCAACCTATAGGTGGCTTCAGGGTTTCTCGTCCCTATGTGCAAGATCTTACACTTCTTTGGGTTAAACCCCAGTGGCCACTCTTCTGACCATTTTGCCAGTTTATCCAGATCTCTTCTCATTCTGCCCACCCCATCTGGATCATCTACTCTGTTGCAGATCTTAGTGTCAACTGCAAGCAGACAAACCTTACCCTCCAGTCCCTCTGCAATGTCACTGATGAATATTCTGAAGAGGACTGGCCCCAGGACTGATCCCTGAGGTACCCCACTTGTGACTTGCATCTCTTCTGACTGTATACCGTTTACCACCGCTCTCTGTTTTCTGCCCGCCAACCAGTTTGCCACCCAGCTGACCAACTTCTGACCAACCTCGAGCCTACCCAGCTTATTAATCAATCTTCTGTGTGGAACAGTATCAAAAGCTTTGCTGAAGTCAAGGTAGGTGACATCAACTGCACCCCCTTGGTCCACCACTCTGGTTACCCAGTCAAAGAAATCTATGAGATTAGTGTGACAGGACCTTCCTGTTGTAAACCCATGCTATCTTGGATCCTGTGCTTCTATGGATTCCAGGTGTTGCACTATCCTTTCCTTAAGGAGTGCCTCCATAACTTGCCCACTACTGAGGTAACACTGACTGGTCTGTATTTCCCTGCCTCCTCCCTGCTACCACTCTTGTGGAGCGGGATCACATGAGCCCTTCTCCAGTCTTCTGGAACCTCTCCTGTGCTCAGAGACTCACTAAACAGTTCTGATAATGGCTCTGCTAGTTCCACCCTTAGCACCTTTAGTACCCTGGGATGTATGCCATCAGGTCCCACTGCCTTGTCCACCCTGAGCTTAGAGAGCTCCTATAGGACCCTTTCTTTTGTGATGGGACTACTGCACACCTCCCTCCCCCTCTGTGTCCATGGTGCTGAGCTGTGGGACCTGCCCTACCTTCTCCTTAGTAAATACTGAGTAGAAGTATCTATTTAGGATAGATGCTTTTCTTTGGTCCTCCTCCACACACTCCCCTTTATCCCCTTTGATCTTAGCAATATCCCCTCTGGACTTTCTCCTTTCACTAATGTATCTATAGAAAGTCTTGTCCTCTTCTGTTACTGTTCATGCTAGTGTTTCCTCCATTTGGGCCTTTGCCTGCTTTAATGCCTTCCCTGCTTCCCTTAGGGAAGTTTGGTATGCCTCCCTATCTTCATCCCACTGTGTTCCCTTATAGTTCCTGAAGGCCAGCCTTTTGGCTCTGACCTTTTCTGCTACTGTTTTTGAGAACCAAAATGATTTCCTCCTCCTTTTGCTCTTGCTTTTCTCTCTAACACAATGGGATGTTGCTTCAAGTATTGCATCCTTAATGCTTGCCCACTTTGCCGGTACCCCCTCACCTGCATTTCTTCTTGCCAGGGCTAGCTTAACTCTGCTGACCATCTTATCAAAGTCAGCTCTTCTGAAGTCCCATATTTTTGCCTTGGAATGGGATGACTTAGTTCTAGTGGCCAAATTGAACCATACCATACGATGGTCACTGGCCCCCAGGTGGCATTCTACCTGGAGACCTGTGATCCCTTCCCCGTAAGTCAGTACTAGATCTAGAATAGCCCTGTCTCTTGTGGGTTGTTGTACCAGTTGTTTGAGGCCTTCCCCCTGCAGGGAATCCACTATGTGTCTAGTTCTTGCGAATGTTCCCGCTGGTATTGACCAATCTGTATTTGGCATATTGAAGTTTCCCATTATCAGAACCTCCCCTTTAGCTGTCATGTCTTGTATATCTTCTAACAGTAATGTGCCTATGTACTCCCCTTGGTCTGGAGGCCTGTATACAACCCCAGTTCATAGGGCTATCCCATTTCCTGTTTCCAGGGTGACCCATAGTTCTTCTGGCTCCTTATGTGTATTCTGAATTCCTGTAGTTTTGACATTTTCATTGACATAAAGGGCCACCCCTCCACCCCCTTTTGTGCACCTCAGTTTCTTCTGAACAGTACATAGCCGGGTACTGAAGTCTCCCAAGTGTGGTTACTGGTGAACCATGTCTCACTAATAGCTACTATGTCCAGTTTAGCCTCTATCATTGTTGCCTGCTGGTCTGGGATCTTGTTTCCCACACTGCGGGCATTTGCGTACATGATTTTCAATTGGCCGAATTTTGGTGTGTTAGTTGCTGGGCGAGGTCCGGTGTTCCCCCTGCGCGTCGTATGGGGAGACGGACTTTTTTTCCTTACCTGGTGATGCAAATGAACTACAAACACGCTTTCTTCAGTTTGCACCTTTGCGCTCCTGACTGCCTTCCTTCTGTTTTCCCTGATACAGTCTCCTTCCTTCTGTGTTTCCTTGTACCTTCAGAATGCCTGTTTTTTTTCCCTAAACTTACCTGCCACGTCTTTTGAAAACCATAGTGTTTTTTTTTTGTTTCTTTTTGCTTTGTTTACTAGCTTTACACAGAGGCTCTGCTATGGCTCCTTTAAAGATCAGATGCACACATTTCATAAAAAGCTTGAATTCACACCCCTGTGTCATGATTAGTGTTTCCTGAAAATATTATGCTGTTTGGTTTTGTGGTTTTCTTTAAATCAGCATATGTTAATGTGCCCTGCAGTAACTGAAAACAGTGAAGAAACAGTAAAGATGTTTCTGTCCCTGTCAGTGAGCCATGACATCATACGTGTCCAGTCTGCTGCTTCACCAAATAAGCCCCTGACTGACTGAGTAAGCTGTTGCAGCTCCTAGTTAGAACAGTCTGTGGAGCAAATTGTTTTTAGTCAAAGTTTGTTACTAACCCACCTGGTTTGTGTTTAGAGAGATCAGCTTAAAATCATACTGTTTTCATAAACAGTTGATCATTTAGTGTTCAATGCTGAACTGAAGTGGTATGAATGAATGTCTGTGAGAAATTACATTGTATCGCAGATGTCAGTTCTCTGTCATCAAAACTATGCACACTATTCTGGCTATTAACACATGGTTGTTTAATGGATATAAAATAAATTTACATTCCATTAATTCATAGAAGCAGTGTGTCTTTGATGTAGCCTCAATACATATGTTCATGTGACAACAATGTTGTTTTCATATCAGTTTGACAAACCTGTGTCTGCCACACACTGCTATTTCAGGAACATGTACTACTGTATGAACTCATAAAATTCAGTTTTTTGAGGGTTTCTGTGTGAAAATACATCATGTATGTGTACAACTAGAAATACTATATGGCATCCTGATGCCACTGTCTCTTGCCTGACAGCTGAGGCAGCAGCTGTCTGCTTCCCCCTGCCCCAAAAGCCCCGTCTCCTGTCCTCATATGAGGCTGCTGCATCCCACTGCCCACTGTCTCTGCCACAAAGTCAGGGCTGCTGCACCCTGCTGCCTCCTGAACAAACAGTTTAGGCTGCCACACCCTGCTACCCTCTGTCCCCCACCCTATAACACAAGATGAAAGTATTTTTTGTATTTTCTATTGGGTAGTTTTGGGCAGTGTACCAAAGGATCTGACTCTAGTGGCAGGAAGCAGCATGGTGCACCAACTCTAACTGTGGGGGGCAAGAGGCTCTATGATGCAGCAGGGCACAGAGGTGTCAGGGGACATAGAACAGCATGGTGCAGAAGCCTCGACAGTGGTGCAGGACACAGTGGGGAAACAGAGCACAGTAGCCCTGACTGTGTGGCTGGGTGCATGTGGTGCAGCAGCCCTGCCCATTTGGGGCAATGGAAGTGGTTAGCAGGGTGCAGTAAAAGCCCCATCTTTGGTGGCCTGGGGCAGCAGCCCAAACTGTGAAGGCACAGGACCTGGGACTCTAGGGCTTAACAGAGCACAGCAGCCCTGTCTGTGGAGATAGGAAAAGGGGGCAATAGTGTGCACTGGCCCTGCCTGTGGGGGTGGGAGACAGAGGGAAGCAAGGTGCAGCAGCCTCAACTGAGAGGCAGGAGACAGGGGCATCAGGATGCCATAAAGTATTTCTAGTTATACACCTACATGATGTATTTTCACACAGAACCCCACAAAGAACTGAATTTTATGAGTTCATACAGTACATGTTCCAGAAATAGTAATGTGGCAGATACGTTTGTCAATGTGACATAAAAACAAAATTGTTCTCACATGAACCTATTTATTGAGGCTACATCAAAGGCACACTGCTTCTATGAATGAACAGAATGCAGATTTATTTTATATAAATTAAACAACCCTGTCTTATATAGTCAGAACAGAATGCAGAGTTTTAATAACAGAGAACTGACATCTGTGATACAGACAAGGTAATTTCTCACAGACATTCATTCATGGCACTAAAATTCAGCACTGAACCCCAAATGCCTCCCCCTCCATCCTGCTCCCTAATATAAACAACACTCAAGTCTCTGATCACCTTGGTGTTGCCACGGAATTTAATTCATACTTCACCTCCTTAACCTCTAGCCTCCTATCCTCCCTACCGCCTCCTCTAATCCCCACCCCCCTCCTCCCTGCCTATCCACCCCTGCTAGCGCCTTTTCCTTCTCAAACATTTCCCAGACCACTACTTTGGATGCACTCTGTTCTCTCAACCCCTCAAAAGGCAGTTCACCAGATGGGCTGGACCCAAAATTGCTCTTCCTTCCAGCGCCTGCAATCGTCGCTCCGCTAACCGCACTCCTGAACCAATTCTTTGTTACTGTAT
Source organism: Neoceratodus forsteri (assembly GCA_016271365.2). Classification (NCBI taxonomy): domain Eukaryota; kingdom Metazoa; phylum Chordata; order Ceratodontiformes; family Ceratodontidae; genus Neoceratodus; species Neoceratodus forsteri. The sequence goes on from CM057459.1 coordinate 339,203,998, forward strand.
CTATACTTTCTGTCTGGAGGCATGCCACTGTCCTACCACTACCCACGGGTGGTGATCCCACCACCCCAGCCAACTATCGCCCTATATCCCTCCTGCCTACCCTTGCTAAGCTCCAAGAACACCTGGTCCTATCTCAACTCTTCTCCTATCTCTCTCTTGACTCTTGCTTTTTCACACCATTCCAATCTGGGTTCCGAAAGAACCATTCCACCACTACCTCCCTGATTAGACTCACTGACTTCATCCTCTCTAGAATGGATAGTGGTCAAATCACCTCAGCTATTTTTGTCGACTTTGCAAAGGCCTTCGACACTGTCTCACATACCCTTCTATTGGACTCCCTCTCCACAGTGGATTTAACCAACTCTGCCATAAGCGGGTTCCAAGCCTACCTAGTAGGTAGAACCCAGTCAGTCAGAACAGCTGACTACATCTCTCCTCTCCTTCCCATCAACACCGGCGTACCCTAGGGCTCTGTATTGGGCCCTATCCTGTTCTCAATATTGTTAAATGTCCTGCCCTCAGTCTGCTCCTCTTCTTCCATACACATGTACGCCAATGACATGGTCCTCTACACCTTGGGCCATTCCTCTTTGGACACTGAAACCAAACTTCAGCATGACTTCAACAAAGTTCAGCACTGGATGTCTGCTCACCAACTCTCCCTTAATGCCAAGAAGACAGTCTCAGTGACCTTCGGCACTAGGCAGAGACTCTCCAGGCTCCTCTCCCTACCCTCCTTCCACACCCTTAGCAGGACAGTTCTTGAAGACACTTCTTCCTTTAGGTACTTGGAGTTTTGGCTTGACCAACACCTCAAGTTCTCTGGACATGTGGATGCCATCCTGAAGAAGCTGCGCCCCAAGCTTGATGCGCTCTACAGGAACCATAGCTGTCTCCCACTACTGGCTAGACGTGAACTTGTCCAGAAGATGATCCTACCTATTTTTGACTACTGCGATGTAGTCTACAGTGCCACTCCCAAGTCTTCTTTATCCAGACTGGACAACCTTTTCAACTCCTTCTGCTGCTTCGCTCTCGACTCCCCCTCTCACACCCACCACTGTTATCTCTACCACGCCTAGGCTTTCTTCTCACTTGAAAATCGCCGTCACCTCCATGTCTCTATATTAACGTCAAAATTCTGGTTCAAATCTCTCCACCCTTACGTTACTTCTCTTCTTTCCTCCCTTCCTCCCCCTGCCCATTCCCCGAGATCCTTTGACACTCGCCTCCTGGAAGTCCTGTGTCGGACTACTGCCATAGGCAAGACAGCCTTTCTGTCGCTGCTTTCCCACACTGTGGAATGCCCCCGATTCGTCACTCCTCCTCCCTCACTACATTACCTCAGCCCTTCAAAATTTCTTGTCGGTCAACTGTACCTGTGTCTAACCCCACCCTCACCCCACCCCACCTAGTTCTGTTCTCCTCCTCCTACTGCCTGCTCTGGGCCCATTACCTGCTCTTGTCTGCACTTTTAGCTTATAGCACTTGAATTAACTACATTTTATAACTGCACTTGTGTTGTATATTACCGTCACTATTGTTCATGCTGTCTAAACATGCATATGCTGTTTCACATGTATCCTTGTTATTTCTGAACGGTCTTTGATTGTTTGTGTGTATGGTAAATCTCCCTGTTCCCTCTCCCCCAGAATGCACCATGAGATGAGTAACTTGTTGTTCAGTGTGTCCTTCCTGATGAAACATTTTCAATAAATAAATAAATGATCCAACTTTTTATGAGAACACAAAGATAGATTTTAAGCATCTCTTTCTAAACACAAGCCAGATGAGTTAGTAAACTCTGAGTGAAACAATTAGCTCTATGGACTGCTCTAACTAGGAACTGCAACAGCTTATTCAGTCAGTCAGGGATTTAATTGCTGAAGCAGCAGGCTGGACAAGTATGGTGTCACTGCTCACTGACAGGGACAGAAACATATTCACTGTTTTCAGTTACTGCAGAGCACATTAACAGATGCTGATTTAAAGAAAACCACAAAACCAAACGGCATGGTATTTTTATGAAACACTAATCATGACACAGGGACATGAATTCAAATGAATTCAAGCTTTTTTTTTATTATTATAATTTTTTTTTTATTACTCTTTGGCGCCATCCAGCGCCGGTACCTCTGCCCGGTCACGGCCCTCGCCAGCCCTTGCTGCCCACATGAGCTGCTACTCCCTGCGATACCCCCTGGCTTCCCCCCCAGGGTGGGGCTGCGGCACCGGCCCCAAAGCACCGCAGACTAAGGGATAGGATGGGAGGAGTCAGCCTGGGAGCAATTATGGGCATGTCGAGGAGGGCGCCGTCTAGGCGCTGGAGCGGTGATTTTTTCCCCCTGTAAGGAGGGGCGGGAGCATGCAATGACGCCTGCATCCATCCTGCACCTCAGGAACTTACTGATGCCAGCTACTATGGCACCCCTAGCCTCCGCCAGGGGTCTCTCTAGTACTGGACATGCCCCGCACCCTCCCCCAGGAGAAGGAGAGCAGTCCATGGGACGCTCGATACTTCTCCACTGGCCGGCCCGCCAATGACCCAAGTCCATTTCTGAACCCAGGTTGCCAGCGTCGCAAGCTGAAATCCAACCGCTGCGCCGGCGGGCCGGAATTCAAGCTTTTTATAAAATATGTGTGCATTTGAGCTTTAAGTTTTTTAACTGTTCCTCTACCCCCTCCATTGCCAAGCTTTTCTTGATGTACTCCCCCATTTTTGCACAGTCAACCCTCTTGAAACCTACAACCTTTACTTTTGTGTCGCTTGACTCTACCCATCTTCACCTTAAACCACACTGTATGGTGATCACTGGACCCTAGATGGCTGCCTACTGATAGGTCTGTTATTCTGTCACCATTTGTGAGGACCAGGTCTAATATTGCTCCCTCTCGGGGGGGCGGGTGGTCCACCACTAGCTGTCTGAGGCATGCCCTCTGCCGGGCATCCAGGATGACTGCTCCAGGTAGTGGCTACAGCACAGGTGTTCCAGTTAACATCTGGCATGTTCAGGTCCCCCATCAGCAACACCTCCCCTTTTTCTGCCATTTTATGGATGGTTTCCACTAATACCCTATTTTCTCCCCCTGCTCTGGAGGCCTGTGAACAACTCCAGTGCAGATGGTGGTGCCCTTTCCTGTCTCTAAGGTCTGGGCAAGTTGACAGTAATGCACAGGGAGTAGAAGAGCTGGAGAGTGCGCTCCAGAGTCAGCAAAAGTTGTTACTGGATGATGCTCTGAGAAGCCAATCGTCTAGGTAAGTGAGGACATGCAGTCCCTATCTTCTGAGAACTGCTGCAACCACTGCCAAGCACTCGGTAAAGACTCACAGCGCAGAGGATATGACAAAGGGCAGCACTTTGAACTGATAATGCTCGCCCTGAAAGGCAAAATGAGGAAACGTCCTGTGTGGAGGAAAGACCGAGACGTGCAGACAGGCATCCTGCATGTCCAGTGAACAGAGCCAGCCCCTTGGTCTTGAGGACGGGCATTAGGCCTGGCAAAGTTACCGTCCGGAACTTTTTGTACTGGACACACAAACTGAGTTCCTTTAGTTCTAAGATGGGCCTCAGATCTCCAGTCTTTTTGGGGGCCAGGAAAAACCAAGGAATAAAAACCCTGGTTTTTCTGGCGCCTGGGCACTGGTTCAATGGCCTACTTGTGCAGAAGAGACTGCATTTCCTCCAGAAGAACACATAAGTGAGCCACGGGGGGGGAATTGGAGAGTGGAGGAGGGTGTCTGGAGGCTGCTGTACGAGCTCCAAGGTGTGATCCTTTTCTATGATCTGCGGAGTCCATGCATCTGAAGTTATGGTTCTCCACTGATTCAGACCGAGAGAGAACTCACCTCTGACCTCGCCTCCTAAGTCTGAACCAGAGATGGGGGACTGGCACAGAGTCAAGCTGAGGTGGAGCCAGTCGCGGAGGTTGGTCCCTCACTTCTGGGGGCACTTGGCCACCGCTCCAGCACTGGAGGGGGCGAGCAAGGGAGCCTGGGTTCTACATTTTCCCTGGGTACAGGGAGCTGATCCAGGCCTACTGGCCTGTTTAAGAAAAGTATGCTGCCCTCTGCCAATTGGCTGGGCATGGTAGAGGGCATGGACCGATTTGATGGCCATGCCCGAGGCCTACAGATAATTTATGAGGTCCTCGACATCAGGGCCAATCAGCTTAGTGCCACTGAAAGGGGCATTAAGTACTTTGTGCTGCACGTCCACTGCAAATCCAGAAACTCTGAGCCAGAAGTGCCTACAGAGGCATATGTCAGTGGCAGCTGCTCTGGCAATGGTATCAGCCATGCCACACAATGATCTGAGGAGATGTTTACTAACATCTTCAGCCACCTGGAAACACTGAAGCAATTCCTGCTTTTGTGTGCCATCAGGAAGGGCCTGAGCTGTAGCCTTGCCCTTCTTCCAGTTGGCATTTTGGTATCTGACCATGTGTGTCAGAAGGTTTGCAGTCCTCAGGTGGAGGAGGCATAAATACAGGTTACTCACTTGTAACAGGAGTTCTAGGAGTGGTATATGTTGTTCTTCCACACTGTCTGGCAGGTTCCTTGCCATTTTAAATCTTGCAGGAAGGTCTTCAAGCTGGCTGCTCCCACCCACCCAGGTGGTAAAACCCTCGGCTCCGCCCCATGATGCCAGATCTAGCCCACTGGAAGCCAGGTTGCAGGTCAAAGCCGGGGAGGTCGGGTGGTTCGTGTGGATGAACAACATATACCACTCCTAGAACTCCTGTTACAGGTGCGTAACCTGTATTTCTAGGAAAGTGGATATGTTGTTCAATCCACACTGTCTGGCAGACTCCTAGCAGTTCTCCGGGAGGAGGGAGGCAAGGTGCGCACCCCCTACTTAGGGAATAAGGACTGGAGAACCGAGGTCCCAAAGCCAGCATCCCAGCATGACTCAAGGTCAATGTGGTAATGGGAAATAAAGGTGTGTGTGCTGACTTCCAAGTAGCAGCCCTGCTGATTTCCTGGACAGGGACGTCCCTAGAAGCAGCCACCGAAGCAGCAGTATGGTGGGCAGAATAAGCTCTTATCCCTTTGGGAGGCTCCATGCCTGCCAACCTATATCAGAGATCTATGCAGGAGGTGACCCACCTGCTTATCATCCACTTGGCTGCAGGTGTGCCAGGTGTAGCTTCAGCGTAGGTGACAAACAGCTGGCGAACCTCTCTCCAAACTTCAGCCGTCCGCTCCTTATAATAAGAGAACGCTCTTCTAGGGTCCAGAGTATGGAGCCTATATTCGGCCTCCGAGGTGTGACTGGGGTAGAACACCAGCAGAGTCAACATCTGGTTAAGATGAAACTCTGACACCACCTTCTGAAGGAATTTTGGGTGGGGGCGCAGGACAACATTGTCCCTGTGGAAGATCAGATAAGGAGACTCAATGGAAAGCATCTGGAGCTCTCCCATCCTTCTGGCTGACGTAATAGCCACCAAGAAGGTGGTCTTCCACGACAGGTGGAAGATATCGCACCGGTGCATTGGTTTGAATGGCTTGCCCATGAGCTTAGCCAATACCGCAGTAGATCCCACAGAGGTGGAGGTTCTCGCACCGGATGGAGCATGTGATCAAGGCCTTTAAACAAGCGCCCGACCATCTTCTCCTGCGCCACCGACTGCTTGCCGGCCCACGCCCAGTAAGCAGAGATGGCTGCCAGGTGCACCTTAAGGGTCGTCGACCGAAGCCCTAGCTAAGAAAGGGACCACAGGTAGTCCAGGATGCTAGCCAAGGAACAGGAAGAAAGGTCCAAACCCTTGTCCTGACACCAAATGGAGAATCTCCTCCATTTGAAGGCATAGCATTTTCTGGTCGACTCCTTACGGGACACCTCAATGACATTGAGGACCTCGTCGGAAAGACCCAAGGCCTGGAACTCTATCCGCTCAGGAACCAGGCCGTCAGGTGCAGGGACTGAAGGTTCGGATGGAGAACCTTCCCCTTGTTGACTGAGATCAGGTCCGGGCCGGCTGGAAGCTGCCTCGGGAGGCTGGAGCTGAGGCTGAGGAGATCTAGGTACCAGAACTGGCTGGGCCAGTCTGGGGCTACCAGAATCACCTGCACCTTGTCCCTCTTCACCTTGAGAAGCACCTTGTGGATCAAGGGAAATGGAGGGAAGGCGTAGAAGAGTCCCGGGGTCCACGGCCTCAAGAAGGCATCCCCGAAGCGAGCCCCTGCTGAGGGGCGGCATGAAACAGCCTCAGCTTCTGCATTCTCCTGGAGGCAACAGGTCCACCTAAGGGGTGCCCCAATGGGAGAACAGATCTTGTACTACCTCTGGCAGGAGAGACCACTCGTGAGATGCAGCGCCTATCCGGCTGAGGGCATCGGCCAGACTGTTGGAGGCTCCTGCCACATGGATGGCTAGGAGATCTGCCTCCAGGCTGATCACGAGAGACCAAGTGCAGAGAGCCTCCTTGCACAGAGGCAAGGAGTGCATCCTGCCCTGTCGGATGAGGTAGTACATGGTCATGGTGTTGTCCGTCTGGACTTGAACCACTTGGCCCCGTACAAACGGAGCGAAGGCGGTGAGGGCTAGACGCACCGCTCGGAGCTCCAGCAGGTTGAAGTGGCATCGAGACTTCTGAGGGGACCAGAGGCCGTGGGCCCTGAGCTCCCCCAGATGGGCACCCCAACCCATCAGAGAGACATCGGTCATCAGAGTGACCGTTGGCTGGGGCAGACAAATGGGATACCCTCCTGCAGATGAGATGGAACGAGCCACCACTGTAGGCCGTTCCAAATCTCCTGGGTGACCGTCACTGGCTGGTCCAGAGGACCGGAGCGCTGTGACCACTGGCAGGCCAGCCCCCAATGCAGGGGATGCATATGCCAGCGCGCCCAACGGACCACGCTGGTACAGGCCGCCATGAGACCCAGAAGGCACAGGAAGTCCCGAGCAGGGCACAATTGCCCAACCGGAAATAACTGGGCAAAGGAGGAAAGAACCTCAGCCCTGTCAGCCGAGAGCCGGGCTCTGGCATGAAGAGAGTCAAGCTCTGCCCCGATGAACTGAATCACCTGCGATGGCATGAGTTCCGACTTGGCCTTGTTGATGAGGAGACCAATCTGAGAGTAGACCTGGAGGGCCAGATCCCTGGACCGCTCCACCTCCAACTTGGAGGGGGCTGCAATCAGCCAGTCATCCAGGTAAGAGTACACCCGGACCCCTCGGCACTGCAGGAATGCTGTCACCACTACCACGCATTTGGTGAAGACCCTGGGAGCTACAGAGAGGCCGAAGGGCATGGCCCGGAACTCATAAAGAGATCCCTCTGCTCGGAAGTGGAGGAATCGCTGATGAAACAGACGGATTGGGATGTGAAAGAACACGTCCTGAAGGTCCAGAGAACAAAACCACACGCCTAGTTCCAAAGATGGAATGATCTGAGCCAGACTGACCATCCTGAAGGTGCACTGCCTTAGGAACTTGTTCAGGTCATGCAGGTCGAGAATGGGGTGCCAGCCCCCAATCTGTTTTGGGACCAGTAAGTACCTGGACACAAACTCTGGGTCTGGAGGAGGGTCCGCCACCTCGCTGATCACCTCCTTTTTTAATTTTTTTTATTTTAGTCTTTGGTAACCGGGTAAGGCCCACTAGGCACAAGTGCATGTTTTCAGGGGTGACCTGGGAGCACTGGGCATTTAAGTGACTTGCTCAGAGTCACACAGTATGCAAGTGGAGGTTCTGAGACTCAAACTCAGGTCTGGTCTGCTGGATGTATCACGCTCGTATACACCTTGTTCCTCTAACCTCTAGGCTATACTGCCAGTCCTTCTGGAGGAGCAGGGCAATGTCGGCTCGATAAGCCAACAGAGAGCCTGTGGAACCCGCTGCCCCCCGTGGGGCGATGGCTTGATAGGGAGGGAACTGCTCGAATTCCAGAGGCAGACCCCTGCCTACCACTTCTAGCACCCAGCAGTCTGTGATGATAGCGGACCAGGTGGAAAAGAAGTGGTGGAGCCATCCCCCCACGGGGGGATCCCGGGGAGGAGTGATGAGGTTGGGGTGACACCCCTCAACCCGTCACTGGGCAGGCTTGGAGGAAGAGCTCGCTGAGGGACCTCCTGGACCCTTGCCTCCCGGCTTCCTACTGGAGGAAGTGGCAGATTTGGCCTTAGGGCGCCAAGTGTGTGCCTGCTGGCCCTGATGCTGGTGCTGCTGGGCCGTACGTGCCACAGGGGCAGAACGGCAAAAGGGCTTAAGCTGCTGCTGGTGGCCTTTGTCCTTCTGGGCAGACGTGACCCAGTCCAAGATGGCACTGGACTTCTCGATCCTCTAGAGATGGCCTTCCACCCCCGGCCCGAACAAGTCGGTGCCCAGGAAGGGAATGTCTGCCAGCTTGTGCTGGGTGTCCACCGTGAAGGTGGAGATCCTCAGCCAAGCTCTGCGGCACATGGCCACTGCGGCCGCTACTGATCGGGCACAAGAATCAACTATGTCCAACAAAGTTTGGAGCTGCTGTTTTGCCACCGCCCTTCCCTGATCCTGCACCTGCTTGACCGTCATTTGAAGGTCAGCCGGGAGATGAGGAATCACCTCATCCACGGAACCCACAAGGGGGTGTGAGAAATGTGCCATCAGAACGGCTGAGCTAGCCTGACGAAAACCTAGAGAGGAAGCAGCATAAACCTTCCGCCCCGTGTAATCCAGCTTTTGGATTCCTTGATCAGGGCGGTTTGTCCACGTCAGCGTTGCGGTGCCGAAAACGCTACGGTCATTAACCCCTCCGCCAAGGGTGCTTCAAGAAACCGGAGAGTGAGCCCGTGGGGACTGCATACTCTCGAGCCATCCTGGCTGAAGGCGTGGGACAAGATGCTGGCCGCTGCCACAACTCCAGGGCCAGGCCAACAATGGCTTCAGCCACAGGAAAGGCCTCCATAGGGGAATCCCCTCGGTCCAGTATCTCCGTGAGGGGATACTTGGCCCGTTTTGAAACATGTTCAAGCTGCATCTCGGTGGATGCCGAGATGAGCCAAAGCAAACCTAAAAACTAGGATGGGCTCTCATCCACTGACTGGCCACCTGTAGACTCCAGGTCAAGCGGCCTGGAGAACAGGGAGGAGTTGTCGTCAGACTCCGAGGAGTCTGCAAACAGCTGCCGGGCACCTGAGCCACCCTCCACCTACCGAGGTCGATCGGGAGTGAGGGTGACCAACAACCTGTGGGGCAACCCTGACCCAACCGAGAATCCTTGGTCGGGGCCCCAGTCTTCGGTTGCAGAGGCAAAGATTCCACCACAATGGGCCACTACGAGGGGTTGTTTTGGCCACTCCAGTGACAGCCACTTAATGGCCGGAGAAGACGACAAAGTCGGCTTATTCCCAGACAATAACAGCTGCTGCCGCCGTAGCCTATCCTCCGAAGAGGACAACAAGGATAGAAACATAGAAACATAGAAGTTGACGGCAGATAAGGACCGCAAGGCCCATCCAGTCTGCCCATTTCTTTTTCTACCTTATAAATGTGCCAGCCATTTTTGCTCTGTCAGTGACCTATCTATTATAGTCATTTGTATTGCTCTCTTATGCCTATCCATGCCTGTTTGAAGCCCTGCACTGTATTCATAGCCACCACTTCTTGTGTAAGCCATTCCATGCATCTACCACCCTTTCTGTAAAAAGAATTTCTCACATTCCCCCTTAATCGGCCTCCCTCTAATCTCATGCTGTGTCCTCTTGTCCTGCTATTTTTCTTATATTTAAACATAATAGACTCTTTCACCTTGTTTTATGCCCTTAGGTGTTTAAATGTCTCGATCATATCACCTCTCCCTCCTTTTGCTCAAAGGGTATACATATTGAGCTCCGTTAATCTGTCCTCATATGTCTTCTGATGCAGTCCCTGCACCATTTTGATTGCCCTTCTCTGGACTGCCTCAATTTGGTTAATGTCCTTGTGAAGGTGTGGCCTCCAATACTGCACATAGTACTCCAGATGGGGGCCTAACCAATGTCTTGTACAGAGGATTATTACCTCCCTCTTACGACTTGTGATACCCCTACTAATACACCCTAACACCCCCTAGCCTTACCTACTGCTTTAGAGAGTCTGCTTGGATGATTTTAGGTCATCAGTGATGATGATGCCCAAGTCTCTTTCTTCCTTTGTGACTGCTAGCAACTCCCCTCAGCCTATAAGTGGCTTCAGGGTTTCTCTTCCCTATGTGCATGATTTTGCACTTCTTTGCATTAAATCCCAGTTGCCACTCTTCTGACCATTCTGCTAGTTTATCCAGATCTCTTCTCATTCTGCCCACCCCATCTGGATCATCTACTCTGTTGCAGATCTTGGTGTCATCTGCAAACAGACAAGCCTTACCCTCTAGTCCATCTGCGAGGTCACTAATGATGAGGATGAGCGGCAATGCCGCTTGCCATGGTGCCGAGACCGAGACCGCCGACATCGGCAGAACTGGCTGGACCTGGAAGATGACCGAGACCTTCGGGGGTTTTGAGGGTGGGTCAGAGAGGGGACGGGGGAAACCCACTCCTCCCCCGGTGCAGGGACCTTAACCGGGGACTCTGGCACAGGCAAGTCCTCAGTTCCCACTGGGGGAACATGATGAAGTAGGGTTGTCAGCTTCTCCAGTCGACAAACATCTCCAGTCGAAAAATCTCGACCTTGTCGACGGATGTCTCAGCCAGGTGACCTGACGGGGGCACTGTGAAGCCAGCGGTTGCAGCCACAACCTCAACCGAATTCAAGAGTCGACGGTCCGGTGACGGAGATCTCTCCTGCTCCCACGAACATCGATGGTGGGACTTACCCTTAGAGTCCTTCTTCTTGGACCGACTGGAATGTCCCGATGGCCCTTCTCCCTTGGTGGAGAGGGACTGGCAAAGCTCCTTAAATGAAGCTGTTTAGGATGAACCCAAAGAGAGTGGGATAAACGTTGTGGCTGAGGAGGAAGAAGAAGCGGCCTAGGCCGACTCCTCCTCGAGGGCCATCAATTGCTCCAACTGTTCCGTGGAGCCTGCCGCCACAGACACCGCCCAATGGGCCTCCTAAGACTTGACCGGAGGATACCGTTTTTCGGGTCGCCCAAGAAGATGTCTGGCAGCGCAGTCCTCCAAGAACGAAGCAGAAAAGAACTTGCACAATTAGCAAGCCTGCAAGTCGTGGCCAAGCCCCAGGCAGTAGACGCATGTGGAGTGCGGACTGGTCCAGGACATCTTCTGCCAACACGGGCACCGACGAAAGCCGGGAGTCAATTTGTCCATCACAGCTGTGAGGGAAGATGAAGACTAAAGTCTTGTAAATTTTAAAATAAGTTTTGGAAATTCCGAAGAGTGTGGATCCAGGCCTAAAGCGCACAGCGCTTAGGAGGGAACCTGAGCTTCCAAGCAGTAAGGAAGATCAGGCGTCTTGGGGCAGAGCCAAGGGTTTTACCACCCGGGTGGGTGGAAGGAGCCGGCTTGAAGACCTTCCGGCAAGATTTAAAGTGGCAAGGAACCTGCTAGACAGTGTGGACTGAACAACATATCCACGTCTCTAGAAACCCTTTTTCCCCAGAGGTCTATCCTATGAGATTCCTTGCCTGGGAGAAGGGAACTGGTGTTTAGGCACCTTAGATCGCTCATGAGTTGTCTTAATGACCACTGAATCAGTTTCGGCCCAGGCAGCAAAATAGGGCAGACCCTGAGGGGTGTGATAAAGTCTGTCCGCCCTGCATGGCATAGCTGGTACCATGTCTGGTCTGTGCCAGAACGCCGTGGCTGCATTCTTCAAAGCTGGGAGCATTGGAGGAATGATCTTTAGGGGAGATTCTGGAATCTCCAGGAAGTCCACCAGATATTTCCTGGTGACATCCTCTTCCTCAGTGTGGAAGCCCATGGCGGAGGACAGCTGTTTCATCACATTAAAAAATGTGGGGTCCTCAGGGGGAGGGGACCTGGGAGTATGCCTCACAGAGTCCTCACTGATGAAGAAGGCAGTGGACTTGTCAGAAAGAAGGATCTCTTCCTCTTCTTCCTCCACATCATCAGGAAGAATGAGGTCAGGGTGATATTCCTCTTCAATGTCAAACTCTTTTATCTCTGGGTCTGGCGTGGATTTGCCGGTGGCGGACTTGGGGAGACTCCCAGTGTCAATGAACAGGTGTCGACAATGAGGCAGCCATTGATGGTATCAGCAAAGTGGGCCTATTCAAGGCACCTAGCTGCTGAACAAGTACATTTGTGAACTTGACCAGTACCTCGTTCAGGTCAATAGTGGAAGTTGATGGACCGGGGTTTGATGGTACAGGTGTCGACGACCTGCCTGCCATGTCCTGGGAACTCAACAAGCCTGTAGCCCTGGTTGGTGAAGGGACAGGCCTCAAAGGGAAAGCCGTTGATGATGAACCGGTTGTCGATGATGGAGGAGCTGACAACCCAGAGGTCGATGGCCAGGATCCTTCTCTTCCTCTGACCCGGTTACCTGCACACCACCTAACCCATATTTGGCCCCTGGGGTTTTCATCCCCAAGTGCATAACTTTAAACTTTTTAGTGTTGAACCTCAGTTGCCAAATGTCAGACAGCTTCTCTAGCCTAGTCAGGTCTTCCCTGAGCTCCTGTCTCCCCTCCTCCATGTCCGCCTTCCCACAAAGCTTTGCATCATCTGCAGACGGGAAGATCTTAACCTTGATCCCACCTGTGATGTCACTTATGAATATATTAAACAACACAAGACCGAGCATGGAGCCCATGGAACCCCACTGGTTACAGGCCTACTTTTTAAGAATCCCCCCTGACTACCACCTTTTGGCTTCTGTCCTACAGCCAATGTCTGACCCACCCAACAAGCTTAGCCCTCACTCCCAGGTGTTCTAACTTCCTGACCAATCTCCTATGAAGTACAGAGTCGAAGGCCTTGCTGAAGTCCAGATACAGGATATCAACCACTTAGCCCTTGACCACTAGCCTGGTGATCCAGTCGAAGAAGTCAATTAGGTTAGTCTGGCAGCACCTTCCTGATACAAACCCATGCTGCCTCACATCCTGCAACACATTATCCTCCAAGAAAGCTCACCAATCTCTCTTTCATGATGGTCTCTATCAGCTTGTCCACTAATAAGATTAGGCTGACAGGCCCGTAATTCCCTGCTTCATCCTTTGGCTCATGTTTACAGAAAGACACCATGTGTGCAGTAATCCAGTCCGAGGGCATGAGCCCTGACTCCATAGAGGTGTTACACAGGTCTGAGAGGGGATTCGCCACAGCCTCTGCAAGTTCCCCTAGGATCTTTGGGTGCATGATATCTGGTCCTGGGGATTTATCCACCTTCAGGGCCCTTTAGGCCTTTAAGTACCCCATCAGCTTGAATGACGCTGTCTGTGACTCCCCTCTCCTGGTCTCCACACACCTGTTCCTTTGTGGTACTGGTCCGTCCTTTTCTCTCCAGTGAAGACTGAACAGAAGTACTTCTTAAGTATCTCCGCTTTCTCGTCACTACCCTCTGCCACACCACCTTTATCTTTCATTCTTAAAATGTTCCTTTTCTCCCTTATATATCAGAAAATGGCCTTCTCCCTTGTAATTACCCCCTGTGCTAGTTGCACCTCCCTTGTAGTTTTTGACACCGTAACCGCTCTGCTTGCCTCTCTGAATTTAGCAGAATAATCAACCCTATCCTCTACCTTCTGAGTACGTTTGTACTTTCAGAAGGCTGTCCTCTTGTCACCTACAGCTTTTGCCACCTCCTTGTTGAACCGGATGAGCTTTTTGGCAACAGTTTTCTTACTTTTGATTTTGGCACTCACTAGTGGCCTTCATCAGTCCCTCCTTTATTATTACCGATTTCTGTTCCACAACCATCTCCCTTTTGATCCCAGCAAGGTGTCCCACTGGAATTTCTCCCATTCTACCAAAGTATGCCCTCTAAAAGTCCAAAACCCTTGTCCTGGTCCTGACCATCACCCTGCCCATGGCCAGGTGGAACCAAACCATATGGTGGTCAGTACCTGCAAGTGGTCCTTCCACTTTCACATTCTTAACATGCTCACAGTTGGACAGGACCAGGCACAGTACAGCCTTCTCCCTAGTGGGTTCAATGACTCACTGGGCCAAAAAATCACCTTAAAATCAGTACTTGCTCCCTAGTATAGGGGGTAGCCAGGATTTTCCAGACCACCACAGGTAGATAGAAATCCCCCATTATTACTTTCTCCTCCTTACTATCAATTTCCGTGATTTGAGACCCTAGTACCCTATCCAACTCCTCTTCCTGGGAAGATGACCCATAGACCAACCCCAACCTTAGTTTCCTCCCTCTAGTGGATTGTACCTGTACCCACAATGCTTCAGTCTTACCCTCTACCTCTTCCTCTCTGGTACATGCTATCCCCTGTTTCATGTGCAAGGCCACTCACCATCTTTTCTATACATATTATACCCAGGAACTGTGAGGTCCCATTCATGATTTTATGTGGCCCAAATCTCTGTGATGGCCACTATGTCCACCTCTCCCTTGACCATCAGTGACTGCAATTCTGCCATCTTGTTTTCAAGGCTTCTGACGTTCAGAGGCACTACCCTCCATCGCGGCTCAAGACCTCCCTTACCTCTGACTTGCCCCCCACCAGCCCTCCTCCCTTAGTAGCTCCTCCATGCCTCCACCCTTCTCATCTAGCTCCTATCCATGCTGCCCTGATTAGGGGGGAGGCCTACCGGCCTCCTCCACCAGATGACTAAGCTGCCTCCCCCTCGTCAGTTTAAACTGAGTTTCAAACAACACGAAGTCTTGCTATATTATGACATATGCAGTATAACCCCAGGTTAGAACTGCTCCGGAGGTGAAAGAGTTAACTTCCATGCAGGGCATGGAATCTTGAACGCGAGCTCGGTTGAACACTCTGTCTGTTGAAGCTCAAACTTAAACTGTCAGATTCTTTACTCCGCCTCACTGAACAGTCGCTCCGGAGATTCCTCCTGCTGCTCGTTTGTTTGTTGGTTTTAAAGTGTAATTCTCGGTTTATTTTGCAGAAATTTAACTTCAATCGTCGGTTCAAGCTCTGTCTGTGGTATTGTAAGTAATAGATAGGCTTATTTATTATTTTTCTTCTGTATGGAACTTATAAGCGTCTTTTTTCGGTTCGGTTTGAACCGTTCAGAGGTTTAAAATTACTTTCTAGCCCTTTAGAGTGGGTTCGGTTCTTATCGGTTCTAAAAAAACCGGATTTTATTACGTTTTTTCCCGACTCCGTGACACGGTTGGGAACCGATAAAGAGTCTTGCTTGGTGGATTGCCGTTAACGGGCAAGTTTTGTTGCTGGCACTATGTCTGAGAAACCCAAAAGAAAAAACGGACCCATCAGTTTCAGCACTGTGGCCTCTGTGGGGAAGCCTTTGCCAAGGCTGACCCACACCCATTAGTATATTGTCTGGGGTTTGACCACCTCAATACAGACTGCCAGATTTGTAAAATTTTCCTGCTGCCACCGTGGAAAAAGAGTTGGTAGGCTCAGGAAGGGAGGCCAAAAGTCCGCTGACCGGATGGCCAGCCTGGTTGGTTCAACGAACCTGAGGAGAATATGCCCTCTGACCAGAGCGTGCTTCCTCGGGCAAACAAAAACCAGCTCTGAGGAGCCGGTTCCAACTAAAAGGGCTAGAAGGTCAGCTAGTTTGGGGCCAAAAGTTCTTTCTCAACGCTGAGAAATAGCCAAAGCTATTCAAATTGTCCAGTCTCTTTCCCCAGTTCCGTCCGAACCGGCACCATTGAGGCAAGCACCGGTTCGGGTCGGTTCCTCGGGTTCAAGATTATGATTTTGAAGATTTTTATGAACCAGGGGAAGGGAGGAGGGGTACGAGGAGAGCAGTGTGATTTTGACAGTCTGGATGTGCCCACTGAACCGGACATCTCTCCAGACAGACCCTCAGGAGTATCCCCTCCCAGGCTATCTGAGTCCCCTTCTCACTTTTTGTTTTACAAGAAAGTTGCTGACACTTTGCAACTCCCTGTTGAGGAAGCTGTTGATGATCAAGAAGAGCCTGATTTTGTGGAAATTATGGATATTCCATAGTCTAGGAGACTGTCTATTCCCTTGCATAAATCTTTTAGGAAACAGACAGTAAAAATTCTGAAAACTCCTCATTCTATCCTACCTGTGGATAAAAGGATGGACAAGAGGTATGCTTTATCAGGCTCTGATACGGAGTTCCTATCTCAGCAGTGCAGCCATGTGGGGGTAGTGCAGGCTGCAGCCTGTGACAAAGCTAATATTCCTCTAGCCTCTCACCCTCCTGAAAAGGATTCCAGGAGGATGGAGGCCATGCAAAAGCAGTACATGGCAGCATCTTTGGGACTCAGACAGGCAAATTATATAGCTTACACAGCTAGGTACCAGAAATCCAGGTGGGATACTGTCCTGGCCCCTAGCAAAACAGGCCCCTGAACAGCTTGCCAGGGAGCTGGAGCAGGTGGCTGCGGATGGTATTGAGGGCATCCAAGGTGCAATTTCATGCTGCTGTAGACTCTAATGATGTTTCATCTAGAGTTATGGCTACGTCTGTGTCTCTTCGCAGAATGGCCTGGCTCAGATGTACTGCCCTGTCTAGGATACCCAGTCTAAGGCTATGGATTTTCCTGTTGTAGGAAATTCTCTGTTTGGGGAGCAGACAGAAATATATGAAGAAAATGGATGAGTATAGGACCACCTATAGGAGTGCACAGGCCAAGAAAGGCAAGTCACTCCTCCAGAGGCAGCATGTCAGGGGCAGGGCAGGCCTTTTCATAGGCCATTTGCCAAGCCAGGCCTCCTCTTCTGCTTATGCCCAGAGGGGTTCTTTAGAGAGGAAGGGGCAGAAGGGCTCTAGTAAGCCTGCTTCTACCCCTCAACCCAAAGCCCCTGCAAAACAGGCTCCCTGATGGGGTAGCCAGGGCCGATTCTCCACTACTGGTAGGGGGCAGGCTGGCTTACTTTGTCCAGGACTGGAAGTCTTTAACATCAGACAAGTGGGTCCTGGAAGTAGTAAGCCAGGGACCAGTTCTCAGCTTCAAAAAATTTCCGAAGATGAAAGTGAGATCTTTTCCACCTGCAAACTCATCAGAGGCACTTGCCCTGGAAGCGGAAGTTTCTTCCCTCCTGGCTCTCAGAGCCGTGGAAAGGGTTCTACCCATACACCAGGGCAAAGGGTTGTACTCCAGGTACTTCCTTACCCCAAAAAAGACAGGAGAATGGCGGCCCATTCTGGATCTCAGGTATTTAAACAAGCACCTTTTAAAACCAAAGTTCAAAATGGTGACCCTGGGAATTATTTTACCCTCTCTAAGGCCAGGGGACTGGCTAGCCTCCCTGGACCTGAAGGATGCCTACTTCCATGTTCTCATCAGAAGCTCCCATCGAAAGTACCTCAGATTGAACTGCCCTCAGGCCATTACCAGTTCAGAGCAATGCCCTTCGGCCTCTCCTCGGCTCCAAGGGTGTTCACAAAATGCCTGGCAGTAGCAGTTGCTCATTTAAGAAGGCAAAAGATTGCCATCTTTCCTTATCTGGACAACTGGCTCATTGTAGGCCAGTCTCCAGAACAGGTCAAACTGCATTTACAAGTAACCCAGCAGCTGCTTACATCTCTAGGTTTCCTTCTCAATCTTCCAAAGTCAGTTCTGGAGCCTGTCCAGCTTCTCACCTTTATAGGTGCAGAACTGAACACAAAAACCAGAGCCTTCCTTCCTCTGGAGAGAGCAAGGACCCTGGTGTCTCTGGCCTCCTCTTTCACCCTGCAGGTCTTCGACCAGCAAGGCATTTTCTACAGCTCCTGGGGCACATGGCTGCTTCT
The DNA here is from genome assembly GCA_016271365.2 of Neoceratodus forsteri. Taxonomy (NCBI): domain Eukaryota; kingdom Metazoa; phylum Chordata; order Ceratodontiformes; family Ceratodontidae; genus Neoceratodus; species Neoceratodus forsteri. The sequence goes on from CM057459.1 coordinate 339,221,774, forward strand.
ACAGCAGTAGTGCAGAGCAAGATTTCAGATGAGGGACATTCAGTTCCATTTGAGAGCCTTTTGGTCTCAAGGACGGATTCCTAACCAAATTGATTCAGTGACTCGAACCCTGATCCAGGCCCTTCAGTGGTGGCAGGATCAGAACAATCTGAGACAGGGGTTCCTTCACTCCCATCTCATTCCTTGACCCTTACTACTCAGATGCATCCCTCTTGGGGTGGGGAGCTCACATGGGCGACCTTTCCACCCAAGGGCTGTGGTCCCCTCAGGAATCTCTGCTCCACATCAATTTTCTGGGGCTCAGAGCAGTTTTTCTAGCACTCCAGGTTTTTTCCACATCTGTCCAGAACACGGTAGTTCAGATCAGAACAGACAATACCACTACAATGTGGTACATCAACAAGCAAGGGGGCACTCGGTCTACAGCCTTGTGCACAGAAGCAATGAAGTTGTGGTCTCTGGCTTATTCTCTGAGCGTCTCCCTACGGCAGTTCACCTCCCAGGCAAGGACAATGTCCTAGCGGATGCTCTCCAGCAGATTTCCCAGGCCATCACGAATGGGCACTGGATCCCCTAGTACTGGAGGTAATATTTGCCAGATGGGGCACTCCGCAAATAGATCTCTTTGCAGCCCCAGACAATCACCAACTTCCCCTTTTTTGCTGCAGGCCCCCAGTGTTGGGCTCAGTCCCTCTGGATGCCTTCCTTCTCAGTTGGGAAGGGAAGTTTCTCTATGCTTTCCCCTTCCCCTTCTTTTCAAAGTGCTAGTCAGAATCAGATCTCAATCCTGCAAGATGATCCTGATTGCTCCAGATTGGGCCAGGCAGCCCTGGTACCCACTCCTCATGTCCTTAGCAGTCCACCCTCCCCTATGCCTTCCCAGGAATCACAACCTGTTAACCTGTGCCCAGGGGAGAGTTTGGTATCCGAATCTCAAATCTCTCAATCTCAAGGCTTGGCTCTTGAAGAGTTAGAGTTTGCTGACCTACACCTTTCTCAAGGTGTATTGGATATCTTGAAGGCCTCTAGGAAGCCTTCCACCAGGGCTACCTATAATTCAAACTGGAAGAGATTTTCCATATGGTGTGCTGGTAAACATATTTCCCCAGAATCTGCTGGTGTGCCCACGATCCTGGATTATTTGGTGCATTTGAATTCCTTGGGTCTGAGACCAGCTACCCTAAAAGTGCACTTGGCAGCTGTGTCTGTCTTCTTGTCAGCAGGTAAGCCCTCTTCTTTATCAGCTCACCCTGTGTTCTCCAAGTTTTTAAAGGCTGCTTCACCAATCCCTCGTTCAGGGATCCTGCCCTGCCTGGGATCTTAATATTTGCATCGCTCAGCTTATACAACCTTCTGAGCCATTGTCTTCAGCAGAGCTGAAGTATTTGACTTGAAAACTGTGTTTTTGGTAGCCATCACCTCTGCCAGGCGCATAAGTGAGCTACAAGCCTTGTCAGTGGAGCCTGATTTTATCTCCTTTCATAGAGATAAGGTAGTCCTCAGGACTAACAGGAAGTTTTGCCTAAGGTGGTTTCAGACTTTCACCTTAATCAATCCATGTCTCTTCCTGTGTACTTCACTGACCATTCCTCCTCTGGTGAGAGGAGATTGCACAGTTTAGATGTCAAAGAGCCCTTAGTTACTATACAGAGCATCCAGGGTCACAGGTTGAATCCCTCAATTGTTCCTCACTTATGGTGAGGTTGGTAAGGAAACCTGCCACTAAAAGATCCATTGCCAAGTGGATTGTCTCTTGTATCCAATTCTGTTACGAAAAATTGGGTAAGGTTCCTCCCTCAGGCCTGAGGGCTCACTCTACCAGAGGTACAGCTGCATCTCTGGCTGCTGCCAGGGACATTCCTATCCTAGAGATATGTCAAGCAGCTACCTGGAAAACAGTTCACACTTTTACTAAGCATTACTCTTTGGATATCCAAGCTAGGAGTGATGCTCGATTTGCTGGCTATTGCTTCAGAGCCTATTTCCCAAGTAGGTTTGTCCTCCTCCATGGAGGTACTGCTGTGTAGTCTGCATATGTCATAATATAGCAAGACTTCATGTTGTTTGAAGAAAAAATTACTCACCTTAGTAATGTTGTTTCTTCTAATGGAGTCTTGCTATATTATGACCCCCCAGCCTGCCCCTCTCAGAACCTCTGTTTTTGGGATGTGGGTGGGCAGTGCAATGTTGGCACTTCTTTGATGCCCACTTTATTTCACCCTTCTAGGGTGCTTAGGTGTTATGCTAAATTTTTTCCTTCTTGAATTCCCCGACTTGAGTCTTTGTTTTGGGTTCAAGAACAAAGGTGTTTTGTACTTAGTAGCCAGTGGCTGAGTGTAGGTTCTGGCTTCCACACAGAACCTTAGTGAGTTTTTGCTCGTAAAGATCTGACAGTTTAAGTTTGAGCTTCAACAGACAGAATGTTCAACCGAGCTCGCGCTCAAGATTCCATGCCCTGCATGGAAGTTAACTCTTTCACCTCCGGAGCAGTTCTAACCTGGGGTTATACTGCATATGTCATAATATAGCAAGACTCCATTAGAAGAAACAACATTACTAAGGTGAGTAATTTTTTCTTTTTCCCTATGAATTCCTCCAACTTGCCCTTTAGGACCCTTGTACCCTTCCTACTCAGATGTAACCTGCCCAGTGCACACAGGTTCTTGTTATCCCAGGTCCTTCCCCAGCCATCAGTGACCCCATATCCCTCCTTTTTGCACCACCTCCTCAGCTATCAGTTAAATTCCTCTATTCTTACTTTCACTGCTATACTAGCCCTCAGGACTGGATGCACCACTGAGAAGGCTACTGTCCTCCCTGCCACACTGCAAATTCTCTCCACCTCCCTGAACCTCTCTTGCACATCCCTTACCTCACATTTTGCAAGGTTATTTGTACCCAGGTGCAGTATAATGTGAGGTTTCCCTTGCCTCTGACCCACTGACTATGCTATCAGGGATCCCATTCTTCCTGATGTCATCCCTGGCATACATTCTACCCTCCTACGGCTTGCCCTTGGCTCTTTCCCTCCCCATCTAACCCTTTTCACAACTAAATCCCCCAAGATTTCCACCTTCCCCCTCCATCCTGGGCCCTCCCACCTCTCTGTTTATCTTGCTGCCCACTCCCATCTGCCCCCTAACCCCCCTCCTCATATTCCACCAACCCCCTACCCCTGCTATCCTCTTCCCCATCCTCTCCTCCCAAGCTTTTCTCCCCCTGCATGACCAGGGTGAGTTACTCAGAGGCCCTGACTCTACTAGAAAGGAGGGGGATGGTGGATGGGTGTGGTACATAATGGAAAAAATACTCTGGAAGATCACCAGTTAGAGTATGTAACTTTCACATCTTCCTACAATCAATCTTCTCCACTGAATCCCACTGATGGTTCACAATACCAAGCTTCCCTATGTATGAAAGAGAAGCTGGCTCACCCTGAAGTATAGTATTACCATCAGTCCTCTCAGTGGGGGAGAACATCTGGGAAAAGGGTTCCTGCAGATCAGGTGAGACCCATGACTGGTCAGGTCATGGCATGGGCTCCTGTTGTACAGAAGCAGAAGGGTTCCCCGATAACTGCTGCCTGACTGGAGTGGAGAATAAATGAGCCCCTCGGTAGTGTGAGTTAAGCACCTTTTGCCAGACCAATGGTGCCAGCCTGGATAGACAAAGCCATGCCATTCATCTGACACAGCTTGCAGTTTCCACTAACTTAGAGGCCACCCTGCTGGCATTATAAGATGCCTGCACTTGCTGCCATGCTACCTCTGGGCCCTGAGTGGAAAGGTCAATGGCCTGCTTGGCTTACTTACTCTGTGGCATAGCAGCTAGTGAGCAAAGGAACTAACACCACAGGCAGCAACTGCAGGCACCATGTAAGCCTAATGTGCAGCTATGGTCATGAGAGAGTGTGCCAATGTAGATACCTTTCATCCCAAAGTATCAGACTCCACAGAGTCGGCACTGGAAGGTCAGTCATGCTGAAGGTGCTGTGGCCCAAACTGAATCTGCAGTATCCTAAAGTCCAGGTGTGGGGTGAGGCACTTCTCCTGCAGAGCCAGTGGGTACATGGTACCACACATGTAGATCCCTGGGGATGGGAGAAGTAGCAAAGGGATGTCTCGGCAAGGCCCTGGTTGCCTCCTGTAAGGCATAGGGACATGAAGGAATGACACTGTAGTCCATATTGAGAACTCTGAGGTATCCCAGTGAAACGGTGACAAGATCTCGGCTTGTAAAAGCTGGGTGATGTAACACCTGAAACACAGATAGCAGATACAACACGCTGAGGGATTGGTCTGCACGGGCTGTGTCACCCCCTCCTCCCCCTCAGAAACTTGCCCTTTTGTCTAGCTATGGGTAGTAACAGACACTAGGTTTTCCCTGTTGTCAAAATCGTTTCCCATGATCACATCCACTGGAAGATCAGGTACCACTCCCACCTCCTGTGCTCCATGGCCACCCTCCCAGCTCAGGAAGACCTGAGCCATTGTCACTTGAACCACTGGACCCATGACTCCCCGAATCTTGGAGAACTGCTGTGACAGAATCTGCTCCACCTGGATCAGCTCCTGCCTTACAATCTCTGTCTTATGGTGCCATTGACTAGAAAAGGGTGCATATGCTTGGTGGAGTTTGGTGGCACTACAGTGTGTGCACAGTTTACCAACAGCAGAATATTGTCTTGGTCACCCCTCCCCCAAGCATTTGCACTTTACTCCTATTTTTAGGGCAGTCGTAAGACAGATGCCCCACTTTCTGGCATATCCAGCATGCCTTTGCCCCCAGCTCCTTGTTTCCCTTTGACCCAATGGGTTCTGTTTTGGGCTTGGGTGCAGGCTGGTTTCCTTAGAGCTGCCCTTCGTGGCTCCCCTTAAAACCAGGTGCTGCCCCACCCTCATAGTTTTTGCATTGCGAATGTGGTCTGCTGGCCACATACAAATCAACACTTTCTGCTGCCTCCTTTGTGGAGTTGAATGCCTGGTCCAGCAGCCATATACGCAGGTCATCAGGTACAATTTTAAGAAACTGTTCCCTTACAATTAAATCTTTAACCTGCTCTACAGTCCTTGCCTTAGCCCCATCCACCCGGTGGTCTAAATAAGCACACATTTGGACATGCAGTTCTACATAGCTGTCTCCTGGGCCTTTTCTTAACTCTCTAAATTTCCATCTAGAAGCCTCAGGAGTCAATTCAAAACATTTTAATAACATTCTTTTAACTTTATCATAGTCCATGCAATCATTGTCATCCATTCGAGTAAAGACATGCAAGGCACGACCAGTAAGTAATGGGGTCAGACGGTTCATCCACAATGCCTTATCTAATTTAAATTGCCCACAGACCCTTTCAAATGATTTTATAAACAAATCCAGATCATCTCCCTCTTGGTACTGTGGAAACATTTTAGAATTAATCAGGGCTTCGTGGCTTGAACCACCTTTGCCATTACTTATGGTTTTTTGCGCTGTTTGCTGGTGCAGTTTCTCCAATTAGATCTCATGCTGTTGTTCTTTCTCATGCTCTGCTCGTTCCTTCTCTCTTTCCTTTCGCATCAGGATCTCATGCTGGCAAATCTTCTCCTTTTTCTCTGCCTCCAGCCTATCTCTCTCCTCCAGCATCCGGATTTCATGTTGTTGGGCTCTCTCTCTCTCTCTGCCCTCAGCCTCCAGCCTTGCTTTCTCCTTTTCAGCCTCCCTCAGAGCAAGCTCTGCCTTCAGGATCTCCAGCCGAGGCTGAGTGGGCTGCACAGCTCCCCCAGCTTGTGCCACAAGGTGCCCACCTTGCTCAGCCACTGTGACCTCAGTCTCGCTACCTGTGTCACTCTCCTCTGTGACTTCCTGCTGATCAGGTATTGTACCCTGCTTGTTTGAGACTGTCTGCCTCTCCTGCAGCTGGTCCTGTGCCACCAGGGCTTCCATGGGTGCATTCTTTGTCATGCCCTCATAGGCAATCCCCCTTCCTGCGTAGAGCTCACAAAGCTGCTGTACATGAAATTTTACACAGCTTGAGGAGCTCATCTTCTCTAGCTACACTGCACTTAACTGTCTAGAAATAAATAAAACAGTAGTAAAACAATGCAACCTTTTGAAATCATGTTTCATGACTATTAAAAGCTACATTTCTGCTAGCACTCCAGCACCAGTGTGTGTTTTCTCTCTCCGAGTTCCTGCTTCACAGGAAAGCACACTGTCTGCTGCTCTAAACTGACCTGGTACCAGTTGCCACAAGGATCCCACCACTCTGCACCAGTTGTGATGCAGATCCCTCACTAGGAACTTCCACTTTACTGACACCACCTGTTTGTTTTTTTTTTTTTTTTACCAACAGGGTCCAGGAAGTCTGTTTCTGACTTCCCCTTTGCACAAAGTCAGGAAGGTCAACACAGTAACTGTGGGTAGAGTGCTCTCTCGGAGACGGACTGCAAAAGAGTCCAGCAGAAATAGAATTACCCTTTTAAATAACACACAAGCAGTCACTGATTCTATAAAAATAGACTGTTTACTAGAATACTACAAGTATTTACAACAAGATGCATTTACAGGAAACAAAAGGGTTGCACATTTGCTAAGAAGCAGAAAATAAAATCACATTAGACAGACAGGTATTGTATAGCAAAAGTCTAAGCTATCCTCCCCTAGGAAAGCTTCACCTGCCCTAGCTAAAGAAGCACTTCTCCCTCACTGTGCTATCTTACCTCTAGTCCTTGTAATGACAGGGGCTCTGGGCTTTTTAGTGTCAGTCCAAGACAGTGAGCTGGATATAAGCCCCTCAATATACTGCCTTGCTCCAAGTGGGGAGAGTCCTACTCACTCTGAGTGACAGGCCCATGTTGCCCAGCCCTCTTTGAGAGTGTGCGTGCATGTGTGTCCCCCCATCCTTCAGCACCTCCTTGCTACCATAATGATGTCCACCTGGTTCCTTTTGTTCGACATGGGAATATCTCCCGGAAGCATACTCCACTGAGTTTATGAGTTTATTGCTTTACTGCCTCCTGCCTGGCTCTTCCTGTTAACTTTCTCGTGAGAACCATCAAACCTGTACTTTAACTTTTCCATATATACTTGTTCATGTGATCTGGCAACCATCTTGTCTGAAGAAGGTGCATCTTCAAAAAGAATAACTTAAAAGAATACATGGTTCTGGTCCCCTTTTCTGTCACAAGTGTCCAGACTGCAATGCTTAGTAAAGGTGTGTACAGTACTCCAGGTGGCTGCAGCGTAGGTGTCATACACAGATACATTTCTAAAACAAGCAGCAGAGGTGGCCATATCCCTGGTGGAATGACCTCAAACCTCACCAGGAAGTTCCTTTCCCTACTTCCTATAACAGAACGTAATAGATACGAACATATGAAATTTGCCAGCAGATAAAGGCCTAGAGGTCTATCAAGTCTGCTCGAATGTGCAGCTAGCATCCCTTATTCTGCAGCTGCCCCTCCCTTCCACCCTTCCCCTTCATTAACCCTCCCCCTTGTCCTGTCCCATCCTCGTTTGAAGCAGTCCACTGTTCTACTGCATGCCACTTCAGGAGGTAGCATTCCACCCAGCCACCACCCTCTCTGTAAAAAGTGTCTCCTCATCTCCTCCTGAACCTTCCTCGCTCCAGTCTCAAATCATGGCCCCTGGTCCCTCCCTCCCTTACTTTGAACAGCCCCTCTGTACTTGTCTTGTTTATTCCTTTCATGTATTTAAAGGTTTTCAATCATGTCACCCCTGTCTCTCCTCACCTCCAGTGAGTACACGTTCAGCTCCTTCAACCTCCTCTCGTATGATAAGTCCCCAGCCCCTTGATCATCTTTGTTGCTCTGCGCTGCACCTCCAGTAACTTACTGTCCCTCTTCAGATACGGATGCAGTACTGCAGTACTCCAGTGTGGTCAACTAACCAGCCTATACAGTGGCAGAATCACTCCTCCCTCCTCGAGGATATACCCCTTGCAATACAACCCAGCATTTTGTTGGCCTTTGCAGCTGCCTTCCTACATTGTGCCGAGTTGTTCATTGACCCTGTAATGAGGCACACCAGATCCTTCTCCTCCTCTGTCTGGGCTAGCTGCACTCCCCCTAGCTGGTAACTCCTCCTTGGGTTCTTCATCCCAAAATGCAGCATCTTGCACTTTTGGCATTAGACCCCAGTTGCCAGGTGTCTGACCAGGTTTCAAGCTTTGCCAGATCATCCTGCAACCCTGCCATCCCTAGGTCTCATCCACCACAGCGCCTACCTTGGTATCATCAGCAAACAGACTGATCTTGCTCTTGATGTCCCATGATATGTCTGCAATGAATATCCCAAACAACACTGGTCCCAACACGAGGCCCTGTGGAACACCACTCGTCACTGCCCTTGGGTGTGAGAGCTCCCCCACCACCACCACCTCTGTTGCCTTCCCTGCAGCCAGTTTCTACCCATCTCACCAGCTTTGCACCCCCCTGTGCCTACTAACTTTCTTCCCAGCCTTCCATGGCACTGAGCCAAATCCTGTACTGAAGTCAGATACAGGACATCACTGCATGGCCCTGTCCAGTTGCCTAGTTACCCAGTCATAGAACTCCACCAGGTTGGTTTGGCAGGATCTGCCACGTATGAAGCCATGCTGTCTGCTGTCCTGTAGTCCTTTGGCCTCTAGGAGGCCACCAGCCTCTCCTTCAGGATGGTCTCCATTAGCTTACGATGGATGTGAGGCTCACTGGTCTGTAGTTTCGGTTTATCCTTGGGGCCACTCTTGTGGAGGACACCATGAGCCATCCTCAGTCCTGGGTACACACCCCAAATGTAGTGAGGCATTAAATAGGTCTGCCAAAGGTCCTGCAAGGACCTCTGCCAGCTCCTTCAGTACCCTGGGGTGGATGCCATCTGGGCCTGCTGTCTTGTCCACCCTCAGTGCCTTCAAACCCTCTCGAACTCTGCTCTCCATGATTTCCCCATCTGTCACCACTTCCCACCCTGCTTCTGCCATTTCTCCCACCTTGGGTGTCACCCCCTCTTCTCTTTAGTAAATACTGAGCAGAAGTACTCATTTAGTGCTTCCGCCTTATCGCACCCTGCTTCCACCCAACCCCCCTCCTTCCTAATCCTTACTATGTGGTCCTTACAGCTCCTTTTCTCCCTGATGTACTTAAAGAAGTCCTTCTCCCCCTTCTTAATGCCTTGTGCCAGCCTGAGTTCCGTAGATGCTTTGGCTCCCCTTACTGCCCTTGTCACCTCCTTCGATTCTGTCAAGTACTCCTCCCTGTCCTCCCCCCTCCCTGTTTTCTTGTACTTCCTAAAGGCAGCTCTTTTCCTCCTTACCTTTTCCATGACCTCCTTGCTCAACCAGATCAGTTTCTTAGCCCTAGCCTTCTTGCTCTGGGCTTTGCAGCAGGTTTTGGTTGCCTCCACTATCCCCAGCTTTATGAGCTCCCACCTCTGGTTAGTGTCCATACTAGATTGAATTCTGGCCAGGTACCCTTTTACCACTTCCCCCATCCTCCCAAAGTCGGCCCTCCTGAAGTCCAGCACTATTGTGCCAGATTCCACTCCTTCCTTGCCCACATCCAATGTGAGCCATACTGAGTGGTGGTCACTCCCTGACAGCGGTTCCTCCACTATAAGTTCTCTCACAAAGTCCCCATTTGCCAGCACAAGGTCAAGGGTATTCCCTAACCTGGTTGGTTCACTGACCATTTGCAGCAGGAAGCTGTCCTGGAAGGCATCCAGCAGTACCTGCTCCCTTCTGTTCCTGGTTGTTGGGGTGCTCCAGTCCACTCCTGGCATGTTGAAGTCCCCACAATTCCACACTACCCTTTTCCAGGTCCTCCTGATCTGTCCCCTAGTTCCCTGTCTAACTCCTCTGTCTGAGATGGTGGCCTGTACACCACTCCCATTCTAAGAATCCTATTCTTGGAATCCTGGATTTACATCAAAGTGACTCCGTACTACCCTCCTCCCTTCCTCCCTACACACTTCAGTCCTTCCTTCACATACAGTGCCACCCCCTTTCCCAATCACCCTGTCCTCGAAATAACCTGTGCCCTGGTACAGACAGGTCCCAGTCACTGTATTGGGTGGCCCATGTTTCGTGATGGCTGCAATGTCCACCTCTCCCTCTGCCATGAGAACCTGTAACTCTGCAGTTTTCCTCCCAAGGCTCCTAGCATTAAGGGTAACCACCTTCCACCCCCCCCCCATCCTGCCCTCCTTTCCTAGCATCAGCAACAGTACTTGCCATTTGTCCTTTGTCACTGTTATGGGGGGGGTAGGCTCATATGATTTCCCAACCTGTGGTCTCTGCATATCTCTTCCCCAACTGCCACCCCCCACTCCTAGTTTAAATTCCCAACTTCCTCTATGTACTCCTCCATCCTCTGCTTCAACACTTTCTTTCCCTCCTCACTCAAGTGAGCCATTTGGACAAGCACTGTTTTAATACAGAAGCGCCCTCTTTCTCAGGGTGAATGAAACAAATAACTGACAGGACTTTCTGCAGTCCTTGGTGTGAGCAATATAGTATCTTAGGATTCTATGTACATCCAAAGTATGCAGCAATGCCTCACCCTGACTGGCATGCTCAGGATAATAAATTGGAAGGTGGATAGCTTGATTTAGTGTAAACTCAGACATCACCACGAAAACTTAGCGCTGGTACGCAGACACACACTGTCATTATGGAAAATCAAAAAGAGAGGGTCACATATTAGAGTCTGTATCACTGAAATCCGTCGAGCCAAAGTGATTGCAACTGAAAATAACACTTTCCATGCAAGAAAGCATAAGCCACAACTCATGGCTGGTTTAAAAGGAGCTAAAACAAGTTTTTCAAGCACATAAATCAGGTCCCAAGGTGTGACCACATTATGAAAGGGAGGTTTCGTGTGCAGAATACCTCTCAAAAAGGTACGGGAGACCTCCAATTGGGCTACCATATGCCCATCAACAGGGGCATGAAAAGAAGATATAGCTGCTAGATGCCTCTTCAGTGAGGAATACTACAGACCAGAGTCGGGCAGTGACAGCAAGTAGTCCAACATCGCATTTACTGGACAGGTGAATGGGGTCCATATGTCGGAAGGTGGCCCACAAGGTCAAATGTTTCCATTTCAAAGAGTATGTATGTCTGGCGGAAAGCTTTCTGGCTGCAACCAGTACATCAGCTACTTTGGGTGATACCCCAAATCATACAACGGCTATGCCTTCAGGAGCTAGGCATGCAGGTGCAAGGACTTCAGGTCTGGATGGACCAGAGACCCCTTGTCCTGTGATAACAGGCCTCTACACAGAGGCAAAGGTACTGGAGGCTCCACTGCTAGTTTTTAGAAAAGCAGATACCATATTTGTTGAGGCCAAAGAGCGACAATGAGTATGAGGGTCGCAAGTTCAATCTGCAGTTTCAGTAATATTCCCTGTATTAATGGAATGGGAGGGAATGCATACAGAAAATACAGGTTACTCACCTGTAACAGGAATTCTAGGAATGGTATATGTTGTTCATCCACACTTACTGGCAGGTATCCTTGCCGCTTTAAATCTTGCCGGAAGGTCATCAAGCTGGCTCCTCCCACCCACCCGGGTGGTATAACTCTTGGCTCCGCCCCATGACGCCAGATCTGGCCCGCTGGAAGCTCAGGTTGTGCGTCGAGGCCGGGGAGGTCGGGTGGGTCGTGTGGATGAACAACATATACCATTCCTAGAACTCCTGTTACAGGTGAGTAACCTGTATTTCTAGGGACATGGATATGTTGTTCATCCACACTTATTGGCAGACTCCTAGCAGTTCTCCGGGAGGAGGGAGGCAAGGCACACCCCTACTTAGGGAATAGAGACTGGAGAACCGAGGCCCCAAAACCAGCATCCCGGCGTGACTCAAGGTCGATGTGGTAATGGGTGATGAAGGTGTGTGCTGACTTCCAGGTAGCAGCCCTGCAGATTTCCTGGATAGGGACGTCCCTGGAAGCAGCCAGCGATGCAGCAGTATGGCGGGTAGAATGAGCTCTTATCCCTCTGGGAGGCTCCATGCCCGCCAACTTATAGCAGAGATCTATGCAGGAGGTGACCCACCTGCTTATCGTCCGCTTGGCTGCAGGTCTGCCAGATGCGGCTTCAGCGTAGGTGACAAACAGCTGGCGAACCTCTCCCCGAATTTCAGCCGTGTGCTCTTTGTAATAGGCGAGCGCCCTTCTAGGGTCCAAAGTATGGAGTCTATATTCGGCCTCCGAGGTGTGATTGGGGTAGAACACCGGCAGAGTCAACACCTGGTTAAGGTGAAACTCCGACACCACCTTCGGAAGGAATTTCGGGTGGGGGCGCAGGACAACCTTGTCCCTGTGGAAGACCAGGTAAGGAGACTCGATTGAAAGCGCCTGGAGCTCTCCCATCCTTCTGGCTGACGTGATAGCCACCAAGAAGGCGGTCTTCCCGACAGGTGAGAGAGAGCACACCTGTGCATTGGTTGAATAAGCTTGCCCATGAGCTTTGCCAGTACCAGCAGTAGATCCCACAGGGTGGAGGTTCTCTGCACCGAGAAATGTGATCAAGGCCTTTGAAGAACCCAGACCACCTTCTCTCCGCCACCGACTGCTTCCCGGCGCGCCCGGTAAGCAGAGATGGCTGCCAGGTGCACCCTTAGAGTCGTCGACCTAAGCCCTTGATGAGAAAGGACCATAAATAGTCCAAGATGCTTGCCAAGGAACAGGAGGAAGGGTCCAAGCCCTTGCCCTGACACCAAATGGAAAACCTCTTCCATTTGAAGGCATAGCATTCCTGGTCGACTCCTACGGGACGCCTCAACTACATTGAGGACCTCGTCGGAAAGACCAAGGCCTGGAACTCTAGCCGCTCAGGAACCAGGCTGTCAGGTGCAGGATTGAAGGTCCGGATGGAACACCTTCCCTGATTGACTGAAAGCAGGTCCGGGCGAGCTGGAAGCTGCCTCCGGGAGCCTGGAGCTGAGGCTGAGGAGATCTGGGTACCAGAACTGGCGGGGCCAGTCTGGGGCTATCAGAATCACCTGCGCCTTGTCCTCCTTGCTTTGAGAAGCACCTTGTGAATCAAGGGAAGCGGGGGAAAGGCGTAGAAGAGGCCCGGGGTCCACGGCCTCGAGAAGGCATCCCCCTGCAGCGAGCCCTGCTGAGGGGGGCGGGCATGGAACAGCCTCAGCTTCGCGTTCTCCCTGGAGGCAAACAGGTCCACCTGAGGTGTGCCCCAATGGGAGAACAGATACTGTACTACCTCCGGCAGGAGAGACCACTCGTGGGACGCAGCCCCTATCCGGCTTAGGGCATCGGCCAGGGTGTTGGAGACTCCTGCCACATGAATGGCTAGGAGATCCGCCTCCAGGCTGCGCACGAGTGACCAAATGCGGAGAGCTTCCTTGCATAGAAGCATGGAGCGCGTCCCACCCTGGCAGTTTAGATAGTACATGGTTGTGGTGTTGTCCGTCTGGACTCGGACCACTTGACCCTGGAAAGCGGACAAAGGCGGTGAGAGCTAGGTGGACGCTCGGGCTCCAGCAGGTTGATGTGGCATCGGGACTCCACGGGGACAAAGGCCGTGAGCCGGTGTTCCCCAGATGGGCACCCCAACCCATCAGAGAGGCATCGGTCGATAGAGACCATCGGCTCGGGCGGACAGATGGGATGCCCTCCTGCAAATGACCTGGAACGAATCACCACTGGAGAGCGTTCCACATCCCCTGGGTCACCGTCACAAGCTGGTCCAAAGGATTGCAGCGTTGTGACCACTGACTGGCCAGTCCCCACTGAAGAGGACGCATGTTCCAGTGGGCCCAACGGACCACGCTGGTGCAGGCCGCCATGAGACCCAGGAGGCACAGGAAGTCCCGGGCACGGCGCAATTGCCCAACCAGAAATGATTGGGCAAAGGAGGAAAGAACCTTGGCCCTGTCCGCTGGGAGCCGCGCTCTGGCTCGAAGAGAGTCGAGCTGCGCCCCGATGAAAAGAATCACCTGCTTCGGCTCGAGTTCCGACTTGGCCTCGTTGATGAGGAGACCCAGTTGAGAGCAGACCTGGAGGCGAGATCTGGACCGCTCCACCTCCTGCCTGGAGGGGGCTGCTATCAGCCAGTCATCCAGGTAAGGGTACACCCGGACCCCTCGGCGCCGCAGGAATGCTGTCACCACTGCCATGTATTTGGTGAAGACCCTGGGAGCTGGAGACAAGCCGAAGGGCATGGCTCGGAACTCGAAAAGGGATCCCTCCTTTCAGCGAAGGAGTCTCTGGTGAAGACGGACGGATAGGGACGTGAAAAATGCATCCTGCAAGTCCAGAGAGCAGAACCACCGCGCGTTCCAAGGATGGTATTATCTGAGCCAGTGACCATCCTGAAGGTTCGAGACACCAGGAACTTGTTTAGGTCGTGTAGGTCGAAATGGGGCACCAGCCCCGTCCGTGTCGGAACCAGGAAGTACCTGGACACAAACCCGGGTCTGAGGGGGTCGCTACCTCCTGATCACCTCCTTTTGGAGGAGGAGGCAATGTTGGCTCGGCGAGCCGACAGTGAGCTGCGGACCCCGAGGCCCAGTGCGATGGCTCTGAGAGGCGGGGCCTGCTCGAATTCAGAGGCAGGCCTTTCCCACCACCTTCAGTACCCACCTGTCCATGGTAATAGCGGACCAGGCGGAAAGGAAGTGTCGGAGCTGTCCCCACGGAGAATCAGGGGTGGTGGCGGGGATGGGCGACACCCTCAGCCGATCACTGGGCAGGCTTGGAGGAGGGACGGCCGAGGGACCTCCTGGGCCTTACCTCCCTGCTTCCTGTTAGAGGCCGACGGCTTGGTTTGGGATGCCAAGCCCGAGCCTGCTAGCCCTGGCGTTGCTGGGCGGGCGCGCGGCAGAAGGACGAAAGGGCTTAGGCTGTGGCTTGCGGCCTTTGTCCTTCTGAGCGGAAGAGACCGAGTCCAAGGTAGCACTGGACTTCTTGATCCTCTGCAGGTGACCTTCCACCCCAGGGCCAAGAGGTCAGTCCCAAAAGAACATCCGCCAACTTGTGGGTATCCGAGTAAAGGTGGATATCCTCAGCCAAGCCGACGATGCATAGCCACTACGGCCGCCCACAGACCTGGCACATGAGTCCCAATGTCTAAAAGCAGTCTGGAGCTGCTGTTTGGCCACTGCCCTGCCCTGGTCCCACCTGCCTGACCGTAGTCTGCAGATCCAGCGGGAAGATGAGAGACGACCTCATCCAGGAGCCCAACAGAGCATGAGAAAAATGTGCCATGAGGGCGCCAAACTGGCCTGCGAAGGCGAGAGAAGAGGAGCGCAGCATAGACTTTTCACCGGCATAATCAATTTCTTGGATTCCTTGTCGGGAGGTTTATCCACATCCTGGCGTTCACGCGGTGCGGAAGCGTGTCGGTAACCAACCCCTCAGCAGAGGGTGTTCAAACCGGACAGGGAACGGTAGGGACCGCATACTTCCTGGCCATCCTGGCCGAGGCGCAGGGCAGGAAGCAGGGCGCTGCCAAAGCTCCAAGGCCGGACCCACTATGGCCTCGGCCACCGGAAAGACCTCCGTAGGGGAATCCCCTCGGTCCAGAATCTCCGTGAGGGGATACCTGGCCCGTTTAGAAACGGGTTCGAGCTTTATCCCGGTGGACTCCGAGATGAGCTGAAGCAATCCTAGGAAGGATGAAGGGCTATCGTCCACTGACTGTCCTCCTGAGGACTCCAAGTCCATTCGCTTGGAGAAAAAGGGGGAATCATCCTCGGACTCGGAAGAGTCCTCAAAGAGCTGCCTCTGGCCTGAGCCACCCTCCACCTGCCGAGGTCGGTCGGGAGTGAGGGTAACAGACAGCCTATGGGGTAGACCCTTAGCCGACCGAGAATCCTTGGTGGAGCCCCAAATAATGGCTAGGAGGCGGAGGTTCCACGGAATCGGTGGAGCAGCTGTTTTAGCCGAACAACCGGCCTGGGAACAGGCTCCTCGGGTAAGTCGAGGGTTGTATCGACCGCTCGGTGACAACCACTTAATGGCGGGGAAGGCGTGGCGTCGGCTTATTCCCAGTCAGGAGGAGCTGTTGCCATGAGGTCCTCGTATCATCGATGTAACTACGCCGAAGCCTCCCTCGTCCAGGAGGAGGACAGGACAACAGGCGACACCACTTACTGCGGTGCCGAGACCGAGACCGCCTATGACGGCGGGATCGGCTGGACCGCGAAGAGGTCCGAGACCGAGACCCTCGGCTTTTCCGAGATCGGTGCGGGGAAGTGTCGGCAGGAACCGGCACTCCCCTCGGCTCGGAGGGTTCACCCGAGGGCTCCAGAACCGGAGGCACTGGCAAGCCCACGGGATCCTCAACTCCCCCCGGGGGAACCGGGGAGAGGGGAGTCTCGGCTTCTACAGGCGACAACCTGTCCAACAGGTCGAGAAAAATCTCGACTGCGTCGCGAGTCTCGGTCAACTGATCTGGCCAAGGACACCGTGAGACCAGTGGCGAAGCAAGCGTCGACTGGTCGGACGGTCGACGACTTCGGGAGAGGGACCTTTCCCGCTCCCAAGGCGTCGATGGAAGGATTACCCTTGTCCTTCTTTTTGGACCGAGAATAAGGTCCAGCAGGCGTTGGCCCTCTCCCTTAGTGGAAGGGACAGACAAAGCTCCTTGAAGGAAGCTGTATAGGAAGAACCCAGAGGCGGGATAAATGCTGCGGCCGAGGAAGATCTGACCCGCTCCGCCTCCTCTTCGGCGATCATCTGCTCAAGCTGATCCGCCCGAGCCCGCGCCCGCGGACACCGCCCGACCGGGCCTCCTTAGACTTCTACGGAGAAAAGCGCTTCGGGGCGACAGTTGTGTCGGGCATGCGGTCGCCGGGGATAGGCCGAGAGAGAGCACAAGTCGCGAGGCCTGCGGAGTGCGTGCTCAAGGCCTAAACAGTAGACACACGTGGGTGTGGATCCGTCCAAGACATCTTCTGCCCGCAAGGGCATCTCGAAACCGAGTCGATTTGTCCATCGCAGCCGTGAGGAAAGAAGACCAAGTCTTTTAGCAAAAAACTTTCAAATTCTAGAAACGGAAGAAATAGGAACCAGTCTCAAATGCAGAGCGTTAAGGAGGGAACCTGAGCTTCCAAGCGGTAAGGAAGATCTGGCGTCATGGGGCGGAGCCGAGAGTTATACCACCCGGGTGGGTGGGAGGAGCCAGCTTGAAGACCTTCCGGCAAGATTTAAAGCGGCAAGGATACCTGCCAATAAGTGTGGATGAACAACATATCCATGTCCCTAGAACCTGCCCTTTCAACAGAGGGAAAATGCATCTCACCAAAAAACTCCGGGGCCTGGAGCAAGTGATCAGAACATGGCAATTCTGTGTTGTGCAGGGATGCAAAAAGGTCCAACTCTGGATAACCCCACCTTGCAAAGAGCTCATCTACCACTGTGGTCAGCAGTTCCCATTCATGCATCTTGGACTGTGACCTGCTTGGCTTGTTTGCAAAGACATTTTGGACACCTAGGGATGCATGGCTGACAACTCTACGTCATGGTCCAGCGCCCAGTACCACACTCTCATTGCTTTCCAACACAGGGGATAGGAATGAGACCCCCTCTTGTTTGTTTATGTAATGCATAACACTGACACTGTCCATCTGTACTAGCACAGTCACCTGGAGACTATGACAGCTTTCATCTCCAGGATATTTATGTGTAATCTGGTTTCCACCTGGGTCCATGAACCTTGAGTTTGATAAAGACCCAGATTTGCTCCCCCCCCACCCCCAGATCATGAGGCATCCTAGGTGAAAATCCTAGTTGGAGCTGGGATTAGAAATGGAATGTGCCGCAAGAGGTTGCTGTGGTCTATCACGTCAGTGTTTTGCATAAATGGGACATGACGAGTACCTTCTGGTCCATGTCATCCGTCATCTAGTCCCATTGCACTCTCGGCCCAATGGCACAGTCGCAATATCTGCTGGCATGAGTCACAGAAGACACAGGAAAGTTCTGACTAGGATGCAATGGCTGCAGATACCAGTTGCGCTTGAGAAATTAAACTTTCTGCCTTGTCCAGGGGTAGAAATACTTGGCCCTGTTCTGTGTTCAGGACTTCCCCTATGTACTGCAGCCTTTGGCAAGGGGTCAATACTGACTTTGGCACATTCACTGTAGCCCCCAGACCTTCAAACAATTGCCTTGTTCGGGACAGTGTGTGCTAGAGTTGGTTCCTGGAACTGGCTTTCAATAGCCAATCGTCCAGGTATGGGAAGACATACAGACCTTCCTTGTGAAGGGCTGCTGCCGCCACTATCAAGCATTTGGTAAAGACCCATGGTGCAGAAGACAAGCCAAAGAGCAATACACTGAAATGGAAGTGCTCCTCTTCGAGGATAAATCTCAGATGTTGTGTTTGACGATGCCTGATCCTGATCTGAAGGTATACATCCTTCATATCCAGGGAGTAAACCCAATCCCCTCTTTGCAATAGGGGAATCAGATTTTCCAGCGAGACCATCCAAAACTTATTGTGTTCTATGCAAAAGTTTAGGTCTTTCTGATCTAACACAAGCCTGAGCTCTCCGGTCCATTTGGAGACCAGGAAATAAATGGAATAGAACCATTTGCTCTTCTGGCGAGAAGGTACAGGTTCTATGGTAAGTTTGGTTAACAAATCTTGCACCTCTTCTTTCAGCAAGGACAGAGATCCTGGAGGATATTTTGAAAGACATGGAGGATGCTCTGGGGAGGGAGGGGTCTGTAAGAGCTCCAGAGCATGTCCCTTGGCAATTACTTTCAGGACCCATGTACGAGTCAGCTTTGGATGCTTTAAAACACAGAAACATAGAAGTTGGCAGATAAGGACCACTTGGCCCACCTAGTCTGCCCCACATTCCCCTGCCTATAGTGCCACTGGAGACCCTACCTGGACTCCAGCTTACACCCCCCCTTTCTTCTAAGATTATCTTGTGTTTATCCCATGCATTCTTAAATCCTGTGACTATTCTAGCCCCCACCACTTCCTCTCAGAAGCTGTTCCAGTATCGTCCACCAACCTCTCCATGAAGAAGTACTTCCTCACGTTTCTCTGAGCCCCCAGCTTCATATTGTGACCCTTGTCCTTGAGCATCTTTTCCTTTGGAAATAAAATGCTCCCTTCCTGTACCTTGTTTATTTCTGTGAGGTACTTGAATGTCTCTATCATATCCCCCCATTCCCACCTGTCTTTTATGGAGTACATATTTAAATCCTTAAGTCCTTCCTCATAGGGGTTCTGATGCAGGCCCTGCACCATTCTGGCTGCCCTCCTTTGTACTGCCTCCACCTTATCTATGCCCTTTCAGAGGTGGAGCCTTCAGAACTGCACACGGTACTCGAGGAGGGGTCTCACCAGCTATCTATACAGTGGTATTACCACCTCCCTCTTTCTGCTGGTGATAGCCTTCCCCTATGCATTACATACAGTTACACAGTGCACTGTTAGGTAGTACAGTTACGTAAGAACTTACTGTAACAGCAGATCTTCGAGAGGAGCTCTTGCAGCAGGCCAATACTGGTAGGACTTAGCCATCAGGTACCAGGACCACACCGAAACTTTCTAGCTAGCAGTCTACAACACGGGACTTCCAACCGCAGATGTCACACTCTGATGTTGGCCTATCCTATAAAGGCCTGCAGTCCCCCACACCCACTTCAGTACTCCTACTGGAGACCCAGAGTGGGCAGTGAAAGAAGATCCAAGGAGGTTTGTGAGGGACAATAAGGAAAAGAGATGCAGAAAATCCATGTGAGTGGAAGAGGAAACAACAGAGGGAAAGAAGGCAGCAGGATGGAGGGAAAATCAGGGCCTGTTGCAAGAGCTCCTCTCAAAGATCTACTGTTATGGTAAGTTCTTATGTAACTGTACTATCCTACTTTGGGGGAGGCTCTTGCAGCAGGCAAACACTGGTAGGACTGAGTCCAAAGCAGTTCTGGCAATAAAAAGGAAACAGCACCAGGAGGAGGCTAGACAGCAGCCAATGGCCTAAGAAAGAAGGCCCTGCAGAATGGTGAAGCAAAAACTGGCCCTATGCCTAGAAGCAATGTCCAGACTGTAATGCTTTGTGAAGGTGCGGACAGAACTCCAGGTGGTGGCTGCACAAATAAAGAAACATTCTTGAAACAAGCCATGGAGGTGGCCATACCCCTGGTGGAATGGACCTTAACCACTCCCAGAAGGTCATTATTGTACTTACAGTAGCAATAAACAATGCAATTGGCTAACCACACAGACAAACACTGTTTGGAAACAGAAGCACCCTCTCTCTTGCGGGCAAATTAAAAAAAACTGATCAGACTTCCCTGAAGTCTTGGTCTGGTATGTATAGTATTGCAAAATTCTATGTACGTCCAAAGTATGGAGCAAAACCTCCCCCTGATTAGAGTACTCAGGATAATAAACTGGTAGGTTGATGGACTGGCTCAAAGTAAACTCCGACACCACCTTGAGAAGAAACTTAGAATTAGTACGCAAAGACACCCTGTCTTTGTGAAAAATCAAATAACACTCTTTACACATGAGAGCCTGAAGCTTAGAAATCCTTCGAACAGAAGTAACAGCAAATAAAAACAGCGCTTTCCACAAGAGAAATGGCGCTGCTCGCAACTCACAGCCGGTTCAAGGGGAGATAACGTGGGCTTCTCCAACATAATATTGAGGTCCCACGGAGGGACTGGGTCCCAAATGGGAGGTTTCAGATGTAAAGTGCCTCGCAGAAAGGTGCGAGACACCTCAAGTTGGGCCATGGCCCTTCCCTCGATAAGTGCACGGTATGCAGAGATGGCAGAAAGATGCACCTTGAGGGAGGAGTACCCAAAGCTCAAGTCTGAAAGAGAAAGAAGGTACTCCAACACCTGATTCACTGGACAGGTGAAGGGGTCCAGCTGGTGAAGCGCTTCCATTTCATGGCATGTGGCCCTGATGGAGGCTACAAGCGTAACAGGACATCTGTGACCCTAGAGGGTGCCAAACTAACCTCCAAATTCTGGTTCGGGGGGCTCCTCTCCTATCTCTCATCCTCTCTCTCCACTCCACCTCCCCCCACCCACTCTCTCAGATCAAATGATGCCCGCACCTTGACAGTCCCTCGCCGCTCCACCCTCATCAGTCATACTGGTTTCGTCCATCATTTCCCTAAAACAAATTCCCTCCCTCCTGAAATACGACACTCCTCCTCTAGCTACTGCCTTACAAAATTACCTTTCCCTCAGCTGTTCCTGCTTTAACCCTCCTTAATATCTATCCCCAGTTTCTGCCTTCCTACCATGACCCCCCCGGCAGGGTTTTCAACACCCTGAAGTGGGAAATCAGGAAAGGGCTACCCCTTCTCCTCATATTCAGTTCTTGCCTCTCACTCTCTCTTCTCCAACTGCCCTTCTGGGTCACCAGTTTGCACAACCTACTCCATCCTTTTTACTCCAACCGCACCTGCGTAATACCTCGAGCCTGCTCCTGGTACACTCGTGAACTATAAATGAAAATTACGTACCTACCATTAATTCTGATCTTTCTGTGTATCTTCACTATTCATCACCTTTGGGTATAGTGCTGGAGGTCTACAACCCCAGCAGGAGCTCTTTTTTTTTGTGGGTGGAGTGGCCTTCATGATGCCTCAGGGCCAACAATTGCGTGGTGCTCACGGGTTGACCATTAGGTGTCATCACATCACCCTCCTGCCAGTTCTGAGTCGCCGAGAGAGAAAAAGGGTTGGGAGGGACGGACAAGGAAGTCCAAGGGACAGACTAAGGAAAAGATATACAAACTAAAGGAGAGGACAGAATAACCTGGAAAACTAAGGGGTTGGGAAGGGGCTAATCTCTGGAAGTAGAAAAGGAGGAGGAGGAGGGAGGAAGGAAGATTAAGGAATTTAGAAGTAAGGATGTTGGGGGACATACCTGGAACATTGGACCTGTCTCCAGATTGTATAGGAACTGCAAGGAGTAGCCAGAAGGCTAAACTGCCAGAATTCAAGGCACAGAATCACTGGCAATAACCCCAACATAAGCAGAATCGGCTATTCTGGAAGAAAAGACAGGATACAGGGAATACCCCCCCCCAATCAAATTTTTGGAACAAGAAAACTGGTTTCTTAAATTAAATTGAGGTTGTGCCCAAAGGACAAGGAAATTAAAGTAAAACTGACGGGGAGAAGGGGTGAGAGAACAGAAAAGAGGGCAACTACCAACCCCACACCACAGGGGCGGAGCCGAGGCACTGAGGAAGGAGTACCCTCCATCTTGACCACTCTCCCCTTAGGGAAAAACATCCCCCTATGTGCCCAAGGTCACCCCACTCCTGAACAACAGAAAGAAAGGGGGTGAAGGAGAGGGCACAGAGAGGGAGAGGGAGAGGGGCCCAGAGACTGAGGCCATAGGGGGATGGTGGATGGGATTGTAATGAATGGTGAAGATACACAGAAAGATCAGAATTATGGTAGGTACGTAATTTTCATATCTTATCTGTGTCAATCTTCACCATTCACCACCTTTGGATGAGTGCCTTGCCCCCGTCGAAGGGGCCCTTAACCCTAAGGGACTAAGTCCCTTAGTTCTCAGTGGGTGGCACACCAAGACAGAGAGAACCTTCATGGGTCTGGAGAGGCCCGAGAGTGGGAAGAGTGAGATGGAGACCCCCCCGGAGGGGGCAGGAAGTTGCCTGATAGTCGCTGTCTCACCCTACGGGAGAAAAGGTGGGTTCTCTGGTAAGCAGAGGTAATCACCCTACAGTGACAACTGGGAGGGACGCAGCCATGCCATCCGCCTAGTGCAGATTGCTGTCCCTACGACCCTGGAAGCTACCTCATTGGTGTCGTAAGATGCCCTTGCTTGGTGCCTTGCTAGCTACAGTCCATGTGCAGAGAGTGCAATGGCTTGTCTTGTTTCCTCCGTGTCAGGCATCGAGGCTTGGAGTTGACCTAGCCTGGACCACAGAAACCTGTCCTAGGTAGCGAAGTGGGCCTGATGTGCAGATATGGAGAGAAGCAACCGTGCCTAGTGGAAAGTCCTCCTACCCCAGAAGTCAAAATGCATGGAGTCTGCAAATGGGGGCCGGTCACGGTGAAGGGCGTGAAGCCCATCGGGAGTATCCAGTTGTGTCAGTCCTGAGCTAGGATGAGGCAGACTACCTGGAGACTCCGGGAAGGGGGCACAATATCTCTGGCAGAGATCCCTTTGGGCTGGGACTCCAGAAAAGGGTCTCTGCCAGAAGTGCATCGATGCCTCCTGAAAGGGAGCAGGCCAGGGGGGCACTACAAGAGTGTCTTGTCTACACTGAAATCGCCCAAAAAGGTGCGCATCGGATGCTCCAGATTGTGCTGAGTGGGTGGGGTGACATGCAGGTCCTCCAACATCCTCACGAGAAAACGCTGATACTCAGCAAGATCAGCAGCTGGGGAGATGTGGACAGATGGTTCCTCACCTCCTGAAGAGGAGGATGAGGAGTCAGAGGACCTCAAAAGTTCAGAGGTTGGCTGTTCAAGGGGAGGTTGAAAAACATGTTTGTCCATGGCCCTGACATAAGAGGAAAACTGAGCAGCCACAGCTCTGAACTGCTCCCAGAAGAGAGGGCCACTCAGACCAAGAATACCTGGGAGAGCAGGAGAAGGTGGCAGAGGAGAGGGGGCAGAGCTGACAACAGGAATTGACTGTCTTCCGCCTGGGCTAGAGAGCACACCTGGAGCCCCAAAGGAAGAGGGAGCTCCAGAAAACTCAACAGCCGACAGCTGGTCAACCATACTGAAACTGCCTAGGCTGCACCCTGAAGAATCCCCCCTGCGAGGTGACCGGGCTGTGAAAATCCAAAAGGATGGTCCCTACCTCCAAAAATGGGGCCTTCTCGAGGAAACCAAAAGGGAAGGGTGGAGATCAGCACTACGACTTCTTCCAGAACCTGGGTGGGTCCCAGAAAAGGGTCGCTGCGTCGAACCCCTACCCCTCGGAGTCCAAAAGAGCCCTCCTCCTCAAAATAGCCAGCCTAGGCAGCTGGTACCCCTGGTCAGTCCCCGTAGGGACTATCCAGGAGCAGTACCCTCCCCTCCTGTGGGTGCTCCAATCAGCCCCAAAGTTGGGCAATCCAGGTACACCACCTGAGGAGGTACCACCACTGAGGGATCAGAAAACCCCCCCGAGGCCAAGCTGCAGGGCAATGGTGGCCTGCACCACTGCCTGCTGGTCAGAACCCCTGACCCTGGACCCGGAAGCCACTGTCCACTCCTCAGATGGGGAGCTAGCTCCGGTCTGTTGAGGATATTACCAAGGTGTCCATGTAAGCAGCCAACTCCAAAGAGTCAGACTACCTAGCTGACTCAGAGTCCAATTCCGCCTCCAAGGAGGTGAAGACCGAAGTCCTGTGCCAGACGGTACGTGGACGCCCGCTGCCATCCTGACTGAATGGGGCACCAGATCGAGTTACTGCACCAAAGTTGGCTCCGAAGATCTCAGCCACACTGCAAATGGCTCAGGAAGAAGACACAGCGCAGAGGATGGCAGCAGTATTGGGACCAGAGCCTGTCACGGCACCGTCCTGACCCACAGCACCGCAAGTGGTGCCGAGGCCAGAGACAGCACCGATGACAGCTCCAACCGCGCTCTTGGTGCCGAGATCAGAACCCCCATGGTGCCCTTCCTGCCCCGCGGTGCGCAAACAGCACCAAGGCAAAGACAGCGCCAATGCGGCTCCGACTGCACTGTCAGTGCCAAGATCAGAACCCCCTACGGTGCCATGTCCTTGCTCGGCACTGCAAGTGGCACCAGAGCTGGACACGGCGCCATACTTAACCATAGCACTGTGAATGGCGCTCTCGGTGCCGAGATCGGAACCCCCCATGGCGCCATCCTGACCCACAGTGCCTCAAGCAGGGCCAAGGCAATAGACAGCACCGATGACGGCTCCGACTGCGGTCTCGGTGCCAAGATCAGAACCTCCTACGGTGCCGTGTCCTTGCTCGGCACCACAAGCTGCACCAGAGTTGGACACGGCGCCATACTTAACCATGGCACTGCGAATGGCGCCGAGGCAAGAAACAGTCAAGGGCTGCGCCGTACAGCCTCCCACGGTGCCATCAGCACCACCGGTGCCAACAGCAGAGATGGCGCTGAGCGATGGACCGGCACCAACGACAGCGCCCTCAGGGCTCACAGCACCACGAATGGCGCAGAGGCCCAAGATGGCGACGACAGATGGCGTCAAGGATGGCGCCGACCCAGACTTCCCAGCCCAAGGAGACAACACCAGGGAAGCCTTCACCCCGAAGGGGCAATTGCCAAGGTGGTGCCTCCTGCCCACCCCCCAGGAGGGACGGATTGGGCCTCCTGCACCACGGAAGGGGCTTCTGCAATGGTGAGGCTACAAGAAGCAGAAGCCCCCTCCTCCGTGGTCCGCATAGAACTGGGAGGCAACCCAGAGGAAAGGTCAAGAGACCATGGCTTGGCCCAATGAGTGCGCGCCATCCCCCTAAAGTTGGCGGAGCTTGTCCCACTTTCCACGCGGGTTGTTCAATGACATGATGGTCCATGGAGAAGCAGGCATTGCACAAATTGATGTCATGTAGCGGGCCAAGACACACGAGGCAACGGTCATGCTGGTCGATAATGGAGTATTTACGGCCACATGGGCACCAACGCATTGGGGGCCATCCCGTCTTCAAAGTTTTCTTGCCCTCCCGACCGATACACACCTATGAAAAACATCCAAAACAAGACTTGACGTCACTAATAAAAGAAAACACAGTCTTACCAGGCAATGTCGAGTGGTGGCTGACAGGAAAGCAGCAGGAAAGTTTTTAATATGCGTGTGGACAAACTTGGCGTCGAGAGGAGATAACGGAGCCAAAGGCTTTGGTGTAGCAGCAGGCCTCTTGCGAGTAGAGCTTCAACGAGGTGCAATCTCTATGGTGGGAAACAAAGAACAGGTGGAAGGGCGGGGTCGACGACACCTAACGGCCAAACAGCGAGCGCCACGCAGTGCGTCGGCCTCAAGGGAGGCGCCACTAGTGCATCGACTCTGGCCCATACAAAAAAGAAAAGCTCCCGCGAGGCCGTGACCTCCGGCGCTATACCCAAAGGTGATGAATGGTGAAGACTGACACAGATACGATATGGTTCTATCGCATTATTACCGTTTTGTACATTTATATGTTCTTTTGTATTATTTTGGACATGTATTGTAATTTACCCAATGTTGCGCCACTGTTTATTGTACAATACTTTGTGTTCCAACTGTTGCACAATCTTACAATGTTGTATTGTCTGTACTACCCACATACTATTGTAACTGATCATCCTTCACAACCCTATGTAACCCCCTTCTCCCAGGTCGCGCCATGAGACGAGCAACTTGTTGTTCAGTGTGCCCTCCTGGTGAAACATTTCAATAAATAAATAAATAAAAAAAGAAGAAACTCCAACTGGGTGATGGCTAAGTCCACAGGAGCCATGCATGGAGATGCAGAGATTTTAGATCCAGATGGACAGGGTGCCCTGGTACTGGGAAAGCAAGCCAGTGCAGAGGGCAAGGGCACTGGAGGTTCCATAGCTGCTGCAGCAAGGGGAACCAAATCTGATATGGCCAGAAAAGGGCTATGAGTATCATTTCCACTGGTTCCAACTGAAGTTTAAGCAGAACCCTCTGGGAGGCGGGAAGGGAGGAAGGTGAGCAGAAACCTCCCTTTCCAGGAGAGGAAAATGCATCTCACCAGAAAACTCTAGGCCCAGGATCGAGCAAGCAAAAAGCAGCAATTTTCGTTAAATGAGGACTCAAAAGGTCCAACTCAGGTCGACCCCATCTGTCAAAGAGATCTTCAACCCCATCTGTCAAAGAGATCTTCGGCCACTGTGTAGAAGCTCCCCTGAGAGCCCTGGACGGGGCGGTTCAAACTGTCCACTAGGATGTTTTGGGCACCTGGAACATGGAAGTTGGAGAGCTCTAGACCATGCTCGATGGCCCAATACCAAACCCTCATTGCCTCCCAACACAGGGGGTCAGAGTGAGTTCCCCCTTGTTTGTTGATATAATATACCATGCATATGTTGTCCATCTGCACCAACAGCAGACCAGGCAGGAAATGTGTCTGGAAGGCCTGCAGAATGTACAGAACTGCTCGCATCTCCAGAACATTGATGCAGAGACCCTGTTTCATTTCTGTCCAAGTGTCTTGAGTCTGGTAAGCATCCAAATGGTCTCCCCAGCCTAGACCCAAGGTGTCCATCGTGAGAATCTGATCAGGGGCCAAGATCTGAAAGGAAACCCCCCAAAGCAGGTTGGCAGGTATCAGCCACCATAACAGGACTCTTCTGACAGGACTGGAGACCATGACCATCTGGTCCAGGTTGACGAGCATTGATCCCACTGAACTCTCAATGTCCGCTGAGGTATCTGCATGTGAAGGTGGGCATGGGGAACTGTGGCAATGACTGCTGCCATGTGACCCAGGAGTCACAGGAAGACTCTGGCGACTGGAGTACAACAGGTGGGCCTAGGCCATCAGACATTCCGCCCTAGCCATAGGCAAGAAGGCCATGCCCTAGGAGGTATCCAGAACCGCCCCTATATACTGGAAGCACTGGCAAGAAGACAGGCAGGTCTTTGGCCAACTGAAGGTGATACCCAAGGTCTGAATCTGGCAGGAGGTATACTCCAGGGTCTGGACAAGATGGTTCCTGGAGAGAGCTGCTAACAGGCAATCGTGCAGGTACGGAAACACACAGAAGCCCTGTCTCTTCAAGGCTGCCGCTACGGCAGCCAGGCACTTAGTAAAAACCCTGGGGGTTAACAAGAAGCCAAAAGGGAGGGCTCTGAATTGAAAATGGGCTCACTGGAAATGGAAGCTGAGGAAGCGCCGATGGGAAGGAAAACGTTTGTTCTGCATATATGCATCCTGCTACTCCAGAGAACAAAGCCAATCCTCCCCGAGCAGGAGGGGCAACAACCACTAAAGGGTGACCATCCTGAAAGCCTTTGTATGCTATGTACAAGTTTAGCAGCTCAGATCAGAGTATCCCGGTCTTTTCAGGATCAGGAAGAAGTGGAAGTAGAATCCCTGCCCACTGGATTGGAGGGATGGGCTCTATTGCACTCTTTTGCAGAGTCTAAATTTCCTCCCAGATGAGAGACAAATGAGAGGGTGGTAAGTAGATTTTCTGAGGATTTTCTGGGGGCCACTAGAAGCTCTAGCATGTGGCCATGTTCTATGATCTGTAGAACCCAGATTTCCGGTGAAGTCCCACTACCGTAAAGTGAAGGAGAACTGTTTCCCAACCGCCTCCCCCAGAACCCTTTCTGGAGGGGGGGTCGGCTAAGGAGTCAGGAGGTAACAGCGGGCACCAGGAGGGCGGCCACGGGTGCTCGAGGGGCTCTGGTGGCAGCTGTGGATGTGGCCGACGCCACTTTGTGTTTGCCCTGAACTTTGGGGGGTGGGTGGGTCTTTTTGTGGGAGGAGCAGTGAAATGGAAGCCACTGACCAGTCTTAAGTTGGGTGTGGTACAGCAAGTGAATGGACTGGAGGGCATGGCCCACTCCTGAAGGAAGGAAATTAGATCCTGGACATCCCACCCCCTCCTCAAAATAGGTCAAAGCCCCGAAAGGGGGGGGGGGCGCAAAATGCTGGAATGCTCATCAGGGGCAAAGCCAAACACCCAGAGCCAGGAATGGTGCTGGAGGCAGATGACTGCAGTTGCTTTTCTGCCCAAGGCATCCACAGCATCACAGGCGTCCCAGATGACATGGTTCCCTACGTCGGAACCCACCTTGAGGAACTGGGTAAGCAGTGTTTAGGAGGGGTTGTTCGGGCAAAGTCTGAATTAGTTCCCTGGCCTGGTTCCAGAGGACATTCTGATATTGGATATGGAAGCAGTGTCAGTGGCTTAGCAGGTAGCACACTCGCCTCTGAGGCCAGGAGATCAGAATGCTGTGGGTTCTATCCCCACACCAGGTACTTGGGTTAATATCCCAATACTGACACTGTAGTGCAGCATGAGGGGGGTGTTGCACTCCTGAGGTGCCATCTTTCAGATGAGACATTAAACCGAGGTCCCATCTGCCTGTTCTGGTGGTAGTTCAGGCGGATGTTAAAGATCCCATGGCACTTCTCGAAAAGAGTAGGGTAATTTACCCGGTGCCTTGGCCAAATTTCCCCCCTTTCACAAAAATACCACCAACAACTTAATCTGGTTCAAGGTCCATTGGCATTCATCTGTATCCCCCCTCCCCCGGGTCGTGGCAGAAAATAGGCAGAATTTGTCTACTGCACTTACCCGTTCAACAAAAACTAAATAAAATAAATAAAAATAAATGTGGGCAAAGCAGTTAATGGCCAGGGTGGTGGATGCGAAGACTTGCCTGCCAGGTGGTCAGCTGTCTGGATTCCCTGTCAGGGAAGAAGCACTGAGGTGCTTGGGCTTCTTGAGTGCGGTCATCTGCCATGCTGATGACCACAGAGTCAACTTTGGGTTGACCTCCCACTCCCAAAGAGGGCTTACCAGCTGAAGCACAGTAGAGCCTGTCTACTTTCTTAGGCAATGGTGGCGTGGTAGAGGGGATTCCAAGCTGCCCATGCGACATCTTCATAACAGTCAAAAGTGGGGACAACCACGGGAGGGCATCAGGCTGCCTCAAATAAATGGCCAGGCAACACTGTTCCTGGTCCTACTCCTCCATTTCCCAGCCCATGGTGGCCTGGATATGCCTCATGACATCCATGAACAATGGATCTTCAGGAGGGGATTTAGAAACCTTCTTAATGGGTTCTTCATCTTCGGAAGAGTCCCCAGGGGCGAAGGAAGACTCCAAATAGTCAGTGTCATGCTCATTTAACTCATTTGGCTCGCTTTCAGCTGGGAGACACCCATCCTCGCGAGTGCCTGAACCAATGTTGGGTCTGGATCCACTGGACCCCAGCATGGGGGGCACAGGTACCCGATCACCCCTGGTCCGGGGTAGAAAGGTCCTCAGAGGGGCACAAGGCGAAGCCCTGCAGAGCAGGAGTCTGCTTCTGCATGAAAGACCTCCATGCAGAAAACAGGGTATTGCATTCCATCGGTGCAGGGTAATTATATACTGGTAGATAAGGGTAGGCCGGTACCGGGTAAGGAGAAGGTGGCATCAGGGCTGGCAGGGCCGACTGTAGGACTAGCTGTAGGACTGGCGTTGGACCCGCAGGCTGCAGTAAAAGCAAAACTGGCACCAGGCCCGCAGGCTGAGGGAGAGGCAATGTTGGCACTGGGCCCACAGGCTGTGGTAGTGGCAGTACTGGTTGCGGCCCAGCAGATGCCAGCTGAGGATGCCTGGGAGGAGAATCCACTGGTGCCGGGAGAGGAGAAACGGGTACCTGGGAGGAAGGAGACTTCCCTGGTGAAGGCAGAGGCAGCGCCAAACTGGAGAAACACTGGTAGCCTGCTGCAGGAACTGCCAAGAAGGACTGGTGTCGGACCCTGTGGGGGACCAGCACAAGCAATGCCTTGGCTGGGGCAGCAACAGAGGAGCGGCGTGATCACACCAATGCTGGCCATGCCTCCTGGCTGAGGACCGTGGAAGTAATGGGCCTGGCGCAGGGGCTGAGGAGCAGAGACAGAGTCCCCTGCCTGAGGCCACCGCCTGTAAGGCGATAAGTGCAGGCGGCGGGCCACAGCAGCCCTGCAGGAAGTAAGGTAGGTGGGGCTAAATGGGGCTTATCACCCACGGGAAGACAACCCCAAAGGCGGTCAAAGGCTTATGAGGAGACTATGAGCAGGAAGCAGACCAGTCCCAGTGTTTGTCCTGATGCTTGTGCTTGCCACTAGATTTACCTGGGACTGAGAAGAGGAGGAACACAACCAATATACCCGTATTACTACTACCATCTCTACCCCACTGCTTCCTTATTCTCCTCCCTTCCCTTCCCCGATTCCCTATTACCATATGCTGGTCTATTGTTATCTCTCACTATACCTAACTGCTCTTTACCCCTACTACTTTTAGGGTACAGTTGCCATGGGCATATATGAAATGTACATTCTGTAAATACTGTAAAAAGTTTGTATTCTTGTGCTGCTGTTACTGCTACTACTTTTTTACCTTGTTTTGTATTATCTTAGTTGACATATCTCAGCGCTGCATAACGAGACCACTTTGTAATGAGTCTCACTCAATGGTGCTTCACCTGGTTAAATAAAATTTTGCTTGACTGATTGATTAGATGGCTCTCCAGGATTTTTAGACAATGTCTCCAAGTGGCCTGGCTGAGCTTCTGGCAGGTCTGGCAGGCTTCAGATTTGTGGCTCGGGTCTAGGCACAGAATACAAGCAGAGTGACTGTCTTTTTTTCAGGAATTTCTTTGCAGCAGATACAAACTGTGGAGCGGTCAGAAGATGAGGCAGGCTTAGAAGACATAAATTCAATGACAGTAACTAAAAAAAAAAATCAATGTTATTACTGTAGAAAATAAAATAAAAAAGCATGGCAAGTGTGGGAAATTGTGGTTGACCGTAGCTGCAGCATCCGCTAAGGTCCAAAGTGCATGGGTCGATGGTGGAAAGAGCTCAGGAGGGTGTGGGGGACTGTCCACCTTATAGGATAGGCCAATGTCAGAGGGTGATGTTATCAGTGGGCGGTCCCCAAACTGCAATTCCCAAAGGCATCCTCCTACCCAAACTTACATATGAGATGGTAGTCTACTACTCTGACTCCAAAACCACTCTTCAAAAATGGGACATGGCCTACAATAATATCTGCAGTTTGCATTGGCCACAAACTGGAATACTCACAACTGTGACCTCTATTCTAATCTTGGATGGCTCTCTCAACAGCCCTTAGAGAATCTGCCATAGCAAGTTTGATTCACACAGTAGTGATCAAGCAATCCACCCTGTCCCACGCAGCATTACTGAAACCTGACAGCCTAGCATATCCACTCAGACGTAATGTGCCTGGATTACTATGTATCCCCACAACCAGGACCAAACTTAGGGAGTTGACATTCTCCTTCACCGTCCCTAAAGTATGGAACTCTGTCCCTAGTGCAATCTGTCAGTTTTCATCCATTCACGCCATCAAAACTGTATTTTGCACCAACTTATGCCAAGCAACAGTATGTTCCTGCCCTTAGACTGTTACAGCCTGGATCCCTACTCCTATATATGCCCTCACTCCTACCAACTGAGGATACATACCCTAGAACCTTTGTCTGGTATGTCAATTATTGAATACAGAAATGTACTGCACTGAATGACCATATGCACTGAATCTTGTTGTTTACTCTAATTAAAATTATTCGGGAAGACCGCTCAGTGGCATGTGAGTAGATCCACAGCGTGAATATATGTACCTCAAGAAAAGCTGGTCTCAACACTCTACTCACAGATAAAGGCAGAAATCAACTGTTCTTCTCTCAGTTCATCTTTAATCAGGTATAACATATAAAAAAAAACAGCTCTCCCACATGCACCCACAGAAGACCTCAACATTTCAAGTCGCACTGACTCTTTTATACCTGATTAAAGATGAACTGAGAGAAGAATAGCAGACTTCTGCCTTTGTCTGAGCAGGCGTAGAGACCAGCTCTCATTACTCCTAACACTGTTATCAACCCTAGCACTTTATTGTTGTCTACTATGTATTGAACTCTGGGTTGAACATCTGTCTTAACTGCTCCTTACTCACGATCACTCCGTTGAGTTCTCCCAGGTCATGCCTGACAACATGCAACTCATTTGTCTAGCACACCTACCTGGTATATACAAACTGAATAAATAAATAAATATCCAAACAGTTTTATGTCTCTAAAAGGAGCATTCAGAACTGTTTGCTGCAAATCAGTTGCAAACCCAGTCACCCTATGCCAAGAATACCTTCTCTTACAAACACCAGTGGCAGCTGCCCTTGTAGATGCAACAGAAACATCACTGCTGAGCATAGCAAATGTTTACAAACCTCAACTCCAGAATTTAGATTTTACATAATTCATTCTTGGCATCTCCTTCTGGAGCGCCTGAGCTGCAGCTTTGGCAGCCTTCCACAGGTTATTTGATACTTAATCATGTGGGCCTGGAAGTTTGCAATATGAAGACCTAGTGAGGCAGAGGCATATGTGTACCTGCCCATCACATCAAGACTCCTGGATTCCTCAGGGGGCAAAGTATTCATGTGCTTCAGTGCTCTGGATCTATCAAGGACAGCCATTATAACCACAGTGGAGTCCGTTTCAGGCTGGTTAGCATAATATGGCTTGGTAGCAGGAGCAGGGTACTGTTTGTCAGCCTTTATGGATACAGCTGGTATAGAATTTGGCCAGTACCATGCAATAAATGTGGCATCCTCCAATGCAGGGTAAACTGAAGGAACAATGATGGAATGAGTATAGGGTACTTTCAAGAAATCTGTCAAGTTCTTTTTAGTGGCACCCTCTTCTTTCACAGCAAAGCCATGGCATTCTGCATTTGCTGCATCATGGTTTGAAGGTAGGGTTTTCAGTAGGAGATCTGGGTGTATACACCTCAGAATGCCCAGTGCAAGAGGACACTGTAGAGGCTGGAACGTGGTGAATAATGTTCCTCTCATAACACTCCTCCTCTTCATAATCCTCTACCATTATGAGGTCTGGATTATATTCTTCCTCATCATCGACAGGAATGGATGACCTTGCTGGCAACACAGTAGCCCACTGCTCAGGAGGTATCTGCTGTGAGCTAGCCAAAGAGGCAGACAGGGCCTGCAATGCAGGAACCCCAGTCAACAGCAGTGCAGGCCCATAGACAAGCCAGAAGTATGCACTGTATTATATCTGAAAACAAAGCTAGTACCGCCTGCACATCGACAACACCCTGGCCAGGAGCCGTGACCGCTGGAGCCGATAACAGGCCTAGAGGACTCAATGACGGCAACCTACAGTCCATAGTAGGTACAGTAGTGCCTGAGCCAAGCCCCTACACCTTGGTGCCTGGTTCACAGTCAGGGAGGCTGTCGTCACTACCACCGGGGTGGACAATAACACTGAACTTAGAGTAGCTGCAGGCCGCAACAGCAACCTAGACCTCCCTGGGGAACCAGATATATTCTTATGTTTACACGTGTCCGATGACAGTCAGTCTTTTCACAGTCTTTGGATTCTGATGATCACAATCTGGTCAATGGTGCTGGTGATGCTACTTTCTGACCTGGGCTTTTTCTTTGGCCACTAGAGTTTTTCTAATAAAAACTTTACCAGTGCCTTTCTCCTGCATTACCTGATCACTTGATTTAAGACCTGGCAAATCTCACAAGTCCTGACATTGTGAAAGAAGCCTAAACAGCAGACACACATTTCATGCGCATCGTCCTTATAAATCTTTTCTCCATACTCGTAGTACCGGAACAACGTCATTGGTTTTGGTGGCATGCAGCTGTGACAGTATCACTAAAAAATCAGTAATTACTTGAGAATAAAATAATAAGCGACAATGGCTAGTTGGTCTGCATTTCCTCAGTAGGTCCAATGAGGTATAGTCGATGTGGAAAAGAACTGAGAAGAGATGGTGCCACCCATGTTTCTGTAAATGCTGATATGCGATGTCATTGTGGGTGGCTCTCAGCTAGCAAAAGTTTCCATGTGGTTTTAGCACTGACATTGGTATAGTTCCAAAGGTATGGCCTAAGGGAAGAGATATCCTCAAAGAAGATCCACAGTTCTCATAGTTTTTCCAAGACCCATGATGGAACCAGTGAAAAAAAGATAAATATATAAAACTCAGCAGCACTAGCACAGATTATCAAATAAAAATAAAACTTTATAAAATTATGAAGCAATAAACAAAACTAAGAAAACTCAGCCACATGGACTGGAGCAGGACTCCAGGATGACTGCACTCTTCAGGGGAGAACTACATTTATAGTTAGAATGTCAGGGCAGCATGATACACTGCAGAGTTTGAATTTTAACATTCTGAAGTTTTATCTCGGGGTGACACCTCAGGGTTGAGATGTTGCTATCTGTATGACATCATAAATACAGTCTCACTGGTAGAGAGTTTACAGAAGGAAGAAAGAAAGGCAGTTTTAAGCTTAAACAATATAAAATACTGATAAAACATTAAAAATAATGTAATATATATCAAATATATAATTGTTTGCAGAGGAATACATTTATCTCCACACGGGTGGTGAGACCTTTTCTAACTGGTGGCTTCAGCACTCAGAGTTATAGGTCACCACTCACTGGTGGAAATAAAGGTTTAATTCCGCTTCAAACCATTATGTATTCCTACTTACATTCCCTTTAAAACAATAGAAGGCATTCAGATAGTTAAGAGATAAACATTTTGTGTTTGAGAGGCACTAGAATTGAAAAAGCTGCTGGCAAGAATATCAATATAACACATTGCTAGTGTTAGTTATGTAAGTGACCTCACCTTGGGTCATGGCACTTTTCACTGAAAATCACACACCATCATATGTGACAAATACAGAATACATTTATAGTGTTTATGTGGTCTTGGTATTAATGCCCAGTGCAAACCTTTATAATTGGCTTTTAGCTGTTAATAAGTTGTTCTGTCCACTATGTACTTACCTTCTTCTTCGATTGGTCTCCTGAGAAAGTTGACGAGCCCTACGTCGGCTTGCTTTCTGATCAGCTAATAAAATTAGTCTTTCATCTTCTAAATCCTTTTCCAAATGAGTTTTAAAATTTCTGGTAGTACACACAAGTTAAGGAAATGGCAGACCATATCAGATTTAGCACATTTCAGACTGGAATGCAGGTTATTTCTTACCTGTTTTGAAAAAAAGAGGAAGTTCTGCTTCCCCACTTCACACTGGCTCTTGGACTGTATTATCAAACTGTGTTTCATTTCTTACTTTCACCTTCTCGCATCATTAATTCCTGCAGCCTAGGTCCTGGACTACCTTCCATCACTACATCTGATCCTAGGGGCTCTCGATGTCCCCCTGCCTAACTCAGTCATCTGAACTCTGATCCCTGCTTTCACTTTTCCATCTGTGGCCTACTTCCAAACAGTGGAGCCCTTGGGGAGAGCAGAACCAATTAAACATTTTGCTCTGGCATCCGACAACAATCAATCAATCAATCAATCAAAATCTTTATTTATTCAGGTGAACATCATTGAGCGTAGCTCATTTACAAGATGGACCTGAGTGGTCATACAAATAAGGGTCCAAGTTTTTTTTTACAAAGACATGAGAATAGCATAACATTAGTACAATCAAATACATGAGATATATACAAAATTTACAGATATACAAGGCACAGTAAAATAGCTTAACCTGTACAAATGAAGAGGATAATAGATATAGTAGGGATAATAATCAAATAATAGGGCTTTTGTAGGCTTTTATATAAAATGTGATAACTGACTGGGTAGAAGAAGGGAAACTAAACACAGTGGATTACAGAAGGGAGGGGTGTAGGTTGGATGGGAGACTAGGCCTTATGGAAGCAGTTGCACAACTCTGGAAATAGGGCGGTGTATAATCTTTTGAAGGATGATAAGGGTAAGAGGGTATTCAGATTCATAGATTTTTGGAGTGAGTTCCAGACAAATGCTAGGACAAATGGAGGGGCTGTCTACCCAGGATGGGTAGCCTGACTGACTCAGATAGATGTGGGTAGGAGTGGAACAGGACATCATCCTCCTGACCAATGAACTTGTATATATGTCCATAAGGCCCACCCCTTCCCTCAGGGAAGCATGCCCTGTGATGCTCCATCCTGTTTATTGCGGAGCAGCTGAACTAAGCCCATGCATCTGCCATCACCTCCAACAGCACAGCACTGACCTGAAACTAGGCATCATGATATCAGCCACTCGAGGATATGTCAGTGGTAGGCTTCTTCCTTTTGGAGTATAAATTTCGTGCTCTCACAGCTCCACTCTTGCTAGTTCACAAAGGGGCAGCCATGCACTGTCAGGAGCCTCTCCCACATCGAGTGATAGAGAGAGAGTGCATCCAAGTCAAATGCCAAGAGCTGTTTCTGCTGATAGATATACTGTATGATGGCTTTCTTTCAGGGCCTTAACCGGGGTTACTGGCAGAAGACATT
Organism: Neoceratodus forsteri; assembly: GCA_016271365.2. Lineage (NCBI taxonomy): Eukaryota > Metazoa > Chordata > Ceratodontiformes > Ceratodontidae > Neoceratodus > Neoceratodus forsteri. The sequence goes on from CM057459.1 coordinate 339,258,738, forward strand.
ATGCATACCTACCATAATTTCTGTTCCTGTTAACTCCAACACTGTCAACGGGAAATAATTGCATACAGTATGGGTAAAATGCACCCCTATCAAGGTACTGACTGGTACATTCTCAAGCAACCCTTTTGAACACTGGGTGCATGAGCATTCCATGTCTGAGGTCAACACAAGGCTGTCCTCTGACCTCTAGGGAGTGCAGCACTGGCTTCTAGCGGACAAATTTCTTCTAAACACAGCTAAGTCACAGGTTATGCTGTTTGGCTCAGCACCCAAAATTAAAGCTGTTCAATCCCCCTAACTAGGGGTACCAGATTTTGGGATGCCAAAAAGAGGACACTTAGTCCTTCCCCTAATGAGCCCTTGTGCCAGACCCCTGAGTAAATAGGTTTAAAGTCACCACCACCTTCACAGATCATTTACAAGGAGGTCCTGGGTAGAAGAGAGTAAAAAAAAATATAAAAATAATAATAATAATACAACAGGACACAGAAGGTACATGAAGAATATTTGGCAGCTGGAAAAGAGGACATGTCCTCGTAAAAGAGAACATCTGGTAACCCTACCCCTAACCATTCTGTGTAGTGACAGAATCCCTCCTGCATTGGTGCCCACTTTTAATTACTTAGGGGTGATGCTTGACACATCCTTTGATTTTTCGCTACATATATTGGGAAACTGTAAATCAGACAACACCAAACTTGGGCTATTGTATAAGATCAAGCATAATTTTACCCCTACTGCCCATTTAGCCATAGCTCAGGGGGTCCTACTTTCTAAATTCACTTACAGGGTGTCTGTAATCCATATATCAGCCAAATCTACTGTGAAAGATGAGATGCTACATACAGTAACATCTGTCAATCGCCATGTCTCAGAACTGCCATACCCATCAATTCACTTTAAACTGGGATGGCTTCATCCTGCTGTCCTGCATGATTTAACCCTAGGAGGGGTAATCTTTAACATTTTGCACAACAGTCACACCCCTCACTCACAAGTCTTCTTCTCCAGTCCCTCAGTGGTGCCTATCCATGAAGAACCACTAATCTAGACTTGCTGACCATACCCAGAACTAGGACACATCTGGGGACATTCCATTCTCTGTTGACTCCAGGATATGGGACTCCATACCCGGCTGGTCTACGTTGTGTCAGACCATTAGTCTCCCTTCACAAAGGGATACTATAGCCATCTCCCCAGGTTTCCTGCATAATTCAGGGCCTAGCTTACTAATTTGGTTGGTTGTGTTTTAGTCAAGCATTGCTACAAGTTCCTAAAGTTTTGTTTGCTCTCTTCACTACTGTTCTATGTGATAATAGCGCCAACAAAAACAGCAAATGCACATCACCGAAAATCAAAACGGCAATTAGCACTACAGTGCACTGTAGAAACAGTGATGCGTGGCCACTTTCTACAAGGGGAGCGGGACATATGCTTACTTTTTATGCAGGAAGGCCATGCCTCCTCCTCCCCACGCCCACCACACCAATATAACCATCATCGGAGGGGGATGACATTGGAGAACAAGGGAAAATGTGGGAGGGGACCACTCCATGGGGAGAACACAAGTCAGCAGGGGAGAACACTGGGGGGCAACCTGTGGGTAGGGGAACAAAGTCAGGAGAGCAGGGGAACAAAAGTTGAACCTCAGAAAAAAAAAATAATAAGACTACCAAAAAAAAAAACAGTATCCCCCACGGCTAGCCCCAAACCTGGGTCCACCGGACCCAGAGACATTGACACTACCCACTACACCACACAGCCAGCTCGGAACTGGCCCGACAAACAAAGCCCTACATACTTTAAAAGAAGTACTCCCTATGGAAACGAAAGCGCTGAACTTGCAATGTGCTATTAAGAGCACATACCTCATTTTACATTCGTTATTTTCATGTCGTCCATATTTACACGCCAAAATTTACTCACTGTAGTCACGGGATACCTTTCACTACAATGGTCTTCTTTGTAGTGTCTTGATAGTTAAGCCACTTTTGGCAGGCTTCTGGCTCAAGTGTTTTGTCAACATTCCCAATATCATGACATCTTTTGTATATTCTGTTTATTCTATATAAAAGCCTTTGTTTTGTATATGCCTCTTATTGATCCTGACCCTTGTAACGCTAGGTCATAACCTGAAAATTGGCATTTAACTGTATAGTGCACCAACCTGGTTAACAACTAAATAAATAAAATTCCAGCCACTGCAGTGATTCAGTTCACATTTCTGATATGCAATTCTTAATCTGAATTATAAAAAGGGTCTGTGAAATAGAGCCTTTTGATTGGCTTCAGGTTTTCCTCCACCCTTACATTAATCTTTTATTAATATGCTAGTAGAGCCTCATCACATGTGCAGAGGTTTAGAGAAGTCCTACCTTCACAGAATTTTCTATTCTAGGAACTTTTAGCTGACATTAGTACCTCGGCTAGCACCGCAACCACCCCAACCCAAAGATGCATACAATTATGCCCCATCACACACACACACACACACACACACACACACACACACACTACAGTGGATTCCACTTACGTGCACATCGGATAAGCGGACATTCCTGATAAAAGCACACTCTTCCAGTTTCCCAATATTTTTACTGTTCACATAGTACAGAAAATCTGTTAAGTGCACACTGGATAAGTGCGCATTTTGGCTAAATGCACAGTTTCACAGTTCACCAACACATCTCTCCCTAGGTAGTTAGCACCTCTAAAGTGCACAAGGGATTCTAAGCAGTTGTAAAGCAGCATTTAGCACCTTATATCACTCAGCTGGCACTGAAAAGTAGCAAACAGACTAAGATCATTTCCTTTTTTGGGTCCACAAGCAAGACAGATAATGTGGACAGATGACCAGCTTTGATATTTTTTATAGCAGTGTGCTTTACTAATGTAACCCCTAGGCTGTACTATCCCAAGGGATGCTATCCCTGCCTGTGTGACTACGAGCAGGTTGAGGGGCCTGAGCTCGGTGAACTGGTGCCTCCATCTGAAGGGTTGGCTTAAGGGTAGCGTAGCTGCTCTGGGTACGTCCCTCCAGGACACTGATACCCCCCTCTAACCCCTCTAGTGGTCTATACTGGTCAGCAGATAAACAATCACAGTTAATCTCAGAATACAATATTGAACCCACTCTTGCCACACTTACCACCAGGGCTGGATCAGCTGCACTGGCCCTGGAGACCCCCTGTAAAACAAGACCTGCAATAGAATAGTGCAATGGCCATACAGTATCCCCTCCACAAAGGTACACAATAGCCAGGTTAAATGCAAAAAGAACAGGATCTGATTTATTCAGGGGACATGAACAAGGGTGGGGCAGCAATCTAGTATTTGATTTCAGATCTGATTTAGTCAGGTTAAACATGCATGCACTAAGAGTCCCTCTAGAACAGTCACATACACTCTGGGTACCCAGTTGTTAAGCAGGCTAGCTTGAAGTGTTGCCCAGGGTAGATCGGCATTGTAGCTGTTGTTGGGGTCCTTAGGAAATAGAAACAATGTGCACTTTAACCCTATTGTATTCCGGAGCCGGATGGCTCAGTTCATAATGATCAACCAAACCAATTAAATTAGATGACACACATTGATTAGAGCTCTGTTGCAGGGAGCTACCCTGATGTTTACTCAAGCTATCCAGACCAGGAGGCAGGGTTGATGAGATGAAGACCTCAGGATGGTATGCTGGTTTGCCTGGGGAAGCAGGGCCCAAACAACACACTGTGGTGGTCGATCCTGTTTGATGGTGTTAAGCAGGGAGCTGAATCCCTGAGCAGGTTTTTCGTCAGATGAATCTCTGCGGCATGAGCGGCAATCTAGGCCGTGATGGTGAGGCCCAGACCAGGTGAACCGTTTGGATTTCAGTCCGGTTGGATGCTGGATGCAGCTTCCAGCTAGCGTGACACACTCAAGGTGTGGGAACCAAATCGTGACCCACACTACACATTCAACACAATTATATTAAGAATAGCTAGGTACCACAGTTCGGATGACAGTCTGGTTGCAATTAGCAGTGTCTCTCAAGCAAACTGTATGCTCTGTGGTTCTCTCAAAGTCTCGATGGGCCAATCGCTCCAGAAGGAAGTCTTCAGTCCACAGCAGGCGAAATTAACTCTTTCAGAATTCAGGATTCCAGTCACAATAACAGCAATTTCGGAGAAAGTCTGATATTAGATTGCAAATGTGTTCACACGAGAAGATGGGAGCAGGCAGGCCAGACACAGCCTTCCCGACGAATCTCCAGCGCTACCATGCAAGAGCAGCTTACTCGAGCTGTTCACTCCCTCGACTCCTACTCCACACTGACACACTGCTGCAGGCAGCTCTGGGATTTCCCCAGTGATACAAAAGGTTCGGTTGGTTTATCCATCTGTCTGTCACAGCAAGGGCTCCCCCCTCCAGGTCCATTTAGGCGCCAAACAGTAAAAAGTACAATTCCTACAGAAATTCACTCCCACAAGATCTCTGGGGACAGTCTCCATTTTAAGGTCCCCAAAGGTACCGACTGGTCCAAACTGGCAGTCCAGAATCAAATATGGCTCTTAGCAAAACAGTTCATGCTACAAAGGAAGGCGGTTAAACAAACTACTATATTATTATCATTAAAGCAGTTAATCAGCAAACAATCACAGATCCTATTTAGAGCTTCTTCTGCACAATTAACGATGGCAGAATGACGCAGCTGTAATGCAGCCCAGGCGGGACTCAAGCCTAAAACCACTCGGCCCCCACCCAGATTAATTATAAACTATGAGACAGATACCTCTTAAAGAGACAGGCACGGAGGCTAACAGGGCACTCACATGCAAGCACATTTAAACTGTTTAAACACAGAACACCAGCCTGGCAGTGGGCATTAGGCAAGCCCAGGAAGACATTTTAGGAACCCCCATTTGTAGGGGGTTACATTAAGTTATTTGTCAATGCAGCATATTAGCACATTTGAACATTTTTAACATTTTTACTATATTGCTATGATAAATAAATGTGGAATGCCATTACAGTGTCAGGTCTCAGTTATTTTCATTATGTTGCATTGTAAACATAGGAGTTCAGATAAATGTACATTCTGCTTAAATGCATATTTTCTTGCTGCAAAACAGGTGTGCATTTAAGCAGATTCCACTGTATTACGAAAAAAAGAACATATTATTCATTTTTATTGTGTGAAACCTTGGCTCCTGATTTGAGTCTACATCTCAAGCTATAACAGCTTTGGATGTGTGGAATATCAGAAACCACTGTGATCAAGCACACCAAGGAAGTACAATATTACTGACAAAGTCACAACTCAACATGATCGATTGTTACTGCGACAAGCAAAGTATATTCCTTTTGTTTTTTAGTATAGTACATCCCTGTCAGAATGCATGATTCAGTCAGAAACAGAGAAATATTGCAGCTGCGTGAAGGAACTCCTGGTGAGCACAGCTGAAACTGACCATTTCTTAATTGGCTACCCCTTCTTGCTCAGATCTACTGTAGCTATGACTTTGTCAGCATTAACATAGTTTGTCAGTTTTAGTGTAGCTAGAGACAATGCTCTCTTTAAAGTAAAATTTAACACTCCTTTCATCTAGCCTTGTGAGTCTTGTTGCATGGAAATAGTACTCATGAGAACACGCATTCAACAACACTGGCTTCAGTATGTCTGTCCTTCAGCAACAGACATTATAACAGTAAGATGTTTTATTAAAAAAAGATGACTCTTTGTATGTCTTCTGGGCTTTAAAAGGAATTTCAGTTTTGTCAGCCTCCGATTAAAACAATATCATCCCATGGCAACTTCTCATAAATGCTAGTTCTTGGCAACATCAATCAGCTGCCGACATTCCTTATCAGCACAAATGGACTCTTTAGGCACATAAATTTGAGGAGGTTAAAATAAAATGATTATACCAAAGGGTACAATTTTTCATTTTTTATGATAGCAATAAGATACTCCCAGAGGTTATGCTAATGTTCAAATTAATCAATCCTGGGGGCATGACAAGTGGCAATTAGCTGCACCTTGTGCCACATTACACCCCAAGGGGGGTGATTAACTAGAAGACTAACATAACCTCTGGTCATACCATATTGCTTAAATGAAACAACTATGACCTCGGGTGACCTGTCTTGTAATATAATTTTTTCAATCCTTACTACATTGTCACACAAAATTAAAAAATAAAGAGGTGGTCTTACCAAGACAGCTGTACTCAGTAAAACAGTATGCCATCATCCTAATCCATTTGAATGCCTTTCATTTCTTCATTACCTCCTGATGTTCTTGTGTCTCTTAAGATAACCTGATGATTCACCAAGAAGACTGCATGGCAACTGAAGAAACAAATCAACTGTTAATAATGTTTACATTCAGATATATCGAGCAATATTCTCCAGACAGCAAACAGCTCCATGGAGCGGCCCCACTGATAACACTGGAGCTAACAGAAAAGGAAATTAAGGAAAATAGGAAGAAATTTCTTCTTTCTGTATCACTCAGTGTTGTCAATGAAGAATCATTAACAATTGGTTCTAATAAGCAATACCCATCTTAAATAGGGAGGTGATAATATTGTCATACATACAGCTCTCATGGACAAAATAGATTTGCCTTAACAAGAGCCCATCCACAGTGCACCAAATGCCTCATCAGCTGAACTCTGACCAAACAGACCACACTGCTTCCTGCAAATGTTACATACGCCACGACAGTGTTTTGTTTTGTTTGTTTTTCACTTGAAACGGACTACTGTTCCTTCCCCATCTAGGACTAAAGAAGGCCCTAAACAGTGTACTTAGATAAAGGTTTTGAGTTTCTTTTCCAGCTACCATGCATAACTGTCCACTTAGGATCCAATTCATTAACCCAAGGCAACGCTGGCCCTTTCTGATGTTTCTGGTTCCTAAGAAAAGCAATATCATTTGTTTCCATGCATGCTACAGATCTCGAGATAGAGCTAGCCTGTTCTGCATATATTGCACTTGTACAATTCTTGCACCAAAAACAAACTCATTACCACAGATTAAGTCTTCTAGTAGAAACCAGGAACTGGTAATGACCTGGTATGGCAGACAATCCTGAGAAAAATAATATCGACATCAATTTTCTATGGAAAACGGGAGCCCCATACCAATCCCCAGATCGACACCAGTACAGTCACTGGCTGCTGATTAATCTTCCAAAATACTCCTGGAAGAACCCCGTCTTCTCCGAGGAGCATGAAAAACTGAAAACTGTGTAACCATAGCTTCTGTACACTGAATCCCGGTGCCACTATTCAACTTGAGCATGGAACCAGGCTTGTACAATGTTGTGTAACTTAAGAATCTCTTAATGAAATAAACAATATGTGATCCATGGTGCAGATGCCTCTCTTCTGAATTTTCACCTCTTGAGTGAGGTGGCTATCTACTAAAACCCTTGGTTCCAGATTACATTAGTCCTCTAGTCCCTGAAAGGGGCTTTACATTTATCCTTGGACCCAAGGAAGCTGGAGAATGGCTATGTCGTTTTTAATCATCAATGCTGACACAGGTCACGCTACTACCATACTTCAAAGGTGAAATAACTCTGTAAAAAGTGGTATTCCTTTATAGCTAGAAGAACACTTTCATTTCCATGTACTACTGTCCTGGTGCTTCATCTAGTGACCTAGCCAACTTGACCAATGATTACTGTTCCCAACAAGGGACAATATCATAACTAATAAAGATCTCCTCTATACTAGTGCTTCACATGCATACCTCTGCTGCAGCCTCCGATTATTCAGGATTATGAGACACCTATGGTCAAATGGGCTTGCACTTCCCGGATGTTTCTTCTAGAGGGTTTACTAGTGATTGATACAATTCTATGAGCCCTAAGATGTCACCCCAGAGAAAGCACTTGAATGTTCCAAATTCAAATTCTGCACTGTGGTCCCCCAGTACTCTAATGTCAGATTTATAGCTGAAAGCCATAAGAGCAGTGACCACCTATTTAGCCTATATCAAGTATTCTTACATCCAACAAATAATAAAAGAATTCAAAACCACCTACTGAAATTGTAAAAAACTGTAAAGCTGATAACAACCAAATGCTCACGCAACAAACTAATATTTATTAATTCTGATTAACTTGTTTTTTTCTGAGGCTCCAGAGAAGGGAGGTAGGTAAGGGTTTGTATGAATCAGTAGTAAACTCTCTAGAAGAAACATCTTCACTACAGTGAGTAATTTTTTTCTTCTAGGGAGCAATGAGAGTTTATTAATGATGTCATACAATCCTGCAGATTGCAAGCAACACCTTGGAAGGCAGGGAACTATTCAGGAAAAAGATTCTGAAGTAAAGAGGTCCCAACCCTGGTATCCCTTCTTGACTCACTGAATGTCCATGCAATAATGGGAGTACTGTCAATGTGTACTGTGGACCAGGTAGCTGTTTTACAGATTTCTTGGCGTGGTACACTTCTCAATACTGCTACAGTGGCAGATATAGCGCTTAGTGAAATGTGCCCATAGACCTTAGGTGGCTCCTTCCTAGCCTTCTCTCAACAAAACTGTATGACTGAGGCTGTTCAATGTGAGACAGTCTTTTTCATTTTTGGCTGATGGCTTGCCTTTACCTACCTCATCATAAGTGACAAATAACAGTTCTGAGTGTTTTAGTTCTATCCAAATAGAAACAGACAGCCCTCTTTACACCAAGCCTTTGCAATTTTTCCTCACATATATTTCTGTGTGGGCTGGGGAAATACACAGATATAGTCACAGACTGATTCAGGTGACATTCTAAAGCTACTTTAGGAAGAAATTTTACATGAGTTCTTAAAACCACCTTATCCCTCTTAACCATGACATTTGTTTCTATACAGGGTGATTGAATCTCATGTTCTCCTGGCATATGTTATGGCCACCAGGAATACAGTCTTCCAGGTCACATATCTATGCTCTGCTGAAGAGACAGAAACATAGAACATGACCGCAGAGAGATCGAAGGTCTATCAAGTCTACTCTTACTATACTACCTCACCTACTTGTGTGTTGTTTCTCCCTTCTCCTGTTCCTCACCCATCAATCCGTTATTGACCCCGGACTATGAATCCCTTTGACCTGTCCCAGCCATGTTTAAACCCATTTAGGGTAGCTACCCCCCACCACTTCCGCTGGCAGTCTGTTCCATGGTTCCACCACCTCTCCGTGAAATAAAACTTCCTCACATCTCTCTTGAACTTGCTTGCCAATCTCCAATCATGGCCCCAGTGACTATCTTGCTATTTCTTACAAACAGGTCTCATTATTTACACTGTTTACACTCCTAAGAACGGATATGTTTCTATCATGTCCCCTTTCTCGTGCCTGCCCTCCAGCGGATACATGTTTGCATATTTAGGGAAACAGTCAGTCCTCATAGGATCTGCCTTTCTGACCCTGGATCATCCTGGTGACCCTTCTCTGCATCGACTCCAGTCTGTCTGTGTCCTTCATAAGGTGAGGACTCCAGAACTGAGCACAGTAGTCATGGAAAGGCCTCACCAGGGATATCTACTGGGTCAGAACCACTTCGCTGTTCCTACTATCAAAACCCCTGCCTATATACCCCAGCATCCTTGATGCTTTTCTATACATTTTGTTAAAGTTTCTCATTTGCTTGACAGAGTCACTGATCATGACCCCCTGATCCCACTTCTCTGTTGTAGTGGCCAACCTAACGTTCCCATCGAATATTCTGCACATGGACTCCCTAAGTGCATTACCTCGCACTTCTTGATGTAGAATCTCTACTGTCCAAGAGACTGTAGTGCAGCAGGAGGTCACTATTGCATGAAGTTTGTGTGGCGGAGGCTGGCCTAGGTGCAAACTTCAGAAAAAGCAAAGAAAATGGTCATTCATGCAGTTTTATCATGCTTACTCCAGACTTAAATGCAGTCAACAGAAATTTTATTACACCGATGTCCCAATATTCGATCTGTCCGGCTTCTTCAGAGAACCGATGTCTGTTGTCTTCCCACGTGCACTTTAACTATGACTACTATTAGCTACTCTAGACCGATGTAACACTGATGTACTGTGTTTTACTGTATCTATTGTCTGACCTATGTAACCCCAGGTCGCATCTGAAACAGAGGTCCCCGCTCAGAATGCTTATCTGGTAAATCTCTTTAAATAATTAAAACTCCTATAACAAATATGATAAGTATAAAATGACTTTCTGATGCATGTTACAGTAACAAAAGCTTATTATGCTCTTTAAGCCAAATCACCATGTTTGTGATCTACCCTGCCACACAGGTTAGTGTCATCCTCAAAGAGACACAGGTTGTCCCTGTCGTTCCCCTATGTCATTTCAGAACATACTGAATAGGACAGGTCCCTTGACCAAACCGGCAGCACCCACTTGTCCTAACTTGGCTCCATTCAGTATTACTCACTGTTGCCTCTTCCCAAGCCAACTTCCTACCCACGTTACTAAACCCTGCTCCAATTTCAAGTCCTCCAAATACTTTAGCACCCACCTGAGTGGTCCTAATTAAAGATTTTACTGAAGTCAATGTATAGCAAATGTACCATCTGTCTTCTGTCTTTCCCTTTGTGACCCAGTTGAAAAAAAAAGTATCAGATTGGTCTGACCTCACCTTCCTGACACAAACCCATGCTGCTTGTTGACCTGCAGTTCCTTGCTCACTGAGTAGGACACCAAGCTTTCTCTGATTATGTTATCAATCAGTGGAGGTAAGAATGACAAGCCTGTAGTTGTCCAGATCCTCCCTGTCCCTCTCAAGAGTGGTACTATGCTGGCAAATCTCCAGTCTGCTGGCATCCCTTGAGACTTTAGTGAGTCATAAAATAGTCAGGTTAAGGGCACTATGAAGCACTGGTGCAAGCCGTCTGGGCCTGGCACCTTGTCTACTCTGAGGGCTTACAGCTCCTTTCTTGCCCTTAGCTCAAATGGTGGTTCTATTAAACATGCCAATGCCAGATTCAAATCCCATGGAAGGACAGGTTCCCACTGAGGAACATATAGCCTTAAACCATTTGAAAATGTTCTGAACACTAGTTGTGAGGCAAAATACTTTCTTCCCAGCAGACATATATGCTGAAATTGCTGCCAGATGTACCTTTTAGGATGAGGACTTCACTCCAAGATGGCAGGTGTGCCAAATAACCTTAAACCACTGGCAAAATCAATAGCCATGACTATGGCCCTAATGCTTTGCACCAAATACTAAACCTTTTCCATTCTGATGAATATATTTTGCTGGTTGCTAGCGTTTGGCAACTTTTCAAACTTTCAACACTTGGCTGGATAGTTTTCAACTAAACAAATTCTATGTCTTCAAGAACCATGCTCTCAAATGAATTGTCTTGAGATCTAGATGAGTCACTCTGCCCTGGGACAGATTTAGGAGATCCTGCCTCAGAGGAACAGTTATGGGAATTTTCATTGACACCGTCAGCAAGCGAGAGCCCCATACCTGTCTGGTCTAGTCTAGTACTACTGGTATCATTGTTGCTGGTTCCCACCTCAGTTTCAACATAACCCTTTGGATCAGTGAGAATGGAGGGAATGCATACAGGAATTCTGCTTTCCAGGAAAGTGAGAGAGTATCCCAAAGGATGATCCCCTGGCAGGAGGCCTGCAGAAGAAATGTGGGAGTTTCTATTCTCCCAGAAGGCAAACAGATCCACTTCTGGAACTCCCCATCTGTGAAAAACTGGTGATTCAGAGACCATTCATGATTTCCATGACTCATCCTGCCAGGACATTGTTTTTGCCTCCTAGGTGTACTGCAGATATTGTCTCATTCAGGGAATATGCCAGGTTCCATATTTTCATTGCCTCTGAACTAAGTTTTAAAGACTGTGACAAAAAACACCCCTTGGGCCGTCCCAGCTCACAGGGCAGTTTTGTCGGGCTCGGGGGGAGGACTTCTACTGCTCTGCAACCACCTGATTTTTTTTTTTTATCAGGAATCAGGAAGCCACTCTTTGCCCCTGCTCAGGGTCAGGAAGGTCAACACAATAACTACTAGGGGCGCTGCTGAGGAGCCATCAGTTTCAGACGTGTCTCTACTGAGCTCCGTGCTTTGCCGCTTCTGATTTAATCTTTTTTCTTATTTTATTTGTTTTAATGGAGCTCATTTGCCTTACTTGTTTTGTTGGGTCCATTAACTTCCCAGTCCCAAGATGGGTCCCAAAAGCAGCAGCAGCAGCAACAAGTGCTGATGCTTTCTTCTCGGCTGCAACATCTATGGGGCCAGGACAATGAGGCAGCACTTCCGAAGATCCACAAATGGCACAGCTGTTTGCCATGCTCAAAAAATCCAGGCCACTGGCGATGGAAATAAACTGGAGGCTGGCAATGGTGGAGCAGAAATTCCCAGATCTGGATGGCTGCATCTCTGAAAACCAAATGGCAATCCCCAGACTGCAGCAGAACTTGGATCAGCAGGCCACAATAGACGCCACTCTCATTAAGGATGAGGGCTTCCTACAATCAAAAGTGGAGTCCCTTGAAAATACTTACAGGCAAAACAGTCAAGAGTGGTTGGGTTTCCCCCTCGACTGGACACTCGGGATGACCTGCTCGCTGCTCTAGACCATCTTATCATTACAGACCTGGCCCTCCTTTTTCGAGACTCCGGTGTGATCATCGTTAAGGCATTCATTATCCCTATCCATGGCAGACTGAGAGAAGGGGCAGCTCAAAGACCATTAACAGCAACTGTGACTTTGTCGTCACCAGTTGCATGGATCTCTCTCTTCCAGCCACCTCAATTCATGGCGACATAGTATGGGAAAGTAGCAAACTGTTTTTTTTCTGATCTTGCAGCCCAGACACAGGACAGAAAGCGCCAGCTTCAAGTGGTTAAAAAATCTTTACTAGCGAGAGGGGCTAAGGCGCAGCTCCTGTTCCCTGCACATCTCCAAATTCAGCATAAGGATAAAAAGAGCATATTTATGGATCCAGAACTAGCTTAGCATTTTGCTGAGCATATCCTCTCTCATCGTCTGACACTTCAGTCCAGAGGTGGTCTGCTGATGAAGATGGCTGATATACGACTCTCCTTTGTTATCTGTTACTTGTTTTATAAGGCCCTGTGGTCTCTGCTTTTATTGCTATGATCGCAGCTGATGGTTGCTCATTACTATTGATATTTGTTACACTGACCTTTTTTTCCAGCCTGTTCTGTTGGACATATAATTGCGTGCAAAATATCCTGTGCAATGAGATCCTGTCCCCTGCATGGTATCATGTTTGCATACCTTGGTTTGTATAGGGGTTGTTTTCTTTTAGCTTAACTGAGTCCAGGCAATCTTTACACCATTTGTACCACTGGCAAGGAGTATCAGTTCCCCCCTCCCCCCAGCATATTCTTGTGAGAAGCAGGGTGTTCTGGCACACAGACTATCTTTTTTTTTTTGCTAACTCCTGAAGTGAGAGTGCGATATTCTACAGAAACACTGGCCTGGATTGTTAAAACCTGTGTAATGCCCTGGGGCTGAATTCAAAAGCCAAGTGTATTCCTCTGTTTGTACTTCCTGCTATATTCTGTATGACTTTTGTCTAGGTCTTCTTATGACCTTGTTTTTGTGTATCTGCTTGTCAATTACATAAATCTAGAAATAAAGTTAAAAACAAAAAACACAATAACTACTGGTAGGCGCACTTCGAGACAGATGACAAGCGGGGTCCAGCAGAAATAATAAAATGACCTTGTCAATGGCGAGGCCTTCACTGCTTCTATAAAAAATGAATTCTTTACTGGAGGGTACTACAGGTATTTACAAACAGGATATATTTATAGTAAGACAAAAGGATTACAAGTTTACTAAGAAACAGAAAATAAAGCAAGTTAAAGAGACAGTAGATGGTTAGAAAAATCTGAGCTTCCTCACCTAAAATCTCTTTACCTGCCATTAGCTACAGAAGACACTTCTCCTACCTGTGCTTCCTTACAAGCTAGCTCCAGCAGAACCCTTCTTTAGATGTTGAGTGTCAGAGTGAGAGAGGGAGTAAGCTGGCCCCAGCTCCCCAATTTATGTGGTCACAGCTGTGGGGGAGTGCCCTCTTCCTTGAGTGACAGTCCCCCGCCAGTATCCCCACCTATGTGAGAAAGAGAGAGTGTGTGTGTGTGTGTGTGTGTGTGTGTGTGTGTGTGTGTGTGTGTGTGTCTCTCTCTCTCTCTCTCTCTCTCACTTTCTCACTATCTCTTGCAGTTTTATGACATGCACCTGGGTCCACTGTCTGACATAAGAACATATCAAAAGATTCTCCACTGGGATTATGGCTCCTCCCTACATATCCAGTCAGTAATTACTGCTAACATTCCCATGAGAATATCAGCATCTCCACAGTGAGTGACCCTCCCATAAGCTGCCTGTACATGTGACCTAGCAGCCATTTTGTGCAGCCCAAACAGAACCTGTAACAGAAGAATATTTAAACTATAGAAAAGAAATAAATGAATCTGGCCACCTTTCCTGTCACATCTCACCCTTCCCAGACAATGAAGGCATGTCTCTTTTCGACAACCCCAGAGACACTGCTGTTCATGTAGGGACTGGGAATGCCTAAAGAAACATGATACACACTTAGCCCTGCCTCGACAGTCCGTCCGCACCTTCATTCTGCACACCACTCCAGTGCTGGATGGCCATGTTATAAGACACAAATTTTGCTTTTTCTCTTTTAGATATTTCCTGAAGAAGACCTATGATCGAAACGACGATTTTTAAATCTATTTACTATTTTCAGCATGTATTTAATATAACCATTTTGTTTTGTTTTCAGACCATACGCTGACGTAGCACCTTGTTTTTTTTTTATATGTTATAAGTCTGTAGGATCAAACTCCAGTGCAGTACTTTTGTATTTTGCCCACTAGTCCTATGAAGCCTCATCTAAGAATTATGATCTGTGACCACAGTGATCTCCTGCTTGTACAAATATGACTGCAGCTTCTGAAGAGCTCAAACTAACCCCAGATACTCCCTCTCGATTGTGGTATATGCCCCCTTCCCTGGGCAGAAGCTTCTGACTCAGACACACTATGGGGTGCTCCTCCCCTGCGGTGTAACCTGCCTCAGGACAGTGCCCAGCCCATGGTCTGATGCATCCACGTGCACTATGAACATGAGGTCATGACTAGGGCTAACGAGCACGGATAACCCATATGCCTCCTTCAGAGGCAGATTCACAGTTATATGTCCATAGAAATTACTCAGGCATTTTATTTTTTGTTAGGTCTATCAGATGCCTGGCCACATCACTATAGTGAGGCTCAAACCTTCTGTAGTACTCAGCTGTCCCCAGAAATGCCCTTACCTGTTTCTTCATGACAGGGGTGGACCAGGCCTGGATGGCATCAACCTTTGCAGGTCCTGGGCGAATACATCCACTGCCCACCAGGTGCCAAGACAGAACACTTTGGCCATACCTACTTGGCATTTTTCCACCTTAATTGTCAGCCCTGCAGCCTTCAGTCGGCGGAACACCTCCCTCACATGCCTGACATGATCTTCCCATGTCTTGCTGTAAATGGCTATGTCATCCACGTATGCCAACGCATATTCACCTGCCCCAGACATAATGCAATCCACAAGCCGCTGGAAGGCTGAGGGTGCATTCTTCACCCCAAATGGCATTACTCGAAAGTCAAATAAGCCAAATGGGGTGGACAGGACCTCTCCCTGGCTTCAGGGTTGGGGCACCACAGTAGCCCCTGGTCAGATTTATCATGGTCAGCAATCAGCCCCCACGCCATTCCAAGGTCTTATCCATTCTGAGCATGGGGAAGGCATCTGACTCCATGCAGCTATTGACTCTCTGGCAGTCGAAATAGAACCGTGTGGTACTGTCCTTCTTTGGGGTCAGGACCAGGGTGAGGCCAAGGGGTTACTGGACTCCTGAATCACTTCAAGGGCCAGTATCTCCCCGAGTTCCTCTTGCATGGTCTGTGTAACCCCCTCTTGTACCCTGTTGGGGAAATGCCTCAGTGGCACTTGCATCCCAGTGTCCACGTGGTGTTCAGCCACCTGTGGTGTACCCCAGTTCCCTGTGAAAATGTCCCAAATGCTCACAGCACCCCCTCATTTCCTTGGTCTGGGTCAGTGTCAGCTGCCCTGAGGAGAGTGAGGTTATCCACTTAGGACCCTTCAACACCTCATCAAGGAGGTTCACAGGGGATTGCCTCATTTTCTTCTTCTGGCATGCTACACACAGTGAGGACAGTTTCCTCCCTATTGCAGTAGGCTTCATCAGGTTAACCTGATATTCTCTCTGCCTGAACCTTCTGTCATGCAGCCCTGCTACATAATTGACCTCACTCACCTTCCTGATCATGGTGAATGGGCCCTCCCATGCTGCCTGCAGCTTACTGTGTTGGACTGGGACAAGTACCATCACTTGCTGTTTGACTTTGCACTCCTGGGCTCTGGCCCCACAGCTGTACCAGGTTTTCTGCCACTGTTGTGCAGTGGCTAAGTGCTCCTGGGCAAGCCCTATGAGCTCCTTAAGCTGGGTCCTGAAATTCAGGATGTACTCCACATCAGATTCCCCTTGGGAGGCAAGGTCACCTTCCAATTCATCCCTCACTAAATCTACGGGTTCCCTCACCCCGTGACCAAACAGGGACTCAAAGGGTGAGAACCCTGTGGACTCCTGTAGGATTTTCCTATATGAAAACAGGAGGTGGGGCAAATATTTGCCCCAATTCCTTTTGTGCTGGTCAGCAAACATCCTGAGTATAGTTTTGAGGGTACCACTGAACCGCTCGACCAGGCCTTTTGTCTTGGGGTTACAGGGTGAGGCATGGAGCTGTTTCACCCCGCACTTCTCCCACTGATTAGTTATTAATCACAACATGAAATTTGTCCCGTGATTTGACAAAATCTTCTGGGGAAATCCCACTCAGCTAATGATTCCCAGGAGTACATCAGCCACTTTTTCTGCCTCAATAGAGGACATGGCCACTGTCTTGGTGTACCTGTGATGGGGATGGGGATTTATATCCATAAAGGACAGGACAAGAATGTCCTTGGTTAGTACCGAGTAAAATAAAGATGATAGCATTATGTAAACTTTACATGTGAAATGTTCTATGTTGTTAAATATTGTGGCTTGTTTGTTTTGCTGCACAACAACTGTTCCAAATCAGTATTTGTTTTTCTGTTCTTCTTTGCCCCCCCCACACCCCCACAAAGACTGGTCATCTGTGGGTTTGTGTTGTTTGTGGAAGTTAGGTTTGCCTGTTCATTGTCAAAAGCTTAAACAACTGTGTTCCCTCCTGTGCACTAGCCTGGTGCATGCCCAGGTTTAGTGACTGGACATGAAGACAGAAGCTATCTTTTATTTTCAATTGTTTGTTATGTTAAATTGGTGTAGCTATCTCTTTAAATGTTAAAAAGTAAGCTAACTTATACTGAGCACTGCAGGTAGCTTTCCTGGGGGAACAGAAGCTGTAAAAAGACACAAAGTAACTTTAAAAGGCTCACTTAAAGGAAAGTATAAAAGCACCTAAAATAATTGGTTTGAAAGTATAATTCTACAGCAGTACTCTGTGAGAGGCCTTAACTGTTCAGACATTACACAAACACCTTGAAAAGCTGGAAAAGGAATACACTTACAACCCAGAGCAGTTTGTTCCACTCTCTCTCTGAGGTTTTAGAAGTGCTGTGGTATGCTAGAACCCCCCCTAGACAAAGCTCGCTGAGCTGCATTCCTCCTTATCCCCAGCTCCCACCCTCCAACTCTTCTGCACTACCTCCTCCCTAAAAAAAAAAAAAAAAAAATAATAGGGGGGATTTCATATTGGCTGCCAAGAGCCAGGGAATCACATATTGCTGAACTGTGTTGCTGATTGCTTTGCCTTACATGTACCTGCCTGTGCCTTTTGCTGTGCTGTATTGCATTTGTCTATTATATGTATGTCTTTGTCTCCAATCTTGACGAGGTACCTTTGTAAATGAGCCTCTGGCTCAAAGGTTGTTAACCTGATGTTAAAATAAACAAACAAATAAACAGAACGTTATAAACATACAAACATCTGAATTTGCCAGCGGATAAAGGCCTTCAAACAACATGAAGTCTTGCTGTATTGTGACTAATACAGTTAGCCCCAACACTGAACTGCCCGGAGAGTGGAGGTTAAACTCTATGCAGGAGCATAGAACGTTGAGCTCGAGCTTGGTTTTCAAACCTCTGTCTGTGGTACTTCCCAGTGTAACTGTCAGATTCTTTACTCCGCCTAGTGGTGAATCGCTCTGGAGATTTTTCTGCTCGGTTCGGTAAATAGTAAAGCTTTCAGTTTTAAACCAATCTGTTATTTTTTCAGATTTCCAGCCTCTGTCTCTGGTACAGGTAGTGTTATAGATAGGTAGTAACTGTGCTTATTTGTAAAGTGTGGCAAATTACTTTTCCCTCGGTTTCTTTTCAGTCGGTCCGGTTAGGAACCAACCTTGTACTTCTTCTATTTTCTGAGAAAATATTTCTGGGGATTAGAGTGGTGCTACGGTGTTGATCAGTTTCAAAAGAACCGGGCCTTTTCTGGTTCTTTTTTCAAACCCGTGATACGGTTTGTAACCGAGCGTTATTTTATTACCCGGCTTGAAAGCTGCTATAGGTAACTTAGTAGGTTGGCCATGTCTGACAAACTCAAAAGAAAACCAGTCCAAATGGGTTTCAGCACTGTACTGAGTGTGGCGAGGCCTTTGCCAAAGCCGACCTCCACCTCAAGTCGGACTGCCAAATTTGTAAAAACTTTACTAAATCCACTCTAGATAAGAGACTGAGCAGTCTGAAGGAAAGAGGTCAAGAAATCCATGAGATCCGGATGGCCAGCCTGGTTCATTTCGGACAAACCTGAGGAGGTGCCTACTGACCTAGGCGATACCTCCTCAGGCAAAGGAAACCAACCCTGAGGGGCCGGTTCCGTCGTAAAGAAAACGCAAGTCCAATGATTTGGATCCTGTACTGTATTCTCCAACTGCGGATGAAACAGTCAAAGCGATTAGCATTGTTCAATTGCTTAGACCAGTTCCGTCTGAACCGGTACCGCTGGTTAGGCGGTCGGTTCGGTCGGATCTCTCTCCTTCGGATTATGATCCAGATGTTTATTATGAGGAGTGGGAGGGAGATGAAGACTATCCCGATGATGATGATGACGACCAGGGGGGTCTGGATGTGCCCACTGAACCGGACATCTCCCCAGACATACCCTCGTGTGTCTCTCCTCCCAGGCTCTCTAAGACCCCTTCACAGTCTTTGTTTTACAAAAAGGTGGCCGAAACCCTTCAGCTTCCCTTGGTTGAAGCTGCAGAGGAGGAAGAACAGCCTGATTTTGTGGACATGATAGACATCCCAGGATCCAAAAGGCTGTCTATCCCTCTTCATAAGTCCTTGATGAAATAGACACACAAAATTTTACAAACTCCTAATTCAATACCTCCTGTGGACAACAGAATGGACAGAAGGTATATGTTATCAGGTTCAGCTTCGGAGTTCCCTTATAATCATACAGTAGCAGCCATGTTAGGGTAGTGCAGGCTGCAGCCTGTGACAGGGCTAACATTCCTTTGGCTTCACACACCCCGGATAAGGACTCCAGGAAAGTGGATGCTATGGCCAAAAAACTGTATTTGGCATCCTCTTTGGGACTCAGGCAGGCTAATTATATGGCCTACACAGCCAGGTACCAGAAATCCAGATGGGATACGGTTCTGGAACTGGCTAAACAGGCCTCTCCCCAACTAGCCAAAGAGCTGGAGGAAGTGGCCGCTGATGGAACTGGGGCATCAAAAATGCAATTTCATGCTGCTGTGGACTCCAACAATGTGGCATCTAGAGTCATGACTACATCTGTGTCTCTCAGAAGACATGCTTGGCTCAGATGTACTGGCCTTTCACGGGATACCCAGACTACGGCTATAGATTTTTCTGTAGTGGGTAACTCTCTGTTTGGGGAGCAAACAGAGGCTTACATGAAGAAAATGGATGAATACAGGACCACATACAGGAGTGCACAGGCCAAGGAAAGGCAAGCCACTCCACAAAAGTAGCAGTCTAGGGGCAGAGGCAGGCTTTTCACATGCCTTTTTACCAAGCCCAGGCCTCCTCTCCCTTCCCACAGAGGTGGTTCTTCAGAGGGAGGGGCAGGATGGGGATGAGCAGGACTGCTCCCTCCTCCTCCCAGTCTAAGGCTCCTGCCAAGCAGACACCCTGAGGTGTCAGTCCGGGTCAACTCGCCAATTCCAGTTGGAGGCAGGCTGGCTTACTACTTCCAGGCCTGGAAGTCTGTGACCTCAGACAAGTGGGTCCTAGAACTAGTAAGCCTGGGACTGGCCCTCAGCTTCAAAATGTTTCCAAAAAAGAGGGCCAAGTCTTTTCCACCTGCATCAATATCAGAAACCCTTGCCCTAGAGTCGGAGGTTTCCTCTCTTCTAGCTCTCAGAGCTATAGAGAAGGTTCCTACTCATCACAAGGGAAAAGGACTGTACTCCAGGTACTTCCTTACCCCAAAGAAAACAGGGGAGTGGTGACCCATCCTAGACCTAAGGTATTTGAACAAACACATTTCAAAGCCCAAATTCAAAATGGTAACTCTGGGAATAATCCTTCCCTCTCTAAGGTCAGGAGATTGGTTAGCATCTCTGGACCACAAGGATGCCTACTTCCATATCCCTATCAAGTGTTCCCTAGAAAATACCTCAGGTTCAGAGTTGCCTTCAGGCCATCACCAATTCAGAGCCATGCCATTCGGTCTAACATCAGCTCAAGGTGTTCTCAGAGTGCCTTGCAGTAGTGGTGGCTTACCACAGAAGACAGGGTATCACCAACTCCCATATCCGGACAACTGGCTCATTGTGGGTCAGGCATCTCTACAGGTCAAGTCAGCTCTGCAAACTACCCAGGACCTATTCAGTTCCTGGATTTTCTTCTCAATCTTCCAAAGTCCGTTCTCAAACCAGTTCAATTTCTCACCTTTATAGAATAGATTTGGACACTGTACAAGCAAAAGCTTTCCTTCCCCTGGCAAGGGTGAAGGCCCTAGTGGATCTTGTTTCATCTTTTCGACCTCAGGTCTCTCGCCCAGTAAGGCAGCTCCTCTAGCTGCTGGGCCACATGGCAGCTTCCACTGCAATGGTGCAGGGAGCAAAATTCCAGATGAGGGACATTCAGTTTCCCCTAAGGTCCTTCTAGTCTCAGAAAAAGGATTCTCTTACCAAACTAATTCCAGTTACTCACCAAGCTCTCCAGTGGTGACTGGATCAGGACAACCTCAGACAAGAGTCCCATTTCTCCCAGAAACTCCTTCAGTAGTTCTGACTATGGATGCTTCTCTCCTAGGTTAGGAAGCCCACCGGAGACCTGACAGCCCAAGAGGTCTGGTGCTCCACAGGAGTCTCTCCTTCACATCAATCTTCTGAAACTCAGGGCAGTGTTCCTGGCCCTTCAGTGCTTCTCAGACTCGGTCAAAGGCAAGGTGGTCCAAGTTAGAACAGACAACATGACCACAATGTGGTATATCAACAAACAAGGAGGCACTCTGTCCTCAGCCTTGTGCACAGAAGCCATGAACTGTGGTCTCTGGCCTATTCTCTTCAGACTTCCCTAGTAGCAGTTCACCTTCCAGGGAAGGACAATGTACTGGCAGGTGCTCTTAGCAGAATATCCCAGGGACATCACGAATGGTCCCTGAATCCTCTCATCCTGCAGATCATCTTCTCCAGATGGGGCACCCCAGAGATAGATCTCTTTGCAGCCCCAGACAATCACCAATTCCCTCTGTTCTGTTGCAGACCTCCACTCCCGGGGACCGTGCCCTAGTATGCCCTGATTTGGGATTGGAAGGGCAGGTTCCTCTATGCCTTCCCTCCATTCCCTCTGCGGTTCAGAGTCCTGATTAAGATCAGAACTCAACCTTGCACAGTGATCCTAGTGGCTCCAGACTGGGCCAGACAGCCTTGGTATCCTCTGCTCCTGTCCCTGGCAGTGTCTTGCCCCCTGTCCCTTCCCAAGAGACACAATCTTCTGCCCTCCTCCCAGGGAAGGATCTGGTATCCTGATCTCCAGTCTCTCAATCTCAAGGCCTGGCTCTTCACGGATATCCTGAAGGTTTCCAGGAAACCATCTACTAGAAAAACTTATGATTCCAAATGGAAGAGGTGTACCATTTGGTGTTCTCAGAAAGGTATTGTCCCTGACTCTGCAGACATCTCCACAGCCTTAGATTATCTGGTTCACCGCAATGGTCTAGGCCTTAGGCCTGCAACTCTAAAGGTTCACCTAGCAGCAGTTTCTGCTTTCCTTTCAGCAGGGAAGGGCTCTTCCCTGGCCTCTCATCATGTGTTTAGAAAGTTCTTCAAGGGTCTGGTTCATACACACCCTCCATTTAGAGAACCAACTCCTGCTTGGGATCTTAATGTCTGCATTGCACAGCTCATGCAGCCCCCCTTAGAACCCATGACTTCGGCTGAGCTGAAATACTTGACCTGGAAGAAAAAATTACTCATCTTAGCAATGTTGTTTCTTCTAATGGAGTCTTGCTGTATTCTGACTATTGCAGTCAGGTTCTGCCTTTCAACTGCCCCAGAGAACAAAGAGTTAACTTTCCATGGCCAGCATGGAACGTTCAGCGCGAGCTCGGTTGAAGCCCCTGTCTGCTGCTGTTTAATCTCCAACCGTCAGATCTTTACGAGTAATACTCACTAGAAGTTCTGTGTGGAAACTGTAAAACTCACACTAGCCAACTGGCAACTAAATTTATTAAAAAGGGTTTTTTTGTTTCAAAGCAAAGACTCAAGTCAGGAAACCCAAAAAACAAAACACAACACACACCCAAAGTAAAGGAGGGTGAAAAAGGGGCACCCCTAGGTGCCAACACTGCTCCTGCCCACCCACATCCCAAAAACAGGTTCTGAGAGGGAGGCTGGGGAGGTCAGAATATGAGACTCCATTAGAAGAAACAACATTACTAGGTGAGTAATTTTTCTTCAAAACAACAAGTCTTGCTGTATTCTGACTATTGCGGTGACTACCAAGCAGTACCTCCATGGAGGAGGCACAGAACCTACTGTGGAATAGGCTCTGAAGTACTGCTTGCAAGCAAACCGAGCATCACTCCCAGCCTGGATATCTGAGAGTAATGCTTGGTGAATGTATGGACTGTTTTCAGGTGGCTGTGGCAATTTCTAAGATGGGAATATCCTGGCAGCAGCCAGGGAAGCAGCTGTACCTCTAAGAGAGTGAGCCCTCGGCCTGAGGGTGGAGTTCTACCCAGTTTTTCACAGGAGAATTGTATACAAGAGACAATCCACCTGGCACTAGATCTCTTAGTGGCAGGTTTGTCCTTACCGACCTCTCCATATGTGAGGAACAACTGTGGGACTCAAACCTGTGACCCCTGGTGCACTCTTTATGTAGTAGCTGAGGGCCCTTTTAACATCCAAGCTGTGCAGCCTCCTCTCTCCAGAGGAGGAATGGTCAGGGAAGAAAACAGGGAGAGACACACAGACTGGTTAAGGTGGAACTCTGAAACCACCTTAGGCAGAAACTTCCTGTTAGTGCTTAGGACCACTTTATCTCTATGTAAAGAGATGAAATCAGGCTCCACTGACAGGGCTTGCAATTCACTGATACACCTGGTAGAGGTAATGGCTACCAAAAACACAGTTTTCCAAGTCAAGTACTTAAGCTCTGCAGAGGACAAAGGCTCAAAGGGTGGTTGCATAAGCTGAGCAATGCAAACATTAAGGTCCCAAGCAGGAGCAGGGTGCCTAAAGGGGGGATTGGTGTGCAGCAATCCCTTGAAGAACTTACAAAACACAGGATGGGCTGACAGAGGAGAGGGCTTGCCTACTGACAAGAAGGCAGAAACAGCTGCCAAATGCACTTTAAGTGTAGCTGGCCTAAGTCCTAAGTCATTAAGATGGACCATATAGTCCAGAACTGTAGGCAACCCAGCAGATTCTGGAGAAATATGCTTATTAGAGCACCAAATAGTGAACCTTTTCCATTTGGGTTGTAAAGTCTTTCTGGTGGAAGGCTTTCGAATCTAAGGATATTCAGAACCCCTCGAGAAAGGTGCAGATCAGCAAACTCTAACTCTTCAAGACCCATGCCTTGAGGTGAGAGTGAGAGACTTGAGGTTCGGATACCATCCTCCCTGAGAGGATGTCAACAGGTTGTAGTACTTGGAAGAGACAGGGAAGGTGGACTGCTAAGGACAGCAACAGGGGGTACCAGGGCTGTCTGGCCCAGTCTGGAGCAATCAGAATCACTTTCCATGGTTGTGACCTGCTCTTGACTAACACCTTGAACAGGAGAAGGAAGGGGGGAAAGCATATAGAAATTTCCCTTCCCAATTCAGGATCAGAGCATCCAGGGGGACTGAGCCCAAGACTGGGGGTCTACAACAAAAGAGAGGAAGTTGGTAATTGTCTGGAGCTGCAAAAAGATCTACCTGTGGAGTGCCCCATCTCGAGAAAATCACTTTCAAAACTAGGGGATCTAGGGTCCATTCGTGATGGCCCTGGGATATTCTGCTGAGAGCATCTGCCAGGATATTGTCTCCCTAGGAGGTGAACTACAATCAAAGAGGTTTGCAGGGAACAGGCCAGGGACCACAACTTCATTGCTTCTGTGCACAACACTGAAGACCGAGTGCCTGCTTGCTTGTTGATGTACCACATTGTGGTGGTATTGTCCGTTCTGATCTGAACCACCTTGTTCTGTACAGATTTGGAAAAGACTTGCAGTGCCAGAAACACCGCTCTGAGTTCCAAGAGGTTGATGTCAAGCAGAGATTCTTGAGGTGACCATAGCCCTTGGGTGGTAAGATCCCAGGTGGGCACCCCAGCCCAGCAGGGAGGCATCTGTGGTGAGTATCACTGAAGGGACTGAGTGACAAAGGAACTCCTTGTCTCAAATTGTCCTGATCCTGCCACCATTGCAAAGCCTGGATCAGGGTTCAAGTCACTGGGACTAGTTTGGTAGGGAATCCTTTCTTTGGGACCAGAAGGCTCTTAAGTGGAACTGAATGTCCCTCATCTGAAATCTTGCTCCTTGGACCACTGCTGTAGAGGCTGCCATGTGGCCAGAAGCTGCAGGAAATGCCTTGCTGGTCAAGACACCTGAAGGGTGAATGAAGAGGCCAGTTCCATAAGGGTCCTTACCCTGTCCAGGGAAGGAAGGCTCTGCCCTGTTGTATCCAGCTCCGCCCCTATGAAGGTGAGGAGCTGTACTGGCTCAAGAACTGACTTTGGAAGGTTGAGGAGGAATCCTAAGGAAGTGAGCACTTGCTGAGTTATTTGCAGATGTGACTTGACTTGGTCTGGAGACTGACCCACTATGAGCCAGTCGTCCAAGTATGGAAAGATGGAATCTTTTTCTCCTTAGGAAAGCAACCACTACTGCCAGGAACTTTGTGAACACCCTTGGGGCTGATGTTAGGCCAAAGGGCATTGCTCTGAACTGATAGTGGCCTGAGGGCAACTCGAACCTGAGGTACTTTCTGTGGGAGCACCTGATGGGAATGGAAAATAGGCATCTTTGAGGTCCAGGGAGGCTAGCCAGTCCCCTGGCCATAGAGAGGGCAGAATTATTCCCAGAGTCACCATTTTGAACTTTGGTTTTAAAAGGTGCTTGTTCAGATATCTTAGATCCAGGATGGGCCACCATTCTCCTGTCTTTGGGGTTAGGAAGTACCTGGAGTACAATCCTTTGCCCTTGTGTAGGGTAGAAACCCTCTCTATGGCTCTGAGAGCCAGGAGGGAAGAAACCTCTGCCTCTAGGGCAAGGGTCTCTGATGGATTTGCAGGTGGAAAGGATCTGGTTCTCATCTTGGGAAATTTTTTGAAGCTGAGAACCAGTCCCTGGCTTACTACTTCCAGGACCCACTTGTCTGATGTCAGAGACTTCCAGTCCTGGACAAAGTAAGCCAGCCTGCCCCCTACAGGTACTGGAGAATCGGCCCGGGCAGACCCATCAGGGTGTCTGCTTGGCAGGGGCTTTAGGCAGAGTGGAAGCAGGCCTGCTCATTCCCCGCCTGCCTCTCCTCTGAAGAGAACCTCTGAGCATAACAAGAGGAGGAGGCCTGGGCTTGTTAAAAAAGGCCTTTAAAAAGGCCTGCCTCTACTCCTGGACTGCTGCCTTTGAGGAGTGGCTTGCCTTTCTTTGGCCTGAGCACTCCTGTAGGTGGTCCTGTACTCGTCCATCTTTTTCATGTAGTTCTCTGTCTGCTCCCCAAACAGAGAATTACCAATGACAGGGAAATCCATGGCCTTAGCCTGGGTATCCTGTGATAGGCTAGTACATCTGAGCCAAGCCATCCTCCGAAGGGCCACAGATGTAGCCATGACTCTTGAGGAAACATCATTGGAGGCCACAGCAGCATGAAATTGCACCTTGGATGCCTCAATCCCATCTGCAGCCACCAGCTCCAGCTCCTTGGCAAGCTGGTCAGGGGCCTGTTTAGCCAGAGCCAGCACAGTGTCCCATCTGGACTTCTGGTATCTAGCTGTGTAGCCATATAGTTAGCCTGCCTGAGTCCCAAAGATGTTACCATGTACTGCTTCTTTGCCATGGCATCAATCCTCCTGGAGTCCTTATCTGGAGGGTGTGATGCCAAGGGAATATTTGCCTTATCACAGGCAGCAGCCTGCACTACCCCAACATGGCTGCATTGCTGAGAAAGGAACTCCGTGTCCGAGCCTGAAAGGGTGTACCTCTTGCCCATTCGTCTGTCCACAGGAGGTATGGAATTAGGAGTCTTAAGAATTTTATTTGTCTGTTTCCCAAAAGATTTATGGAGGGGAATAGACAGTCTTCTGGACTCTGGGACGTTCATCATTTCAACAAAATCAGGCTCCTCCTGATCCTCTACTGCTTCTTCCATTGGAAGCTGGAGGGTTTCAGCCACTTTTTTGTAAAACATAAAGTGGGAAGGGGACTCAGAAAGCCTAGGAGGAGAAACACCTGGAGGTCTGTCTGGGGAGATGTCCGGGTCAATAGGCACATCCAGACTTTCATAATCACCATCATCATCCTCATACTCTCCCTCCTCCTCCTCCTCTGGTTCATAAAATTCTTCTGAAGTGTAATCCGGAACCGACCAAACCGAGCCCCTGCCAGATGGTGCCGGTTCGGCCGGAATCAAAGTTATCGATTGCACTATTCTTATTGCTTTGGCTATCTCATCAGCGGTCAGAGTATGAATTTCTGGATCCGAACCGGACGATTTATCTTTTGTCTTCCTTTTAACCAGAACCGACTCCTCAGAATCGACTCTCCTTTTGCCCGAAGAAGTTTCGCCATGGTCAGAGGGCACTCCTTCTGGTTCAGTCGGAACCGAACCAGGCTGGCCTTCCGAGTCAGTGGACTTCTCGGTCTCCATTTCCCTCAGTCTACTTACTTTCTTATCCAGGGTTTTTGGGAAAATTCTTACAAATTTGGCAGTCTGAATCGAGGTGGTCAAACCCCAGACAATAAACACAGGTGGTGTGGGGATCAGCCTTAGCAAAGGCTTCTCCACACACACACTGCAGTGCTGAAACCCAGTGGGCCCGTTTTTTTTCTTGGGTTTCTCAGACATGGCCAATCCTATCCAAAACTTACCCTTTTTTCGTCAATCTGCCAGGCAAGACTCCCCTATCGGTTCCTGACCGTGTTACAGGTCTTGGAAAAAGTGTAATAAAATCCTTTTTTTTTTTTAGAACCAATACAGACCGGTTACCACACTCTAAGTAAATTCACAAACTTTTTTAAACTAAACTGATCGGTTCAGCCGAACTGATCTGAAATTTACAAGTTCCACACAGAAACTAAATGTAAAACCTATCTAGTACTCACGGTACCACAGACAGAGACTTAAACTGACAGATTCAGTAACAGAAATTCGGTAGAAACCAAGCGAAAACAACACTTTCTTAAACTTTTTTAGACCGAGCAAAGGAGAAATTTCCGGAGCGACTGTTCAGTGAGGCGGAGTAAAGAATCTGACTGTTAAGAGTTTAAACAACAGCAGACAGGGGCTTCAACCGAGCTCGCGCTGAACATTCCATGCTGGCCATGGAAAGTTAACTCTTTGTTCTCTGGGGCAGTTGAAAGGCAGGGCCTAACTGCAATAGTCAGAATACAGCAAGACTTCATGTTGTTTGAAAACTGTGTTCCTGGTAGCCATTACTTCGGCCAGGAGGATTAGTAAATTACAGGCCTTGTCAGTTGAACCTGACTTCATATCCTTCCATAGGGATAAAGTCATCCTAAGAACCAATAGGAGGTTCTTACCCAAAGTGGTATCAGATTTACATCTGAACCAGTCTATGTCTCTTCCTGTGTTTTTCACTGACCACTCCTCTTCAGGTGAAGACTACACAGCGTGGATGTTAAAAGAGCTCTTAGCTATTACATAGAGCACACTAAGGCTCCAGGAATGACCGTCTTCAGTTGTTTCTCACCTATGGTGAGGTGGGGAAAGGTAAGCCTGCCACGGAAAGAACTACTATCAGGTGGATTGTTTCTTGTATACAATTCTGCTATGACAAATTGGGTAAAACACCTCCTTCAGGCCTGAGGGCTCACTAGACTAGGAGTACAGCTGCCACTCTGATTGCAGTCAGAGATATACCCTTATTAGAGATCTGCAAAGCAGCCACCTGGAAAACAGTACATACATTCACCAAGCATTACTCCCTGGACATCCAGGCTAGGAGTGATGCTAGGTTTGGCACAACAGTACTGCAAAGCCTGCTCCCAAAGTAAGTTCTGCATTCCCTCCTCCATAGGGAACTGCTTGGTAGTCTGCATTAAGTCAGAATACAGCAAGACTTCATGTTGTTTGAGGAAAAAAATTACCATAGTAATGCTGTTTCTTCTAATGGAGTCTTGCTGTATTCTGACCCCCACCTCCCCTCTCAGAACCTAGCTTTTGGGAAGTGGACTGGCAGGTACAGTCTTGCACCTCAGGGGTGTACCTTGCACCCCGCATCTTCGGTGGATTAATTGTTAATTCTGTTTGTGTTATCAATCTGTTTAGTGTTGTCACCACCTTTTTCTTCTTGGGTTCTCGACTTGAGTCTTCTGGGCCCAAACTGTTGCCTTTTGGCTTATACTAAAACAATTTCCACACACACATACAGTATGTATATATATATATATATATATATTATATCTAGACTCCGCTAGTCAGTTACTTGTAAGAATCTGATGGTTACACTGAGAAGTACCACAGACAGAGGTTTGAAAACCAAGCTCGAGCTTAACATTCTATGCTCCTGCACAGAGTTTAACTCCTTACTCTCCGGGCAGTTCAAGTGCTGGGGCTAACTGCATTAAGTCAGAGTACAGCAAAACTCCATTAGAAGAAAGAACATTACTATGGCGAGTAATTTTTCTTATGGTCTATCGAGTCTACTCAAGTGTGAAGCTAGCAACCCTTATATTGCAGCTGCCCTCCTCCCTCCCCTGACCCTCCCTCTTACCCTATCCCATCCCCTTTTAAAGCAGTCCACTGTTCTACAGGATACCACTTCCATAGGCAAAGTGTTCCACCCAGACACCACTTTCTCTGTAAAAGAGTGTCTTCTCATTTCCCTCCTGAACCTTCTCCCCTCCAATCTGAGATTGTGACCTCGAGTGCCCCTACTCCCCCTTAACTTGAATAGCCCCTCGTGCCTGTCTTGTTTATTCCCTTCATGTACTTGAAGGTTTCAGTCATATCCCCCGTCTCTCCTCTACTCCAGTCAGTACATGTTCAACTCCTCAGCCTGCTCACATAGGATATGACCCTAGTCCCTGGATCATCTTTGCTGCCCTGCACTGCACCCTCCAGTAACTTAATGTCCCTCTTCAGTGCGGGCACCAGTACTGTATACACAGTACTCCAGGTGTGGCTTAACCAGTAACCTATACAATAGCAGAAGCACCTCCCCTCTCCTTGAAGATATACCCCTGGCAATACAACCCAGCATTTTGTTGGCCTTTGCAGCTGCCTTCCTGCATTGTGCTGAGTTGTTCATTTAGCCCATCATAATCACTCTCAGATCCTTCTCCTCCTCTGTCACAGCTAGCTAACCCCCCAAGCTGGTAGCTCCTTCTTGGGTTTTCTGCCCCGAAATATAGCACCTTGCACTTTTTGGCATTGAACCCCAACTGCCAGGTGTCTGACCAGGTCTCCAATTTTGGCGAGATCATCCTGCAACCCATGCCACCCTCCTCCGTCATCCACTACTGCTCCCATCTTGGCGTCATCTGCAAACAAACGATCTTACTCTTGATGCCCATTGAGATGTCTGATATAGAACAACCCAAACAACCTCGGTCCCAGCACTGAGCCCTGCGGTACTCAGCTTGTCACTGCCCTCGGAGATGAAAGCTCCCCTCCCACCACCACCCTCTGCTGCCTTCCCTGTAACCAGTTTACTACCCATCCCACCATTTTCACCCCCACACCTGTACCTGCCAGCTTACTACCCAGCCTCCCATGCGGCACTGAGTCGAATACCTTACTGAAGTCCAGAAACAGGACATCCACTGCATGGCCCTTGTCCAACTGTCTAGTTACCAAGTCATAGTAATCCACCAGGTTGGTCTCACAGGATCTGCCTGTAACAAACCCATGCTGCCTAACATCCTGCAGCTCATTAGTCTCCCGAAAGGACACCAGCCACTCCTTAAAGATTGTCTCCATCAGTTTTCCCACGATGGATGTGAGGCTTACGGCCTGTAGTTTACCGGTCGGCCTAATGGGACCACTCATGTGTAGCGGTACCACGTGAGCCATCCTCCAGCATTGAGGTACACTCCTGAGACCAGGGAGAGGCATTGAACAGGTCTGCCAAGGGCCTTCTGCCAGCTCTCTCAGTACCCTGGGTGAATGCGCTCCAGCCCTGGCACCTTGTCCACCCTCAGTGCCCTCAGGCCCTCCAGTACCCTGCCTTCTGTGATTCCCCCATCTGTCACCTCCCCCCCCCAAGCCTGACCTCCCACCCCTCCTTCATAGCTCCCCTCCTTTCTCCTTAGGAAACACCAAGCAGAAGTATTCATTAAGCGCTTCTGCCTGCTCTCACACCTCATCCCTCTTAATCCTTACTATTTTATCCCTACAACTCCTTTTCTCCCTGATGTACCTGAATAATTCCTTCTCCCCCTTCTTGATGCCTTGCGCCAGCCTAAGCTCCTTAGACGCCCTTAATGCCTTCGTCACCTCCTTCGATTCCTTCAGGTCATCCTCTCTGTTCTCCCCTCTACCCATTTTTTATTTAACCTGCTAAAGGTGGCTCTTTTATTTTCTACTTTCTCCATGACCCCCTTGCTCAACCAGCCGGGTTTCTTGGCCCTAGCTCTCTTACTCTGAACCCTGATGCAGGTTTTGGTTGCCTCCTCAATCCCCAGTTTATAGACCTCCCACCTCTGGTTAGTGTCCGTATTAGTTTGGATTCTGGCTAGATACCCTTTAATACCCTTAACTACCTCCTCCATCCTCCCGAAGTTGGCCTCCTGAAGTCCAACACTCTTGTACCTGTTTCTACTCCTCCTTACCCATTTTCAATGTGAACCACACTGAGTGGTGGTCACTCGCTGCCAGAGGTTCTTCCACCCAGCTCCCTCATAAACTCCCCATTTGCCAGCACGAGGTCTACGGTGTTCCTTAACCTGGTAGGCTCGCTGACCATTGCATTAGGGAAGCTATCCTGGAATCGTCCAGAAGTATCTTCTCCCTTCTATTCATGGTGGCTGGGGTACTCCGATCCACTCTCAGCAGGCTGATGTCCCCCACAATCACCGTGCTACCCTAAAGTTTATAAAGTTCATTTACAAAGTTAAACAGTTATAACAGTTAAAGAGATAGTGTATTGCGTAAAACTAAAATTAGATTTAAAAGCAGCCAATCATTACCTTATATATCTGAGGTGCTTTTTCTTTTTCCTTTAATTAGAAGATTGTTTACCTGACATTAGTAGGGGTGATATGTGGAACAGCTCTTAGCCTGGCAAGTGACATATTTTGATCTACTGCTCACTACATTATCAGCATTATGATTTCATGGACTATGAAACACTGCTACTTAGGAACAGCAAGTAAGTGACTGCCAGATCATTCACCTGTGATGTCACTGTCAGTGAGATCATAATGCTGATGATGTAGTGTTGGGCAGTAGAGTTAGATATATAAGCTGCCATGCTGGGCTGTTACACATCCAACACAATATTATCGCAGAAGACTTTCTGATGAGCAAAGGAAAGAAATACTTCAGAATAAAATATTACCACTGCCCGGCCGGTGGCGCTGAGGTTGAGGCGCTGGATGCCACACCTGCTTCCGCGTCGACCCGGGTTCAGGAACGGACTCCGGGTTGCCGGGGTCGGCAGGGGAAGGAGGATCGAGTGTCCCCAGATGCTCTGCCTCCTTCAGGGAGGGACACCAGGGGTGTTTAATATACTGCGCCCGGAAGGCGGTAGAAGCACCGACTATCGGGGCAATGGCGGCTTCCATTGGGGAGCGGGAGGAGGCGCCTCTGGCACTTGGCGGTATGTGGCGTATCCGTGAGCTGGCGTCCTCAGCCGGGATGGAGGGAGGGACAGAAAACCGGAAAATACCCCTCAGCATTCCGATGGCGGCCGCTCCAGCCTCCCAGTCGGCAACACGGGCAGACCCCGCTGTGCAGGTGCTCCATGGAGGGAAAGAGGCAAGTAGGAGTCACCAGAGAGGCACTCTAGGGGCAGACTCAGTGAGGGACTGGTGGGCATTGAGCAAGCCCGAAGGAGAGGAGTGGCGAGGGCGATCAGGCGGGGATAAAAAGAGATTTCAAAAAAAAATGTTACCACTGACTACTACTTAAAATTTGTATTATTTTCCTGCCTGCCTGTTTTGGCTCCACTAACTCTTTAATAGTTTGTGTGTGTGTAAAACAGAGGTACTGTTGTAATGGTTTCTTACCTGGCCTACTGAACTGTTACCAGGAGAGAGCCAGCCCCATCCTGACCCTTTTTGTAACACTATGGACGAAACCTCAGAGTAGCAGGTGCGGCTTGGGGAAGGGTATATGCAAATTTGGGGTAGGTTTTGCACATGTTAAACCCTTTTTCTTCATTTTATCCCGAAGTAAATTGTGTAATGTTCCACATTTAAAAGTGTAGCCTTTGTATCATAATTGCTTTGGTGTATATGTGTTATTTATTGTATTGACCGTGGACTTTTAATTTAGACTTGCATATATAAGTGGCATTAAGTATGGCTCCACATGACCCTGTGGGAAGGCTATAAAGGCCCATCTTTTGCAGTTCTGGGAGGGAGGAAGCGGTGAGAACAAGAAGGAATGAGAAGGTCAGTTGGAGCTGGGATGCTGACACAGACAACTGCTGCTCTCCTGCTTAAAAGCTATTTGAAGCATTTCTCCCTGGTACTCCAGGGATAATGTTATGTCAGTATTATCCCTGAAGAGTGTTTGTCCCGAGGGAATTGGTCAGTACACTGCATTGCTTCTAATGATGCTATCTTAAAGACACAGCCTCTTTGTGTTCCGTGTACAATGTTTATTTTAGTTTGTTTTTTTTTTGCCAATCAAATGACAGGTATAATTTATGCCTTTTATGCCTCATCCTTTGTGTCTTGGCTCACTCTACCCACACCAGTCCAGTACCTGGCTCATGTCCACCACAACCAGTATGTATCTTTTGCCCATGTGACTTGGGGTGCTCAAGGGCTCCACTATGTCCCGACCACCTTCTTAAGGGTTCATCAATAATAGGCAGGGGCACCAAAGCCACCTTAGCCTTGTCCCTACCTTTCCACCCTCTGGCACTGTGGACAAGTCCAGCAGTAATTTGCCACATCTGTGTATATACTCAGCCAAAAGAAGCTGTTGGCGAGCCGCCTTTTTGTGCAGTTAATACTCAGGTGGCCTGATAAAGGGATTTCATGGGCCTGGGCCAAAAGCTGCTTATGGTAGTCCCGGGGGACTACCTGCTGCCAGAGTACCTCTCCCTCTAGCCCTCTCTGTGGTGTACACTCCCTGTACAACAGCCCATCCTCCCAGTAAACTGACTTTTTGCTCCCTTGAGAGTCCTCAACATTATCTGTGATCTCTCTGCGTTTTTGGAGGGTAGGATCAGCCAGCTGAGCTCTGACCAGCTCCTCCCATCTGACCCTCCCCAACTCCCCTTCAGAAGATCTGCCACCCGGCTGATACTTCCTCTGTTTGCAGCTGGGGCTCAGGGCTGCTACTCCTAACTAGCCCCTCAACCACACTAGCTGCTCCCTCACCTGCTAAGGGAGGGGTTAGCAAAGGCTGTTTTGACAGGCTGTGTCACCCCGTCACCCTTTGCCTGACTATGAGTAGTAACACACTAGGTTTTCCATGTGGTCCAAACTGGCCCCATGATCTCATCCATGGGGTGATTAGGTATGACTCCCATGGTCCGATCCCATGGCCACCTTCCCAGCTCAGGAAGACCCGAGCCACTGACACCTGGGCCACTGGACCTGTGGCTTCTGAATCCTGGAAACTGCCCCAGCAGAATCTGCTCCACCTGGATCAGATCCTGCCTCACAATGGACATGGAGGTGCCAGTGTCCTTCAATTCCTGTGTTAATGTCTTGTTAACTAGGATAGGGTGCATATGCATGGAGAGAGTCTGGTGGCACTACAGTGTGTACGTGGCTGCTATATGCTTGGTACTGTCTTGGTCACCCCCGATGCTGCCTTTTGTTTATGTTTTGGGAAGTCATAGGACAGATGCCCACTTTCTGGCAAATCCAGCATTTATTTGCCCAGCTCCTTGTTCCCCTTAGGACTGGTGGGTTCCATTTTGGACTCGGGAGCAGGCTGGTTTACTTTACGCTGCCCTCCCTGGGTCTTCTTAAAACCATATGCTGCCCCACCCCCTCTGTTCTTACACTGCACATGTGGTCTGCTGGCCACATACAAATCAGCACTTTCTGTTGCCTCCTTCATGGAGCTGCATGCTCAGTACAGTAGCCATATGCACAGGTCCCTAGGTACAATTTTAAGAAATTGTTCCCTGACAATCAAATCTTTTATTTGCTCTGTTGTCCTAGCTTTGGCCCCATCCACCCAGTGGTCTAGAAAGGCACACATTTGGACATGCATTTCTACATAGCTGTCTCCTGGACCTTTTCTTAATTCTCTGAATTTTCACCTGTAAGCCTCAGGAGTACATTCAAAACGGTTCAATAGCACCCTTTTAACTTTATCATAGTCCATACAGTCCTGATCCTCCATTCTAGCAAATGCATGCAAAGCACACCCAGTAAGCAATGGTGTAAGGTGGGTCATCCATGGAGCCCTGTCCAGTTTAAACTGTACACATACTCTCTCAAATGATTTTAAAATAAATCAAGATCATCTCCTTCCCAATACTGAGGAAAATTTTAGAATGAACTGTGGCTTTGTGGGTTGGACACCCTACGCCATTCCTTACGGCTTGCTGCAGTGTCTGCTGGCACAGTTTCACCATCTCGATCTTGTCCTGTCATTCTTTCTCTCATTCTGCTTGTTCCTTTTCTCTTTCCACCTGCGCGAGGATTTCATGCTGGCAAGCCTTCTCTCTTTCCTCCTTCATCAGGATTTCATGTTGGCGAGCCTTCTCTCTTTCCTCCGCCTTCAACCTTACTCTCTCCCTTTCAGCCTCCAGCCTTGCCCTCTGCAGTTCAGCTGCCTTCAGCACAAGCTCCATCTTCAGAAACTCCAGCTGATTCTGAGCCTCTGCTGCACTGGCTCTTAGCTCAGGTTTGGGCTGTACAGCTCCACCAGCTCATGCCTCGAGCTGCCCCTCTGACTCAGCCACTGTGACCTCAGTCTCGCTACCTTGGTCACCTTCCTCACTGACCACCTGCTGCACACGTGTTTGTCATACACCTCTGGGACCATCTGCCCCTTTGCATTCAATCCTGCTCAAAAAGGGTTTCTACGAGTCCATTCCTTGTCTGGCCCTCAAAGACAATCCTCCCGTCTACACACAGTTTACAAAGCTGCTGCACATTAAATCTGCCATATGCTGGGGCACTCATCTTTTCTAACAATGCTAATTCTAGAAATAAAAAAACAGTAGTAAACAACGTAACCTTTTGTATATCCTGTTTCGTGACTGTAAAGGTATACTTCTACTGGCACTCTGTCACTCCATGTGCTGCATAAGGCTTTTACTTCTCTCCCAGAGTTCCTGCCTCTACAGGAAAGCACACCGTGCACATATTCTGTCTTTAAATCTGTGCACTGAGCCCTCCACTGCCACCAGTTATGAAAAAAAATGCCCCTTGGGCTGTCCCAGCTTACAGAGCAGTTCTGTTGAGAGGGGGTCTTCTACTTCGCTGCCACCACCTGACTTTTTTATCAGCAATCAGGAAACTACTCTTTTGCACCCTGCCCAGGGTTAGGAAGATCAACACAATAACTACTGGTAGAGTGTACTTCAGAGACGGAGTGCAAACAGGGTCCGGCAGAAATAATAAAAATTACCTTGTCAATAATGAGGCAGTCACTGCTTCTATCAAAAATAGATTCTTTACTAGGAGGATACTACAGGTATTTACAATTAAAACAGGATATAGTTACAATAAGACAAAGGATTACATGTTTACTGAAACTGAAAATAATGGGGCTGGCAGTATAGCCTAGAGGTTAGAGTAACAAGCTGTGAATGAGCTTGATACATCCAGCAGACCTGGGTTTAATTCCCACAACCTCCACTTGCATACTGTGTAACTCTGAACAAGTCACTTAACCACCCCAGTGCTCCCAGGTCGCCCCTGAAAACAGCCACTTGTGCCTAGTGGGCCTTATCCAGTTACCAAAAAGAATTAAACATAAAGTAAGTTAAACAGACAGTTGAAGGTTAGACAAATCTGTTCTGACCTCACCTAAAAACTCTTTACCTGCCATTAGCTACAGAAGACACATCCCCTAGCTGTGCTTCCTTACCAAGATAGCTTCAGCAGGGCACCCTTCTTTAGATGTTGAGTGTGAGTGAGAGAGAGAGTACACATTGGCCACAGCTCCCCAATTTATGCGCTCAGAGCTGTGGAGGAGTGTCTTCTTCCTTGAGTGACAGTCCTCCCCAGTATCTCCACCTATGTGAGTGTGTCTCACTTCCTCACTGTCTCTAGCAGTTTTGTGACATGCACCTGGATCCATTGTCTGACATGGGACATATCCCAGGAAGACTCCCAACTGGGATTATGGCTTGATTGCCTCCTCCCTACATATCCTGTTAGCGATTACTGCTAACTTTCCCATGAGAATGTCAGCATCTCTGCAGTGAGTGACCCTCCCATAAGCTGTCTGTACATGTGACCTAGCAGCCATTTTGTGCAGCCCAAACAGAACCTGTAACATAAGAATATTTAAACTACAGAAAAGGAGTAGATAAATCTGGCCACATTTCATGTCACAAAAACGTAGTACCACCCAGTTTATTTTATGTAAAATATTATGGCTGTATTGTCTGTCTTGATCAGGACTGTTTGATTCTGAAACCGAGATGAGAAAGACTCAATGGAAAGAAACATTGCCCTCAGTTCCAGGAGGTTTATGTGTTTCTGTCAGTCCTCCGACTTCCAAACTTCACTGACCGTGTTTTTCTCCAGATGCCCTCCCAAGGGCTGATGAAAGGGAATGCACTCTGTGAGGCTGCTTATCTTTTTCTACCTGTCCAATGCCTGAACCAACATGTTGGTGACTGGCACTGGTTATTCTAGTGTAACATGTCTCTGGCACCAGTATATCCTTAGATGGCACTGGACTTTAGGGTTGTCAGAACCCTCTGAAGTTCTGGGTTCTAGTTCTAGTCTAGAACTTTTGAAAAAGTTATAGGGTTCTAATCTTTTTTAGAACTTTTTAGAACTCAAACCCTATTTTTTTATTGTGCTGCCAGTAATGAAGATAGTAATAAAATACATGTAAAGGAAAAACTGTTCAATATAAGGGGAAGAGAAATTATCATGTGTGACATTGATAGGAATACAACTAGGTTTATCTATGGTTTCTTCTGTTTGCAAAGCCAGCAACTTAATACATAACAGGCCCACCCACCACCCATATGTTAAAAGTTTTCCTGCTGCAGCTGCATCATAGTTCCTTAGTGAAAGAAAGGCACATTAGACATTTATGTAGTCAGTTATATATACTCATCATCATGAATTATGAGAAAAAATAACTGATATTACCTAATCTCAGCTATTTGCTGCTTTCTGTTTTAAATGAGTAACTCAAAAGTTGCTATGTTTAAACGAAAGCTTTTATAACAAAGTCAAGCCAAGGTACTACAGCAGTAGCATGTGGAACTGTTGCAAAACATACTTTGTCATAAGGTAGTTAGTCAAGACATTTGAATAAAAAATCGCCAGTCGTTGCTGGCAAAAATGCATGCAATTTTCTAAGATAATGCATACATATACCAACATTTTGTTGGCAAATTGAAGTAATACATACAACTTTCTAAGATGATGCATTTGTGCAGCTGATACTTCAATAAAATCTGTATCTCAGTCACATAAATAAAAAAAGTGTTTTCCTCACCACATACTAACTTAAGGAACATTTAATGTAGCTGCAGCAGTTGGCATGTGATGTTTAAGGGACAGCGTCTGTCAACCCCATTATGTATCAAATTATCACTACTTGTAAAGCAAAAAGACTTTATGATAGGTCACATTCTGTGAAAACTGCTGATGCAGATTTTCTTTTATTTCTGATTCCTTTATTCTTTTTTAAAGGGGACAGGACAATTGTGCTAGGTGGCAGCAGAGTGCAATGTATTTAATAATAAAAAAATATATATATATATATTTATATATTATATGTACACAGTAGGTTCGGTCTGTCATCATTTTTTCCTCACCATCCCCAGCTGATCACGAATCTGTAAATGAAAGGACTAAAACAACACCCACCTTTCACCCTATCACCCATTCCACTTTTCTTCCACCACCTCATCTGTGCAGTAGCACCATACCACCTTACACCCATGTTAAACCAACCCACAACCCTCACCCATGTACTAGCATCCATTTTTGGTTTATGGCTAACATTTCTGTAATTGAAAAATAATAAACAGCTACCAATTAGAACTCATTGTTTTGTCCTCTTTAAAATTGAAAATAGACCACCCCAGTCCCAGCCCATACTGATGCACCACAAAGTCACAGAAGGTAAATCCAAAAATATATGTTTGCACTTTAACTATAAATAATATGATACAGAAAGGATTGACGGACAGTGTCCCTTTTATGCCAAATTTGGGCCTGTTCCCACTGATGTTAAAATTGCCCTGTATATAAAACTTGTTGACTTTAGTTTAGACCCTAGCTACAAAGCAGTTTGACATGAAATGGTGAAAGTTTTGGGGGTATATAGTCCAAGGTAGTAGATGAGAAAGGAGAGAGACAACCAAAGTCATCACAGTCTGTAAAGTTTCCTTTTGGTGCAGAGACTCTGTCCCACACAGTATTTACCAGCCACCACCATCTGAGTTGTCATCACCATCAACATCCACAACATCAATCACTTCAGGATCAGTTTGTATACTCTTGTAGGGATACGAAAATCTTGACTTACTAACTTTAGTAAAAGTTAACGTGTGTACGTTTTCTGGCAGCAACCTATTTCTGGTGTCTGTCACAGTATTGCCAGCTGTACTAAACATGCGTTCTGAAGAGACACTTGTTGCAGGGCAACCAAGACATTTACAGGCTTCATCATACAGCTCTGTCCAAATTGACTTTTTTGATCTCCAGTATTCAAAAGGGCATGCATCAGTAGGAATAGGCAGTTCTTGCAGGTAACTGTCTACCATGATGGACAGAGACCGCTCAGAAGAGGAATCAGCAGAAGCTGGTATGGAAGCAATTTGGGAAAGGTTTTGCCACAGATTTAGCTTGTCACTAAGGGTTGAAGAAGTGGCAGTTGTGGAACAACTACTGTTAATGTTTGGTGACTTTTCCAGTTCTGTATCCTTTGTGAAGGTGAACCTGCATGTTGTGGTGATGACAACCTGAGGGTACTGTGCGTGTCTGTATTTGACTCCTGTGAGTGCTGCAGCTCATCTAGCAACAGACATTTGTACTGCTCTATATCATCTGTTTTTGGAAGATGTATAGCCTTGAACCTGGGATCTAAGAGGTTGCAAGGATGAAGTGTTTTGATTTCATCATTGCAACTAATTTGTCATTGGTTTTGAAGCGCTCGCTCATTCTCTTTACGAGATTCCCATGATACAGGCGACATGTTGTCTGCGCTTCAGATCTGTCTTTTTCTATTTGTAGATTTAGAACACTAAGATGATGTGAAATGAGCATTATGAGTGGGATAACCTGACTCACAGATGCGCCTTCAGAAGACATGTCCCTTGTAGCTGTCTCAAAAGGAGCTAGGATGCAGCACACTGTCTCCATTAATTTCCACTGCAGCACAGACAGCATAATGCCATCTCCAATAATGTAACTGGAGCAATACTCATGTACAGCTTGCTTTTTGCTCCAAGAGGCGCTGCAGCGTATAAAGCGTTGAGTTCCAACGAGTGGAAACATTTTGAATCAGCTTTTGCTGGGGCAGCTTGTGTTTTTGCAGTTTGGACAATGTCCGTATAGCCTTGGTTGAATGTGAAAAGTGAGTCACAATGTTTTTGCAAACAGCAATCATACCATCCACTTGTGTTTCGTTGCTGAGAAATCCCGTGACAATTAAGTGTAAGCAATGTGCAAAGCAAGAAGCATGCAGAAATCCTCCATCCTGTACTGCTTTCAAGATGTTGGCTCCATTGTCACTAACTATGAAGCCACATTTTAGACCGTGAGAATAAACCCATTCGTCAAGGAGGTCATTTAGTTCCTGCAAGATGTTTGCAGCAGTATGACTTTGCCCAAACTTCTTTATATGCAGCAGTGCCATCTTTTGGGGTGTCTTTGTTTTTGAAGAAGCACAAGAAAACGTGACCCAATGAGCGGTAAGGGACATGTAATCTATGTTTTGAGTGCTGGTCCACATATCTGTTGTGACATGAATAACCCACCCTCCGCAGTTTTAAGTGCAAGCATCACTGTCGCTTTTAAAGCCTGATAAATGTTTGGTATTTCAACACAGGAAAAGTACCTTCGATGAGGAACATTGTAACGAGGCTCTGCTAATGTCATGAGCTCCCTAAATCCTCATGATCTACCAAAGAGTATGGGAGAAGGCTCCGCTAACAGTTCAACAATTCAGTGATTAAGATGAAGGGTCTTTGGATGATTTCTAGTAAAGGTATTCTTCCTTTCAAATGCCTGAGACAGTGTTAGCTGTTTACAACATGTCCCTGCTGGTTTATTATACACGTGCTCGATGGGCAGATGGGCGGAGATGGTGGACTAGGACTTATACATTCAGTGCCATCACTGGATGTGCAACTGGTACTAATGGTGCTGGCACTGGTGGTAACAGTGATACTAGGGCTGGCAGTGGTTCTGCCCGCATCAAGTTCAGACAATTCAGTATCCATTTCAGATTCCTGACCCTTCTCACGTGTGGTCTGGAAGATGGAGGACATGGGTTTTGGATGATCAAGCAAAACTGAATGCTTTTCAGATGGCGTTTAAGAGCTGTAGTGCCAAGGCATGACACAACTTTACCACGGCTTACACTCTGTTTATACAGGGAACAAATTGCTCTGCATGGATCAGTTTTACTGACAGAGAAATAATTCCACACCTCAGATGTGACAGATTTTGTTCGAGTGAGGGAAGATAGCTAAAGACTGTTTGTGTCTTTTTACCTGTCCTAACAGAACCTGGGACATGCTCCTTGGTGCTAGAAGAGTGGGCAGAAGACTCTGATGGATTTTCATTGCTGGCCAACACAGAAGTGGTGGATTCAATGGATATGTCCTTTTCATTGCCAACAGTGCTGGATGTATTTGCAAGTGCACTACCTGATTCATTGTCAGCAGACTTGCTCATTTCACTTTGTTGAGGAAGTAATGATTCGATGGAGACACAGTGTCGGACTGAGACAAAGAGCTACTGTCTGAGTCAGACAGGGACTCACTGTCACTTGCATTATTGCTGCTAGTCACAGGGATCTTAACAGCATGAATGGCATACCTTATGGTGCTTCTCCGTGACCCCAGCAGCTGTAACAGGTTTTCTTAAAGGTCCCCTTTACCACACTTCACTGTTGCTCTTTTGCTGTTTGTTGAATTTTTATCACGTGAAACATTTTGCTTATTTCTGCTAGCACCAGGATTACCACTACCACCAACACCTGCTCCAACACCAGCACTAGATGCTTCATCTATGTTGGTGTCAGCCATAACAGAATCAGTATACTGCAGAGAATACACCCACACAATTCCTGTGTAAGAAAGCAACGTGATCTATGATCACTGGCTACAACTCCAACATTTTATTTTGACTATGTGACACTGTGATGCAGTGGACTGAAAGTAATTGAAGAA
The DNA here is from genome assembly GCA_016271365.2 of Neoceratodus forsteri. NCBI lineage: Eukaryota > Metazoa > Chordata > Ceratodontiformes > Ceratodontidae > Neoceratodus > Neoceratodus forsteri. The sequence goes on from CM057459.1 coordinate 339,301,149, forward strand.
TATGACGGTTTGCAACTAAAGGATCCCAAGTTCAAGGCTTACAGAACGATTGGGCTGCTGGGCATAGGCATACGCATAGCAGTGAAGGGGCGCACAGCAGCAGGGTGATGGGCTGACCACAAGAGATGGAGTTACACACACAAACCGAGGAAAGAGATTTTTCTGTCTCTCCTCCCAACAGGGAAATATATTTCTGGGCTTCCGTCATGCATTTAAGGATAATGCCACCACACGACAACTGGCCACTGGGCCTCTCTCGGTAACACACACTGGGTAGGGTACAGTGCAGTCAAAGGCACACAGCAGATGGGCTGACCACAGGAGGCAGTCACACTCACACACACATATACAACCCAAGGAAAGAGATTTCTCTCTCTCCCAACAGGAAATATGTTTCTGGGCTTCTGTCATGCATTTAAGGATAATACCACCACCACGACAACTGGCCACTGGGCCTCTCTCGTAACACACACTGGGTAGGGTACAGTGCAGTCAAAAGGAACACAGCAGATGGGCTGACCACAGGAGACGGAGTCACACTCACACACACATATACAACCCAAGGAAAGAGACTTTTCTGTCTCTCCTCCCAACAGGGAAATATATTTCTGGGCTTCTGTCATACATTTAAGGATAATGCCACCACACGCCAACTGGCCACTGGGCCTCTCTCGGTAACACACACTGGGTAGGGTACAGTGCAGTCAAAAGGCACACAGCAGATGGGCTGACCACAGGGGACGGAGTCACACTCACACACACATGTACAACCCAAGGAAAGAGATTTTTCTGTCTCTCCTCCCAACAGGGAAATATATTTCTGGGCTTCTGTCATGTATTTAAGGATAATGCCACCACGCAACAACTGGCCACTGGGCCTCTCTCGTAACACACACTGGGTAGGGTACAGTGCAGTCAAAAGGCACACAGCAGATGGGCTGACCACAGGAGATGGAGTCACACACACATATACAACCCAAGGAAAGAGATTTTTCTGTCTCTTCTCCCAACAGGGAAATATATTTCTAGGCTTCTGTCATGTATTTAAGGATAATGCCACCACACGACTGCCCAACAATGGGCTTCTCGCAGTAACACACAATGGGTAGGGTACACAGTCAGCAGCCACAGCAGGGTGATGGGAACACCACAGGAGAGTAGAGAGATACAGTGTAGTGGAGTCACACACACACACACAAGTAGGGAGTACTGTGAAAAAAAACTAAAACAGCCTGGTGTTGTTCTATCAGGAATTTTATAGGGTGGAATAGAAGAACGCCAGCAGCACAGTACCACAGAATCCCTCCCTCCCTGTCCTCCTGATTATTTTACTTTGTTTTGTGGAGTAGGGTATCAAGTAGTAAGTAAAAAAAAAAAATGCCATCAAATTCAAATGTTTCAACTTCTCAGAGACTCACACATTAAAGTTAAACTTAATTTTCCTCGAGTCACAATCTGTTTGTTTTAATTTCTTCACCCCTCCCCCAGCCATCTGATGCTCGCTCCTTCTTCCCAGTGTGAAACAACTACACCATGCAGAAAATAAAGTTTTTGAACTGTTGTTTGAGTCTACGATAAAATTCTCTCAGCTTCACTCAAATATTCAGCAACTTTAACTTCCCTCGCTCTGTCCGTCTCATCCTGAGGCTGAGCTTTCTCACCAACTGTTCCTACGTTCAGGCCCTTTCTTTTCCTCGGTTCCCACTCCCAATCCCAAACCTGAGTCCCCCGCCCCTACCTTTAGTTTTCACCCCCACCACCCTTAGCTTTTTATTTATTTTTAGTTTGCCCAATACACACACGACAATTTTAATTATCAAGCAATTGCCAGAGCCAGAGAGCAGAGCTAGCCCAGACAGAGGGCGGCGATGCACAACTGCTGCAGCCTGCAACTCCTCTATGGCACTGGCTGGGTAATGAACAGAGCTGCAACCCGTGCGGTTCGTCTCTCCACCACCTGACCGCAGAGCAGATGGTCAGGTGGTAACACGAGCTGTGGGGATGAAATGCGCAGGCGTGCAGTCCGACTCCAGTGCAGTCCACATCAGCCCCACGAGTTTGTGCATGCTGCCATCATGCACCCGTGACCCTTCCCTTCATTCCACCTCCTTTCTGCCTCCTGTGGCACTGTGCCTCCAATCCCATCCTGCTCCTTCAACCTCTCTCCGTCCCGTCCCTTCGGAGCCGACACTGGGCTAGGCAAGCTTGTGTTGCGGTTGCGGCTAGATTCGAACCCGTTTGCGAACCCACTAGTGTTCGAGTTCTGAATTAGAACTCGAACACCAGGGTTCGTGATGGGTTTGAATCTTTTCCGAACTAGTTCTGACAACCCTACTGGACTTCTCTAACTTGAAGCTTTGCTCATGGAACCACCTGGGTGGAAGTTATATGGCCTAACAACTGCAGAAATTCCTGGGCAGTCATTTGTGGAATACCAGGAATGTGTCTGGAGACTGAATAAGGTCTTCTGCCCTTTTGGCACGGCAGATATGCCTTCCACTGTACAGCATTCAACTCTGCTCCAATGAATTCCTGCATCTGACTGGGATCTAACTGAGACATTTGCAAGTTTAAGAGGAACCTCAGGCCTTGCAGTTTATCTTTTACTTTTTGGAGGAAATATGCTGCTCCCTCTCATTTTCCCCACTTACTAGCCAGTTGTCCAAGTAAGGGAACACTAGAAGAGGAATAATTAGCATTTATATAGCACTTTTCATACACACTGTATCCAAAGTGACTGTTGTCATGATAGCATTTTGCAAATCAACACACACACACACACGCATGCAGCCTTGGACATCTGCGTGAACTGGTTTTATGGGAAAGAGAAGGCTGGTCAGGACACTGGGGAAAACCCTACTCTTTCAAAAAATGTCTTATGTTCTTTTACTTCCACCTGGCCAACCACCAGGATGGCACCAGCGATGGGCAGAAGGGGCTGCAGCTTAATGTTTCTTCTGAAGGATGGCATACTCTGACGGTAGAGCATCCCCCTAGTTCTGCACTCAGGTGCCAGGATTTTAAGGTATGACACCAATCCTGGTTTGGGACTAAAACTCATGACCTTCTGGCCTAGAGGCAAATGTGCTATGAACTGAGCAATCCTGACAACTATTCCTCCTCTTTTCAAGTGTGCTGAAACTACTGCTAAGCATACTGTGAACACTCTGGGAGAAAATGTAAGAACAAAGGGCACTGCTTTGAACTGGTACTAAATGGTGGCTACTCTGAACCCTAGATAATTCCTGTGACATGGTCTTATGGGGATATGGAAATAAGCATTCTTTAGATCCAGTGACTCAATCTCCTTATAGTAGATGGTTAAGGGCTATTGTGAATGGAATTCAATGAATACACAGAGTTGTTGTACCCTAGTAGTATCGTCAAACTATTGTACCATCCTGAGTACGTCACTACCAGTGTACAACAACAAGGAATGCCCATGCACTCCACTTTCCCTGTCAGCATTGCCAATCAATCATTTTTTTCTCTTGTCAGTTTCAACTGTCAGCGGTGACAAGAAAAACGAGCAATCAGTGATGGCTTCAGCGGTGTTTTCAAAACCTTAAAACTTCAGTATTTTCTCCATTTAATGACTGTCCATGTTTTAAAAAGGACATTTCCGGCGGTTGTTTGAAACCGCCCATCACGTCACTTGATGTAATCTTCTCTTTACTTTAATAGCTGGGACTTTTCATTTAAATGTATTTATTTTTTGGCATATTGTAAATGTTTGTATCAAATATTGTTGCTGTAACTATTAAAAATCACTTTTGTTGGAAGGACAAGTGGTGTTGTCCGTGCTGTGCATTCTACATATTCAATTCAGACTGGCTGGGGTAGGCACTCAAGGACACGGGATGTGAAAAGAGCACAATTTCAGCAACCTAGTAAGTTAAAATAACACAGTACTGCAAACTGTTAAACTCTCAGCTGTTGTACAAAGGTTCTCATATACTATAAAAGACAATGGATGGGCAACAGTGAACAACAACGCTAAGTTTACTTCTCAAGGTTGTCATGACAACCACAGACTGCTCAGGCTTCACTCTTGAGGTCTAGTGGTCATCATGACAACCTCTCAACACAAACATAGCGTTGTTATTCCTGCTGCCTATCAATTATCCTCTGTGTTGAAGGTATGGTATTACGTTTATAGTGTTACCATTCTGAATTTTTGTTTTTCAGATAATTGTACAAATATATTAAGTCTACAATAGGTCACCAGCTTGAGGGTGGGAAAACATCTTGAAAAATTACCTTTTCACCACAGTGAGACAGCAAATTTTTCCACTGCATTTAACTTCAGGCGCTTAGTCACCTCCAAGTCAGCAGGGTTTTTTGCTCTCGACTGTAAGCTAGAGCACTCTGATTTTTGAAATCAGTTTTGGAAATTGAACAAACTGAATGGTTAGTCCCTTTCCCACTACCTTCAGGGCCCAATTGCCTTTGGTAACCTTTTCCCAGTCCGGGAGACAGACAGGTACCCTGCTACTGGCAATGGGTGCAAGGCAATGTCTGAAAAAGTTAGTGGTTGGGCTTTTTATGGGCCAGAGGAGCTGAAGTACATGTTTGCCTTGTTCCTCTCCTAGCTCTGCCTCTCCTTGTGCCTCTCTGGGTATGGTACTCAATGGGCCCATAATGTCTGGTGTATTAAGTCTTTCCCTTACGTCCCCTTCTATAGGGCCTATAGAAAAATGACGAGGAAGCCTTTTCCTTCTCAGACAAATTTTTTATACAGTAAGTTGATTTTTGCTCATCAACTTTTTCAAGTAGGCATCTGTTTTGTCTCCAAATAGTGAAGACCTTCAAACATGAAATTCATAGTTTGCGCCTGTGTTCTGTGCCATATTAGTTGTTGGCTGGATGGTTAGGAAAGGCAGCAAAAAGCATCTATGCCGTTACAAGGCTATACGGGGATGCAGTAAGCCAAAAAGCAGCTGTGGCACTCATCCTGCATTGCTGGCTGGATAAAAGTACCAGGACAGATGCATACTAATGATGCAAAAATGCTTTATTCTTCATAGAAAAACCTGTGGTCAAAATGTAGTACAACAAAAGTGTAAAGGTAGGAGTGGTGCCTGCTCCAATGTTTCACACCTGCGCTTGGCACTTTTTCAAGGGAATATGTCCACCCTATTCTGGCCACTCCTTATATACTCTCTGGGTACCAGCAGCCTTATTTACTTGGTCTAGGGTGGCTATTAGAGTGTGAAATATACAAACAGAGATAAAGTGTACAGTGCAAAGAACTAAGTGATAAATACATATACCAATATACCAAGAAATGTTAATTCTTATTATACAACCTTGGACAGCTATGTATATCCCATATAACTAAATCATAACTCAAAAAATTAAGTTATGTCATTCAGCTGAAGTAAGAGCCCCCAAAAGTTCATTCTATATATTATATTCTTTCTTTTCATTTTTTTCCTCATCTTGCTTCAATGTCTCCACTGAATGTGGTTATATTTCTCCAGGACTTCAACTTTGAGACCAAAGAATTCCTGGTGTATCAAGTTATAGGCAATGTTAGCAGTCTCACACTTTTCAGAAAAAAGGCAATGCAGACTGAATATACATACAGTTATACGTGTACTATCCCATTTGTTTGATATGTTAGCACCCTTCCATCATTAACAATATGTGGAAATTGAGAAGTATGGGTGACAGTATCCGTCTTAAAAGGCATGCTCCACTGCCAAAAGATGGAGGGAGAATTTCCTTCACAATCCAATAACAATGCACTGTTCCTAGTACCATTGAGTGGAGGACGTGCATATCAGCTGGGGAGGGGCAGAGAAGCAGTGTTGAAACCAAGACCCAAAACAAAAGACAGGAACACCCTTTCAATTTCCAAACGTGATATTATGAATAAAGCACAGTTTCATCAGAAGACAACAGGAAATATATTAATAAGGACAACAAATGCTAAGAGAAGAGGGAAGGGGCAAGGGATAAAAATAACACATTCTATGTTATGTGCAGTGATTCCAGATTTCAATGCCATCTCATATCAAGTTACTTCTAATTATAAAAAAGGCACTATGTCCAAGCAGTCCGAACTCCTCGCCCCAACACGATGATCCAAAGCCTTCTGATTTTAAAACCTTGTTATCATGAGAGCCACCTCTCATTGGTGGAGCCACGTTTTCAATACCAATAAATTTTACCATATGCTTAACCCTATTTCTGGATCTCAATAAATGATCTACAAGTGCATTCTGAGGATCACTTTGCTCCATTAGCTAGCATGCTCAACATACATTTAAACCTTCTTTTGTTTTACCCATATAATATACCATGATTCCAGAAAGCGATATAGTGTGTCTAGAAAAAGCTCACAGTATATCAACTTCACTGCTGAAAGGCTGCACATCTTACCTACACTGCCTACTACCAGTAGGTATTGCGGAATGCAGGCCTGCCTCTTTGCAACAGATTTCTATATGAAGTACAAGTTGATCTGACAGACTGTAAGAGATGGATTTGAAACTGCAAGATATTAGTTCCAAATGACCACAGATGTGAATGATACAGAATCAACAGCTCTGGCAAATGCTGTAGCTGCCAGGTTTTCATGACTGAGAACAACTAATATGAGAGCAAGGACTTCTGGAGTGGCCTTTGCAGAAAGAAAAAAGAAACAGGAGGAGTCTGTTTCTAGCAAGCGTAGTTGTAGGTTGGAGGATTAGGAAAGAGTAGACTCATTCACCATAGCTGAATATAGTTCTTTAGTTTATTGGTGAGCAAATTTATCAACCAAGATTACACATAAAAACTGCCATCAAGCAGTGCCAACATTTTAAGGACAATGCCTCTTCTTCAGGGCAACAGCACCTGAGCTGTAAAAATCTAGAAACAGAAGAGCAATATTGTTAAAATTTGTGTAATAACAATGGTATAATGCACCACACATGGTGAATAAGCCATAAAGAGAACAGATCCGGTACTTGTCTTCATCTCAATAAAAGATCCTAATTCAACGTAAAACATAACATAACTTACATTTGTAAAGTAGACAATAACAAGTCTAACAACCATACTATTTATAGCACTAGTTGTGAAGAAATAGTACCTCAGTAGTACTTGGTTTCTTGCCTTATGTTCACAAAAAACAGAACTAATTCTGAAGCTGTGAGAAGCAATTAAAAACAGATTGGGCCCCATATTCAGAGCCGTTGGATGCGGCGCAAAATGATGTGCCACACAAAGAACTGGGACAGCAGGCTCTGGCGCCATATTCAGTCGTGCGAATTAGGCAATCTGTTTGAATACTGGACCCTGAATGCAAGGCGCACAGCAAGCGGCCGCCCTGTATGTCACGGCACATCCAGGGTGTGGGGCTGAAGAGTGCCCATAGGGGGATGCGTGGCACATATCTGTATGTGCCGCAGCCTCATGGGCGATAATCAGCCCAAACATGCAAATGAGTCCATTGGGCATGCACAGTGCAAAGGGGCCATTTGCTTGCCCATTATGGGCTCACTTGCATGGCTGCACCTGGTGGAATGAGCCGGGCCAGCCTCCACCCCAGACCCAATCACCGTAACAAAAAAAAAAAGATCCAAGTTTCTATGGTGTGGGGACCTTCCTCCTCAGCCACGATCACTGTGACAATAAAAAGCCCAGAGCCCGTTTCCATAGTGTGAGGACCCCTCCCCAGCCCTAATCACTGTAACAAGTAAAAAAAATCTTATTTCCATGATAGCTAGTGGTCCCCCCAACCCCCCATCCCAGTAGGCAGTGACCCACCACCCTGCACTCCCCCCATCCCAACCCATGCCCTCAACTGGCACATCCCTCCTCACCCTGCCATGGCCAGCCACCAACTGATCAGTACCGCAGCGCGTACATTAACTAGTAAGTGCTGTAGTACCAATAATTCAGTGGCTGGCTGTGGCAGGGTGAGGAGGGATCAGGATGGGGGGGTGCAGGGTAATGGGTTACTGCCTACTGGAGTGGGGAAGTGGAGGACTGCTACCCACCAGGGAACGGGAATTTTTTTTTTTTTTTTTTACTTATCACAGTAATCGGGGCTGGGGAGGGGTGTCCCTACACTATGGAAATGGGGATCTGTTTGTTTATTAAGCTTCATGGTGATTGGGGCTGGGGAGGTGGGTCCCACACCATGGAAATGTGGATCTGTTCTTTCATTATGTGTCACAGTGATCGGGGCTGGGGAGCGGATCTCTACACTGTGAAGCAGGGGATCTGGTTTTTAAGTGTCACGGTCATCAGGACTGGGGAAGCCGGTCCCTACACTATGGAAGCGGGTATCAGGTTGGTTTTATTCATTAAGGAAAGCGATTGGGGCTAGGAAGGGAGTCCCTACACTATGAAACAGGGATCAGTTTTTATTGAGTGTCACGGTGATCGGGAGTGAAGGGGGTCCTACTACATGGAAACAGGGATCTGTCTTTATATTAAGTGTCACAGTGATCAGTGCTGGGGGGTCCTTACAGTATTGAAATGGGTATTATGTGATACAGCGATTTGGGCTGAGGAGGGAGGAATGTGTACCCAGCCCTGAGACTGTGCACATGGCACCAACCTACCCCACACATAGTTAAAGTAGGGTTTCAAAAGCGTAACTATGCGCTGGCACAGAAGCTATAGTTGCACTTTGGGGGGTCTCAATATTGTGATGCACGGCTTATGCATGGGGGACCCCTCATTTGCATAAGCACATCACAATATTATGTGAGGCAGAACAGTCAGGGGTGTGCAGCACATTGGTGGCCTCTGAATATGGCCACGCCCCTGACAGCCCATGCAGGTCTGGAGATGTGCAGCACATCCTTGGAATATAATGTAAAAAGGAAAAAACTAAAGAAAAAATGTTGTCAATGTTTTCAAATTGTATATACACACACATACACACACACACATATATATATATATATATATATATATATATATATATATATATATATATATATAAATAAAATGGTAGACGATAGTGCTACCATAGTTAGGTTGAGGAGCCATTTACATATTAAACCCAAATATTGCACCTTAATAACTTTGCAACCGTTTGACGGATTTGCCTGAAATTTGGAATACACAATCAAGACCCATACACCTTGGGATCTGCCAAGTTTCGAACCAGTCAGATATACGACTGTGGAGTTAATAGCGTGATTCTGCGCGTGCGTTCGCTTTTTCTGGAATTCTACAGTCTGCTACCTACAGGTTGTATCGGTTTGCGCGACCGATCCGAATTCTTCAGGGAACGCGCTACCAGGGTCCCCAATGTGCCTTCAAGATTTCGTGAAAAATATTAAACGGTTCAAAAGTTATTCAAAAAATAAGTTCCCTTTATAAGTCAATAGGAAAAGTTAAAGGAAAACTACACCCAAAACTTGAAAAAATAAATGTTGTGCAGAGTGTTTTAATTTGTATGTGAAGTTCTAGTGTTTCCTTCCCTCTGACTGGTATTAGGAGTTTTTTCCAAATTAGCCTGCTAGCTTTATGCTAGTTTCACGACCCCTGGGGATCTTCATACCCGATAGTGTAATTGTATTTCTTGTTCCCACAGTGCATCTTGTCTCATGTGACTGTGATGTAAAAAAGACCCAACATTCAGCACACACATGCCAAACAAACTAAATATCTTGGAAGCTTTACAAGTTGCACAAAAATTACCAGCAGCAAAGTTTTTCAGGACAGTAAAACCTTTTGGATGAGGGTGGTCATCAAGCTGAATTCTACAGATTTTAAAATATAGCCATCTCTATTGTTGTGAACTGATTTTAATGCAGTGCTTTCTGCTGGATTTATGGGCTCTGCTACATCACCTTTACATGAAACAAGGTACATTGTCCCAAGCTTTTCTCCCCTGCATGACCAGGGTGAGTTACTCAGAGGCCCTGACTCTACTAGAAAAGGAGGGATGGTGGATGGGTGTGGTACATAATGGAAAAAATACTCTGGAAGATCACCAGTTAGAGTATGTAACTTTCACATCTTCCTACAATCAATCTTCTCCACTGAATCCCACTGATGGTTCACAATACCAAGCTTCCCTATGTATGAAAGAGAAGCTGGCTCACCCTGAAGTATAGTATTACCATCAGTCCTCTCAGTGGGGGAGAACATCTGGGAAAAGGGTTCCTGCAGATCAGGTGAGACCCATGACTGGTCAGGTCATGGCATGGGCTCCTGTTGTACAGAAGCAGAAGGGTTCCCCGATAACTGCTGCCTGACTGGAGTGGAGAATAAATGAGCCCCTCGGTAGTGTGAGTTAAGCACCTTTTGCCAGACCAATGGTGCCAGCCTGGATAGACAAAGCCATGCCATTCATCTGACACAGCTTGCAGTTTCCACTAACTTAGAGGCCACCCTGCTGGCATTATAAGATGCCTGCACTTGCTGCCATGCTACCTCTGGGCCCTGAGTGGAAAGGTCAATGGCCTGCTTGGCTTACTTACTCTGTGGCATAGCAGCTAGTGAGCAAAGGAACTAACACCACAGGCAGCAACTGCAGGCACCATGTAAGCCTAATGTGCAGCTATGGTCATGAGAGAGTGTGCCAATGTAGCTACCTTTCATCCCAAAGTATCAAACTCCACAGAGTCGGCACTGGAAGGTCAGTCATGCTGAAGGTGCTGTGGCCCAAACTGAATCTGCAGTATCCTAAAGTCCAGGTGTGGGGTGAGGCACTTCTCCTGCAGAGCCAGTGGGTACATGGTACCACACATGTAGATCCCTGGGGATGGGAGAAGTAGCAAAGGGATGTCTCGGCAAGGCCCTGGTTGCCTCCTGTAAGGCATAGGGACATGAAGGAATGACACTGTAGTCCATATTGAGAACTCTGAGGTATCCCAGTGAAACGGTGACAAGATCTCGGCTTGTAAAAGCTGGGTGATGTAACACCTGAAACACAGATAGCAGATACAACACGCTGAGGGATTGGTCTGCACGGGCTGTGTCACCCCCTCCTCCCCCTCAGAAACTTGCCCTTTTGTCTAGCTATGGGTAGTAACAGACACTAGGTTTTCCCTGTTGTCAAAATCGTTTCCCATGATCACATCCACTGGAAGATCAGGTACCACTCCCACCTCCTGTGCTCCATGGCCACCCTCCCAGCTCAGGAAGACCTGAGCCATTGTCACTTGAACCACTGGACCCATGACTCCCCGAATCTTGGAGAACTGCTGTGACAGAATCTGCTCCACCTGGATCAGCTCCTGCCTTACAATCTCTGTCTTATGGTGCCATTGACTAGAAAAGGGTGCATATGCTTGGTGGAGTTTGGTGGCACTACAGTGTGTGCACAGTTTACCAACAGCAGAATATTGTCTTGGTCACCCCTCCCCCAAGCATTTGCACTTTACTCCTATTTTTAGGGCAGTCGTAAGACAGATGCCCCACTTTCTGGCATATCCAGCATGCCTTTGCCCCCAGCTCCTTGTTTCCCTTTGACCCAATGGGTTCTGTTTTGGGCTTGGGTGCAGGCTGGTTTCCTTAGAGCTGCCCTTCGTGGCTCCCCTTAAAACCAGGTGCTGCCCCACCCTCATAGTTTTTGCATTGCGAATGTGGTCTGCTGGCCACATACAAATCAACACTTTCTGCTGCCTCCTTTGTGGAGTTGAATGCCTGGTCCAGCAGCCATATACGCAGGTCATCAGGTACAATTTTAAGAAACTGTTCCCTTACAATTAAATCTTTAACCTGCTCTACAGTCCTTGCCTTAGCCCCATCCACCCGGTGGTCTAAATAAGCACACATTTGGACATGCAGTTCTACATAGCTGTCTCCTGGGCCTTTTCTTAACTCTCTAAATTTCCATCTAGAAGCCTCAGGAGTCAATTCAAAACATTTTAATAACATTCTTTTAACTTTATCATAGTCCATGCAATCATTGTCATCCATTCGAGTAAAGACATGCAAGGCACGACCAGTAAGTAATGGGGTCAGACGGTTCATCCACAATGCCTTATCTAATTTAAATTGCCCACAGACCCTTTCAAATGATTTTATAAACAAATCCAGATCATCTCCCTCTTGGTACTGTGGAAACATTTTAGAATTAATCAGGGCTTCGTGGCTTGAACCACCTTTGCCATTACTTATGGTTTTTTGCGCTGTTTGCTGGTGCAGTTTCTCCAATTAGATCTCATGCTGTTGTTCTTTCTCATGCTCTGCTCGTTCCTTCTCTCTTTCCTTTCGCATCAGGATCTCATGCTGGCAAATCTTCTCCTTTTTCTCTGCCTCCAGCCTATCTCTCTCCTCCAGCATCCGGATTTCATGTTGTTGGGCTCTCTCTCTCTCTGCCCTCAGCCTCCAGCCTTGCTTTCTCCTTTTCAGCCTCCCTCAGAGCAAGCTCTGCCTTCAGGATCTCCAGCCGAGGCTGAGTGGGCTGCACAGCTCCCAGCTTGTGCCACAAGGTGCCCACTTGCTCAGCCACTGTGACCTCAGTCTCGCTACCTGTGTCACTCTCCTCTGTGACTTCCTGCTGATCAGGTATTGTACCCTGCTTGTTTGAGACTGTCTGCCTCTCCTGCAGCTGGTCCTGTGCCACCAGGGCTTCCATGGGTGCATTCTTTGTCATGCCCTCATAGGCAATCCCCCTTCCTGCGTAGAGCTCACAAAGCTGCTGTACATGAAATTTTACACAGCTTGAGGAGCTCATCTTCTCTAGCTACACTGCACTTAACTGTCTAGAAATAAATAAAACAGTAGTAAAACAATGCAACCTTTTGAAATCATGTTTCATGACTATTAAAAGCTACATTTCTGCTAGCACTCCAGCACCAGTGTGTGTTTTCTCTCTCCGAGTTCCTGCTTCACAGGAAAGCACACTGTCTGCTGCTCTAAACTGACCTGGTACCAGTTGCCACAAGGATCCCACCACTCTGCACCAGTTGTGATGCAGATCCCTCACTAGGAACTTCCACTTTACTGACACCACCTGTTTGTTTTTTTTTTTTTTTTACCAACAGGGTCCAGGAAGTCTGTTTCTGACTTCCCCTTTGCACAAAGTCAGGAAGGTCAACACAGTAACTGTGGGTAGAGTGCTCTCTCGGAGACGGACTGCAAAAGAGTCCAGCAGAAATAGAATTACCCTTTTAAATAACACACAAGCAGTCACTGATTCTATAAAAATAGACTGTTTACTAGAATACTACAAGTATTTACAACAAGATGCATTTACAGGAAACAAAAGGGTTGCACATTTGCTAAGAAGCAGAAAATAAAATCACATTAGACAGACAGGTATTGTATAGCAAAAGTCTAAGCTATCCTCCCCTAGGAAAGCTTCACCTGCCCTAGCTAAAGAAGCACTTCTCCCTCACTGTGCTATCTTACCTCTAGTCCTTGTAATGACAGGGGCTCTGGGCTTTTTAGTGTCAGTCCAAGACAGTGAGCTGGATATAAGCCCCTCAATATACTGCCTTGCTCCAAGTGGGGAGAGTCCTACTCACTCTGAGTGACAGGCCCATGTTGCCCAGCCCTCTTTGAGAGTGTGCGTGCATGTGTGTCCCCCCATCCTTCAGCACCTCCTTGCTACCATAATGATGTCCACCTGGTTCCTTTTGTTCGACATGGGAATATCTCCCGGAAGCATACTCCACTGAGTTTATGAGTTTATTGCTTTACTGCCTCCTGCCTGGCTCTTCCTGTTAACTTTCTCGTGAGAACCATCAAACCTGTACTTTAACTTTTCCATATATACTTGTTCATGTGATCTGGCAACCATCTTGTCTGAAGAAGGTGCATCTTCAAAAAGAATAACTTAAAAGAATACATGGTTCTGGTCCCCTTTTCTGTCACAAGTGTCCAGACTGCAATGCTTAGTAAAGGTGTGTACAGTACTCCAGGTGGCTGCAGCGTAGGTGTCATACACAGATACATTTCTAAAACAAGCAGCAGAGGTGGCCATATCCCTGGTGGAATGACCTCAAACCTCACCAGGAAGTTCCTTTCCCTACTTCCTATAACAGAACGTAATAGATACGAACATATGAAATTTGCCAGCAGATAAAGGCCTAGAGGTCTATCAAGTCTGCTCGAATGTGCAGCTAGCATCCCTTATTCTGCAGCTGCCCCTCCCTTCCACCCTTCCCCTTCATTAACCCTCCCCCTTGTCCTGTCCCATCCTCGTTTGAAGCAGTCCACTGTTCTACTGCATGCCACTTCAGGAGGTAGCATTCCACCCAGCCACCACCCTCTCTGTAAAAAAGTGTCTCCTCATCTCCTCCTGAACCTTCCTCGCTCCAGTCTCAAATCATGGCCCCTGGTCCCTCCCTCCCTTACTTTGAACAGCCCCTCTGTACTTGTCTTGTTTATTCCTTTCATGTATTTAAAGGTTTTCAATCATGTCACCCTGTCTCTCCTCACCTCCAGTGAGTACCGTTCAGCTCCTTCAACCTCCTCTCGTATGATAAGTCCCCAGCCCCTTGATCATCTTTGTTGCTCTGCGCTGCACCTCCAGTAACTTACTGTCCCTCTTCAGATACGGATGCAGTACTGCAGTACTCCAGTGTGGTCAACTAACCAGCCTATACAGTGGCAGAATCACTCCTCCCTCCTCGAGGATATACCCCTTGCAATACAACCCAGCATTTTGTTGGCCTTTGCAGCTGCCTTCCTACATTGTGCCGAGTTGTTCATTGACCCTGTAATGAGGCACACCAGATCCTTCTCCTCCTCTGTCTGGGCTAGCTGCACTCCCCCTAGCTGGTAACTCCTCCTTGGGTTCTTCATCCCAAAATGCAGCATCTTGCACTTTTGGCATTAGACCCCAGTTGCCAGGTGTCTGACCAGGTTTCAAGCTTTGCCAGATCATCCTGCAACCCTGCCATCCCTAGGTCTCATCCACCACAGCGCCTACCTTGGTATCATCAGCAAACAGACTGATCTTGCTCTTGATGTCCCATGATATGTCTGCAATGAATATCCCAAACAACACTGGTCCCAACACGAGGCCCTGTGGAACACCACTCGTCACTGCCCTTGGGTGTGAGAGCTCCCCCACCACCACCACCTCTGTTGCCTTCCCTGCAGCCAGTTTCTACCCATCTCACCAGCTTTGCACCCCCCTGTGCCTACTAACTTTCTTCCCAGCCTTCCATGGCACTGAGCCAAATCCTGTACTGAAGTCAGATACAGGACATCACTGCATGGCCCTGTCCAGTTGCCTAGTTACCCAGTCATAGAACTCCACCAGGTTGGTTTGGCAGGATCTGCCACGTATGAAGCCATGCTGTCTGCTGTCCTGTAGTCCTTTGGCCTCTAGGAGGCCACCAGCCTCTCCTTCAGGATGGTCTCCATTAGCTTACGATGGATGTGAGGCTCACTGGTCTGTAGTTTCGGTTTATCCTTGGGGCCACTCTTGTGGAGGACACCATGAGCCATCCTCAGTCCTGGGTACACACCCCAAATGTAGTGAGGCATTAAATAGGTCTGCCAAAGGTCCTGCAAGGACCTCTGCCAGCTCCTTCAGTACCCTGGGGTGGATGCCATCTGGGCCTGCTGTCTTGTCCACCCTCAGTGCCTTCAAACCCTCTCGAACTCTGCTCTCCATGATTTCCCCATCTGTCACCACTTCCCACCCTGCTTCTGCCATTTCTCCCACCTTGGGTGTCACCCCCTCTTCTCTTTAGTAAATACTGAGCAGAAGTACTCATTTAGTGCTTCCGCCTTATCGCACCCTGCTTCCACCCAACCCCCCTCCTTCCTAATCCTTACTATGTGGTCCTTACAGCTCCTTTTCTCCCTGATGTACTTAAAGAAGTCCTTCTCCCCCTTCTTAATGCCTTGTGCCAGCCTGAGTTCCGTAGATGCTTTGGCTCCCCTTACTGCCCTTGTCACCTCCTTCGATTCTGTCAAGTACTCCTCCCTGTCCTCCCCCCTCCCTGTTTTCTTGTACTTCCTAAAGGCAGCTCTTTTCCTCCTTACCTTTTCCATGACCTCCTTGCTCAACCAGATCAGTTTCTTAGCCCTAGCCTTCTTGCTCTGGGCTTTGCAGCAGGTTTTGGTTGCCTCCACTATCCCCAGCTTTATGAGCTCCCACCTCTGGTTAGTGTCCATACTAGATTGAATTCTGGCCAGGTACCCTTTTACCACTTCCCCCATCATCCCAAAGTCGGCCCTCCTGAAGTCCAGCACTATTGTGCCAGATTCCACTCCTTCCTTGCCCACATCCAATGTGAGCCATACTGAGTGGTGGTCACTCCCTGACAGCGGTTCCTCCACTATAAGTTCTCTCACAAAGTCCCCATTTGCCAGCACAAGGTCAAGGGTATTCCCTAACCTGGTTGGTTCACTGACCATTTGCAGCAGGAAGCTGTCCTGGAAGGCATCCAGCAGTACCTGCTCCCTTCTGTTCCTGGTTGTTGGGGTGCTCCAGTCCACTCCTGGCATGTTGAAGTCCCCACAATTCCACACTACCCTTTTCCAGGTCCTCCTGATCTGTCCCCTAGTTCCCTGTCTAACTCCTCTGTCTGAGATGGTGGCCTGTACACCACTCCCATTCTAAGAATCCTATTCTTGGAATCCTGGATTTACATCAAAGTGACTCCGTACTACCCTCCTCCCTTCCTCCCTACACACTTCAGTCCTTCCTTCACATACAGTGCCACCCCCTTTCCCAATCACCCTGTCCTCGAAATAACCTGTGCCCTGGTACAGACAGGTCCCAGTCACTGTATTGGGTGGCCCATGTTTCGTGATGGCTGCAATGTCCACCTCTCCCTCTGCCATGAGAACCTGTAACTCTGCAGTTTTCCTCCCAAGGCTCCTAGCATTAAGGGTAACCACCTTCCACCCCCATCCTGCCCTCCTTTCCTAGCATCAGCAACAGTACTTGCCATTTGTCCTTTGTCACTGTTATGGGGGTAGGCTCATATGATTTCCCAACCTGTGGTCTCTGCATATCTCTTCCCCAACTGCCACCCCCCACTCCTAGTTTAAATTCCCAACTTCCTCTATGTACTCCTCCATCCTCTGCTTCAACACTTTCTTTCCCTCCTCACTCAAGTGAGCCATTTGGACAAGCACTGTTTTAATACAGAAGCGCCCTCTTTCTCAGGGTGAATGAAACAAATAACTGACAGGACTTTCTGCAGTCCTTGGTGTGAGCAATATAGTATCTTAGGATTCTATGTACATCCAAAGTATGCAGCAATGCCTCACCCTGACTGGCATGCTCAGGATAATAAATTGGAAGGTGGATAGCTTGATTTAGTGTAAACTCAGACATCACCACGAAAACTTAGCGCTGGTACGCAGACACACACTGTCATTATGGAAAATCAAAAAGGAGGGTCACATATTAGAGTCTGTATCACTGAAATCCGTCGAGCCAAAGTGATTGCAACTGAAAATAACACTTTCCATGCAAGAAAGCATAAGCCACAACTCATGGCTGGTTTAAAAGGAGCTAAAACAAGTTTTTCAAGCACATAAATCAGGTCCCAAGGTGTGACCACATTATGAAAGGGAGGTTTCGTGTGCAGAATACCTCTCAAAAAGGTACGGGAGACCTCCAATTGGGCTACCATATGCCCATCAACAGGGGCATGAAAAGAAGATATAGCTGCTAGATGCCTCTTCAGTGAGGAATACTACAGACCAGAGTCGGGCAGTGACAGCAAGTAGTCCAACATCGCATTTACTGGACAGGTGAATGGGGTCCATATGTCGGAAGGTGGCCCACAAGGTCAAATGTTTCCATTTCAAAGAGTATGTATGTCTGGCGGAAAGCTTTCTGGCTGCAACCAGTACATCAGCTACTTTGGGTGATACCCCAAATCATACAACGGCTATGCCTTCAGGAGCTAGGCATGCAGGTGCAAGGACTTCAGGTCTGGATGGACCAGAGACCCCTTGTCCTGTGATAACAGGCCTCTACACAGAGGCAAAGGTACTGGAGGCTCCACTGCTAGTTTTTAGAAAAGCAGATACCATATTTGTTGAGGCCAAAGAGCGACAATGAGTATGAGGGTCGCAAGTTCAATCTGCAGTTTCAGTAATATTCCCTGTATTAATGGAATGGGAGGGAATGCATACAGAAAATACAGGTTACTCACCTGTAACAGGAATTCTAGGAATGGTATATGTTGTTCATCCACACTTACTGGCAGGTATCCTTGCCGCTTTAAATCTTGCCGGAAGGTCATCAAGCTGGCTCCTCCCACCCACCCGGGTGGTATAACTCTTGGCTCCGCCCCCATGGCGCCAGATCTGCCCACTGGAAGCTCAGGTTGTGCGTCGAGCAGGGAGGTCGGGTGGGTCGTGTGGATGAACAACATACCATTCCTAGAACTCCTGTTACAGGTGAGTAACCTGTATTTCTAGGGACATGGATATGTTGTTCATCCACACTTATTGGCAGACTCCTAGCAGTTCTCCGGGAGGAGGGAGGCAAGACGCACACCCCCTACTTAGGGAATAGAGACTGGAGAACCGAGGCCCCAAAACCAGCATCCCAGCGTGACTCAAGGTCGATGTGGAAATGGGTAATGAAGGTGTGTGCTGACTTCCAGGTAGCAGCCCTGCAGATTTCCTGGATAGGGACGTCCCTGGAAGCAGCCAGCGATGCAGCAGTATGGCGGGTAGAATGAGCTCTTATCCCTCTGGGAGGCTCCATGCCCGCCAACTTATAGCAGAGATCTATGCAGGAGGTGACCCACCTGCTTATCGTCCGCTTGGCTGCAGGTCTGCCAGATGCGGCTTCAGCGTAGGTGACAAACAGCTGGCGAACCTCTCCCCGAATTTCAGCCGTGTGCTCTTTGTAATAGGCGAGCGCCCTTCTAGGGTCCAAAGTATGGAGTCTATATTCGGCCTCCGAGGTGTGATTGGGGTAGAACACCGGCAGAGTCAACACCTGGTTAAGGTGAAACTCCGACACCACCTTCGGAAGGAATTTCGGGTGGGGGCGCAGGACAACCTTGTCCCTGTGGAAGACCAGGTAAGGAGACTCGATTGAAAGCGCCTGGAGCTCTCCCATCCTTCTGGCTGACGTGATAGCCACCAAGAAGGCGGTCTTCCCGACAGGTGAGAGAGAGCACACCTGTGCATTGGTTGAATAAGCTTGCCCATGAGCTTTGCCAGTACCAGCAGTAGATCCCACAGGGTGGAGGTTCTCTGCACCGAGAAATGTGATCAAGGCCTTTGAAGAACCCAGACCACCTTCTCTCCGCCACCGACTGCTTCCCGGCGCGCCCGGTAAGCAGAGATGGCTGCCAGGTGCACCCTTAGAGTCGTCGACCTAAGCCCTTGATGAGAAAGGACCATAAATAGTCCAAGATGCTTGCCAAGGAACAGGAGGAAGGGTCAAGCCCTTGCCCTGACACCAAATGGAAAACCTCTTCCATTTGAAGGCATAGCATTTCCTGGTCGACTCCTACGGGACGCCTCAACTACATTGAGGACCTCGTCGGAA
This sequence comes from Neoceratodus forsteri, assembly GCA_016271365.2. Taxonomy (NCBI): domain Eukaryota; kingdom Metazoa; phylum Chordata; order Ceratodontiformes; family Ceratodontidae; genus Neoceratodus; species Neoceratodus forsteri. The sequence continues at coordinate 339,320,545 of CM057459.1, forward strand.
AGACCAAGGCCTGGAACTCTAGCCGCTCAGGAACCAGGCTGTCAGGTGCAGGATTGAAGGTCCGGATGGAACACCTTCCCTGATTGACTGAAAGCAGGTCCGGGCGAGCTGGAAGCTGCCTCCGGGAGCCTGGAGCTGAGGCTGAGGAGATCTGGGTACCAGAACTGGCGAGGCCAGTCTGGGGCTATCAGAATCACCTGCGCCTTGTCCTCCTTGCTTTGAGAAGCACCTTGTGAATCAAGGGAAACGGGGGAAGGGCGTAGAAGAGGCCCGGGGTCCACGGCCTCGAGAAGGCATCCCCCTGCAGCGAGCCCTGCTGAGGGGGGCGGGCATGGAACAGCCTCAGCTTCGCGTTCTCCCTGGAGGCAAACAGGTCCACCTGAGGTGTGCCCCAATGGGAGAACAGATACTGTACTACCTCCGGCAGGAGAGACCACTCGTGGGACGCAGCCCCTATCCGGCTTAGGGCATCGGCCAGGGTGTTGGAGACTCCTGCCACATGAATGGCTAGGAGATCCGCCTCCAGGCTGCGCACGAGTGACCAAATGCGGAGAGCTTCCTTGCATAGAAGCATGGAGCGCGTCCCACCCTGGCAGTTTAGATAGTACATGGTTGTGGTGTTGTCCGTCTGGACTCGGACCACTTGACCCTGGAAAGCGGACAAAGGCGGTGAGAGCTAGGTGGACGCTCGGGCTCCAGCAGGTTGATGTGGCATCGGGACTCCACGGGGACAAAGGCCGTGAGCCGGTGTTCCCCAGATGGGCACCCCAACCCATCAGAGAGGCATCGGTCGATAGAGAGACCATCGGCTCGGGGCGGACGAATGGGATGCCCTCCTGCAAATGACCTGGAACGAATCACCACTGGAGAGCGTTCCACATCCCCTGGGTCACCGTCACAAGCTGGTCCAAAGGATTGCAGCGTTGTGACCACTGACTGGCCAGTCCCCACTGAAGAGGACGCATGTTCCAGTGGGCCCAACGGACCACGCTGGTGCAGGCCGCCATGAGACCCAGGAGGCACAGGAAGTCCCGGGCACGGCGCAATTGCCCAACCAGAAATGATTGGGCAAAGGAGGAAAGAACCTTGGCCCTGTCCGCTGGGAGCCGCGCTCTGGCTCGAAGAGAGTCGAGCTGCGCCCCGATGAAAAGAATCACCTGCTTCGGCTCGAGTTCCGACTTGGCCTCGTTGATGAGGAGACCCAGTTGAGAGCAGACCTGGAGGGCGAGATCTCTGGACCGCTCCACCTCCTGCCTGGAGGGGGCTGCTATCAGCCAGTCATCCAGGTAAGGGTACACCCGGACCCCTCGGCGCCGCAGGAATGCTGTCACCACTGCCATGTATTTGGTGAAGACCCTGGGAGCTGGAGACAAGCCGAAGGGCATGGCTCGGAACTCGAAAAGGGATCCCTCCTTTCAGCGAAGGAGTCTCTGGTGAAGACGGACGGATAGGGACGTGAAAAATGCATCCTGCAAGTCCAGAGAGCAGAACCACCGCGCGTTCCAAGGATGGTATTATCTGAGCCAGTGACCATCCTGAAGGTTCGAGACACCAGGAACTTGTTTAGGTCGTGTAGGTCGAAATGGGGCACCAGCCCCGTCCGTGTCGGAACCAGGAAGTACCTGGACACAAACCCGGGTCTGAGGGGGTCGCTACCTCCTGATCACCTCCTTTTGGAGGAGGAGGCAATGTTGGCTCGGCGAGCCGACAGTGAGCTGCGGACCCCGAGGCCCAGTGCGATGGCTCTGAGAGGCGGGGCCTGCTCGAATTCAGAGGCAGGCCTTTCCCACCACCTTCAGTACCCACCTGTCCATGGTAATAGCGGACCAGGCGGAAAGGAAGTGTCGGAGCTGTCCCCACGGAGAATCAGGGGTGGTGGCGGGGATGGGCGACACCCTCAGCCGATCACTGGGCAGGCTTGGAGGAGGGACGGCCGAGGGACCTCCTGGGCCTTACCTCCCTGCTTCCTGTTAGAGGCCGACGGCTTGGTTTGGGATGCCAAGCCCGAGCCTGCTAGCCCTGGCGTTGCTGGGCGGGCGCGCGGCAGAAGAGACGAAAGGGCTTAGGCTGTGGCTTGCGGCCTTTGTCCTTCTGAGCGGAAGAGACCGAGTCCAAGGTAGCACTGGACTTCTTGATCCTCTGCAGGTGACCTTCCACCCCAGGGCCAAGAGGTCAGTCCCAAAAGAACATCCGCCAACTTGTGGGTATCCGAGTAAAGGTGGATATCCTCAGCCAAGCCGACGATGCATAGCCACTACGGCCGCCCACAGACCTGGCACATGAGTCCCAATGTCTAAAAGCAGTCTGGAGCTGCTGTTTGGCCACTGCCCTGCCCTGGTCCCACCTGCCTGACCGTAGTCTGCAGATCCAGCGGGAAGATGAGAGACGACCTCATCCAGGAGCCCAACAGAGCATGAGAAAAATGTGCCATGAGGGCGCCAAACTGGCCTGCGAAGGCGAGAGAAGAGGAGCGCAGCATAGACTTTTCACCGGCATAATCAATTTCTTGGATTCCTTGTCGGGAGGTTTATCCACATCCTGGCGTTCACGCGGTGCGGAAGCGTGTCGGTAACCAACCCCTCAGCAGAGGGTGTTCAAACCGGACAGGGAACGGTAGGGACCGCATACTTCCTGGCCATCCTGGCCGAGGCGCAGGGCAGGAAGCAGGGCGCTGCCAAAGCTCCAAGGCCGGACCCACTATGGCCTCGGCCACCGGAAAGGCCTCCGTAGGGGAATCCCCTCGGTCCAGAATCTCCGTGAGGGGATACCTGGCCCGTTTAGAAACGGGTTCGAGCTTCATCCCGGTGGACTCCGAGATGAGCTGAAGCAATCCTAGGAAGGATGAAGGGCTATCGTCCACTGACTGTCCTCCTGAGGACTCCAAGTCCATTCGCTTGGAGAAAAAGGGGGAGTCATCCTCGGACTCGGAAGAGTCCTCAAAGAGCTGCCTCTGGCCTGAGCCACCCTCCACCTGCCGAGGTCGGTCGGGAGTGAGGGTAACAGACAGCCTATGGGGTAGACCCTTAGCCGACCGAGAATCCTTGGTCGGAGCCCCAAATAATGGCTATGGAGGCGGAGGTTCCACCGGAATCGGTGGAGCAGCTGGTTTTGGCCGAACAACCGGCCTGGGAACAGGCTCCTCGGGTAAGTCGAGGGGTTGTATCGGCCGCTCCGGTGACAGCCACTTAATGGCCGGGGAAGGCGAGAGCGTCGGCTTATTCCCAGTCAGGAGGAGCTGTTGCCACATGAGGTCCTCGTATCATCGATGTAACTTACGCCGAAGCCTCCCCTCGTCCAAGGAGGAGGACAAGGACAAACGGCGACACCACTTACTGCGGTGCCGAGACCGAGACCGCCTATGACGGCGGGATCGGCTGGACCGCGAAGAGGTCCGAGACCGAGACCCTCGGCTTTTCCGAGATCGGTGCGGGGAAGTGTCGGCAGGAACCGGCACTCCCCTCGGCTCGGAGGGTTCACCCGAGGGCTCCAGAACCGGAGGCACTGGCAAGCCCACGGGATCCTCAACTCCCCCCGGGGGAACCGGGGAGAGGGGAGTCTCGGCTTCTACAGGCGACAACCTGTCCAACGGGTCGAGAAAAATCTCGACTGCGTCGCGAGTCTCGGTCAACTGATCTGGCCAAGGACACCGTGAGACCAGTGGCGAAGCAAGCGTCGACTGGTCGGACGGTCGACGACTTCGGGAGAGGGACCTTTCCCGCTCCCAAGGCGTCGATGGAAGGATTACCCTTGTCCTTCTTTTGGACCGAGAATAAGGTCCAGCAGGCGTTGGCCCCTCTCCCTTAGTGGAGAGGGACAGACAAAGCTCCTTGAAGGAAGCTGTATAGGAAGAACCCAGAGAGAGCGGGATAAATGCTGCGGCCGAGGAAGATACGGCCCGCGCCGCCTCCTCTTCGGCGATCATCTGCTCAAGCTGATCCGCCCGAGCCCGCGCCCGCGGACACCGCCCGACCGGGCCTCCTTAGACTTCTACGGAGAAAAGCGCTTCGGGGCGACAGTTGTGTCGGGCATGCGGTCGCCGGGGATAGGCCGAGAGAGAGCACAAGTCGCGAGGCCTGCGGAGTGCGTGCTCAAGGCCTAAACAGTAGACACACGTGGGTGTGGATCCGTCCAAGACATCTTCTGCCCGCAAGGGCATCTCGAAACCGAGTCGATTTGTCCATCGCAGCCGTGAGGAAAGAAGACCAAGTCTTTTAGCAAAAAACTTTCAAATTCTAGAAACGGAAGAAATAGGAACCAGTCTCAAATGCAGAGCGTTAAGGAGGGAACCTGAGCTTCCAAGCGGTAAGGAAGATCTGGCGTCATGGGGCGGAGCCGAGAGTTATACCACCCGGGTGGGTGGGAGGAGCCAGCTTGAAGACCTTCCGGCAAGATTTAAAGCGGCAAGGATACCTGCCAATAAGTGTGGATGAACAACATATCCATGTCCCTAGAACCTGCCCTTTCAACAGAGGGAAAATGCATCTCACCAAAAAACTCCGGGGCCTGGAGCAAGTGATCAGAACATGGCAATTCTGTGTTGTGCAGGGATGCAAAAAGGTCCAACTCTGGATAACCCCACCTTGCAAAGAGCTCATCTACCACTGTGGTCAGCAGTTCCCATTCATGCATCTTGGACTGTGACCTGCTTGGCTTGTTTGCAAAGACATTTTGGACACCTAGGGATGCATGGCTGACAACTCTACGTCATGGTCCAGCGCCCAGTACCACACTCTCATTGCTTTCCAACACAGGGGATAGGAATGAGACCCCCTCTTGTTTGTTTATGTAATGCATAACACTGACACTGTCCATCTGTACTAGCACAGTCACCTGGAGACTATGACAGCTTTCATCTCCAGGATATTTATGTGTAATCTGGTTTCCACCTGGGTCCATGAACCTTGAGTTTGATAAAGACCCAGATTTGCTCCCCCCCCACCCCCAGATCATGAGGCATCCTAGGTGAAAATCCTAGTTGGAGCTGGGATTAGAAATGGAATGTGCCGCAAGAGGTTGCTGTGGTCTATCCACGTCAGTGTTTTGCATAAATGGGACATGACGAGTACCTTCTGGTCCATGTCATCCGTCATCTAGTCCCATTGCACTCTCGGCCCAATGGCACAGTCGCAATATCTGCTGGCATGAGTCACAGAAGACACAGGAAAGTTCTGACTAGGATGCAATGGCTGCAGATACCAGTTGCGCTTGAGAAATTAAACTTTCTGCCTTGTCCAGGGGTAGAAATACTTGGCCCTGTTCTGTGTTCAGGACTTCCCCTATGTACTGCAGCCTTTGGCAAGGGGTCAATACTGACTTTGGCACATTCACTGTAGCCCCCAGACCTTCAAACAATTGCCTTGTTCGGGACAGTGTGTGCTAGAGTTGGTTCCTGGAACTGGCTTTCAATAGCCAATCGTCCAGGTATGGGAAGACATACAGACCTTCCTTGTGAAGGGCTGCTGCCGCCACTATCAAGCATTTGGTAAAGACCCATGGTGCAGAAGACAAGCCAAAGAGCAATACACTGAAATGGAAGTGCTCCTCTTCGAGGATAAATCTCAGATGTTGTGTTTGACGATGCCTGATCCTGATCTGAAGGTATACATCCTTCATATCCAGGGAGTAAACCCAATCCCCTCTTTGCAATAGGGGAATCAGATTTTCCAGCGAGACCATCCAAAACTTATTGTGTTCTATGCAAAAGTTTAGGTCTTTCTGATCTAACACAAGCCTGAGCTCTCCGGTCCATTTGGAGACCAGGAAATAAATGGAATAGAACCATTTGCTCTTCTGGCGAGAAGGTACAGGTTCTATGGTAAGTTTGGTTAACAAATCTTGCACCTCTTCTTTCAGCAAGGACAGAGATCCTGGAGGATATTTTGAAAGACATGGAGGATGCTCTGGGGAGGGAGGGGTCTGTAAGAGCTCCAGAGCATGTCCCTTGGCAATTACTTTCAGGACCCATGTACGAGTCAGCTTTGGATGCTTTAAAACACAGAAACATAGAAGTTGGCAGATAAGGACCACTTGGCCCACCTAGTCTGCCCCACATTCCCCTGCCTATAGTGCCACTGGAGACCCTACCTGGACTCCAGCTTACACCCCCCCTTTCTTCTAAGATTATCTTGTGTTTATCCCATGCATTCTTAAATCCTGTGACTATTCTAGCCCCCACCACTTCCTCTCAGAAGCTGTTCCAGTATAGTCCACCAACCTCTCCATGAAGAAGTACTTCCTCACGTTTCTCTGAGCCCCCAGCTTCATATTGTGACCCTTGTCCTTGAGCATCTTTTCCTTTGGAAATAAAAATGCTCCCTTCCTGTACCTTGTTTATTTCTGTGAGGTACTTGAATGTCTCTATCATATCCCCCCATTCCCACCTGTCTTTTATGGAGTACATATTTAAATCCTTAAGTCCTTCCTCATAGGGGTTCTGATGCAGGCCCTGCACCATTCTGGCTGCCCTCCTTTGTACTGCCTCCACCTTATCTATGCCCTTTCAGAGGTGGAGCCTTCAGAACTGCACACGGTACTCGAGGAGGGGTCTCACCAGCTATCTATACAGTGGTATTACCACCTCCCTCTTTCTGCTGGTGATAGCCTTCCCCTATGCATTACATACAGTTACACAGTGCACTGTTAGGTAGTACAGTTACGTAAGAACTTACTGTAACAGCAGATCTTCGAGAGGAGCTCTTGCAGCAGGCCAATACTGGTAGGACTTAGCCATCAGGTACCAGGACCACACCGAAACTTTCTAGCTAGCAGTCTACAACACGGGACTTCCAACCGCAGATGTCACACTCTGATGTTGGCCTATCCTATAAAGGCCTGCAGTCCCCCACACCCACTTCAGTACTCCTACTGGAGACCCAGAGTGGGCAGTGAAAGAAGATCCAAGGAGGTTTGTGAGGGACAATAAGGAAAAGAGATGCAGAAAATCCATGTGAGTGGAAGAGGAAACAACAGAGGGAAAGAAGGCAGCAGGATGGAGGGAAAATCAGGGCCTGTTGCAAGAGCTCCTCTCAAAGATCTACTGTTATGGTAAGTTCTTATGTAACTGTACTATCCTACTTTGGGGGAGGCTCTTGCAGCAGGCAAACACTGGTAGGACTGAGTCCAAAGCAGTTCTGGCAATAAAAAGGAAACAGCACCAGGAGGAGGCTAGACAGCAGCCAATGGCCTAAGAAAGAAGGCCCTGCAGAATGGTGAAGCAAAAACTGGCCCTATGCCTAGAAGCAATGTCCAGACTGTAATGCTTTGTGAAGGTGCGGACAGAACTCCAGGTGGTGGCTGCACAAATAAAGAAACATTCTTGAAACAAGCCATGGAGGTGGCCATACCCCTGGTGGAATGGACCTTAACCACTCCCAGAAGGTCATTATTGTACTTACAGTAGCAATAAACAATGCAATTGGCTAACCACACAGACAAACACTGTTTGGAAACAGAAGCACCCTCTCTCTTGCGGGCAAATTAAAAAAAACTGATCAGACTTCCCTGAAGTCTTGGTCTGGTATGTATAGTATTGCAAAATTCTATGTACGTCCAAAGTATGGAGCAAAACCTCCCCCTGATTAGAGTACTCAGGATAATAAACTGGTAGGTTGATGGACTGGCTCAAAGTAAACTCCGACACCACCTTGAGAAGAAACTTAGAATTAGTACGCAAAGACACCCTGTCTTTGTGAAAAATCAAATAACACTCTTTACACATGAGAGCCTGAAGCTTAGAAATCCTTCGAACAGAAGTAACAGCAAATAAAAACAGCGCTTTCCACAAGAGAAATGGCGCTGCTCGCAACTCACAGCCGGTTCAAGGGGAGATAACGTGGGCTTCTCCAACATAATATTGAGGTCCCACGGAGGGACTGGGTCCCAAATGGGAGGTTTCAGATGTAAAGTGCCTCGCAGAAAGGTGCGAGACACCTCAAGTTGGGCCATGGCCCTTCCCTCGATAAGTGCACGGTATGCAGAGATGGCAGAAAGATGCACCTTGAGGGAGGAGTACCCAAAGCTCAAGTCTGAAAGAGAAAGAAGGTACTCCAACACCTGATTCACTGGACAGGTGAAGGGGTCCAGCTGGTGAAGCGCTTCCATTTCATGGCATGTGGCCCTGATGGAGGCTACAAGCGTAACAGGACATCTGTGACCCTAGAGGTGCCAAACTAACCTCCAAATTCTGGTTGGGGCTCCTCTCCTATCTCTCATCCTCTCTCTCCACTCCACCTCCCCCCACCCACTCTCTCAGATCAAATGATGCCCGCACCTTGACAGTCCCTCGCCGCTCCACCCTCATCAGTCATACTGGTTTCGTCCATCATTTCCCTAAAACATGGAATTCCCTCCCTCCTGAAATACGACACTCCTCCTCTAGCTACTGCCTTACAAAATTACCTTTCCCTCAGCTGTTCCTGCTTTAACCCTCCTTAATATCTATCCCCAGTTTCTGCCTTCCTACCATGACCCCCCCGGCAGGGTTTTCAACACCCTGAAGTGGGAAATCAGGAAAGGGCTACCCTTCCTCATATTCAGTTCTTGCCTCTCCTCTCTCTTCTCCAACTGCCCTTCTGGGTCACCAGTTTGCACAGCCTACTCCATCCTTTTTGCTCCAACGCACCTGCGTATTACCTGAGCCTGCTCCTGGTACACGTGAACTATAAATGAAAATTACGTACCTACCATTAATTCTGATCTTTCTGTGTATCTTCACTATTCATCACCTTTGGGTATAGTGCTGGAGGTCTACAACCCCAGCAGGAGCTCTTTTTTTTTGTGGGTGGAGTGGCCTTCATGATGCCTCAGGGCCAACAATTGCGTGGTGCTCACGGGTTGACCATTAGGTGTCATCACATCACCCTCCTGCCAGTTCTGAGTCGCCGAGAGAGAAAAAGGGTTGGGAGGGACGGACAAGGAAGTCCAAGGGACAGACTAAGGAAAAGATATACAAACTAAAGGAGAGGACAGAATAACCTGGAAAACTAAGGGGTTGGGAAGGGGCTAATCTCTGGAAGTAGAAAAGGAGGAGGAGGAGGGAGGAAGGAAGATTAAGGAATTTAGAAGTAAGGATGTTGGGGGACATACCTGGAACATTGGACCTGTCTCCAGATTGTATAGGAACTGCAAGGAGTAGCCAGAAGGCTAAACTGCCAGAATTCAAGGCACAGAATCACTGGCAATAACCCCAACATAAGCAGAATCGGCTATTCTGGAAGAAAAGACAGGATACAGGGAATACCCCCCCCCAATCAAATTTTTGGAACAAGAAAACTGGTTTCTTAAATTAAATTGAGGTTGTGCCCAAAGGACAAGGAAATTAAAGTAAAACTGACGGGGAGAAGGGGTGAGAGAACAGAAAAGAGGGCAACTACCAACCCCACACCACAGGGGCGGAGCCGAGGCACTGAGGAAGGAGTACCCTCCATCTTGACCACTCTCCCCTTAGGGAAAAACATCCCCCTATGTGCCCAAGGTCACCCCACTCCTGAACAACAGAAAGAAAGGGGGTGAAGGAGAGGGCACAGAGAGGGAGAGGGAGAGGGGCCCAGAGACTGAGGCCATAGGGGGATGGTGGATGGGATTGTAATGAATGGTGAAGATACACAGAAAGATCAGAATTATGGTAGGTACGTAATTTTCATATCTTATCTGTGTCAATCTTCACCATTCACCACCTTTGGATGAGTGCCTTGCCCCCGTCGAAGGGGCCCTTAACCCTAAGGGACTAAGTCCCTTAGTTCTCAGTGGGTGGCACACCAAGACAGAGAGAACCTTCATGGGTCTGGAGAGGCCCGAGAGTGGGAAGAGTGAGATGGAGACCCCCCCGGAGGGGGCAGGAAGTTGCCTGATAGTCGCTGTCTCACCCTACGGGAGAAAAGGTGGGTTCTCTGGTAAGCAGAGGTAATCACCCTACAGTGACAACTGGGAGGGACGCAGCCATGCCATCCGCCTAGTGCAGATTGCTGTCCCTACGACCCTGGAAGCTACCTCATTGGTGTCGTAAGATGCCCTTGCTTGGTGCCTTGCTAGCTACAGTCCATGTGCAGAGAGTGCAATGGCTTGTCTTGTTTCCTCCGTGTCAGGCATCGAGGCTTGGAGTTGACCTAGCCTGGACCACAGAAACCTGTCCTAGGTAGCGAAGTGGGCCTGATGTGCAGATATGGAGAGAAGCAACCGTGCCTAGTGGAAAGTCCTCCTACCCCAGAAGTCAAAATGCATGGAGTCTGCAAATGGGGGCCGGTCACGGTGAAGGGCGTGAAGCCCATCGGGAGTATCCAGTTGTGTCAGTCCTGAGCTAGGATGAGGCAGACTACCTGGAGACTCCGGGAAGGGGGCACAATATCTCTGGCAGAGATCCCTTTGGGCTGGGACTCCAGAAAAGGGTCTCTGCCAGAAGTGCATCGATGCCTCCTGAAAGGGAGCAGGCCAGGGGGGCACTACAAGAGTGTCTTGTCTACACTGAAATCGCCCAAAAAGGTGCGCATCGGATGCTCCAGATTGTGCTGAGTGGGTGGGGTGACATGCAGGTCCTCCAACATCCTCACGAGAAAACGCTGATACTCAGCAAGATCAGCAGCTGGGGAGATGTGGACAGATGGTTCCTCACCTCCTGAAGAGGAGGATGAGAAGGACCTCAAAAGTTCAGAGGTTGGCTGTTCAGGGAGGTTGAAAAACATGTTTGTCCATGGCCCTGACATAAGAGGAAAACTGAGCAGCCACAGCTCTGAACTGCTCCCAGAAGAGAGGGCCACTCAGACCAAGAATACCTGGGAGAGCAGGAGAAGGTGGCAGAGGAGAGGGGGCAGAGCTGACAACAGGAATTGACTGTCTTCCGCCTGGGCTAGAGAGCACACCTGGAGCCCCAAAGGAAGAGGGAGCTCCAGAAAACTCAACAGCCGACAGCTGGTCAACCATACTGAAACTGCCTAGGCTGCACCCTGAAGAATCCCCCCTGCGAGGTGACCGGGCTGTGAAAATCCAAAAGGATGGTCCCTACCTCCAAAAATGGGGCCTTCTCGAGGAAACCAAAAGGGAAGGGTGGAGATCAGCACTACGACTTCTTCCAGAACCTGGGTGGGTCCCAGAAAAGGGTCGCTGCGTCGAACCCCTACCCCTCGGAGTCCAAAAGAGCCCTCCTCCTCAAAATAGCCAGCCTAGGCAGCTGGTACCCCTGGTCAGTCCCCGTAGGGACTATCCAGGGAGCAGTACCCTCCCCTCCTGTGGGTGCTCCAATCAGCCCCAAAGTTGGGCAATCCAGGTACACCACCTGAGGAGGTACCACCACTGAGGGATCAGAAAACCCCCCCGAGGCCAAGCTGCAGGGCAATGGTGGCCTGCACCACTGCCTGCTGGTCAGAACCCCTGACCCTGGACCCGAAGCCACTGTCCACTCCTCAGATGGGAGCTAGCTCCGTCTGTTGAGGATATTACCAAGGTGTCCATGTAAGCAGCCAACTCCAAAGAGTCAGACTACCTAGCTGACTCCAGAGTCCACCGCCCAAGGAGGTGAAGATCAAGTCCTGTGCCAGACGACGTGGACGCCCGCTGCCATCCTGACTGAATGGGGCACCAGATCGAGTTACTGCACCAAAGTTGGCTCCAAGATCTCAGCCACACTGCAAATGGCTCAGGAAGAAGACACAGCGCAGAGGATGGCAGCAGTATTGGGACCAGAGCCTGTCACGGCACCGTCCTGACCCACAGCACCGCAAGTGGTGCCGAGGCCAGAGACAGCACCGATGACAGCTCCAACCGCGCTCTTGGTGCCGAGATCAGAACCCCCCATGGTGCCCTCCTGACCCACGGTGCCGCAAACAGCACCAAGGCAAAAGACAGCGCCAATGACGGCTCCGACTGCACTGTCAGTGCCAAGATCAGAACCCCCTACGGTGCCATGTCCTTGCTCGGCACTGCAAGTGGCACCAGAGCTGGACAGGCGCCATCTTAACCATAGCACTGTGAATGGCGCTCCGGTGCCGAGAGAGATCGGAACCCCCATGGCGCCATCCTGACCCACAGTGCATAAGCAAGCAAGGCAATGGAGCAGCACCGATGGCGGCTCGACTGCGGTCTCGATTGCAAGATCAGAACCTCCTCACGGTGCGCGGTCCTTGCCTCGCACCACAAGCTGCAACAGAGTTGACACGGGCGCCTATTACTTAACTATGGCATCATTGCGAATGGCGCCGAGGCAAGAAACAGTCAAGGGCCGCGCCTGCACAGCCTCCCCACGGTGCCATCAGCACCACCGTGCCAACAGCAGAGATGGCGCTGAGCGATGGACCGCACAACGATAGCGTCCTCAGGGCTCATAGCACCACGAATGGCGAGAGGCCCAAGATGAGCACGTACAGATGGCGCTAAGGATGGCGCCACCCAGACTTCCCAGCCCAAGGAGACAACACCAGGGAAGCCTTCACCCTAAGGGAACTGCTAAGGTGATAGCCTCCTGCCCACCCCCCAGGAGGGACGGACTGGGCCTCCTGCACCACGGAAGGGGCTTCTGCAATGGTGAGGCTACAAGAAGCAGAAGCCCCCTCCTCCGTGCTGCATAGAACTGGGAGGCAACCCAGAGGAAAGGTCAAGAGACCATGGCTTGGCCCAATGAGTGCGCGCCATCCCCCTAAAGTTGGCGGAGCTTGTCCCACTTTCCACGCGGGTTGTTCAATGACATGATGGTCCATGGAGAAGCAGGCATTGCACAAATTGATGTCATGTAGCGGGCCAAGACACACGAGGCAACGGTCATGCTGGTCGATAATGGAGTATTTACGGCCACATGGGCACCAACGCATTGGGGGCCATCCCGTCTTCAAAGTTTTCTTGCCCTCCGACCGATACATGACCTATGAAAAAAACATCCAAAAACAAGACTTGACGTCACTAATAAAAGAAAAGGAACAGTCTTACCAGGCAATGTCGAGTGGTGGCTGACAGTGAAAGCAGCAGGAAAGTTTTTAATATGCGGTGTGGACAAACTTGGCGTCGAGAAGGAGATAACGGAGCCAAAGGCTTTGGTGTAGCAGCAGGCCTCTTGCGAGTAGAGCTTCAACGAGGTGCACTCTCTATGGTGGGAAACAAAGAACAGGTGGAAGGGCGGGGTCGACGACACCTAACGGCCAAACAGCGAGCGCCACGCAGTGCGTCGGCCTCAAGGGAGGCGCCACTAGTGCATCGACTCTGGCCCATACAAAAAAGAAAAGCTCCCGCGAGGCCGTGACCTCCGGCGCTATACCCAAAGGTGATGAATGGTGAAGACTGACACAGATACGATATGGTTCTATCGCATTATTACCGTTTTGTACATTTATATGTTCTTTTGTATTATTTTGGACATGTATTGTAATTTACCCAATGTTGCGCCACTGTTTATTGTACAATACTTTGTGTTCCAACTGTTGCACAATCTTACAATGTTGTATTGTCTGTACTACCCACATACTATTGTAACTGATCATCCTTCACAACCCTATGTAACCCCCTTCTCCCAGGTCGCGCCATGAGACGAGCAACTTGTTGTTCAGTGTGCCCTCCTGGTGAAACATTTCAATAAATAAATAAATAAAAAAAGAAGAAACTCCAACTGGGTGATGGCTAAGTCCACAGGAGCCATGCATGGAGATGCAGAGATTTTAGATCCAGATGGACAGGGGTGCCCTGGTACTGGGAAAGCAAGCCAGTGCAGAGGGGCAAGGGCACTGGAGGTTCCATCGCCAGCTGCTGCAGCAAGGGGAACCAAATCTGATATGGCCAGAAAAGGGCTATGAGTATCATTTCCACTGGTTCCAACTGAAGTTTAAGCAGAACCCTCTGAGGGAGCGGGAAGGGGAGGAAGGTGAGCAGAAACCTCCCTTTCCAGGAGAGGGAAAATGCATCTCACCAGAAAACTCTAGGCCCAGGATCGAGCAAGCAAAAAAGCAGCAATTTTGCGTTAAATGAGGACTCAAAAAGGTCCAACTCAGGTCGACCCCATCTGTCAAAGAGATCTTCAACCCCATCTGTCAAAGAGATCTTCGGCCACTGGGGTTAGAAGCTCCCACTTGTGAGCCCTGGACTGGGAGCGGTTCAAACTGTCCACTAGGATGTTTTGGGCACCTGGAACATGGAAGTTGGAGAGCTCTAGACCATGCTCGATGGCCCAATACCAAACCCTCATTGCCTCCCAACACAGGGGGTCAGAGTGAGTTCCCCCTTGTTTGTTGATATAATATACCATGCATATGTTGTCCATCTGCACCAACAGCAGACCAGGCAGGAAATGTGTCTGGAAGGCCTGCAGAATGTACAGAACTGCTCGCATCTCCAGAACATTGATGCAGAGACCCTGTTTCATTTCTGTCCAAGTGTCTTGAGTCTGGTAAGCATCCAAATGGTCTCCCCAGCCTAGACCCAAGGTGTCCATCGTGAGAATCTGATCAGGGGCCAAGATCTGAAAGGAAACCCCCCAAAGCAGGTTGGCAGGTATCAGCCACCATAACAGGACTCTTCTGACAGGACTGGAGACCATGACCATCTGGTCCAGGTTGACCGAGCATTGATCCCACTGAACTCTCAATGTCCGCTGAGGTATCTGCATGTGAAGGTGGGCATGGGGAACTGTGGCAATGACTGCTGCCATGTGACCCAGGAGTCACAGGAAGACTCTGGCGACTGGAGTACAACAGGTGGGCCTAGGCCATCAGACATTCCGCCCTAGCCATAGGCAAGAAGGCCATGCCCTAGGAGGTATCCAGAACCGCCCCTATATACTGGAAGCACTGGCAAGAAGACAGGCAGGTCTTTGGCCAACTGAAGGTGATACCAAGGTCTGAATCTGGCAGGAGGTATACTCCAGGGTCTGGACAAGATGGTTCCTGGAGAGAGCTGCTAACAGGCAATCGTGCAGGTACGGAAACACACAGAAGCCCTGTCTCTTCAAGGCTGCCGCTACGGCAGCCAGGCACTTAGTAAAAACCCTGGGGGTTAACAAGAAGCCAAAAGGGAGGGCTCTGAATTGAAAATGGGCTCACTGGAAATGGAAGCTGAGGAAGCGCCGATGGGAAGGAAAACGTTTGTTCTGCATATATGCATCCTGCTACTCCAGAGAACAAAGCCAATCCTCCCCGAGCAGGAGGGGCAACAACCACTAAAGGGTGACCATCCTGAAGCCTTTGTATGCTATGTACAAGTTTACATGACTCAGATCAGAGTATCCCCGGTCTTTTTCAGGATCAGGAAGAAGTGGAAGTAGAATCCCCTGCCCACTGGATTGGAGGGATGGGCTCTATTGCACTCTTTTGCAGAGTCTAAATTTCCTCCCAGATGAGAGACAAATGAGAGGGGTGGTAAGTAGATTTTCTGAGGGATTTTCTGGGGGCCACTCGAGAAGCTCTAGCATGTGGCCATGTTCTATGATCTGTAGAACCCAGATTTCCGAGGTGAAGTCCCACTACCCGTAAAGGTGAAGGGAGAACTGTTTCCCAACCGCCTCCCCCAGAACCCTTTCTGGAGGGGGGGTCGGCTAAGGAGTCAGGAGGTAACAGCGGGCACCAGGAGGGCGGCCACGGGTGCTCGAGGGGCTCTGGTGGCAGCTGTGGATGTGGCCGACGCCACTTGTGTTTGCCCTGAACTTTGGGGTGGTGGGTCTTTTTGGGAGGAGCAGTGAAATGAAGCCACTGACCAGTCTTAAGTTGGGTGTGGTACAGCAAGTGAATGGACTGGAGGGCATGGCCCACTCCTGAAGGGAGGAAATTAGATCCTGGACATCCCACCCCCTCCTCAAAATAGGTCAAAGCCCCGAAGGGGGAAAATGCTGGAATGCTCATCAGGGGCAAAGCCAAACACCCAGAGCCAGGAATGGTGCTGGAGGCAGATGACTGCAGTTGCTTTTCTGCCCAAGGCATCCACAGCATCTGAGGCGTCCCAGATGACATGGTTCCCTAAGTGGAACCCACCTTGAACTGGGTAAGCAGTGTTTAGGAGGGGTTGTTCGGGCAAAGTCTGAATTAGTTCCCTGGCCTGGTTCCAGAGGACATTCTGATATTGGATATGGAAGCAGTGTCAGTGGCTTAGCAGGTAGCACACTCGCCTCTGAGGCCAGGAGATCAGAATGCTGTGGGTTCTATCCCCACACCAGGTACTTGGTTAATATCCCAATACTGACACTGTAGTGCAGCATGAGGGGGTGTTGCACTCCTGAGGTGCCATCTTTCAGATGAGACATTAAACGAGGTCCCATCTGCCTGTTCTGGTGGTAGTTCAGGGGATGTTAAAGATCCCATGGCACTTCTCGAAAAGAGTAGGGTAATTTACCGGTGCCTTGGCCAAATTCCCCTTTCACAAATACCACCAACAACTTAATCTGGTTCAAGGTCCATTGGCATTCATCTGTATCCCCTCCCCGGTCGTGGCAGAAAATAGGCAGAATTTGTCTACTGCACTTACCGTTCAACAAAAACTAAATAAAATAAATAAAAATAAATGTGGGCAAAGCAGTTAATGGCCAGGGTGGTGGATGCGAAGACTTGCCTGCCAGGTGGTCCAGCTGTCTGGATTCCCTGTCAGGGGAAGAGCACTGAGGTGCTTGGGCTTCTTGGTGCGGTCATCTGCCATGCTGATGACCACAGAGTCAGCTTTGGGTTGACCTCCCACTCCCAAAAAAGGGCTTACCAGCTGAAGCACAGTAGAGCCTGTCTACTTTCTTAGGCAATGGTGGCGTGGTAGAAGGGGGATTCCAAGCTGCCCATGCGACATCTTCATAACAGTCAATAAGGGTGGGGACAACCACGGGGAGGGCATCAGGCTGCCTCAAATAAATGGCCAGGCAACACTGTTCCTGGTCCTACTCCTCCATTTCCCAGCCCATGGTGGCCTGGATATGCCTCATGACATCCATGAACAATGGATCTTCAGGAGGGGATTTAGAAACCTTCTTAATGGGTTCTTCATCTTCGGAAGAGTCCCCAGGGGCGAAGGAAGACTCCAAATAGTCAGTGTCATGCTCATTTAACTCATTTGGCTCGCTTTCAGCTGGGAGACACCCATCCTCGCGAGTGCCTGAACCAATGTTGGGTCTGGATCCACTGGACCCCAGCATATGGGGGGCACAGGTACCCGATCACCCCTGGTCCGGGGGTAGAAGGTCCTCAGAGGGCCGCCAAAGGCGGGCCCTGCGAAGCGGGGGTCTGCTTCTGCATGAAAGACCTCCATGCAGAAAACAGGGTATTGCATTCCATCGGTGCAGGGTAATTATATACTGGTAGATAAGGGTAGGCCGGTACCGGGTAAGGAGAAGGTGGCATCAGGGCTGGCAGGGCCGACTGTAGGACTAGCTGTAGGACTGGCGTTGGACCCGCAGGCTGCAGTAAAAGCAAAACTGGCACCAGGCCCGCAGGCTGAGGGAGAGGCAATGTTGGCACTGGGCCCACAGGCTGTGGTAGTGGCAGTACTGGTTGCGGCCCAGCAGATGCCAGCTGAGGATGCCTGGGAGGAGAATCCACTGGTGCCGGGAGAGGAGAAACGGGTACCTGGGAGGAAGGAGACTTCCCTGGTGAAGGCAGAGGCAGCGCCAAACTGGAGGAAACACTGGTAGCCTGCTGCAGGAACTGCCAAGAAGGACTGGTGTCGGACCCCGTAGAGGGGACCAACACAAGCAGTGCCTTGGCTGGGGCAGCAACAGAGGAGCCGACGCCAGTCACACCAATGCTAGCCATGCCTCCTGGCTGAGGACCCGTGGAAGTAATGGGCCTGAGCGCCAGGGGCTGAGGCTCGAGACAGAGTCCCTGCCTGAGGCCACCGCCTGTAATGGCGATAAGTGCAGGCGGTCGGGCCACCGGCAGCCCTGCAGGAGTAAGGGTAGGTGGGGCCAAATGGGGCTTATCACCCCACGGGAAGACAACCCCAAGGCGGTCAAAGGCTTATGAGGAGACTATGAGCAGGAAGCAGACCAGTCCCAGTGTTTGTCCTGATGCTTGTGCTTGCCACTAGATTTACCTGGGACTGAGAAGAGGAGGAACACAACCAATATACCCGTATTACTACTACCATCTCTACCCCACTGCTTCCTTATTCTCCTCCCTTCCCTTCCGATTCCCTATTACCATATGCTGGTCTATTGTTATCTCTCACTATACCTAACTGCTCTTTACCCCTACTACTTTTAGGGTACAGTTGCCATGGGCATATATGAAATGTACATTCTGTAAATACTGTAAAAAGTTTGTATTCTTGTGCTGCTGTTACTGCTACTACTTTTTTACCTTGTTTTGTATTATCTTAGTTGACATATCTCAGCGCTGCAGCGCTAACCGGACCCACTTTGTAAATGAGTCTCACTCAATGGTGCTTCACCTGGTTAAATAAAGATTTTGCTTGACTGATTGATTAGATGGCTCTCCAGGATTTTTAGACAATGTCTCCAAGTGGCCTGGCTGAGCTTCTGGCAGGTCTGGCAGGCTTCAGATTTGTGGCTCGGGTCTAGGCACAGAATACAAGCAGAGTGACTGTCTTTTTTCAAGAATTTCTTTGCAGCAGATACAAACTGTGGAGCGGTCAGAAGATGAGGCAGGCTTAGAAGACATAAATTCAATGACAGTAACTAAAAAAAAAAATCAATGTTATTACTGTAGAAAATAAAATAAAAAAGCATGGCAAGTGTGGGAAATTGTGGTTGACCGTAGCTGCAGCATCCGCTAAGGTCCAAAGTGCATGGGTCGATGGTGGGAAAGAGCTCAGGAGGGTGTGGGGGGACTGTCCACCTTTATAGGATAGGCCAATGTCAGAGGGTGATGTTATCAGTGGGCGGTCCCCCCAAACTGCAATTCCCCAAGGCATCCTCCTACCCAAACTTACATATGAGATGGTAGTCTACTACTCTGACTCCAAAACCACTCTTCAAAAATGGGACATGGCCTACAATAATATCTGCAGGTTTGCATTGGCCACAAACTGGAATACTCACAACTGTGACCTCTATTCTAATCTTGGATGGCTCTCTCCAACAGCCCTTAGAGAATCTGCCATAGCAAGTTTGATTCACACAGTAGTGATCAAGCAATCCACCCTGTCCCTCGCAGCATTACTGAAACCTGACAGCCTAGCATATCCACTCAGACGTAATGTGCCTGGATTACTATGTATCCCCACAACCAGGACCAAACTTAGGGAGTTGACATTCTCCTTCACCGTCCCTAAAGTATGGAACTCTGTCCCTAGTGCAATCTGTCAGTTTTCATCCATTCACGCCATCAAAACTGTATTTTGCACCAACTTATGCCAAGCAACAGTATGTTCCTGCCCTTAGACTGTTACAGCCTGGATCCCTACTCCTATATATGCACCTCACTCCTACCAACTGAGGATACATACCCTAGAACTTTGTTCGGTATGTCAATTATTGAATACAGAAATGTACTGCACTGAATGACCATATGCACTGAATCTTGTTGTATTACTCCTAATTAAAATTATGCGGGAAGACCGCTCAGTGGCATGTGAGTAGATCCACAGCGTGAATATATGTACCTCAAGAAAAGCTGGTCTCAACACTCTACTCACAGATAAAGGCAGAAATCAACTGTTCTTCTCTCAGTTCATCTTTAATCAGGTATAACATATAAAAAAAAACAGCTCTCCCACATGCACCCACAGAAGACCTCAACATTTCAAGTCGCACTGACTCTTTTATACCTGATTAAAGATGAACTGAGAGAAGAATAACTGACTTCTGCCTTTATCTGTGAGCAGTGTAGAGACCAGCTTTTCCTATTACTCCTAACACTGTTATCAACCCTAGCACTTTATTGTTGTCTACTATGTATTGAACTCTGGGTTGAACATCTGTCTTAACTGCTCCTTACTCACGATCACTCCGTTGAGTTCTCCCAGGTCATGCCTGACAACATGCAACTCATTTGTCTAGCACACCTACCTGGTATATACAAACTGAATAAATAAATAAATATCCAAACAGTTTTATGTCTCTAAAAGGAGCATTCAGAACTGTTTGCTGCAAATCAGTTGCAAACCCAGTCACCCTATGCCAAGAATACCTTCTCTTACAAACACCAGTGGCAGCTGCCCTTGTAGATGCAACAGAAACATCACTGCTGAGCATAGCAAATGTTTACAAACCTCAACTCCAGAATTTAGATTTTTACATAATTCATTCTTGGCATCTCCTTCTGGAAGCGCCTGAGCTGCAGCTTTGGCAGCCTTCCACAGGTTATTTTGATACTTAATCATGTGGGCCTGGAAGTTTGCAATATGAAGACCTAGTGAGGCAGAGGCATATGTGTACCTGCCCATCACATCAAGACTCCTGGATTCCTCAGGGGGCAAAGTATTCATGTGCTTCAGTGCTCTGGATCTATCAAGGACAGCCATTATAACCACAGTGGAGTCCGTTTCAGGCCTGTTAGCATAATATGGCTTGGTAGCAGGAGCAGGGTACTGTTTGTCAGCCTTTATGGATACAGCTGGTATAGAATTTGGCCAGTACCATGCAATAAATGTGGCATCCTCCAATGCAGGGTAAACTGAAGGAACAATGATGGAATGAGTATAGGGTACTTTCAAGAAATCTGTCAAGTTCTTTTTAGTGGCACCCTCTTCTTTCACAGCAAAGCCATGGCATTCTGCATTTGCTGCATCATGGTTTGGAAGGTAGGGTTTTCAGTAGGAGATCTGGGTGTATACACCTCAGAATGCCCAGTGCAAGAGGACACTGTAGAGCTGGAACGTGGTGAATAATGTTCCTCTCCATAACACTCCTCCTCTTCATAATCCTCTACCATTATGAGGTCTGGATTATATTCTTCCTCATCATCGACAGGAATGGATGACCTTGCTGGCAACACAGTAGCCCACTGCTCAGGAGGTATCTGCTGTGAGCTAGCCAAAGAGGCAGACAGGGCCTGCAATGCAGGAACCCCACGTCAGCAGTGCAGGCCCATAGACAAGCCAAGTATGCACTGTATTATATCTGAAAACAAAGCTAGTACCACTGCACATCGACAACACCCTGGCCAGGGCCGTGACCGCTGGAGCCGATAACAGGCCTAGAGGACTCAATGGCCCGGCAACCTACAGTCCATAGTAGGTACAGTAGTGCCTGAGCCAAGCCCCTACACCTTGGTGCCTGGTTCACAGTCAGGGAGGCTGTCGTCACTACCACCGGGGTGGACAATAACACTGAACTTAAAGTAGCTGCAGGCCGCAACAGCAACCTAGACCTCCCTGGGGAACCAGATATATTCTTATGTTTACACGTGTCCCGATGACAGTCAGTCTTTTTCACAGTCTTTGGATTCTGATGATCACAATCTGGTCAATGGTGCTGGTGATGCTACTTTCTGACCTGGGCTTTTTCTTTGGCCACTAGAGTTTTTCTAATAAAAACTTTACCAGTGCCTTTCTCCTGCATTACCTGATCACTTGATTTAAGACCTGGCAAATCTCACAAGTCCTGACATTGTGAAAGAAGCCTAAACAGCAGACACACATTTCATGCGCATCGTCCTTATAAATCTTTTCTCCATACTCGTAGTACCGGAACAACGTCATTGGTTTTGGTGGCATGCAGCTGTGACAGTATCACTAAAAAAATCAGTAATTACTTGAGAATAAAATAATAAACGACAATGGCTAGTTGGTCTGCATTTCCTCAGTAGGTCCAATGAGTATAGTCGATGGCGGGAAAAGAACTGAGAAGAGATGGTGCCACCCATGTTTCTGTAAATGCTGATATGCGATGTCATTGTGGGTGGCTCTCAGCTAGCAAAAGTTTCCATGTGGTTTTAGCACTGACATTGGTATAGTTCCAAAGGTATGGCCTAAGGGAAGAGATATCCTCAAAGAAGATCCACAGTTCTCATAGTTTTTCCAAGACCCATGATGGAACCAGTGAAAAAAAGATAAATATATAAAACTCAGCAGCACTAGCACAGATTATCAAATAAAAATAAAACTTTATAAAATTATGAAGCAATAAACAAAACTAAGAAAACTCAGCCACATGGACTGGAGCAGGACTCCAGGATGACTGCACTCTTCAGGGGAGAACTACATTTATAGTTAGAATGTCAGGGGCAGCATGATACACTGCAGAGTTTGAATTTTTAACATTCTGAAGTTTTATCTCTGGGGTGACACCTCAGGGTTGAGATGTTGCTATCTGTATGACATCATAAATACAGTCTCACTGGTAGAGAGTTTACAGAAGGAAGAAAGAAAGGCAGTTTTAAGCTTAAACAATATAAAATACTGATAAAACATTAAAAATAATGTAATATATATCAAATATATAATTGTTTGCAGAGGAATACATTTATCTCCACACGGGTGGTGAGACCTTTTCTAACTGGTGGCTTCAGCACTCGAGAGTTATAGGTCACCACTCACTGGTGGAAATAAAGGTTTAATTCCGCTTCAAACCATTATGTATTCCCTACTTACATTCCCTTTAAAACAATAGAAGGCATTCAGATAGTTAAGAGATAAACATTTTTGTGTTTGAGAGGCACTAGAATTGAAAAAGCTGCTGGCAAGAATATCAATATAACACATTGCTAGTGTTAGTTATAGAAGTGACCTCACCTTGGGTCATGGCACTTTTCACTGAAAATCACACACCATCATATGTGACAAATACAGAATACATTTATAGTGTTTATGTGGTCTTGGTATTAATGCCCAGTGCAAACCTTTATAATTGGCTTTTAGCTGTTAATAAGTTGTTCTGTCCACTATGTACTTACCTTCTTCTTCGATTGGTCTCCTGAGAAAGTTGACGAGCCCTACGTCGGCTTGCTTTCTGATCAGCTAATAAAATTAGTCTTTCATCTTCTAAATCCTTTTCCAAATGAGTTTTAAAATTTCTGGTAGTACACACAAGTTAAGGAAATGGCAGACCATATCAGATTTAGCACATTTCAGACTGGAATGCAGGTTATTTCTTACCTGTTTTGAAAAAAAGAGGAAGTTCTGCTTCCCCACTTCACACTGGCTCTTGGACTGTATTATCAAACTGTGTTTCATTTCTTACTTTCACCTTCTCGCATCATTAATTCCTGCAGCCTAGGTCCTGGACTACCTTCCATCACTACATCTGATCCTGGGGCTCTCATCTCCCCTGCCTAACTCAGTCATCTGAACTCTGATCCCTGCTTTCACTTTTCCATCTGTGGCCTACTTCCAAACAGTGGGCCCTTGAGGAAGCAGAACCAATTAAACATTTTGCTCTGGCATCGACAACAATCAATCAATCAATCAATCAAAATCTTTATTTATTCAGGTGAACATCATTGAGCGTAGCTCATTTACAAGATGGACCTGAGTGGTCATACAAATAAGGGTCCAAGTTTTTTTACAAAGACATGAGAATAGCATAACATTAGTACAATCAAATACATGAGATATACAAAATTTACAGATATACAAGGCACAGTAAAATAACTAACCTGTACAAATGAAGAGGATAATAGATATAGTAGGATAATAATCAAATAATAGGGCTTTTGTAGGCTTTTATATAAAATGTGATAACTGACTGGGTAGAAGAAGGGAAACTAAACACAGTGGATTACAGAAGGGAGGGTGTAGGTTGGATGGGAGACTAGAACCTTATAAAGCAGTTGCACAACTCTGGAAATAGGGCGGTGTATAATCTTTGAAGGATGATAAGGGTAAGAGGGTATTCAGATTCATAGATTTTGGAGTGAGTTCCAGACAAATGCTAGGACAAATGGAGGGGCTGTCTACCCAGGATGGGTAGCCTGACTGACTCAGATAGATGTGGGTAGGAGTGGAACAGGACATCATCCTCCTGACCAATGAACTTGTATATATGTCCATAAGGCCCACCCCTTCCCTCAGGGAAGCATGCCCTGTGATGCTCCATCCTGTTTATTGCGGAGCAGCTGAACTAAGCCCATGCATCTGCCATCACCTCCAACAGCACAGCACTGACCTGAAACTAGGCATCATGATATCAGCCACTCGAGGATATGTCAGTGGTAGGCTTCTTCCTTTTGGAGTATAAATTTCGTGCTCTCACAGCTCCACTCTTGCTAGTTCACAAAGGGGCAGCCATGCACTGTCAGGAGCCTCTCCCACATCGAGTGATAGAGAGAGAGAGTGCATCCAAGTCAAATGCCAAGAGCTGTTTCTGCTGATAGATATACTGTATGATGGCTTTCTTTCAGGGCCTTAACCGGGGTTACTGGCAGAAGACATTATGCATACCTACCATAATTTCTGTTCCTGTTAACTCCAACACTGTCAACGGGAAATAATTGCATACAGTATGGGTAAAATGCACCCCTATCAAGGTACTGACTGGTACATTCTCAAGCAACCCTTTTGAACACTGGGTGCATGAGCATTCCATGTCTGAGGTCAACACAAGGCTGTCCTCTGACCTCTAGGAGTGCAGCACTGGCTTCTAGCGGACAAATTTCTTCTAAACACAGCTAAGTCACAGGTTATGCTGTTTTGGCTCAAGCACCCAAAATTAAAGCTGTTCAATCCCTAACTAGGGGTACCAGATTTTAGGGATGCCAAAGAGGACATAGTCCCTCCCTAATGAGCCCTTGTGCCAGACCCTGAGTAAATAGGTTTAAAGTCACCACCACCTTCACAGATCATTTACAAGGAGGTCCTGGGTAGAAGAGTAAAAAAATATAAAAATAATAATAATAATACAACAGGACACAGAAGGTACATGAAGAATATTTGGCAGCTGGAAAAGAGGACATGTCCTCGTAAAAGAGAACATCTGGTAACCCTACCTAACCATTCTGTGTAGTGACAGAATCCCTCCTGCATTGGTGCCCACTTTTAATTACTTAGGGTGATGCTTGACACATCCTTTGATTTTTCGCTACATATATTGGGAAACTGTAAATCAGACAACACCAAACTTGGGCTATTGTATAAGATCAAGCATAATTTTACCCCTACTGCCCATTTAGCCATAGCTCAGGGGGTCCTACTTTCTAAATTCACTTACAGGGTGTCTGTAATCCATATATCAGCCAAATCTACTGTGCAAAGATGAGATGCTACATACAGTAACATCTGTCAATCGCCATGTCTCAGAACTGCCATACCCATCAATTCACTTTAAACTGGGATGGCTTCATCCTGCTGTCCTGCATGATTTAACCCTAGGAGGGGTAATCTTTAACATTTTGCACAACCAGTCACCCCCCTCACTCACAAGTCTTCTCCAGTCCCTCAGTGGTGCCTATCCATGAAGAACCACTAATCTAGACTTGCTGACCATACCCAGAACTAGGACACATCTGGGGGACATTCCATTCTCTGTTGACTCCAGGATATGGGACTCCATACCGGCTGGTCTACGTTTGTGTCAGACTGTAGTCTCCTTCACAAAGGGATACTATAGCCATCTCCCCAGGTTTCCTGCATAATTCAGGGCCTAGCTTACTAATTTGGTTGGTTGTGTTTTAGTCAAGCATTGCTACAAGTTCCTAAAGTTTTGTTTGCTCTCTTCACTACTGTTCTATGTGATAATAGCGCCAACAAAAACAGCAAATGCACATCACCGAAAATCAAAACGGCAATTAGCACTACAGTGCACTGTAGAAACAGTGATGCGTGGCCACTTTCTACAAGGGGAGCGGGACATATGCTTACTTTTTATGCAGGAAGGCCATGCCTCCTCCTCCCCACGCCCACCACACCAATATAACCATCATCGGAGGGGGATGACATTGGAGAACAAGGGAAAATGTGGGAGGGGACCACTCCATGGGGGAGAACACAAGTCAGCAGGGGGAGAACACTGGGGGGCAACCTGTGGGTAGGGGGAACAAAGTCAGGAGAGCAGGGGAACAAAAGTTGAACCTCAGAAAAAAAAAATAATAAGACTACAAAAAAAAACAGTATCCCCCACGGCTAGCCCCAAACCTGGGTCCACCGGACCCAGAGGCATTGACACTACCCACTACACCACACAGCCAGCTCGGAACTGGCCCGACAAACAAAGCCCTACATACTTTAAAAGAAGTACTCCCTATGGAAACGAAAGCGCTGAACTTGCAATGTGCTATTAAGAGCACATACCTCATTTTACATTCGTTATTTTCATGTCGTCCATATTTACTCGCCAAAATTTACTCACTGTAGTCACGGGATACCTTTCACTACAATGGTCTTCTTTGTAGTGTCTTGATAGTTAAGCCACTTTTGGCAGGCTTCTGGCTCAAGTGTTTTGTCAACATTCCCAATATCATGACATCTTTTGTATATTCTGTTTATTCTATATAAAAGCCTTTGTTTTGTATATGCCTCTTATTGATCCTGACCCCTTGTAACCGCCTGGGTCATACCTGAAAATTGGCATTTAACTGTATAGTGCACCAACCTGGTTAACAACTAAATAAATAAAATTCCAGCCACTGCAGTGATTCAGTTCACATTTCTGATATGCAATTCTTAATCTGAATTATAAAAAGGGTCTGTGAAATAGAGCCTTTTGATTGGCTTCAGTTTTCCTCCACCCTTACATTAATTTTATTAATATGCTAGTAGAGCCTCATCACATGTGCAGAGGTTTAGAGAAGTCCTACCTTCACAGAATTTTCTATTCTAGGAACTTTTAGCTGACATTAGTACCTCGGCTAGCACACACACCCAACCCAAAGATGCATACAATTATGCCCCATCACACACACACACACACACACACACACACACACACACCACAGTGGATTCCATACGTGCACATCGGATAAGCGGTCCTGATAAAGCACACTCTTCCAGTTTCCCAATATTTTTCATGTTCATAGTACAGAAAATCTGTTAAATGCACACTGGATAAGTCGCATTTTGGCTAAATGCACAGTTTCACAGTTCACCAACACATCTCTCCCTAGGTAGTTAGCACCTCTAAAGTGCACAAGGGATTCTAAGCAGTTGTAAAGCAGCATTTAGCACCTTATATCACTCAGCTGGCACTGAAAAGTAGCAAACAGACTAAGATCATTTCCTTTTTTGGGTCCACAAGCAAGACAGATAATGTGGACAGATGACCAGCTTTGATATTTTTTATAGCAGTGTGCTTTACTAATGTAACCCCTAGGCTGTACTATCCCAAGGGATGCTATCCCTGCCTGTGTGACTACGAGCAGGTTGAGGGGCCTGAGCTCGGTGAACTGGTGCCTCCATCTGAAGGGTTGGCTTAAGGGTAGCGTAGCTGCTCTGGGTACGTCCCTCCAGGACACTGATACCCCCCTCTAACCCCTCTAGTGGTCTATACTGGTCAGCAGATAAACAATCACAGTTAATCTCAGAATACAATATTAGACCCACTCTTGCCACACTTACCACCAGGGCTGGATCAGCTGCACTGGCCCTAGAGACCTAGCAAAACAAGACCTGCAATAGAATAGTGCAATGGCCATACAGTATCCCCTCCACAAGGTACACAATAGCCAGGTTAAATGCAAAAGAACAGGATCTGATTTATTCAGGGGACATGAACAAGGGTGGGGCAGCAATCTAGTATTTGATTTCAGATCTGATTTAGTCAGGTTAAACATGCATGCACTAAGAGTCCCTCTAGAACAGTCACATACACTCTGGGTACCCAGTTGTTAAGCAGGCTAGCTTGAAGTGTTGCCCAGGGTAGATCGGCATTGTAGCTGTTGTTGGGGTCCTTAGGAAATAGAAACAATGTGCACTTTAACCCACTATTGTATTCCGGAGCCGGATGGCTCAGTTCATAATGATCAACCAAACCAATTAAATTAGATGACACACATTGATTAGAGCTCTGTTGCAGGGAGCTACCCTGATGTTTACTCAAGCTATCCAGACCAGGAGGCAGGGTTGATGAGATGAAGACCTCAGGATGGTATGCTGGTTTGCCTGGAAGCAGGGCCCAAACAACACACTGTGGTGGTCGATCCTGTTTGATGGTGTTAAGCAGGGAGCTGAATCCCTGAGCAGGTTTTTCGTCAGATGAATCTCTGCGGCATGAGCGGCAATCTAGGCCGTGATGGTGAGGCCCAGACCAGGTGAACCGTTTGGATTTCAGTCCGGTTGGATGCTGGATGCAGCTTCCAGCTAGCGTGACACACTCAAGGGTGTGGGGAACCAAATCGTGACCCACACTACACATTCAGCACAATTATATTAAGAATAGCTAGGTACCACAGTTCGGATGACAGTCTGGTTGCAATTAGGCAGTGTCTCTGCGCAAACTGTATGCTCTGTGGTTCTCTCAAAGTCTCGATGGGCCAATCGCTCCAGAAGGAAGTCTTCAGTCCACAGCAGGCGAAATTAACTCTTTCAGAATTCAGGATTCCAGTCACAATAACAGCAATTTCGGAGAAAGTCTGATATTAGATTGCAAATGTGTTCACACGAGAAGATGGGAGCAGGCAGGCCAGACACAGCCTTCCCGTCGAATCTCCAGCTACCATGCAAGAGCAGCTACTCGAGCTGTTCACTCCCTCGACTCCTACTCCACACTGACACACTGCTGCAGGCAGCTCTGGATTTCCCAGTGATACAAAAGGTTCGGTTGGTTTATCCATCTGTCTGTCACAGCAAGGGCTCCCCCCTCCAGGTCCATTTAGGCGCCAAACAGTAAAAAGTACAATTCCTACAGAAATTCACTCCCACAAGATCTCTGGGGACAGTCTCCATTTTAAGGTCCCCAAAGGTACCGACTGGTCCAAACTGGCAGTCCAGAATCAAAATGGCGGCTCTTAGCAAAACAGTTCATGCTACAAAGGAAGGCGGGTTAAACAAACTACTATATTATTATCATTAAAGCAGTTAATCAGCAAACAATCACAGATCCTATTAGAGCTTCTTCTGCACAATTAACGATGGCAGAATGACGCAGCTGTAATGCAGCCCAGGCGGGACTCAAGCCTAAAACCACTCGGCCCCCACCCAGATTAATTATAAACTATGAGACAGATACCTCTTAAAGAGACAGGCACGGAGGCTAACAGGGCACTCACATGCAAGCACATTTAAACTGTTTAAACACAGAACACCAGCCTGGCAGTGGGCATTAGGCAAGCCCAGGAAGACATTTTAGGAACCCCCATTTGTAGGGGGTTACATTAAGTTATTTGTCAATGCAGCATATTAGCACATTTGAACATTTTTAACATTTTTACTATATTGCTATGATAAATAAATGTGGAATGCCATTACAGTGTCAGGTCTCAGTTATTTTCATTATGTTGCATTGTAAACATAGGAGTTCAGATAAATGTACATTCTGCTTAAATGCATATTTTCTTGCTGCAAAACAGGTGTGCATTTAAGCAGATTCCACTGTATTACGAAAAAAGAACATATTATTCATTTTATTGTGAAACCTTGGCTCCTGATTTGAGTCTACATCTCAAGCTATAACAGCTTTGGATGTGTGGAATATCAGAAACCACTGTGATCAAGCACACCAAGGAAGTACAATATTACTGACAAAGTCACAACTCAACATGATCGATTGTTACTGCGACAAGCAAAGTATATTCCTTTTGGTTTTTTTTTAGTATAGTACATCCCTGTCAGAATGCATGATTCAGTCAGGAAACAGAGAAATATTGCAGCTGCGTGAAGGGAACTCCCTGGTGAGCACAGCTGAAACTGACCATTTCTTAATTGGCTACCCCCACTTCTTGCTCAGATCTACTGTAGCTATGACTTTGTCAGCATTAACATAGTTTGTCAGTTTTAGTGTAGCTAGAGACAATGCTCTCTTTAAAGTAAAATTTAACACTCCTTTCATCTAGCCTTGTGAGTCTTGTTGCATGGAAATAGTACTCATGAGAACACGCATTCAACAACACTGGCTTCAGTATGTCTGTCCTTCAGCAACAGACATTATAACAGTAAGATGTTTTATTAAAAAAAGATGACTCTTTGTATGTCTTCTGGGCTTTAAAAGGAATTTCAGTTTTGTCAGCCTCCGATTAAAACAATATCATCCCATGGCAACTTCTCATAAATGCTAGTTCTTGGCAACATCAATCAGCTGCCGACATTCCTTATCAGCACAAATGGACTCTTTAGGCACATAAATTTGAGGAGGTTAAAATAAAATGATTATACCAAAGGGTACAATTTTTTTTCATTTTTTTATGATAGCAATAAGATACTCCCAGAGGTTATGCTAATGTTCAAATTAATCAATCCTGGGGGCATGACAAGTGGCAATTAGCTGCACCTTGTGCCACATTACACCCCCAGGGGGGTGATTAACTAGAAGACTAACATAACCTCTGGTCATACCATATTGCTTAAATGAAACAACTATGACCTCGGGTGACCTGTCTTGTAATATAATTTTTTCAATCCTTACTACATTGTCACACAAAAATAAAAAATAAAGAGGGTGGTCTTACCAAGACAGCTGTACTCAGTAAAACAGTATGCCATCATCCTAATCCATTTGAATGCCTTTCATTTCTTCATTACCTCCTGATGTTCTTGTGTCTCTTAAGATAACCTGATGATTCACCAAGAAGACTGCATGGCAACTGAAGAAACAAATCAACTGTTAATAATGTTTACATTCAGATATATCGAGCAATATTCTCCAGACAGCAAACAGCTCCATGGAGCGGCCCCACTGATAACACTGGAGCTAACAGAAAAGGAAATTAAGGAAAATAGGAAGAAATTTCTTCTTTCTGTATCACTCAGTGTTGTCAATGAAGAATCATTAACAATTGGTTCTAATAAGCAATACCCATCTTAAATAGGGAGGTGATAATATTGTCATACATACAGCTCTCATGGACAAAATAGATTTGCCTTAACAAGAGCCCATCCACAGTGCACCAAATGCCTCATCAGCTGAACTCTGACCAAACAGACCACACTGCTTCCTGCAAATGTTACATGGCCACGAAGCTGCATGCACAATTCTGCAGTGTTTTGTTTTGTTTGTTTTTCACTTGAAACGGACTACTGTTCCTTCCCCATCTAGGACTAAAGAAGGCCCTAAACAGTGTACTTAGATAAAGGTTTTGAGTTTCTTTTCCAGCTACCATGCATAACTGTCCACTTAGGATCCAATTCATTAACCCAAGGCAACGCTGGCCCTTTCTGATGTTTCTGGTTCCTAGAAAAGCAATATCATTTGTTTCCATGCATGCTACAGATCTCGAGATAGAGCTAGCCTGTTCTGCATATATTGCACTTGTACAATTCTTTCCACAAAAACAAACTCATTACCACAGATTAAGTCTTCTAGTAGAAACCAGGAACTGGTAATGACCTGGTATGGCAGACAATCCTGAGAAAAATAATATCGACATCAATTTTCTATGGAAAACGGGAGCCCCATACCAATCCCCAGATCGACACCAGTACAGTCACTGGCTGCTGATTAATCTTCCAAAATACTCCTGGAAGAACCCCGTCTTCTCCGAGGAGCATGAAAAACTGAAAACTGTGTAACCATAGCTTCTGTACACTGAATCCCGGTGCCACTATTCAACTTGAGCATGGAACCAGGCTTGTACAATGTTGTGTAACTTAAGAATCTCTTAATGAAATAAACAATATGTGATCCATGGTGCAGATGCCTCTCTTCTGGAATTTTCACCTCTTCGAGTGAGGTGGCTATCTACTAAAACCCTTGGTTCCAGATTACATTAGTCCTCTAGTCCCTGAAAAGGGGCTTTACATTTATCCTTGGACCCAAGGGAAGCTGGAGAATGGCTATGTCGTTTTTAATCATCAATGCTGACACAGGTCAGCCACTGCTACTACCATACTTCAAAGGTGAAATAACTCTGTAAAAAGTGGTATTCCTTTATAGCTAGAAGAACACTTTCATTTCCATGTACTACTGTCCTGGTGCTTCATCTAGTGACCTAGCCAACTTGACCAATGATTACTGTTCCCAACAAGGGACAATATCATAACTAATAAAGATCTCCTCTATACTATTAGCTTCACATGCATACCTCTGCTGCAGCCTCCGATTATTCAGGATTATGAGACACCATGGTCAAATGGGCTTGCACTTCCCGGATGTTTCTTCTAGAGGGTTTACTAGTGATTGATACAATTATAGAGCCCTAAGATGTCACCCAGAGAAAGCACTTGGAATGTTCCAAATTCAAATTCTGCACTGTGGTCCCCCAGTACTCTAATGTCAGATTTATAGCTGAAAGCCATAAAGAGCAGTGACCACCTATTTAGCCTATATCAAGTATTCTTACATCCAACAAATAATAAAAGAATTCAAAAACCACCTACTGAAATTGTAAAAACTGTAAAGCTGATAACAACCAAATGCTCACATAACAAACTAATATTTATTAATTCTGATTAACTTGTTTTTCTGAGGGCTCCAGAAGGGAGGTAGGTAAGGGTTTGTATGAATCAGTAGTAAACTCTCTAGAAGAAACATCTTCACTACAGTGAGTAATTTTTTTCTTCTAGGGAGCAATGAGAGTTTATTAATGATGTCATACAATCCTGCAGATTGCAAGCAACACCTTGGAAGGCAGGGAACTATTCAGGAAAAAGATTCTGAAGTAAAGAGGTCCCAACCCTGGTATCCCTTCTTGACTCACTGAATGTCCATGCAATAATGGGGAGTACTGTCAATGTGTGTACTGTGGACCAGGTAGCTGTTTTACAGATTTCTTGGCGTGGTACACTTCTCAATACTGCTACAGTGGCAGATATAGCGCTAGTGAAATGTGCCCATAGACCTTTAGGTGGCTCCTTCCTAGCCTTCTCTCAACAAAACTGTATGACTGAGGCTGTTCAATGTGAGACAGTCTTTTTCATTTTTGGCTGATGGCTTGCCTTTACCTACCTCATCATAAGTGACAAATAACAGTTCTGAGTGTTTTAGTTCTATCCAAATAGAAACAGACAGCCCTCTTTACACCAAGCCTTTGCAATTTTTCCTCACATATATTTCTGTGTGGGCTGGGAAATACACAGATATAGTCACAGACTGATTCAGGTGACATTCTAAAGCTACTTTAGGAAGAAAATTTTACATGAGTTCTTAAAACCACCTTATCCCTCTTAACCATGACATTTGTTTCTATACAGGGTGATTGAATCTCATGTTCTCCTGGCATATGTTATGGCCACCAGGAATACAGTCTTCCAGGTCACATATCTATGCTCTGCTGAAGAGACAGAAACATAGAACATGACCGCAGAGAGATCGAAGGTCTATCAAGTCTACTCTTACTATACTACCTCACCTACTTGTGTGTTGTTTCTCCCTTCTCCTGTTCCCTCACCCATCAATCCGTTATTGACCCCCCCCGGACTATGAATCCCTTTGACCTGTCCCAGCCATGTTTAAACCCATTTAGGGTAGCTACCCCCACCACTTCCGCTGGCAGTCTGTTCCATGGTTCCACCACCCTCTCCGTGAAATAAAACTTCCTCACATCTCTCTTGAACTTGCTTGCCAATCTCCAATCATGGCCCCAGTGACTATCTTGCTATTTCTTACAAACAGGTCCTCATTATTTACACTGTTTACACTCCTAAGAAACGGATATGTTTCTATCATGTCCCCTTTCTCGTGCCTGCCCTCCAGCGGATACATGTTTGCATATTTAGGGAAACAGTCAGTCCTCATAGGATCTGCCTTTCTGACCCTGGATCATCCTGGTGACCCTTCTCTGCATCGACTCCAGTCTGTCTGTGTCCTTCATAAGGTGAGGACTCCAGAACTGAGCACAGTAGTCATGGAAAGGCCTCACCAGGGATATCTACTGGGTCAGAACCACTTCGCTGTTCTACTATCAAACCCCTGCCTATATACCCCAGCATCCTTGATGCTTTTCTATACATTTTGTTAAAGTTTCTCATTTGCTTGACAGAGTCACTGATCATGACCCCTGATCCCACTTCTCTGTTGTAGTGGCCAACTAACGTTCCCATCGAATATTCTGCACATGGACTCCTAAGTGCATTACCTACCGCACTTCTTGATGTAGAATCTCTACTGTCCAAGAGACTGTAGTGCAGCAGGAGGTCACTATTGCATGAAGTTTGTGTGGCGGAGGCTGGCCTAGGTGCAAACTTCAGAAAAAGCAAAGAAAATGGTCATTCATGCAGTTTTATCATGCTTACTCCAGACTTAAATGCAGTCAACAGAAATTTTATTACACCGATGTCCCAATATTCGATCTGTCCGGCTTCTTCAGAGAACCGATGTCTGTTGTCTTCCCACGCTGTGCACTTTAACTATGACTACTATTAGCTACTCTAGACCGATGTAACACTGATGTACTGTGTTTTACTGTATCTATTGTCTGACCTATGTAACCCCAGGTCGCATCTGGAAACGAGAGGTCCCCGCTCAGAATGCTTATCTGGTAAATCTCTTAAATAATTAAAACTCCTATAACAAATATGATAAGTATAAAATGACTTTCTGATGCATGTTACAGTAACAAAAGCTTATTACGTTCCTTTAAGCCAAATCACCATGTTTGTGATCTACCCTGCCACACAGGTTAGTGTCATCCTCAAAGAGACACAGGTTGTCCTGTATACGTTCCCCTATGTCATTTCAGAACATACTGAATAGGACAGGTCCCTTGACCAAACCCGGCAGCACCCCACTTGTCCTAACTTGGCCCCATTCAGTATTACTCACTGTTGCCTCTTCCCAAGCCAACTTCCTACCCACGTTACTAAACCCTGCTCCAATTTCAAGTCCTCCAAATACTTTAGCACCCACCTGAGTGGTCCTAATTTAAAGATTTTACTGAAGTCAATGTATAGCAAATGTACCATCTGTCTTCTGTCTTTCCCCTTTGTGACCCAGTTGAAAAAAAACAGTATCAGATTGGTCTGACCTCACCTTCCTGACACAAACCCATGCTGCTTGTTGACCTGCAGTTCCTTGCTCACTGAGTAGGACACCAAGCTTTCTCTGATTATGTTATCAATCAGTGGAGGTAAGAATGACAAGCCTGTAGTTGTCCAGATCCTCCCTGTCCCTCTCAAGAGTGGTACTATGCTGGCAAATCTCCAGTCTGCTGGCATCCCTTGAGACTTTAGTGAGTCATAAAATAGTCAGGTTAAGGGCACTATGAAGCACTGGTGCAAGCCGTCTGGGCCTGGCACCTTGTCTACTCTGAGGGCTTACAGCTCCTTTCTTGCCCTTAGCTCAAATGGTGGTTCTATTAAACATGCCAATGCCAGATTCAAATCCCATGGAAGGACAGGGTTCCCCACTGAAGGGAACATATGCCTTAAACCATTTGAAAATGTTCTGAACACTAGTTGTGAGGCAAAATACTTTTCTTCCCAGCAGACATATATGCTGAAATTGCTGCCAGATGTACCTTTTAGGATGAGGACTTCACTCCAAGATGGCAGGTGTGCCGAATAACCTTAAACCACTGGCAAAATCAATAGCCATGACTATGGCCCTAATGCTTTGCACCAAATACTAAACCTTTTCCATTCTGATGAATATATTTTGCTGGTTGCTAGCGTTTTGGCAACTTTTCAAACTTTCAACACTTGGCTGGATAGTTTTCAACTAAACAAATTCTATGTCTTCAAGAACCATGCTCTCAAATGAATTGTCTTGAGATCTAGATGAGTCACTCTGCCCTGGGACAGATTTAGGAGATCCTGCCTCAGAGGAACAGTTATGGGAATTTTCATTGACACCGTCAGCAAGCGAGAGCCCCATACCTGTCTGGTCTAGTCTAGTACTACTGGTATCATTGTTGCTGGTTCCCACCTCAGTTTCAACATAACCCTTTGGATCAGTGAGAATGGAGGAATGCATACAGGAATTCTGCTTTCAGGAAAGTGAGAGTATCCCAAAGGATGATCCCTGGCAGGAGGCCTGCAGAAGAAATGTGGAGTTTCTATTCTCCCAGAAGGCAAACAGATCCACTTCTGAACTCCCCATCTGTGAAAACTGGTGATTCAGAGACCATTCATGATTTCCATGACTCATCCTGCCAGGACATTGTTTTTGCCTCCTAGGTGTACTGCAGATATTGTCTCATTCAGGGAATATGCCAGGTTCCATATTTTCATTGCCTCTGAACTAAGTTTTAAAGACTGTGACAAAAAACACCCCTTGGGCCGTCCCAGCTCACAGGGCAGTTTTGTCGGGCTCGGGGGGAGGACTTCTACTGCTCTGCAACCACCTGATTTTTTTTTTTTATCAGGAATCAGGAAGCCACTCTTTTGCCCCCTGCTCAGGGTCAGGAAGGTCAACACAATAACTACTAGGGGCGCTGCTGAGGAGCCATCAGTTTCAGACGTGTCTCTACTGAGCTCCGTGCTTTGCCGCTTCTGATTTAATCTTTTTTTCTTATTTTATTTGTTTTAATGGAGCTCATTTGCCTTACTTGTTTTGTTGGGTCCATTAACTTCCCAGTCCCAAGATGGGTCCCAAAAAGCAGCAGCAGCAGCAACAAGTGCTGATGCTTTCTTCTCGGCTGCAACATCTATGGGGCCAGGACAATGAGGCAGCACTTCCGAAGATCCACAAATGGCACAGCTGTTTGCCATGCTCCAAAAAATCCAGGCCACTGGCGATGAAATAAACTGGAGGCTGGCAATGGTGGAGCAGAAATTCACAGATCTGGATGGCTGCATCTCTGAAAACCAAATGGCAATCCCCAGACTGCAGCAGAACTTGGATCAGCAGGCCACAATAGACGCCACTCTCATTAAGGATGAGGGCTTCCTACAATCAAAAGTGGAGTCCCTTGAAAATACTTACAGGCAAAACAGTCAAAGTGGTTTGGGTTTCCCCTCGACTGGACACTCGGGATGACCTGCTCGCTGCTCTAGACCATCTTATCATTACAGACCTGGCCCTCCTTTTGAGACTCGGTGTGATCATCGTTAAGGCATTCATTATCCCTATCCATGGCAGACTGAGAGAGGGGCAGCTCAAAGACCATTAACAGCAACTGTGACTTTGTCACCAGTTGCATGGATCTCTTCTTCAGCCACCTCAATTCATGGCGACATAGTATGGGAAAGTAGCAAACTGTTTTTCTGATCTTGCAGCCCAGACACAGGACAGAGCGCCAGCTTCAAGTGGTTAAAAATCTTTACTAGCGAGAGGGCTAAGGCGCAGCTCTGTTCCCTGCACATCTCCAAATTCAGCATAAGGATAAAAAGAGCATATTTATGGATCCAGAACTAGCTTAGCATTTTGCTGAGCATATCCTCTCTCATCGTCTGACACTTCAGTCCAGAGGTGGTCTGCTGATGAAGATGGCTGATATACGACTCTCCTTTGTTATCTGTTACTTGTTTTATAAGGCCCTGTGGTCTCTGCTTTTATTGCTATGATACGCAGCTGATGGTTGCTCATTACTATTGATATTTGTTACACTGACCTTTTTTTTCCAGCCTGTTCTGTTGGACATATAATTGCGTGCAAAATATCCTGTGCAATGAGATCCTGTCCCCTGCATGGTATCATGTTTGCATACCTTGGTTTGTATAGGGGTTGTTTTCTTTTAGCTTAACTGAGTCCAGGCAATCTTTACCATTTGTACCACTGGCAAGGAGTATCAGTTCCCCCTCCCCAGCATATTCTTGTGAGAAGCAGGGTGTTCTGGCACACAGACTATCTTTTTTTTTGCTAACTCCTGAAGTGAGAGTGCGATATTCTACAGAAACACTGGCCTGGATTGTTAAAACCTGTGTAATGCCCTGGGGCTGAATTCAAAAGCCAAGTGTATTCCTCTGTTTGTACTTCCTGCTATATTCTGTATGACTTTTGTCTAGGTCTTCTTATGACCTTGTTTTTGTGTATCTGCTTGTCAATTACATAAATCTAGAAATAAAGTTAAAAACCAAAAAAACACAATAACTACTGGTAGAGCGCACTTCCGAGACAGATGACAAACGGGGTCCAGCAGAAATAATAAAAATGACCTTGTCAATGACGAGGCCTTCACTGCTTCTATAAAAAAATGAATTCTTTACTAGGAGGGTACTACAGGTATTTACAAACAGGATATATTTATAGTAAGACAAAAGGATTACAAGTTTACTAAGAAACAGAAAATAAAGCAAGTTAAAGAGACAGTAGATGGTTAGAAAAATCTGAGCTTTCCTCACCTAAAATCTCTTTACCTGCCATTAGCTACAGAAGACACTTCTCCTACCTGTGCTTCCTTACCAAGCTAGCTCCAGCAGAACCCCTTCTTTAGATGTTGAGTGTCAGAGTGAGAGAGGGAGTAAGCTGGCCCCAGCTCCCCAATTTATGTGGTCACAGCTGTGGGGGAGTGCCCTCTTCCTTGAGTGACAGTCCCCCGCCAGTATCCCCACCTATGTGAGAAAGAGAGAGTGTGTGTGTGTGTGTGTGTGTGTTCTGTCTCTCTCTCTCTCTCTCTCACTTTCTCACTATCTCTTGCAGTTTTATGACATGCACCTGGGTCCACTGTCTGACATAAGAACATATCAAAAGATTCTCCACTGGGATTATGGCTCCTCCCTACATATCCAGTCAGTAATTACTGCTAACATTCCCATGAGAATATCAGCATCTCCACAGTGAGTGACCCTCCCATAAGCTGCCTGTACATGTGACCTAGCAGCCATTTTGTGCAGCCCAAACAGAACCTGTAACAGAAGAATATTTAAACTATAGAAAAGAAATAAATGAATCTGGCCACCTTTCCTGTCACATCTCACCCTTCCCAGACAATGAAGGCATGTCTCTTTTCGACAACCCCCAAGAGACACTGCTGTTCATGTAGGGACTGGGGAATGCCTAAAGAAACATGATACACACTTAGCCCTGCCTCGACAGTCCGTCCGCACCTTCATTCTGCACACCACTCCAGTGCTGGATGGCCATGTTATAAGACACAAATTTTGCTTTTTCTCTTTTAGATATTTCCTGAAGAAGACCTATGATCGAAACGACGATTTTTAAATCTATTTACTATTTTCAGCATGTATTTAATATAACCATTTTGTTTTGTTTTCAGACCATACGCTGACGTAGCACCTTGTTTTTTTTTTATATGTTATAAGTCTGTAGGATCAAACTCCAGTGCAGTACTTTTGTATTTTGCCCACTAGTCCTATGAAGCCTCATCTAAGAATTATGATCTGTGACCACAGTGATCTCCTGCTTGTACAAATATGACTGCAGCTTCTGAAGAGCTCAAACTAACCCCAGATACTCCCTCTCGATTGTGGTATATGCCCCCTTCCCTGGGCAGAAGCTTCTGACTCAGACACACTATGGGGTGCTCCTCCCCTGCGGTGTAACCTGCCTCAGGACAGTGCCCAGCCCATGGTCTGATGCATCCACGTGCACTATGAACATGAGGTCATGACTAGGGCTAACGAGCACGGATAACCCACATAATGCCTCCTTCAGAGGCAGATTCACAGTTATATGTCCATAGAAATTACTCAGGCATTTTATTTTTTTGTTAGGTCTATCAGATGCCTGGCCACATCACTATAGTGAGGCTCAAACCTTCTGTAGTACTCAGCTGTCCCCAGAAATGCCCTTACCTGTTTCTTCATGACAGGGGTGGACCAGGCCTGGATGGCATCAACCTTTGCAGGTCCTGGACGAATACATCCACTGCCCACCAGGTGCCAAGACAGAACACTTTGGCCATACCTACTTGGCATTTTTCCACCTTAATTGTCAGCCCTGCAGCCTTCAGTCGGCGGAACACCTCCCTCACATGCCTGACATGATCTTCCCATGTCTTGCTGTAAATGGCTATGTCATCCACGTATGCCAACGCATATTCACCTGCCCCAGACATAATGCAATCCACAAGCCGCTGGAAGGCTGAGGGTGCATTCTTCACCCCAAATGGCATTACTCGAAAGTCAAATAAGCCAAATGGGGTGACGAAAGCAGGCCTCTCCCCTGGCTTCAGGGGTTAGGGGTACCCGACAGTAGCCCCTGGTCAGATTTATCATGGTCAGCAATCAGCCCCCCACGCCATTCAAGGTCTTATCCATTCTGAGCATGGGGAAGGCATCTGACTCCATGCAGCTATTGACTCTCTGGCAGTCGAAATAGAACCGTGTGGTACTGTCCTTCTTTGGGGTCAGGACCAGGGTGAGGCCAGGGTTACTGGACTCCTGAATCACTTTAAGGGCCAGTATCTCCCCGAGTTCCTCTTGCATGGTCTGTGTAACCCCCTCTTGTACCCTGTTGGGGAAATGCCTCAGTGGCACTTGCATCCCAGTGTCCACGTGGTGTTCAGCCACTGTGGTGTACCCCAGTTCCCCTGTGAAAATGTCCCCAAATGCTCACAGCACCCCCCCTCATTTCCTTGGTCTGGGTCAGTGTCAGCTGCCCTGAGAGGGTGAGGTTATCCACTTAGGACCCTTCCAACACCTCATCAAGGAGGTTCACAAGGGGATTGCCTCATTTTCTTCTTCTGGCATGCTACACACAGTGAGGACAGTTTCCTCCCTATTGCAGTAGGCTTCATCAGGTTAACCTGATATTCTCTCTGCCTGAACCTTCTGTCATGCAGCCCTGCTACATAATTGACCTCACTCACCTTCCTGATCATGGTGAATGGGCCCTCCCATGCTGCCTGCAGCTTACTGTGTTGGACTGGGACAAGTACCATCACTTGCTGTTTGACTTTGCCTCCTGGGCTCTGGCCCACAGCTGTACCAGGTTTTCTGCCACTGTTGTGCAGTGGCTAGTGCTCCTGGGCAAGCCCTATGAGCTCCTTAAGCTGGGTCCTGAAATTCAGGATGTACTCCACATCAGATTCCCTTGGGAGGCAAGGTCACCTTCCAATTCATCCCTCACTAAATCTCGGGTTCCCTCACCCCGTGACCAAACAGGGACTCAAAGGGTGAGAACCCTGTGGACTCCTGTAGGATTTTCCTATATGAAAAGGAGGTGGGGCAAATATTTGCCCCAATTCCTTTGTGCTGGTCAGCAAACATCCTGAGTATAGTTTTGAGGGTACCACTGAACCTCGACCAGGCCTTTTTGTCTTGGGGTTACAGGGTGAGGCATGGGCTGTTTCACCGCACTTCTCCCACTGATTAGTTATTAATCACAACATGAAATT
Source organism: Neoceratodus forsteri (assembly GCA_016271365.2). Lineage (NCBI taxonomy): Eukaryota > Metazoa > Chordata > Ceratodontiformes > Ceratodontidae > Neoceratodus > Neoceratodus forsteri. The sequence continues at coordinate 339,361,581 of CM057459.1, forward strand.
TGTCCTGTGATTTGACAAAATCTTCTGGGAAATCCCACTCAGCTAATGATTCCCAGGTACATCAGCCACTTTTCTGCCTCAATAGAGGACATGGCCACTGTCTTGGTGTACCTGTGATGGGGATGGGGATTTATATCCATAAGGACAGGACAAGAATGTCCTTGGTTAGTACCGAGTAAAATAAAGATGATAGCATTATGTAAACTTTACATGTGAAATGTTCTATGTTGTTAAATATTGTGGCTTGTTTGTTTTGCTGCACAACAACTGTTCCAAATCAGTATTTGTTTTTCTGTTCTTCTTTGCCCCCCCCACACCCCCACAAAGACTGGTCATCTGTGGGTTTGTGTTGTTTGTGGAAGTTAGGTTTGCCTGTTCATTGTCAAAAGCTTAAACAACTGTGTTCCCTCCTGTGCACTAGCCTGGTGCATGCCCAGGTTTAGTGACTGGACATGAAGACAGAAGCTATCTTTATTTTCAATTGTTTGTTATGTTAAATTGGTGTAGCTATCTCTTTAAATGTTAAAAAGTAAGCTAACTTATACTGAGCACTGCAGGTAGCTTTCCTGGAACAGAAGCTGTAAAAGACACAAAGTAACTTTAAAAGGCTCACTTAAAGGAAAGTATAAAAGCACCTAAAATAATTGGTTTGAAAGTATAATTCTACAGCAGTACTCTGTGAGAGGCCTTAACTGTTCAGACATTACACAAACACCTTGAAAAGCTGGAAAAGGAATACACTTACAACCCAGAGCAGTTTGTTCCACTCTCTCTGAGGTTTTAGAAGTGCTGTGGTATGCTAGAACCCCCTAGACAAAGCTCGCTGAGCTGCATTCCTCCTTATCCCCAGCTCCCACCCTCCAACTCTTCTGCACTACCTCCTCCCTAAAAAAAAAAAAAAAAAGGGATTTCATATTGGCTGCCAAGAGCCAGGGAATCACATATTGCTGAACTGTGTTGCTGATTGCTTTGCCTTACATGTACCTGCCTGTGCCTTTTGCTGTGCTGTATTGCATTTGTCTATTATATGTATGTCTTTGTCTCCAATCTTGACGAGGTACCTTTGTAAATGAGCCTCTGGCTCAAAGGTTGTTAACCTGATGTTAAAATAAACAAACAAATAAACAGAACGTTATAAACATACAAACATACGAATTTGCCAGCGGATAAAGGCCTTCAAACAACATGAAGTCTTGCTGTATTATGACTTAATACGGTTAGCCCCAGCACTTGAACTGCCCCGGAGAGTAAGGAGTTAAACTCTATGCAGGAGCATAGAACGTTGAGCTCGAGCTTGGTTTTCAAACCTCTGTCTGTGGTACTTCCCAGTGTAACTGTCAGATTCTTTACTCCGCCTAACAGTGAAGTCGCTCTGGAGATTTTTCTGCTCGGTTCGGTAAATAGTAAAGCTTTCAGTTTTAAACCAATCTGTTATTTTTTCAGATTTCCAGCCTCTGTCTACGGTACAGGTAGTGTTATAGATAGGTAGTAACTGTGCTTATTTCGTAAAAGTGTGTGGAAATTACTTTTTTCCCTCGGTTTCTTTTCAGTCGGTCCGGTTAGGAACCAACCTTGTACTTCTTCTATTTTTCTGAGAAAATGTTCTGGGGATTAGAGTGGTGCTACGGTATTGATCAGTTTCAAAAGAACCGGGCCTTTTCTGGTTCTTTTTCAAAACCCGTGACACGGTTTGTAACTGAGCGGTTATTTTATTACCTGGCTTGAAAGCTGCTATAGGGTAACTTAGTAGGTTGGCCATGTCTGACAAACTCAAAAAGAAAACCAGTCCAAATGGGTTTCAGCACTGTACTGAGTGTGGCGAGGCCTTTGCCAAGGCCGACCTCCACCTCAAGTCGGACTGCCAAATTTGTAAAAACTTTACTAAATCCACTCTAGATAAGAGACTGAGCAGTCTGAAGGAAAGAGAGGTCAAGAAATCCGTAGATCCGGATGGCCAGCCTGGTTCAGTTTCGGACAAACCTGAGGAGGTGCCTACTGACCTAGGCGATACCTCCTCAGGCAAAAGGAGAGCCAACCCTGAGGGGCCGGTTCCGTCGTAAAGAAAACGCAAGTCCAATGATTTGGATCCTGTACTGTATTCTCCAACTGCGGATGAAACAGTCAAAGCGATTAGCATTGTTCAATTGCTTAGACCAGTTCCGTCTGAACCGGTACCGCTGGTTAGGCGGTCGGTTCGGTCGGATCTCTCTCCTTCGGATTATGATCCAGATGTTTATTATGAGGAGTGGGAGGGAGATGAAGACTATCCCGATGATGATGATGACGACCAGGGGGGTCTGGATGTGCCCACTGAACCGGACATCTCCCCAGACATACCCTCGTGTGTCTCTCCTCCCAGGCTCTCTAAGACCCCTTCACAGTCTTTGTTTTACAAAAAGGTGGCCGAAACCCTTCAGCTTCCCTTGGTTGAAGCTGCAGAGGAGGAAGAACAGCCTGATTTTGTGGACATGATAGACATCCCAGGATCCAAAAGGCTGTCTATCCCTCTTCATAAGTCCTTGATGAAATAGACACACAAAATTTTACAAACTCCTAATTCAATACCTCCTGTGGACAACAGAATGGACAGGAGGTATATGTTATCAGGTTCAGCTTGAGTTTCCCTTATAATCCATACAGTAGCAGCCATGTTAGGGTAGTGCAGGCTGCAGCCTGTGACAGGGCTAACATTCCTTTGGCTTCCACACCCGGATAAGGACTCCAGGAAAGTGGATGCTATGGCAAAAACTGTATTTGGCATCCTCTTTGGGACTCAGGCAGGCTAATTATATGGCCTACACAGCCAGGTACCAGAAATCCAGATGGGATCTGGTTCTGGAACTGGCTAAACAGGCCTCCCCAACTAGCAAAGAGCTGGAGGAAGTGGCCGCTGATGGAACTGGGGCATCAAAATGCAATTTCATGCTGCTGTGGACTCCAACAATGTGGCATCTAGAGTCATGACTACATCTGTGTCTCTCAGAAGACATGCTTGGCTCAGATGTACTGGCCTTTCACGGGATACCCAGACTACGGCTATAGATTTTCTGTAGTGGGTAACTCTCTGTTTGGGGAGCAAACAGAGGCTTACATGAAGAAAATGGATGAATACAGGACCACATACAGGAGTGCACAGGCCAAGGAAAGGCAAGCCACTCCACAAAAGTAGCAGTCTAGGGGCAGAGGCAGGCTTTTCACATGCCTTTTTACCAAGCCCAGGCCTCCTCTCCCTTCCCACAGAGGTGGTTCTTCAGAGGGAGGGGCAGGATGGGGATGAGCAGGACTGCTCCCTCCTCCTCCCAGTCTAAGGCTCCTGCCAAGCAGACACCCTGAGGTGTCAGTCCGGGTCAACTCGCCAATTCCAGTTGGAGGCAGGCTGGCTTACTACTTCCAGGCCTGGAAGTCTGTGACCTCAGACAAGTGGGTCCTAGAACTAGTAAGCCTGGGACTGGCCCTCAGCTTCAAAATGTTTCCAAAAAAGAGGGCCAAGTCTTTTCCACCTGCATCAATATCAGAAACCCTTGCCCTAGAGGCGGAGGTTTCCTCTCTTCTAGCTCTCAGAGCTATAGAGAAGGTTCCTACTCATCACAAGGGAAAAGGACTGTACTCCAGGTACTTCCTTACCCCAAAGAAAACAGGGGAGTGGTGACCCATCCTAGACCTAAGGTATTTGAACAAACACATTTCAAAGCCCAAATTCAAAATGGTAACTCTGGGAATAATCCTTCCCTCTCTAAGGTCAGGAGATTGGTTAGCATCTCTGGACCACAAGGATGCCTACTTCCATATCCCTATCAAGTGTTCCCACAGAAAATACCTCAGGTTCGAGTTGCCTTCAGGCCATCACCAATTCAGAGCCATGCCATTCGGTCTAACATCAGCTCCAAGGGTGTTCTCAGAGTGCCTTGCAGTAGTGGTGGCTTACCACAGAAGACAGGGTATCACCAACTTCCCATATCCGGACAACTGGCTCATTGTGGGTCAGGCATCTCTACAGGTCAAGTCAGCTCTGCAAACTACCCAGGACCTATTCAGTTCCCTGGATTTTCTTCTCAATCTTCCAAAGTCCGTTCTCAAACCAGTTCAATTTCTCACCTTTATAGGAATAGATTTGGACACTGTACAAGCAAAAGCTTTCCTTCCCCTGGCAAGGGTGAAGGCCCTAGTGGATCTTGTTTCATCTTTTCGACCTCAGGTCTCTCGCCCAGTAAGGCAGCTCCTCTAGCTGCTGGGCCACATGGCAGCTTCCACTGCAATGGTGCAGGGAGCAAAATTCCAGATGAGGGACATTCAGTTTCCCCTAAGGTCCTTCTAGTCTCAGAAAAAGGATTCTCTTACCAAACTAATTCCAGTTACTCACCAAGCTCTCCAGTGGTGACTGGATCAGGACAACCTCAGACAAGGAGTCCCATTTCTCCCAGAAACTCCTTCAGTAGTTCTGACTATGGATGCTTCTCTCCTAGGTTGGGAAGCCCACCGGAGACCCTGACAGCCCAAGAGGTCTGGTCTCCACAGGAGTCTCTCCTTCACATCAATCTTCTGAAACTCAGGGCAGTGTTCCTGGCCCTTCAGTGCTTCTCAGACTCGGTCAAAGGCAAGGTGGTCCAAGTTAGAACAGACAACATGACCACAATGTGGTATATCAACAAACAAGGAGGCACTCTGTCCTCAGCCTTGTGCACAGAAGCCATGAAACTGTGGTCTCTGGCCTATTCTCTTCAGACTTCCCTAGTAGCAGTTCACCTTCCAGGGAAGGACAATGTACTGGCAGGTGCTCTTAGCAGAATATCCCAGGGACATCACGAATGGTCCCTGAATCCTCTCATCCTGCAGATCATCTTCTCCAGATGGGGCACCCCAGAGATAGATCTCTTTGCAGCCCCAGACAATCACCAACTCCTCTGTTCTGTTGCAGACCTCCACTCCCGGGACCGTGCCCTAGTATGCCCTGATTTGGGATTGGAAGGCAGGTTCCTCTATGCCTTCCCTCCATTCCCTCTGCGGTTCAGAGTCCTGATTAAGATCAGAACTCAACCTTGCACAGTGATCCTAGTGGCTCCAGACTGGGCCAGACAGCCTTGGTATCCTCTGCTCCTGTCCCTGGCAGTGTCTTGCCCCCTGTCCCTTCCCAAGAGACACAATCTTCTGCCCTCCTCCCAGGGAAGGATCTGGTATCCTGATCTCCAGTCTCTCAATCTCAAGGCCTGGCTCTTCACGGATATCCTGAAGGTTTCCAGGAAACCATCTACTAGAAAAATTATGATTCCAAATGGAAGAGGTGTACCATTTGGTGTTCTCAGAAAGGTATTGTCCTGACTCTGCAGACATCTCCACAGCCTTAGATTATCTGGTTCACCGCAATGGTTCTGGCCTTGGCCTGCAACTCTAAAGGTTCACCAGCAGCAGTTTCTGCTTTCCTTTCAGCAGGAAGGGCTCTTCCTGGCCTCTCATCATGTGTTTAGAAAGTTCTTCAAGGGTCTGGTTCATACACACCTCCATTTAGAGAACCACTCCTGCTTGGGATCTTAATGTCTGCATTGCACAGCCTATGCAGCCCCTTAGAACCCATGACTTGGGTTGAGCTGAAATACTTGACCTGGAAGAAAAATTACTCATCTTAGCAATGTTGTTTCTTCTATTGGAGTCTTACTGTATTCTGACTATTGCAGTCAGGTTCTGCCTTTCAACTGCCCCAGAGAACAAAGTTAACTTTCCATGGCCAGCTATGGAACGCTTCAGCTCGAGTTGGCTGCTTCCTGTCTGCTGCTGTTTAATCTCCAACCCTCAGATCTTTACTCGAGTAATATCACCAGAAGTTCTGTGGAAACTGTAAAACTCACACTAGCCAACTGGCAACTAAATTTATTAAAAAAGGGTTTTTTGGTTTCAAAGCAAAGACTCAAGTCAGGAAACCCAAAAAACAAAACACAACACACACCCAAAGTAAAGGAGGGTGAAAAGGGCACCCTAAGGTGCTAACACTGCTCCTGCCCACCCACATCCCAAAAACAGGTTCTGAGAGGGAGGTTGGGGAGGTCAGAATATAGCAAGACTCCATTAGAAGAAACAACATATACTAGGTGAGTAATTTTTCTTCAAACAACACAAGTCTTGCTGTATTCTGACTATTGCGGTGACTACCAAGCAGTACCTCCATGGAGGAGGCACAGAACCTACTGTGGAATAGGCTCTGAAGTACTGCTTGCAAAGCAAACCGAGCATCACTCCCAGCCTGGATATCTAGAGAGTAATGCTTGGTGAATGTATGGACTGTTTTCAGGTGGCTGTGGCAAATTTCTAAGATAGGAATATCCTGGCAGCAGCCAGGAAGCAGCTATTACTCTAAGAGAGTGAGCCCTCGGCCTGAGGGTGGAGTTTCTCAGTTTTTCACAGGAGAATTGTATAAGAGACAATCCACCTGGCACTAGATTCTTAGTGGGCAGGTTTGTCCTTACCGACCTCTCCATATGTGAGGAACAACTGTGGGACTCAAACCTGTGACCCTAGTGCACTCTTTATGTAGTAGCTGAGGCCCTTTTAACATCAAGTTGTGCAGCCTCCTCTCCAGAGGAGGAATGGTTAGGAAGAAAACGGAGAGACACACAGACTGGTTAAGGTGGAACTCTGAAACCACCTTAGGCAGAAACTTCCTGTTAGTGCTTAGGACCACTTTATCTCTATGTAAAGAGATGAAATCAGGCTCCACTGACAGGGCTTGCAATTCACTGATACACCTGGTAGAGGTAATGGCTACCAAAAACACAGTTTTCCAAGTCAAGTAATAAGCTCTGCAGAGGACAAAGGCTCAAAGGGTGGTTGCATAAGCTGAGCAATGCAAACATTAAGGTCCCAAGCAGGAGCAGGGTGCCTAAAGGGGATTGGTGTGCAGCAATCCCTTGAAGAACTTACAAAACACAGGATGGGCTGACAGAGGAGAGGTTTGCCTTACTGACAAGAAGGCAGAAACAGCTGCCAAATGCACTTTTAAGTGTAGCTGGCCCTAAGTCCTAAGTCATTAAGATGGACCATATAGTCCAGAACTGTAGGCAACCCAGCAGATTCTGGAGAAATATGCTTATTAGAGCACCAAATAGTGAACCTTTTCCATTTGGAGTTGTAAGTCTTTCTGGTGGAAGGCTTTCGAGAAGCCTTAAGGATATTCAGAACCCCTCGAGAAAGGTGCAGATCAGCAAACTCTAACTCTTCAAGACCCATGCCTTGAGAGTGAGAGTGAGAGACTTGAGGTTCGGATACCAAATCCTCCCCTGAGAGGATGTCAACAGGTTGTAGTACTTGGGAAGAGACAGGGGAAGGTGGACTGCTAAGGACAGCAACAGGGGGTACCAGGGCTGTCTGGCCCAGTCTGGAGCAATCAGAATCACTTTCCATGGTTGTGACCTGCTCTTGACTAACACCTTGAACAGGAGAAGGAAGGGGGGAAAGCATATAGAAATTTCCCTTCCCAATTCAGGATCAGAGCATCCAGGGGGACTGAGCCCAAGACTGGGGGTCTACAACAAAAGAGAGGAAGTTGGTAATTGTCTGGAGCTGCAAAAAGATCTACCTGTGGAGTGCCCAATCCCGAGAAAATCACTTTCAAAACTAGGGGATCTAGGGTCCATTCGTGATGGCCCTGGGATATTCTGCTGAGAGCATCTGCCAGGATATTGTCTCCCTAGAGGTGAACTACAATCAAAGAGGTTTGCAGGAACAGGCCAGGACCACAACTTCATTGCTTCTGTGCACAACACTGAAGACCAGTGCCTGCTTGCTTGTTGATGTACCACATTGTGGTGGTATTGTCCGTTCTGATCTGAACCACCTTGTTCTGTACAGATTTGGAAAAGACTTGCAGTGCCAGAAACACCGCTCTGAGTTCCAAGAGGTTGATGTCAAGCAGAGATTCTTGAGGTGACCATAGCCCTTGGGTGGTAAGATCCCCAGGTGGGCACCCCAGCCCAGCAGGGAGGCATCTGTGGTGAGTATCACTGAAGGAGACTGAGTGACAAAGGGAACTCCTTGTCTCAAATTGTCCTGATCCTGCCACCATTGCAAAGCCTGGATCAGGGTTCAAGTCACTGGGACTAGTTTGGTAAGGGAATCCTTTCTTTGGGACAGAAGGCTCTTAAGTGGAACTGAATGTCCCTCATCTGAAATCTTGCTCCTTGGACCACTGCTGTAGAGGCTGCCATGTGGCCCAGAAGCTGCAGGAAATGCCTTGCTGGTCAAGACACCTGAAGGGTGAATGAAGAGGCCAGTTCCATAAGGGTCCTTACCCTGTCCAGGGGAAGGAAGGCTCTTGCCCTTATTGTATCCAGCTCCGCCCCTATGAAGGTGAGGAGCTGTACTGGCTCAAGAACTGACTTTGGAAGGTTGAGGAGGAATCCTAAGGAAGTGAGCACTTGCTGAGTTATTTGCAGATGTGACTTGATTTGGTCTGAGACTGACCCACTATGAGCCAGTCGTCCAAGTATGGAAAGATGGAGTCTTTTTTCCTTAGGAAAGCAACCACTACTGCCAGGAACTTTGTGAACACCCTTGGGGCTGATGTTAGCCAAAGGGCATTGCTCTGAACTGATAGTGGCCTGAGGGCAACTCGAACCTGAGGTACTTTCTGTGGGAGCACCTGATGGGAATGGAAAATAGGCATCTTTGAGGTCCAGGGAGGCTAGCCAGTCCCCTGGCCATAGAGAGGGCAGAATTATTCCCAGAGTCACCATTTTGAACTTTGGTTTTAAAAGGAGCTTGTTCAGATATGTAAGATCCAGGATGGGCCACCATTCTCCTGTCTTTTGGGGTTAGGAAGTACCTGGAGTACAATCCTTTGCCCTTGTGTAGGGTAGAAACCCTCTCTATGGCTCTGAGAGCCAGGAGGGAAGAAACCTCTGCCTCTAGGGCAAGGGTCTCTGATGGATTTGCAGGTGGAAAGGATCTGGTTCTCATCTTGGGAAATTTTTTGAAGCTGAGAACCAGTCCCTGGCTTACTACTTCCAGGACCCACTTGTCTGATGTCAGAGACTTCCAGTCCTGGACAAAGTAAGCCAGCCTGCCCCCTACAGGTACTGGAGAATCGGCCCGGACAGACCCATCAGGGTGTCTGTTTGGCAGGGGCTTTAGGCTGAGGAGTGGAAGCAGGCCTGCTCATTCCCCGTCTGCCTCTCCCTCTGAAGAACCCCCTCTGAGCATAACAAGAGGAGGAGGCCTGGGCTTGGTAAAAAAGGCCTTTAAAAAGGCCTGCCTCTACTCCTGGACTGCTGCCTTTGAGGAGTGGCTTGCCTTTCTTTGGCCTGAGCACTCCTGTAGGTGGTCCTGTACTCGTCCATCTTTTTCATGTAGTTCTCTTGTCTGCTCCCCAAACAGAGAATTACCAATGACAGGGAAATCCATGGCCTTAGCCTGGGTATCCTGTGATAGGCTAGTACATCTGAGCCAAGCCATCCTCCGAAGGGCCACAGATGTAGCCATGACTCTTGAGGAAACATCACTGGAGGCCACAGCAGCATGAAATTGCACCTTGGATGCCTCAATCCCATCTGCAGCCACCAGCTCCAGCTCCTTGGCAAGCTGGTCAGGGGCCTGTTTAGCCAGAGCCAGCACAGTGTCCCATCTGGACTTCTGGTATCTAGCTGTGTAGGCCATATAGTTAGCCTGCCTGAGTCCCAAAGATGTTACCATGTACTGCTTCTTTGCCATGGCATCAATCCTCCTGGAGTCCTTATCTGGAGGGTGTGATGCCAAGGGAATATTTGCCTTATCACAGGCAGCAGCCTGCACTACCCAACATGGCTGCATTGTTGAGAAAGGAACTCCGTGTCCGAGCCTGAAAGGTGTACCTCTTGCCCATTCGTCTGTCCACAGGAGGTATGGAATTAGGAGTCTTAAGAATTTTATTTGTCTGTTTCAAAAGATTTATGGAGGGAATAGACAGTCTTCTGGTCTGGGACGTTCATCATTTCAACAAAATCAGGCTCCTCCTGATCCTCTACTGCTTCTTCCATTGGAAGCTGGAGGGTTTCAGCCACTTTTTTGTAAAACATAAAGTGGGAAGGGGACTCAGAAAGCCTAGGAGGAGAAACACCTGGAGGTCTGTCTGGGGAGATGTCCGGGTCAATAGGCACATCCAGACTTTCATAATCACCATCATCATCCTCATACTCTCCCTCCTCCTCCTCCTCTGGTTCATAAAATTCTTCTGAAGTGTAATCCGGAACCGACCAAACCGAGCCCCTGCCAGATGGTGCGGTTCGGCGGAATAAAGTTGCTCCGGTGCACTATTCTTATTGTTGGCTATCTCATCAGCGGTCAGAGTATGAATTTCTGGATCCGAACCGGACGATTTAGTCTTTGTCTTCCTTTAACCAGAACCGACTCCTCAGAATCACTCTCCTTTGGCTCAAGAAGTTTCGCCATGGTCAGAGGAGACCTTCTGGTTCAGTCGAACCTAACCAGGCTGGCCTCCGAGTCAGTGGACTTCTCGGTTCCATTTCCCTGTCTACTACTTTCTTATCCAGGGTTTTGGGAAAATTCTTACAAATTTGGCAGTCTGAATCGAGGTGGTCAAACCCAGACAATAAACACAGGTGGTGGGGATCAGCCTTAGCAAAGGCTTCCCCACACACACTGCAGTGCTGAAACCCAGTGGGCCCGTTTTTTTTCTTGGGTTTCTCAGACATGGCCAATCCTATCCAAAACTTACCCTTTTTCGTCAATCTGCCAGGCAAGACTCCCCTATCGGTTCCTGACCGTGTTACAGGTCTTGGAAAAAGTCGTAATAAAATCCTTTTTTTTTAGAACCAATACAGACCGGTTACCACACTCTAAGTAAATTCACAAACTTTTTTAAACTAAACTGATCGGTTCAGCCGAACTGATCTGAAATTTACAAGTTCCACACAGAAACTAAATGTAAAACCTATCTAGTACTCACGGTACCACAGACAGAGACTTAAACTGACAGATTCAGTAACAGAAATTCGGTAGAAACCAAGCGAAAAACAACACTTTAACCAACTTTTTTGAACCGAGCAAAGGAGAAATTTCCGGAGCGACTGTTCAGTGAGGCGGAGTAAAGAATCTGACTGTTAAGAGTTTAAACAACAGCAGACAGGGGCTTCAACCGAGCTCGCGCTGAACATTCCATGCTGGCCATGGAAAGTTAACTCTTTGTTCTCTGGGGCAGTTGAAAGGCAGGGCCTAACTGCAATAGTCAGAATACAGCAAGACTTCATGTTGTTTGAAAACTGTGTTCTGGTAGCCATTACTTGCCAGGAGGATTAGTAAATTACAGGCCTTGTCAGTTGAACCTGACTTCATATCCTTCCATAGGGATAAAGTCATCCTAAGAACCAATAGGAGGTTCTTACCCAAAGTGGTATCAGATTTACATCTGAACCAGTCTATGTCTCTTCCTGTGTTTTTCACTGACCACTCCTCTTCAGGTGAAGACTACACAGCGTGGATGTTAAAAGAGCTCTTAGCTATTACATAGAGCACACTAAGGCTCCAGGAATGACCGTCTTCAGTTGTTTCTCACCTATGGTGAGGTGGGGAAAGGTAAGCCTGCCACGGAAAGAACTACTATCAGGTGGATTGTTTCTTGTATACAATTCTGCTATGACAAATTGGGTAAAACACCTCCTTCAGGCCTGAGGGCTCACTAGACTAGGAGTACAGCTGCCACTCTGATTGCAGTCAGAGATATACCTTATTAGAGATCTGCAAAGCAGCCACCTGGAAAACAGTACATACATTCACCAAGCATTACTCCTGGACATCCAGGCTAGGAGTGATGCTAGGTTTGCACACAAGTACTGCAAAGCCTGCTCCCAAAGTAAGTTCTGCATTCCCTCCTCCATAGGGAACTGCTTGGTAGTCTCATTAAGTCAGAATACAGCAAGACTTCATGTTGTTTGAGGAAAAAAATTACCATAGTAATGCTGTTTCTTCTAATGGAGTCTTGCTGTATTCTGACCCCCACCTCCCCTCTCAGAACCTAGCTTTTGGGAAGTGGACTGGCAGGTACAGTCTTGCACCTCAGGGGTGTACCTTGCACCCCGCATCTTCGGTGGATTAATTGTTAATTCTGTTTGTGTTATCAATCTGTTTAGTGTTGTCACCACCTTTTTCTTCTTGGGTTCTCGACTTGAGTCTTCTGGGCCCAAACTGTTGCCTTTTGGCTTATACTAAAACAATTTCCACACACACATACAATGTGTATATATATATATATATATATATATTATATCTAGACTCGTAGTCAGTTACTTGTAAGAATCTGATGGTTACACTGAGAAGTACCACAGACAGAGGTTTGAAAACCAAGCTCGAGCTTAACATTCTATGCTCCTGCACAGAGTTTAACTCCTTACTCTCCGGGCAGTTCAAGTGCTGGGGCTAACTGCATTAAGTCAGAGTACAGCAAAACTCCATTAGAAGAAAGAACATTACTATGGCGAGTAATTTTTCTTATGGTCTATCGAGTCTACTCAAGTGTGAAGCTAGCAACCCTTATATTGCAGCTGCCCCTCCTTCCCCTCCCCTGACCCTCCCTCTTACCCTATCCCATCCCCTTTAAAGCAGTCCACTGTTCTACAGGATACCACTTCATAGGCAAAGTGTTCCACCCAGACACCACTTTCTCTGTAAAGAGTGTCTTCTCATTTCCCTCCTGAACCTTCTCCCTCCAATCTGAGATTGTGACCTCAGTGCCCCTACTCCCCTAACTTGAATAGCCCTCGTGCCTGTCTTGTTTTTCCTTCATGTCTTGAAGGTTTCAGTCATATCCCCCCGTCTCTCCTCTACTCCAGTCAGTACATGTTCAACTCCCTCAGCCTGCTCACATAGGATATGACCCCTAGTCCCTGGATCATCTTTGCTGCCCTGCACTGCACCCCCTCCAGTAACTTAATGTCCCTCTTCAGGTACGGGCACCAGTACTGCACACAGTACTCCAGGTGTGGCTTAACCAGTAACCTATACAATAGCAGAAGCACCTCCCCTCTCCTTGAAGATATACCTCTGGCAATACAACCCAGCATTTTGTTGGCCTTTGCAGCTGCCTTCCTGCATTGTGCTGAGTTGTTCATTTAGCCCATCATAATCACTCTCAGATCCTTCTCCTCCTCTGTCACAGCTAGCTAACCCCCAAGCTGGTAGCTCCTTCTTGGGTTTTCTGCCCCGAAATATAGCACCTTGCACTTTTTGGCATTGAACCCCAACTGCCAGGTGTCTGACCAGGTCTCCAATTTTGGCAGATCATCCTGCAACCCATGCCACCCTCCTACGTCATCCACTACTGCTCCCATCTTGGCGTCATCTGCAAACAAACTGATCTTACTCTTGATGCCCATTGAGATGTCTGATATGAACAACCCAAACAACCTCGGTCCCAGCACTGAGCCCTGCGGTACTCCGCTTGTCACTGCCCTCGGAGATGAAAGCTCCCCTCCCACCACCACCCTCTGCTGCCTTCCCTGTAACCAGTTTACTACCCATCCCACCATTTTCACCCCCACACCTGTACCTGCCAGCTTACTACCCAGCCTCCCATGCGGCACTGAGTCGAATACCTTACTGAAGTCCAGAAACAGGACATCCACTGCATGGCCCTTGTCCAACTGTCTAGTTACCAAGTCATAGTAATCCACCAGGTTGGTCTCACAGGATCTGCCTGTAACAAACCCATGCTGCCTAACATCCTGCAGCTCATTAGTCTCCCGAAAGGACACCAGCCACTCCTTAAAGATTGTCTCCATCAGTTTTCCCACGATGGATGTGAGGCTTACCGGCCTGTAGTTTACCGGTGCGTCTATGGGACCACTCATGTGTAGCGGTACCACGTGAGCCATCCTCCAGTATTGAGGTACACTTCCTGAGACCAGGGAGGCATTGAACAGGTCTGCCAAGGGCCTTCTGCCAGCTCTCTCAGTACCCTGGGGTGAATGCGTTCCAGCCCTGGCACCTTGTCCACCCTCAGTGCCCTCAGGCCCTCCAGTACCCTGCCTTCTGTGATTCCCCCATCTGTCACCTCCCCCAAGCCTGACCTCCCACCCCTCCTTCATAGCTCCCTCCTTTCTCCTTAGGAACACCAAGCAGAAGTATTCATTAAGCGCTTCTGCCTGCTCTCACCTCATCCCTCTTAATCCTTACTATTTTATCCCTACAACTCCTTTTCTCCTGATGTACCTGAATAATTCCTTCTCTCCCCTTCTTGATGCCTTGCGCCAGCCCTAAGCTCCTTAAGGCATACAATGCCTTCGTCCCTCCTTGATTCCTTCAGGTCATCCTCTGTTCTCCCCTCTACCCATTTTTTATTTAACCTGCTAAAGGTGGCTCTTTTATTTTCTACTTTCTCCATGACCCCCTTGCTCAACCAGCCGGGTTTCTTGGCCCTAGCTCTCTTACTCTGAACCCTGATGCAGGTTTTGGTTGCCTCCTCAATCCCCAGTTTTATGACCTCCCACCTCTGGTTAGTGTCCGTATTAGTTTGGATTCTGGCTAGATACCCTTTAAATACCCTTTAACTACCTCCTCCATCCTCCCGAAGTTGGCCCTCCTGAAGTCCAACACTCTTGTACCTGTTTCTACTCCCTCCTTACCCATTTTCAATGTGAACCACACTGAGTGGTGGTCACTCGCTGCCAGAGGTTCTTCCACCCCAGCTCCCTCATAAACTCCCCATTTGCCAGCACGAGGTCTACGGTGTTCCTTAACCTGGTAGGCTCGCTGACCATTTGCATTAGGAAGCTATCCTGGAATGCGTCCAGAAGTATCTTCTCCCTTCTATTCATGGTGGCTGGGGTACTCCGATCCACTCTCAGCAGGCTGATGTCCCCCACAATCACCGTGCTACCCTAAAGTTTATAAAGTTCATTTACAAAGTTAAACAGTTATAACAGTTAAAGAGATAGTGTATTGCGTAAAACTAAAATTAGATTTAAAAGCAGCCAATCATTACCTTATATATCTGAGGTGCTTTTTCTTTTTCCTTTAATTAGAAGATTGTTTACCTGACATTAGTAGGGGTGATATGTGGAACAGCTCTTAGCCTGGCAAGTGACATATTTTGATCTACTGCCTCACACTACATTATCAGCATTATGATTTCATGGACTATGAAAACACTGCTACTTAGGAACAGCAAGTAAGTGACTGCCAGATCATTCACCTGTGATGTCACTGTCAGTGAGATCATAATGCTGATGATGTAGTGTTGGGCAGTAGAGTTAGATATATAAGCTGCCATGCTGAGCTGTTCCACACATCCAGCACAATATTATCGCATAGAAGACTTTCTGATGAGCAAAAGGAAAAGGAAAAATACTTCAGAAATAAAATGTTACCACTGCCGGCCCGGTGGCGCTGAGGGTTGAGGCGCTGGATGCCACACCTCGCACCACGCCGTCGACCCGGGTTCAGGAACGGACTCGGGTTGCCGGGGGTCGGCAGGGGGAAGGAGGATCGAGTGTCCCCACGGATGCTCTCCTCCTTCAGGGAGGGACACCAGGGGTGTTTAATGTACCCAACGCCCGGAAGGCCGGTAGAAGCACCGACTATCGGGGCAATGGCGGCTTCCATTGGGGAGCGGGAGGAGGCGCCTCTGGCACTTGGCGGTATGTGCGTAGCTGTCCGCTTGAGCTGGCGCCCTCAGCCGGGATGGAGGGAGGGACAGAAACCGAAAATACCCTCAGCATTCCGATGATGGCCGCTCCAGCCTCCCAGTCGGCAACACGGGCAGACCCGCTGTGCAGGTGCTCCATGGAGGAAAGAGGCAAGTAGGAGTCACCAGAGAGGCACTCTAGGGGCAGACTCAGTGAGGGACTGGTGGGCATTGAGCAAGCCCGAAGGAGAGGAGTGGCGAGGGCGATCAGGCGGGGATAAAAAGAGATTTCAAAAAAAAAAAAATGTTACCACTGACTACTACTTAAAATTTGTATTATTTTCCTGCCTGCCTGTTTTGGCTCCACTAACTCTTTAATAGTTTGTGTGTATTGTAGAAACCCAGAGGTACTGTTGTAATGGTTTCTTACCTGGCCTACTGAACTGTTACCAGGGAGAGAGCCAGCCCCATCCTGACCCTTTTTGTAACACTATGGACGAAACCTCAGAGTAGCAGGTGCGGCTTGGGGGAGGGTATATGCAAATTTGGGGTAGGTTTTGCACATGTTAAACCCTTTTTCTTCATTTTATCCCGAAGTAAATTGTGTAATGTTCCACATTTAAAAGTGTAGCCTTTGTATCATAATTGCTTTGGTGTATATGTGTTATTTATTGTATTGACCGTGGACTTTTAATTTAGACTTGCATATATAAGTGGCATTAAGTATGGCTCACATGACCCTGTGGGAAGGCTATAAAAGGCCCATCTTTTTGCAGTTCTGGGAGGGGGGAGGAGAGCGAGTGAGAACAAGAAGGAATAGAGAAGGTCAGTTGGAGCTGGGATGCTGACACAGACAACTGCTGCTCTCCTGCTTAAAAGCTATTTGAAGCATTTCTCCCTGGTACTCCAGGGATAATGTTATGTCAGTATTATCCCTGAAGAGTGTTTGTCCCGAGGGAATTGGTCAGTACACTGCATTGCTTCTAATGATGCTGTCTTAAAGACACAGCCTCTTTGTGTTCCGTGTACAATGTTTATTTTAGTTTGTTTTTTTTTTGCCAATCAAATGACAGGTATAATTTATGCCTTTTATGCACCTCATCCTTTGTGTCTTGGCTCACTCTACCCACACCCGGTCACGGTACCTGGCTGCGCAGTCCACCACAACCAGTATGTATCTTTTGCCCATGTGACTTGGGGTGCTCAAGGGCTCCACTATGTCCACGACCACCTTCTTAAAGGGTTCATCAATAATAGGCAGGGGCACCAAAGCCACCTTAGCCTTGTCCCCTACCTTTCCCACCCTCTGGCACTGTGGACAAGTCCAGCAGTAATTTGCCACATCTGTGTATATACTCAGCCAAAAGAAGCTGTTGGCGAGCCGCCTTTTTGTGCAGTTAATACTCAGGTGGCCTGATAAAGGGATTTCATGGGCCTGGGCCAAAAGCTGCTTATGGTAGTCCCGGGGACTACCTGCTGCCAGAGTACCTCTCCTCTAGCCCTCTCTGTGGTGTACACCCTGTACAACAGCCCATCCTCCCAGTAAACTGACTTTTGCCCCTTGAGAGTCCTCAACATTATCTGTGATCTCTCTGCGTTTTTGGAGGGTAGGATCAGCCAGCTGAGCCCTGACCAGCTCCTCCCATCTGACCCTCCCCAACTCCCCTTCAGAAGATCTGCCACCCGGCTGATACTTCCTCTTTTGCAGCTGGGGCTCAGGGCTGCTACTCCTAACTAGCCCCTCAACCACACTAGCTGCTCCCTCACCTGCTAAGGGAGGGGTTAGCAAAGGCTGTTTTGACAGGCTGTGTCACCCCCTCGTCACCCTTTTGCCTGACTATGAGTAGTAACACACACTAGGTTTTCCATGTGGTCCAAATCCGTCCCCATGATCTCATCCATGGGGTGATTAGGTATGACTCCCATGGTCCGTATCCCATGGCCACCTTCCCAGCTCAGGAAGACCCGAGCCACTGACACCTGGGCCACTGGACCTGTGGCTTCTGAATCCTGGAAACTGCCCCAGCAGAATCTGCTCCACCTGGATCAGATCCTGCCTCACAATGGACATGGAGGTGCCAGTGTCCTTCAATTCCTGTGTTAATGTCTTGTTAACTAGGATAGGGTGCATATGCATGGAGGAGTCTGGTGGCACTACAGTGTGTACGCCGGCTGCTATATGCTGGGTACTGTCTTGGTCACCCCCGATGCTGCCTTTTGTTTATGTTTTTAGGGAAGTCATAGGACAGATGCCCACTTTCTGGCAAATCCAGCATTTATTTGCCCCAGCTCCTTGTTCCCTTAGGACTGGTGGGTTCCATTTTGGACTCGGAGCAGGCTGGTTTACTTTACGCTGCCCTCCCTGGGTCTTCTTAAAACCATATGCTGCCCCACCCCCTCTGTTCTTACACTGCACATGTGGTCTGCTGGCCACATACAAATCAGCACTTTCTGTTGCCTCCTTCATGGAGCTGCATGCTCAGTACAGTAGCCATATGCACAGGTCCCTAGGTACAATTTTAAGAAATTGTTCCCTGACAATCAAATCTTTTATTTGCTCTGTTGTCCTAGCTTTGGCCCCATCCACCCAGTGGTCTAGAAAGGCACACATTTGGACATGCATTTCTACATAGCTGTCTCCTGGACCTTTTCTTAATTCTCTGAATTTTCACCTGTAAGCCTCAGGAGTACATTCAAAACGGTTCAATAGCACCCTTTTAACTTTATCATAGTCCATACAGTCCTGATCCTCCATTCTAGCAAATGCATGCAAAGCACACCCAGTAAGCAATGGTGTAAGGTGGGTCATCCATGGAGCCCTGTCCAGTTTAAACTGTACACATACTCTCTCAAATGATTTTAAAAATAAATCAAGATCATCTCCTTCCCAATACTGAGGAAAAATTTTAGAATGAACTGTGGCTTTGTGGGTTGGACACCCTACGCCATTCCTTACGGCTTGCTGCAGTGTCTGCTGGCACAGTTTCACCATCTCGATCTTGTCCTGTCATTCTTTCTCTCATTCTGCTTGTTCCTTTTCTCTTTCCACCTGCGCCAGGATTTCATGCTGGCAAGCCTTCTCTCTTTCCTCCTTCATCAGGATTTCATGTTGGCAGCCTTCTCTCTTCCTCCGCCTTCAACCTAACTCTCTCCCTTTCAGCCTCCAGCCTTGCCCTCTGCAGTTCAGCTGCCTTCAGCACAAGCTCCATCTTCAGAAACTCCAGCTGATTCTGAGCCTCTGCTGCACTGGCTCTTAGCTCAGGTTTGGGCTGTACAGCTCCACCAGCTCATGCCTCGAGCTGCCCCTCTGACTCAGCCACTGTGACCTCAGTCTCGCTACCTTGGTCACCTTCCTCACTGACCACCTGCTGCACACGTGTTTGGTCATACACCTCTGGGACCATCTGCCCCCTTTGCATTCAATCCTGCTCAAAAAGGGTTTCTACGAGTCCATTCCTTGTCTGGCCCTCAAAGACAATCCTCCCGTCTACACACAGTTTACAAAGCTGCTGCACATTAAATCTGCCATATGCTGGGGCACTCATCTTTTCTAACAATGCTAATTCTAGAAATAAAAAAACAGTAGTAAACAACGTAACCTTTTGTATATCCTGTTTCGTGACTGTAAAGGTATACTTCTACTGGCACTCTGTCACTCCATGTGCTGCATAAGGCTTTTACTTCTCTCCCAGAGTTCCTGCCTCTACAGGAAAGCACACCGTGCACATATTCTGTCTTTAAATCTGTGCACTGAGCCCTCCACTGCCACCAGTTATGAAAAAAAATGCCCCTTGGGCTGTCCCAGCTTACAGAGCAGTTCTGTTGAGAGGGGGTCTTCTACTTCACTGCCACCACCTGACTTTTTATCAGCAATCAGAAACTACTCTTTTGCACCCTGCCCAGGGTTAGGAAGATCAACACAATAACTACTGGTAGAGTGTACTTCAGAGACGGAGTGCAAACAGGGTCCGGCAGAAATAATAAAAATTACCTTGTCAATAATGAGGCAGTCACTGCTTCTATCAAAAATAGATTCTTTACTAGGAGGATACTACAGGTATTTACAATTAAAACAGGATATAGTTACAATAAGACAAAAGGATTACATGTTTACTAAGAAACTGAAAATAATGGGGCTGGCAGTATAGCCTAGAGGTTAGAGTAACAAGCTGTGAATGAGCTTGATACATCCAGCAGACCTGGGTTTAATTCCCACAACCTCCACTTGCATACTGTGTAACTCTGAACAAGTCACTTAACCACCCCAGTGCTCCCAGGTCGCCCCTGAAAACAGGCACTTGTGCCTAGTGGGCCTTATCCAGTTACCAAAAAGAATTAAACATAAAGTAAGTTAAACAGACAGTTGAAGGTTAGACAAATCTGTTCTGACCTCACCTAAAAACTCTTTACCTGCCATTAGCTACAGAAGACACATCCCCTAGCTGTGCTTCCTTACCAAGATAGCTTCAGCAGGGCACCCTTCTTTAGATGTTGAGTGTGAGTGAGAGAGAGAGTGTGCACATTGGCCACAGCTCCCCAATTTATGCGCTCAGAGCTGTGGAGGAGTGTCTTCTTCCTTGAGTGACAGTCCTCCCCAGTATCTCCACCTATGTGAGTGTGTGTCTCACTTCCTCACTGTCTCTAGCAGTTTTGTGACATGCACCTGGATCCATTGTCTGACATGGGAACATATCCCAGGAAAGACTCCCAACTGGGATTATGGCTTGATTGCCTCCTCCCTACATATCCTGTTAGCGATTACTGCTAACTTTCCCATGAGAATGTCAGCATCTCTGCAGTGAGTGACCCTCCCATAAGCTGTCTGTACATGTGACCTAGCAGCCATTTTGTGCAGCCCAAACAGAACCTGTAACATAAGAATATTTAAACTACAGAAAAGGAGTAGATAAATCTGGCCACATTTCATGTCACAAAAACGTAGTACCACCCAGTTTATTTTATGTAAAATATTATGGCTGTATTGTCTGTCTTGATCAGGACTGTTTGATTCTGAAACCGAGATGAGAAAGACTCAATGGAAAGAAACATTGCCCTCAGTTCCAGGAGGTTTATGTGTTTCTGTCAGTCCTCCGACTTCAAACTTCACTGACCGTGTTTTTTCCAGATGCCTCCCAAGGGCTGATGAAAGGGAATGCACTCTGTGAGGCTGCTTATCTTTTCTACCTGTCCAATGCCTGAACCAACATGTTGGTGACTGGCACTGGTTATTCTAGTGTAACATGTCTCTGGCACCAGTATATCCTTAGATGGCACTGGACTTTAGGGTTGTCAGAACCCTCTGAAGTTCTGGGTTCTAGTTCTAGTCTAGAACTTTTGAAAAGTTATAGGGTTCTAATCTTTTAGAACTTTTAGAACTCAAACCCTATTTTTTATTGTGCTGCCAGTAATGAAGATAGTAATAAAATACATGTAAAGGAAAACTGTTCAATATAAGGGAAGAGAAATTATCATGTGTGACATTGATAGGAATACAACTAGGTTTATCTATGGTTTCTTCTGTTTTGCTAAGCCAGCAACTTAATACATAACAGGCCCACCCACCCACCCATATGTTAAAAGTTTTCCTGCTGCAGCTGCATCATAGTTCCTTAGTGAAAGAAAGAGGCACATTAGCCATTTATGTAGTCAGTTATATATACTCATCATCATGAATTATGAGAAAAAATAACTGATATTACCTAATCTCAGCTATTTGCTGCTTTCTGTTTTAAATGAGTAACTCAAAAGTTGCTATGTTTAAACGAAAGCTTTTATAACAAAGTCAAGCCAAGGTACTACAGCAGTAGCATGTGGAACTGTTGCAAAACATACTTTGTCATAAGGTAGTTAGTCAAGACATTTGAATAAAAAAAATACGCCAGTCGTTGCTGGCAAAAAATGCATGCAATTTTCTAAGATAATGCATACATATACCAACATTTTTGTTGGCAAATTGAAGTAATACATACAACTTTCTAAGATGATGCATTTGTGCAGCTGATACTTCAATAAAATCTGTATCTCAGTCACATAAATAAAAAAAGTGTTTTCCTCACCACATACTAACTTAAGGAACATTTAATGTAGCTGCAGCAGTTGGCATGTGATGTTTAAGGGACAGCGTCTGTCAACCCCATTATGTATCAAATTATCACTACTTGTAAAGCAAAAGACTTTATGATAGGTCACATTCTGTGAAAACTGCTGATGCAGATTTTCTTTATTTCTGATTCCTTTATTCTTTTAAAGGGACAGGACAATTGTGCTAGGTGGCAGCAGAGTGCAATGTATTTAATAATAAAAAAAATATATATATATATATTTATATATTATATGTACACAGTAGGTTCGGTCTGTCATCATTTTTTTCCTCACCATCCCCAGCTGATCACGAATCTGTAAATGAAAGGACTAAAACAACACCCACCTTTCACCCCATCACCCATTCCACTTTTCTTCCACCACCCTCATCTGTGCAGTAGCACCCATACCACCCTTACACCCATGTTAAAACCAACCCACAACCCTCACCCATGTACTAGCATCCATTTTTGGTTTATGGCTAACATTTCTGTAATTGAAAAAATAATAAACAGCTACCAATTAGAACTCATTGTTTTGTCCTCTTTAAAATTGAAAATAGACCACCCCAGTCCCAGCCCATACTGATGCACCACAAAGTCACAGAAGGTAAATCCAAAATATATGTTTGCACTTTAACTATAAATAATATGATACAGAAAGGATTGACGGACAGTGTCCTTTTATGCCAAATTTGGGCCTGTTCCCACTGATGTTAAAATTGCCCTGTATATAAAACTTGTTGACTTTAGTTTAGACCCTAGCTACAAAGCAGTTTGACATGAAATGGTGAAAGTTTTGGGGGGATATAGTCCAAGGTAGTAGATCGAGAAAGGAGAGAGACAACCAAAGTCATCACAGTCTGTAAAAGTTTCCTTTTTGGTGCAGAGAGACTCTGTCCCACACAGTATTTACCAGCCACCACCATCTGAGTTGTCATCACCATCAACATCCACAACATCAATCACTTCAGGATCAGTTTGTATACTCTTGTAGGGATACGAAAATCTTGACTTACTAACTTTAGTAAAAGTTAACGTGTGTACGTTTTCTGGCAGCAACCTATTTCTGGTGTCTGTCACAGTATTGCCAGCTGTACTAAACATGCGCTCTGAAGAGACACTTGTTGCAGGGCAACCAAGACATTTACAGGCTTCATCATACAGCTCTGTCCAAATTGACTTTTTGATCTCCAGTATTCAAAAGGGCATGCATCAGTAGGAATAGGCAGTTCTTGCAGGTAACTGTCTACCATGATGGACAGAGACCGCTCAGAAGAGGAATCAGCAGAAGCTGGTATGGAAGCAATTTGGGAAAGGTTTTGCCACAGATTTAGCTTGTCACTAAGGGTTGAAGAAGTGGCAGTTGTGGAACAACTACTGTTAATGTTTGGTGACTTTTCCAGTTCTGTATCCCTTTGTGAAGGTGAACCTGCATGTTGTGGTGATGACAACCTGAGGGTACTGTGCGTGTCTGTATTTGACTCCTGTGAGTGCTGCAGCTCATCTAGCAACAGACATTTGTACTGCTCTATATCATCTGTTTTTGGAAGATGTATAGCCTTGAACCTGGGATCTAAGAGAGTTGCAAGGATGAAGTGTTTTGATTTCGTCATTGCAACTAATTTGTCATTGGTTTTGAAGCGCTCGCTCATTCTCTTTACGAGATTCCCATGATACAGGCGACATATTGTCTGCGCTTCAGATCTGTCTTTTTCTATTTGTAGATTTAGAACACTAAGATGATGTGAAATGAGCATTATGAGTGGGATAACCTGACTCACAGATGCGCCTTCAGAAGACATGTCCTTGTAGCTGTCTCAAAAGGAGCTAGGATGCAGCACACTGTCTCCATTAATTTCCACTGCAGCACAGACAGCATAATGCCATCTCCAATAATGTAACTCGAGCAATACTATGTACAGCTTGCTTTTTGCTCCAAGAGGCGCTGCAGCGTATAAAGCGTTGAGTTCCAACGAGTGGAAACATTTTGAATCAGCTTTTGCTGGGGCAGCTTGTGTTTTTTTTGCAGTTTGGACAATGTCCGTATAGCCTTGGTTGAATGTGAAAAGTGAGTCACAATGTTTTTGCAAACAGCAATCATACCATCCACTTGTGTTTCGTTGCTGAGAATCCCGTGACAATTAAGTGTAAGCAATGTGCAAAGCAAGAAGCATGCAGAAACCTCTCCATCCTGTACTGCTTTCAAGATGTTGGCCCATTGTCACTAACTATGAAGCCACATTTTAGACCGTGAGAATAAACCCATTCGTCAAGGAGGTCATTTAGTTCCTGCAAGATGTTTGCAGTAGTATGACTTTGCCCAAACTTCTTTATATGCAGCAGTGCCATCTTTTGGGGTGTCTTTGTTTTTGAAGAAGCACAAGAAAACGTGACCCAATGAGCGGTAAGGGACATGTAATCTATGTTTTGAGTGCTGGTCCACATATCTGTTGTGACATGAATAACCCCACCCTCCGCAGTTTTAAGTGCAAGCATCACTGTCGCTTTTAAAGCCTGATAAATGTTTGGTATTTCAACACAGGAAAAGTACCTTCGATGAGGAACATTGTAACGAGGCTCTGCTAATGTCATGAGCTCCCTAAAATCCTCATGATCTACCAAAGAGTATGGGAGAAGGCCGGCTAACAGTTCAACAATTCAGTGATTAAGATGAAGGGTCTTTGGATGATTTCTAGTAAAGGTATTCTTCCTTTCAAATGCCTGAGACAGTGTTAGCTGTTTACAACATGTCCCTGCTGGTTTATTATACACCGTGCTTCGATGGGCAGATGGACGCGGAGATGGTGGACTAGGACTTATACATTCAGTGCCATCACTGGATGTGCAACTGGTACTAATGGTGCTGGCACTGGTGGTAACAGTGATACTAGGGCTGGCAGTGGTTCTGCCCGCATCAAGTTCAGACAATTCAGTATCCATTTCAGATTCCTGACCCTTCTCACGTGTGGTCTGGAAGATGGAGGACATGGGTTTTGGATGATCAAGCAAAACTGAATGCTTTTCAGATGGCGTTTAAGAGCTGTGAAAGCAAGGCATGACACAACTTTACCACGGCTTACACTCTGTTTATACAGGGAACAAATTGCTCTGCATGGATCAGTTTTACTGACAGAGAAATAATTCCACACCTCAGATGTGACAGATTTTGTTCGAGTGAGGAAGATAGCTAAAGACTGTTTGTGTCTTTTACCTGTCCTAACAGAACCTGGGACATGCTCCTTGGTGCTAGAAGAGTGGGCAGAAGACTCTGATGGATTTTCATTGCTGGCCAACACAGAAGTGGTGGATTCAATGGATATGTCCTTTTCATTGCCAACAGTGCTGGATGTATTTGCAAGTGCACTACCTGATTCATTGTCAGCAGACTTGCTCATTTCACTTTGTTGAGGAAGTAATGATTCGTCGCGAGACACAACAGTGTCGGACTGAGACAAAGAGCTACTGTCTGAGTCAGACAGGGACTCACTGTCACTTGCATTATTGCTGCTAGTCACAGGGATCTTAACAGCATGAATGGCATACCTTATGGTGCTTCTCCGTGACCCCAGCAGCTGTACACAGGTTTTCTTAAAGGTCCCCTTTACCACACTTCACTGTTGCTCTTTTGCTGTTTGTTGAATTTTATCACGTGAAACATTTTGCTTATTTCTGCTAGCACCAGGATTACCACTACCACCAACACCTGCTCCAACACCAGCACTAGATGCTTCATCTATGTTGGTGTCAGCCATAACAGAATCAGTATACTGCAGAGAATACACCCACACAATTCCTGTGTAAGAAAGCAACGTGATCTATGATCACTGGCTACAACTCCAACATTTTATTTTGACTATGTGACACTGTGATGCAGTGGACTGAAAGTAATTGAAGAATATGACGGTTTGACAACTAAAGGATCCCAAGTTCAAGGCTTACAGAACGATTGGGCTGCTGGGCATAGGTATACGATAGCAGTGAAGGGGCGACAGCAGCAGGGTGATGGGCTGACCACAAGAGATGGAGTTACACACACAAACCGAGGAAAGAGATTTTTCTGTCTCTCCTCCCAACAGGAAATATATTTCGGCTTCCGTCATGCATTTAAGGATAATGCCACCACACGACAACTGGCCACTGGGCCTCTCTCGGTAACACACACTGGGTAGGGTACAGTGCAGTCAAAAGGCACACAGCAGATGGGCTGACCACAGGAGACGGAGTCACACTCACACACACATATACAACCCAAGGAAAGAGATTTTTCTGTCTCTCCTCCCAACAGGGAAATATGTTTCGTTCTGTCATGCATTTAAGGATAATACCACCACACGCACAACTGGCCACTGGGCCTCTCGTAACACACACTGGGTAGGGTACAGTAGTCAAAAGGAACACAGCAGATGGGCTGACCACAGGAGACGGAGTCACACTCACACACACATATACAACCCAAGGAAAGAGACTTTTCTGTCTCTCCTCCCAACAGGGAAATATATTTCTGGGCTTCTGTCATACATTTAAGGATAATGCCACCACACGCCAACTGGCCACTGGGCCTCTCTCGGTAACACACACTGGGTAGGGTACAGTGCAGTCAAAAGGCACACAGCAGATGGGCTGACCACAGGGGACGGAGTCACACTCACACACACATGTACAACCCAAGGAAAGAGATTTTTCTGTCTCTCCTCCCAACAGGGAAATATATTTCTGGGCTTCTGTCATGTATTTAAGGATAATGCCACCACGCAACAACTGGCCACTGGGCCTCTCTCGGTAACACACACTGGGTAGGGTACAGTGCAGTCAAAAGGCACACAGCAGATGGGCTGACCACAGGAGATGGAGTCACACACACATATACAACCCAAGGAAAGAGATTTTTCTGTCTCTTCTCCCAACAGGGAAATAGATTTCTAGGCTTCTGTCATGTATTTAAGGATAATGCCACCACACGACTGCCCAACAATGGGCTTCTCGCAGTAACACACAATGGGTAGGGTACACAGTCAGCAGCCACAGCAGGGTGATGGGAACACCACAGGAGAGTAGAGAGATACAGTGTAGTGGAGTCACACACACAACACACAAGTAGGGAGTACTGTGTAAAAAAAAACTAAAAACAGCCTGGTGTTGTTCTATCAGGAATTTTATAGGGTGGAATAGAAGAACGCTCAGCAGCACAGTACCACAGAATCCCCTCCCCTCCCTGTCCTCCTGATTATTTTACTTTGTTTTGTGGAGTAGGGTATAAAGTAGTAAGTAAAAATTAAAAAAAATGCCATCAAATTCAAATGTTTCAACTTCTCAGAGACTCACACATTAAAGTTAAACTTAATTTTCCTCGAGTCACAATCTGTTTGTTTTAATTTCTTCACCCTTCCCCCAGCCATCTGATGCTCGCTCCTTCTTCCCAGTGTGAAACAACTACACCATGCAGAAAATAAAGTTTTGAACTGTTGTTTGAGTCTACGATAAAATTCTCTCAGCTTCACTCAAATATTCAGCAACTTTAACTTCCTCGCTTCTGTCCGTCTCATCCTGAGGCTGAGCTTTCTCACCAACTGTTCCTTTCAGGCCCTTTCTTTTCCTCGGTTCCCACTCCCAATCCCAAACCTGAGTCCCCCCCAGCCCCTACCTTTAGTTTTCACCACCACCCACCCCTTAGCTTTTTTATTTATTTTTTTAGTTTGCCCAATACACACACGACAATTTTAATTATCAAGCAATTGCCAGAGCCAGAGAGCAGAGCTAGCCCAGACAGAGGGAGCGAGCGATTAGCACAAGCTGCTGCAGCCTGCAACTCCTCTATGGCACTGGCTGGGTAATGAACAGAGCTGCAACCCCGTGCCGGTTTACGTCTCTCCACCACCTGACCGCAGAGCAGATGGTCAGGTGGTAACACGGGCTGTGGGGATGAAGTACGCAGGCGTGCAGTCCGACTCCAGTGCAGTCCACATCAGCCCCCACGAGTTTGTGCATGCTGCCATCATGCACCCGTGACCCTTCCCTTCATTCCACCTCCTTTCTGCCTCCTGTGGCACTGTGCTGCCTCCCAATCCCATCCTGCTCCTTCAACCTCTCTCCGTCCCGTCCCTTCGGAGCCGACACTGGGCTAGGCAAGCTTGTGTTGCGGTTGCGGCTAGATTCGAACCCGTTTGTGAACCCACTAGTGTTCGAGTTCTGAATTAGAACTCGAACACCAGGGTTCGTGATGGGTTTGAATCTTTTCCGAACTAGTTCTGACAACCCACTGGACCTTTCTAACTTGAAGCTTTGCTCATGGAACCACCTGGGTGGAAGTTATATGGCCTAACAACTGCAGAAATTCCTGGGCAGTCATTTGTGGAATACCAGGAATGTGTCTGGAGACTGAATAAGGTCTTCTGCTCTTTTGGCACGGCAGATATGCCTTCCACTGTACAGCATTCAACTCTGCTCCAATGAATTCCTGCATCTGACTGGGATCTAACTGAGACATTTGCAAGTTTAAGAGGAACCTCAGGCCTTGCAGTTTATCTTTTACTTTTTGGAGGAAATATGCTGCTCCCTCTCATTTTCCCCACTTACTAGCCAGTTGTCCAAGTAAGGGAACACTAGAAGAGGAATAATTAGCATTTATATAGCACTTTTCATACACACTGTATCCAAAAGTGACTGTTGTCATGATAGCATTTTGCAAATCAACACACACACACACACGCATGCAGCCTTGGACATCTGCGTGAACTGGTTTTATGGGAAAGAGAAGGCTGGTCAGGACACTGGGGAAAACCCTACTCTTTCAAAAAATGTCTTATGTTCTTTTACTTCCACCTGGCCAACCACCAGGATGGCACCAGCGATGGGCAGAAGGGCTGCAGCTTAATGTTTCTTCTGAAGGATGGCATACCTTGGACGGTAGAGCATCCCCTAGTTCTGTACTCAGGTGCCAGGATTTTAGCAATGACACCAATCCTGGTTTGGGACTAAAACTCATGACCTTCTGGCCTAGAGGCAAATGTGCTATGAACTGAGCAATCCTGACAACTATTCCTCCTCTTTTCAAGTGTGCTGAAACTACTGCTAAGCATACTGTGAACACTCTGGGAGAAAATGTAAGAACAAAGGGCACTGCTTTGAACTGGTACTAAATGGTGGCTACTCTGAACCCTAGATAATTCCTGTGACATGGTCTTATGGGGATATGGAAATAAGCATTCTTTAGATCCAGTGACTCAATCTCCTTATAGTAGATGGTTAAGGGCTATTGTGAATGGAATTCAATGAATACACAGAGTTGTTGTACCCTAGTAGTATCGTCAAACTATTGTACCATCCTGAGTACGTCACTACCAGTGTACAACAACAAGGAATGCCCATGCACTCCACTTTCCCTGTCAGCATTGCCAATCAATCATTTTTTTCTCTTGTCAGTTTCAACTGTCAGCGGTGACAAGAAAAACGAGCAATCAGTGATGGCTTCAGCGGTGTTTTCAAAACCTTAAAACTTCAGTATTTTCTCCATTTAATGACTGTCCATGTTTTAAAAAGGACATTTCCGGCGGTTGTTTGAAACCGCCCATCACGTCACTTGATGTAATCTTCTCTTTACTTTAATAGCTGGGACTTTTCATTTAAATGTATTTATTTTTTGGCATATTGTAAATGTTTGTATCAAATATTGTTGCTGTAACTATTAAAAATCACTTTTGTTGGAAGGACAAGTGGTGTTGTCCGTGCTGTGCATTCTACATATTCAATTCAGACTGGCTGGGGTAGGCACTAAGGACACGGGATGTGAAAAGAGCACAATTTCAGCAACCTAGTAAGTTAAAATAACACAGTACTGCAAACTGTTAAACTCTCAGCTGTTGTACAAAGGTTCTCATATACTATAAAAGACAATGGATGGGCAACAGTGAACAACAACGCTAAGTTTACTTCTCAAGGTTGTCATGACAACCACAGACTGCTCAGGCTTCACTCTTGAGGTCTAGTGGTCATCATGACAACCTCTCAACACAAACATAGCGTTGTTATTCACTGCTGCCTATCAATTATCCTCTGTGTTGAAGGTATGGTATTACGGTTTATAGTGTTACCATTCTGAATTTTTGGTTTTTCAGATAATTGTACAAATATATTAAGTCTACAATAGGTCACCAGCTTGAGGGTGGGAAAACATCTTGAAAAAATTACCTTTTCACCACAGTGAGACAGCAAATTTTTCCACTGCATTTAACTTCAGGCGCTTAGTCACCTCCAAGTCAGCAGGGTTTTTTGCTCTCGACTGTAAGCTAGAGCACTCTGATTTTTGAAATCAGTTTTGGAAATTGAACAAACTGAATGGTTAGTCCCTTTCCCACTACCTTCAGGGCCCAATTGCCTTTGGTAACCTTTTCCCAGTCCGGGAGACAGACAGGTACCCTGCTACTGGCAATGGGTGCAAGGCAATGTCTGAAAAGTTAGTGGTTGGGCTTTTTATGAGGCCAGAGGAGCTGAAGTACATGTTTGCCTTGTTCCTCTCCTAGCTCTGCCTCTCCTTGTGCCTCTCTGGGTATGGTACTCAATGGGCCCATAATGTCTGGTGTATTAAGTCTTTCCCATACGTCCCCTTCTATAGGGCCTATAGAAAAATGACGAGGAAGCCTTTTCCTTCTCAGACAAATTTTTTATACAGTAAGTTGATTTTTGCTCATCAACTTTTTCAAGTAGGCATCTGTTTTGTCTCCAAATAGTGAAGACCTTCAAACATGAAATTCATAGTTTGCGCCTGTGTTCTGTGCCATATTAGTTGTTGGCTGGATGGTTAGGAAAGGCAGCAAAAGCATCTATGCCGTTACAAGGCTATCACGGGGATGCAGTAAGCCAAAAGCAGCTGTGGCACTCATCCTGCATTGCTGGCTGGATAAAGTACCAGGACAGATGCATACTAATGATGCAAAAATGCTTTATTCTTCATAGAAAAACCTGTGGTCAAAATGTAGTACAACAAAAGTGTAAAGGTAGGAGTGGTGCCTGCTCCAATGTTTCACACCTGCGCTTGGCACTTTTTCAAGGGAATATGTCCACCCTATTCTGGCCACTCCTTATATACTCTCTGGGTACCAGCAGCCTTATTTACTTGGTCTAGGGTGGCTATTAGGAGTGTGAAATATACAAACAGAGATAAAGTGTACAGTGCAAAGAACTAAGTGATAAATACATATACCAATATACCAAGAAATGTTAATTCTTATTATACAACCTTGGACAGCTATGTATATCCCATATAACTAAATCATAACTCAAAAAATTAAGTTATGTCATTCAGCTGAAGTAAGAGCCCCCAAAAGTTCATTCTATATATTATATTCTTTCTTTTCATTTTTTTCCTCATCTTGCTTCAATGTCTCCACTGAATGTGGTTATATTTCTCCAGGACTTCAACTTTGAGACCAAAGAATTCCTGGTGTATCAAGTTATAGGCAATGTTAGCAGTCTCACACTTTTCAGAAAAAAGGCAATGCAGACTGAATATACATACAGTTATACGTGTACTATCCCATTTGTTTGATATGTTAGCACCCTTCCATCATTAACAATATGTGGAAATTGAGAAGTATGGGTGACAGTATCCGTCTTAAAAGGCATGCTCCCACTGCCAAAAGATGGAGGGGGGAGAGAATTTCCTTCACAATCCAATAACAATGCACTGTTCCTAGTACCATTGAGTGGAGGACGTGCATATCAGCTTGGGGAGGGGGGCAGAGAAGCAGTGTTGAAACCAAGACCCAAAACAAAAGACAGGAACACCCTTTCAATTTCCAAACGTGATATTATGAATAAAGCACAGTTTCATCAGAAGACAACAGGAAATATATTAATAAGGACAACAAATGCTAAGAGAAGAGGGGAGGGCAAGGGATAAAATAACACATTCTATGTTATGTGCAGTGATTCCAGATTTCAATGCCATCTCATATCAAGTTACTTCTAATTTATAAAAAGGCACTATGTCCAAGCAGTCCGAACTCCTCGCCCCAACCACGATGATCCAAAGCCTTCTGATTTTAAAACCTTGTTATCATGAGAGCCACCTCTCATTGGTGGAGCCACGTTTTCAATACCAATAAATTTTACCATATGCTTAACCCTATTTCTGGATCTCAATAAATGATCTACAAGTGCATTCTGAGGATCACTTTGCTCCATTGCGCTAGCATGCTCAACATACATTTTAAACCTTCTTTTTGTTTTACCCATATAATATACCCTGCGATTCCAGAAAACGATATCGTGTGTCTAGAAAAGCTCACAGTATATCAACTTCACTGCTGAAAAGGCTGCACATCTTACCTACACTGCCTACTACCAGTAGGTATTGCGGAATGCAGGCCTGCCTCTTTGCAACAGATTTCTATATGAAGTACAAGTTGATCTGACAGACTGTAAGAGATGGATTTGAAACTGCAAGATATTAGTTCCAAATGACCACAGATGTGAATGATACAGAATCAACAGCTCTGGCAAATGCTGTAGCTGCCAGGTTTTCATGACTGAGAACAACTAATATGAGAGCAAGGACTTCTGGAGTGGCCTTTGCAGAAAGAAAAAAGAAACAGGAGGAGTCTGTTTCTAGCAAGCGTAGTTGTAGGTTGGAGGATTAGGAAAGAGTAGACTCATTCACCATAGCTGAATATAGTTCTTTAGTTTATTGGTGAGCAAATTTATCAACCAAGATTACACATAAAAACTGCCATCAAGCAGTGCCAACATTTTAAGGACAATGCCTCTTCTTCAGGGCAACAGCACCTGAGCTGTAAAAATCTAGAAACAGAAGAGCAATATTGTTAAAATTTGTGTAATAACAATGGTATAATGCACCACACATGGTGAATAAGCCACTTAAAGAGAACAGATCCGGTACTTGTCTTCATCTCAATAAAGATCCTAATTCAACCGTAAAACATAACATAACTTACATTTGTAAAGTAGACAATAACAAGTCTAACAACCATACTATTTATAGCACTAGTTGTGAAGAGAAATAGTACCTCAGTGTACTTGGTTTCTTGCCTTATGTTCACAAAAACAGAACTAGTTACGAAGCTGTAGAGAGCAATTAAAAAACAGATTGGGCCCCATATTCAGAGCCGTTCGGATGCGCGCGCAAAATGATGTGCCACACAAAAGAACTGGGACAGCAGGCTCTGGCGCCATATTCAGAGTGCGCAATTAGGCAATCTGTTTGAATACTGGACCCTGAATGCAAGGCGCACAGCAAGCGGCCGCCCTGTATGGCACGGCACATCCAGGGTGTGGGGCTGAAGAGTGCCCATAGGGGGATGCGTGGCACATATCTGTATGTGCCGCAGCCTCATGGGCGATAATCAGCCCAAACATGCAAATGAGTCCATTGGGCATGCACAGTGCAAAGGGGCCATTTGCTTGCCCATTATGGGCTCACTTGCATGGCTGCACCTGGTGGAATGAGCCGGGCCAGCCTCCACCCCAGACCCAATCACCGTAACAAAAAAAAAAAGATCCAAGTTTCTATGGTGTGGGGACCTTCCTCCTCAGCCACGATCACTGTGACAATAAAAAGCCAGAGCCCCGTTTCCATAGTGTAGGGACCCCCTCCCCAGCCCTAATCACTGTAACAAGTAAAAAAAAATCTTATTTCCATGATAGCTAGTGGTCCCCCAACCCCCCATCCCAGTAGGCAGTGACCCACCACCCTGCACTCCCCCCATCCCAACCCATGCCCTCAACTGAGCATCCCTCCTCACTCCTGCTGGCCCAGCCACCAACTGATCAGTACCGCAGCTGCATATTAACTAGTAAGTGCTGTAGTACCAATAATTCAGTGGCTGGCTGTGGCAGGGTGAGGAGGGATCAGGATGGGGGGGTGCAGGGTAATGGGTTACTGCCTACTGGAGTGGGGAAGTGGAGGACTGCTACCCACCAGGGAACGGGATTTTTTTTTTTTTTACTTATCACAGTAATCGGGGCTGGGAAGGGGTGTCCCTACACTATGGAAATGGGGATCTGTTTGTTTATTAAGTTTCATGGTGATTGGGGCTGGGGAGGTGGGTCCCTACACCATGGAAATGTGGATCTGTTCTTTCATTATGTGTCACAGTGATCGGGGCTGGGGAGCGGGATCTCTACACTGTGGAAACGGGGATCTGGTTTTTTTAAGTGTCACGGTCATCAGGACTGGGGAAGCCGGTCCCTACACTATGGAAACGGGTATCAGGTTGGTTTTATTCATTAAGGAAAGCGATTGGGGCTAGGAAGGGAGTCCCTACACTATGAAAACAGGGATCAGTTTTTTATTGAGTGTCACGGTGATCGGGAGTGAAGGGGGGGTCCCTACTACATGGAAACAGGGATCTGTCTTTATATTAAGTGTCACAGTGATCAGTGCTGGGGGGGGGGGGGTCCTTACAGTATTGAAATGGGTATTATGTGATACAGCGATTTGGGCTGAGGAGAGGGAGGAATGTGTACCCAGCCCTAGACTGTGCGCATGGCACCAACCTACCCCACACATAGTTAAAGTAGGGTTTCAAAAGCGTAACTATGCGCTGGCACAGAAGCTATAGTTGCACTTTGGGGGGTCTCAATATTGTGATGCACGGCTTATGCATGGGGACCCCTCATTTGCATAAGCACATCACAATATTATGTGAGGCAGAACAGTCAGGGTGTGCACATTGGCCTCTGAATATGGCCACTCCTGACAGCCCATGCAGGTCTGGAGATGTGCAGCATCCTGTGAATATAATGTAAAAAGGAAAAAACTAAAGAAAAAAATGTTGTCAATGTTTTCAAATTGTATATACACACACATGCACACACACACACATATATATATATATATATATATATATATATATATATATATATATATATATAAATAAAATGGTAGCACGATAGTGCTACCATAGTTAGGGTTGAGGAGCCATTTACATGTTAAACCCCAAATATTGCACCTTAATAACTTTGCAACCGTTTGACGGATTTGCCTGAAATTTGGAATACACAATCAAGACCCATACGCCTTGGGATCTGCCAAGTTTCGAACCGGTCAGATATACGACTGTGGAGTTAATAAGCGTGATCTGCGCGTGCGTTTACGCTTTTTCTGGAATTCTACAGTCGCGCCTACAGGTTGTACGGTTTGCGCGACCGATCCGAATTCTTCAGGGAACGTGCGGCCAGGGTCCCCAATGTGCCTTTCGAAGATTTCGTGAAAAAATATTAAACGGTTCAAAAGTTATTCAAAAAATAAGTTCCCTTTATAAGTCAATAGGAAAAGTTAAAGGAAAACTACACCCAAAACTTGAAAAAATAAATGTTGTGCAGAGTGTTTTAATTTGTATGTGAAGTTCTAGTGTTTCCTTCCCTCTGACTGGTATTAGGAGTTTTCCAAATTAGCCTGCTAGCTTTATGCTAGTTTCCACGACCCTAGGGATCTTCATACCCGATAGTGTAATTGTATTTTTGTTCACACAGTGCATCTTGTCTCATGTGACTGTGATGTAAAAAGACCCAACATTCAGCACACACATGCCAAACAAACTAAATATCTTGGAAGCTTTACAAGTTGCACAAAAATTACCAGCAGCAAAGTTTTTCAGGACAGTAAAACCTTTTGGATGAGGGTGGTCATCAAGCTGAATTCTACAGATTTTAAAATATAGCCATCTCTATTGTTGTGAACTGATTTTAATGCAGTGCTTTCTGCTGGATTTATGGGCTCTGCTACATCACCTTTACATGAAACAAGGTACATTGTAGGACAAAGAAATGCAATAAAGCTATTTGACTTGGAGATCTCAAGGGGTCATAAAACTACCCTAAAGCTAGCAGGCTAATTTAGGAAAAACTCCTAATAACCAGTCAGAGGGAAGGAAACACTAGAACTTCACATACAAATTAAAACACTCTGCACAGCATATATTTTTTCAAATTTTGGGTGTAGTTTTCCTTTAACAAAAAGTTCGAAAGTGTCTCAAATGCAATTTTTACTTTCGCAAATGGCCCTTTTACTTTCGCGAATCTGCCATCTTGTTTTCAGTTAGCGATCAGAAAAATGCTTTGCATTTAAATTTAGGACCCTCTAGCAACCTGATTATTTTTGTATTCACCTAAGTCGGACCCTGAGGATGCTAGCTATGTCTTAATTCTGGGGTAAAACACCCCAGAAATATGTTTTCCAGATTTCTGGAAAAGGTACTTTCTCAAGGTAGTGTCACACTCACGAAAGTGTCGCAAATTGCGACAGTACTTCTCTAGGCTGTGGGAAAATGACAGCACTTCTTTGGCACCCTGCTGCAAAATAACGGTTTGGAGTTTTGGGCTGAAATCTGGAGGGAATGCAGCCGACATCTCACAGATGTGCCTTTCAGTATTTTGTTGGAAAAAATATTACACGGCGGCAAAGTTACGGCACTCCAAAGTTGACAATTTTTCCCATAGGATAACATTACGGCGTCCGACACATTGCAGCAATCCTTTGGCGCCCTGCTGCAAAATAACGGTTCAGTATTTTGGGCTGAAATTTGGAGGGAAGACAGCCAACATCTCACAGATGTGCCTTTTAGTGGTTTGGTGAAAAAATATTACAGGGAGCCAAAGTTATGGCACTCCGAACTTCTCTTTTTTTCCCGTAGGATAACATTATGGCGTTCGCCGCGCCTTTCAGGGCCCGTATCTCGGAAACGGTGCGAGATACAGACTTTTCATCAGAAAAATGCTTAGCCCCCTAATGGGCACTAAGTACAAAACTAGCCAGGAAAGTCATAAATCATATGACTTTTACATTTTTTTTCTACGTTGTACGTTTCCTGAGATATAAGCAATTTAGGATTCCAACTCATTTTCTGCTCCGAAACCCATTATTATGCACACATTCTTTGTACTCACTGTCTTTCTCTATGCAGCTTTTGGGGAAAACCAGCCTGTGCACTTACATTACTGTTACTGTTGCTCTTTCCTCTTGCGGTTCTGTACCCGTTTCACTTACTGTTCACGTCTACGCCATCATGCGTGTTATCCTTTACGTTTTCATTTGCGCTTGCGTTTCCATTATTTTTTGCCATTTGTGTCTACAGTACCATTTCTCTTTCTGTTTCACTTTGCGTCACCATGCCCATTGCCATTTGCATTTGTGGGCATCCATGTTACTATGTGACAAGACATCAGGTGGCGGACCGTTCCGGTCTATGCCACCGTGTGCGTCACCCTTTCTGTTCTCATTCGCACTTGCATTACCTTGTGCACCACTGTTAGCACTTCTGTTTGCGTTGCTGTTCCTGTTACTATGTCACAAGACATCACGTGGCAGGAGGTCCCGTGCTCCCACCGCCACATTACATTCACTATTTCTCGTTATCATTCTCAAAAATAAGGGAAATTAGAGCCAAAAAACTCAGTTTAATGCATCAGTTAGGGTTTTTCCACAGCGACAAAAGTGATGAAATTCGGTGTTAGGGTTGAAAACCCCCTTGGACCCTTAGCCCCTCTAACCGGCACTGGGCTGCGCATTGGGGTCTTCAGTCCTAACTCTCACCCATTCTCCTATACCTCTGCTTCTTTACACATGTGATGGGGTGAGAGTTAGGGCCGATGACCCAAATGCACTCCAGTGCCGGTGGGGGGTGGGCTGGGGGGTCCAAGGCGGGTTTCAACCCTAACACCGAATTCTCACTTTTGTCGCTGTGAACAACAACCCTAACTGATGCATTAAACAGAGTTTTTTGCCTCTAATATATATATATATATATATATATACACACACATATCTATATCAATCAATCAATCAATCAAATCTTTATTTATTCAGGTGATCATCATTGAGCAAGGCTCATTTACAAGATGGACCTGATAAGGTCAAGCTTCGAGTTGGTGCACAGCAATTACATCACATACTTAAGAGACAGTTATACATACAGAAACAAGAAAATGTTATTTATAACACAATAATATACAGAGAATTCACATGTTAAAGCTTGGCAAGAGAAAGTCAAACTAACATCTACAATATGTACAATATATATATATATATATCACAATGAGGGCCATGACAGTCACTCACATAATGAGTACAAGGATGGTGAAGGGAATATTGGGTGCCATATACTGGCGGTGTCTGGCTGGAAGGAATATGCCATATGTGATTGGAATAAGGTTTTGTGGGATGACTATTCTATCTCTAGCGGTAGCAACTGCATTTCTCTGTGAAGAAGGCTGTACAGTGCTGCTTGAAGGATGTAAATGGAATGATAATGGACAGTTTTAGGGATTTTTGTAGGGTGTTCCATGCTATGGCTAGAGAGTAGCTGATTGCTGCCTCCTATTTTGGTGTTGACTTTGGGCAATTTGAGCAGGATGATATTGTTGCTTCTTAGAGCATAGGAGCTGGGAGTGGTCAGGTTGAAGCAGTCCAGGATATAGCTTGGGAGTTTTTGATAAAGCTCTGTAGATCCATAGAGCTGCATTTCTGCTCCTCCTGACATGAAGGGAAACCCATCCAACTGAATCATAGAGAGAACAATGGTGAGTATTATATGGCAGGTCTGTAATGAACCTTATTGCTCTATAGTATAAGGTATCCAACTTTTGAAGGTAGGGAGTGGAGCAGTGACTATAGAGGAAGTCTGCGTGAGTCAATGACTGATAGAAAGATGGCCTGACTAATCTCATCTTTGAATCTCTATTAAGGAAGGGTTTTAATCTGTAGAGGAGGCCAAGCCTTAGGCTAAGCTTTTCAGCAGTTGTTCTAGATGCTGAGTAAAGTCAAGTCTGTTGTCAATCCACACACCTAGGTATTTGAAATTTTCAACATACTCCAGATTTTCTCAAGTATAGTGCATATCTGGGGAGACTGATTGAAGAGGATGTGTTGTGGAGTTTTGGGTTGTGAACATCTTTGCTTTGGTTTTCTTTGCATTTAGCAGAAGCTTTTTCCTAGAAGCTGATGTTGTAACAGGGAGAATTCTGCTTGTAGGATTTCATGAGCAACTTTAGGTGAAGGGTTGCTGACATACAGTACAGTGTCATCAGCAAAGAGATGTACTGAGGACTTGGTAAGGGTTGAATCAATTTTATTTATATAAATGGCAAAAGGATAAGACCCAGAATAGAGCCTTGGGGACTCTCTTGACAGTGGTCTTAATGGGGAGAGGTCACCTTCAGCTTTTACCTGCTGTGATCTACCGGAGAGGTAGCATCTGAACCACTTAAGGGAGGATGGATCTAGACCAATGGAGTGTAGGGATGAGAGTAGCAGTTCATGGTCCACAGTGTCGAATGCTTTGCTCAGGTCCAGGAATACTGCACAGACATTGTTCTTTTTATCCAGTTCGGTTTGCCAATCATTGGTGACCTTGGCTAATGCAGTGATAGTGCTATGTTTGGCCCTGAATCCAGATTGAGCTGGATTTAATAGATTAGCATTGTCCAGATATTCCCTTAACTGAATACTCACTAATTTCTCCAGCATCTTGGATAACACAGGTAGATGGAAATGGGCCTGTAGTTATTAAGATCCATAGGGTCCCCTGATTTTAGAAGGGGACCACTTGAGCTGTCTTCACAGCGTGGGAACAGAGCCAGAGTTTAGGGAAAGGTTAAAGAGGTGAGTTAGGGGGACTGCAAGCACATGACACGCAATCTTTAGAAAGAATGGGTCCAGAAGATCTGCTCCTGCACTTTTTTTGGTATCTAGATGCCATAATAGATCCTCAACTTGTTTCAACAGTATAGGTTTGAAGCTAAAGGAGTCGTCAACTCTTTGTTCACCAGTATAGTGGGAGCTTAAATGATCCCTTAATAGGTTAGCTGGGGAGGAGTCAAAGGCAAGGCCAGCTGTTGTGAAGTGGTTGTTGAATGCATCCAGGATTTCCAATGTGCCAGTAATGGGGCCATAGTTACTGTGTAAATGGGTTGGAAGGGTTGTTAACATCCTGGCCCATCATCCCTTGATGGTGCCCCAAAATCTAGCAGTATTATGGTAGGAGAAGTCGAGCTGGGCCAGGTAGTAGGCAGCCTTGCATCCCTAACTTTCTAGTGCATTTATTCCTGGCTTTCCTAAAGATCATCCAGTCCATGATATTCTTAGTTTTTCTTGCTACTTTCCAAAGTTTATCTCTCTCCAGCAGTGCAGCTTTGAGGTCAGCTGAAACCAGCGACAGGATTTGTTTTTATTCGGATACTAGAGATTGGGGCATGGGTGTTAAGGGACATTTAATATAATGCTATTTAGCACCTGCTGAGCTTTTTCTACAGAATGTGCAAAATAGAACTTTGCCAGTGTGGAGAGTAGGCTAGATCATGCAGATATCCTTCAATATTGATGTTTTCTTGGATCTCCTCATGAGAATTTTGCAGGATCTGTTTTAATGTTGTTGGATCTACCCCTGCGATGGGGCAGTGGTCACTTATGTCGCATAGGAGCACTCCAGCGTGTGTGAATAGATGTGGTTTACTCACTAGTATGATGTCAAGTAGAGTACTGTTACTACTATTCCTTGCATTTAGTCTTGTTGGTTCATTAATTAACTGTGTGAGCCCATAGGTGTCACAGAATGATACCAGAGGTGTAGCTGCCTGGGTGAGCCAGTTGAAATTCAGGTCCCCTATGATAATGACTTCTTCAGTACAGGACTTGACCAGGTTTCCAGGTGGGATAAGAGCTTGTGTTCAGCAGAGGGGGTCTGTAGCATCCAATTAAATGGAAAGCTGCTGTATTGGGGAGAGAGACTTTTAGAGATAGACACTCAAATTCCTTGGGCATAGATGTTGCAGCAATACAGGATACAACTAAACCAGCTTTTACATATATGGCTACTCCGCCTCTCCTTGTTTGGCGATCAGCTCTGAATAGCTGATAGTTAGGCAGGTTAACTTCCCTGTCCATTGTGGTGGTCTTGAGCCATGTCTCAGTTATCGCAAGAAAGTCTGGCAAGGTATGGGCAACCCAGGATTGTAGCAATGTAAATTTTTTCAACAGACTGCATACATTAATATGCAGGAAACTGAGGCCTTTAATTGAGGATAGGTCTGAGGGAGGTGATGCTTTCAAGAGGTCCAGGTTGATTTCTACATTACCAATACAGAGCAATAGGAAGATCAGTAATTTCATAAGGGCTGCCAGTGATAGGAGAGGGGCTGTCTTTGGTCCTCCTTTTTTTATTCCGTTGCCACTCTTTGTTTTGGGTGCTCCCTGTGGATTTAAGGTAGTATGTCGGGATACCAATTAGCAGTTTGATGACTAGGCTTAGTGGGGATCTATATACCCAGTAGTGGGGCCTTGTCTGAGACACATATGTGGTGATGTGTGTAACTTTATGGTGATTGTACCACTGTAGTCGATGCAGCAATGGCAAGACATATATAAGGTTATGGGTGTCAGCCACGGGGGATATTCCAGAGAAACTAGGCGGGTTGACCACTTTAGATTGTATAATAGGGTCATCTTCATTGTGGAACCCTATGGCTATTAGTGACAGGAGTATCAGTAGCAAGCTCCCCATTCTGAGGGGATATTGATAGTTGGCAATAGGGAGGTGAAGTTGTCTGATTGGTTAGGTCAGCAAGCTGTGACTGTCTGGTTTAGAAAAGTGCTGTGGGTGAGGAAGAGATTTGATGGGAAGATGCCTATAAATTAACACACAGGAAGGGGAAGAGTAGGGTGGGCAAAATGTGCGCCTTTCCCGACTTCCTCGCCATTCCTCCCGGCCTTGTGGTTCCCAGTTCGGCTAAGTGTTGCCTGACCGCCCTGGCAGAGCGAAGTCTGCGCTCAGCTGGTTGCTGTGGGCTGAAGGAAGCAGGCTGGAGAGAGACATATATATATATTATAGCGGCGCAGTTGCGCCACTATAGTTAGGGTTCAGCGGTCACCTACATACTAAAGTCAAAAGTTTGGGTGTTAAAAACTTTGGACCCGTTCAATGGATTTGCCTGACATTTGGAAAGTGCGGTGGGGCATAGCAGATCTCTTGATCTGCCAAATTGCGTTTGGATCGGACTTACGGTCTCTGCGTAAGAAAACACTGAAAAATGCAAAATTATCTGTTTTTAGAGGCAGATTCTGGGATTTTTGGATGTGGCCCTGCACAGCCGTTGTGTGGCATACCGCTCTGCGAGATGGCTCGTTTGAAAGAGCTTTGGTAGCTGAACATGCTGCTTTTCGTTTGGTGACAAAATATTAAGGCATTCAAAAGTTATGCTACTTTTAAGTTCCCACTAAAAGACAATGGGAAAATTGATATGTTCAAGTTCAAGTTTATTGCAGGAAAGACTCCGTTGAGCAAGCTCATTCACAAGGGGGTCCTGAGGCACATACATATACAGTTCGCAACTACATAGACAGGAGATATAAAATGTAGAACAACAAAGAAAAAATATATAATACAAGAGGTATACACAATAGAAGTCCTTATGCTATGTATGCAGTACATTCCAGCTTTAACCTTGCCCTAAATTATGCAACACATTTCAGCTTAATAAGCAGAGGGCCAGTTGGTACCTAGGAAGTTGACTTGGCGTTGAGGCCTAGTAGCACCTACATATGTCTTTTAATTTAGAGATAGCTAGTGTTTTGTAGGAGTTAATTGATATGATGCTGGTTAGCTTCAGCATGGCTTGTAGTTGGTTCCAAATGTTTGGGAGGGCGTATGAGACAGCTCTTTGGCCAGCTGTGGTACATGTCCTGGGAACATCTGGTAGGATAAGGTCGTATTTCCTTAGGGAGTAGGCGCTATGCGAGACGTGTATGAGAGATGTTAAATAGACAGGCAGTTTGTGGAGTAGTAATTTAAGGTTCCAAATGCCAGCATGCAGGAGGCGTCTGGTGGCAAAGAGGTCCACCCAACTGCTGCATAAAGATCACAGTGGTGGGTCCTATGCGCAGAGTTAGTAATGAGGCGAAGAGCATGGCGATGAAATCGTCCAGTTTAGACAGGCTCAAGGTTGGGAAGGAGATAAAGATAATGTCTCCGTAGTCAAGCAACAGAAGGAATGTTGCTTGGACAAGTCTTTGTCGGGTCGCGAGAGAAAAGAGGGTCCTATTTCTAAAGAAGAAGAAACCCAAGCGTGCTTTAAGCCTCTTTGATAGATCCTCGATGTGGTTGTGGAAGGAAAGCTTGTTGTCTATCCACATACCTAGATATTTAAATTTAGGTACAACTTCCAAGGGTTCACCTAGGGAGGTAACTATGAAGTTTTTAGGTGGGGTAGGTAGGGCACCAGACAAGGCAAGTCTCGAGAAAATCATTGTCTTGTTTTTTTTTGGCATTTAAGAGAAGCTTGGCATTGATAAGGCTGCTTTCTAAGTGGATAAAGTCAGCTTGGAGTGCTTCCCTGACTTCAGTTAAGGACGAGCCTGATGCGTACAAAACCGTATCGTCCGCAAAGAAATGTATGCTAGAGTTCTTTATGTGGGAGTCAAGGTTGTTGATGTACAGGGGAAAAAAGGATTGATCCTAGGATGAAGCCTTGAGGGACTCCTCTGGCAATTGGAAGGGGGGGCAGATAGTAGGCCATCAGCTTTGACTTTTTGTATCCTTCCCGTGAGATAACTGTTAAACCACTGTAAGGTAAGTGGAGTGGCACCTATGTAGGCAAGACAGGTGATTAGGAGGTGATAGTCTACAGTGTCGAAGGCCTTACTAAGGTCTAGAAAGACTGCACCAGTAACCTTCTTAGTGTCCATAGCATGGATCCAGTCATTAGAGACTTTAGCCAAGGCTGAGATGGTACTGTGCTTCAACCTGAAGCCAGATTGGGCCGGGTTTAGGAGTGAGTGCGCTTCAAGGTGATTTTTTTTAGTTGGCTGTATATAAGTTTTTCCAGCACTTTGGAGAGAACGGGCAAGATAGAGATAGGACAGTAGTTGTTTAAGTCACAAGGATCTCCTGATTTGAAGAGAGGAAGAACATGGGCAGATTTCTAGCAGGATGGAACAGTGGCTGTGGTAACAGAGGGGTTGAAGATGTGAAGGATGGGGGCTGTGAGCTGGGCATAGCCTAACCACAAGAAAAATGATTCAAGGCCATCGTCCCCTGCACTTTTCTTGGTGTCAAAGCTAAGAATTATGTCTTTGACTTCTTTGTAGCTAAACAGGCACAACTGGAAGGGATGAGGTGGAGTAGCATGTGTAGAATCTGGGCTAGTGTTGCTATTCACTCGGCTAGCGTATGGGGAGGAGTCGAATGCCAACCCGGCAGTGGCAAAGTGAAGGTTAAGTTCTTTGAGGATTCGCAGTTTATTTTCAACCATCCCGTCCTTGGCCAGAATCTTGGTGGGAAGGAAGGAAGTAGCAGGATGGTCTTCAATGGATTTCAGTGTCTTCCAGATTTTCTGGGAGTTCCCTTTGGCCTGCTCCAGAGTGGAGATGTAGAAGTTTGCTTTAGTAGCACATACACTTTTAACACAGGCATTTCTGGCAGTTCTAAACATCTGCCAGTCTGCTGGGTTCTTTGTGTGCTTGGCCCTAGCCCATATGTATGTTTTGCGAACACAGAATGGGGTTCTGGCCATATGGTCCCGCCTGGCGATCAAAGAATTTGCAGCCTCGTGGTTGACAAATCTTTGTCCCCAAGGATTTTTAAAATTCTTTGATCACAAAGTCCGCCATCTTGCTTTCAATTTTCAGATCAGAAAAACAAATATTTCAGCTCGGGGTCCCTTCTGAAGTAAAACTTGG
Source organism: Neoceratodus forsteri (assembly GCA_016271365.2). Classification (NCBI taxonomy): domain Eukaryota; kingdom Metazoa; phylum Chordata; order Ceratodontiformes; family Ceratodontidae; genus Neoceratodus; species Neoceratodus forsteri. Next base: position 339,405,946 of record CM057459.1, read on the forward strand.
ATGGATTTTACTCAGGGGACTCTGATCTATCGAGCCACGCCTTTGCTTTTATCCAAATTAGTCAAAAAATAGAGTTCTGAGCTTTAAAAATCTTTATTCACGGCTCGCTAACAATCTTTGATCGCGAGCCTGCAAAATCTTTAATCGCGAGATTCTTTGATCGGTGATCATGCATTGCAAGTGAGGGATGAGTTGGTCTGATTTTAAAATAGATTTTTGTAGCCCAGGGGTGCCCTAGAAAGTTATATGAGGGTGGGTTTTGCTCAGGGGGCTTCGTTCTGCCCCATCTGAATAAAAAAATATAAGTTTTCAATATCCCTGGTAGTCTAGCGGCCCCCTCCCCCCCCGATCATGATAATATAGATAATGATCTCTGTATCCCTGGTAGTCTAGTGGCCCCCATATGCATTTTATTAATATCTCTTTTTTATCCCTGGTAGTCTAGTGAGCCCCATGTGTATTTATTTACAGTATATTTCTTGTTTAGATCCCTGGTAGTCTAGTGGCCCCCCCAATCTGTATTTAATTATTATTATTATTCATATCCCTGGTAGTCTAGCAGCCCCCCCCCCATCATAATGAAATAGATAAGCATTTGCCATTTCCTGGTAGTCTAGGGGCCCTCACCCCCCACCCTTCCCCAGCCGGTGACTGGCACAGCCCACCTCTCACCTTCACCGCCAGCTGCCGGCTGAGGAAGGGTGGTGGAGGGGTGCTGGGTGGAGGGTGGGGGCCACTAGACTACTAGGAAATGGCAAATGCTTATCTATTTCATTATGATGGTTGGGGGCCGCTAAACTACCAGGGATATGAATAATAATAATTAAATACAGATCGGGGGGAAGCCACCAGACTACCAGGGATACAAACAAGAAATATAAACAAATACACATGGGGGGGCCACTAGACTACCAGGGAGTACCACAATTCTTTGAATTTTTTATAAATTAGAACAGTTTTAATTCTTTGTTCGTGAGCCTGCAAATTCTTTGATCGCAAGCCTGCAAATTCTTTGATCGTGAGATTCTCTGATCGCCATCTTCGATTGCGAGATAGGGACAGGATGGTCAGATTTTTATAATGCAATAGATAAGGAAATTTTACCAATTTTTAAGATTGAGTATCTCGGAAACGGTTTGGTCTTTTTACTTGAAATTTGGAGGGTGTTTACGGCATGTCCTGCAGATGTGAATTATGGTGTTTACGTGCTGGAGAAAAGTTTTGTTGCGGAGATATTGCGTGACACACTTTTTGTGTTGCGGACAGTGTTTTGGATTCTGCTGGTGGCTTATAATTGATAGGGTGCCTAGTCTTAGTGTTATGGATGTAATTTTCAGTTGTTGTGTGTGTTAAATGTCAACAGGTGCGGAACTGTGCACTCTGATGAATGAAAATTTCAAATTTTGACATGTTATATCTTGGACACGGCTTGGTCTTTTTACTTGAAATGTGGAGGGTGTTGACAGCATGTCCTGTAGCTGTCAATAGCAGTGTTTATGTGTTGGACAATATATTTTTGAGGAGATATTATGTGGCGCACTTTATGATTTGTGGATAGCATTTTCTATTGCTCTACTAGATTAACATTTGATTGGTGGGTGGCCTTGCTGTAGTCAATGTATTTTTTAGTCATTGGGTGTGTAATGTGGCCTGACACCTACAAGTTGGTGGGAGCGTGGGGGCCAAAGGGGTGAGCTGGGGATGTGGTGTAAGGGGTGGGAACCCTAAAATAGAATTTCCTCACTTTGTTCCCTGCAGAAGAACCCTAACTGATGCATTAACAAAGTCTTTTGCATAGTGTATATATATATACAGGGTTCCCCACTGTCTGAAAATATAGGGTGGTGGCAGTGATGATCGAGCCCAAAGGTGTGTTATTTTTCTAGACCTCCTATATGCACTGTACATGTGCATATGTGGATTTTAAGTAAAACATAGTGGACTGGTATCAGAACAGGGGTAGTAGTGCAATAAAGGATGAGAATAAAAGACAATTTTGGAGGATTTTATAAAAATAAAATCAGTAATGGATAAAAATATAGGGTGGTGGCAAAAAAATATAGAGTGGTGGTAAAAAATATAGAGTGGTGGTAAAAAAATATAGGGTGGTGGCCCACTGCGCAAAAATAATGAATGGGGAACACTGATATATATGCTGTATATATATATATACACACACACACATATATATATATATATATATATATATATATATATATATATAATCTCCACTGTGAATTCATTATTTAAATCCAGTTTATCAATTTCGAAATAATTATCCAACACTAATCAAACTGCATCAAAAAGAGCTATGTTATTGCAAACTATTCAAAAATCTTAAAATGTACCTTTAAGGCTCTTTCAAAACGTCCAACCTGCATTTCATTTATGTAATTTCATACTTTTTAAATTACTGCCATCTAGAAAAAATATAGGCTCACTTTACTACATCATGTAATGAGTTTCAACTACCAGAAAGAAGCCAGGAATCTAGAAGTGTTTTTGTTTTAAAGGCTTACAAGAGTTCAAACAGGCAGCATCTCCTGCTCTTTGTGCAGGTACACAGGCAAATGAGAGCACCCTCAAGACAGCTCTTTTATAGTGCACTCAGCCACACAGGGACATAGCTATGTCCAAACAATGCGATGTCACCACTGAAATGTGACCACAGTGATGTCATCGCGTCTGTAGAATGAGTTTTTGCAAATCGGAGTAGAAGCTTTTTGTTGCATGTTATCTTCAGCCCCTGGCCATGGTTTGGAAATGTCTAATGCACACCCCTGGACTGTCTTATTGTGCTTTTATAAAATGGGACTCTTTTTTTAAGGCTGCACGTAGGTGGAGCCTGCAGCCCTCTTGCATCAGCTCTAAAAAAGAGGATTCAGACAGTGGAAGATTTCTTTTGTAGTTTTCGAAATATCCTTCCACGTCTTAGTATTCCTTCAATTTAACCCTTGTAGTGCTGCAGACTGAACATCTGTCCAGGGCTCAATCAAATAGATTCATTTTAGTTCTTTTGGCAGCCTAGGGATTAAGAAACAAATGCTCTGGACAATCACCTTTCCTCCCCAAACTTGTAGTGGTTCAGTGAGTACAAGAAACACATGTTTACAACCTGGTAAATAGCATTTTAGAGCTAATGCAAGAGGGCTGTTGAGTAGACCAGTTTCAACACTGTTTTCTCAGCTTGTTTTATTGCAGTGTGACTTGCTATCTTTGGAGACTAATAATTTAGTGACATGACATTCAACAGATAACAGCATCAACTACAGAGTAGTGTCAAATTACAGTCCTAGTCAACTCCCCCAGTGTGTGTGTGTGTGTGTGAGCATTTTCTCTGAATAGTTCATTTATGTTAACCCTTTCTGGACCTAATTAGTGGCATTGGATGTAGGAAGGGTTTTAAATGCTAGGCAGCTAATGTTTCAGGGAGGGAATTACAAAGAATGATAGCAGTGTCAACTACAGTGTTCCCAGACTGAACAAAGCATTTCCCTGTAAAGCACCCTCATTTCCCTGTATTTTCCATGTAAAACTAGGACAACACTTCTGTACATTTTCCCGTATACTCAAATCAATACATGTACACAAATGACTTCATTATGCCTGTCAGTAAAATCACTATAACAAATGTTAAGGCTCTTTTTATTTATTTTAAATGGTAAAACTCACCTGCAACATATCACTGAGGCTCTGGAAAAATTTAGAAATTTCTCAAGCTTTGCTCTCAATATTCACATGTCTCCAGAACCTCTTGATGGTATTATATCACTGTTACAATGTACTGACGCAGCTGGATAACCTAGCTGAGATGCAGTATGTCATATTTAGTGGGTCATACTTTTATCCATTTTGGCAATGTAGTGACACAGGATAGCTTGGATGAGATACAGGATCTCATTTTCAGAGGGGTACTTATTTTACACATTTCTACAATGTACTGATACACATTAGACTGGCTAAGATGCAGTGTCTCATTTTCAGTGGGATCTTACTTTTATCGGTGCTGACTTAAACTATGCATATGTGAGTATGGCGCATATGTAGTCATGTCAGCGCTGCCATGTTACGACTGACTATAAGGCAAACTGCACATGTGCAAGTACCACACATGCACAGTTCTGTAATAGTAGCAGTATCAGTTACATCTGATTCTGGTGCGGCAAGAGCACCTCACATTCTTTGCAGTGCTCTTGCCACTCCTAAAAGCTCTCTACAGCCATGGTGGGTTAGTCCTGGCAAAAGCTAAGGGATGGGCAACACTGTGGACTGCCCTACTGTCTTCATGTCCACAGTCTATATTGGCAGGTCAGTTTAGAAGGCCATCAGGTCAGTTTAGAAGGCCACATTGGCGGCCCAGGTTTGGGAACTACCTCCGGTTATCAGGGAGCCAGCCAGGGGGAAGGGTAAGAGCAGGACTGAGCCTCCTATCGGCAGCTCTCCTTTCGTGGGGTGGACGCTGTCCCCCCTGTAGTAGGGCTTGATTAAGTAAAGATGTATCTGAATTTTCTCCCTGTGGACCAAAGTTATACTTTTTCAATGCCAAAAAAGAAAAACTAGCAATGCATTCCCTGACTTTGAATAAATTTCATATGGGGTGGTATTATACTTTGCACATTCCTGTGTTGTATGATTCTAGTATGTTCATCTACTAAAACAGCAGTGTAATTATCTGGTTAAAATTTTGACCAATTCATTTTTATGCTATTTTAGATTGCCACTTTCCTTCCAACTTGCATGATATCCTTCTTTCACAGTCTGAGTCTGCTTTAGTACTTCTTTCATGTCTGAAATAATAAAAGAAGCACTCCTTGCAACCATTGCTATGCTATGGAATGATACATCAGTCCAAAATTCTTATATGCTCTAACTCTTTGGCAGCCTAAGGGTTAATACGGTGCGGACCAGGTCTTCATCAGTATTTTCAGCTGTTTTTGACCATCTGTTGTTTATATATCACTTCTGTTGTGAGTAAAATGAACTATTATGCAGCAGGTAGTGCTCTCTGACCTTACTGAACAATAGTTGTCCAAAAAACAGCTACAAATACTGATGAAAACCTGGTTCGAGACGCATTAAAGGGACTGCTCCTTTTATTATTTCATCACATCTGTTCTTTTTCCACCTTGGCGGAGTGGCACCCATGATCTCCGGCCACCGACACCTGCACCTCCGGACCCAGTTGCGCACGCGGGCCACAAGAACCCACACCCACAGGAGCCGGCCTTTCATCGCTCTGTACCCCTTGGTAGGTGCCTCTCTCAGGTCCTGGGGCGCAGGCATAGCCATTAGCCACCGAGATCGCCCCCCACAATTTTCCACTTTTTCTCCCACTAGGGAGATGGACATGCAATGGCGTCTGAGCACGTAGTGCTGATGCCTGCCGTGCTCCCCCCCCCATGCTGTGCACGCCACTGTAGTGCGACTGGCCTCCGCCAGTCACTGCTGCAGGGCGATGCAATGCCATCTACCCACACCAGAGGAAGGAGAGCAGTTGTCGGATGCTCAATCCTTCCTCTCCCCTGCCAGCCCCCCGCAGTCCGAGTCCGTTCTCAAACCCAGGTTGCTGGTGTGGCGTCCAGCACCTCAACCCTCAGCGCCACCAGGCCGGCCTCCTTTTATTATTTCAGACATGAAAAAAAAGGTACTCAAGCAGACTCAAACTGTGGAAAGAAGGGTATCGTACAAGTCAGGAGGTAAGTGGCACTCTAAAATAGCATAGAAGAGTATAGGTCAAATATTTTACCAATTGTTGCACTGTTGCTTTATGTTATAATGCTATGCTGAAGTTTACAAATGCGGGCTCATAACTTTGGTAATATTCAGTATTTTTACCACAACATTTTAACATAGCCATTTTGGTACAGCGACTCATTAATGTGACAGATGTCATTTTTCAACTCCTGCTCAAAATGTTTGTGGCCCATAAGTTGATTTTGCAGTTTCTGCATAACATCACCTTTAGGCCAGGAGATGAACATTTTCTCTGCCCTTCTTTATGAGGCAGGTTCATCACAAGGCTGTTGAAAAGTAGGTGTAAAATTAAAAAATAAAAATACCATATAAAAATAATAATATAAAAAAAAAATAATTTCAATATTTTTAACCCAGATTCCTCTCCTACAGCCCTATTGGCTCTAGCCAGAGTTTGTTAATTTACAGTGACAATTAAAATTAAGAGGTTTAAACCAAAAAAACTCAGTTTTACATGTAATTTTACAATAAATAGTTTCTCTGCCTGTAATGGGTTTGATGCATTTTCTGTCCTTAGAAGTCTTCCATAGTTGTAGTTTCTTATTGTTACCTGTAGTTCATACTCCACCCTTCCCGTCCCCCGCAGGGCGCATATACACACACAAAAAGAGTTACGTTAACTGATAAGTTCGAGTTTAAACTCTTTTTTTTGTTTCGTTCCAGCACATCGAAAGTGCCAGCTCCATTTGAAACACCACACTCAGGAGGCTTCCTTTTTTTTCCGTTGTACATTTAGTCTCACCAAAATACCGTGGCTGCCTATGTAACTATAAAGAAATGCTTAGAGCTCAGTGTGTGAGTCAGAGACTGGAAGTCCGGAAGTACGCCATCACGGTACAAGGGGAGACTTAGGAGTCACAGCTGCAATGTGGTACAACATGAAATAAAACAAGGTGTGTATGATTTTTTTTGTTTCTGTGAAGCAAAAAAAACAAACACAAGAGATGAGGGCTACACGCTAGGGATGCTACCAGGAAAGAAAGCGAGTGGGTGGGTTAACGGGTCAAACTGACCAAATGAGGCATCAGTAACTTTATGCGTGGGCTAAGCGAGGGATAAAATATGGCTCCTGATATTTTTTTTACAATCTACTGGCCCATTGATTTCTTTTTTGACCTGCATTCACCTGGCGAGCACTTGTTTTTAGTCGCGCATTAGACATACGAACATACATATAAACGTATGAAGAAGCCAGCAGAAGAAGGTTATTTGGTCCATCTAGCCTGCTCGTATTGCAGGGTTCACAGTTTGAGCTACTGTCCCTGCCCCCACTCCTCTCATCCTCTCTACCTATGATCCGTACCTCCCCCCCATGCCTGTCCCAGCCTCTCTTGAAGTTGCCCACTGTCTTCAACGAGACTGCCTCTTCCCTCAGCACATTCCAAGTGTCCATTACCCTCTCTATGAAGAAGTGCTTCCTGACCTCCCTCCTAACCCCCCCCAGCTTAAGACTGTGCCCCCTTGTGTTATGGTTGCCACTCAGCTTAAAGAGCTCCTGACATCATTTTTCAAGGACACTGATATGGTATGAATACCTAGTGTGTGAGGTGTTGTAAGAGATGTTTCATTCGTTTTCAACCAAATTCTTTGATGGCTATTTTTTTGACAGTACCATGCTGGAGGGGACAGTTCCCACGCCAAAATGCCCGCCTTAGTCTGGCTAAGGCAGTGCAAATGTACTGCTGATATCATATGTAGTGGCGCTTCTGTTTCTCTGTTGTTACCCTTGTATGCAAAATGAGTGTGGCAGTGCTCACTAATAGTGACATCTCTGACAGCCTGCATGACGATCAATATTATGATCACGGTGAAGATCAGTATGGGGTTGAAGCAGTTGCTGTTACTAATAATTAGATTTTACTGTAACAGTTCGAGCCTGCCCTAACTGACACGAATGAGGATAGTGACAGGGAGGAAGACGACGGCAGTAAGGAACCCACAGGTGACAATGAGGGCAGAATCTTGAATACCAATTGACACTATTTCTGTTTTGTATGTGCATTTTATAAATAAATGTATGCAGTCCATGTTTGTCTTTTTTGTAAATGTTTGATGTCTGAGGATGAATGCTGTCCTGAAAGATACCTCCCCCCCCACCTTGTATCAGTGCAATAAATGAAGTTAAAGAAATGTAATTTTAGTTTCTGGCATGTGAAGTGTGGCATTTTCTAGGGGCTGTGAATCCTTTTTTTCCTCTGTTTCTTGAACTGCTGCTTCACACTCATGAGAAAGTGTGTGGCGTTTGAGGGGGACAGCAAGAGAGAGTGTGAGAGAGGTGACAGTGCGCTGTCACTGATAGGCTCTGCTGAATGTATGGCTGTATTTGTGTTTTACATGGTGATGGTGCCATCATACTCTCAAAAAAAGTGGAAAGGTACGTCTTCTTATTTATCTGTGCCGTAAAATCGAATGAATGCTTCTTTATCAAACTCAGTGTTTTTTTTGCTGTTATCAAATGACATACTATTTATCTGGATAGAATTATCGTAACCATTGATAGCTGTCCCTCTCCACTTATTAATGTCTGGTCATTGCTTGTCGTCATGTTGGAACCTTGCTGGGGTGGGTACCTTCTTTCTGGCTGACTTCATGGAACGTGCCACCTGTGGAGTAGGCAGGAGAAGCCTGCCTCTCGGACATTCGTGCTGCATGGATCATCGATCTCACAACCTGGAAGGTAGAACAGCTGCTTCTTATCAGCAATAGGTGATGTCTACCCGTAATATGTAACCAGTTGGCCAAAGTCGTATACTCCCATCCTACACATCCTTCCTACTTTGTTTTATTAATATTCTGAACCAACAGTACTTTTCTGTTAGGCGAGTCCAGTGCTGTTCCTTTTTTTTTTAATTAATTTTTTCTATGTACTTTGCACACGGTTCATTTTTGTCATATCTTTACAGTGGGTCGCAGTTAATTCATACCAGAATACAATTTTATTTATTTATTGAAATGTTTCACCAAGAAGGGCACTCTGAGCAACAAGTTGCTTGTCTCATGGAAATTCAAGTCAGCGTCTGAGTTGTCCAAAGTCAGGTACTGTAACAATTAGTAGAAAAAGCAAACAAATCCTGCACTCTGCTGACAAAATAAAGGGCTGCTCACCAAAAACTTCCAATAAAGTGCTTCATTTTATTTCAGGTGCCATGTGCAAGGCAGAGGTCTATCTAGTCCGAAAGCTAGTCAGGCGCTCTTTAAAGAGACCCTCCTTATCCACCTTATGTATCCCTTTCAGGTACTCAAAGGCCCCAATCATGGCCCTTCTCTCTCTCTCTCTCTCTCCTCTCCTGTCCTTCTGGGAGTACATATTCAGTGCCCTCAACCGCTCCTCGTATGCCTTACCCTGCTGACCTGCTATCATCTTTGTAGCCCTCCTCTGGACCTTCTCCAGCAGGTTAATGTCCTTTTGAGGTGTGGATACCAGTACTGAACTCCATGCTCTAGATGTGGCCTCACCAGTGACCTGTACAAGGGCAGTATAACCTCCCCTCTCCTACTACTGATCCCTCTAGCTATGCATCCTAGCATCTTGATTGCCCTTGCTGCTGCTTTCTTGTACTGCATGGAATGCTTCAGGTCACTAATGATCATCACTCCCAGGTCCTTCTCCTCCTCCTCTGATGCAGATACCTGGACTCCACCCAGGTAGTACTCTGTCCTGGGATTCTTGGCTCCAACGTGTATAACTCTGCATTTCTTGGCATTGAAGCCAAGCTGCCAGATCCCAAACTACCTCCCCAGCTTTTCCAGATAATCCTAGAAGTCCTGCATCCCTTCAGCTGTGTCCACTCTCCCACAGAGCATGGCGACATTAGACATTTCTAATGCACGGCTAATGACCAAACATGATGTAGGATTCTCCATTCCCATTTTGTAAATCAACTTAAGACACTTTCAGCACAGTTTGTCCTGCAACAAGAAATCTTTCTCAGTGTGCTAACCACCCAACAAAAACGTGAGTAGAACCCCAGCCTGTTGTTAGGCAACCATGAGGCTAAAGCTTCATTCACTGTGTAAAAATGCAGATCCCTCAATATTTGCTGAAATAGCAATTATAACAGTACACTGTTTACAATGAACAGAATAATGATTTCTTCAATATTACAGTTTCTGTCTGTATATTCTTGTTTAGGACTTATCTGGTTGTAAACCAGAAAACTAAAAATACAAACATAAATAAACAGTATCACCTTAATCCACTGCAGTACTAATCTGATAAGTAACCAGAACTGTTGCATAAATGTCCCTGATCTATTGTCATTAGTTCAATCTTGCCATAAAATCTTTTTAATGTCGAGATAGCCTAGACAACAGTGGCTTGATAATATTAATGACTATGAATATACAATATCTGAAAGAGTCAAAGCAAATTGGTACCAAAGCCAATTCGAATCATGAATAACTCCATTCCGCTCTATATCATGGCTCACATATATTGTCTAAAATTCTTTTAAGGGCCAAAGTCAGAAAGTCCAGTTTATCTTGTCCAAAGTCTTCACAGACCAGGCACAGGTAAGAATCCCAAAATGGGATCCACGGAAAAACTACAAACCCCTACCGCTATGTTAATGATACTGACATGATGGGAGGACACAAATGAAGTAATGTAAATTTATGTCATTTAAAGCAGAAGAGGAAAATGGACATCTATATAGATCAAAAAGACCAATGTACAAATGGAGTGGATGGAAAACCACAAAAGTAAAGCAAGGCAGCTGGCCCAAATTCATCTTGCGGAGCACTGGATTTAAAACAAGAACACACTTAATGTCCAGCAGTCCATGGTGGGCATCTAAAACCATGGAGGCCAGATGTAACATGTCTAGTCCAGCTGCTCGTTCATGTCATATTTCAGATTAGTAGCTTTAAATCTATCAATCCAAAATGCCTCTCTTGATAACAGTTTCCTTTTTCTATCGCCAACTCTGGGGAGTTGTGGCACATGCTCCAATCCAAAAAATGTAGAGAGGGAAAGGCATGCCCTTCTGCAATGAAATGCCTAGCCATGGGAGATTTTCGGTTCTTCTGTCTTATGTAACCTTTATTTTCTAGAATGCTCTCATTTAATGCTTTTGTTGTTTGTCCAATACAAATTTTAGCACAAGGACATTTCAAAGTGTAGACCACATTATGTGGTCTGGCATGTGATCAGTTGTTGTATCTCCACGCATTCATGGTCTGCCACATTCCTGATAGATTTCACCCCATAGGTACTGGTGCAAGCTGAACAATGCCCACATGAAAAGTTTCCTTTGATGAGAGGACCTAACCCAGACAGACCCTGCTGCTCTGGCACTGGTATTTTATGAGCCGACTTCCCTAATCTATCCTTTAGAGACCTGGCTTCTTCTAGCCAATGTAAGTGTTTTTTCCCTAAAAACCTGTTCTCCCTCTTGTGCAGCCTGTAAAAGCTTCCAGTTCTTTAAACACTGTTCTTGATACAAAAAAGTTGATGCAAAAAAAAAGTTATCACTGAATGTAGTGGTGAAAACTATCCTGGACTGTTGATCCCCCCCTAGGCTGTTGTCTCATTAGCTCTAACCTATCTAATGTAGCACATCTGTCAGATTTCTTTGACTGGGTTATAAACAATTTAGATCAGGGTGAAGCAGTGCACATGGCCTACTAAATTTCATCAAGGCTTTCAACACTGTTCCACAAAGGAGACTAATAAGCAAGCTGGGTAGCTTAGGAGTAGGTCCAAAGGTGGTAAAATAGATAAGAAACTGGTTACGGGGATAGGAGACAGGAGATGATACTTATGTGATACTGGCTTTTCTAATCCATGTAGTTAAAAACAGAAGTTACTTACTGCAATTGTAGCTGTAGATTTTTAGGAATATCTTCTCCATATAGCATCACTCTGGTCTTCAGGTTGAAATGCATGCACCCCATGACAACACACTTTTTCAGACAAGACATCATTACCAGCCTCTGCGTCAGTCCATGTGTGACACCGCATGCTAAGCCTATAACCACTGTGGACACCCTTACTGCCTAAGTTCTGTTAGCAAGGAGAGCAAGAATATGACAGACGAGCATATGCTTGCAGTAATATATGCAAAAGAAAAACTATACAAGATGTAAAATGAACAACTGAATACAAGCCTACTACCAACCCAACAGCAGGAAGGGAAGAGCCTCCCTTCCTAAGGGTTTTTTCTTGGCAGGGACAATAGTGGTACATACACATACAGAAACCTGAACCCGATGTACAGTTAGCAAAAAAACTTCAAGGGAGAAAGTTTCTTGGCATAAAATAAAAGGGCTAGAACTTCAGGCAGTTGTCCCCCTGAGAGTTACTATCTGCCAGGAGAAGAACACTATCCCGGCAGAGGGAAAAACAGGATGCGTGTACCTAAACACCAAGAAGTACCCAGTTGGAAAAAAGTCTCTTTCTGGATAAAAATGGTAGTCTGAAAACTTGATCAATCCTGCCACTTTTTAATGCTTTATTCTCCAATGATGACAAGCGGAAATTTGTAATACAAGACAATACTGAGAGAATGTATGGTTGGTGAAAGAAAAAACAAGCACAAATTATAAGCCTTCCACACGAAAATGTAGTTATTACCCCTTTATGAAAGAAAAAAAGAAAGAGAGAGAGAGAAAGAAAGAGAGAAGGAAGGAAGGAAGGAAGGAAGGAAGGAAGAAAGAAAGAAAGAAAGAAAGACCTTCCCAAACATTTTAAAAGCTGGCAAGCCACAAAATGGTGGTCAGAAGTCTATATCACAGATAGAAAAGAGGTATTCTGCATGGATAGAAAAAAAGACATGAGCCTTAGCAAGAAGGGATACACAACAGCACATGACCTAAAACCTATGACAGAGTTCTCTCCTGCAGAACAGAGATGCGTAGCCTATCCCTGGCTTGGCATTTACCAAGCTGTAATAACCCTCAGAAATGGAGGTTCCATTGGAACTGGCTGAAAACAACCCTCAGTGACTGCGAATGTCATATGACTGCTTCAATCAGAAGAAGATACCATAGTGACAGAAGTGTGCCACCGGGGGGGGGGGGGCGCCAGAGAGCCAGCTTCGAGGCAGGAAGCACCTTCACTTGCTCTGCTCATCTACCTCCACACTAACCAACAAAACTCGATTTTCAAGGCACAAAAGAGTCTTTTAAAACTACTTCAGGACTTACTGAGCTTACTAGCTACAGATCGATACCAAACTCGACTATGGGACGCAATAAAAATACGGTCCCTCAAGCTTCAGAATCACAGTGGCCTGCCACACTGAACACTACTACAAGCAGGGAAGAGGCCATACCAGACCATGCGGTTCAGCAGGGTGTTAAAGAACCACCGTGGCAGGCAATTTTGGAATCAGTTCGTGCTATGGACTCCAAAATAGAGAAAGCTCTTACTCGGCTGAAAACACAAGATGCTGCCATTACATCACTTTCTTCCTTAGTATCGGAGGCCGACAAACGTGCAAGCTACTGTGGCCCAACTTATAAAGGAAAACCAGCAACTTAGAGGAAGGATGGAAGCCATAGAAAACACAATCCGTGCTGGAAACATACGCATAGTGGGCCTGGCTGAAGGTATCGAAAGCTCAAATTTATTAACCTACCTGAAACAATGGCTAGCAGAAACACTGAGCTTCCCTGAGCACTTTGACTGGTCGGAAATGCGACAGGCCTTTCGAATCACGCCAAGGGTCCAGCCTTCAGATTCCGATACCCCTCGTACTGTGGTTCTGAAAACCACTGGCCCAGAAATTCGGGATATGCTAATTACGGCAGCAAGAGCAGTCTATCCCCTCATGGTTCAAGGTAAAGATGTTAAATTGTTCTCCGATCTTTCATTTCAAACACGCACTCGTCACAAGCAATTTGATGCAGTGGGCCAAAAGCTAAGCAATTTGGGGATAGTTAATTCCTTCCTTTTGCCAGCCCGATTAAGAGTGACCTACGGGGGAAAGACATGGCAATTCACAGATCCCAGAGATGCGGGCCGTTGGGCGGAGAAGACAGCACTTGAGTTCCATGCGCACACGTCCAGGCATTCGGAGACTGAGAAATCGGACTCAGATGGGGACTGAAAATTGACTCAGTTCTCTTCTTGTTGGTATAAATAAGATCTATTACAAATGTTTAGCTTGATTACAAATTGTTAACACAAGAGAAGGGTTTGATGGTTTTCTTGGGAGATGGGGATCGTTGGATACCAGCGGTGCATTTCTTTTTCGGTTCAACTATTACAGTCGGGCCCAGTTAACCTAATTATCCTTCACAGGTACATATTCTTTATAGTGTAACTCGACTAACATGTTAAATTGCTAGGGGGCTCTAAAGTTTCTTATGAAAGTGCCTTATATTATTGAGCTAAATGTTCATAATTGTGAGGTGGTGCGAGTGGTGGATGAGGGACTGAGGAAGGGCAAACTTCTCTTTTGAAATGTCTATTCGTATTTAGGTAACACAGCACTATTGATTAGTGTGTATAAATGCCTTTTTTTTTCCTCTCCCTTTGGACTACGACCTAAGCCATGAAGCAGCTGGCATTTCCTATGGACTTTGTGTAATATGGCTCATCATGCTTTCGAATTTCCCCTACCTCCTACTGTACAAGAATGTGAGAGCTCAATATCGTTAATTCAGTATTATCTGTTATTATATTCCTATTCTCTTGCATGAGAATACTGGCTGTATTGTTTTATACAAAAGCAATAAACATAAAGTTTAAAAAAAAAAGTGTGCCACCAGGCTGAAAAACTAGACTAGGGATAGAAACAAAATTTGATGGTAGAAAGGACCACTTGGCCTGTCCAGTCTGCCCAAGTATTCCCTGCCTATTCTTCCTCCACAGACCCTATTTGTTCTCTGGCAACCCTCCCCACTCCTTGCATCTTTTCTAGTATACCACTATGTTTATCTCATGAATGTTTGAAGCAACTCGCCATTCTAGCTGCCATCACTTCCGACAGCAGCCTGTTCTAGGTGTCTAGCACCTTTTCAGTGAAGAAATATTTCCTCACACCTCTCTTGAGCTCCCCCACAAGCTTCATTGAGTGCCCCCGGTCCTAGTGCTCATCCCCATTGGAAAGAGACACCACACCTGTGTTTTCTTCACCACCTATGAGGTACTTTAAGTCTCTATCATGTCCCCTCTCTCTCTTTCTCTCTCCTCTGTTTCAGGGAGTACATGTTGAGATCCCTCAGTCTCTTCTTACAGGGTTTCCCAAGCAACCCATGCACCATCGTAGTTGCCCTTCTCTGGATTGCCTCCACCCTATCTATATCCCTTCTGAGGTGCAGCCATCAAAACTACTCACAGTACTCCAGGTGGGGACATGTCAGGGAGTAATACAGTGGCAACACCACCTCCCTCCTACTGCTGAAGATACCATTCCCTATGCACCCCAGCCTCACACTAGTCCAGTCCATTACCTTGTCACATACTCTGTTACCTTATGGTCCTCTAATATAACCTCAACATTCCTTTCCTGTCTAGCGACAGCCAGTATCCCCCAATCCTATACTCAACACTGGGGTTCTTATGCCCTAGGTGCAAGATTTTGCACTTTCTGGCAGTGAACCCCAGCTGCCATGTCTTTGACCCCTCCTCAAGTTTCCCAAGATCCCTGCGCATTTTCTCCACCCCCTCTGGAGTGTCCAACCTATTACAGATTTTGACATCATCTGCAAAAAGGCACATCTTGCCCTCCAGATCTCCTGCAGTGTCCCCTATCAAGACACTGAAGAGGACTGGTCCTGGTTCTGAGTACGCTGGTACCCTGCTGGTCACTTTTCCATTCTTAGAATGAGTGCCATTAATCACCACCCTTTGTTTTCTCTCTGTTAACCAGTTTCTAATCCAATTCACCACTTTGGATCATACTTCTAGGCTCATCAACTTCCTAATCAGCCTCCAGTGTCATGCAGTGTCGAAGGCCTTGCTTAAGTCCAGATAGGTCACTTCCACTGCCCTCCCCTTTATCTATTTCCCTGATCATCCAATCAAAAAATCTATTAGATTGGTTTGACATGACCTTCCCCCAGTGAATCCATGCTGCCTGTGGTCCTGCGGCCCACTGGATTCTAGATGCTCAACCAGTCTTTGTTTCAGTAGGGCTTCCATTAATTTCTCCACCACTGAAGTAAGACTGACTGACCTATTTATTAGTTTTTATTTACCAGGTATGTGCACTACATTTGCCTATTTTCAGGCGCAATCCAGGAGAATCACAAAAACAGGAGGTAAACAGAAGCATTATACAGGATACAGTGTGACAACAAATAACGGGCTGGAGGAATGCGGGAAAAGGCCAACTGGTAAAGTGCAGACCAGGGGAAAACAGAATCCCCATGGGAACACGAGCAGGGGGAAATGGAAGAATAAGGAAGGGGTGGAAGGTAGTACTGCTAAATGCCAGGAGCTTGGGCAATAAAATGCCTGAGCTCCAGGCGATGCTAACTGAGGAAGCAGTGGATGTGGCAGCAGTCACTGAGACCTGGGCCACCGCAGGACACGACTGGGACCTTAACCTGGAGGGTTACACTATGTTCAGGAAGGACAGGGGGAGGGAAGGGGAGGAGGGGTAGCAATGATAGTCAAAAACTGCATTGGGATAGGGGGAGTAGAGGAGGCGGAGGGAACCATGGAGGCGGTTTGGGTCACCTTGATAACAAGGGGGGGGCAAGAGAGTAAAAACAGGAGTGGTGTATAGACCCCCCTGCACTGGCGGAGGAGCTGGAGGACAGTCTGGTGGCAGATGTTGGGAGACACTGCAGACTGGGCAGGGGAAGGGTGGTGGTGTTGGGGGACTTAAACATGCCAGGAACAGACTGGGAGACTATGACATCCTCGGTGGCCAGGGAACAGAGGTTGTTGGATGTCTTTCAAGACGCGTTCCTAACTCAGCAGGTGGGGGAACCGACCAGGGAGGCACGGGTACTGGATGTGGTCCTGGCAGATAGTGACCAGATTGGGAGCCTGGAGGTAAGGGACCCATTGGCGGGGAGTGACCATGCCACGGTCTGGTTCTGCCTGGACCTAGGAGGGTTAGAAGGCTGCACAAAGATGGAGGTAACTGACTTCAGGGGGCAGATTTTAAGGAAATGGGTCAGACATGGACGCTGATAATAGGTGAGAAATCATCAGGAGAGGGGTGCAGGATGCTACCAGCACCTGTGCAAGAGTAAGACGAAAATGTGGTAGGGCCTGGCCAGCCCGGTGGCGCTGGCGGTTGAGCTGGGCGCCACACCTACTTTCACGCCGGCGACCGGTTGAGGCGGACTCGGGTTATCGGTGGAGTCGGCCGGGGGAGATAGGCTGGAGCGTCAACAACAGCTCGCCTTCTCCGGGAGGGATTCGCCGATGCCCGACACTTGCATGACCCCGAGCAGAGGCTCGGGAACTGCAAGCTCCATTTGGGGATGGGCAGCCATTGAGCAGCATGGACGCCGGGCGCTGCGCGCTGCGACATCGGGAGGTTACTGTTGCCCGGGAGGAGAAAACGCGAAACAAGCCTGCCTTTTAGCTGGAAGATGGGAGGACCATGGCCGTGCCCACGATTTGCCTGTGCCCGCCCAGCAGACCTCAGACCGACAAAATGTAAGTTACGGGGTCTGAGCCCCCCGCCTCGTCCCCGCCCGGGGGGTAATCCGCAGCTCCATGGGGCCTAGGGGTCTGCTTGGGTAGGGTTCCGGGCAGTGGGATGTCCAGTTGTTCCCTCTGAAGGGTCGGAAGTGGCAGGCTAGGGAGGAGGAATAAATAGTAATTTCAAAAAAAAAAAAAAAGTGGTAGGGCCCGAAAACCCTGCTGGTGGACCAGAGAGGTCCAGGAGGTGGTGCGGGGAAAGAAGGCAGCCTATAGGCAATTCAAGTGCTCAAGGAGTGAAAGGGATCGAGGGGAGTACGAGCTGATGGCTAGAAGGGCCACTAGGGTTGTGAGGGCGGCTAAGGCAAGGAAGGAGCAGAACCTAGCCAGGGAAATTAGGAGAGGGAACAAGGGGTTCTTTAGATACATTGGGGGAAAACGAAGGGTGAAGGGGCAGATTAGCAGGATTAAAACACGGGAGAGATGGGCACAAGACCCGGGGGAGCAGGCTGAGGTACTAAATGAGTAATTCACCTCAGTTTTCACCAAACAAAATGGGGGTGCTGCATCATACGTGGGAGGAGACAATGATACTGAGGAGGGGGGGTCCATACTGATCGGTGGGTCTGGGGAGAGGGGGAGGCATCACTGGCAGGAGGGGGGAAGGCTAAGCAGGGAGAAGAGATAGCGGAAGTGGAAATCGCAGCAGAGAGAGTGAGGGAAGCTCTCGGGTCCCTTAAGATGGAGAAAGCATTGGGGCCGGATAAAGTACATCCCAGAGTGCTGAAGGAACTTGCAGATGTCCTGGCGAAACCCCTGGTGGAGCTTTTCACCATCTCTCTGAGGACAGGATGGGTGCCCCAGGACTGGAAGGTGGCGCATATAGTGCCTATCCACAAGGGGGATCAAGGGAGGTGGCAGAAAACTACAGGCCTGTCAGCCTGACATCAGTGGTGGGCAAGGTGATGGAGGGCATTGTCAAGGAGAGGCTGGGGGGACTTGGAAAAGTCAGGGTGCCTGGACAATAGACAGCATGGATTCGTCCCGGGGAAATCGTGTCAGACAAACCTTATGGAGTTCTATGACTGGGTGACGAGTGCCTTGGACCTAGGTAGACCAGTGGACGTCCTCTTTCTAGACTTCAGCAAGGCATTTGACTCTGTTCCTCACGTGGGCCTGTTGGATAAGCTGGGAGAAATGGGGGTGGGGAACCAGATGATCAGATGGATAGGCAATTGGCTCCAGGACCGGACCCAGAGGGTCGTAGTTGGCGGGATAGTCTCATCCCCAAGGAGGGTCATTAGTGGGGTCCCACAGGGATCAGTCCTTGGGCCCCTCCTATTCAGCGCCTACGTCTCTGACATAAGGACAGGTATCAGGAGTGAGATGAGTCTCTTTGCGGATGACTCAAAACTGGGGGCGGTGGTGAATGGGGAGGAGGGGAGGGTGACCCTACCGGGGACCTGGAGGCTCTAGAAAGATGGTCTAGAAGAAAAAATTACTCACCTTAGTAATGTTGTTTCTTCTAATGGAGTCTTGCTGTGTTCTGACATATTGCAGTGATGTCCAACCTATGAACTGCCCCGGAGATGAAAGAGTTAACTTTCCATGCCAGGCATGGAACGCTGAGCTCGAGCTCGGTTGAGACTCTGTCTGTTGCTGTTTGAACTCAAACCGTCAGATCTTTACGAGCTATACTCACTGGGTGTCCTGTGTGGAAACTGTAAACTTACACTAGCCAACTGGTTACTAAATATAATAAAAAGATTTTTTGGTCCCAAAACAAAGACTCAAGTCAGGAAACCCAAAAAATAAAACAAAACATGACACCCAAACACCCAAACTAAAGGGGTGAGAAAAGGAGGGGTGGGGGCACCTCTCGAGTGCCAACACTGCTACTGCCCACCCACATCCCAAAACCAAGGTTCTGAGAGGGGAGGCGGGGGGAGGTCAGAATACAGCAAGACTCCATTAGAAGAAACAACATTACTAAGGTGAGTAATTTTTTCTTCAAACAACATGAAGTCTTGCTGTATTCTGACCCTTACTGAACTACCAAGCAGTACCTCCCATGGAGGAGGACAGAACCTACCTAGGAAATAGGCTCTGAAACACTGCTGTGCCAAACCAAGCATCACTCCTAGCCTGGATATCCAGAGAGTAATGCTTGGTAAAAGTGTGTACCGTTTTCCAGGTGGCTGCTTGACAAATCTCTAAGATAGGAATATCCCTGGCAGCAGCCAGGGAAGCAGCTGTACCTCTGCTAGAGTGAGCCCTCAGGCCTGAGGGTGGGATCCTACCTAGTTTTTCATAGCAAAATTGAATACAAGAGACAATCCACCTGGCAATAGATCTCTTAGTGTCAGGTTTTCCCTTACCAACCTCACCATAAGTGAGGAACAGTTGGAGGGAGTCAAACCTGTGACCCTTGGTACACTCTATGTAGTAGCTAAGGGCCCTTTCCACATACAAACTGTGCAGCCTCCTCTCCCCAGAGGAGGAATGGTCAGTGAAGAAAACAGGAAGAGACACAGACTGGTTAAGGTGGAAATCTGAAACCACCTTAGGCAAAAACTTCCTATTAGTCCTGAGGACCACCTTATCTCTATGGAAAGAGATAAAATCAGGCTCCACTGACAGGGCCTGTAACTCACTTATGCATCTGGCAGAAGTGATGGCCACCAAGAAAACAGTTTTCCAAGTCAAGTACTTAAGCTCTGCTGAGATCAAAGGCTCAAAAGGGGGTTGCATAAGCTGAGCAATGCAAACATTAAGGTCCCAAGCAGGGGCAGGGTCCCTGAAAGGAGGATTGGTATGAAGCAATCCCTTGAAAATTTTTGAAAATACAGGATGAGCTGAAAGGGAAGAGTGTTTGCCTGCTGAAAGGAAGGCAGAGACAGCTGCCAGATGCACTCTTAGTGTAGCTGGTCTGAGTCCCAAACTATTAAGATGAACCATGTAGTCAAGGACTGTGGGCAGGTCAGCAGACTCTGGAGAAATATGCTTCCCAGAGCACCATATAGAAAATCTTTTCCACTTGGAGTTGTAAGTGCTTCTGGTGGAAGGCTTATGAGAAGCCTTTAAGATATCCAGAACACCTTGAGAGAGGTGTAAATCAGCAAACTCTAACTCTTCAAGAGCCAGGCCTTGAGGTTGAGAGATTTGAGATTCGGATACCAAACCCTCCCCTGAGCACATGTTAACAGGTTGTAATTCCTGGGAAGAGAGAGGGGAAGGTGGACTGCTAAGGACAACAAGAGAGGGTACCAGGGCTGTCTGGCCCAGTCTGGAGCAATCAGAATCACCTTGCAGGGTTGAGACCTGATTTTGACTAACACCTTAAACAGGAGAGGGAAGGGGGGAAACATACTGGAACTTCCCTTCCCAATTGAAAATTAGGGCATCCAGGGGGACTGAGCCCAACACTGGGGGCCTGCAGCAGAAGAGAGGAAGTTGGTGATTGTCTGGGGCTGCAAAAAGATCTATCTGTGGAGTGCCCCATCTGGAGAAGATCACCTTCAAAACCAGGGGATCCAGAGACCATTCGTGATGGCCCTGCGATATCCTGCTGAGAGCATCTGCCAGGACATTGTCCTTGCCTGGGAGGTGTACTGCTGTAAGAGAGGTGTTCAGAGAATAGACCAGAGACCATAACTTCATTGCCTCTGTGCACAAGGCCGTAAACCGAGTGCCCCCTTGCTTGTTGATATACCACATTGTGGTGGTATTGTCTGTCCTGATCTGAACTACTTTGTTCTGAACAGACTTGGAAAAAGCTTGAAGTGCTAGAAACACTGCTCTGAGTTCTAATAGATTGATGTGAAGCAGAGATTCCTGAGGAGACCACAACCCTTGGGTGGTCAAGTCCCCCAAGTGGGCTCCCCAGCCCAAGAGGGAGGCATCTGTAGTAAGGATTAGAGAATGAGACTGAGTGACAAAAGGAACTCCCTGCCTTAGATTGTCCTGATCCTGCCACCACTGTAACGCCTGGATCAGGGTTCGAGTCACTGGAATCAGTTTGGTCAGAGGGTCCTTTTTCTGAGACCAGAAGGCTCTCAAGTGGAACTGGATGTCCCTCATCTGAAATCTTGCTCCCTGCACCACTGCTGTAGAAGCAGCCATGTGCCCCAGGAGCTGCAGAAAATGCCTTGCTGGTCGAGACATCTGGAGGGTGAATGAAGAGGCCAGTGAGATAAGGGTCCTTGCCCTGTCCAGGGGAAGGAAGGCTCTTGCCCTTACTGTATCCAGCTCTGCCCCTATGAAGGTGAGGAGCTGCACAGGCTCTAGAACTGACTTTGAAAGATTCAGAAGGAAACCTAGAGAAGTGAGCAGTTGCTGAGTTATCTGTAGGTGTAACTTGACTTGGTCTGGAGACTGGCCTACTATGAGCCAGTCATCCAGGTATGGAAAGATGGAGATCCTTCTTCTCCTTAGGAAGGCAACTACTACTGCCAGGCATTTGGTGAACACCCTTGGAGCAGAAGTTAGGCCGAAGGGCATTGCTCTGAATTGGTAATGGCCTGAGGGCAGCTCGAACCTGAGGTACTTTCGGTGGGAGCTTCTGATGAGAATATGGAAATAGGCATCCTTGAGGTCCAGGGAGACTAGCCAGTCCTCTGGCCTTAGAGACGGTAGAATTATTCCCAGAGTCACCATTTTGAACTTTGGCTTTAAAAGGTGCTTGTTTAAATATCTGAGATCCAGGATGGGCTGCCATTCTCCTGTCTTTTTGGGGGTTAGGAAGTACCTGGAGTACAATCCTTTCCTTTTGTGTAGGGGTGGAACCCTCTCTATGGCTCTCAGAGCCAAGAGGGAAGAGACCTCTGCCTCTAGGGCAAGTGCCTCTGAACGATTTGCAGGTGGAAAGGATCTGGTTCTCATCTTTGGAAATGTTTTGAAGATGAGAACCAGTCCCTGGCTTACTACTTCCAGGACCCATTTGTCTGATGTTAAAGACATCCAGTCCTGGACAAAGTAAGCCAGCCTGCCCCCTACAGGTGGTGGAGAATCGGCCCTGTCAGACCCATCAGTGTGCCTGTTTGGCAGGGGCTTTAGGCTGAGGGGTGCAAGCAGGCCTGCTTGTACCTCATCTGCCTCTCCCTCTAAAGAATCCCCTCTGAGCATAAGCAGAAGAGGAGGCCTGGGCTTGGTAGAAAGGCCTATGAAAAGGCCTGCCCCTGCCCCTGGGATGCTGCCTCTGAGGAGTGGCTTGCCTTTCCTTGGCCTGAGCACTCCTATAGGTGGTCCTGTATTCATCCATTTCTTCATGTAGTTCTCTGTTTGCTCCCAAACAGAGAATTACCTACACAGGAAAATCCATGGCCTTAGTCTGGGTATCCTGAGACAGGCTAGTACATCTGAGCCAAGCCATCCTACGAAGGGCCACAGATGTAGCCATGACTCTAGACGAAACATCATTGGAGTCCACTGCAGCATGGAATTGCACCTTGGATGCCTCAATACCATCCGCAGCCACCTGCTCCAGCTTCTTGGCAAGCTGGCCAGGGACCTGTTTAGCTAAAGCCAGTACAGTGTCCCATCTAGATTTCTGATATCTAGCTGTATAGGCCATATAATTAGCCTGCCTGAGTCCCAAGGATGCTGCTATGTACTGTTTCTTTGCCATGGTTAACTGTTGGTTAACTAGGATCTGCGGCCTATCCTGTAGGTAGGGAAATGGGCAGACTAGATGGGCCAAGTGGTCCTTATCTGCCGTCAAAGTCTATGTTTCTATGTTTCTATGGCATCAATCCTCCTGGAGTCCTTATCTGGGGGGTGT
This sequence comes from Neoceratodus forsteri, assembly GCA_016271365.2. Taxonomy (NCBI): domain Eukaryota; kingdom Metazoa; phylum Chordata; order Ceratodontiformes; family Ceratodontidae; genus Neoceratodus; species Neoceratodus forsteri. The sequence goes on from CM057459.1 coordinate 339,429,030, forward strand.
GAAGCCAAAGGTATATTTGCCTTATCACAGGCAGCAGCCTGCACTACCCCAACATGGCTGCATTGCTGAGTAAGGAACTCCATATCTGAGCCTGAGAGAGTATACCTCTTGTCCATAGGAGGTATAGAATTAGGAGTCTTTAAAATTTTTATTGTCTGTTTCCCAAAGGACTTATGAAGGGGAACAGACAGCCTCCTGGACTCTAGGATATCCATCATTTCAACATAGTCAGGCTCCTCCTGATCGTCCACAGCTTCTTCCATAGGGAGCTGAAGAGTTTCAGCCACTTTTTTGCAGAACATAAAATAGGAAGGGGACTCAGAAATCCTGGGAGGAGAAACCTCTGAAGGTCTGTCTGGGGAGATGTCCGGGTCAACAGGCACATCCAGACTTTCATAATCACCATCACTATCCTCCAACTCTCCTTCCTCCTCCTCCGGTTCATAAAAATCTTCTAAATTATAGTCTGGAACCGGGGCAACCGACCGAACCGAGACCCTTCCTGATGGTGCTGGTTCGGTCGGAACCAGGGTTAGCGACTGAACAATCCTTATCGCTTTGGCTATTTCATCAGCGGTCAGAGAAAGAATTTGTGGATCCACACTGGCTGATTTATCCCTTCTTTTTCTTTTAACTGGAACAGACTCCTCGGAGTCGGTTCTCCTTTTGCCAGAAGAAGTTTCGCCCTGGTCAGAGGGCACTCCTTCTGGTTCGGTTGGAACCGAACCAGGCTGGCCATCCGGGTCAGCGGACTTCTTGGCCTCCCTTTCCCTGAGCCTACCAACTCTCTTTTCCAGGGTAGCTGCAGGAAAATTCTTGCAAATCTGGCAGTCTGAATCGAGGTGGTCAAACCCCAGACAATAAACAGAGGTGGTGTGGGGATCAGCCTTAGCAAAGGCTTCCCCACACACACTACAGTGTTGAAACCCAGTGGGCCCAGTTTTTCTTTTGGGTTTCTCAGACATGGCCAGTCCTAACAAAAACTTACCCTTTTACAGCAATCTGCCAGGCAAGACACCATTATCGGTTCCTGACCGTGTTACGGGTCGTTGGAAAAAAAGACGTAATGAAATCCGTTTTTTTTTTTTTTAGAACCGATAAGGACCGGTTACCACACTCAAAGTAGAATAAACTTTTTTTGAACAATCTGATTGGTTCAAACCGAACCGATCCCATGTTTACAAGTTCCACACAGAAGAACAAGAAAATAAACCTATCTAGTACTCACGATACCACAGACAGAGACTGAACTGACAGGAAGCGGATTAAATTCGGTTGAAAACGAAGACGGCACTTTAACCGACAAACTTGAACCGAGCAAGGAGAACTCCAGAGCAACTGTTCAGTGAGGCAGGGTAAAGAATTTGACGGTTTGAGTTCAACAGCAACAGACAGAGTCTCAACCGAGCTCAAGCTCAGCGTTCCATGCCTGGCATGGAAGGTTAACTCTCATCTCCGGGGCAGTTCAAAGGTTGGACATCACTGCAATATGTCAGAATACAGCAAGACTTCATGTTGTTTGAAAGTGGAAGCTGAGGTTCAATGCTGGGAAATGCAAGGTACTGCACCTGGGGTCCAGAAACCCAGGCCAAGTGTACACCCTGGGAGGGGAAATGCTACAAGTCTCGATGGCTGAGAGGGACCTGGGGGTGGTGGTGGATGTCAAGATGAACAACTTGGAGACTTGTAGGAGGGCAGCAGCCAAGGCCAACAGGATGCTGGGATGCATCACTAGGGGGATCACCACCAGAAGGAGGGAAGTGATACTCCCTCTGTATAACTGCTTGGTGAGGCCGCGCCTCGAGTACTGTGTGCAGTTCTGGAGGCCACACTTAAAGAAGGACATTACCCTCCTGGAGAGGGTCCAGAGGAGGGCAACCAAAATGATTTGGGGCTTGGGGGAGAGGACCTATGAGGAGAGGCTCGAAGAGCTAAATATGTACACATTGGAAGAGAGAAGGGACCGGGAGGACATGATAGAGGTCTTCAGGTACATGAAGGGGGTAAATAGGGGAGGAACAGTCCGGGTGCTGAAGGAAGGAGAAGGGGCCACTAGAGGGCATGGGTGGAAGCTGGAGGGGGAAGATTCAGGGGAGAAAGGAGGAGGTGCTACTTCACTGAGAGGGTGGTGGAGCCATGGAATGCGTTGCCTAGGGGGCTGGTGAAGGCAGAGATGGTGGAGGGGTTCAAGAGGGGGTGGGACAGGTACAGGGGAAGTGTTCTGGAAGCAAAACCCAATGCAGCGAGAATATCCGGAACTGGGAAGGGAGAAGCCAGAGAAAGTGAGGGGGCAGCAACATCAGCTCCCAGGGTGGGGGCTGACCAAACGAGCAGACACGAAAGACCGTTAGGCCTATTCTGCTGGCATTTTAATATGTTAGTATGTAACAAAAACTACAAAATATAATAACTGAGAGACATGGTGCAAGGTACAGGGAAGTAAAATCAATAGTGTAAAATACAAAAACAGTCTTAACAGAGGTTATAAACACGATGCCAAGCTCAAAGGTTACAAACTTGGAGTTTATGATCAGCAATGCAAATAAGTGCAACAGCTCAGATATACTGATTATCCAAGGCAGACTACAGCGTTTTTTGATATACTGCAGCAGTGTTGTATTGCATTCTGGCTGGCGCTGCTGTATGTTGTTGATAATCCTGTAAGTAATTTCTTACAATATGATTCTCAATGTAATCCCTTAATAATGATTTCAATATCTTCCCTGGTATGCTAATGAGACTGGTCCATAAATACAGGTTACTCACCTGTAACAGGAGTTCTAGGAATGGTATATGTTGTTCATCCACACTTACTGGCAGGTTCCTTGCGCTAGGTCTTCAAGCTGGCTACTCCCACCCACCTGGGTGGTAAAACTCAGCTCCGCCCCATGACGCCAGATCTAGCCCGCTGGAAGCCAGGTTGCGTGTCAAGCCGAGGAGGTTTCAGGGGTTAGGATGAACAACATACCATTCCTAGAACTCCTGTTACAGGTGAGTAACCTGTATTTAGAGACATGGATATGTTGTTCAGTCCACACTTACTGGCAGACTTCTAGCAGTTCTCCGGGAGGAGGAGGCAAGGCGCGCACCCACTACTTGGAAAATAAGGACTGGAGAACCGAGGTCTCAAAACCAGCATCCCGGCGTGACTCAAGGTCGATGTGGTAATGGGTAATGAAGGTGTGTGCTGACTTCCAGGTAGCAGCCCTGCAGATTTCTTGGATAGGGACGTCCCTGGAAGAAGCCACCGAAACAGCGGTATGGCGGGTAGAATGAGCTCTTATCCCTCTGGGAGGTTCCATGCCTGCCAACCTATAGCAGAGATCTATGCAGGAGGTGACCCACCTGCCTATAGTATGCTTGGCTGCAGGTCTGCGTAGGTGACAAACAGCTGGCGAACCTCTCCCCGAACTTCAGCCATCTGCTCCTTATAATAAGAGAACGCTCTTCTAGGGTCCAAAGTATGGAGCCTATATTCGGCCTCCGAGGTGTGACTGGGGTAGAACACCGACAGAGTCAACACCTGGTTAAGGTGAAACTCCGACACTACCTTCGGAAGGAATTTTGGGTGGGGGCGCAGGACAACCCTGTCCCTGTGGAAGACCTAATAAGGAGACTCGATGGAAAGTGCCTGGAGCTCTCCCATCCTTCTGGCTGACATAATAGCCACCAAGAAGGCGGTCTTCCATGACAGGTGGGAGATATCGCACCTGTGCATCGGTTCGAATGGTTGCCATGAGCTTAGCCAATACCAGCAGTAGATCCCACAGAGGTGGAGGTTCTCGCACGGAGGAGATGTGATCAAGGCCTTTGAAAAGCGCCCGACCATATTTTCCTGCACCACCGACTGCTTTCTGGCCCGTGCCAGTAAGCAGAGATAGCTGCCAGGTGCACCTTAAGGGTCGTCGACCAAAGCCCTAGCTGAGAAAGGGACCATAGGTAGTCCAGAATGCTGGCCAAGGAACAGGAGGAAGGGTCCAGCCCTTATCTTGACACCAAATGGAGAATCTCTTCCATTTGAAGGCATAGCATTTTCTGGTCGACTCCTACGGGATGCCTCAACAACGTTGAGGACCTCGTCGGAAAGACCCAAGGCCTGGAACTCTGGCAGCTCAGGAACCAGGCCGTCAGGTGCAGGGATTGAAAGTCCGGGTGGAGTACCTTCCCCTGGTTGACTGAGATCAGGTCCGGGTGGGCTGGAAGCCATTTCGGGAGCCTCCAGTCTGCTCACGAGAGACCAAGTGCGGAAAGCCTCCTTGCACAGAGGCAAGGAGTGTGTCCCACCCTAATGGTTTAGGTAGTACATGGTCGTGGTGTTGCCCATCTGGACCTGGACCACTTGACCCCGTACAAACGGAGCGAAGGTGGTGAGGGCTAGTAGGACCGCTCGAAGCTCCAGCAGGTTGATGTGGCATCAAGACTCCTGAGGGGACCAGAGGCCGTGCGCTCTGAGTTCCCCAGATGGGCACCCCAACCCATCAGAGAGGCATCGGTCGTTAGAGTGACCGTCAGCTCTGGGCGGACAAATGGAATACCCTCCTGCAGATGAGTCAGAACGATCCACCACTGGAGAGCGTTCCCCATCTCCTGGGTCACTATCACTGGCCGGTCCAGAGGACTGAAGCGCTGTGACCACTGGCGGGCCAGCCCCCATTGCAGGAGATGCATATGCCAGCGGGCCCAATGGACCACGCTGGTGCAGGCTGCCATGAGGCCCAGGAGGCGCAGGAAGTCCCGGGCAGGGCACAATTGCCCAACCAGAAATGATTGGGCAAAGGAGGAAAGAACCTTGGCCCTGTCCGCTGGGAGCTGTGCTCTGGCTCAAAGAGAGTCGAGCTCTGCACCGATGAACTGTATCACCTGCGTTTGCATGAGTTCTGATTTGGCCTCGTTGATGAAGAGGCCAATCTGAGAGCAGACCTGGAGGGCCAGATCCCTGGACCGCTCCACCTCCAGCCTGAGGGGGCGCAATTAGCCAGTTGTCCAGATATGGGTACACCCAAACCCTCTGGCGCTGCAGGAATGCTGTCACCATTGCCATGCATTTGCTGAAGACCCTGGGAGCTGGAGAGAGGCCGAAGGGCATGGCCTGAAACTCGTAAAGGGATCCCTCTGCCCTGAAGCAGAGGAATCGCTGGTGAGACGGACGGATTGGGACATGAAAGAATGCGTCCTGGAGGTCCAGAGAGCAGAACCACATGCCTCGTTCCAAGAATGGAATGATCTGAGCCAGAGTGACCATCCTGAAGATACAAGACCTTAGGAACTTGTTCAGGTCGTGTAGGTCTAGAATGGGGCACCAGCCCCCCGTCCGTTTTGGGACCAGGAAGTACCTGGACACAAACCCCGGGTCTAGTGGAGGATCCGCCACCTCCCTGATCACCTCCTTCTGGAGGAACAGGGCAATGTCGGCTCGATGAGCTAACAGAGAGGCTGCAGACCCCATAGCCCCCCATGGGGTGACGGCTCGATAGGGTGGGGACTGCTCAAATTCCAGAGGCAGACCCCTGCCTACCACTTCCAGCATCCAGCGGTCCGTGGTGATACTGGACCAGGCAGAAAGGAAGTGGAGGAGCCATCCCCCCATGGGGGAACCTGGGAGGAGTGACGAGGTTGGGGGTGACACCCCTCAACCCGTCACTGGGCAGGCTTGGAGGAAGGGCCGGACGAGGGGCCTCCTGGACCTTTCCCTCCTGGCTTTCTGCTGGAGGAAGCTGCAGGCTTGGCTTTGGGGTGCCAAGTGTGAGCCTGATGCTGGTGTTGCTGGGCTGGACATGCCACAGGGGCTGAAGGCCGAAAGGGCTTACACTGCTGCTGGCGGCCTTTGTCCTTCTGGGCAGACGTGACCGAGTCCAAGGTGGCTTTGGACTTCTCGATCCTTTGCAGATGACCCTTCACCCTGGAACCGAACAAGTCGGTACCCAAGAAGGGAACATCTGCCAGCCTGTGCTGGGTATCCGCTGTATAAGTGGAGATCTGCAGCCAAGCTCTGCGGTGCATGGCCACTGCGGCCGCTACTGACCGAGCACGAGTCAGCTATGGCCAAGGAAGTTTAGAGTTGCTGTTTGGCCACCGCTCTTCCCTGATCTCGCACCTGCTTGACCATTGTCTGGAGGTCAGCTGGGAGATGAGGAATCATCTCATCAGGGGAGCCCAAAGGGCGTGCGAAAGTGTGCCATCAGAGCGGCGGAGCTGGCCTGGCCGAAGCCTAGGGAGGAAGCAGCATGAGACTTTCCACCCAGAGTAGTCCAGTTTCTTGGACTCCTTATCGGGTGGCATGTCCACATCCGAGCATTTCTGGAGTGCTGGAAAATGCTGTCGGTCACTAGCCCCTCGCGGAGGGTGCTCTGAGAAACCTGAGAGTGAACCAGTGGGAACAGCATACTTTCGAGCCATCCTGGCTGAAGGTGCTGGACAAAAAGCTGGCCACTGCCATAGCTCCAGGGCCAGGCCAACAATGGCTTCGGCCACCGGGAAGGCCTCCGTGGGGGAATCCCCCTCGGTCCAGTATCTCTGTGAGGGGATACTTGGCCCATTTTGAAACAGGTTTGAGCTTTATCCCAGTGGACTCTGAGATGAGTCGAAGCATTCCAAGGAAAGAGGATGGGCTCTCGTCCACCGACTGACCCCCAGTGGACTCCAGGTTCAGCGGTCTGGAGAACAAGGAGGAATCGTCGTCAGACTCCGAGGAGTCTGCGAACAGCTGCCGAGTGCCTGAGCCACCCTCCACCTGCCGAGGTCGATCAGGAGTGAGGGTGACCGACAACTGATGGGGCAAGCCCTGACTTGACTGAGAATCCTTGGTCGGGGCCTCAAATTTAGGTTGTGGAGGCGGGGGTTCCACCACAATGGGTGGCGCAGGCGGTTTCGGCGAACAACGGTGCCGGCTTCAGCTCCTCGATTACAACGAGGGTTGTTTCAACCGCTCTGGAGACAGCCATTAATGGCGGGGAAGGCGAAAGAGTCGGCTTATTCCCAGTCAAAAGGAGCTGCTGCCATATCAGATCCTCATAGTGCCGGCCTGTAATTTGTGCGGAGCCTATCCTCGAAGAGGGCGAAACGAGGATGGCGGCACCGCCACTTTCCACGGTGCTGAGACCGAGACCGCTGATGTCGGCGGGATCGGCTGGACCTGGAAGAGGTCGAGACCAAGTCTGAGACCTTCGGTGTTTCGAGGTGGGTCTAATAGGGGCAGGGGAACCCGCTCCTCCCTTGGTTCAGGAACCTTAACCAGGGACTCTGGCACAGGAGGCACAGGCAAGTCCTCGGTTTCCACTGGGGGAACCGGTGAAGAGGGATTGTCAGCTTCTCCAGTCGACAGCCCGTCTGACGGGTCGAGAAAAATCTCAACTGCGTCAACAGGTGTCTCGGCCGGCTGACCTGACGGGGACACCGAGAAGCCGGCGGTCTTAGCCGCCACCTCGACCGAAGTCAAGTGTCAACTATCCGGGGAAGGGGACCTTTCCCGCTCTCACGAACATCGACATTCGGACTTACCCTTAAGAGTCCTTCTTTTTGGACCGAGAGGAATGTCCCGAAGGCCCCTCTCCCCTGGTGGAGAGGGACTGACAAAGCTCCTTGAATGAAGCCATGTAGGAGGAGCCCAAAGAGAGCGGGATAAATGCCGCGACTGAAAAAGAAGATGATGATGCGGCCTGGGCTGCTTTCTCCTCAGCGCGATCAGTTGTTCGAGCTGTTCAGCCGAGTCCGCATGCAGACACTGCCCAACAGGCCTCCTTCGACATGACTGGAGGATCACGTTTCTCGGGCCCCCAAGTTGCAATCTGGCAGCGCGATCCTCTAAGACCATGGCCAAAAAGGACTTGCACAAGTCGCAAGCCTGCGAATCGTGCTCAAGCCCAAGGCAGTACACACACGTGGAGTGTGGATTGGTCTGGGACATCTTCTGCCCACAGGGGCACCGACAAAATCCGGGAGTTGATTTGTCCATCGCAGCCGCAAGAGAAGAAAAAGACCGATGTCTTGTAAATTTTAAGATTAGATTCGGGTAAACCGAAGAGTTTGGATCCAGGCCTAAACGCAGAGTGCAATGGAGGGAACCTGCGCTTCCAAGCGGTAAGGCAGATCTGGCGTCATGGGGCGGAGCCGAGTGTTTGGCCACCCAGGTGGGTGAGGAGCCAACTCGAAGACCTTCTGGCAAGATTTAAAGTGGCAAGGAACCTGCCAGTAAGTGTGGATTGAACAACATATCCATCTCCCTAGAATTACCAATTTCTGGTTTTGCACCCTTCTTGAAGATTAGGGTTATGGAGGCCTCCCTCCAATCTTCCGGAACTTCACATGAGGATAAAGATAGGGACATTACTGCTGTCAATGGTTTGACTACTTTCAATGCCAGTTCCTTACAGATTCCTGGTGCCAAGCCATCTGGCCCCATTTAAGATGTCCCAGTCTCTCTCACTGCTTCTACAGTGTTACCAATTTCTCACTGACCGTGTTGTTCTCTTGGTTTATTTTTCCTGAGCCCTTTGATGCGTTACAGACCGATATAAAATAATAAAGGACTTCCACCATTCCTTTTAGTCTTGAACTGTTTCACCCTTGACTTTTAAGGGCCCCTCCGTCCTGTAACTGCTCCTATGGCTGTTCACATCATTTAAAGAAGTCCTTATAACTGTCCCTTGCTTTGGTAGCATCAATCTTCCAATCCCTCCTTGCTTTGTGTTTTGTCTTATTATTTCCTCTGTAATTTCTAAAGTAGTCCATACAGTGATTTGACCTGTTGTTTCTGAGTTCTCTATATGCTTTTTTTTTAGCATAACAATTTATTTATTCATGCTGTCAGACATTGTGGTTGAGTTAATATATGAACATTTGTAATATATGAACCTTCTGCTAAGTTAAGGACTGTATTTTTAAATCTTATCCATTTCTGGTTGACTGTTTCCCCTTTATTTCTTTCATCTATACCAATATCCTGTATGGCTTTTTTCATGCACTCAAAATCTGCTTTGTTGCAACTGTAATACCCTGTGATGCTTTACTCTTTATGGAGCATGTTGCAATAAAATATCCATAATTACCACAGTCCTTTCATGGTTATCAACATATTTATATATCCTTCTTCAAGAAGTGCCTGTAGAATTTTTGATAATCGATGCTCCTTGACTTCGATCACCTATAAGTAACAGTTCACCTTTGGCTGTCATAATCAGTGCTCCATGTAAGGTCGATACTGGCCTGTTTTACTCACAATAGAGTAAAAAATATTATTTAAAAAAATTGGACGAGTACCGATACTCATCCCAACACTTGAAACACTCCATAGATACTTCAAAAGTGCAGCTTTTCCAAGTTTAAAGCACTTTTACTCATCAAAATAATATTTTTCTCATCTAATGTCAAAACTGTGGGTACATTACTCTTGAATGCCAATGTTATCTGGAGCACTGCCCATAATTATCTCCTGCCTGAGCACAGTTTTCTTTCTCTTTATCTGCAGCTCTGTAACACTCCCACCTGAGACCTTTTGGGCCGCATCCTTTCATCTTTATCCACAATAATTAAATGTTATCTTTTGTACCTGTTTCTGATACATCTGTAACCCCTACAAATGGGGTTCCTAAATTGTCTTCCTCGAGTGTTCCTAAATGCCCACTGCCAGGCTGGTGTCCTGTGTCCTAGCAGGTTTAAAGTGTTTGTATGTGAGCTCCCAGTTAGCCTCCATGCCTGTCTCTAAGAGCTGCCCATCTCATAGTTTATAAGTAATCTGGGTGGGGGCGGCGTTTCTAGGCTTCAGAGTCCAGCCCAGGCTACAGTACAACCGCTTCATTCTGCCATCGCCTATTGTGCAGAGGAGCCCTACTAGACTCTGTGACTGTTTGCTGATTATTTGTTTTAATAATAATGATAATGTAGTTTGTCTAACCTGCCTTCCATTGCAGCATGGACATTTCTATTACGTATACCACCATCTTGGTTTTGGACTGCCAGTCTGCACCAATCAGTACCTTTGGGGCTCTAAAATGGAGCCTGTCCCCAGGGTCTTGTGGGGTAATTTCTGTAGGAATTGTAGTTTTTGCATTTTGGCACCTAAATTGACCTGGAGGGGGAGCCCTTGCTGTGACAGACAGATGGATCAACCAACCGAACCGTTTGGATCAGAGGGAAATCCCAGAGCTGCCTGCAGTAATGGGGCAGAAGTGAGTTGGAGCTGGAAGAGTGAGCAGCTCGAGCTCGTCGAGTTGCTGCCCCGTGGGGTAGCATGGGGATTCAGTGGGAAGACTGAGTCTGGCCTGTCTACCTCTAGCTCTCCCTCATGGAGAGATTCGTGCAACCATAATTCAGACTTTTCTCTGAATATTTCGCTGTGCCCTAAATATTGGGTATAGCAAGTCAGAGTGGTGTAAGAGTTGAGAGAGTGAGGAGCTTCAGCAATTCGAGCAGCTGCTCCTGCGAAGCGCAGGGAAATAGGCAGGAAGGCTGTGATCTGGCCTGCTTGCTACCATCCTCCTAAAGTGAAGAGACTTAATCCAACCATCGGATTTTATCCGAATTTGTGACCTTTGTTCTGAATTGTGACTAATTTCACCTGAAGAGGACCACAGACTTGCCTTTGTGCGATCGGCCTATCAGGGCTTTCAGGGACACTGTGAACTGCAACTGGACCGTCATCCAAACTGCAGTATTTGTCTGCCTTTACTATAAGTGTGCTAAATGTGGACAGTGGGTCGCGATTTGTTTCCCACTTTGCTGAATGTGTCACGCTGGCTGAAAGCTGCGTCCAACAACCTTACCAGACTGCATCCAACTATTCTCCCAGACTGGGCCCTACCACCCTAGCCCAGACACCCACTGCACTGCAGAGAAAGATCTGACAAGAGACCCACCCAGAGATTTGGCTCCTGATCAACAACACCGAACAGGATCGAGCACCACGTTGCATCATGTGGGCCCTGCTTCTCCTTGCCATCCAGTTCTTCAACTTGAGGTCTCCATTTCACCCATCCTGCATCCAATTTTGGGTAGCATGAGTAAAACCAGGGTAGCTCCCTGCAACCCAGCTAATAATCACAGTGTGTCATCCGATTTAATTGTTGTTAAGCTTTTCGGGACTGAGCCATCCGGCTCTGGATAACAAACTGTGGGTTACAGTGCATGCATGTTTCTTTCCATCACAGGGCCCCAACCAGCTGCAATGCCAGCCTACCCCGGGCAACGCTTCAGGCTAGCCTGTAGTTCCAACTGGGTACCCAGAGTGTGTGTGACTGTGCTCCAGGGACTTTTGAGTGCATGCATTATAGCATGAATCAATCAGAACTAAAATCAATCACCAAATTACTGCCCCTCCCTTGTTCACATCCCCTAATAAATCAGATTTGGATCTTTTTGCAGTTAAACTGGGTGCGGTGTACCTCTGTATAAAAAGTACTGCATCAACCTTGTTTAATTGTTACAGGTCTTGTTTTCCAGGGGGTCATCCAGGGCGTTCCAGCTGATCATAGCCCTGGTGGTAAGTGGCTACAAGGAGGAATTCACTGTGTGTTGCAAAAGTGTGTTGGTGTGGGGTAGCTATAAGCTTAGCCAGGCCACTAGGGGTAAAGGGGGGGGTATCAGTGTCCCCAGAGGGCTGTACCCAGGGCAGTCACATTGCCAACAACCCTGTCCTCCGGGTGGAGGCACCCGTTTCGAGAGCTCAGGCCCCTCAACCTGCAGGCTACTATGCAGGCAGGGTAGTAACCCTCGTGGTAGCGCCACCAAGGGGTAACACACCTCTTACACCTCTGATTCATTCCTGATATAAACTGCACTCCTCAACCTTTCTTCCCATTTTTCCTGTCTCTCCTACTGAGTTTGTATCTCACTCAGTCTCCTTTGCACAATTGTCTGGCTCCGTCCACCATGTCTCTGTTATGCAGACAATGACAAATGTTTCTGCTCACAGCAAGGTTTTTAGCTGGTCTAGTCTGTAATTAGACATTGTGTGATTATTGTTATGTACTTAATATTCCTTAGTCTTCTGCCTCTTTTACTTTTTATCATCTGAAGTTTTATATTTTCGTCACCCAAGGGGCTCTCTCTCATGATGTTCACCCTTTGAGTGCATTACATATTCATGTGGGTGCCTCGTATTCCCCTAGTTTTCTAGTTTAAAGAGCAACTTTTTACGTTGCCCCTCCAAGAAGCACAAAGTACCCTTACCTGCCCCAAAATCTAATCCTTGTAATCTTTTCTTGTTTAGATGCCCCAATTTAGGAAGGGAAGAGACCGTATTTTTGCTCCAAGGAGGCTCGCCACGTCGATCCCTTCCACTTACTTGTACCTCTGCAGAGTGTGCTCCGCCCCCATGCTACCACGTTTTGTGACATTAATATATGAAGAGCGCAGGAGCGTGCTCCTATAGATATGAATAGGAGCCGTTATTTAAAGTTAAATTTTGGTACTTTAGATGGCCATTCAGAATAAATCATGGCCACTGCTTAACTAACAAGGTCCTTGTTAGTTAGGCGGTAGCCATGATTTATCCTGAATGGCCATCTAAATCTAAATTTAACTTTAAATAACGGCTCTATTCATATCTATAGGAGCACGCCCCATCGATCTTTCGTGATATTGATGTCTCAAAACATGGTAGCATGGGCTGCAGAGCACACTCTGCAGAGGTACAAGGAAGTGGAAGGGATCGGCATGGCGGGGCTCCTCGAAGCAAAAATATGATCCCTTCCCTTTTTAAATTGGGGCACCAAAACAAGAAAAGATTACAAGGACTGGATTTGCGGGCAGGAAAGGGTACTTTATGCTTCTTTGGGGCAACGTAACGTTGCTCTTTAAGCTTCTGTCATCATCTAGAAATCCTCTTTTATGTTATCAACCAGTCTATTTCCAATATCATTAGTTCCCACGTGCAGAGCTACAAAAGGATTACTGTCTGCTCTTTTAAGGAACCCATCTAGACCTGACTTGATGTCCTAAATGTAGCTCCTGGAAGGCAGTTCAAAGTTATTGTTGCATTCCTTTCCTTACAAATGACACTATCCAGTTATTGAGTCATCCAGGACTTCAGCCTCTCTCAGCTGTACTACCTCTTGGCATTTCATTGTCACCTAGGTGGGTTTGGGTTACTCTGACCCATTCCTCCTTGCTGCTGTTATCCTGCAATACTTTAAATCTGTTCTTTGTATTTATTAAGGTCTGGTCGGCTATATAGCCCTGTTTAGTGCACTTTCCCATTTTTACTTTGTACCAGTCAGGAACAGTGCTAACATGCTCCAAAAGGGCAAAAGTTGCATCCTGCTCAAAACTGACCCCTCTTTTCTTAATATCTAAAGTAAGGGAACGTGAACTGCTCAAAATCTGCCACCGATTATGTTTTGACCCAGCAGGCTCCCCTTTAGACCCACATTTTTTTAAACCAGTGGGTCCAGTTCGACCCATGTTTTAACCCCCAGCACTGTCACTGGTACCAGTCATCTTCCAGGTCCTATTCCTCTAAATCTCGTTTTCTATCCCCCTATCCCTCTCGCACCTCACAAAGAATACTGGGTATTTGTTGATTTTGTTACGTGGCTTATACATTTGCCCATACCGGGTTCAACATCTTTTCAGAGTCCTTTAATTAATAAAGCCTCTGCATTCTATGTTTTAAATCGGCCACTTCATACTCTAGGTGGTTTTTTTTTGCTTCTGTTTTCATCCTCCCAGGGCCACTGATCTGCCTACCTGCCACGCCCTGGCTTCACCCACAGGTCTGTCCGGCCACGTCCCTTGAACTACCCCTGGCGACCTCATTAGGCCCCATGGCTTACCCCCCGTGGTGGGGGGGGGAGCACTCCCTCCAGAGCTCAACCCACCCATTCCGGATCCAGTAATGCCGCGCACTCAGGAGCCGGGAGAGTCCACGCGTGGAGACGGCCATCATGCCACCACAACCAGTGCCCTCCTTTTTCCCACTTTTCACCCCTGAGCCAGCAGGCGTGCACTGACGCCAGTGGTCATGAGCGTACGCGCGTCCGCCCACGTTCTGGCCAGGCGTCTGCCTCCGGCTGTGCTTGTGCTCCCAGCAGCGGAAGTACCTCCGGTCTCCACCGGGGTCTCTCCCGGCCGGGATGCCCCTGATCCCCCGGGGAGAGGAGAGCTGTCCCACGGATGTTTCGATCCTACCCCTCCCCACGATTCTCAGCACCCGGCTCGCTCCCCCAACCCGGTCGCTGGCATGACGCGAGGTGGATGCCCAACACTCGACCATCAGCGCCACCGGCCACCCATACTCTAGGTGTTTAACAGATATCTGGCACAGATATACATCTCATTTATTATTTTTTTCTTCTGTAATGTGATACAAACAGCACTCAGTGCACTTTATCCCTATTAAATTCTCCACATTAGCAACTGATCCATTTCTGTTGGTTTCCTTTCTGTAATATTGGCTATAGCAAGAACTGCATTTCCTGGCTCCCTGGTTTCTCCAGCTGACATGGCAGAAAGTTGCTCTTCTGTGCCTGCTCGCCCATGCTCGTCACTTGTTGCAACAGCTCTACTCTGAAATCACTTGGTGACCCAGAAGAAAAAGTACTCACCATAGTAATCTTGTTTCTTCAAAGGGATCACTAAGTAAGCAATAAACACGACGGGGTGTGCGTTAGACACTTTAACACATGGCTCGGAGGAGTAGTGAGGCATCAGGCGACAATGGTGCATCCAGCCTCCTAGCCATGTGTTAATGTGTCTAACGCACACACTGGAGTGGCTTATTGCGCTTATGAAATGGCCATCTGTGGTGCAACTGCATTTTGTAGGTAAAATTCCTAATTATTAGTAGGAAAAAACATGTATGTTTTTGTCACATTTAATAAAATAGTTCCTCCGCCTATGTGTGTTGTGTGTTGTTTTTTTTTTTTTTTGAGTGAAGCAATTTTGTCCTACAAAGCTTCTGTAGTTTAGGTCTGGTTGTCATGGCAGTAGTCACCCCCCATGCTGTGTGGAGACAATGAAGATGAAAGTGAATTCTAAACAAGCGGGCGATCTGAGACAGAGATCGCGCCATTCCCCATTTACTACATGCTGCACCCACGAGGAGATAGGGAGGTGTAATTAAAGTAAAACATTCGCGAGCAGGCGGGCTGGGAGAAAGAGAGCTGGCTATTTGGTTTTTTACTTTCAAGAGCGAGTGGGCGGCTGAGAGAGAGAGAGAGAGCACGTGATGTTCTATTTTTTTTCCTTAATACATGCTGCATTCACGAGGAGACATGCAGAAGGACTGAAATTTTGAAAGACTGAGGCAAAAGGAACAAGATGTCAGAGGTACTGTTTTATTTTATTGATGCCATTTGTATAGACTGGTAGTGCCACTTTCAGCTGGTTAAACAAGATGGCTGATTTCAGATTTGCCAACATTCTAATTGGCATGTTTACTAGGATCAGTGCCCACAGGGCACTGCTGGTACTTTTTCCTGTGCTTAAGAAGGAATATCACACAGGTAAGCACCAATCAGGATGTCTGAATTCTGATGCCCATTTCTTAATTATGATTAAACTAAAGCAGTCAGCCTCTAGGGTTCGACTGCCCAGACAGATGGAATGCTATGCAAATGACAGAACTCTCATTGGCTCGTGCCAATTTCAAACTGCTGCCGAGGTAGACAGGTCAGTGGGGGATGCTGCAAAAGAAGGTAAAGCCATCAAAAAATGGAGAGCAATGAGTACCAATGCCCGTAGTCTGAGTAACAAGCTTCCTGAATTAGTGGCCTTGATGGAGGAGGAACATCTGGATATCGTGGCAGTCACAGAAACAAGGTACACACAAACCATGACTGGGACATAAACATACCAGGATACACTATCTATAGGAGGGACAGGGAGGGTAAAAGAGGAGGAGGAGCGTTTTTACATAAGGGAAGGAATCAAAGCAACAGAACAAAAGGGAAAACAGGGAGGAGAAGAAGCACTGTGGGTAAATTTGGAGACCAGCAATGGCACCACAGTCCACACAGGGGTTGTATACAGACCCCCTTCTCAGGGGGAGGAAATGGACAAGGAAATGATAGAAAGAATACTTAGAATGGCAGAAAAAGGGGAGATATTGCTGATGGGTGATCTGAATATGCCAGATGTTAACTGGAGTGCAGTTGCAGCAGCCACTTCAAAGAGTGGGGTTATTCTAGATGCCCTACAGGGGCATGCCTTAGACAACTAGTATTGGAGCCCACTGAGAGGGAGCAATCTTAGACCTGGTTCTCTCAAATGGAGATGAAGAGAGGATCACAGATGTAGAGGTAGCCATCTGGGAACTAGCGACCATCGAACAGTATGGTTCACAATAAACACAGCAATAGAGTCAAGCTTACAAAGGCAAAAGTACTGGACTTTAGGAGGGCTGACTTGCCAAATGGGTGAGTGCCTAAGGAATGCACCAGCAAATGGGCAGGAAGTAGGGTGGAAGAACAATGGGGAATAATAAAACTGCTATCACAGAGGTAACAAGCCTTCTGTGACGAAATTAACAAAACGAACGATGTAAGAAACCACTATGGTTCTCAAAGGAAGTGGCAGTGAAGGTTCAAGAGAAAAGAAAGCATTCAGGAAGTACAAGGAATCACAGAAGGAGCAAGACAGAGAACTGTATCAGTTAAAGCAAAGGAAGCTGGGAAGGCAGTCAGAACAGCAAAGGCCCAAACCGAGGAAAAGATAGCCAACTCAGTTAAGAAGGGGATAAAACCTTTATAGGTACATCAGGGACCAAGGAAGACCAAGGGAGGGTTAGTGAGGCTTAATAAAGAGGAGGGAGGGTGGGCAGAGGGTGACTGTGAAAAGGCAGAGATACTAAACAAATATTTTTGCTCAGTATTTACAAAGGAAGTGGGGAGGTACCTAAAACAAACAGTAGAAACACTCTGGATACAGAAGTTGATACCAGCCCATTTACAGAAGAAAGGGTTCTGAAAGAACTCTTAAAACTGAAGGTGGACAAAGCAATGGGGCCTGATGGGATTCATCCCAGAATTCTAAAAGAACTAAGGGTAGAACTAGTGACACCACTGACTACCCTCTTTAACAAATCATGGGAGGATGGGGTGGTACCCGAGGACTGGAGAAGGGCAGATGTGATTCCCCTTCACAAAAGTGGGAGCAAGGCAGAAGCAGAAAACTACAGACCTGTTAGTTTAACCTCAGTGGTAGGGAAAATGATGGAATCACTTCTGAAGGAAAGAACTGTCGAGTATCTAGAGGCCAGAGGGGCTCAGGACCCAAGGCAGCATGGATTCACAGCGGGAAGGTCATGCCAGACAAATCTGATAGATTTCTTTGACTGGGTAACCAAAGTAGTAGATATGGGAGGGGCTGTGGACATGGCCTACCTTGACTTTAGCGAGGCATTTGACACAGTCCCACACAAAAGATTAATATACGAGTTAGCCAGCCTGGGAGTGGGTCCCAAGATGACAGCCTGGGTAAAGAATTGGCTGGAGAATAGGACACAGAGAGTAATAGTAAATGGAGTCCACTCTGAAGAAAGAGGGGTTACTAGTGGGGTACCGCAGGGTTCAGTATTAGGACCGGTCCTCTTCAATGTCTTTATAGTTTACATTGCAGAGGTACTGGAAGGAAAGTATGTCTCTTGCAGATGACACAAAGATCTGCAACAGAGTTGATGCACAAGGTGGGTGGAAAGGATGAGAAGGACTTGGCAAGGTTAGAGGAATGGTGAAATGTATGGCAGCTTAGATTCAGTGCTAAGAAGTGCAAGGTAATGCACCTGGGAAACAAAAACCCAGGGGAAGAGTACACAATGGGGGGTGAGATACTAACAACAACAAAAATGGAAAGGGACCTCGGGGTAGTCATATCAGATGACCTAAAGGTGGGCCAACAATGTGAGAGGGCAGCAAGGAGGGCTGGGCATACTGGGATGCATAGGGAGAGGCATCACCAGCAGAAAACAGGAAGTTATTATCCCTCTGTACAGACAGTTGGTGAGACCCCATCTGGAGTACTGCGTGCAGTTCTGGAGACCCAGTCTCCGCAAAGACATAGACAGGATGGAGGCTGTCCAGAGGAGGGCAACTAAAATGGTGCAGGGTCTGCACCGGAAGACATATGAAGAGAGACTTAAGGAGCTGAATATGTATAGCCTCGAGGAAAGGAGGGAGAGGGGGGACATGATAGAAACTTTCAAGTACCTCAAGGGAATCAACAAAGTCCAAGAGGGTAGCATCTTTCAAAAAAAGAGGTGTGCAAGAACAAGGGGGCACAATTTGAAGATAGAAGGGGAGGGCTCAGAGGTAATTTAAGGAAGTATTTTTCACAGAGAGGGTTGTGGATGGCTGGAACGCCTTCTGGAGGAGGTTGTGGAGTCAAAACAGTGGTGGAATTCAAGCATGCATGGGACAGTCATAAGGCAATTCTAGGGGTGTGGGTAGGAAGAAGTAGGCTGCTGGTTAACTAGGATCTGCAGCTTATCCATTAGGTAGGGAAAATGGGCAGACTGGGTGGGCCAAGTGGTCCTTATCTGCTGTCAAAATCTATGTTTCTGTGTTTAACAACTGCTGCACTCTGAGTGCTACCGATTCTTTCGGAGCCTAACTGTATACAAGACTCCCTAATTAATGTTATCATAATAAATATAAACTACCCCCAAGATCAAAAGTTCCCCAGAGACAGGCCTAAAAAGGAAACCACAAGGAAAACAACTGGTTTTAAAAAAGTGAGTCTCTAACCTGCTGTACATGTAAAATCTAATCAGGGATGTAGAACAAAAATGCTTTCCACTTGTTTTTTTTTTAAAGGTTCTAGTAGGGGAGGCAGGGTGGGAGCTTTAATCATAAAAAGTGATCCCCTTTGAAGAAACAAGATTACTGTGGTGAGTAATTTTTACTTCTAACCCCAGGAATCACTCATTATGATTAAACTTAACTAATGCATAATACCATGCAGTACCTTTGGAGGTTGGCCAGAAAACCTATTGGGGAAACCGGTTCTGCAAAACTGCTGTGCCAAACCTAGCATCACTTCTGGATTGTAGATCCAGACTGTGATGCTTTGTGAAGGCGTGCACTGTTTTCCATGTAGCTGCTTTGCAGATTTCCAGTAGTGGAATATCTCTTGAATCTGCCACTGACACAGCTGTACCCTTTGTTGAATCTGCCCTCAGGCCTAAAGGTAGATGTTTATTCACTTTATCATAACAAAACTGTATACATGCCACTATCCAGCAAGCAACTGTATGTTTTGTGGCAGCTCTACCCTTACCTACTTCACCAAAAGTGAGGAAGAGCTGTGTCTTTCCTGATCTGTATGCCTTGGTTCTCTCAATGTAATGGCTAAGTGCCCTCTTGACATCGAGGCAGTGAAGTTTCCTTTCAGAAGAACTGGAGTTCTCTGTAAAGAAAACAGGTAGAGTTATGGTCTGATTCAGATGGAAATCAGATACTACTTTGGGGAGGAATTTCCTATTGATCCTGAGTACCACCTTATCCCTGTGAAATGAAATGTAGTCTACATCTGTACACAGGGCTTGCAGTTCACTGATCCTCCTGGTTAAGGTAACGGCCACTAGGAATACAGTTTTCCATCTAACATACTTCATGTCTGTAGTTGCCATGGGTTCGAATGGTAGTTCCGTCAGCTTGTCAATGAAGATGTTTAGATTCCAGGTTGGAACGCTCCTCAGAGGAGGGTGAAGGAGATCAAAACCCTTGAAGCATTTTCTAAAACTGGATGAGAGGCCATGGACATTTCCTTACCAGCTGACAGGTAAGCTGAAACTGAAGGCAGGTGAACCTTAAGGGTCGAAAGCCTCAGTCCTAGTGAGTGGAGATGTGCCAGGTAATCCAGCAGAACAGCAAGGTCAGCCCTGTAGGGGTCAGAACTCTTACATGAGCACCAAATGGAGAACCTCTTTCACTTAGAGGAATATGTTTTTATAGTGGAAGGTTTCCTGGAACCAATGAGCGCTGTCGGGACTTGTTCTGATAGCTTGAGGTTAGCGACTTGTAAGTTCTCAAGAGCCAGGCCTTGAGTCTCAGTGATTTGAGGTTGGGATACAGGAATGTACCCTGGGAGGAGGTCAGCAGGTTGTGCCTCCTGGGCAAGTGAATTGGGGAGGTCGCTAACAGGGTCAGCAGGAGTGAATACCAGTGTTGCCTCTCCCAGTCTGGTGCCACCAGTATCATTTTCGCTGGTTGGGACCTTAATTTCACTGGGGCCAGAGTATCACTGGGAAAGGGGGGGAGGGCACACACAAACTTCCCTGACCAATCCAGAACCATTTCATCCAGGGGAACTGTATCCCTGTGAGGGGGGCTTGCAACAGCAGAGTGGCAATTGGTGATTTTCTGCAAAGGCAAAAAGATCCACCTCTGCAGTGCCCCACCTTCTGAAAACTGCACTGAGGGTCTGAGGGTTCAGTGATAACTCGTGGTGGTCCTGACTTATCCTGCTGAGAGAATCTGCCAATAAGTTGGCCTTCCCTGGGAGGTGTATGGCTGACAGTGATACCTGCATGGAATATGCCAGGGACCACAGCTTCAGTGCCTCCATGCAAAATGGGGTAGACCTGGTTCCTCCTTGTTTGTTGATGTAGTACATGGTTGTGGTGTTGTCTGTCCTGACTAGCACCACCTTGTTTTGTAGATGCGGGACAAAGCCAATACAGCCAGGTACACCCCTGAGCTCCAGTAGATTTATGTGTAATAGGGATTCTTGAGGAGACCATGTGCCACTTGCTGTGTGATCCAGCATGTGTGCCCAACTGAGAAGGGAAGCATCTGTTGTGAGAATTATGGAGAGTTGTTCCCTTAGAAAGGGTACGCCTACCCCGAGGTTGTGTTGGTCCAGCCACCACTGAAGTGCCTGCAGTATGCTGTGGGTGACTGAAACCAGTTTGGACAATGGATCTGAAACTGGATGTCTCTCAACTGGAATCTGGAACCTGGCACCAATATGGTGGCAGCTGCCATGTGTCCCAGTAACCTGAGAAATTTCCTGGCTGGTTTGGGCTTGTCCAGCATGAAGGAACCTGCAACCTTGAGAAGCTGTCCACTCTGTCCTTGGGCAGAAAGGCTCTTCCCAGGGTGGTGCCCAATTGTGTTCGATGAAGTCCAGCACCGAACTGCGCCTTGCTGCGATTTCTGTTCATTTATGCTGCAGGGACTGGCTTACAACTAGCCAGTCGTCCAGGAAATGGAAGACTGTCGACTTTGTTTTCTCAGGTATCTGACTACCACTGCTAGGCATTTTGTGAATGCCCTTGGTTCAGAAGTCAGATTGAATGGAAGTGCTGCGAACTGGTAGTGACCAGAGACTAGTCTGAACCTTAGGCACTTTCTGTGAGTTGACCTGACAGGAATGTGAAAATAGGCATCCTTAAATTCAGGGATGCTAACCAATCCCCTTTTTGCAGTGTGGGGATTATTATTGATAGAGTGTCCATTTTGAATTTTGGCTTTTGAATGTGCTTGTTTAGAAGCCTTAGGTTCAGGATAGGTCGCCAATCCCCAATTTTTTTTTGTTAAGGAAGTATCTGGAATAGAATCCTTCGCCTCTTTGGTTTAGGGGCACTATTTCCACTGCTTTGATTGAAAGTAGGTGCTTTACCTCTGCCTCCAGTAGGATTCTGTCTGCAGAGGTGGCTGAAGCAAAGGTTCTTGCCCTCAGCTTGGGAAGAGATTTAAAGCTGAGTGACAGCCCTGGCTCACTACTCCAGGACCCACTTGTCTGTGGTGATGGTATGCCAAACCTGGAGGTAGTAAGTCAACCTGCCACCCACTGGCGGTGGTGGTGGTAATGTTGGGGAGGCAACCTGTACCAGCCTGTCGTTGAGGCACAGGTCAGGAAACATAGAAAAACCAGAAGGAGTTTTAGAATTCGCAAAAAGGATTTATTTATACTAGAAGTAACATAAAAAAACTTGTTCCATATAACTAGTTACAAAAAGCAGAATAAATACAGAAGATCCATCAGAGTTTTCCTTCAATCTCTGTGTGCATGTGTCTCCTGCAAGCAATTGCAGCTCTGTCTTATAAGTCCTTGCAACCTCCCCACCCCCTTTTTTAACAAGCATCCTGTTTTTTTTCTAAAATGTTCTTGTATATTTCAGGCAGGTACAGGCAGGAACACCATGTCCCAGAACTGAGGCCTCTTTTCCACAGCTTAAAATGCTTAAAATTGCATTTCAGATTAACTCCTTGAGTTTCCAATAGCTTTCTGCAATCATCTTAAACTATAATTATATACATTTCAACAGTAACACTATATAATTTCTAAACCAAGGGATCCCAATATCAGTTACATTTCCACATAATGATTTGCATATATTTTTATACCAGCAGATATGCAAGGGAGGAAAAGACAGAACAGCAGGGGAAGACTGAGAGACAGTGAGAGGCAGAGAACTGCGAGACTGTCGAGGTGATCAAATCCTAGGTATCACAGGAAAATCTGGTTGCACAACCAGACAGACAAGAGACGGGAAAGGAAAGGAAAGAACAGAACAGATCCCTGCATTCAAACTCTCCATAACAACTGGAACAGGGTCATATTCAACCCTGTCACACAGCCCGTCAGGGATTCTGTGGACTGAGCCTGAGATTGTAGTGAGGGGAGACCATCTCATAGACATTCTACCTCTACCTCTGAAATAGCCTCTCAGCTGCTGGTACACCTCACGAAGCCTGTGCTTGGAAAAGGGTCTAGGTAGGATCCTCTACCCCTGCCTCTCTATTCTGGGTCCTATAAGAGGTGGAAGGCCTTTCTTTAGAGTTATTTCTACAGGTGGCCTTGTATTCCCCACCTTTTCAGGTTGGCCTCTGTTTTATCACCAAACAAGGAATTTTTCTCACAGGAAAATATCCATAGCCTTAGCTTGAGTGTCTAGGGTTAGGTTGGTAGCCCTTAGCCAGGCAAATTTTCTAAGGAAACAGATAAGGCCATCAGTCTGGCTGCGGTGTCATTAGCATCCACTGCCTTGTGGAACTGATATTTGATTGCATCAAGTGCAGCCCTTGCAGTTTCTTGCAAGTCGATTGCCACTTCACCTGGAACTTTATCAGACAAAGCAAGTACAGAATTCCATAGTGCCTTCTGATACTGGACAGCATAGGCCATATACAGTAACTTGTCTGCCTAACAATGAGTGAGGCAGCCATATACCCCTTCTTACCCATGGTATCCATCTTCCTTGAGTCCCTGTCAAGGGGATGGGTTGCCAAAGGGATTCTGGCCTTGTCACAGGCAGCCGCCTGGACCACCCCTTCAGGATCAGGGTGAGTGAACAGAAAATCAGCAGTGGTTCTGTCCAGCTGATATTTCTTAACAATTTTCTTGTCCACTCCAGGTATTGAAATTGGAGTCTTTAAAATGTGCACCACAGCCTTTTTTAAAGACTTGTGCATAGGCAACAGAAGGCGTTTTGTGGGAGTTAGTCCCATCATCTCCAGGAAATCTGCTTCTTCCACATCTTCCTCCATCTCCTGGAGGGGAGATTGAGGGTATCCACCATATTCTTATCAAAGGCAAAATGAGAAGTGTAGTCCTCTGGTGGGGAGCCAAACTCCTGCTCTAGGGAGACCTCTGGTTCTATAAACTCCTGCATCCTCCTCTTCTCATACTCCTCTGGATTATCACACAGAGGTTGAGGTTCCTGTGGTGCCGTACCACAGCCTGTAAGGCTTGTAAGATCTGTAGAGCCTTTGCAATGTACTCAGCTGAGGGCATATTTTGTCTGTCTGCTAGAAGCTCCTTAGCCTTATCAGCCGGAGGTGCAGCGACATGTTTTTCTTCGTATTTTTTCTTAAGTGGGACAGCTTTGGCTACTGTCTCCACAGCCCTTTGAGATTTACCTTGCTCATTCTTATCTGACCCCTTGTCAGCATTCTTCGGTTTACGTTTGTCCTTATTGGGGACAGAGGAAGAGGGGTTTTCTTCTTCAGTACTGGCAGAGGCAGAATCCATTTCTTCTAATTTTTTGATCTCTTTTCAAAGTCTTGGGACACAAAGTTTTACAAATTTTCACAATTTGAAAAATATAACTAGTTCCCAGACAAAATACACACAAAGAATGCTTCTCTACTTTAGCTGTAACCCGACCACAAGACTCACAATATTTAAACCCTAGTGTCCTGTGCGTTTTTTAGGTTTGTTAACAGAGACCTCTGACATTGAGCAGGGTATAGGATTTAAATGTTAGCGGAAAAAATAACTGGTTCCCTGGAACCAACCAGATCAAATGTAAACGACCGCTAGCAGTTCCTGGAACCAAGTGCTAAACGGTTCCCTGACAGAGAAGGAAACCGATAAATAAACTACATTTTAAATAAAATTCAAATGGTCAACGGATCCCAAGCGGAACTGTCTAGTAAGTGATAAATAACACAAAACTTGAGGTAGAAACCTCACAGAGATAGCGAATCCCTCGGTTCCATGGAACTGTGAGGGAACCGCAAAAAACAATAAAATACTATAAAATTATACCAAACTAACTTATAAGGGCAGCAGTCTAAAATTAGTAACTAAAATGGTACTTATCGACCCAAATAACGGATTTAGAAGTAAGCTAAAGGAGAGCTCTCCAGGACGTCCTCACTAGGCAGGCGGAGTAAAGAATCTGAAGCACTCAGAGTGTAGCAGTTGTCAGGGTAGCATTTTGATATTGGCATGAGCCAATGAGAGTTCCATCATTTGTACAGCATTCCATCTCTCCAGGCAGTCAAACACTGGAGGCTGACTGCATTAGTCTAATCATAATGAGTGATTCCTGGGGTTAGAAAGACTCTAAATCAGTGTAACCCACTGTACCACCAATAACTTAAAACTGATATTAAAATACAATTTCGGTCTACCCCACAATGGCTGTGCACACTAAAAGGCTAATAACTTAAAAATATTATAAAAGCATCCAGCAAAAAGAAACTAAAATGTTCCCCTTTTTTCTAGTTCCAGGCTTGTCTCGGACACTACAGGTCCTAGCAGCATTTGTTTGCCCTTGCTCAGATAGAGAGAGTGAGAGGATTGGTCTTTTTCTTGTTAGTTTTTTTTTTTCATTTGAGAGGACATGGATTTCAAGTAGATGACAGGTTCACAGGTTCAATAGCACACTAAAATGTAAGACAATTACAGCCTCTCTGTGCCCACCTCTGCCCAGTGCTCACTCTTCACTTAAAACTGAACTCTAAATACAATTTCACCTTCCCCACAATGACTGTGTGAAATAAAAACTAATAACAACTTAAAATAACATAAAAACACCCAACTAATAGTTTGTCCCAGTTTATGTAATCCCAGGTTTGTCCTGAAGTCTGCCCTTGCCCAGATAGAGGGTATAGCAAGATCTTTTTTTTTTTTTTGCTTTTTGAGAGAAGAGTTTAGGAGAGGAGTGGTTTAGAAGCACTTTGAAATGTAACCCAATTATGGTCTCTGCAGTGCTTGTCTCCATCTGTGCTTGCTCTTCAGTTCCAAAAGCTTTTTTTAACTCACTTGGTGACCTAGAAGCGCTCTGAATCAGGGAATCCACTGCATCACCAATAAGTTAAAATTGAACTTAAAATACAATTTATTCTGCCCACAATGACTGTGCACTAAAAGACTAATAAAAACTTAATATAACATGAAAGCACCCAGCTGAAATTAGTTGAAAACCATGGTCTGTGAAATAGTGGATGCTAAGGAGGGGAGAAAGATCCTAAAGAAAGATCTAGAAAATCTAGAGACATGGTTGAAGGGTGTCAGCTGAAATTTAATGAGGAAAAAGTACACATTTATGCACAGTGGGGTGAAGAATCCAGGATGGGAGTACAGAATGAATAGGGTGATAATGGGGAGCACATCGGTGGAAAAGGACCTGGGATGTTAATAATGAAGAACATAAATGCATTGGTACAATGTAGTAGTGCTGTGGGAAAGGAAAATAGGATGCTGGAGTACATAGGGAGCGGCAGCACTAGCAGATGAAGAGGAATAATACAGCCTCTGAATATACCCCTGGTATGATCTCACTTGGATTACTGTATGCAATTTTGAAGCCCACACTTGAGGAAGGACAGGGGCAGGTTGGAGGTGGTGCTCAGCATACGCACCAAAATAAAGAAAGACTAAAGGAGCTTAATATGTATACCCTTGAGGAAAGAAGGGAGAGAGGGGACATGATAGAAACTTTCAAGTACCTCAAGGGAATTAACAAAGTCCAAGAGGGTAGCATCTTCCAGAAAAAGAGATGTGCAAGAACAAGGGGGCACAATTTGAAGATAGAAGGGGGACGGCTCAGAGGTAATGTGAGGAAGTATTTTTTCACTGAGAGGGTTGTGGATGCATGGAACAGCCTCCCTGAGGAGGTCGTGGGGTCAAGAACAGTGGGGGACTTCAAGAATGCATGGGACATACATAAGGCAGTCCTAGTGGGGGGTAGGAGGAAGTAAGCTGTTGGTTAACTAGGATCTGCAGCTTATCTGTTAGGTAGGAAAATGGGCAGACTAGGTGGGCCAAGCGGTCCTTATCTGCCGTCAAATTCTATATTTCTATGTTTCTATAATACAAGGGCAACAGGATAAGTCATATGACAAACACCTAGAGCAACAGTTCTCAAACCTTGTCATAGTGAGCCTCCCTAAGCCATGGAAAAGATCTTGAGCCTCCCTAAAATACTGAAATATTTTTGGCCTCCCATTGAAAAACAGTCTACCTTAACAGTACATCTGGAATAAATTGAAACCTCTTTGCATAGCTGTCTCTCATGTTATTAAGCTTATTGTAACCCCCAAACAGGACAACTTACTTGGTCCAGTATTTTGACTCTCGAACCATTGTTACCTCTTACTGCCATACCTTCATGGGTCAGACTGCTTTTTCTGTTTCCCCTCTAACTGGAATAACATTCCTGCTGACCTCTGCCTCTTCCCCCTCTCACCCTGCTTTTAAGCAACTTCTCAGGGATCATTTTGCTCCTTCCTGCTCTTATTCCTAGTACCTGTATGTTTAACTTTTGTGTTTGGACAGTTCTGCTGCCAGTCTAATTGATCAATTGTTCCTCGCATTGTTTGTTTATTGTTCTTCATTTGTTTGCACTTTTTTCCATTTTGTATTGCTTGAGTGTTTTGCAGTTACATTTTGAATTGTATTCTCTCACTACTCTTCCCTGAGTACACCTGAAATAAGCCATGGCCCAGTGTACAGTGCCGTCCCTGGTCACAGACTTGTGAATTAATACATAAATTCACCTACTGTTATCCTCTTTCAGTTTGCCTTATCCCTTTACACAAAATCTATAAAGTTCAAAACTGAAATAGAATACTTTTCAAGGATTGCTTGAGCCTCCCTGAACAGGTTGGGGCCTCCCAAGGGAGGCTGGCCTCACCATTTGAGAACCCCTGACCTAGAGGATCTAAACATAAACACACTGAAGAATAGAAGAAAGAGGGGCGACATGACTGAAACATTCAAGCACTTCCATGGAATAAACAAAGTGGACAGCAGCAAGCTGCTCACAATGAGTGGTAACATGGCTACCAAGGGTAACTTCCTGAAATCAGCACAGGGAAGTTCAGGAAGGATGTCTGGAAGCACTTTGTTACAGAAAGAGTGGTAACAGACTGAAACAAGCTTCCAGAGGAGAACGCTGGGGCTAAGACAGGCACATGGGAATACTGCATAATGAGGAAGATTGGGAGGGAGGAAGGGAAGACCGACAAGGACACAATCCCAAAATGAGACAAGCTTAGGCAGACTGGATGGGTCTCTGCTGCCATGCTCTATGTTTCTATCTTCATGTCGAAGTAAAGGAACTGCATAGCAAATGACTGTGGCCAAGCTAAGGCTCTGCAGGTTTAGGTATGAGGGCATGGGGCCCTTCAAAGATAAGTGGTGCATCATCTTGCCACCCCAACAGTTCCTTAACAAAAGGATTCAATTAAGCTCAGAGTTCCTATGGTCTGTACTGTCCACATTCCCATGTATCTGAATGTTATTTCTCCATGAACACATCTCCAAGTCCTCCAGATTCCCATTTATCTACCTATACCCACAATAAGACAAAATTACTCTCCTTAGTAATGTTGTTTCTTCTAATGGAGTCTTGCTGTATTCTGACTATTGCAGTTAGCCCCAGCACTCAAACTGCCCCGGAGAGTAAAGGGTTAATTTCTGCAGAGGATAGAATGTTGAGCTAGAGCTCGGTTCAAACTGTCTGCTGCACTTTGAAGTGCAACTGTCAGATTCTTACGAGCTAATACTATTATGTGGAAATTGTAAAATTTTTACTAGCCAAATGGTAACCAAATATTTTGGATCCCCAAAACACTCGAGTCAAGAAATCCAAAATCAAAAACCAGGTAGTGAACAACTTAAGACTGTTAAATTACTAATATAACCCACTCCCCCTCTCTAAAACGAGGAAGTGCACAAATGCACCCCTGGGGTGCAACACTGCACCTGCCAGCCCACTTCCCAAAAACAGGTTCTGAGAGGGGAGACAGGGAGGGAGGTCAGAATACAGCAAGACTCCATTAGAAGAAACATAATTACTAAGGTAAGTAATTTTTTCTTCAAACAACATGAAGTTTTGCTGTATTCTGACTATTGCAGACTACCAAGCAATAGCTCCATAGAGGAGGGAATCGAACCTACCTTGGGAATAGGCTCTGCAGTACTGTTGAAACCGAGCATCACTCCTAGCCTGGATGTCCAGGAGTAATGCTTGTAAATGTATGGACTGTTTTCCAGGTGGTTGCTTTACATATCTCTAGCAAGAAATATCCCTGGCCGCAGCCAGGAAGCAGCTGTACCTCTTAGTCAAATGAGCCCTCCGCCTCAGGGAGGTATTTTGCCTAGCTTCTCACAGCAGAATTGAATACAAGAGACAATCCAACTGGCAGTAGTTCTCAGTGGCAGGTTTGCCCTTCCCCACTTCCCCATAAGTGAGAAACAACTAGAGGGAGTCAAACCTGTGAGCCTTAGTATGCTCAATGTAGTGACTAAGGGCTCTTTTAACATCCAAACTGTGTAAACTTCTTTCTCCTGAAGAAGAATGATCAGTGAAGAACACAGGGAGAGACATAGATTGGTTCAGATGAAAATCTGAAACCACTTTACGTAAAAGCCTCCTATTAGTTCTAAGGACCACCTTATCTCTATGGAATGAGATAAAATCAGGCTCCGCTAGGATCCCTAGAGAGGGGGACTGGTATGAAACAATCCCTTGAAAAATTTACAGAATACAGGGTGAGATGACAGTGAGGAAGGCTTCCCTACTGACAGAAAAGCAGAAACAGCTGACAAATGTACTTTGAGAGTAGCTGGTCTGAGGCCTAGGTTATTAAGATGAACCATATAATCCAGAACTGTAGACAATTCAGCAGTGTCTGGGGATATATGTTTTGGAACACCAAATGCTGATTCTCTTCCATTTGGAGTTATAAGTTTTTCTGGTGGAGGGCTTTCGAGAGGCTTTGAGAATATCCAGTACCCCTTGGGAAAGATGCAAGTCTGCATACACTAACTCTTCAAGAGCCATGCCTTGAGATTGAGAGACCAAGATTGGGGCACCAAATCCTCCCTGAGAGGAGGTTAACAGGTTGTAATTCCTGGGAAGAGATGGGGAAGATGGACTGCTAGGGACAGCAACAGGGTTTTCAAGGCTGCCTGGCGAGTCTGGAGCAATCAGAATCACTTCGCAGGGTTGTGACCTTATCTTGACCAGAATCTTGAACAGTAGAGGAAAGGGAGGGAAGGAATATACAGGTTACTCACCTGTAACAGGAGTTCTAGGAATGGAATATGTTGTTCATCCACACTTATTGGCAGGTACCCTTGCCGCTTTAAATCTTGCCGGAAGGTCTTCAAGCTGGCTCCTCCCACCCACCCGGGTGGTAAAACTCTCGGCTCCGCCCCATGACGCCAGATCTGGCCCGCTGGAAGCTCGTGTTGGCAAGGCCGAAGCCGAGGTCAGGAATGGTGTGATGAACAACATATACCATTCCTAGAACTCCTGTTACAGGTGAGTAACCTGTATTTCTAGGACATGGATATGTTGTTCATCCACACTTATTGGCAGACTCCTAGCAGTTCTCCGGGAGGAGGGAAGCAAGGACACCCCCTACTTAGGGAATAGAGACTGAGAACCGAGGCCCCAAAACCAGCATCCCGCGTGACTCAAGGTCGATGTGGTAGGGTGATGAAGGTGTGTGCTGACTTCAGGTAGCAGCCCTGCAGATTTCCTGGATAGGGACGCCCTGGAAGCAGCCACCGATGCAGCGGTATGGCGGGTAGAATGAGCCTTATCCCTCTGGGAGGCTCCATGCCCGCCAACCTATAGCAGAGATCTATGCAGGAGGTGACCCACCTGCTTATCGTCCACTTGGCTGCAGGTCTGCCAGGTGCGCTTCAGTGTAGGTGACAAACAGCTGGTGAACTCTCTCTCGATTTCAGCCGTGGCGCTCTTATAGTAAGCGAGCGCTTCTTCTAGGGTCCAGAGTATGGAGCCTATATTCGCCTCCGAGGTGTGATTGAGGTAGAACACCGGCAGAGTCAACACCTGGTTAAGGTGAAACTCCGACACCACCTTCGGAAGGAATTTCGGTTGGGGGCGCAGGACAACCTTGTCCCTGTGGAAGACCAGGTTAGGAGACTCGATGGAAAGCGCCTGGAGCTCTCCCATCCTTCTGGCTGACGTAATAGCCACCAAGAAAGCGGTCTTCCACGACAGGTGAGAGAGATCACACCTGTGCATTGGTTCGAATGGCTTGCCCATGAGCTTTGCCAGTACCAGCAGTAGATCCCACGGAGGTGGAGGTTCTCACACTGGAGGGGAAATGTGATCAAGGCCTTGGAAAAAGCGCCAGACCACCTTCTCCTGCGCCACCGACTGCTTCCCGGCCCGAGCCTGGTAAGCAGAGATGGCTGCCAGGTGCACCCTTAGGGTCGTCGACCTACGCCTTTGCTGAGAAAGGACCATAAATAGTCCAGGATACTTGCCAAGGAATAGGAGGAAGGGTCCAGGCCCTTGTCCTGACACCAAATGGAAAACCTCTTCCATTTGAAGGCATAGCATTTCCTGGTCGACTTTACGGGAGCCAACTACATTGAGGACCTCGTCGGAAAGACCCAAGGCCTGGAACTCTAGCCACCAGGGACCAGGCCCAGGTGCAGGAATTGAAGGTCCGGATGGAACACCTTCCCTGATTGACTGAAAGCAGGTCCGGGCAAGCTGGAAGCTGCCTCGGGAGCCTGGAGCTGAGGCTGAGGAGATCTGGATACCAGCATTGGCGGGCCAGTCTGGGCTACCAGAATCACCTGCGCCTTGTCCCTCCTCACCTTGAGAAGCACCTTGTGGATCAAGGAAATGGGGGAAAGGCGTAAAGAGGCCCGGTCCACGGCTCAAGAAGGCACCCCCGCAGCGAGCCCTGCTGAGGGGGCGGGCATGGAACAGCCTCAGCTTCACGCTCTCCTGGAGGCAAACAAACCACCTGAGGTGTGCCCCAATGGGAGAACAGATCTTGTACTACCTCCAGCAGGAGAGACCACTCGTGGGACACAGCCCCATCCGCTTAGGGCATCGGCCAGGGTGTTGGAGGCCCTGCCACATGAATGGCTAGGAGATCCGCCCCAGGCTGCACACGAGTGACCAAATGCGGAGAGCTTCCTGCACAGAGGCATGGAGCATCCCGCCCTGGCGGTTTAGGTAGCACAGGTCGTGGTATTGTCCGTCTGGACCTGAACCACTTGACCGTAGAAACGGAGCCGGGCGGTGAGAGCTAGGCGGACCGCTCGGAGCTCCAGCAGGTTGATATGGCATCGGGACTCCCGCGGGGACCAGAGGCCGTGCACTCTGTGCTCCCCCAGATGGGCACCCCAACCCATCAGAGAGGCGTCGGTCGATAGAGAGACCGTCGGCTCGGGGCGGACAAACGGGATGCCCTCCTGCAGATGAGCTGGAACAATCCACCACTAGAGAGCGTTCCACATCCCCTGGGTCACCGTCACTAGCTGGTCCAATGGATCGCAGCGTTGAGACCACTGGCTGGCCAACCCCCATTGAAGGGGGCGCATGTTCCAGCGGGCCCAACGGACCACGCTGGTGCAGGCCGCCATGAGACCCAGGAGGCGCAGGAAGTCCCGGGCAGGGCGCGATTGCCCAACCAGAAATGATCGGGCAAAGGAGGAAAGAACCTTGGCTCTGTCCGCTGGGAGCCGTGCTCTGGCTCGAAGAGAGTCGAGCTCTGCCCCGATGAAGAGAATCACCTGCTTCGGTTCGAGTTCCGACTTGGCCTCGCTGATGAGGAGGCCTATCTGAGAGCAAACCTGGAGGGCCAGATCCCTGGACCGCTCCACCTCCTGTCTGGAGGGGGCTGCTATCAGCCAATCATCCAGGTAAGGGTACACCCGGACCCCTCGGCGCCGCAGGAATGCTGTCACCACTGCTATGCATTTGGTGAAGACCCGCTCGGAACTCGTAAAGGGATCCTTCCGCTGGAAAACGAAGGAATCTCTGGTGAGATGGATGGATAGGGACGTGAAAAAATGAGTCCTGTAGGTCCAGAGAGCAGAACCACACGCCGCGCTCCAGGGATGGTATTATCTGAGCCAGAGTGACCATCCTGAAGGTCCGAGGCCTTAGGAACTTGTTTAGGTCGTGCAGGTAGAGAATGGGGCGCCAGCCCCTCGTCTGTTTTGGGACCAGGAAGTACCTGGACACAAACCCCGGGTCTGAGGGAGGGTCCGCCACCTCTCTGATCACCTCCTTCTCGAGGAGCAGAGCGATGTCAGCTTGGGCGAGCCGACAGCGAGGCTGCGGACCCAGAGGCCCCCGGGCGACGGCTCGGAAGGGCGGGGCCTGCTCGAACTCCAGAGGCAGGCCCTTTCCCACCACTTCCAACACCCACCGGTCTGTGGTGATAGCGGACCAGGTGGAAAGGAAGTGGCGAAGCCGTCCCCACGGGGAACCTGGGTGGAGTGACGAGGTTGGGGGCGGCACCCCTCAACCCGTCACTGAGCAGGCTTGGAGGAGGGACCGGCCGAGGGACCACCTGGGCCTTTACCTCCCTGCTTCCTGGAGGAGGAAGCCGCGGGCTTGGGTTTGGGATGCCAAGCGCGAGCCTGCTGGCCCTGATGCTGCTGGGCCGGACGTGCCGCGGGCGCAGACGGACGAAAGGGCTTGGGTTGCGCCAGGCCCATGTCCCTCTGGGTGGATGAGACTAAGTCCAGAGTGGCGTTGACTTTTCGATCCTCTGGAGGTGACCTTCCACCCAGGATCAAGAGGTCAGTCCTCAGGAAGGGACATCCGCCAACTTGTGCTGGGTATCCGCCAGAAGGTGGATATCCTCAACCATGCCTCGACGGCGATAGCCACCGCGGCCGCGACTGACCTGGCACATGAGTCACCAATGTCCAAAGCAGTCTGAAGCGTTGCTTGGCCACTGCCCTGCCCTGGTCCCGCACCTGCTTAACCGTGGTCTGCAGGTCAGCCGGAGGTGAGGGACTACTGTCCAGGAGCCCAACAGGGCGTGAGAGAAATGTGCCATCAGCACGGCCGAGCTGGCCTGACGAAGGCCAAGGGAGGACGAAGGAGACTTTTTGCCCGGCGAGTCCAACTTAGACACCTTGTCGGAGGTTTGTTCACGCCCCGGCATTTCTCGCACGCCGGAAGACACTGTCGGTAACCAACCCCTCGGCTGAGGGGGTGTTCCGAGAAACCGGACAGGGAACCGGTAGGGACGGTGATACTTCCTCGCCATCCTGGCCGAAGGTGCAGGGCAGGAAGCAGGACGCTGCCAGAGCTCCAAGGCCGGGCCTACAATGGCCTCGGCCACCGGAAAGGCCTCCGTAGGGAGAACCGGTCCAATATCTCTGTGAGGACATTGGCCCGCCTGACATTGGGTTCGAGCTGCATCCCGTGGACTCCGAGATGAGCCTAAGAAACCCATGAAGGACGAAGGGCTATCGTCCAGTGACTGACCTCCTGAGGACTCCAAGCCGACCTGCCTGGAGAACAGGGGAGAATCGTTGCCGGACTCCAGAGGAGTCCGCAGCAGCTGCCTTGGGCTCGGAGCCACCTCCACCTGCTGAGGGTGATCGGGAGTGAGGGTGACAGACAGCCTATGGGGTAGACCCTGGGCCGACCGAGAATTCTTGGTCGGAGCCCCAAACAACGGCTGTGGAGGCGGAGGTTCCACCGAATCGGTGGGCAGCCGGTTTCGCTGAGCAACAGGCCTGAAGCAGGCACCTCGGCTAAGGCGAGGTTGTTTCAGCCGCCCCGTGACAGCCACTGATACGCGAAGGCGACGACGCCGGCTTGCCCCAGACAGAAGAAGTTGTTGCCACGAGGTCCTCGATCGTCGACGGCAACTTTGCGTCGAAGTTTCCCCTCGTCCGAGGAGGAGGACGAGGATGAGCGCCGACGCTGCTTGCCACGGGTGCCGAGACCGAGACCACCTATGACGGCGGGATCAGCTGACCGAGAAGAAGTCCGAGACCGAGACCGCGAACCTGGCTTTTCCGAGGAGGGTTCTGGGGCAGGCGGGGAAACCCGCTCTCCCTCAGCTCGGAGGGCTCAACCATGGACTCGGAACCGAGGCATGGGCAAGTCCACGGACACCTCAACCACCGCTGGGGAACCGGGAGAGAGGGTTTTGATTCACCGTCGACAGCCCGTCCCAACGGGTGGAGAAAATCTCGACACGCGCCGACGGGAGTCTCAGTCAACTGACCTGACGGGATGCTGCGAAGCCAGTGGGTCTAAGTCAGGGTTGATCACTGAGTTGATGGTCGATTACTTGGTGAGAGGGACCTCCACTCCCAAGAGCATCGACTGAGGGACTTTGTACTTTGTGGTCCTTCTTCTTGGACCGAGAGGAAGGCCCTGAAGATATTGGTCCCTCCCTTAGTGGAGAGGGAAGACATGAGCTCTCTTAAAAGAAGCTGAATAGGAGGATCCCAGGAGAGCGGGATAAAGGCTGCGGCGAGGAAGACAAAGATGGGCCTGCGCCACGCCTCCTCGAGGGGATCATCTGCTCAAGTTGTTCGGCCGAGCCCACCACTGCTGAAATCGCCAACCGGCCCTTCTCGACTTCACGGAGGATAACGTTCAGGTCGCCCATGTTGCAGACGGGCGGCACGGTCTTCCAGGATGTAGGCCTAAAAGAAGAGCACAGGTCGCGAAGCTCATGGCCGTGCCCAAGGCCCAGCAGTAGACGACGTGAGGCGGATCCGTCTGAGACATCTTCTCCCGTGACATGCACCTCTGGAAACCAGGAGTCATTTGTCCATTGCAGCCGCGAGGGAAATATTTGATCAAGTCTGAAAACCTTAACTTTATTTCTCGGTAAACCAAGAATTAGGAACTAGTCTTATACGCAGATGTTAAGGAGGGAATCCTGAGCTTCCAAGCGTAAGGGAAGATCTGGCGCCATGGGGCGGAGCGAGAGTTTTACCACCCGAGTGGGTGGGAGGAGCCAGCTTGAAGACCTTCCGGCAAGATTTAAAGCGGCAAGGATACCTGCCAATAAGTGTGGATGAACAACATATCCATGTCCCTAGAAATAGAAATTTCCCTTCCCAGTTCAAAATCAGAGCATCCAGAGGGACCGAGCCCAAGACTGGGGGTCTGCAACAAAACAGAGGAAGTTGGTGATTGTCTGGGGCTGCAAAAAGATCTATCTCTGGAGTGCCCCACCTTGAAAAAAATCACTTTCAACACCAGGGGGTCCAGGGACCATCTGTGATGGCCCTGGGAGATCCTGCTCAATGCATCTGCTAGTACATTGTCCTTCCCTGGAAGGTGGACTGCTATCAGAGAGGGGCTGCAGAGAATAAGCTAGGGACCACAATTTCGGCTTCGTGCACAAGGCCGTGGGGCCGAGTGCCTTCCCTGCTTGTTGACGTAATTACATGTGGTGGTGGTGTTGTCTGTCCTGATCTGGAACCACCGTGTTCTGCACTGACTGAGAGAAAGCTTGCAGGGCCAGAAAGACCACCCTGAGTTCCAAGAGATTGATATGTAGGGATTCCTGAGGGGACCACAGTCCCTGGGCTGTGAGAGCTCTCAGATGGGTTCCCCACTCCAATAGAGAAGCATCCGTGGTTAGGACCACAGAGTGAGACTGAGGATGAATGGGGCTCTTGCTGAGGTTGCCCTGATTCCTGCCACCATTGGAGAGCCTAGATCAGAGTCTGAGTCACTAGAACTAGTTTGGTTAGAGAATCTTTCTTCGAGACCAAAAGGCCCTCAGGCGAACCTGAATGTCCTCATCTGAAATCTGGGCCCTGACCACTGCTGCAGAAGCTGCCATGTGGCCCAGAAGTTGAAGGAAGTGCCTTGCTGGCCGAGAGACCAGAAGGTGGAATGAAAGCCAGCTCTACAATAGCCCTGCTCTTTCCAGGGAAGAAAGCTCTTGCTTTAACTGTATCCAACTCTGCCCCTATGAAGGTGAGGAGCTGCAGAGGCTCGAGAACTGACTTGGGAAGATTGAGAAGGAATCCTAGGAAGTGAGCACTTGCTGAGTCACTTGCAGGTCTGACTTGACTTGGTCTGGGACTGATCCACAATGAGCCAGTCGTCCAGGTATGGAAATATGGAAATATTTTTCCTTCTTAAAAGGCCACTACTACTGCTAGGCATTTTGTGAATACCCTTGAGCTGATGTCAGGTCAAGGGCATAGTTTTGAACTGATAATGGCCTGAAGGCATCCTAACTGGAGGTACTTTCTGTGGGAGCACCTGATGGGAATATGAAAGTAGGTATCTTTAAGTCCAAGGAGGCTAGCCAGTCCCCTGGCCTTAGAGAGGAAGGATTATTCCTAGAGTCACCATTTTGAATTTTGGTTTTAAAAGATGTTTGTTCAGGTATCTTAAGCCCAGGATGGGTCGCCACTCCCTGTCTTTTTGGGGTAAGGAAGTACCTGGAGTACAGACCTTGCCCTGTGCAATGTAGGAACTCTTTCACAGCCTTTATAGCCAGTAGAGATGCTTGCAGGTGGAAAGATCTGGCCCTCAGCTTTGGAAATTTCTTGGAGCTGCGAACCAGCCCTGGCTTACCACCTCCAGGACCCACTTGTTCTGAGGTAACAGACATCCAGTCCTGGCGAAGTAAACAAGCCTGCCTCCCACAGGAATGGGGGATTCACCAGTCGTCACATAAGGGTGTCTGCTTGGCAGGAACCTTAGGTTGAGGGGTGGATGCAGCCCTGCTCATCCTCCTTCTGCCTCTCCCTCTGAAGAACCCTTTGATGAAAGGAAAAGAGGCTCAGTGCTTGGTAGAATGGCCAATGAAAAGGCCTGCTCCTGCCCCTAGCTTGCTGCCTTTGAGGAGTTGCCTGCCATTCTTGGCTCCGTGCACCTCATAGGTAGCCCTATACTCATCCATCTTTTATGTAATCCTCTGTCTGCCCCCCAAACAGAGAATTACCCCACAGGCAAATCCATGGTCTTAGCCTCGGTGTCCTGTGAGAGGCTAGTACATCTGAGCCAAGCTATTCAAGAGCCACAGATGTATCCATGACTCTAAATGACACAATCACTGGAGTCCACAGCAGCATGGAACTGTATCTTAGATGCCTCAATCCCATCAGCAACCACCCTCCAGCTCTGAGGCTAGCTGGGGGCAGGCTCTGTTAGTTAGTGCCAGTACAGTGTCCCACCTGGACTTCTGGTACCTGGCTGCTACAGGCCATATACCTTAGCCTGCCTGAGTCCCAGGCATGGATGCCATGTAACGTTTCCTTTCGCCATGGCATCCGGCTTCCTAGAGTCTTTATCTGGAGGAGTGAGAAGCTAAGGGTATATTAGCCTTTATCACAGGCTGCAGCCTGCACAACCTCAACATGGCTGCATTGTTGATACAAGTACTCTGTACCTCAACCTGATAAGGTGTACCTTTGTCCATCCTTCTGTCGACAGGAGGTACAGAATTTGGAGTTTTTAAAATCTTTTGTGTCTGTTTCCCAAAAGACTTATGAAGAGGAACAGACAGTCTCTTGACTCTGGGATGTCCACCTCCACATAATCAGGTTCCTCTTGTTCCTCTACAGTTTCTTCCACAGGGAACTGGAGGGTTTCTGCCACTTTCCTATTAAATGTGTAGGGAAGGGACCTTGAAAGCCAAGGAGGGGAAACACCAGAAGGTCTCTCTGAGGAGATGTCCGTCAGTGGCTCATCCAGACCTTCCACACCATCGTCGTACATCATCATCATCATCCTCCAACCGGGTTCATAGTAATCTTCAGGGCATAATCTTGAACCGGAGGAACCGATCAACCGAGCGCCTGCCAGAAGTGCCAGATCAGACGGAACTGGCTTAAGCAATTTACAATCCTTATTGCTTTTGGCAACCTCTTCCGCGGACGGAAATGGGTCTCTAGATCCGAACCGAGGATTTTCTTTTCTTTTTAGAATCGATCCCTCAGATCGACTCTCCTCTTGCCCGAGGAAGTATCGCCTGATCGGAGGGCACTCTTCAGGTCTGGTCGAACCCAACCAGGCTGGCCATCTGGGTCAGCGGACTTCTGGTATGCCTTATCCCTAAGCCTACCTAATCTTTTTCCAGGTAGACTTAGGAAATTCTACAGATTTGGCAGTCTGGAACCGAGGTGGTCAAACTCCAGACAGTAACACAGGTGGTGTGGGGATCAGCCTAGCAAAGACCTCCCACACACACACTGCAGTGTTGGAAACCCAGTGGGCCCAGCGTTTTTCTTTGCTTTCAGACGAGCATCCTAACCACAAACTTTACCCTTTATGGCAAACAACTAGGAAGACACTTATCGGTTTCTAACTGTGATACGGTTTTGAAAAAAAACAAGAAAATGTATTTTTTTTAAAACCAATATGACCGTAACTACACTTAAGTTTAGAAACAAAGACAGAATATAATTCACTCAACAGCCAGTTCAGCTGAACCGTTGAAAAAAATTTTTACAATTTCCACAAGTTTACTATGTCTAGTTCACTACCTAGTACTTACTGTACCACAGACAGAGATCTGAACTGAAACTTCATGGGCATAATCAGTAAAACTGAGGACTTAACCGACTTTCGGAATCATGGCAAAGGAGAAACTTGAGAACCATTCAGTTATGAGTAAAGAATCTGATGGTTGAGCTCAGCAGCAGACAGAGGTTTGAACCGAGTCAACTCAGCATTCTATGATCTGCTTAGAAATTAACCTCTACTCGCACATCCAGACTTTCATAATCACCATCACTATCCTCCAACTCTCCTTCCTCCTCCTCCGTTCATAAAAATCTTCTAAATTATAGTCTGGAATCGGGCAACCGATCAACCGAGACCCTTCCTGATGGTGCTGGTTCGGTCGGAACCAAGTTAGCGACTGAACAATCCTTATCGCTTTGGCTATTTCATCAGCGGTCAGAGAAAGAATTTGTGGATCCACACTGGCTGATTTATCCCTTCTTTTCTTTTTAACTGGAACAGACTCCTCGAGTCGGTTCTCCTTGCTCAAGAAGTTTCGCCCTGGTCAGAGGGCATTCCTTCTGGTTCGGTTGGAACCGAACCAGGCTGGCCATCCAGGTCAGGGGACTTCTTGGCCTCCCTTTCCCTGAGCCTACCAACTCTCTTTTCCAGGGTAGCTGCAGGAAAATTCTGCAAATCTGGCAGTCTGAATCGAGGTGGTCAAACCCCAGACAATAAACAGAGGTGGTGTGGGGATCAGCCTTAGCAAAGGCTTCCCCACACACACTACAGTGTTGAAACCCAGTGGGCCCAGTTTTTCTTGGGTTTCTCAGACATGGCCAGTCCTAACAAAAACTTACCCTTTACAGCAATCTGCCAGGCAAGACACCATTATCGGTTCCTGACCGTACATAAGTCAAGGAAAAAAAACGTATGAAACTGCTTTTAGAACCGATAAGGACCGTTACCACACTCAAAGTAGAATAAACTTTTTGAACAATCTGATTGGTTCAAACCGAACCGATCCCATGTTTACAAGTTCCACACAGAAGAACAAGAAAATAAACCTATCTAGTACTCACGATACCACAGACAGAGACTGAACTGACAGGAACGGATTAAATTCGTTGAAAACCGAGAAAACGGCACTTTAACCGACAAACTTGAACCGAGCAAAGGAGAACTCTCCAGAGCAACTGTTCAGTGAGGCAGGGTAAAGAATTTGACGGTTTGAGTTCAACAGCAACAGACAGAGTCTCAACCGAGCTCAAGCTCAGCGCTCCATGCCTGGCATGGAAAGTTAACTCTCATCTCCGGGCAGTTCAAAGGTTGGACATCACTGCAATATGTCAGAATACAGCAAGACTTCATGTTGTTTGAAAGTGGAAGCTGAGGTTCAATGCTGGAAATGCAAGGTACTGCACCTGGGGTCCAGAAACCCAGGCCAAGTGTACACCTTGGGAGGAAATGCTACAAGTCTCGATGGCATGAGGGACCTGGGGGTGGTGGTGGATGTCAAGATGAACAACTTGGAGACTTGTAGGAGGGCAGCAGCCAAGGCCAACAGGATGCTGGGATGCATCACTAGGGGATCACCACCAGAAGGAGGGAAGTGATACTCCTCTGTATAACTGCTTGGTGAGGCCGCCTCGTACTGTGTGCAGTTCTGGAGGCCACACTTAAGAAGGACATTACCCTCTGGAGAGGGTCCAGAGGAGGCAACCAAAATGATTTGGGGCTTGGGGAGAGGACCTATGAGGAGAGGCTCAAGAGCTAAATATGTACACATTGGAAGAGAGAAGGGACCGGGAGGACATGATAGAGGTCTTCAGGTACATGAAGGGGTAAATAGGGAGGAACAGTCCGGTGCTTCAAGGAAGGAGAAGGGGGCCACTAGAGGGCATGGGTGGAAGCTGGAGGGGGAAGATTCAGGGGAGAAAGGAGGAGGTGCTACTTCACTGAGAGGGTGGTGGAGCCATGGAATGCGTTGCCTAGGGGGCTGGTGAAGGCAGAGATGGTGGAGGGGTTCAAGAGGGGTGGGACAGGTACAGGGAAGTGTTCTGGAAGCAAAACCCAATGCAGCGAGAATATCCGGAACTGGGAAGGGAGAAGCCAGAGAAAGTGAGGGCAGCAACATCAGCTCCCAGGGTGGGGCTGACCAAACGAGCAGACACGAAAGACCGTTAGGGCCTATTCTGCTGGCATTTTAATATGTTAGTATGTAACAAAACTACAAAATATAATAACTGAGAGACATGGTGCAAGGTACAGGGAAGTAAAATCAATAGTGTAAAATACAAAACAGTCTTAACAGAGGTTATAAACACGATGCCAAGCTCAAAGGTTACAAACTTGGAGTTTATGATCAGCAATGCAAATAAGTGCAACAGCTCAGATATACTGATTATCCAAGGCAGACTACAGCGTTTTGATATACTGCAGCAGTGTTGTATTGCATTCTGGCTGGCGCTGCTGTATGTTGTTGATAATCCTGTAAGTAATTTCTTACAATATGATTCTCAATGTAATCCCTTAATAATGATTTCAATATCTTCCTGGTATGCTAATGAGACTGGTCCATAAATACAGGTTACTCACCTGTAACAGGAGTTCTAGGAATGGTATATGTTGTTCATCCACACTTACTGGCAGGTTCCTTGCCGCTAGGTCTTCAAGCTGGCTACTCCCACCCACCTGGGTGGTAAAACCTCAGCTCCGCCCCATGACGCCAGATCTAGCCCGCTGGAAGCCAGGTTGCGGTCAAGCCGAGGAGGTCGGGTGGGTTAGGATGAGACAACATATACCATTCCTAGAACTCCTGTTACAGGTGAGTAACCTGTATTTCAGAGACATGGATATGTTGTTCAGTCCACACTACTGGCAGACTTCTAGCAGTTCTCCGGGAGGAGGAGGCAAGCGCACCACTACTTGGAAAATAAGGACTGGAGAACCGAGGTCTCAAAACCAGCATCCCGGCGTGACTCAAGGTCGATGTGGTAATGGGTAATGAAGGTGTGTGCTGACTTCCAGGTAGCAGCCCTGCAGATTTCTTGGATAGGGACGTCCCTGGAAGAAGCCACCAAACAGCGGTATGGCGGGTAGAATGAGCTCTTATCCCTCTGGGAGGTTCCATGCCTGCCAACCTATAGCAGAGATCTATGCAGGAGGTGACCCACCTGCCTATAGTATGCTTGGCTGCAGGTCTGGAGGGTGACAAACAGCTGGCTGAACCTCTCCCGAACTTCAGCCATCTGCTCCTTATAATAAGAGAACGCTCTTCTAGGGTCCAAAGTATGGAGCCTATATTCGCCTCCGAGGTGTGACGTGGGTAGAACACCGACAGAGTCAACACCTGGTTAAGGTGAAACTCCGACACTACCTTCGAAGGAATTTTGGGTGGAAGCAGGACAACCCTGTCCCTGTGGAAGACCTAATAAGGAGACTCGATGGAAAGTGCCTGGAGCTCTCCCATCCTTCTGGCTGACATAATAGCCACCAAGAAGGCGGTCTTCCATGACAGGTGGGAGATATCGCACCTGTGCATCGGTTCGAATGGCTTGCCCATGAGCTTAGCCACCAGCAGTAGATCCCACAGAGGTGGAGGTTCTCGCACCGGAGGAGATATGTGATCAAGGCCTTTGAAAAGCGCCCGACCATATTTTCCCTGCACCACCGACTGCTTTCTGGCCCGTGCCTGGTAAGCAGAGATAGCTGCCAGGTGCACCTTAAGGGTCGCCGACCAAAGCCCTAGCTGAAGAAAGGGACCATAGGTAGTCCAGAATGCTGGCCAAGGAACAGGAGGAAGGGTCCAGCCCCTTATCTTGACACCAAATGGAGAATCTCTTCCATTTGAAGGCATAGCATTTTCTGG
Source organism: Neoceratodus forsteri (assembly GCA_016271365.2). Classification (NCBI taxonomy): domain Eukaryota; kingdom Metazoa; phylum Chordata; order Ceratodontiformes; family Ceratodontidae; genus Neoceratodus; species Neoceratodus forsteri. Next base: position 339,471,746 of record CM057459.1, read on the forward strand.
TCGACTCTTACGGGATGCCTCAACAACGTTGAGGACCTCGTCGGAAAGACCCAAGGCCTGGAACTCTGGCCGCTCAGGAACCAGGCCGTCAGGTGCAGGGATTGAAAGTCCGGGTGGAGTACCTTCCCTGGTTGACTGAGATCAGGTCCGGGTGGGCTGGAAGCCATTTGGGAGCCTCCAGTCTGCTCACGAGAGACCAGTCGCGGAAAGCCTCCTTGCACAGAGGCAAGGAGTGTGTCCCACCCTAATGGTTTAGGTAGTACATGGTCGTGGTGTTGCCCATCTGGACCTGGACCACTTGACCCGCATACAAACGGAGCGAAGGTGGTGAGGGCTAGTAGGACCGCCTCGAGCTCCAGCAGGTTGATGTGGCATCAAGACTCCTGAGGGACCAGAGGCCGTGCGCTCTGAGTTCCCCAGATGGGCACCCCAACCCATCAGAGAGGCATCGGTCGTTAGAGTGACCGTCAGCTCTGGGCGGACAAATGGAATACCCTCCTGCAGATGAGTCAGAACGATCCACCACTGGAGAGCGTTCCCCATCTCCTGGGTCACTATCACTGGCCGGTCCAGAGGACTGAAGCGCTCGACCACTGGCGGGCCAGCCCCATTGCAGGAGATGCAATGCCAGCGGGCCCAATGGACCACGCTGGTGCAGGCTGCCATGAGGCCCAGGAGGCGCAGGAAGTCCCGGCAGGGCAATTGCTCCAACCAGAAATGATTGGGCAAAGGAGGAAAGAACCTTGGCCCTGTCCGCTGGGAGCTGTGCTCTGGCTCAAAGAGAGTCGAGCTCTGCACCGATGAACTGTTTCACCTGCGTTTGCATGAGTTCTGATTTGGCCTCGTTGATGAAGAGGCCAATCTGAGAGCAGACCTGGAGGGCCAGATCCCTGACCGCTCCACCTCCAGCCTGGAGGGGCTGCAATTAGCCAGTTGTCCAGATATGGGTACACCCAACCCTCTGGCGCTGCAGGAATGCTGTCACCATTGCCATGCATTTGCTGAAGACCCTGGGAGCTGGAGAGAGGCCGAAGGGCATGGCCTGAAACTCTAGAAGGGATCCCTCTGCCCTGAAGCAGAGGAATCGCAGGAGACGGACGGATTGGGACATGAAAGAATGCGTCCTGGAGGTCCAGAGAGCAGAACCACATGCCTCGTCTCCAAGAATGGAATGATCTGAGCCAGAGTGACCATCCTGAAGATACAAGACCTTAGGAACTTGTTCAGGTCGTGTAGGTCTAGAATGGGGCACCAGCCCCCGTCCGCTTTGGGACCAGGAAGTACCTGGACACAAACCCGGGTCTAGTGGAGGATCCGCCACCTCCTGATCACCTCCTTCTGGAGGAACAGGGCAATGTCGGCTCGATGAGCTAACAGAGAGGCTGCAGACCCCATAGCCCCCATGGGGTGGCATTTCGATAGGGTGGGGACTGCTCAAATTCCAGAGGCAGACCCCTGCCTACCACTTCCAGCATCCAGCGGTCCGTGGTGATACTGGACCAGGCAGAAAGGAAGTGGAGGAGCCATCCCCATGGGGAACCCTGGGAGGAGTGACGAGGTTGGGGTGACACCCCTCAACCCGTCACTGGGCAGAGCTTGGAGGAAGGGCCGGACGAGGGGCCTCCTGGACCTTCCTCCTGGCTTTCTGCTGGAGGAAGCTGCAGGCTTGGCTTTGGGGTGCCAAGTGTGAGCCTGATGCTGGTGTTGCTGGGCTGGACATGCCACAGGGGCTGAAGGCCGAAAGGGCTTACACTGCTGCTGGCGGCCTTTGTCCTTCTGGGCGTGACCGAGTCCAAGGTGGCTTTGGACTTTCGATCCTTTGCAGATGACCCTTCACCCTGGAACCGAACAAGTCGGTACCCAAGAAGGAACATCTGCCAGCCTGTGCTGGGTATCCGCTGTATAAGTGGAGATCTGCAGCCAAGCTCTGCGGTGCATGGCCACTGCGGCCGCTCACTGACCGAGCACGAGTCAGCTATGGCCAAGGAAGTTTAGAGTTGCTGTTTGGCCACCGCCTTCCCTGATCTCGCACCTGCTTGACCATTGTCTGGAGGTCAGCTGGGAGATGAGGAATCATCTCATCAGGGAGCCCAAAAGGCGTGCGAAAGTGTGCCATCAGAGCGGCGGGCTGGCCTGGCGAAAGCCTAGGGAGGAAGCAGCATGACTTTCCACCCAGAGTAGTCCAGTTTCTTGGACTCCTTATCGGGTGGCATGTCCACATCCCGAGCATTTCTGGAGTGCTGGAAAATGCTGTCGGTCACTAGCCCCTCCGCGGAGGGTGCTCTGAGAAACCTGAGAGTGAACCAGTGGGAACAGCATACTTTCGAGCCATCCTGGCTGAAGGTGCTGGACAAAAGCTGGCCACTGCCATAGCTCCAGGGCCAGGCCAACAATGGCTTCGCCACGGGAAGGCCTCCGTGGGAATCCTCGGTCCAGTATCTCTGTGAGGGATACTTGGCCCATTTTGAAACAGGTTTGAGCTTTATCCCAGTGGACTCTGAGATGAGTCAAGCATTCCAAGGAAAGAGGATGGGCTTCGTCCACCGACTGACCCCAGTGGACTCAGGTTCAGCGGTCTGGAGAACAAGGAGGAATCGTCGTCAGACTCCGAGGAGTCTGCGAACAGCTGCCGAGTGCCTGAGCCACCCTCCACCTGCCGAGGTCGACTCAGGAGTGAGGGTGACCGACAACTGATGGGGCAAGCCCTGACTTGACTGAGAATCCTTGGTCGGGGCCTCAAATTTAGGTTGTGGAGGCGGGTTCCACCACAATGGGTGGCGCAGCGGTTTCGGCGAACAACCGTGCGGCTTCAGCTCCTCGATTACAACGAGGGTTGTTTCAGCCGCTCTGGAGACAGCCACTTAATGGCCGGGAAGGCGAAAGAGTCGGCTTATTCCCAGTCAAAAGGAGCTGCTGCCTATCAGATCCTCATAGTGCCGGCCTTAATTTGTGCGGAGCCTATCCTCGAAGAGGACGAAAACGAGGATGAGCGGCACCGCCACTTTCCACGGTGCTGAGACCGAGACCGCTGATGTCGGCGGGATCGGCTGGACCTGGAAGAGGTCGAGACCAAGTCCGAGACCTTCGGTGTTTCGAGGTGGGTCTAATAGGGGCAGGGGAACCCGCCCTCCCTTGGTTCAGGAACCTTAACCAGGGACTCTGGCACAGGAGGCACAGGCAAGTCCTCGGTTTCCACTGGGGAACCGTGAAGAGGGATTGTCAGCTTTCCAGTCGACAGCCCGCCTGACGGGTCGAGAAAATCTCAACTGCGTCAACAGGTGTCTCGGCCGGCTGACCTGACGGGGACACCAGCCAAGCGGTCTTAGCCGCCACCTCGACCAAGTCAAGTGTCAACTATCCGGGAAGGGGACCTTTCCCGCCTCACGACATCGACATTCGGACTTACCCTTAAGAGTCCTTCTTTTGGACCGAGAGGAATGTCTCAAGGCCCTCTCCCTGGTGGAGAGGGACTGACAAAGTCCTTGAATGAAGCCATGTAGGAGGAGCCCAAGAGAGCGGATAAATGCCGCGACTGAAAAGAAGATGATGATGCGGCCTGGGCTGCTTTCTCCTCAGCGCGATCAGTTGTTCGAGCTGTTCAGCCGAGTCCGCCGTCGCAGACACTGCCCAACAGGCCTCCTTCGACATGACTGGAGGATCACGTTTCTCGGGCCCCCAAGTTGCAATCTGGCAGCGCGATCCTCTAAGACCATGGCCAAAAGGACTTTGCACAAGTCGCAAGCCTGCGAATCGTGCTCAAGCCTAAGGCAGTACACGCGTGGAGTGTGGATTGGTCTGGGACATCTTCTGCCACAGGGCACCGACAAACTGGGAGTTGATTTGTCCATCGCAGCCGCAAGAGAAGAAAAAGACCGATGTCTTGTAAATTTTAAGATTAGATTCGGGTAAACCGAAGAGTTTGGATCCAGGCCTAAACGCAGGAGTGCAATGGAGGGAACCTGCGCCCAAGCGTAAGGCAGATTCACGCCATGGGGCGGAGCCGAGTTTTGGCCACCCAGGTGGGTGGAGGAGCCAACTTGAAGACCTTCTGGCAAGATTTAAAGTGGCAAGGAACCTGCCAGTAAGTGTGGATTGAACAACATATCCATCTCCCTAGAATTACCAATTTCTGGTTTTGCACCCTTCTTGAAGATTAGGTTATGAGGCTCCTCCAATCTTCCGGAACTTCACATGAGGATAAAGATAGGGACATTACTGCTGTCAATGGTTTGACTACTTTCAATGCCAGTTCCTTACAGATTCCTGGTGCCAAGCCATCTGGCCCCATTTAAGATGTCCCAGTCTCTCTCACTGCTTCTACAGTGTTACCAATTTCTCACTGACCGTGTTGTTCTCTTGGTTTATTTTTCCTGAGCCTTTGATGCGTTACAGACCGATATAAAATAATAAAGGACTTCCACCATTCCTTTTCGTCTTGAACTGTTTCACCCTTGACTTTTAAGGGCCCCTCCGTCCTGTAACTGCTCCTATGGCTGTTCACATCATTTAAAGAAGTCCTTATAACTGTCCCTTGCTTTGGTAGCATCAATCTTCCAATCCTCCTTGCTTTGTGTTTTGTCTTATTATTTCCTCTGTAATTTCTTAAAGTAGTCCATACAGTGATTTGACCTGTTGTTTCTGGAGTTCTCTATATGCTTTTTTTAGCATAACAATTTATTTATTCATGCTGTCAGACATTGTGGTTGAGTTAATATATGAACATTTGTAATATATGAACCTTCTGCTAAGTTAAGGACTGTATTTTAAATCTTATCCATTTCTGGTTGACTGTTTCCCTTTATTTCTTTCATCTATACCAATATCCTGTATGGCTTTTTCATGCACTCAAAATCTGCTTTGTTGCAACTGTAATACCCTGTGATGCTTTACTCTTTATGGAGCATGTTGCAATAAAATATCCATAATTTACCACAGTCCTTTCATGGTTATCAACATATTTATATATTCCTTCTTCCAAGAAGTGCCTGTAGAATTTTTGATAATCGATGCTCCTTGACTTCGATCACCTATAAGTAACAGTTCACCTTTTGGCTGTCATAATCAGTGCTCCATGTAAGGTCGATACTGGCCTGTTTTATCACAATAGAGTAAAAAATATTATTTAAAAAAAAATTGGAGACGAGCACCATACTCATCCCAACACTTGGAAACACTCCATAGATACTTCAAAAGTGCAGCTTTTCCAAGTTTAAAGCACTTTTACTCATCAAAATAATATTTTTCTCATCTAATGTCAAAACTGTGGGTACATTACTCTTGAATGCCAATGTTATCTGGAGCACTGCCCATAATTATCTCCTGCCTGAGCACAGTTTTCTTTCTCTTTATCTGCAGCTCTGTAACACTCCCACCTGAGACCTTTTGGGCCGCATCCTTTCATCTTTATCCACAATAATTAAATGTTATCTTTTGTACCTGTTTCTGATACATCTGTAACCCCTACAAATGGGGGTTCCTAAATTGTCTTCCTCGAGTGTTCCTAAATGCCCACTGCCAGGCTGGTGTCCTGTGTCCTAGCAGGTTTAAAAGTGTTTGTATGTGAGCTCCCAGTTAGCCTCCATGCCTGTCTCTTTAAGAGCTGCCCATCTCATAGTTTATAAGTAATCTGGGTGGGGAGCGGCGTTTCTAGGCTCGAGTCCGCAGGCTACAATACAACCGCTTCATTCTGCCATCGCCTATTGTGCAGAGGGAGCCTACTAGACTCTGTGACTGTTTGCTGATTATTTGTTTTAATAATAATGATAATGTAGTTTGTCTAACCTGCCTTCCATTGCAGCATGGACATTTCTGTTACGTACCACCATCTTGGTTTTGGACTGCCAGTCTGCACCAATCAGTACCTTTGGGGGCTCTAAAATGGAGCCTGTCCCCAGGGTCTTGTGGGAGTGAATTTCTGTAGGAATTGTAGTTTTTGCATTTGGCACCTAAATTGACCTGGAGGCCCTTGCTGTGACAGACAGATGGATCAACCAACCGAACCGTTTGGATCAGAGGAAATCCCAGAGCTGCCTGCAGTAATGGGGCAGAAGTGAGTTGGAGCTGGAAGAGTGAGCAGCTCGAGCTCGTCGAGTTGCTGCCCGTGGGGTAGCATGGGGATTCAGTGGAAGACTGAGTCTGGCCTGTCTACCTCTAGCTCTCCTCATGGAGAGATTCGGTGCAACCATAATTCAGACTTTTCTCTGAATATTTAGCTGTGCCCTAAATATTGGGTATAGCAAGTCAGAGTGGTGTTAAGAGTTGAGAGGTGAGGAGCTTCAGCAATTCGAGCAGCTGCTCCTGCGAGTGCGCGGGGAAATAGGCAGGAAGGCTGTGTCTGGCCTGCTTGCTACCATCCTCCTAAAGTGAAGAGACTTAATCCAACCATCGGATTTTATCCGAATTTGTGACCTTTGTTCTGAATTGTGACTAATTTCACCTGAAGAGGACCACAGACTTGCCTTTGTGCGATCGGCCTATCAGGGCTTTCAGGGACACTGTGAACTGCAACTGGACCGTCATCCAAACTGCAGTATTTGTCTGCCTTTACTATAAGTGTGCTAAATGTGGACAGTGGGTCGCGATTTGTTTCCCACTTTGCTGAATGTGTCACGCTGGCTGAAAGCTGCGTCCAACAACCTTACCAGACTGCATCCGAACTATTCTCCCAGACTGGGCCCTACCACCCTAGCCCAGACACCCACTGCACTGCAGAGAAAGATCTGACAAGAGACCCACCCAGAGATTTGGCTCCTGATCAACAACACCGAACAGGATCGAGCACCACGTTGCATCATGTGGGCCCTGCTTCTCCTTGCCATCCAGTTCTTCAACTTGAGGTCTCCATTTCACCCATCCTGCATCCAATTTTGGGTAGCATGAGTAAAACCAGGGTAGCTCCCTGCAACCCAGCTAATAATCACAGTGTGTCATCCGATTTAATTGTTGTTAAGCTTTTGGGACTGAGCCATCCGGCTCTGGATAACAAACTGTGGGTTACAGTGCATGCATGTTTCTTTCCATCACAGGGCCCCAACCAGCTGCAATGCCAGCCTACCCTGGCAACGCTTCAGGCTAGCCTGTAGTTCCAACTGGGTACCCAGAGTGTGTGTGACTGTGCTCCAGGGACTTTTGAGTGCATGCATTATAGCATGAATCAATCAGAACTAAAATCAATCACCAAATTACTGCCCCCCTTGTTCACATCCCTAATAAATCAGATTTGGATCTTTGCAGTTAAACTGGTGCGGTGTACCTCTGTATAAAAAGTACTGCATCAACCTTGTTTAATTGTTACAGGTCTTGTTTTCAGGGGGTCATCCAGGGCGTTCCAGCTGATCATAGCCCTGGTGGTAAGTGGCTACAAGGAGGAATTCACTGTGTGTTGCAAAAGTGTGTTGGTGTGGGGTAGCTATGCTTAGCCAGGCCACTAGGGGGGGGTATCAGTGTCCCCAGAGGGCTGTACCCAGGGCAGTCACATTGCCAACAACCCTGTCCTCCGGGTGGAGGCACCCGTTTCGAGAGCTCAGGCCCCTCAACCTGCAGGCTACTATGCAGGCAGGGTAGTAACCCTCGTGGTAGCGCCACCAAGGGTAACACACCTCTTACACCTCTGATTCATTCCTGATATAAACTGCACCTCAACCTTTCTTCCCATTTTTCCTGTCTCTCCTACTGAGTTTGTATCTCACTCAGTCTCCTTTGCACAATTGTCTGGCTCATTCACATTATGTCTCTGTTATGCAGACAATGACAAATGTTTCTAGCACAGCAAGGTTTTTAGCTGGTCTAGTCTGTAATTAGACATTGTGTGATTATTGTTATGTACTTAATATTCCTTAGTCTTCTGCCTCTTTTACTTTTTATCATCTGAAGTTTTATATTTTCGTCACCCAAGGGCTCTCTCATGATGTTCACCCTTGAGTGCATTACATATTCATGTGGGTGCCTCGTATTCCCCTAGTTTTCTAGTTTAAAGAGCAACTTTTTACGTTGCCTCTCAAGAAGCACAAAGTACCCTTACCTGCCCCAAATCTAATCTCAATCTTTTCTTGTTTAGATGCCCCAATTCTAGAAGGAAGAGACTGTATTTTGTCTAGAAGCCACATTTATCCTTTCCATTTTCATTTGCACTGCAGAGTGCTCGCCTTTCTACAAGCAACACGCTTTGTGACACATATGAAGAGTTAGAGTTGTTTCCTGAGTAGACAGTGATTGAGTCATTAAAGTTAAATTTTGGTACTTTAGATGGCCATTCAGAATAAATCATGGCCACTGCTTAACTAACAAGGTCCTTGTTAGTTAGCGGTGGCCATGATTTATCCTGAATGGCCATCTAAAATACCTAAATTTAATTTTAAATAACGGCTCCTATTCATATCTATAGGAGCACGCCTCACTGCTCTTCGTGATATTGATGTCTCAAAACATGGTAGCATGGGCTGCAGAGCACACTCTGCAGAGGTACAAGGAAGTGGAAGGGATCGGCATAGGGGCCTCAAGCAAAAATATGATCCTTCCCTTTTAAATTGGGGCACCAAAACAAGAAAAGATTACAAGGACTGGATTTATGGGCAGGAAAGGGTACTTTATGCTTCTTTGGGGCAACGTAATGTTGCTCTTTAAGCTTCTGTCATCATCTAGAAATCCTTCTTTATGTTATCAACCAGTCTATTTCCAATATCATTAGTTCCCATGCAGAGCTACAAAAGGATTACTGTCTGCTCTTTTAAGGAACCCATCTAGACCTGACTTGATGTCCTAAAATGTAGCTCCTGGAAGGCAGTTCAAAGTTATTGTTGCATTCCTTTCCTTACAAATGACACTATCCAGTTATTGAGTCATCCAGGACTTCAGCCTCTCTCTCAGCTGTACTACCTCTTGGCATTTCATTGTCACCTAGGTGGGTTTGGGTTACTCTGACCCATTCCTCCTTGCTGCTGTTATCCTGCAATACTTTAAATCTGTTCTTTGTATTTATTAAGGTCTGGTCGGCTATATAGCCCTGTTTAGTGCACTTTCCCATTTTTACTTTGTACCAGTCAGGAACAGTGCTAACATGCTCAAAAGGGCAAAAGTTGCATCCTGCTCAAAACTGACCCTCTTTTCTTAATATCTAAAAGTAAGGAACGTGAACTGCTCAAAATCTGCCACCGATTATGTTTTGACCCAGCAGGCTCCCTTTAGACCACACATTTTTTAAACCAGTGGGTCCAGTTCGACCCATGTTTTAACCCCCAGCACTGTCACTGGTACCAGTCATCTTCCAGGTCCTATTCTCTAAATCTCGTTTTATCCCCCTATCCCTCTCGCACTCACAAAGAATACTGGGTATTTGTTGATTTTGTTATGGTTTATACATTTGCCCATACCGGTTCAACATCTTTTCAGAGTCCTTTAATTAATAAAGCCTCTGCATTCTATGTTTTAAATCGGCCACTTCATACTCTAGGTGGTTTTTTTGCTTCTGTTTTCATCCTCCCAGGGCCACTGATCTGCCTACCTGCCACGTCCTGGCTTCACCCACAGGTCTGTCCGGCCACGTCCCTTGAACTACCCCTGGCGACCTCATTAGGCCCCATGGCTTACCCCGTGGTGGGGGTGGGAGCACTCCTCCAGAGCTCAACCCACCCATTCCGGATCCAGTAATGCCGCGCACTCAGGGCCGGGAGAGTCCACGGGAGACGCCATCATGCCACCACAACCAGTGCCTCCTTTTTCCCACTTTTCACCCTGAGCCAGCAGGCGTGCACTGACGCCAGTGGTCATGAGCGCACCGCTGCCCGCCCACGCTCTGGCCAGGCGCTCCGCCTCCGCTGTGCTTGTGCTCCCAGCAGCGGAAGTACCTCCGGTCTCCACCGGGGTCTCTCCTGCGCCGGGATGCCCCTGATCCCTCTGGGAGAGGGAGAGCTGTCCCACGGATGTTTCGATCCTACCCCTCCCCACGATTCTCAGCACCCGGCTCGCTCTCCCAACCCGGTCGCTGGCATGACGCGAGGTGGGCGCCCAACCCGACCATCAGCGCCACCGGGCCGACTCCATACTCTAGGTGTTTAACAGATATCTGGCACAGATATACATCTCATTTATTATTTTTTTCTTCTGTAATGTGATACAAACAGCACTCAGTGCACTTTATCCCTATTAAATTCTCCACATTAGCAACTGATCCATTTCTGTTGGTTTCCTTTCTGTAATATTGGCTATAGCAAGAACTGCATTTCCTGGCCCCTGGTTTCTCCAGCTGACATGGCAGAAAGTTGCTCTTCTGTGCCTGCTCGCCCATGCTCGCTCACTTGTTGCAACAGCTCTACTCTGAAATCACTTGGTGACCCAGAAGAAAAAGTACTCACCATAGTAATCTTGTTTCTTCAAAGGGATCACTAAGTAAGCAATAAGCACGACAGGGTGTGTGTTAGACACTTTAACACATGGCTCGGAGGAGTAGTGAGGCACGAGGCGATTGGGCGAGTGCATCCAGCCTCCTAGCCATGTGTTGAAGTGTCTAACTTATTGACTGGAGTGGCTTATTGCTTATGAAAATGGCCATATCTGTGGTGCAACTGCATTTTTGTAGGTAAAATTCTAATTATTAGTAGGAAAAACATGTATGTTTTTGTCACATTTAATAAAATAGTTCCTCCGCCTAAGTGTGTTATGTGTTGTTTTTTTTTTTTTTTTTTGAGTGAAGCAATTTTGTCCTACAAAGCTTCTGTAGTTTAGGTCTGGTTGTCATGGCAGTAGTCACCCCCCATGCTGTGTGGAGACAATGAAGATGAAAGTGAATTCTAAACAAGCGGGCTATCTGAGACAGAGATCGCGCTATTCCCCCATTTACTACATGCTGCACCCACGAGGAGATAGGGAGGTGTAATTAAAGGCAAAACATTCGCGAGCAGGCGGGCTGGGAGAAAGAGAGCTGGCTATTTGGTTTTTACTTTCAAGAGCGAGTGGGCGGGCTGAGAGAGAGAGAGAGAGCACGTGGCTGTTCCATTTTTTTCCTTAATACATGCTGCATTCACGAGGAGACATGCAGAAGGACTGAAATTTTGAAAGACTGAGGCAAAAGGAACAAGATGTCAGAGGTACTGTTTTATTTTATTGATGCCATTTGTATAGACTGGTAGTGCCACTTTCAGCTGGTTAAACAAGATGGTTGATTTCAGATTTGCCAACATTCTAATTGGCATGTTTACTAGGATCAGTGCCCACAGGGCACTGCTGGTACTTTTCCTGTGCTTAAGAAGGAATATACACAGGTAAGCACCAATCAGGATGTCTGAATTCTGATGCCCATTTCTTTAATTATGATTAAACTAAAGCAGTCAGCCTCTAGGGTTCGACTGCCCAGACAGATGGAATGCTATGCAAATGACAGAACTCTCATTGGCTCGTGCCAATTTCAAACTGCTGCCGAGGTAGACAGGTCAGTGGGGATGCTGCAAAAGAAGGTAAAGCCATCAAAAATGGAGAGCAATGAGTACCAATGCCCGTAGTCTGAGTAACAAGCTTCCTGAATTAGTGGCCTTGATGGAGGAGGAACATCTGGATATCGTGGCAGTCACAGAAACAAGGTACACACAAAACCATGACTGGGACATAAACATACCAGGATACACTATCTATAGGAGGGACAGGGAGGGTAAAAGAGGAGGAGGTAGCTCTTACATAAGGGAAGGAATCAAAGCAACAGAACAAAAGGGAAAACAGGGAGGAGAAGAAGCACTGTGGGTAAATTTGGAGACCAGCAATGGCACCACAGTCCACACAGGGTTAGATACAGACCTCTCAGGGGAGGAAATGGACAAGGAAATGATAGAAAGAATACTTAGAATGGCAGAAAAAGGGAGATATTGCTGATGGGTGATCTGAATATGCCAGATGTTAACTGGAGTGCAGTTGCAGCAGCCACTTCAAAGAGTGGGTTATTCTAGATGCCCATAGGGGCATGCCTTAGACAACTAGTATTGGAGCCCACTCGAGGGAGCAATCTTAGACCTGGTTCTCTCAAATGGAGATGAAGAGAGGATCACAGATGTAGAAGTGGGCCATCTGGGAACTAGCGACCATCGAACAGTATGGTTCACAATAAACACAGCAATAGAGTCAAGCCATACAAAGGCAAAAGTACTGGACTTTAGGAGGGCTGACTTTGCCAAATGGGTGAGTGCCTAAGGAATGCACCAGCAAATGGGCAGGAAGTAGGGTGGAAGAACAATGGGGAATAATAAAACTGCTATCACAGAGGTAACAAGCCTTGTGTGACGCAAATTAACAAAACGAACGATGTAAGAAACCACTATGGTTCTCAAAGGAAGTGGCAGTGAAGGTTCAAGAGAAAAGAAAGCATTCAGGAAGTACAAGGAATCACAGAAGGAGCAAGACAGAGAACTGTATCAGTTAAAGCAAAGGAAGCTGGGAAGGCAGTCAGAACAGCAAAGGCCCAAACCGAGGAAAAGATAGCCAACTCAGTTAAGAAGGGGATAAAACCTTTATAGGTACATCAGGGACCAAGGAAGACCAAGGGAGGGTTAGTGAGGCTTAATAAAAGAGGAGGGAGGGTGGGCAGAGGGTGACTGTGAAAAGGCAGAGATACTAAACAAATATTTTTGCTCAGTATTTACAAAGGAAGTGGGGAGGTACCTAAAACAAACAGTAGAAACACTCTGGATACAGAAGTTGATACCAGCCCATTTACAGAAGAAAGGGTTCTGAAAGAACTCTTAAAACTGAAGGTGGACAAAGCAATGGGGCCTGATGGGATTCATCCCAGAATTCTAAAAGAACTAAGGGTAGAACTAGTGACACCACTGACTACCCTCTTTAACAAATCATGGGAGGATGGGGTGGTACCCGAGGACTGGAGAAGGGCAGATGTGATTCCCTTCACAAAAGTGGGAGCAAGGCAGAAGCAGAAAACTACAGACCTGTTAGTTTAACCTCAGTGGTAGGGAAAATGATGGAATCACTTCTGAAGGAAAGAACTGTCGAGTATCTAGAGGCCAGAGGGGCTCAGGACCCAAGGCAGCATGGATTCACAAGGAAGGTCATGCCAGACAAATCTGATAGATTTCTTTGACTGGGTAACCAAAGTAGTAGATATGGGAGGGGCTGTGGACATGGCCTACCTTGACTTTAGCGAGGCATTTGACACAGTCCCACACAAAGATTAATATACGAAGTTAGCCAGCCTGGGAGTGGGTCCCAAGATGACAGCCTGGGTAAAGAATTGGCTGGAGAATAGGACACAGAGAGTAATAGTAAATGGAGTCCACTCTGAAGAAAGAGGGTTACTAGTGGGGTACCGCAGGGTTCAGTATTAGGACGGTCCTCTTCAATGTCTTTATAGTTTACATTGCAGAGGTACTGGAAGGAAGTATGTCTCTTTGCAGATGACACAAAGATCTGCAACAGAGTTGATGCACAAGGTGGGTGGAAAGGATGAGAAGGGACTTGGCAAGGTTAGAGGAATGGTGAAATGTATGGCAGCTTAGATTCAGTGCTAAGAAGTGCAAGGTAATGCACCTGGGAAACAAAACCCAGGGAAGAGTACACAATGGGGTGAGATACTAACAACAACAAAAATGGAAAGGGACCTCGGGTAGTCATATCAGATGACCTAAAGGTGGGCCAACAATGTGAGAGGGCAGCAAGGAGGGTGGGGCATACTGGGATGCATAGGGAGAGGCATCACCAGCAGAAAACAGGAAGTTATTATCCCTCTGTACAGACAGTTGGTGAGACCCCATCTGGAGTACTGCGTGCAGTTCTGGAGACCCAGTCTCCTGAAAGACATAGACAGGATGGAGGCTGTCCAGAGGAGGGCAACTAAAATGGTGCAGGGTCTGCACCGGAAGACATATGAAGAGAGACTTAAGGTGCTGAATATGTATAGCCTCGAGGAAAGGAGGAGAGGGGGACATGATAGAAACTTTCAAGTACCTCAAGGGAATCAACAAAGTCCAAGAGGGTAGCATCTTTCAAAAAGAGGTGTGCAAGAACAAGGGGCACAATTTGAAGATAGAAGGGGGCGGCTCAGAGGTAATTTAAGGAAGTATTTTTCACAGAGAGGGTTGTGGATGGCATGGAACGGCCTTCTGGAGGAGGTTGTGGAGTCAAAAACAGTGGTGGAATTCAAGCATGCATGGGACAGTCATAAGGCAATTCTAGGGGTGGGGTAGGAAGAAGTAGGCTGCTGGTTAACTAGGATCTGCAGCTTATCCATTAGGTAGGGAAATGGGCAGACTGGGTGGGCCAAGTGGTCCTTATCTGCTGTCAAAATCTATGTTTCTGTGTTTAACAACTGCTGCACTCTGAGTGCTACCGATTCTTTCGGAGCCTAACTGTATACAAGACTCCCTAATTAATGTTTATCATAATAAATATAAACTACCCCAAGATCAAAAGTTCCTCAGAGACAGGCCTAAAAGGAAACCACAAGGAAAACAACTGGTTTTAAAAAGTGAGTCTCTAACCTGCTGTACATGTAAAATCTAATCAGGGATGTAGAACAAAATGCTTTCCACTTGTTTTTTTTTAAAGGTTCTAGTAGGGGAGGCAGGGTGGGAGCTTTAATCATAAAAGTGATCCCTTTGAAGAAACAAGATTACTGTGGTGAGTAATTTACTTCTAACCCCAGGAATCACTCATTATGATTAAACTAACTAATGCATAATACCATGCAGTACCTTTGAGGTTGGCCAGAAAACCTATTGGGAAACCGGTTCGCAAAACTGCTGTAAGAACCTAGCATCACTCTGATTGTAGATCCAGACTGTGATGCTTTGTGAAGGCGTGCACTGTTTTCCATGTAGCTGCTTTGCAGATTTCCAGTAGTGGAATATCTCTTGAATCTGCCACTGACACAGCTGTACCCTTTGTTGAATCTGCCCTCAGGCCTAAAGGTAGATGTTTATTCACTTTATCATAACAAAACTGTATACATGCCACTATCCAGCAAGCAACTGTATGTTTTGTGGCAGCTCTACCCTTACCTACTTCACCAAAAGTGAGGAAGAGCTGTGTCTTTCCTGATCTGTATGCCTTGGTTCTCTCAATGTAATGGCTAGTGCCCTCTTGACATCGAGGCAGTGAAGTCTTTTCAGAAGAACTGGAGTTCTCTGTAAAGAAACAGGTAGAGTTATGGTCTGATTCAGATGGAAATCAGATACTACTTTGGGGAGGAATTTCCTATTGATCCTGAGTACCACCTTATCCCTGTGAAATGAAATGTAGTCTACATCTGTACACAGGGCTTGCAGTTCACTGATCCTCCTGGTTAAGGTAACGGCCACTAGGAATACAGTTTTCCATCTAACATACTTCATGTCTGTAGTTGCCATGGGTTCGAATGGTAGTTCCGTCAGCTTGTCAATGAAGATGTTTAGATTCCAGGCTGGAACGCTCCCTCAGAGGAGGGTGAAGGAGATCAAAACCCTTGAAGCATTTTCTAAAAACTGGATGAGAGGCCATGGACATTTCCTTACCAGCTGACAGGTAAGCTGAAACTGAAGGCAGGTGAACCTTAAGGGTCGAAAGCCTCAGTCCTAGTGAGTGGAGATGTGCCAGGTAATCCAGCAGAACAGCAAGGTCAGCCCTGTAGGGGTCAGAACTCTTACATGAGCACCAAATGGAGAACCTCTTTCACTTAGAGGAATATGTTTTTATAGTGGAAGGTTTCCTGGAACCAATGAGCGCTGTCGGGACTTGTTCTGATAGCTTGAGGTTAGCGACTTGTAAGTTCTCAAGAGCCAGGCCTTGAGTCTCAGTGATTTGAGGTTGGATACAGGAATGTACCCTGGGAGGAGGTCAGCAGGTTGTGCCTCCTGGGCAAGTGAATTGGGGAGGTCGCTAACAGGGTCAGCAGGAGTGAATACCAGTGTTGCCTCTCCCAGTCTGGTGCCACCAGTATCATTTTCGCTGGTTGGGACCTTAATTTCACTGGGGCCAGAGTATCACTGGGAAAGGGGAGGCACACACAAACTTCCCTGACCAATCCAGAACCATTTCATCCAGGGGAACTGTATCCCTGTGAGGGGCTTGCAACAGCAGAGTGGCAATTGGTGATTTTCTGCAAAGGCAAAAGATCCACCTCTGCAGTGCCCCACCTTCTGAAAACTGCACTGAGGGTCTGAGGGTTCAGTGATAACTCGTGGTGGTCCTGACTTATCCTGCTGAGAGAATCTGCCAATAAGTTGGCCTTCCTGGGAGGTGTATGGCTGACAGTGATACCTGCATGGAATATGCCAGGGACCACAGCTTCAGTGCCTCCATGCAAAATGGGGTAGACCTGGTTCCTCCTTGTTTGTTGATGTAGTACATGGTTGTGGTGTTGTCTGTCCTGACTAGCACCACCTTGTTTTGTAGATGCGGGCAAAAGCCAATACAGCCAGGTACACTCCCCTGAGCTCCAGTAGATTTATGTGTAATAGGGATTCTTGAGGAGACCATGTGCCACTTGCTGTGTGATCCAGCATGTGTGCCCAACTGAGAAGGGAAGCATCTGTTGTGAGAATTATGGAGAGTTGTTCCCTAGAAAGGGTACGCCTACCCCGAGGTGGTTGTGGTCCAGCCACCACTGAAGTGCCTGCAGTATGCTGTGGGTGACTGAAACCAGTTTGGACAATGGATCTGAAACTGGATGTCTCTCAACTGGAATCTGGAACCTGGCACCAATATGGTGGCAGCTGCCATGTGTCCCAGTAACCTGAGAAATTCCCTGGCTGGTTGGGCTTGTCCAGCATGAAGGAACCTGCAACCTGTATGAAGCTGTCCACTCTGTCCTTGGGCAGAAAGGCTCTTCCCAGGGTGGTGCCCAATTGTGTCTCGATGAAGTCCAGCACCGAACTGCGTCTTGCTGCGATTTCTGTTCATTTATGCTGCAGGGACTGGCTTACAACTAGCCAGTCGTCCAGGAAATGGAAGACTGTCGACTTTGTTTTCTCAGGTATCTGACTACCACTGCTAGGCATTTTGTGAATGCCCTTGGTTCAGAAGTCAGATTGAATGGAAGTGCTGCGAACTGGTAGTGACCAGAGACTAGTCTGAACCTTAGGCACTTTCTGTGAGTTGACCTGACAGGAATGTGAAAATAGGCATCCTTAAATTCAGGGATGCTAACCAATCCCCTTTTGCAGTGTGGGGATTATTATTGATAGAGTGTCCATTTTGAATTTTGGCTTTTGAATGTGCTTGTTTAGAAGCCTTAGGTTCAGGATAGGTCGCCAATCCCCAATTTTTTTTTTGTTAAGGAAGTATCTGGAATAGAATCCTTCGCCTCTTTGGTTTAGGGCACTATTTCCACTGCTTTGATTGAAAGTAGGTGCTTTACCTCTGCCTCCAGTAGGATTCTGTCTGCAGAGGTGGCTGAAGCAAAGGTTCTTGCCCTCAGCTTGGGAAGAGATTTAAAGCTGAGTGACAGCCCTGGCTCACTACCTCAGGACCCACTTGTCTGTGGTGATGGTATGCCAAACCTGGAGGTAGTAAGCCAACCTGCCACCCACTGGCGGTGGTGGTGGTAATGTTGGAGGCAACCTGTACCAGCCTGTCGTGAGGCACAGGTCAGGAAACATAGAAAACCAGAAGGAGTTTTAGAATTGCAAAAGGATTTATTTATACTAGAAGTAACATAAAAACTTGTTCCATATAACTAGTTACAAAAAGCAGAATAAATACAGAAGATCCATCAGAGTTTTCCTTCAATCTCTGTGTGCATGTGTCTCCTGCAAGCAATTGCAGCTCTGTCTTATAAGTCCTTGCAACCTCCCCACCCCTTTTTTAACAAGCATCCTGTTTTTTTCTAAAATGTTCTTGTATATTTCAGGCAGGTACAGGCAGGAACACCATGTCCCAGAACTGAGGCCTCTTTTCCACAGCTTAAAATGCTTAAAATTGCATTTCAGATTAACTCCTTGAGTTTCCAATAGCTTTCTGCAATCATCTTAAACTATAATTATATACATTTCAACAGTAACACTATATAATTTCTAAACCAAGGGATCCCAATATCAGTTACATTTCACATAATGATTTGCATATATTTTTATACCAGCAGATATGCAAGGGAGGAAAAGACAGAACAGCAGGGGAAGACTGAGAGACAGTGAGAGGCAGAGAACTGCGAGACTGTCGAGGTGATCAAATCCTAGGTATCACAGGAAAATCTGGTTGCACAACCAGACAGACAAGAGACGGAAAGGAAAGGAAAGAACAGAACAGATCCCTGCATTCAAACTCTCCATAACAACTGGAACAGGGTCATATTCAACCCTGTCACACAGCCCGTCAGGGATTCTGTGTGACTGAGCCTGAGATTGTAGTGAGGGGAGACCATCTCATAGACATTCTACCTCTACCTCTGAAATAGCCTCTCAGCTGCTGGTACACCCACGAAGCCTGTGCTTGGAAAAAGGGTCTAGGTAGGATCCTCTACCCCTGCCTCCTCTATTCTGGGTCCTATAAGAGGTGGAAGGCCTTTCTTTAGAGTTATTTCTACAGGTGGCCTTGTATTCCCCACCTTTTCAGGTTGGCCTCTGTTTTATCACCAAACAAGGAATTTTTCTCACAGGGAAAATATCCATAGCCTTAGCTTGAGTGTCTAGGGTTAGGTTGGTAGCCCTTAGCCAGGCAAATTTTCTAAGGAAACAGATAAGGCCATCAGTCTGGCTGCGGTGTCATTAGCATCCACTGCCTTGTGGAACTGATATTTGATTGCATCAAGTGCAGCCCTTGCAGTTTCTTGCAAGTCGATTGCCACTTCACCTGGAACTTTATCAGACAAAGCAAGTACAGAATTCCATAGTGCCTTCTGATACTGGACAGCATAGGCCATATACAGTAACTTGTCTGCCTAACAATGAGTGAGGCAGCCATATACCCTTCTTACCCATGGTATCCATCTTCCTTGAGTCCCTGTCAAGGGATGGGTTGCCAAAGGGATTCTGGCTTGTCACAGGCAGCCGCCTGGACCACCCCTTCAGGATCAGGGTGAGTGAACAGAAAATCAGCAGTGGTTCTGTCCAGCTGATATTTCTTAACAATTTTCTTGTCCACTCCAGGTATTGAAATTGGAGTCTTTAAATGTGCACCACAGCCTTTTTAAAGACTTGTGCATAGGCAACAGAAGGCGTTTTGTGGGAGTTAGTCCCATCATCTCCAGGAAATCTGCTTCTTCCACATCTTCCTCCATCTCCTGGAGGGGAGATTGAGGGTATCCACCATATTCTTAACAAAGGCAAAATGAGAAGTGTAGTCCTCTGGTGGGGAGCCAAACTCCTGCTCTAGGGAGACCTCTGGTTCTATAAACTCCCTGCATCCTCCTCTTCTCATACTCCTCTGGATTATCACACAGAGGTTGAGGTTCCTGTGGTGCCGTACCACAGCCTGTAAGGCTTGTAAGATCTGTAGAGCCTTTGCAATGTACTCAGCTGAGGGCATATTTTGTCTGTCTGCTAGAAGCTCCTTAGCCTTATCAGCCGGAGGTGCAGCGACATGTTTTTCTTCGTATTTTTCTTAAGTGGGACAGCTTTGGCTACTGTCTCCACAGCCCTTTGAGATTTACCTTGCTCATTCTTATCTGACCCTTGTCAGCATTCTTGGTTTACGTTTGTCCTTATTGGGGACAGAGGAAGAGGGTTTTCTTCTTCAGTACTGGCAGAGGCAGAATCCATTTCTTCTAATTTTTGATCTCTTTTCAAAGTCTTGGGACACAAAGTTTTACAAATTTTCACAATTTGAAAAAATATAACTAGTTCCCAGACAAAATACACACAAAGAATGCTTCTCTACTTTAGCTGTAACCCGACCACAAGACTCACAATATTTAAACCCTGTGGGCCCTGTGCGTTTTTAGGTTTGTTAACAGAGACCCTGACATTGAGCAGGGTATAGGATTTAAATGTTAAAAATAACTGGTTCCCTGGAACCAACCAGATCAAATGTAACGACCGCTAGCAGTTCCTGGAACCATAGTAAACGGTTCCCTGACAGAGAAGGAAACCGATAAATAAACTACATTTTAAATAAAATTCAAATGGTCAACGGATCCCAAGCGGAACTGTCTAGTGTTTATAAATAACACAAAACTTGAGGTAGAAACCTCACAGAGATAGCGAATCCCTCGGTTCCATGGAACTGTGAGGGAACCACAAAAACAATAAAATACTATAAAATTATACCAAACTAACTTATAAGGGCAGCAGTCTAAAATTAGTAACTAAAATGGTACTTATCGACCCAAATAACGGATTTAGAAGTAAGCTAAAGGAGAGCTCTCCAGGACGTCCTCACTAGGCAGGCGAGTAAAGAATCTGAAGCACTCAGAGTGTAGCAGTTGTCAGGGTAGCATTTTGATATTGGCATGAGCCAATGAGAGTTCCATCATTTGTACAGCATTCCATCTCCAGGCAGTCAAACACTGGAGGCTGACTGCATTAGTCTAATCATAATGAGTGATTCCTGGGGTTAGAAAGACTCTAAATCAGTGTAACCCACTGTACCACCAATAACTTAAAACTGATATTAAAATACAATTTCGGTCTACCCCACAATGGCTGTGCACACTAAAAGGCTAATAACTTAAAAATATTATAAAAGCATCCAGCAAAAGAAACTAAAATGTTCTCTTTTTCTAGTTCCAGGCTTGTCTCGGACACTACAGGTCCTAGCAGCATTTGTTTGCCCTTGCTCAGATAGAGAGAGTGAGAGGATTGGTCTTTTCTTGTTAGTTTTTTTTTTTCATTTGAGAGGACATGGATTTCAAGTAGATGACAGGTTCACAGGTTCAATAGCACACTAAAATGTAAGACAATTACAGCCTCTCCTGTGCCCACCTCTGCCCAGTGCTCACTCTTCACTTAAAACTGAACTCTAAATACAATTTCACCTTCCCCACAATGACTGTGTGTGCTAAAAACTAATAACAACTTAAAATAACATAAAAACACCCAACTAATAGTTTGTCCCAGTTTATGTAATCCCAGGTTTGTCCTGAAGTCTGCCCTTGCCCAGATAGAGGGTATAGCAAGATCTTTTTTTTTTTTTTTTTGCTTTTGAGAGAAGAGTTTAGGAGAGGAGTGGTTTAGAAGCACTTTGAAATGTAACCCAATTATGGTCTCTGCAGTGCTTGTCTCCATCTGTGCTTGCTCTTCAGTTCCAAAAGCTTTACTTTTAACTCACTTGGTGACCTAGAAGCGCTCTGAATCAGGGAATCCCACTGCATCACCAATAAGTTAAAATTGAACTTAAAATACAATTTATTCTGCCCACAATGACTGTGCACTAAAGACTAATAAAAACTTAATATAACATGAAAGCACCCAGCTGAAATTAGTTGAAAACCATGGTCTGTGAAATAGTGGATGCTAAGGAGGGAGAAAGATCCTAAAGAAAGATCTAGAAAATCTAGAGACATGGTTGAAGGTGTCAGCTGAAATTTAATGAGGAAAAGTACACATTTATGCACAGTGGGGTGAAGAATCCAGGATGGGAGTACAGAATGAATAGGGTGATAATGGGGAGCACATCGGTGGAAAAGGACCTGGGATGTTAATAATGAAGAACATAAATGCATTGGTACAATGTAGTAGTGCTGTGGGAAAGGAAAATAGGATGCTGGAGTACAGGAGCGGCAGCACTAGCAGATGAAGAGGAATAATACAGCCTCTGAATATACCCTGGTATGATCTCACTTGGATTACTGTATGCAATTTGAAGCCCACACTTGAGGAAGGACAGGGTAGGTTGGAGGTGGTGCTCAGCATACGCACCAAAAATAAAGAAAGACTAAAGGAGCTTAATATGTATACCCTTGAGGAAAGAAGGAGAGAGGGGACATGATAGAAACTTTCAAGTACCTCAAGGGAATTAACAAAGTCCAAGAGGGTAGCATCTTCCAGAAAAGAGATGTGCAAGAACAAGGGGCACAATTTGAAGATAGAAGGGGACGGCTCAGGTAATGTGAGGAAGTATTTTTTCACTGAGAGGGTTGTGGATGCATGGAACAGCCTCCTGAGGAGGTCGGGTCAAGAACAGTGGGGACTTCAAGAATGCATGGGACATACATAAGGCAGTCCTAGTGGGGGTAGGAGGAAGTAAGCTGTTGGTTAACTAGGATCTGCAGCTTATCTGTTAGGTAGGAAAATGGGCAGACTAGGTGGGCCAAGCGGTCCTTATCTGCCGTCAAATTCTATATTTCTATGTTTCTATAATACAAGGGCAACAGGATAAGTCATATGACAAACACCTAGAGCAACAGTTCTCAAACCT
The DNA here is from genome assembly GCA_016271365.2 of Neoceratodus forsteri. Classification (NCBI taxonomy): domain Eukaryota; kingdom Metazoa; phylum Chordata; order Ceratodontiformes; family Ceratodontidae; genus Neoceratodus; species Neoceratodus forsteri. The sequence goes on from CM057459.1 coordinate 339,494,006, forward strand.
TGTCATAGTGAGCCTCCCTAAGCCATGGAAAGATCTTGAGCCTCCCCTAAAATACTGAAATATTTTTGGGCCTCCCATTGAAAAACAGTCTACCTTTAACAGTACATCTGGAATAAATTGAAACCTCTTTGCATAGCTGTCTCTCATGTTATTAAGCTTATTGTAACCTCCAAACAGGACAACTTACTTGGTCCAGTATTTTGACTCTCGAACCATTGTTACCTCTTACTGCCATACCTTCATGGGTCAGACTGCTTTTTCTGTTTCCTCTAACTGGAATAACATTCCTGCTGACCTCTGCCTCTTCCCCTCTCACCTGCTTTTAAGCAACTTCTCAGGGATCATTTTGCTCCTTCCTGCTCTTATTCCTAGTACCTGTATGTTTAACTTTTGTGTTTGGACAGTTCTGCTGCCAGTCTAATTGATCAATTGTTCTCGCATTGTTTGTTTATTGTTCTTCATTTGTTTGCACTTTTTCCATTTTGTATTGCTTGAGTGTTTTGCAGTTACATTTTGAATTGTATTCTCTCACTACTCTTCCCTGAGTACACCTGAAATAAGCCATGGCCCAGTGTACAGTGCCGTCCCTGGTCACAGACTTGTGAATTAATACATAAATTCACCTACTGTTATCCTCTTTCAGTTTGCCTTATCCCTTTACACAAAATCTATAAAGTTCAAAACTGAAATAGAATACTTTTTCAAGGATTGCTTGAGCCTCCCTGAACAGGTTGGGGCCTCCCAGGAGGCTGGCCTCACCATTTGAGAACCCCTGACCTAGAGGATCTAAACATAAACACACTGAAGAATAGAAGAAAGAGGGCACATGACTGAAACATTCAAGCACTTCCATGGAATAAACAAAGTGGACAGCAGCAAGCTGCTCACAATGAGTGGTAACATGGCTACCAAGGGTAACTTCCTGAAATCAGCACAGGAAGTTCAGGAAGGATGTCTGAAGCACTTTGTTACAGAAAGAGTGGTAACAGACTGAAACAAGCTTTCCAGAGGAGAACGCTGGGGCTAAGACAGGCACATGGGAATACTGCATAATGAGGAAGATTGGGAGGAGGAAGGGAAGACCGACAAGGACACAATCCCAAAATGAGACAAGCTTAGGCAGACTGGATGGGTCTCTGCTGCCATGCTCTATGTTCTATCTTCATGTCGAAGTAAAGGAACTGCATAGCAAATGACTGTGGCCAAGCTAAGGCTCTGCAGGTTTAGGTATGAGGGCATGGCGGCCCTTCAAAGATAAGTGGTGCATCATCTTGCCACCCCAACAGTTCCTTAACAAAAGGATTCAATTAAGCTCAGAGTTCCTATGGTCTGTACTGTCCACATTCCCATGTATCTGAATGTTATTTCTCCATGAACACATCTCCAAGTCCTCCAGATTCCCATTTATCTACCTATACCCACAATAAGACAAAATTACTCTCCTTAGTAATGTTGTTTCTTCTAATGGAGTCTTGCTGTATTCTGACTATTGCAGTTAGCCCCAGCACTCAAACTGCCCCGAGAGTAAAGGGTTAATTTCTATGCAGAGGATAGAATGTTGAGCTAGAGCTCGGTTCAAACCTGTCTGCTGCACTTTGAAGTGCAACTGTCAGATTCTTACGAGCTAATACTATTATGTGGAAATTGTAAAATTTTTACTAGCCAAATGGTAACCAAATATTTTGGATCCCCAAAACACTCGAGTCAAGAAATCCAAAATCAAAACCAGGTAGTGAACAACTTAAGACTGTTAAATTACTAATATAACCCACCCCCCTCTCTAAAACGAGGAAGTGCACAAATGCACCCCTGGGGTGCAACACTGCACCTGCCAGCCCACTTCCCAAAAACAGGTTCTGAGAGGGGAGACAGGAGGAGGTCAGAATACAGCAAGACTCCATTAGAAGAAACATAATTACTAAGGTAAGTAATTTTTTTTCAAACAACATGAAGTTTTGCTGTATTCTGACTATTGCAGACTACCAAGCAATAGCTCCATAGAGGAGGGAATCGAACCTACCTTGGGAATAGGCTCTGCAGTACTGTTGTATAAACCGAGCATCACTCCTAGCCTGGATGTCCAGGGAGTAATGCTTGTAAATGTATGGACTGTTTTCCAGGTGGTTGCTTTACATATCTCTAGCAAGAAATATCCCTGGCCGCAGCCAGGAAGCAGCTGTACCTCTAGTCAAATGAGCCCTCCGCCTCAGGGAGGTATTTTGCCTAGCTTCTCACAGCAGAATTGAATACAAGAGACAATCCAACTGGCAGTAGTTCTCAGTGGCAGGTTTGCCCTTCCCCACTTCCCCATAAGTGAGAAACAACTAGAGGAGTCAAACCTGTGAGCCTTAGTATGCTCAATGTAGTGACTAAGGGCTCTTTTAACATCCAAACTGTGTAAACTTCTTTCTCCTGAAGAAGAATGATCAGTGAAGAACACGGAGAGATATAGATTGGTTCAGATGAAAATCTGAAACCACTTTACGTAAAAGCCTCCTATTAGTTCTAAGGACCACCTTATCTCTATGGAATGAGATAAAATCAGGCTCCACTAGGATCCCTAGAGAGGGGACTGGTATGAAACAATCCCTTGAAAAATTTACAGAATACAGGGTGAGATGACAGTGAGGAAGGCTTCCCTACTGACAGAAAAGCAGAAACAGCTGACAAATGTACTTTGAGAGTAGCTGGTCTGAGGCCTAGGTTATTAAGATGAACCATATAATCCAGAACTGTAGACAATTCAGCAGTGTCTGGGGATATATGCTTTTGGAACACCAAATGCTGATTCTCTTCCATTTGGAGTTATAAGTTTTTCTGGTGGAGGGCTTTCGAGAGGCTTTGAGAATATCCAGTACCCCTTGGGAAAGATGCAAGTCTGCATACACTAACTCTTCAAGAGCCATGCCTTGAGATTGAGAGACCAAGATTGGGGCACCAAATCCTCCCTGAGAGGAGGTTAACAGGTTGTAATTCCTGGGAAGAGATGGGGAAGATGGACTGCTAGGGACAGCAACAGGGTTTTCCAGGCTGCCTGGCCGAGTCTGGAGCAATCAGAATCACTTCGCAGGGTTGTGACCTTATCTTGACCAGAATCTTGAACAGTAGAGGAAAGGAGGGAAGGAATATACAGGTTACTCACCTGTAACAGGAGTTCTAGGAATGGAATATGTTGTTCATCCACACTTATTGGCAGGTACCCTTGCCGCTTTAAATCTTGCCGGAAGGTCTTCAAGCTGGCTCCTCCCACCCACCCGGTGGTAAAACCTCGGCTCCGCCCCCATGACGCCAGATCTGCCCGCTGGAAGCTCTGTGGCTAAAGGCCGAAGCCGAGGTCAGGAATGGTGTGATGAACAACATATACCATTCCTAGAACCCTGTTACAGGTGAGTAACCTGTATTTCTAGGGACATGGATATGTTGTTCATCCACACTTATTGGCAGACTCCTAGCAGTTCTCCGGGAGGAGGGAAGCAAGGCACACCCCCCACTTAGGGAATAGAGACTGAGAACCGAGGCCCCAAAACCAGCATCCCGCGTGACTCAAGGTCGATGTGGTAGTGGGTGATGAAGGTGTGTGCTGACTTCCAGGTAGCAGCCCTGCAGATTTCCTGGATAGGGACGTCCCTGGAAGCAGCCACCGATGCAGCGGTATGGCGGGTAGAATGAGCCTTATCCTCTGGGAGGCTCCATGCCCGCCAACCTATAGCAGAGATCTATGCAGGAGGTGACCCACCTGCTTATCGTCCACTTGGCTGCAGGTCTGCCAGGTGCGGCTTCAGTGTAGGTGACAAACAGCTGGTGAACTCTCTCGATTTCAGCCGTGGCTCCTTATAGTAAGCGAGCTCTTCTAGGGTCCAGAGTATGGAGCCTATATTCGCCTCCGAGGTGTGATTGAGGTAGAACACCGCAGAGTCAACACCTGGTTAAGGTGAACTCCACACCACCTTCGGAAGGAATTTCGGTGGGGCGCAGGACAACCTTGTCCCTGTGGAAGACCAGGTTAGAGACTCGATGGAAAGCGCCTGAGCCTCCCATCCTTCTGGCTGACGTAATAGCCACCAAGAAAGCGGTTCTTCCACGACAGGTGAGAGAGATCACACCTGTGCATTGGTTCGAATGGCTTGCCCATGAGCTTTGCCAGTACCAGCAGTAGATCCCACGGAGGTGGAGGTTCTCACACTGGAGGGGAATGTGATCAAGGCCTTGAAAAGCGCCAGACCACCTTCCCCTGCGCTACATCGACTGCTTCCCGGCCCGAGCCTGGTAGGCAGAGATGGCTGCCAGGTGCACCCTTAGGGTCGCCGACCCACGCCTTTGCTGAGAAAGGGACCATAAATAGTCCAGGATACTTGCCAAGGAATAGGAGGAAGGGTCCAGGCCCTTGTCCTGACACCAAATGGAAAACCTCTTCCATTTGAAGGCATAGCATTTCCTGGTCGACTCTACGGACGCCAACTACATTGAGGACCTCGTCCGGAAAGACCCAAGGCCTGGAACTCTAGCCAGCTCAGGGACCAGGCCCAGGTGCAGGAATTGAAGGTCCGGATGGAACACCTTCCCTGATTGACTGAAAGCAGGTCCGGGCAAGCTGGAAGCTGCCTCGGGAGCCTGGAGCTGAGGCTGAGGAGATCTGGATACCAGCATTGGCGGGCCAGTCTGGGGCTACCAGAATCACCTGCGCCTTGTCCCTCCTCACCTTGAGAAGCACCTTGTGGATCAAGGGAAATGGGGGAAAGGGAAAAGAGGCCCGGTCCACGGCCGAAGAAGGCACCCCCGCAGCGAGCCCTGCTGAGGGGGGCGGGCATGGAACAGCCTCAGCTTCACGCTCTCCTGGAGGCAAACAACCACCTGAGGTGTGCCCCAATGGGAGAACAGATCTTGTACTACCTCCAGCAGGAGAGACCACTGTGGGACACAGCCCCTATCCGGCTTAGGGCATCGGCCAGGGTGTTGGAGGCCCTGCCACATGAATGGCTACGGAGATCCGCCTCCAGGCTGCACACGAGTGACCAAATGCGGAGAGCTTCCTTGCACAGAGGCATGGAGCATCCCGCCCTGGCGGTTTAGGTAGCACAGGTCGTGGTATTGTCCGTCTGGACCTGAACCACTTGACCCCTAGAAACGGAGCGGGCGGTGAGAGCTAGGCGGACCGCCGGAGCTCCAGCAGGTTGATATGGCATCGGGACTCCCGGGGACCAGAGGCCGTGCACTCTGTTCTCCCCAGATGGGCACCCCAACCCATCAGAGAGGCGTCGGTCGAGAGAGACCGCCGGCTCGGGCGGACAAATGGGATGCCCTCCTGCAGATGAGCTGGAACAATCCACCACTAGAGAGCGTTCCACATCCCTGGGTCACCGTCACTAGCTGGTCCAATGGATCGAGCGCTGAGACCACTGGCTGGCCAACCCCATTGAAGGGGCGATGTTCCAGCGGGCCCAACGGACCACGCTGGTGCAGGCCGCCATGAGACCCAGGAGGCGAGGAAGTCCCGGCAGGCGATTGCCCAACCAGAAATGATCGGGCAAAGGAGGAAAGAACCTTGGCTCTGTCCGCTGGGAGCCGTGCTTTGGCTCAAGAGAGTCGAGCTCTGCCCCGATGAAGAGAATCACCTGCTTCGGGTTCGAACTGACTTGGCCTCGCTGATGAGAGGCCTATCTGAGAGCAAACCTGGAGGGCCAGATCCTGGACCGCCTCCACCTCCTGTCTGGAGGGGGCTGCTATCAGCCAATCATCCAGGTAAGGGTACACCCGGACCCCTGCTGCAAAGGGAATGCTGTCACCACTGCTATGCATTTGGTGAAGACCCGCCGAACTCTGAAGGGATCCTTCCGCTGAAACGAAGGAATCTCTGGTGAGATGGATGGATAGGGACGTGAAAAATGAGTCCTGTAGGTCCAGAGAGAGAACCACACGCCGTGCTCCAGGATGGTATTATTGAGCCAGAGTGACCATCCTGAAGGTCCGAGGCCTTAGGAACTTGTTTAGGTCGTGCAGGTAGAGAATGGGCGCAGCCCCTGTCTGTTTTGGGACCAGGAAGTACCTGGACACAAACCCGGGTCTGAGGGAGGGTCCGCCACCCTCTGATCACCTCCTCTCGGGAGGAGCAGAGCGATGTCAGCTCGGGCGAGCCGACAGCGAGGCTGCGGACCCAGAGGCCCTCGGGCGACGGCTCAGGGGCGGGCCTGCTCGAACTCCAGAGGCAGGCTCTTTTCCCACCACTTCCAACACCCACCATCTGTGGTGATAGCGGACAGGTGGAAAGGAAGTGGCGAAGCTGTCTCAATGGGGAACCTGGGTGGAGGACGAGGTTGGGGCGGCACCCCTCAACCGTCCACTGAGCAGGCTTGGAGGAGGGACCGGCCGAGGGACCACCTGGGCCTTTACCTCCCTGCTTCCTGGAGGAGGAAGCCGGCTTGGGTTTGGGATGCCAAGCGCGCAGCCTGGTGGCCCTGATGCTGCTGGGTCGGACGTACGCTGGGCGCAGAGACGGACGTAAAGGGTTTGGGTTGCGGTCCAGGCCCATGTCCCTCTGGGTGGATGAGACCAAGTCCAGAGTGGCGCTGGACTTTTCGATCCTCTGGAGGTGACCTTCCACCCAGGATCGAAGAGGTCAGTCCTCAGGAAGGGACATCCGCCAACTTGTGCTGGGTATCCGCCAGAAGGTGGATATCCTCAACCATGCCCGACGGCGATAGCCACCGCGGCCGCGACTGACCTGGCACATGAGTCACCAATGTCCAAAGCAGTCTGAAGTTGCTTGCTTGGCCACTGCCCTGCCCTGGTCCCGCACCTGCTTAACCGTGGTCTGCAGGTCAGCCGGAGGTGAGGGACTACCTCGTCCAGGAGCCCAACAGGGCGTGAGAGAAATGTGCCATCAGCACGGCCGAGCTGGCCTGACGAAGGCCAAGGGAGGACGAAGAGACTTTTTGCCCGGCGTGTCCAACTTAGACACCTTGTCGGGAGGTTTGTCTACGCCCCTGGCATTTTCGCACGCCGAAGACACTGTCGGTAACCAACCCCTCGGCTTGAGGGGTGTTCTGAGAAACCGGACAGGGAACCGTAGGGACCGTATACTTCCTTGCCATCCTGGCCGAAGGTGCAGGGCAGGAAGCAGGACGCTGCCAGAGCTCCAAGGCCGGGCTTTACAATGGCCTCGGCCACCGGAAAGGCCTCCGAGGGAGAATCCCGGTCCAATATCTCTGTGAGGGAACATTGGCCCGGCTCGATACGGGTTCGAGCTGCATCCCGTGGACTCCGAGATGAGCCTAAACAACCCATGAAGGACGAAGGGCTATCGCCCAGTGACTGACCTCCTGAGGACTCCAAGTCGACCTGCCTGGAGAACAGGGAGGAATCGTGCCGGACTCAGAGGAGTCCGCAAAGAGCTGCCTTGGGCTTGAGCCACCTCCACCTGCTGAGGGTGATCGGGAGTGAGGGTGACAGGACAGCCTATGGGGCAGACCCTGGGCCGACCGAGAATTCTTGGTCGGAGCCCCAAACAACGGCTGTGGAGGCGGAGGTTCCACCGAATCGGTGGGCAGCCGGTTTCGCTGAGCAACAGGCCTGAAGCAGGCACCTCGGCTAAGGCGAGGTTGCTTCAGCCGCCCGGTGACAGCCACTTGATAGCGGGGAAGGCGACGACGCCGGCTTGCTCCCAGACAGAAGAAGTTGTTGCCACATGAGGTCCTCGATCGTCGACGGCAACTTTGCGTCGAAGTTTCCCCTCGTCCGAGGAGGAGGACGAGATGAGCGCCGACGCTGCTGCCACGGTGCCAGACCGAGACCACCTATGACGGCGGGATCAGCTGGACCGAGAAGAAGTCCGAGACCGAGACCGCGAACCTCGGCTTTTCCGAGGAGGGTTCTGGGGCAGGGCGGGAAACCCGCTCTCCCTCAGCTCGGAGGGCTCAACCATGGACTCGGAACCGAGGCATGGGCAAGTCCACGGACACCTCAACCACCGCCGGGGAACCGGGAGAGAGGGTTTCTGATTCACCGTCGACAGCCCGTCCAACGGGTGGAGAAAATCTCGACTGGCGGCCGACGGGAGTCTCAGTCAACTGACCTGACGGGATGCTGAAGCCAGTGGGTCAAGTCAAGGATCGACTGAGTCGATGGTCGATTACTTGGTGAGAGGGACCCTCCCACTCCCAAGAGCATCGACGGAGGGACTCTACCTTTGTGGTCCCTTCTTGGACCGAGAGGAAGGCCCTGAAGATATTGGTCCCTCTCCTTAGTGGAGAGGGACAGACAGAGCTCCTTAAGAAGCTGAATAGGAGGATCCCAGGGAGGCGGATAAAGGCTGCGGCGAGGAAGACAAAGATGCGGCCTGCGCGCACGCCTCCTCGAGGATCATCTGCTCAAGTTGTTCACGAGCCCACCACACCGAAACCGCCAACCGGCCTCTCTCGACTTTCACCGAGGATAACGCTTTTCAGGTCGCCTAAGTTGCAGACGGGCGCACGGGTCTTCCAGGATGTAGGCCGAAAAGAAGAGCACAGGTCGCAAGCTCATGGTCGCGCTCAAGGCCCAAGCAGTAGACGATCGGAGTGCGGATCCGTCTCGAGACATCTTCTTCGTCGCATGGGCACCTCTGGAAACCAGGAGTCATTTGTCCATTGTAGCCATGAGGGAAATATTTGACCAAGTCTTGAAAACCTTTAACTTTATTTCGGTAAACCAAGAATTAGGAACTAGTCTTATACGCAGAGCTTAAGGAGGGAACCTGAGCTTCCAAGCGTAAGGAAGATCTGGCGTCATGGGGCGGAGCTAGAGTTTTACCACCGAGTGGGTGGGAGGAGCCAGCTTGAAGACCTTCCGCAAGATTTAAAGCGCAAGGATACCTGCCAATAAGTGTGGATGAACAACATATCCATGTCCCTAGAAATAGAAATTTCCTTCCCAGTTCAAAATCAGAGCATCCAGAGGGACCGAGCCCAAGACTGGGGTCTGCAACAAAACAGAGGAAGTTGGTGATTGTCTGGGGCTGCAAAAGATCTATCTCTGAGTGCCCCACCTTGAAAAAAATCACTTCAACACCAGGGGGTCCAGGGACCATTCTGTGATGGCCCTGGGAGATCCTGCTCAATGCATCTGCTAGTACATTGTCCTTCCTGGAAGGTGGACTGCTATCAGAGAGGGCTGCAGAGAATAAGCTAGGGACCACAATTTCATGGCTTCCTGTGCACAAGGCCGTGGGCGAGTGCCTCCCTGCTTGTTGACGTACTCATGGTGGTGGTGTTGTCTGTCCTGATCTGAACCACCGTGTTCTGCACTGACTGAGAGAAAGCTTGCAGGGCCAGAAAGACCACCCTGAGTTCCAAGAGATTGATATGAAGTGGATTCCTGAGGGGACCACAGTCCCTGGGCTGTGAGAGCTCTCAGATGGGTTCCCCACCCTAATAGAGAAGCATCCGTGGTTAGGACCACAGAGTGAGACTGAGTGATGAATGGGGCTCTTGCTTGAGATGGTTCTGATCCTGCCACCATTGGAGAGCCTAGATCAGAGTCTGAGTCACTAGAACTAGTTTGGTTAGAGAATCTTTCTTCTGAGACCAAAAGGCCCTCAGGCGAACCTGAATGTCCTCATCTGAAATCTGGCCCCTTGGACCACTGCTGTAGAAGCTGCCATGTGGCCCAGAAGCTGAAGGAAGTGCCTTGCTGGCCGAGAGACCAGAAGGTGGAATGAAGAAGCCAGCTCTACAATAGCCTTGCCCTTTCCAGGGAAGAAAAGCTCTTGCTTTAACTGTATCCAACTCTGCCCCTATGAAGGTGAGGAGCTGCAGAGGCTCGAGAACTGACTTGGGAAGATTGAGAAGGAATCTTAGGAAGTGAGCACTTGCTGAGTCACTTGCAGGTCTGACTTGACTTGGTCTGGGACTGACCCACAATGAGCCAGTCGTCCAGGTATGGAAATATGGAAATATTTTTCCTTCTTAAAAGGCCACTACTACTGCTAGGCATTTTGTGAATACCCTTGAGCTGATGTCAGGTCAAGGGCATAGTTTTGAACTGATAATGGCCTGAAGGCAATTTGAACTGGAGGTACTTTCTGTGGGAGCACCTGATGGGAATATGAAAGTAGGTATCTTTTAAGTCCAAGGAGGCTAGCCAGTCCCCTGGCCTTAGAGAGGGAAGGATTATTCCCAGAGTCACCATTTTGAATTTTGGTTTTAAAAGATGTTTGTTCAGGTATCTTAAGCCTAGGATGGGTCGCCACTCCCCTGTCTTTTTGGGGTAAGGAAGTACCTGGAGTACAGACCTTTGCCCCTGTGCAATGTAGGAACTCTTTCTACAGCCTTTATAGCCAGTAGAGATGCTTGCAGGTGGAAAGATCTGGCCCTCAGCTTTGAAATTTCTTGGAGCTGCGAACCAGCCCTGGCTTACCACCTCCAGGACCCACTTGTCTGAGGTAACAGACATCCAGTCCTGGCGAAGTAAACAAGCCTGCCTCCTACAGGAATGGGGGATCTGACCCAGGCGGACACATAAGGGTGGTCTGCTTGGCAGGAACCTTAGGTTGAGGGGTGGATGCAGCCCTGCTCATCCTCCTTCTGCCTCTCCTCTGAAGAACCCCTTTGATGAAAGGGAAAAGAGGCTGTGCTTGGTAGAATGGCCAATGAAAAGGCCTGCTCCTGCCCCTAGCTTGCTGCCTTTGAGGAGTTGCCTGCCATTCCTTGGCCTGTGCACTCCCTATAGGTAGCCCTATACTCATCCATCTTTTATGTAATTCTCTGTCTGCTCCCCAAACAGAGAATTACCCCACAGGCAAATCCATGGCCTTAGCCTCGGTGTCCTGTGAGAGGCTAGTACATCTGAGCCAAGCTATTCTCCAAGAGCCACAGATGTATCCATGACTCTAAATGACACAATCACTGGAGTCCACAGCAGCATGGAACTGTATCTTAGATGCCTCAATCCCATCAGCAACCACCCCTCCAGCTCTGAGGCTGGCTGGGGCAGGCCTGCTTAGCCAGTGCCAGTACAGTGTCCCACCTGGACTTCTGGTACCTGGCTGCATAGGCCATATAATTAGCCTGCCTGAGTCCCAAGGCGGATGCCATGTACTGTTTCTTTGCCATGGCATCCGGCTTCCTAGAGTCTTTATCTGGAGGAGTGAGAAGCCAAGGGTATATTAGCCTTATCACAGGCTGCAGCCTGCACAACCCCAACATGGCTGCATTGTTGATACAAGTACTCTGTACCTCAACCTGATAAGGTGTACCTTTTGTCCATCCTTCTGTCGACAGGAGGTACAGAATTTGGAGTTTTAAAATCTTTTGTGTCTGTTTCCAAAGACTTATGAAGAGGAACAGACAGTCTCTTGGACTCTGGGATGTCCATCACCTCCACATAATCAGGTTCCTCTTGTTCCTCTACAGTTTCTTCCACAGGGAACTGGAGGGTTTCTCCACTTTCCTATTAAATGTGTGGGAAGGGGACTCAGAAAGCCAAGGAGGGAAACACCAGAAGGTCTCTCTGAGGAGATGTCCGTTCAGTGGGCTCATCCAGACCTTCCACACCATCGCCGCCATCATCATCATCATCATCCCTCCAAATCCGGTTCATAGTAATCTTCAGGGCATAATCTTGAACCGGAGGAACCGATCAACCGAGCGCCTGCCAGAAGTGCCAGATCAGACGGAACTGGGCGAAGCAATTCTACAATCCTTATTGCTTTGGCAATCTCTTCGCGGACGGAAAATGGGTCTCTAGATCCGAACCGAGGATTTTTCTTTTTTTTAGAATCGATCCCTCAGGATCGACTCTCCTCTTGCCCGAGGAAGTATCGCCTGATCAGAGGGCACTCCTCAGGTTCGGTCGAACCGAACCAGGCTGGCCATCTGGGTCAGCGGACTTTCGTTGCCTTATCCCTAAGCCTACCTAATCTTTTTCCAGGGTAGACTTAGGGAAATTCTTACAGATTTGGCAGTCTGAACCGAGGTGGTCAAACTCCAGACAGTAACACAGGTGGTGTGGGGATCAGCCTTAGCAAAGACCTCCCCACACACACACTGCAGTGTTGAAACCCAGTGGGCCCAGTTTTCTTTTGGGTTTCTCAGACGTAGCCATCCTAACCACAAACTTACCCTTTTATGGCAAACAACCTGGGAAGACACTCTTATCGGTTTCTAACCGTATCACGGTTTTGAAAAAAAACAAGAAAATGCATTTTTTTTAAAACCAATAAGGACCGTAACTACACTCTAAGTTTAGAAACAAAGACAGAATATATAATTCACTAAACAGCCAGTTCAGCGAACCGGTTGAAAAAATACATTTTACAATTTCCACAAGTTTACTATGTCTAGTTCACTACCTAGTACTTACTGTACCACAGACAGAGATCTGAACTGAAACTTCATGAAGAATAATCAGTAAAACTGAGGACTTTAACCGACTTTCGAACATGAAAGCAAAGGAGAAATCTCTGGAGTAACCATTCAGTTAAGTGGAGTAAAGAATCTGATGGTTGAGCTTCAAAGGCAGCAGACAGAGGTTTGAACCGAGCTCGAACTCAGCATTCTATGATCTGCTTAGAAATTAACCTCTACTCTCCAGGGCAGTTCAAGTGCTGGGGCTAACTGCAATAGTCAGAATACAGCAAGACTTCATGTTGTTTGAAAAGATAAAACAGAGCCACACTGTAATTGTCTGCATGACTGGATACATCAGTGAGAACTGCTTCCAAATCTTTTGTATTTTCTTTACCTTTGAAACCTCCTGCTGAAAACCTGCAGTCCTGCTGTCAAGATGCTGTACTGTTGTCTTTAATATTTTTAAACTCATAGACAAGCTTTTTTATTTATTTTATTTATCTTTACTTTCTTCTTCTAGCATCCTGGATCTGACTTGGGAATCTGCTTCCTTCACACTCAATGTCCCTTTCCTGCCAGTGGAACCCCTAAAGACTGAAACTCCACTGCTGCCTTCACTTCTCCAAACTCCATCCCATGGGCAGGGAATCTGCAACTTGTCCTCCACAGGTGGGACCTCAGAGCGGGGAACAGTCCTGTATTAAATTTTGAACATGGAAGTAGAAATCACTTGGACATATCCTCTACTGCACCTTCTGAGCTTAGAAAATAAATAGTTCTACAGAACAACAGTAGAAGACTGACCCTTGCCAATTAGCAGCCAACAATTACAAATTTAAAACTGTAACTTTTATAACATCAAATTTCCAACATTCTGCAATCCCTTAGTTAAATATATATTGAAAAATATTCTCTGAGTAGAAAAACAAATCTTAGGTGTGGTCCCATTGACAATGTTGGAGCTAACAGAAAAATAAATCACCGTAAGTCTGACAGAATTTCTTCTTTCTGTGTTGCACGATATTGTCAATGGGTAATCTACAGATGGGTTCTATAAAGAAGAACCCTTCCGGAGAGCAGCGAGGGGAGAATGTTGGTCTAGATATGAACAGACATGATCAATTTTCCGTAGACACTTAAGGGACTGCATGCAGTAATTTGCATCCCAAAACTGCATCAACGAACTTGACTGTCAAACATTACAGTGGTTTGTGAAGTCTGACAGTGATAACACATAACTGCCCTGCAAGCGCTTCTGCCTTTTTTAGTCCATGTAGTTGCCATGTGATGCGATAAAAGTTGGTGTTTCTAATTTGGCCTCCACATATGCCGATGCTGCTCTGGGTCTGATCCACCTTGCCAAAGTGGTCTTGGAAGCTCTAATGCCCTCTTTGTTGCTCCAAGGAGAATAAAAATATTGTTTGAGTGTCGTGACAGAATTCAAACAGATTTTACTCTAGAAAGATATAGCTTATAAAGGCCCATTCTCTTGGATTTTACCTACGTAAAATGGGACAAATGGAAGTAAGAAGGGCTTCTTGCAAGACAGAGCCCTGAACCGTGTCAATTCGATTTCTAAGCAATAAACCACGACAGGGTGTTGGTGATGCTGGTTTTACCCACGCCTGGCATGGATTCGGTCGGGCCGCGAGGCCGTGAGTGAGTAAACTCGCGCCAGGCGGTAAAACCATCACCAACACACTGGAGTGGTTTATTGCTATTATACAATGTCCCTATTAATTTTTTGTCAGAAATGAAGAGAAAATCATAATTTTTCATTTTTTAGTTTTATTTAATTTGTTGTTACGCTGCAAAAATAGTCCAGTATATTTGGGTTAATTAAAAATAGTGTAGGGTAGGGGAGCCATTGCATTTATGCTGGGTTCTAAGATCTGCATGCTGCAGGGCGAGAGAGAGAGACTACGAAGGTTTGGACAGGAAATGAGAGGTCAGTGGGTGAAGCTTTGTTCTTTCCTGAATGAAGGAGAGAGAGCACAGTGTGGAAATTAAATGTTACTTGCTGCTTAGTTTAACACAGAAGGTAAGGTTTCAGGCTTCAGGTTTTTTTTTAAAAGTTTGTGTCTGTCAGCTTTGCGTAACGTGTATGCAACAGGTGGCAGGCTGAAACAGGGAGCGAAGGGTGTCTTCAGCGCTGGAGTACGGCGCCGAGATCGTGGGTTTTCAGTTTAGCTTCTGGGGTTTTAGGTAGAAAGATGTAGAGGAAATTCTGGCAAAATTGAGTTTTTTTGTTTTTATTACAATTATGGGTTGACGGAGAAGCGAGCGGGTGACGTTAGCTTAACAAAACAAGATGGCGGCTCAGAACTATTTAAATTTTTTTTTTGCAGTTACTGAGATGTGAGTTGGCTTGGCACCTTTTGCGTTGGTAATGCTAGATTTTACAACGCTTGAAAGGTGCCAGTTAGCCAATCAGAGTGGTGGACTATAAGACCTCATTGTATAATTAGTACTTAACTATAGTATGTGGAAAATTACACCCTGAAAGAGAAGACAACCTCAGAAAAGGGTGATAAATTCCAAAAGTGATTGCAAGAGCAATGAAAACTACAGACAGCTTCCAAGAGAGAACTTGGAATGGAAGGAAAATCTGTAAAAGCTAACTGCTCACAAGAATTTAATAAGTTCACCATGGGCCACTAGCACTGCCCAACTGCATTTTTACTGCCTGAACTGAATTGTTCTGAGAAATGGGAAAGAACCAGTAGGCTGCCCTCATCTTCAGCACCTTGAATTGAAGGACCTGCCCCACTGTGTCCAGATGCCGTAACAGAGATCTGGCCCCTACAGGCTGGCGCCTGATGTCTGCTCTCTCCTTTGGGTAAAAAATAGCAGTTACGTAAGAACTTACCGTAACAGTAGATCTTCGAGAGAGTTCCTGCAGTAGATCTTCACATACAGGACTGCGCCCCTGGTGTCAGGTTCCAACGGTAAACTTGTAGTTAGCAATCATCAGCGGGACCGCCCCAATGTCAGGTGATGCAACGTCAGCATGATTATAAAAGGGCGGTCCCACGCCTGCCCTCCAGTTCTTTCCACCAGAGACCTAAAGAAAGGTAGTAAGAAGAAAGGAGTAACAACTCCTGGGACCTTGTGCCCTATCTTGACCTATGGGCTAGTTAGGATGAAAAGGAAAAATTTCCAGGAGCTGGGGGAACGTTAGGAAACAAGACCTACTGCAGGAACCTCTCTGAAGATCTACTGTTACGGTAAGTTCTTACATAACTGCTATATTCTACTCGAGAGGGTTCCTGCAGTAAGTCTTCACATATAGGACTGAATACCAAGCAGTCTAAGAAGAAGGAGTCAGAGACGAGGTTCCGGAGGAGGAAGATGTCCGCCAACTAAGGTTATGCCTTAGGACAGAAAACCTTGCAAAACTGCAAGGCCAAACCAGCTCTACGCTCTAGAGGCAATGTCCAGACAGTAGTGTTTAGTGAAGGTGTGGACAGAAGACTAAGTGGTCATGCACAGATTTCTGCAGTCGATACATTCCTGAAAAAAAGCAGTAGAGGTGGCCACACTTCTAGTGGAGTGGCTTTAACTGCCCAGAAAAGTCTTTCCATATTTCTGGTAAGTGTAGTGAATACAGTTAGCCAGCCACCTAGAGATAGTCTGCTTCAAGATAGCCTTGCCTGGCACTGGGGGCAAAGGTCACAAAGAGTCGGTTCGATTTACGAACCTCCTTAGTCCGGCAGGTACAGTACCTCAGGATCCGATGTACATCCAAGGTGTGCAACAGATATTACCCCCTGTTGGAATGCTGTGAATAACAGACCGGCAGTTCACACTCTGGTTGAGAGTTGTCTCCCAAACCACTTTCGGAAGAAAGGAAGGATTAGTCCTAAGGACCACCTGGTCCTTGTGAAAACAAATAAGGCTCTCTGCAAACAAAGGCCTGAAGCGCTGAAACTCTTCTAGCTGAGGTAACCGCAACTAAAAACAAAGTCTTCTAGGAGAGGAAGCATAAATTGCAACTTGCTGCTGGTTCAAAAGGCAGTAAAGTAAGTTTCTCCAACATGAAATTAAGATCTCAGGGAGGACAGGGGTTCTGGACTGGAGGTTTAATGTGAAGGATACCCTTTAAGAAAGTTTTGAAACCTCTAGCTGTGCTAGGGTTTTGCACTCCACTGGAAGGTGGTAGGCCGACACCGCAGGAAAGATGGACCTTAATGGAGGAGTAACTAGGCCCAACTCAGAAAGATGTACGAGGTATTCTAGCACCTAGGAAGCCGAAAGCAAGAAAAAGGGTCCAAGCGCTTAGCTTAAGCCCAGATAGAAAATCTCTTCCACTTCATGGCACAGGTAGATCTGGTAGAGGGTTTTCTGGCTTCTACCAGGACCTGAGCAACCTTGGAGGAAACTCCCTAGCGGAAACCGCTATGTCCACAGGTGCCACACATGGAGGTGGAGAGACTGAAGACTTGAATGTACCAGGGTGCCCTGCTCCTGAGACAGAAGGTCATGAGATATCGGCAGAAGGACCGTGGTTCTATAGCAGTTGTTACAACAGCGGAACCAAATCTGTTGAGGCCAGAGAGGGCAATCAGAATTATGGGCCCTTCCACCTGAAGTTTCAACAGAACCTTCTGAATAAGAGGAATGGGAGGAACTGCATACAGAAACCTCCCTGTCCAAGAGAAAGAGAGAGAGACAGAGCCAAAGAGTCTTGCCAAAAGCACCATGCCTGGAAAGAGCGAGCAAAAGCTGCGTGAGGTTTCGCTGAATGGGGAGGCTAACAGATCTAGGTCTGGCTAGCCCCACAAGAAACAGGTCTTCAACTACTACCTGCTTTAATTCCCACCGTGAGTCCTGGCTACTGATCGGCTGAGACTGTCCGCCAGAACGCTAGCACGCCTGGGACGTGGACTGCTGTCAGGAAACAGGCCAGTTAAATTGCCCAGTACCATACTCTCACTGCTTCCCGCAAAGAGGGTACGACTGGGTTCCTCCCGTTTGTTGAGATACCCGACAGTCGCCATGTTGTCTGAACCAGAAGTGTTCCCAGGAAGTAACGACTGGAAGGCCTGGACAGCATAGAGAACTACTCTGGTATCTAGAACGCTTATATGGAGCTGCTGCCCAGGGGATACCATGAACCTTGGGCTTTGTGGTCCTCAGATGGGCTCCCAACCAACATCGGAGGCGTCTGATGTGAGGGTCTGGGTAGGGGCCTGATAGTAGAAAGGAGCTACCACTAACACGTTGGAGAGATCCTGCCACCAAAGAAGATCCTTCTGCAGGCTGTTGGAGATCATGACCTGTTGGTTCATGTTGTCCAACTGCTGATCCCACTGGACTCAAGAGACCACTGGGTGACCCTCATGTGCAGTCTGGCCAGGGGGACAGTAGGAATGGTCGCTGCCATAAGCGTAAGAGACAGAGCACCGAAGTGTGCTGGGGTCCATCGAGCCTTGGCTACCAAGGTGGCCTGAAAGGTTAAGGTCTCGGCTCGATCCAATGGCAAGAAGGCCTTGCTCTGGACTGTGTCCAGTACTGCCCCAATAAATTGGAGGCGCTGAGAGGGTTAGCTGGGACTTGGGGAGGTTGACCGAGATGCCCAGCTAGACAACAAGTCTGGAGGAAAGAGAGACTCATTCAGACTGTCCGGGAGGGGCTGAAAAGCCAGCTGCTTTAGGTACAGGAACACATATATGCCCTTGCAGCGGAGAAATGCCGCTACTACCGCTAGGCACTTCGTGAAAACTGGGTGCTGAGGACAGGCAAAAGGAAGTGCCCTGATTTGAAATGGTTCTCCGACAGGAGAACCGGAGGAAAGGGTGGTGGGCCGGAGGATGGGGATATGTAGGTAAGCCGTCCTGAATATCCAGGAGCACAGCCATGTGTTTGACTGGAGCAGGGGTAGGAGTCCTGAAGGGTCAGCATGTGGAACCTCTTGTACTCCACAAAGAGGCTGAGCATGCTGAGATCCAGGATAGGTCGCAGATCCCCATCTTCTTCGGTACTAGGAAGAAATGGGGTAGAATCCTTCTAGTTGGTCTGGATGGACAGGTTCTATGGCCGCTTTTGCAGCAGGGCCTGGATTTCCTGGTGGACGATGGGGATCTGACCCGGCGGGTAAAAGGCCTATCCCAGAGGGTGTGGAGGTGGATCCTCCAGGAACCTGATAGAGTGACCTCGCTTGTATGAGCTGGAGGACCCAAACGCCGGCGGTGACAGACTTTCACCCTTTCAGATGGAGGTCAAACCTCCTCCCACCGGTTCCTCAAGGGTAATGGAGGTTGTGAAGGAGGGGGAGCGAAGCCAGGATGCGAGGGGAGGGGAGCTGGACTCTGAGGTTGGTTTTGGCAAACTCCTCGCCTGGGGGTTTGAGCTCCAGAGCCAGTGGCGATCTTTGCCTTGACGCTATTCTGAGTCTTATTCCATCATCTCTGGCGATGAAAGGGCTGCTTCTTTGATCCGTCCAATACATAGAGCTGCATTCCAAAGAGATTGTCCGCTTTTCTGTAGTCCTGTTATAATATCCTTCGTCGCCGCCAAAGAGGACGGAACCCCTGAAGGGTGCGCCCAAAAGGGATGACTGGACATCCTGTGCCAGACCTGCAATACAAAGCCATGATAAGCGTCGAAGGCAGATCCCCATGGCTGCAGCCCAAGCCATGGAGGCCACGGAATCATATGTGGCTCGGAGTGCATGACAGCAGGAAGATTTGTTCATGCAAACTTTGTCCAACAACTTGGCCCTGAGGTTTTCGCAGGGATATCGTGAAGGTCCCTTCCAGCTCTGTGAGGGATACCTTTTGAAAGTCACCATATGGGCATGTAATTGAGTGACCAGATGGCACAAGAAGTGGACAAGCAGATCTTTCTACCGAATTGGTCCAGCTGCCGGAGTCCTTGTCTGGTGGAGATGAACTCAGTGTTTAGGTTGAGCCGAATGGTCATACTCGGCCGTGATGACCATGGAGGTCGGCTTTCAGGTGTTAGTCAAATGGGTGCTCCCTTCAGGGGTGTAAGTTCTATCTCGCTTTTCTGGAAACAGCCAGGATAGAGGAGGGCGGTTGCCAAACGGTAGTGACCAGGTCCTCATGAGGCCCATCTAAGGGGTGGATAGATAGAGGGTCTGTAGTCGCTAAATCCTGGTACTCAGCCAGTCTTTGCACTGAGGAGCTATCTCCTTACAAGGCCAGCCCCGCTGTCTGGATAGTTCTCAACAGATTCTCGAATGAAGGGTCCTCTGGGGGATTTTGGTGATTCTTTGGAGGAACTTCACCAGTGATCGAGGATCAGAATGGTCGATGTCAGAGTTAATATCCAAATCTGAGGGCTCAGAACCACTGGGAAGGGAAGGAAGGGAAGGATTCAGCCCAGTGCTGCCCACAGGAAGTGAACCCGCAGCTCAACCCAGAGGGACCGGGGCCCTGGTAGGGAATACCCCAATGGTTGGGACTGTTTGATTTCAGTGATAAGCTGGGTCCTGAGATCCTGCCACCATGCCAGAACTGACTCTCAATCAGGCAGTGGTGGTGTAAGAGGGAGGTGGAGGAGGCTGGTACCTGGATACCCCTGGTAAGTCAGGTGGTGCCAGTAAGGGTATTGATACCCAGGCAGCCCCAGAGGATAGCCTAAAGGTGGATATCCAGGTGTCGGATATCCCAGCATCGGATATCCTGGCCGGGTATCCAGGTGTTGGATATCCCGCGCGGCGGTACATTGCCCGGCCGCCGAATACAAAGGATCCATCAGAGGGCACGTAGTTCAGAGGAGGGCAACTAAAATTTTGCAGGGTCTGCAAGAGAAGTTTTCGAGGAGAGGCTAAAGAGCTAATATATATACCCCTGAGGAAAGAAGGGAGAGGGGGGACATGATAGAAACGTTTAAGTATCTCAGTGGAATCAACAAAGTCCAAGAGGGTAGCATCTTCAGAAAAAGGGATGCAAGAACAAGGGGATACAATTTGAAGATAGGGGACGGCCTAGGGCAATGTGAGGAAGTATTTTTTCACAGACAGGGTGGTGGATCGATGGAACAGCCTTCCTGAGGAGGCTGTGGGTCTAAAACTGTGGGAGAATTCAAGAATGGCGGGACAGACATAAGGCAATTTTTGTGGGGGGTGGAAGAAATAGGCTGTTGGTTAAATAGGATCTTCAGCTTATCCACTAGGTAGGAAAGGGCAGACTAGGTGGACCAAGCAGTCCTTATCTGCCATCAAAGTCTATGTTTCTATATTTCTAAGCTCCTGGATCTCCTTTCCACAGAAGCTAGCTGGACGGTAAGAAGGTGGGGCCTGGCGTCCGCTTGTGTCGGGTCTGGGTGGCTTGGTTGAATCCCTGGCAGTCAGCACACTCAGCCAGAGCTGTGCTTAGGCCCCAGGCAAAGGAGGCATCGGGAGTGGTCTTCCCCGCAGATTTGGGTGCCGTGACTTGGTGCACTTTTTAGATGAGGCTGACATACACTGCTCAAGATAAGTGGAACAAGTGATGAGCAAAATTAATAAAATGTCAATATAAAGCACGTGACTGATCGCTGTTCTAACACGTCTACCAACAAACAGAGGCAACGGCAGGAAAGAACTTGAGGTGGGAGTGGACCGCCTTTATAGTCGGGCTGACGCAGGCCACCTGACATCAGGGACGGGTCCCTCGCTGATGATTGATAGCCAAGTTTGCCATTGGAACCTTACGCCCAGGGGCACAGTCCCATATGTGAAGACCCACTGCAGGAACCCTCTCAAGTAAGATCATAGAAAACCTTTTCAAGATTTTCTTTAGTTGTGCCCAACAAATCAGGGTCCACTAAACCTAATGAAAGTGCCAAAGTGACCAAATAATGACCTGAGGCCACACTAATATAACAGAGCTAGCATGCATGCAGCGGATACATGTAGGGATGGATGAGTCCATGGGACTAGTTCCAACGTGGCGTGATTGCATCTGGCACATCTAGACATGCTAGCTAAAACCCTTTGGTCTAAAGGCCTTGTTCTGAGAGCATAGAAGGGTGGTGCATAGGGCTCTAATGTGTTATAAAATTTAAGTCAGAAAGGGCCTGTCACTGCAAATTTTGCCACACCTGCCTCAGTTTATCAGATGTATTATTCCATTTCATCTAGGATTCTGGGAAAAGAGGTCCATGAATGTTAAGCATACTCAATTATTAATCAGAACCGGACAGAGTGAGTCATGAGGGCCATGAACCAAAGTCCTGCAGCAGGTTTAATGTCGCTAAGTACCTTGTTTTTTTTTCTCAGTTAATCAGTTTATTCAAAAATTTTAAAACCATACGATAATTACAGATCATATCCTTGACAGCAAAACAAAGGTGTACAATACACTACAGAACTCAGTACAACAGGCAAACATAGATGATGAAATACTACTGTGAGTGAAGATAACAAATGTGCCACTCTAAACAAAGCACCTAGGTTTTTATCAAAACCTTTTGTTGTTGTATAAAACAATACATGGGCATGAACAGGACCGAGTACCGCTCGTCCTGCAGTAGGCACATGGGTTTCAAAGTAACAAAACTCTACTGTCAGTCTTTATGTCTGTGGACAGCCAGTCACCCAGAAAAAGGAAAACAATATGGCTGATTCACATAGTGCCTACTACTATGGTGCCAGAAAACAAACCGCCTCCTATATACTATGTTAGACTATCCACACTAAAATACTGCAGATGTATTTCCCACAAAATGACCCGACCGCTTCAGGAACTACAAATTTTGCTCATCATTGAGGGAGCCCTTATAAGCCCCCCATCTCTCAAGGATCACAAGTGGGCTCAAACACCATACAAAACCTTGTAACACCTCCTGTTCCTGGATGGGTGAGAGTCACTAGCCCCTGAGAAACTGCTAAACTAGGTGTCTGACACTTTTTATAAGCCATTCTCTTCCCCAAAGCCTGCTGCAATTACCACCAGAAAAGAACAACAAACCTGAATGGTACTAAAAGCATGCTGAGGTGTGTGTGTTGGGGCAGCATCACCAAGGGCAATAAGTACTTTTCCCAGAGGCTTTTTCCTCCTGGCCATGAAAGTCCTGAATCCAGCACATTTCCAGCATGGGACAGACTGGTTGAAGGGTGCTAAAAGCAATGAAGCCCCTCACACGCAGCAGAGTTGGCTGCAGCGACTGCTGAGCTGTTTGAGAAATAGTTATGAGGCCACACGGGAAAACTGGCACTTCTGCAGTTGTGTGATAATGCAACTGACGAGGGGCATCTGCACAACACATGCACAATCACCAGATAGACAGGTAGTGCACACTCCTATTGAAGTGGATGGTCGTGGCGTGCATGCCAGGCTCCCAACTGACCATTGAAGATAGCATGAAAATGGCATTGAAGCTCTCAATGACTGGGGAGCTGCCATGGAAAAGAACACTGCCAAAACAACAAGTAGAAAACTATAACATACTTTCTGACGTTAATGAAGAAGACTGAGGAGCTGAAAAAGCTTCTTTGGCAGACCTTTTCTTTTGTCTTTTGGCAAAACCAACTGCATATACATTCCACTCCACTTATTGGCGCCCACGCTTTATAATGGGAATCGCTTTTAACGGGCAGATTGCTGTTTCCACTTGCCAAATTCATTGCCCGCAATGAAAAAAAATGCTGGTTATAGAGACTATGCCCGCCTTCTATTTCAGGCAGATTAGCTGCTACAGCTTCAAAAACTGAGCATGCCAAAGTGTTAATTATCTTTCTCACTGCTTATCTGCCCAAAACAGAAGTGTTATACAGAGCGCTAACTATGCACTGATCGGTCCTGGCTTAGGTGCATGGAGGTTTCCTCAGTTGTGGCAGTGTAGTGATCCATCCTAAAGAAGGGGTTTAACAAACAAAACGCTGCTTTGATTTCTTGCCTGGCTACAAGGAAGGTGAGCACTAAACTGTGCAATGGAACGTGAGTACAGCGGAATACAGTGTG
Organism: Neoceratodus forsteri; assembly: GCA_016271365.2. NCBI lineage: Eukaryota > Metazoa > Chordata > Ceratodontiformes > Ceratodontidae > Neoceratodus > Neoceratodus forsteri. The sequence goes on from CM057459.1 coordinate 339,517,239, forward strand.
GTAAACTCAGGTACTGAGGAGAGGGGTTTTCCTGAGTAAGATAGTCAGGATACAGCTGCAGCTGATTTGGCTGAGTAGCTGTAGCTGCACAGACAGGAGAGCTTTAAACAGGAAGGAAAAGCCAGCATGCAGTTGCTGCAAGGGTAGAGGGCTGACAAGCTGCTTGGATGTGTTCCAGTTACAGGAGTCCCTTACAACCCTCAGGAGATTGGTCTCCTGAATTAGCGCAAAAGAAAGTTTTACTGTTTAGGTTCTTCCAGAAGGTCTAGCCTTCTGAAAAGTGGGGTTTCTAGTTAGGGTTATGGATTGTTTAGTCAGCACCCACCCGAGCTAGGCCTCTTTATTTCTGTTTTTGTTTCATTTTCCCGTGGGGTTTAAAAGGAAAAGGGCAGAATCCCAAAGTTCTGTGTCACCAACCATATTAAGAAAATAAAAATATACCTGGTTGGTTTGATGTTAACAAACTGGTCTTCCTGAGACTCCTTAACCACCGCAAAGCTGATCCTGAATCCGTGGCGAGGTTGCCCTTGTCACAACAGTCAGAGCTGTAAAAGCAGGATGCAGCTAAAAGTGGAGCAGAGTTACTGGCTTGACTGTCAAGGTTTCACAAGAGAAAACGCTGTTTTGATTTCTTGCCAGAGAGAGCTGGCAACAAGGAATGTTTCTTTTACTTATACTGTACTGGCTTCGGGAAGGTGGGTGGAGTACAGCGGACAACAGAGCAGCAAGGACTAGCAAGAGTACGGAGAGCTGCACGTCGATGTAAAATTAAACATTTTTGTTACTGCAGGCACGCACTATAACGGCAGAATCTGCTACACAGATGTGCCCGTTATAAGCAGCTTTGACTGCATCACATTTCTACAATTATGGTCAGGACCCAGAAAGTTAAAACACAGCTCTTGGCAGTCTGCTTTTGCCAGGAGCTGGTGACAGGATTTACAGTTTTAAATCCTACAGACCCAGTTCTTTTTTTACATTTCTCAGTCATGCCAGCGGACTGAAAGCCACTACCAAATGGTGTATTCAGTTCCACAAATATAATAAATTAACAAAGTTGTTTACTTCAAAGAGAAACTTCAGTGATAATCTAAAAGTTACAGCTTGTAGTCATTATATGCAGTACTAGACCGAAAAGTGTGTGCATTTGTTATTTCTGGCCATGGTTTACTCTACCTTCCATAATTTGGATTTGTTTTTGAGCTGTGCTGCACGTGCCATTGCTGTTCAGCTGCTGGGCTGCTAGCTCTGATGACATCATAGGGGAGTGACTCACACTGTGCAGTACCATGCAGTTGCAACAATGTTGCAAGGGAAACCTACCAGTACTCAGTATACCTACTGTGTTCCCTTCCCCAGGACACCCTCTTAGCAATGCATTATGCCCAAAATCCAGATGCCTTGTCAGTATGTTTTTTTTTGTGAAATTGACTCTGCCCTACAGTGATGTCAGCAGTACAAGCCTAGGGTCCACAGAAACACCAGGCTTGCTATAGAAGCCCTGGTGCGCACCCTGCAGTTTTAGCAGCTCAGAATGCAAAACTAACTGCAGCAGAGAGTAATGAAATACAATTCCAGAATCAATGCAAGAAGGGTAATTTATGCATGGAAGTCAAAAGGACTGGTGAAGGTCCTTTTAAAATGTTTTGCCTTTTTTTTTTTTTTTTTGGTTACTAGAAAACACCCATTTCTTGTAGGCAGGAACCACATGGAATCATGATTCCTGGTTCCTGCAACTGAAAGGAAAACCACTAATTTATCTACAAAGCACAATAAAATTACACTAAACTAATGCAGAATATTGAAAACTGAAATAGCTTAATACTTAAAAACAAACGGTTTGGCCAGTCTGGAGCACTGAGGGGTGTTGGACGCCACACCTGTATGCAGCGATCCAGGTTTGGGGAACGAGCCCGTTGTCGGGGCTGGCGGGGAAGAGGGCGAGGAGAGAGAGAGAGATTGAGCCAGAGCAAGGCAGCCTCCTCCTGGGAGGGACTGGAGGCTCCATGTCACTAGCCGCCATCCGCTGGAGGACAGATGGTGGTGCTGACCTGTGGGAGCTCCGCAATAGCCACGGGAGGGGCAGAAGGGCTGAGCCAGCATCACGGAGCATGGGCGCGCCCACGCACGACGCCTGTGTGCTGGGGCCCCGGGAACAGGGACAAAACGGGCAAAACTATTCAAAACAAAACAAAACTGTTTAACTGTAATAAAATACATAAATCTGACTATAGGACTGAAAAAGAATCCAGTACAAATGCTTTCTTCAGTTTAGAAACTAATCTAATGTTAGAACAGAACAGGGATAGTGACTACAGTGCAGAATTCTAATTCTATTAGTAACAAGTTTTCTCTCCAGGGCAACACCTCTGCATGGAAATATACTGAATAAGTGGCTCCTCTTTGTTAAGAACCAGCAGATTCTAAACACCAAGTTAGGTCAGTGACATCAGCAGCACAAGAACAAAGATCAGTCTCTAACGAGGTGTTGAGAACTCATGGATCTTAATGGGGGTAGTTATTTTATATGATGCAATCTAAGTTTTTTTTTTTTAAACAGTGTTACTCGTGTCAAAGTAGTAATGCTACTGTTTTTGCCATGAACAGTACAAGTGAATATATGTGGTTTAAACTGCCAGTTGTAAATCAACATTCAATGTTTTCCTTGGTCTTAGAAGCAGTTCAGAGAAAGGCGACAAAGATGGTGCAGGGTCTGCACCAAAAGTCATATGAGGGAGACTGGAGGATCTCAATATGTATTTCCTTGGGGGTGATAGAGACTTTCAAATACCTCAAGGTGTAAAGAAGGTACAAGAGGGTAGCATCTTTCAGAAAAAGATGTTCAAGAACAAGGGGCCATAATATGAAAATGGGGAGGTGACTAAAAGGTAACATGACAAAGTATTTTTTCACAAAAGGTGGTGGATCCATGGAATAGCCTCCTGGCAGAGATTATGGGGCAAAACAGCAGGGGAATTCAAAACGCATGGGACAGACATAAAGGAACTCTGAAACAGGAAAGATAGGTTAAGTCGCATATCATTTGGGATCTGCGGTATATAAAATAAGTAGGGAAAATGGGCAGACTAGGTGGGCGGCGTCCTTATCTGCCATCAAATTCTATGTTTCTATGGTCAGGAAAAGATCAACTCACGCTTCCGTGACGCCTCCACAGTGGGAGCACAATTTTTATTGGTAAGGCTGTGAAAACCTGTTCTTCACTTTCTGATGTGTTAAGAATAATGGGTTCTACTTGCCTTAACATTCTGAAACATGAAGAACAACTTTGAAAACCACGGGTAAAACTTGCTTAGAGTGTATTATGATGCAGTTCTGTATGACATTATTGTTGTATTCCTTTCGCTAGAACAATGAGTACAGGCAAATTACCCCTGCTCTCTTCAGTCTACAGTAACTCATAGCTGGAAAACTAACAAATGTTCAAGCTCATTTTCAAGGAGGTCCTGGGTAGGACAGCATACAGAATAGGTATATACAATTGAAAAAAAATAAACAGCTGAAGAGCAGAAAGATACAGATACAGTGCCATAGTTCATAAAAAGTATATGCATGTCGATATAACCAGAATATTCTAAATACAATGAATGATAATATAGCTGTAATAAAGAATCGAATTAATCAATCCATTTTATTTTACCAGGAATAACACCATTGAGCGGGCTCATTTACAAGGTGGTCCTGAAATGACACACAGAATAATGCAATACAAGTACATACGATACAAGTACATACAATGGACATTACACTTTCACAAATGGTATTGTCAAATACAAATACGCTCAATCTGGTTCAAGGTCAGTTGGCATTCATCTGTATCCCCTCCCGGTCGTGCCTGAAAATAGGCAGGATTTGTCTAGTGCACTTACCCAGTCAACAAAAAACTAAAATAAAAATTGATTGTTCCTTACAATGTGGATCTAGGTATGCAACAAAACAGCAATACAATAAGATATATGCATTAATGTTCTTGAACTAAAAAGAACACATGACATTCAACAGACTGAGTAAAAGACACTAAGTGCTGTATGGACAACAACCGACTGAGAAAAGACATTGAGTGCTGTATGGATGGTACAGATCCAGGGAAGGGTTCCTTAGGAAAATTATGGTGCATGATTAAGAATAAAAGTTGCAATTTTCCTGCAACAAATGGCTCAGCAAAGATTTGAAGGTATGCAGTCCACCAATTTGTGTGAGTTTTAAGGACTTTTGGAGGGTATTCCATATGGTAGGGAGAGGTACTATGTTTAATATTTACCCCCAGTTCTTTGCATAGCTCTAGACCCTTTTGGACACCATGCAACAGAATTAAGCCTTGTCATACTCTCCTTTGCTCTAAGGTAAACATGTTGAGGTTGTCCAGTCTCTCCTGGCATTTCATTTTTCCCAGCTAGCATTAATCTAGCTGCTCTTTTCTAGACTCACTGTAGTCCATATATGCCTTTTCTATGATATGGGTTCCAGAATTTGCAGCAGTACTCCAGTTTCAGCCTCATGTAATGGTACATTACTTCCACGGACCTACTCACACAGTTCTCTTGATGCATACCAATACTTGTGCTGCCTTTTTGATGTGTGCTGTTATTGCAGTGTTCATCATCCTTTTTTAATTTGCCTTCCTTAATTCAGTGCCATTTAAATAGTATTCACTGTGCATTTTCTTTATTAAGCTTCATGTTCCACTTGAATGTTCCACGAATGAGCACAATATAAAAAATTCTACATAGGACAGGCAAATATTCAAGCATTTCATTAACAGATACAACTATATTCATGCATTGTTACAGTTACAGGAACATCTCACTTTGTACTTGATTTTCAGAAAATATTTAAATACACATTATTCTTACTAGATTGACAAGTTTAAGTGAATTTTGAAGTTTATTCCATGCTCGAGAGATGACACTACTGATGACTGATTTTCCCTAGAGTTCTGAACCTAGGAATTTCTAGGAACACATAAGAATTCCTTCTTAGCCCAGTGGCACAGAGGGTTGAGGTGTTGGATGCCACACCTCACGCCACGTGGTGACCTGGTTCGGGAACAAGCCCGGCCATTGGTCTGGGCTGGGGGAATAGGATTGAGCAGCCGGTCAGCAAGCTCTCTTTTCCTGGGAAGTTTCCTGTTTCCCAGCATTTCCCTGACACCCAGTGGAAACTGGGTGCCATAGCTGCCGGATTACGTGGGAAGGATTCTAGGACGGGCGGTAGCCTACACCTGTGCGACCTGGCATGCTGGCGGCATTGCAACGCCCTCCTCCCCACAAGCAGAAAACTCTGCTGCTCCACAAGATGTCCCCAATTGACCGCACGACCTCTGCTCAAACAAAGCCCGGCGATGGACAGGGGCTTAAGGGTGATGCGGTTCGTCCCCCCATCAGGGTCCCTGGGGCCCCTATGAGGGGAAAGTCACGGTCCTCCTGATCCCCGCCCAGGACGAGGCCAGGTAGCGGTGCTTGAGGGGTCAGCTAGACAGGGCAGAAAGGGATAAGTAATCCTGTGGCTCAGGAGGAGTCCAAATAAAGTAGGAAAAAAAAAAAAAAAAGAATTTTTTCTCAGAGTAACTACTATGTGAGCCAGAGAAATAGTTCTATGATATATTGCAGCGGTTTATATAAGAATAAGACATGACAAGGTGTGGTTTATGACTTGATAAGAGCACGCCCCAGGTGCATAATGAGGCACGAGGCACTTGCACCGAGTGACTTTATACCTGGGAAGTGCTCTTATCAAGCCATAAACCACACCTTGAGTGTCTTATTCCACTTATAAATGGGCACTGCATTTTGTAAATAAAAGTAGAAACAGAGTTGTGTGGTTTTAAAGTTGAACATATTTATTTGACAACAGTCTTAAAAGAAGATAAAATAGTTCCTAAGTTCATTCATTAGCAATCACTGAACAGTTAAGTGACACTGGATTAAAAGTGAAAACTGTTAACTACTTGTTTAAAATAACAGCTCAAATAAACGAACAGGCTGCAGTGTTAAAATAAGTGTAACTGAAAGTTAAACTGTTTAAAATAGAAAGAACAGGCTGCACGTGATGTTCTGTTAAATAACTGCAAGTGCAACTTTACTGACTTAAATAGATTGTCCAACTAACTTAGATAGAGTGACTTATTTTGAAAAGTGGATGAACTCCACTTTTCCATATAGCAGTTCTGGATGATGAATGGGGCAGAGGAAGTGCTCTTGCTGAACTGCTGGATTTGTATTAGGAGTTTTGTTGAGAACATCATCGAACGTGTTTCCTGGGTTGTGCGGTTGCTTTTCGGCAGAGGGTTCAATTCGCTGCTATTTCTTCATTTGCTGCGCTTTGGAGTGGCGGTTTCGTTAGGGATGTACTGCAGGATGGAGGTGATCGTTGGTCTCTACTGCAGGATGGAGGTGATCGTTGCTCGTGGATATCAGAGGTGCATCGTGGGTGGTTGTAAGTCCGTTTTCTGACGGGTTGGAGACGTGTGAGTAGTATTTGTGTTAGTTAGAATGCTGCTCCATTTCTGCTGATCGCTTTCACTTGCAGCCCAGTAGCTGCGGAGGCTGGACTCAGACCGATGGCCTGTGACAGACATAATTTCACGGGCACGAGTCCAGCCTCCAAGAGTAGCTGTACAGCCGTGACTTGTACACTATGATTAGTGTATCTGCAGCTAAGCTCGGCTTTGTGCTTAGTAGGGGCATCAGAGTTGAGAGGTAATTAACACCGAGAGGCTCTCTTGAATACCAGGTGTCTGTGGTGTTATAGGTCATTGTTTTTAATCTCCGTGGATGTAAGTAAAATGCTGGCGGGTCTGGTGGCAGTTTCGAAAGGTACTTTTTGAAGGAAGCAACTGGGCAGGATTTGTTATTAGGTAGTTTGTATATGTACCCGCGGTATTGCTCTCTGTTTGGCTCAAGTTCTTTATGATTCTTAGTATCTCATTGAAAGTGAGAGTAATATATTCGCTCCGGTTTGGTCTTGTTTAATTGTAAAATTTTCTGGCTTTAATTGACGGAGTCCTTCACGCCTTCTAGCCATGCAAAGTTGGATGTCTAGCCACACTTTCCTAAGAAGGCGCTTGGGGTTTCTGTAGACAGGGCGCTTGAGTTTTTGAGTTTGCTGAGGTCGGCGCACTAATGGCAGGGTGGTGAACTGCTGTGTCTTTATGTTCACGATGGTATTTTTGCTGACAGCTGTTAAGATATTGTTGGCAGGGATCATGTCTGGATGTGTGAAGATGTTAATACTGCGATTTATTTTAGGAGAGTTAAAATGTCTTGATTCCTGCGCTCAGTGAAAGTAGACTAGAGAGGCTGTATTCTTTGCCGTCTGACTGACGAACCTCTCCATAAAATCTTCGTAAGTTCTGACACAGTTCATCAGTTTGTATTTGTTCATAGTTTATGTTTAATTTCCTGTCATGTGCCCAGTTATTCAAAACATTTATAGCCCACTGAGTCGGTTTTTGTGTTCTCCTCATCTTTTTGTTCTTCTAGTTTTGACAGTTCTCCTGCTGATAAAATTACATGTGTACTCACATTTTTCTTTTTTTCTTTTCTTTGCAGGTGATTTGCCTGGTTGTTTCTCTGGTTCAGCATCATACTGGAATGTGTCTATTATTTTTCTAACTCCAGCTGGAACTGTGAGGAAGGTATGTCAGACATTGTTTCTGTTGACAGCTGTCAAATGCCAGGCTAGTGAGGATTTTCTGTCAGAAAGGAAAATGGCTGTTATTGGCTATTCAGTGGTCAGGGATTAGGGATATTGAAGCTGTGCTGCCTGGTCACATGGAAGTAGTGCCAGCTGTGAGTTTATGGCTCTATAAGACACAGCAAAACTGACATACTGACCAATCAGAGGGGAGGAAAATTGGTACCCATTTTATAACAGGTATTAATATATGGATTGTGAAAATAATGGTATAGAAATGTATACAAAAATTCTCCAAAATGCCACACTCCCTAAAGTGGTAATTCCACTGTTTAAAAGTGATAATAGTATTGTTCAGTACCGTAACAGTATCTTTCGGTGCTCCAAGCGATACTATCATTACAAAATAAAAGAAGCGCAAAGCGTAGCAATTCTATATGCCAGGCCATGTTAGGGTATCAATCAAAGAACAGCGTGGCCCCATAATTGGCCATTCCCCCATGTGGGTGGGCAGAATATTTTAAAAACATGAAGGCCCATCTCGCTTAGCGAGAGTGTATTCCGTCTCTGCTTTTTGTCATTTTTTTTTCGTTTTTAACAAAATGGACATATCTGGTTGATCGTATGCACATAAACTGACAAGAGGTAGGACTGCCAAGAAAAATAAAATGTTTTTTCTTCTAGCCTGCTTACCAGGTGCAGGTGGGAGGGGTGGGGGGGCAGGAGTGAGCACACAGAGCGAGAGACTCACGGCTGTGGCACAAGTGAGCCTTTCCTGCCAACCGCCCCTCAGGAAAACACAAACTCGGATCCATATAAAAATAAGATAGGTTAGTGTCCACTGCCAGTGATACCATTTCAAGTTCTGTACACAGGAACCTCTCAAGCTTAGCTCTCGAGAGATTCCTATGTGTCCAGAACATTTCGATGGTATTACTCATCGGCAATGGACACTAAATCTATCCATTATTCAGTATTCTTAGCCTACAGGCCCATATATAAAGATTTTTAAGTCTCTTGTGACCAATGACGTCTATCCGTTGCATAATATAGGGAACAATGGTGTGTTCAGGTTAAGAGTGTCAGTGACGAATCGAAGGGCCCTATGGTACAGCACGCCTAATTTACTTAGATATGAAATAGGGGAGCAACTATAAATCAAGTCTGCATAATCTAATAATAGAAGGAAAATGGTTTGCACTAGCCTTTTTCTAACATCAAATGAGAAACAGTTCTGATTTCTATGAAAAATCCAACCTCAATCTTAATTTTTTACGAATGTTGTCCTCATGATTAATAAAAAGGACAACTGTTGGTCTGCCATACGTCCAAATATTTGTAACTGGCCACTACTTCAAATGTATCCCCAGAAGTGTAGAAATGGTAGTCGACTTTGGAGGAGCCTGTCATATTTGAAGACTGGAAGAACATCACCTTTGTCTATTTTTGCATTTAAGAGCAGTTTAGATTAAACACAGAAACAGAAATTTGTCGGCAGAAAAGGACCCCATGGCCCATCCAGTCTGCGAATTCCTGTTCTAGGAAGACTTCCACCCTCATTTCTGCCCACCACGTTGCTTGGGCCTATGTAGGTATCCCAAGCTCTTTTAAATTTCTCCACTGAATCTACCCCCACCACACGTTCTGGCCCCCACCACGTTCTGGCAGTCTGTAGCATGGCCCCACAACCCTCTCAGTAAAGAACTTCCCCATATGTCACCTCTAAAACCACCCCCTCCAGTATGAATGCATGCCCCTAGTGGATTTGTTCTCATTCATTCATTCTTTTTTTTTATTTTTTTGGCCCTGCTTCCAATTACTGCTGGGACCATCTGCCTTATCACGAACTCCGGCTGTGGCTACTCACATTAGCCGTCCTCCCTATACCCCTGGCTTCCTCAGGGTGGGTCCGGGCACTCCAGGCCAAGGGCGCCACGAACATGGAGGAGGCGGGGAGTCGGCCCGAGATTGATGCAGCCGGAGGGGCGTCATTAAGGCAGCAGAAGCAGGGGTTTTCTTCCCCTTTGTCCCGCCCCGAGGCAGGGACGTGCAATGACGTCCTGTGTCTGCCCCCACCCCTGAAATCTGTTAAGTGTCAGTAGCTGCGGAACCCCTGGCCTCCGCCGTAAGTCAAATCCCACCACCAGACCGTATCCCCACCTTGCCCCGGAGAAGAGGCAGTCCGTGGGACACTCCATCCTTCTCCCCAGCGCCCACTCAGCAACCCGAGTCCGTTCCCGAACCCGGGTCACCGTGCCACAAGTAGAAATTCAACCGCTGTGCTGGCGTGGCTGGCTTGTTCTCATTCATTTTAAGATGCACCCTGTTTATGCACTTCAAGTACTTGAAGGTTTCAACTATATCCCCCTTTCCCTCCTCTTTTCTAGTGTGTACAGGCCTAGCTCCCCAGCCTTTCCTCATAAGACTTCTCGTGCAACCCTTTCACCATTTGGATGCCTTTCTCTGGACACTCCAACCTATCCTTGTCCCTTGTAAGTATGGCCTCCAGAACTGGACCCCATATTCAGGTGTGGTCTGACCATGGCTTTGTATAGTGACATGATCACCTCCTTCTCCTGCTTGTAAAGCCCCTCCCTATTTATGTCAACATTCTGACTGCTTTCCCAACTGCCCTTTTGCACCAACTCAAACTTTCAGGCTGTCTGAAATTGTGATCCCCAGGTCCTTTTCCTGATCTGTTACTCCCAGTTCTTCCCCGCCCCCATGCCAGTATTTTGCCCTTGGGTTTTTATACTCTATGTGATAATTCTGCATTTTTGCATGGTGATTAACTGCCACTTTTCGACCACTCGTCTAGACTGACCAGGTCCCCCCTCATACTTTTCACCCCCACGTATCAAGCCCATTACAGCTACTCATGTTGTCTGCAAACAGACACACCTCACATGTAGACCCTCTGAAATGTCCCTTATATATATGTTGAAAAGTATGGGTCCCATGCAGACCCCTGGGGAACCCCACTCATCACCTTTCTTCTTTTGAGTGCACCCCATTTACCACAAACCCTCTGTGTCCTCCCTCTAACCAATGTTCTACCCAGTTTGTGAGCTTGCTCCCCACTCCTAAGCTGCCCAGTTTGCTTACCAGCATCCTGAGGGGGAAGGTGTCAAAGGCCTTCCTAGAAGTCCAGGTAGGCCCGTCACTACCCCTCCCTGGTGCCATATCTCCCATAACTCTGTCAAAAATTCAATCAGGTTGGTCTGGCGGGACCTTCAACCTGTAATTCACACTAGCTGTCATCCAGGGCCCCTCCTCCTCCAGACATTTTATCCTCCAGACATTTTATCAGCCTTTCCTTAATAAGTGTTTCCATTAGCTTCCCTATAACAGAGGTAAGACTAACTGGGTGGTAGTTTCCTGGTTCCTCCCTTTTATGCAATGGCATCACCTCTGCCCTTTTCTAGTCCCCAGGACCCTCACCTTGCCTAGTGACAGATTAAATAAGCTCATGGCGGTGCCGCAGCTCCTGTTTTAACTCTTTGAGCACTCTCGGGTGAATCTTATCCTGACTGATCACTTTATTTATCTGCAGTTTTCGTAGTTCTTCCAATATCCTATCTTCCGTGAAGGGACCTGAGTCTGTCTCCTTGCCAACCCTTCCCTCCTCCACCATGAGACGTGAAGCAGTCATTCAGAATATTAGCCTTTTCCCATTCCCTCTACCAGTGCTCCCCTTCGCCTTGGGCTTCATAATCCCCAGCTTCCTCTTCCTTCTGTCACTCCACATATCTGAAAAACTTCTTATCCACCGTTTTTCCTCCCTTGCTATATTCCCTTCCATTTCTGCCTTTGCCCTTCTGATTATTTTCCTGCTTCCCTCAGTTTCTCCTTGTAAACCTCATCTGTCTCCCTCCAAGAGGCTTTATATGCCCTAAACACCCTCCTTTTCTCCTAAACTGCTTTTCTCACTACTGTTGTGAACCAAAGTGGTTTCCTCCCCTCTTATTCTTGCTCACCTTCCTAATGCATAGGTCTGTCGCCTTCAATATTCCTCTTTTAATTCCCCCCACAGCTCCTCTACAGCATCCAAGTTCTCCTTCCCTTCTAGCTCCTTTCTCATAATTTCTTTCATCCTCCTAAATCCGCCTTCCTAAAGTCTAGCACCTTAGTGGTGGAACTGATTTTAATTGGCCCCTTTCTAAGTCTAAGTCCTACCGTCACTATCGCTCACGTTTCCCAACCTCCACCTCTTGACACCATCCCGTTCGTCATAACTGGGTCTAGCATGCCCCCAGTCAGTTCTAAGACCAGCTGGTGAATGAACAATTCCTGCATGGCTTCCAACAGCACCCTACTCCTTTCTGTGGATGCTGCCATGATTTCAGTCCACATCTGGTAGATTTAGATCGCCCACCACCACGAGTTCCCCTTTGCTTACCATCCCTGTACTTCCCTAACCATCTCTCTCTATCCACCTCCCCTGATTTGGTGGTCTGTAGACCCTCCTACCCTACTGCCCCCCCATTTTGCTTAATGTAACCAATAGGGTCTCTGCTGATCCCTGCCTGTTCCTGCTCACCGTCGTCCAAATCACATCCTTCACATACAGGGCAACCCCTCCCCCTTTTTCTGTCCTATCCTGCCTGTAGAGTCCATACTCTGGTATTTCCACCTCCCAACTGTGGTTGTCTGTCCACCAGGTCTCCATAACTGTAATTAGACCTGGGTCATCCGCCGCCACCACCACCTGCAGGTCTCCCATCTTATTTCCCAGACTCCTGGTGTTTGCTGTAATCCCTTCCACCAGTTCACTTTCCTCCATTTCCCCCCTCAGTGCCTCCAGCCCCGGCCCCAGCTGTGGGGAGTGCAAAATAGGTAAGTTCCAGCCATTTCCTGGACCACACCCTAGCTTCATACTCCCTCTCCTGGTTTAAAGCTCTAATTATTCCATCTCTGTATCCTGCAGTTTCCCCTCAACAGTCTAGCCCCCTCATCATTTATGTGCAGCCTGTCCCTTGCACACAGGCGCTCATCCACCCATGTGTCCTCCCAATCTCCTAAACATTCATAGCCTTCCTCCTGCACCACTGCCTCAGCCAGCGCTTAAAGTCCTTGATTCTCAACTGTCTAGCTGTGCTGGAGCAGTGCACTGGAAGAACCTCTTGAAAAAGCTATGGATATGGCCCGCTCTCCTTAGGTCAGGCATCCTCTTGTCCCAATTGCGGCCGTGGGTGCAGCCTGAAATCCAGCAACAAATGCAGCTCTTAGACTGTAAATAGAAATGGATTGTAGATAGAAAATTGTAGAAGATTTGTTACGTAATAGATTAAATTCTACTTGAAGGTTAGAACATACACTGTCAAGGGTTGGTCTGGATAAATACAGGACTGTATCATCAACAAAAGATGTAATCGGCTTTTCAATATTCCTACTGAGATCGTTTATGTAAATTGTAAACAGCAGGGGACCCAGGATTCAGCTTTGCGCTATTCCTCTTGTTAGCTTTGACAAGGACAGATATTTCCTTTCTGCCTTGATTTGATAGTGTCTATCCATAAGGTAATTAGCAAACCATGAGGTGAGGAGGTACTCAGGCCAGTTACTTTTAGCTTATGTAGTAGTATATCATGATCTACTGTGTCAAATGCTTTGTTCAGATCAGGGAACACAGCACCTGTGGGATGCTTACAGTCCAGGGATGGTAGCCAATCATTGAATTACCTTGGCCAGCAGCAGCTTCATAGCTGTACTATGCTTGGGCCTGAATCCTGACTGTATAGGGTTTATGCTACTAGTAACCTCCAAGCAGTCCCTTAATTGGTTATTAGCAAATTTTTCAAACAGTTTGGCTAAAATAGGGAGGATCAACATGGGACTGTAGTTATTTAGGTTGCATGGGTCACTGGTTTTAAGAAGAGGTATAATGTGGGCAGTTTTCAGAGAACTGGGAATTTGTTGCTGGCAAGTGATAAGTTAAAGAGATGTGTATGGGTGCCGTAAGATAATAATAATTTAAAAAAATATTGGGTCTAGCCCATCAGCCCCAACACTTTTCTTAATATCAAGGTTAAGTAATAAGTTCTCCACTTGTTTAAATGTAACAGGTTGAAAAGAAATCAGTTTTCATTCCTGCATCAGAGCTCTACTGTAGTTTCTGGAATGAGGGTTGGAATATGATACTGTGCTGCAGGTGAATTATCAAAAGCCAATCCTGCTTTGGCAAAGTGGATATTTAGTTTTTCTAAGATAATGTCTTAATGTGCCTGTCTGTTAGTACTTCACCTTGCCAATCTATCTTGATTTGGGGGTCTTTTGCCATTCAATTTCTTTCAGGACCCTCCACATTTTGGCTGCATTACCTTTAGAGTTGTCAAGACTTTAGGTAATAGTTTGCTTTTGTCTCCCTTATAAGATTTGTGCATGCATTCCTGCCTTCCTAAATTCGCCCAGTCTGATTTGGATTTTGTTAAGCCTGGCTGTACCGCACAGAATGTTTCTTGTATGCAATGCTCTTTTAAGATCATTGTTATACCATGGACAAGACTTCTGTTTAACCCGCATTTTATCAGTGGGAATGTCTTTAGCACCAACTGATTGATAATCTTAGTTGCTTCATGAATTGGGTTGGCAAGGTAAAACTGCTGCCAATTTATGGAACCCAGCTCCAATAAGAAATTAGCTATATTCAAATTGGAAAATGACCTTTTGGTGATGAACTGCAGGGCATGTTTATGCTTTATAATACATCTTACACAGGTGACTACATTATGGTCACTAATGTCACTCTGAAATATCTTGTCGCGATATATTTATGGGGTCTACCGGTTAATATGAGATCCAATGTAGAATCGTTTGCAGGGTTTTTTATGTTGCCTTTACAGGTTCGGTAAATAATTGCAACAGAACTAATTCATCACACATACTTTTTAAACTGTTAGATTTGGTAGAGTTTCAATCCAAACTCAAATTCCCTAAAATGATTGTTTCATTCAGGTGAGAGACAAGTAATGAATTAAGGTGCTTCTGAAGCTCCATACCACAGCTTGGTGGACTATAACAACCTAGGATATTAATGGATTCAATAGCAGATAGAGGAAGTTTAAACCAAGCACTCAAATTCCTTTGTCAATGAATGAGAACTGATTTCAGTAGCCTGAAATTTGTTATTAACATACAATGAAGTAACAAGGCCACCTCCTCTAGTTGGTCTGTCTAGGCGGAAAAGGTTGTATGAGGGTATAGCTATCTCCTGTTGTGATACCATCCCTTTAAACAAGTTTCAGCTAAGATGAGGACATCCGGGTCTGTCTGCAATGCCCACATTTTACAACATCTAGTTTTTAGCAGGCTGCATCGTTGACTAACATGAATTTCAGTCCTCTGATAGATGCTAATGTAACCCCTAGGTGGCGCTATTCATAGTGTTACACCTGCCTACTACCTGGTAGTTAGGCTGAGGGTTTAGGTTTGTTACCTTACAACAAGTTTAAAAACAACTGCACAGTGCCTCCTCAGAGTTACCTTTAACGCATGGATTCCTGCTACTAGGTATAACCCCTGAGATGTTATACCACCCACAAATCCCATTTGCCATCCCAAACATGACCAATAGGCATTTCCTACATTTTAACATTTGTAATTAATGACTTTCTCTAATAATATGCTCACACACAATGATTTTCAAAACAGTAACAACAATATTTATTTGTGGGACATAGGAGTTAGGATGGGAAACAGGAGGAGTAGAGGTTATGCTGCTTATTATTTACAAATGTACAAGAGTTTGTTTTTGTGCTGGTAAACCCCCAGCTGGGTGGCTACTGAATTACAGAAGGGCAAATCACAGTGCAAAATGACCAAACATGACTCCCAGAGCCCTGGCCATCTAAGCTGCTGACTGAATCAGATGTTACACAATAATTATTTTTCCCACACTGGTACCAGTCCCAGACACAGCTAAAACCCTGCAATCTCACACTATATGCTGGGTACCCAGATACCGAAGTCCTGGATGTTGCAGGCCTGGTGGATGCTGCAGCTGGTCGAGTTGGCCAGCTTTGATTAGAAGGAAAGTGGCAGTCTTGAAGCTACTTTCAACAATGGCTGTCAAATATCCTAAGACAGCAGGGATTTCCTGTATTCGGCAGAGTAACAGGGGTTTGCCCTGCTTGTCACAGAAAGGCAGGGATGGCCCTGCTTGTCACAGAAACTGAACATTTCAGAACAGGCAACTTGGCTAGATCTTGGATTCACAAATCCTGAACATTCAGCACAATGTAAATTGAGTCACATCCAGTACTTTTATATACCAATACATAGAAACATAGAAAAATAGGCTTTGGCAGATAAGGACCGCTTGGCCCATCTCGTCTGCCCATTTCCTACCTACAGGATAGGCGCAGATCCTAGTTAACCAACAGCCTATTTCTTCCTACCCCACAAAGAATTGCCTTATGTCTGTCCCATGCATTCTTGAATTCTCCCACAGTTTTAGACCCACAACCTCCTCAGGAAGGCTGTTCCATGCATCCACTACCCTCTCTGTGAAATAATACTTCCTCACATTGCCCCTGAACACCCCCCTTCTATCTTTAAATTGTGTCCCTTGTTCTTGCGTCTCTTTTCTGAAAGATGCTACCCTCTTGGACTTTGTTGATTCCACTGAGGTACTTAAAAGTTTCTATCATGTCCCCCTCTCCTTCTTTCCTCAAGGGTATACATATTACTTTTCTCAAACATCTTTACTCTTAGACGTAATCAGACAAGGTGGAAATATGTCATTCCCAGGCGAATAATTCAGAAATAGCAAATTCTAGGGCCTCATATGGGTCTGAAGTGACAATGCGACTATGGCTGGCAGTTCCAACAGGGCAGTCTTGACCGAAAGAGGGTACAGCTAGATATCAGCACATTTATATTATTTCACTGCAAAACTCCACACACCTGCTCTGGGACCTGGGCAGCAGGTAAGGTGCAAACAAGATAGCTACTAGTAGTCACAGTCTCTTGGGCAAAGTGGCCCAGACCATTACTTTTACTGTCTCTCACAATTCAGACAAGAAAGGGCATGTCAGCCCCAAAGTTACTTATTTAGGTTATCTGGCATAAACAATTACAAGGGCCAGCAGACCCATAGATTTACTTGCAGAACTTCTCCCTTGCACGGGGGTACAAGGTACTCACTCAGTCCTCCATGGTTGGACTCGCTATAGAAGGCATCCTGGCGTCTTCCATCCTCACAACTGAGGTTCTGATCAGTGCTCTCGCTGCATGATGTTAGCTGGTCTGGTCAGCATTCTCACTGTTGCTTGGTGACATCTGATCTTGGTCCATATCTTTCCCAGGCGTGGGAGGAGGGCCAGCACCTGGAGGACAGCTCTGGCAACCTCCAGGCTAGCAGTTGCAAACTTAACTGAATTTCTTTAACTTTAAACTTAAATAAACAACAACAGCCCTCCGGGATGGAGGGGCATGGATGGATGTCCAGGCCCAGAAGCACGGCAGGGGCCTGAGCCCCACCCCGTGAGGCTCCTTGCAGGCTGGAATCTGCTCTCACTCTCCTTCAATCTGAATCTTGCCAAATGCTGGCAGACACTGTCTCTTATAGGACTTTTCCAAGGCTCCTGATTGGCTGTGGTGATGGGGTCTTGGCCTCCATCTGGCTGGAGGACCTGTCAGTCACAGAAATGAATACTGCATGAAGCTTACTCGATGCACTGCTGGTCTGGTGTTTTTGGCACCTAGAATAAGGTCCCTGTAAGTCTCCATGAGCACCTGGTATTTACCCATGAGCTTTTGTGAATGTCCCACAAGTCCTGGCTTTGTTTGCCTGGCTTTCCAATTGGCTGTGACTGCTGGCAATGGCTGCTTAACCCACTGTCCCTTTAGCAGATTTGGCACAGTCTCAAACAACATCCTGGTGCAGCCAGAACTGATTTAATATTTGCCCCAATGCCCACAGTTCTTTAGCCCAGGTTGTGTACTTGCTGTCACTGCACAGAGTAGCTGAATTGCTAAGTTTGTTTTCCTGTCACTGCTGCCAATGTTTAAGGATGCTTTGCAGGATGCCTTGCAGCAGCAAACCGGTTGACACTTAGCATCCCAATAGTTTCGGTACAGCCAGAAAGAAGCATTTACTTTTAAAATACTTTCCCCACCTTGTAACACACTTTCCCACATGCAGCAGTTACCATATTTTATTTTTTTAAACACTTTCTTTTGCCACCCACGAACCAGGAACAGTTGCCCTGGGGGCAGACACGCACTAAATAAATATTTAAATGACGGGGCTCAGCTCATGAATATTTAAATGAGCCCCGATCCAACACCTCGTGGAACTCCCTTTATCTGCAGGGAGCGGCCTCTCAGTGGCCTGTCCGCGGTCACGGGTGCCTATTAGGTAAAGGGATCTCAGGACCGATGGAACACTCCTGAAACAACCGCAAAATGAAGTGGTTTAAAGATCAAAGGCGCCTTTCACCCTAACATACTAAAATGCCAGCAGAATAGGCCTAACGGTCTTTCGCGTCTGCTCGTTAGTCAGCCCCTACCTTGGGAGCTGACCTTTGCTCGCCTTCACTGGCTTCTCCCTTCCGAGTTCTGGATATTCTCGCTGCATTGGATTTTGCTTCCAGAACCCTTCCTTGTACCTGTCCCACCCCTCTTGAACCCCTCCACCGTCTCTGCCTCCACCAGCCTCCTAGGCAGTGCATTCCATGGCTCCACCACCCTCTCAGTGAAGCAGCACCTCCTCCTTTCTCCCTGAATCTTCCCCTCCAGCTTCCACCCATGCCCTCTAGTGGCCCCTCCTCCTTCCTTCGAAGCACCCTGACTGTTCCTCCCCTATTTACCCCTTCATGTACCTGAAGACCTCTATCACGTCCCCCAGTCCCTCTCTCTTCCAATGTGTACATATTTAGCTCTTGAGCCTCTCCTCATAGGTCCTGTCCCCAAGCCCCAAATCATTTTGGTTGCCCTCCTCTGGACCCTCTCCAGGAGTTTAATGTCCTTCTTTAAGTGTGGCCTCCAAAACTGCACGCAGTACTCGGTGTGGCCTCACCAAGCAGTTATGCAGAGGAGTATCACTTCCCTCCTTCTGGAGGTGATCCCCTAGCGATGCATCCCAGTATCCTGTTGGCCTTGGCTGCTGCCCTCCTACAAGTCTCAGAGTTGTTCATCTTGACATCCACCACCACCCCAGGTCCCTCTCAGCCATGAGATTTGTAGCATTTCCCCAGGGTGTACACTTGGCCTGGGTTTCTGGCCCCAGGTGCAGTTCAGTACAGTTATGCAAGAACTTACCATAACAGTAGATCTTGAGAGGGCTCTTGCAGTAGGTAATTACATATAGGACTGGCGCGGCGGGCAGCAGGACCCCACAGAAAGACTACTAGCTAGCGGTCCTGGCAGAGAGACTGCCCCGTCAGGTGACCGGCATCAGGAGACGTCGGTATAAAGGGGCGGTCCTGACAGCCGCCTTCCAGTTCTTTCCGCCATGGGCCAGAAAGGCCGGACGAGAGAGAGGGCGGATATTTCCCTTACTGGAAAAGGAGCACAGAAAAGAGCCTAGGGGGATGGAGGGCGGAGAGCATTACCTACTGCAAGAGTTCTCTTGAAGATCTACTGTTACGTAAGTTCTTACATAACTGTACTATCTTATTTCAAGGGCTCTTGCAGTAGGTAATTACATATAGGACTGAATCCCAAGCAGTCTGGAACAAAGAGAGGCACCGGAGGAGGAAGAATTACTCAAAAAGCAGTTCTGGTTGTGCAAACCGCAAGATAGGAGGCCTTGCAAAACAGCCAACCTGAAGCCTGCTCTCACGAGAGGCAACATCAAACTGTAGTGTTTTAGTAAAGGTATGGATGGAAGTCCAGGTGGTGGCAGCGCAGATGTCTGCCACAGACACATTCTTGAAACAAGCCACTGAGGCATCTACTCCTCTTGTGGAGTGGCCTCCGACTTGACCGGGAGGGTCTTGTTGTATTGTCATAACAGAAAGTGATGCAATGAGCCAACCACTTAGCTTGGAAACAGCACTGCCTTCCTTTTATGAGCAAAAGAGATGAACAATTGATCAGTCTTTCTGAGATCCCTAGTCCTGTTGGTGTAGTATCTCAGAATCCGGTGGAACATCCATAGTATGGAGTAAATACTCCCCAAGATTAGAGTACTGGGTAAAAAGGCAGGTAACTCTATGGACTGATTTAGAGTAGACTCAGCTACTACTTTAAGGAGAAACTTAGGATTCGATGCGAAGAGCAAACACGGTCCTTGTGAAAAATCAAGTATGGGATTTTACATCAGGGCCTGGAGCTCGGAAATTCTCGAGCAGAGTAATGGCCACCAGGAAGAGAGTCTTCCACGAAAGGAACTTCAAATCTGCAGAAGCTGCAGGTTCGAAGGGAGGAGGTAAGTTTCTCAAGAACAAAGTTCAAGTCCCAAGGGAGCAGGAGTACGGATGGGGGCCTCAGATGGAGGACCCCCTCTGAGAAACATCTTAGAGACCTCCAATTGGCGAGCTTTGTCTGCGAAGGAACATGGTAGGCCGAGATGGCTGCCATGTGTGCCTTCAGAGAAAAATGGCTGAGACCCAGGTCAAACAGATAACGTAGGTACTCCAGCAGAAGCTCTGCTGAACAGGAGAAGGTTCCACGTTCTTGGAAGCGGCCCAGATAGTGAATCCTTTCCACTTCATGGCATAAGTGGATCTGGTGGAGGGTTTTCTGGCCTCCACCAAAATCTCCGCCACTTTGGGAGACACTCCAAAACGGGACTGGGCTAAGTCTGCAGGAGCCATGCATGCAGTTGAAGGGATCTGAGGCCTGGATGGACCAGGGTCCCCTGATCCTGGGTCAGTAAACCTCGAGATAGAGGAAGAGGAAGAGGAGGATCCTCTGAGTATTGTTGTAGAGAGAGAACCAAACTTGCCTGGGCCAGAAAGGAGTGATCAGAATAATTCGCTCCTTCTGAAGCTAGTTACTACAAGACTTGTGGGGTAAGTGGAATAGGGGAAAGGCATAGACGAATCTGTCCTTCAGTCTACAGACAGAGTGTCACTCAAAACGTGCCTTGCTCTGAGCGAGCAAGCAGAAGGCAGGAAGTTTTGCGTTTAGGGGATGTGAACAGGTCAACCTGTGGTGTTCCCAACGTCCGGAAGATATTGTCTAGGACCCCCTGGTCCAGTTCCCACTCGTGAGCCAGAGCAGAAGAGCGACTTAGCTTGTCTGCCAGGGTGTTGACGACTCCCGGAACGTGAATTGCCGTAAGGTGAAGGTCGTGTTGTGTTGCCCAATCCCAAACCCTCATTGCCTCCTGCAAAGAGGGTAAGACAGAGTCCCTCCTGTTTGTTGATGTACCACACCACGCACATGTTGTCTGTCTGGACGGCTAGGTGGCGGGAAGGACATATTGGTGAAGGGCTTGGAGGCGTGTAGCACTGCCCAAGCTCGAGCACACTGATGTGGAGAGCTTGTTCTAGCTTGGACCAGGAGCCCTGGGTCCGATGAGGGCCTAGATGGGCTCCCAACCTTCGCCTGAGGCATCTGTGGTTAGAGTCTGGGAGGGGAGGATGAAAGAAGGAACCCCTGAAACAGGTTCTCTCAAACCATCCACCATTGTAAGTCTCAAGCATCGATGAGATCAGAACTGATGATCTAGGTCGTCCACTAGCTGATCCCATTGAGAGCGTGAGAGTCCACTGAGAAATCCTCATGTGGAGTCGAGCACGAGGAACCATCAGGATAGCAGCCGCCATGAGCCCAAGAGGCAAAGGACCGACTCGCAGAGACCGTCCTGCGGTCGGACAACAGGCTTATTTGGTCTGCAGGGTGGACGCCCTGTCTGGAGGCAGGAAGGCCTTGCCCATGGTCGTATCGAGAATCGCCCCAATAAACTGTAGCCTCTGGGATGGGTCCAGATGAGACTTGGAATGGTTGATATTTATTTATTAAATTTTGGTGACGGATAGGCCCACTGAGCCGGGGTCCCTTTTCAGGGCGCAACCGGGATGACAATACAGTTATAGAATGAACAAGGACATAAGAGAACATTTGAGGCATTGTGAGTTACATCATCAAGAGGTGGTTACAGTAAAGAAAAATAGTCGATAGACATGGTTACAGGCATGGTAAAAGAAAAGCAGTGGATACAGGCATTGCTTACAGGCACGGTAAAAGAAAAGCAGTGGCTGCAGGCATGGGTACAGGCATGGTTATCATCATGACATGTAAGCAATTGGTAGTACTTGCATATAGTTTATTCAGGGGTTACACGTGGCCTCTGGCGAGCAGTCTGTATAAGGCAGATAGTAGGAAGGTTAAGCTAGGAGACAGGAGTTGGAGAGGAGGGAGTACCTTAGGAGCTAAGTGCCATGACAGTGGCATCGCTTGAGGTCAGCAGATGGGACTTAAGCCTGGTGCGGAAGTTCATGAGTGAGGAGGAGGCCTGGACCTGGGGAGGAGCTTGTTCCATTGGCAGGCTGCTTGGGAGGAAAGGATCTTCCATGGCGATTTGTGTCCTTACCCTAGGGACTTCTAATAGCGTTCTATCTGAGGTCCTTAGGTTCCTTGGGTTGTGTTTGAGGTTATGGTCCTGGCAATGCTTGGCGGGCGTGGGGTTTGAGAAGCTTGTAGGCCTGGACAAGCAAGGGGTGTTGGAGGCGGGCGACCAATGTGGGCCAACAAAGATTGTGCAAAGTGTCACATGGTGGACGTCTAGGGTGGTCTAAGGTTGCGAAGCTGATCTATTTTATTATATAGGGTTTGCATCCTGGTAATCTCTTGTTTAGCCATGCCCTGTATAATAGGGGCTGCAAAGGTCAGGTTGGGTTGAAGGACACTGGTAGCTATAGAGAGCCTGGCTTTAGGGATGAGTTGGTCCCTGAGTCGGTACAGGGTGCCAAGTTTCAGATGTAGGGTCCTGGTGACCTGGTGCATGTGTTCCTTGTATGTGATATTCTGATCCAACATGAGGCCTAAGTATTTAGGGAGGGACTACGTTAATGGCTTTACCAGAGAGTGAGGTTAAGGAGAGGGATGAGGACCTGTCAAATCCAAGGGATCTTGGCCCAAATAGCATTGCCTTGGTCTTGTCGGCATTTAGTACCATTCTGTTCTTACTACAGCCAAGTCTCTAGTGAAGTGAGATCCTTTGGAGTAGAGGGGCCTGGGCAACCATGTCACGCAGGGGTGGAAGATGACAGTATCATCA
Organism: Neoceratodus forsteri; assembly: GCA_016271365.2. NCBI lineage: Eukaryota > Metazoa > Chordata > Ceratodontiformes > Ceratodontidae > Neoceratodus > Neoceratodus forsteri. Next base: position 339,540,064 of record CM057459.1, read on the forward strand.
GCGTACTGCTGGCGAGCTCTCCCGCGAGTGGAGTACGAGAGGTCATTGGTAAACATGGAAAACAGGAGGGGGCCTAGAATTGAGCCCTGAGGTACACCCTGGTTTAGGGGTAGTGAGTCAGACATGGTCCCTTTCCATGAGACCCTCTGTGCCCTGCCTGATAAGTAGCTCCCAAACCACTTCAGGGCATGATTGTCTCAGGCCTATATTTTGCAGTTTCTGTAGCAGCAAGTTGTGGTCGACGATTGACATGTGGATAAGTCTAAAAGACTGCGACCAGTGGTATCCCTTTGTCCATTGCCCTGAGAACTTCATCCGTGAAGTTAATGAGGGCAGTGTCAGTACCATGGTTTGTTCTAAATCCATGTTGGGAGGCAAGAGGAGCTCATGAGCTTCAGGTAGTCCCTGAGTTGATTGTAGATGACTCTTTCTTGCACCTTAGCAAGCGAGCAGAGGAGGGAACTGGGCCTATAGTTGTTGAGTTTTCCCTAAGCCCCTTGTGACTAGGGACAACACTGGCATGTTTCCACTGGTCAGGGAATGCTCCTTCCCTCAGTGATCGATTGAGGAGCATGGTTATAGGCCAGGCTAAGGAGGTAGCTCCTGCCTTGAGTAGCCAAGGGTTGATACCATAGGGTCCCCTGACCCTTTTGGTTTCAGGTTCCATAGGTTTAGTACTTCAGTGCATTTAGCCAGTCTCAGGTGAAATGGGTGTCTTTCCATGTGAGGTGGTTCATCTGAGGTAGGGGGAGAGTCTGGGGAGACAGGCTGGTCTTGCAGGCCTCGAGGTCTGAGAGAGTGCCTGTTAAGGGCAGCCGATATTTGAGAAGGGTCAGTTGTGAGCTGATCATTAATCTCCATGGGACAGGACTCAGGCTTTTGCTGCCCTTGATCAGGTCATTGATATGATTCCAGAATTGCTTGGGGTTGCCCAGGCTGGTTTTCTGGAGGTGTGTTAAGTAATCTCTCTTAGTGAGGTTTATGGCTCTCTTGGCTTTGTTCCTCAGGGCTCTCTATTCAGCCGAGATCTGCCGAGAGGAGGAGAGCTAAACTATTTCAGGCTTCCCGAGTAGCCATTAGGGCTTTGAGGGAGGAGAGATCCACTTGTAGCAGCTGTCTTTAGCCCTCATCCTCTTCATTGTAGCAAAGAGGTTGGCAGCTGTGGTTAGTTGCGTCCTGGAAGTATTGCACAGCCTCAGTAAAGTAGAGAGAAGATTTATGGGGTTCCAGTCCAGACTACCTAGGTAGCGATTATATTGTAGTTCAGAGAACTTAGAAGTCATGGGCGGAGAGAATTCTAGGTTGGACCTTGGGTGGTTTGTTTTCCATATACAGAAGATTGGGGAATGGTCACTCAGGGAGTCTGCCATTGTGCCGCCTCTGTATATTAGTGAGGTTAGACACAGAGCCCAGTTAAGGGTGGTATGGTTCCCAGTTTTGTAATTAAGTCTGGTCGGTTCAGAGATGACCTCGTCAGACCTGCTTCATGGGTAAGTGACTTTGAGGCATGACCAGGGTCCTGGGCCCAGTTAATATTGAAGTCACAGAGGATTAGTTGCTCGTTGTTACCTTGATAGCGTATTGTTTGTGATGGCTTCAAAGGGTTTGAGTCACTGATTTTGGTGGGTGGTAGACGCAGCCAGTTGTTACTTGTTTGGCGTGCCCTAGGGTTATCCGGATGTGTATGCTCTCTCCTCAGCAGTAGGATTAGTCTGCAGGGGTAGAGGTGACATGGAGAGGTCATCCTTAGCATAGATTAGGACCCCACCCCTTTTTTGGTTTCTCTGTCATTGCGGTAGTTATTGCAGCCTGACCTGAATCTCGTGGTCATGGATGTGGGCTTTGGCGAGGTTTCAGAGAGATGGCTAGTAAGTCCGGTTTGTAGAGGTCCAACCAGGCCTGGACTTTGTGTATTTTGGTCTAAGACTACATATGTTCATATGTGCTATCTTCAGACTCTTGGTGGCCACCCATTGATGGTCCTGGGGATGCTACCAAGGTATTGAGTACATATAGGGCAGGGGTTAGGTTGGATATCACCTGATAGGAGAAGTAGCAAGACTAGTAACCTGAGCAGCTTAGTGCTAGGTATTGAGATGAGATGTCTTCGCTACGTCCTGCTCATATAGTAAAGCAGGTCATACCACACACTCTTTTTATGATCTCATGCTCTATTAAGAGACTAGATATACTTGAGATAGGGTAGCTGCTAAGAAGTCGTGTGGGGGATATTATGTAGATTGCTCACTGGTTCTGGGGGAATGGGTCTATGAGCCTGTCCACCCAGAGTAGGCTCAGTGAGTAGATTATGGCAAGTAGTACACCCCTATTAGGAGAGGGACACTTGGGTTCCTAGCACACCAAGGAGGGTGGAAGGAAGCATACTAAGTAAGGCATTATTATTGGATGATGTCAGCGTAGGTGAGGTAAGAATAGGGTGCTCAGAGTCTGTCTGGCTTGAGTCTGAAGGGTGGATGGCAGACACTGAGGGCTTCCTGTTTTCAGCTGCAGAGCTGTCGCACAGGCAGTTTTAAAGGAAGTTGTCAGCCTGTTCAGTGAAGCTTAGGGGAACCTCAAACTACAACCTCCCTTGTAGCAGCACCTTGTAGCAGCACCGGGAAAGAAGTAGAATGATAATGCAGGCCACATTGCCCAAGATTGAGTACTGTTGATGGTATTACCCAGGCAGGCAAAACCTGCTGGGTAAGGGAGAGGAATGCAGGAGTTCCTCCTGGACGAGGCCGCCAGGAGCCAATAGTCCAGGTATGGGAAAACCTGCACCCCTGGTACGCAGGTGGGCCGCCACCACTGCCAGGCATTTGGTAAACACTGGGGCCGAGGACAGACCAAACGGGAGCGCCTTGAACTGGTAGTGGTCCCCTGGAATGCAAAACGAAGGTATTTGTAATGAGATGGGCGAATGGGAATGTGCAGATAAGCATCCTGCATATCCAGAGCACAAAGCCATTGACCCGCCGGAGAAGGGCAGAAGGCTCTGCAAGAGAGCATCCTGAACCTTTGTATTCTACGAAAAGATTCAGAGAACTGAGATCCAAAATTGGTCTGAGATCTCCTGTCTTCTTTGGGACCAGGAAGAAATGGAATAGTAACCCGTCCCTCGCAGATGAAGGGGGCTGGCTCTATTGCTTGTTTCAGCAGTAGAGCCGAAATTTCCTCCTGGACCAAGAGAAGATGTTCCTGAATACGATCGACTTCAGAGGGGGTGGTGGTGGTTTCTGAAGAAACTCTATCGAGTGTCCTTCTGCTATGAGCTGGAGCACCCAAGAATCTGTGGTTATCCTCCCATCCCGGAAGGTGGAGGGAAAACCTCCTCCTACCGGTTCCTCCGGGAGTCCGGAGGCAGTGGGAGAGGAAAGGAGTCAGGTGGTGTGGGCAGCGCCGCAGCTGAAGCACCCGCTGCTTTTTGGGTGGGGGGCTTACAGCTGTGGGGCCCGGCGCTTTGTGGCCCTCCTTCCCTGGGGTTTCGCCTTGGCCGATTCTGTCTGCGAAGGGACGCGTGCTGCTGATGGGGATGGTACATGGAATCAACTGACTTCAGTGCCGTCCCTTCTCTTGCAAATCAGTGATGATGTCCTTGACATCACCCACGAAAACACCGACCCGGAAGGGTGCTTCCTGGATAGCAGATTGCACCTCTGGGACCAACCCTGACACACGGAGCCAAGCATGACGCCGTAGGCCTACAGCAAAGCTGAGCTCGCCCAGCAGTGTCCACTGCATCGTATGTCTCACGTAGCATGTGTCAACTGGCCGAACGAGCAGAGCGGACAAGATCAGCCAACTCCTGCTTGACTTGGGAGTCAGGCAGGGAGTCCAGTTTGGCTTCTGCCTGAGTCAGAATGGCCTTCTGGTAGTCCCCCATATGGCCGACACAGTTCAGGGCCTGATGCCCAGGTGGAGGAAGCATAAATCTTTCTCCATACTGGTCCAGAAGGCGGATTCCTTATCAGGTGGTGACCAGCTAAGATGTTTGGGGTTCGCCGACCGGCCATGAGCGGCGCTAATCACGACCGAGTCGGCACGAGGGTGAGAATCCAGAAAATCAACACCCTCTGAGCCTGGTATAGCCAGTTCGACTTCCTAGGAAGTGGGCTAAGGCCGACGGCTGTTTCCATATTGTGGTAACAAGGTCGCGTGAGGCTCTATCCAGGGTGGCACCAAGGTAGGAGCTGTCACGGGCAGATCCAGATGTTCAGCGAGTTTCAGACTCTGAGGATCTGGTTCCAGGGAGTGTCACTGATGAACCTCCTGGAGTTTCCTAAGCAACTCCATAAAAGAAGGATCCTCCGGAGGAGTCCTTGGCCTGGACTTCGGAAGCGTGGCTTGTCATCTCCCTCTGAGCAACCGTCGGAAGAATCCGAGGAGTCAGAGGGTGAAGAGTGGATGAGAGGAAAAAGACTCCTTTCCGGACCTGGGAGGAACGGACCCTTAGGAAGTCCCGGAAGCGTGTCCTGCCCTTCTCTGGATCCAGACGGAAGAACCCTGGAACCTGGAGGTGGTGAGGGAGTGTGCCACCAGGCGACGGGAACCTGGGATGGCACAGTCGTCGAAGGCGGCTTGCGACCTCTTTGGTGAGGCTGAGCCTTGGCCTCAGCCCATCAGGAGGCCAGAGTCTCCTGCAGGTCCACCGCGGGCGAGGGCGGTGGAGGAGGAGGAGGGGGATAAGGATACGGGTTGTAACCGTATGGGCGTGTCAAAACCCTGCTGCGGTTAGCCCGGCCGGGTATTGTGGCGTCGAGTACTGCGGCATCGGGAAGCCCGGCATTGGGTACTATGGCGCTGATACTGTGGTCCTGTGTACGCCGCATCGGATAAGACGGAGGGTACCTGGGAGCCGGGAGGTGCGGAGCAGATGGCCCGGCGGGTGGTCTCACGGGCGGGTCCATAGTGGAGGGGCCCAGAGGGCGGAGGGCCCGATGGGGAGGGATGTCTCCGAGTCGTAAGGTTGGCGTCTGGGGCCGACGGCCAGAGGCCCTGGCGCTGGGGGTACTAACGTCAGAGGGCGGCGTCGGGCCGGTGTCCGGGAGCCGACGTCAGATCCAGCACACCAGGTGGCGGAAGGACTGACTGAGGCGGAAGATTCCCAGCTTCGCCAGGGATGGAGGGAAAATCCTCGGGTTGAGTTGGGGAGACTCTGGTTCTCGACGGCAGCGAAGGCTGCAGGAACTGGGTGCGATGGACGTGGAGGGGGGTCCGTCGTGGTTTCCTTCGCCAGCGGACGTCCGGACAAGCCAGCGTGTGGCTTAGGGGTGAGCTCGGCGGGCGCTGGAGGGCCGGCGTCCGACTTATGAGCCATCACGGGCGGGCGAGTAGAATGATCGGCCTGGGCCGGTGGAGTGGAGGCCGCCTGTCGCCCGAAGGTCGGACGTCTTACCGCCCTCTCTGGGCGGACGTTGGAGGAGCCAGCGCCCAGCTTACGAGTCGCCTACAGTGGTAGGCCACAAGCCTGTGGCCGAACCAGGGGCGGAGGCCTCCAACTGCCCAGAGGCGCCCCAAGCCCAGCCGCGAGCCAGCGGGTGGGCCGACGCCCATCGGAAACCTCCGAGGCGGCCATCGAGGAGTGATCCCCGTGAGGGATGTTACCTGCATCACAGAGACTCCCAAGGGAATGCGGTGGAGGAGCCTTGTCCCGTGCCTCTCCTTCTCCTTCTTCTTCCGATGGCCTTTGGGGAAGTGGACGCCTGCCTCAGTTTTTGAGCTCCTTCTCCATTGAACTCATCTTCTTCTTCAGAATATGGGCTTCCGAGGATTGCTGCCACTTTTCGGCGTGGCAGCGTTGAAACTGAGGCAGTGCTGGCACTTCTCGACTGGGTGACCAGGGCCTAGGCAGAACAGGCACAGGGAGTGGCCGTCCTTGTGTGGTAGTTGGGGCGCACGCCTGGTGCACTAATTCTTGTGCTCGGAGGGTGTGGGGGCGACATGCACTGACAATTGTACTGACGTTGAGTCGAAAAAGCAATTATTTTCGATAGATGAAGGTGGGGCTGGTGAAGCACAAACTTTTCCGGCAGGTGCTGCAGAGCTAACGGCGGAAAGAACTGGAAGACGCGGCGTCAGGGGACCGCCCCTTTATACCGGCGTCTCCTGATGCCGTCACCTGGCGTGGGGGCGGGTCCCTCGCCAGGGACTGCTAGCTAGATTTCCGTGGGGTCCTGCGCCTGCGGCGTCAGTCCTAAATGTAATTACCTACTGCAAGAGCCCTCTCGAAGTAAGATCTTGCATTTCCTGCACTGAACCTCAGCTTCCACTTTCTAGACCATCTTTCCAGAGCCTCAGGTCCCCTGTAGGGCCACCTTCCCTCCTCCCCATCCACCACCGCCCCCAGTTTTGAGTTATCCGCAAAGAGACTCATCTCACTCCTGATACCTGTCCTTATGTCAGAGATGTAGGTGTTGAATAGGAGGGCCCAAGGAATGATCCCTGTGGGACCCCACTAATGACTCTCCTTGGGGATGAGACTATCCCGCCAACTACACCCTCTGGGTCCGGTCCTGAGCCAATTGCCTATCCATCTGATCATCCAGTTCCCACCTCCATTTCTCCCAGCTTATCCAACAGGCCCACCTGAGGAACAGAGTCAAATGCCTTGCTGAAGTGTAGAAACAGGATGTCCACTGGTCTACCCAGGTCAAGGCACTGTCACCCAGTCATAGAACTCCACAAGGTTTGTCTGACACGATTTCCCGGACGAATCCATGCTGTTTATTGTCCAGGCACCCTGACTTTTCCAGGCCCCCATCCTTGCCCACCACCAATGTCAGGCTGACGGGCCTGAAGTTCCCTCCCACCTCCTGGATCCCCCCTGTGGATAGGCACCATATGCGCCCACCTTCCAGTCTTGGGCACCCACCCTGTCCTCAGAGAGATGTTGAAACGCTCGACCAGGGTTTTGCCAGGACATCCGCAAGTTCCTTCAGCACTCTGGGATGTAATTTATCCGGCCCCGTGCTTTCTCTGTCTTAAGGGACCCGAGGGCTTCCTCACTCTCTGCTGTGATTTCCACCTCCGCTACCTCTTCTCCCTGCTTAGCCTTCCCCTCCTGCCAGTGATGCCTCCCTCTCCCCAGACCCGCCGATCGGTAAGGGACCCCCTTCTCAGTATAACAGTCTCCTCCCATGTATGATGCTGCACCCCATTTTCCTTGGTAAAACTGAGGTGAAGTACTCATTTAGTACCTCAGCCTGCTCCCCGGTCTTGTGCCCATCTCCCCTGTTTTAATTCTGCTAATCTGCCCCTTCACCCTTCGTTTTTCCCCAATGTATCTAAAGAACCCCTTGTTCCCTCTCCTAATTTCCCTGGCCAGGTTCTGCTCCTTCCTTGCCTTAGCCGCCCTCACCACCCTAGTGGCCCTTCTAGCCATCAGCTCATACTCCCTCGATCCCTTTCACTCCTTGAGCACTTGAATTGCCTACAGGCTGCCTTCTTTCCCTGCACCACCTCCTGGACCTCCCTGGTCCACCAGCAGGGTTTTCGGGCCCTACCGCATTTCTGTCTTACTCTTGCACAGGTGCTGGTAGCATCCTGCACCCCTCTCCTGATGATGTCCCACCCACTATCAAGCGTCCATGTCTGACCCAATTCCATCCAATGCTCCTTAAGGAGCCTTCCCATTTCTTAAAATCTGCCCCCCTGAAGTCAGTTACCTCCATCATATTTGTGCAGCCTTCTACCCCTCCTAGGTCCAGGCAGAACCAGACCGTGGCATGGTCGCTCCCGCCAACAGGTCCCTTACCTCCAGGCCCGAATCTGGTCACTGTCTGTCAGTACCAGCGCCTCCCTGGTCGGTTCCCTCACCTGCTGAGTTAGGAGCAGCGTCTTGAAAGACATCCAACAACCTCTGTTCCCTGGCCACGAGGATGTTATAGTCTCCCAGTCTGTTCCTGGCATGTTTAAGTCCCCAACACCACCACCCTTCCCTGCCCAGTCTGCAGTGTCTCCCAACATCTGCCACCAGACTCTCCTCCAGCTTCTCCGCCAGTGCAGGGGTCTATACACCACTCCTATTTTTATTCCTTGGCCCTCTGTTATCAAGGTGACCCAAATCACCTCCACGGTTCCCTCCGCCTCCTCTACTCCCCCATGCCAATGCAGTTTTTGACTATCATTGCTACCCTCCTCCCTCCCCGTCCTTCCTGAACATAGTGTAACCCTCCAGGTTCAGGTCCCAGTCGTCTCCTGCGGTGGCCCTACGTGACTCCCACTGCCCTGGGGCAAACACTACAGTCTGAGATCGTGATTGGACTTTTTCGAGCCCCAAGGGGCTGGATTAGGACTTTAGCTGCAGACTGGGGCACCAGAGGGACAGAACAACACCTGGGGCTAAATAAAAATTACAGGCTGGTCCTGGAGGTGCTCAGGAGAGCAGGAGGAGACAGAGAGGCATGGCTAAGGTAAGTCCAGGCAGGTTTCTAGAAACCCCCATTTGCAGGGGGTTACACTAAATCAGAAGGTGAAGCTATTGGTCAGATTGGGCCAGCATTAATTTTGCCATTGCATGAACATAATAATAGAAAAGGACCAACTTATATGTTTTAATGCTCAGTTTATAGGGTTGATTTGACATTTTAGCTTGCAGCCTATGTAAAGATCACTCCTTCCACTGAGAGAGAGTGAAAAGCAACCACAGCTCCCTTGAAACAAGGAAGTTATTTACTAGACTGCACTGAACTGAATTAGTACTTTTGGACCTGTGTAAGTAACTAGTATTGATTCCGTTTTGGTGTTGACTTTTCTTAGTTTAACTTTAATTTTCCAGGGAGGAACTGTAGCTGGGAGATATTTGCAGTAATTTGTGACTATACCTGTTACTTAATCTCTGTGAAATAGGTGTCTGAAAGGAAGGAAAGCACTCCCGGGTGGAGGGTCAGAGTTGTAGTTGTTTGTTTCTGAGCGGATCAGGGATTTGGCTTCATTGGGACTGGGGCTCCTCCTGGAGGATGCAGGCCTATACAGGCACGATGGTCTGCATCTATCCAGGAGGGAACCAGGATCCTAGGTGATAGGTTTAAATGCTTCATTGGCAAGCATTTAAACTAGCCAAGGGGCGAGGTACTGAAAAGGAGAAGGGAAATCTAGGCCCCAAAAGAAATCAGGTTAGCTAGTGGGTAAACACCAAGATAGAGCAATCGATAGGGAGAAGGGCAGGGGTAAATGGAGAAAAGACAAAGGCAGTAAGGACAGGGATGGGGCAAAAGAAATAAAGCCATAACAAAATGGAGGTAATGAGTACTAAAGGCCGTAGTCTAGGTAAAAGCTCCCGAAATGGTGGCCTTGATGGAAGAAGGATGCCTGGATATCGTGGAAGTCACAGAAACATGGTACACAGAGAACCATAGCTGGGATGTCAACATACCAGGGTATACAATCTGGCAGGAGGGACAGGGAGGGAAGAAGAAGAGGAGGAGGAGGAGGAGCTCTCTATGTAAGGGAAGGATCAAACCAACAGAACTAAAGGGTAAACAGGAGAAGAGGAGGCACTGTGAGTTACCCTGGAGACTGGAAATGGCTCCACAATCCGCACAGAGGGAGGAAATAGACAAGGAATGATAGAAGGCATCCTTGGGATGGCAGAGAAAGGAGATATTGCTGAAGAGAGACCTGAATATGCCAGATGTTAACTGGAGCACCTTTGCTGCAGCCACATCCAAGAGCAGGGCCATTCTCGTTGCCCTACAGGGGCATGACTTAGACAGCTAGTTTTGGAACCCACTGGGAGGGAGCAATCTTAGACCTGGTACTCTCAAATGGGGACAGAGAGAGATCTCTGATCTTGAAGTGGATAGCCATCTGGAACAGCGACCACCAAACAGTGTGGTTCACGATAAACTTAGCTGTAGAGTCGAGCCACACAAAAGTGAAGGTGCTGGACTTCAGAGGGCTGACTTTGTCAAAATGAGAGAGTGCCTCAGAAAAGCACTAGCAAACAGGCAAGAAAGCGGGTGGAGAAACAATGGGGAACATCAAAACCGCATCACAGAGGCAACAAGCCTTCATGTGAAGCAAATAAACAAATCAAAATGAAAGAAAAAACACTATGGTTCTCAAAAGAAGTGGCGGGAAGGTAAGAGAGAAAAGACAGCATTCAGGAAGTATAAGGAAACACAGAAGGAGCAGGATAGAGAACTGTACCAGTTAAAGCAGAAGGAAGTGGGGAAGGCAGTCAGAATAGCAAAGGCCCAAACTGAGGAAAAGACAGCCAACTCGGTTAAAAAGGGGATAAAACCCTTTATAGGTACATTAGGGGAGCACAGAAAGACTAAGGCAGGGATAGTGAGGCTGAATAAAGCGGAAGGTGGTTAGGCAGACAGTGACAGTGAAAAGCAGGATACTAAGCGAATACTTCTGCTCAGTATTCACAATGGAAAAGCAGGGGAGTTACCTAATCCAGTCAATAGAACGAAGACTCTGGATAGGGGGTTGATATTAGTCCTTTCACAGAAGAAAGAGTTCTGAAAGAACTCTAAAACTGAAGGTGGATAAAGTAATGGGGCCTGATGGGATACATCCCAGAATTCTAAAAGAACTAAGGGAAGAACTAGTAACATCACTGACTACCCTTTTTAATAAATCATGGGAGGATGGTGTGGTACCAGAGGACTGGAGGAAGGCGGATGTGACTCCCTTCACAAAGTGGAAGTAAGACGGAGGTAGGAAAGAAAAATTACTCACCTTAGTAATTGTGTTTCTTCTAATAGTCTTGCTGTATTCTGACAATTGCAGTTAGCTCCAGCCTTTGAACTGCCCGGAGGTATAGGGTTAAATTTCTGTGCATGGCATAGAACGCTGAGCTCAAGCTCAGTTGAAGACTCTGTCTGCAGTACTTTGAATCCAAACCGTCAGATTCTTAAGAGCTAAAACTTCTCTGACTTATCAGAATGTGGAAACTGTAAAATTTCTACTAGCCAAATAGCAACTAACGGGTCTAGGTTCCCAAAGGAAGACTCAAGTCAGAAACCCAAAACCAAACAAAACCAGGTAATAAAGCATAACAAATTCTTAATAACTAAACTAAAGCACCCAACAGGACGTGTGCTGAAGACACCCCTGGGGTGCAACATTGCATCTGCCCACCCACTTCCCAAAAACAGGTTCTGAGAGGGGGGAGGTCAGAATACAGAAAGACTCCATTAGAAGAAACACAATTACTAAGGTGAGTAATTTTTTCTTCAAACAGCATGAAGTCTTGCTGTATTCTGATAATTGCAGACTACCAAGCAGTACTTCCAAGGAGGAGGGACAGAACCTACTTTGGGAATAGGCTTTGAAGCACTGCTCTGGCATATCTAGCATCACTCTGAGCCTCGATATCCAGGGAGTAATGCTTGATGAAGGTATGAACTGTTTTCCAGGTGGCTGCTTGGCAAATTTCTAACAAGGGAATATCCTGGCACGCAGGCAGAGATGCAGCTGTACCTCTAGTGGAATGAGCCCTCAGGACTGAGGAGGAATTTTTCCCAGTTTCTCATAACAGAATTGGATACAGGACACAATCCACCTGGCAATAGTTCTCTTGGTGGCAGGTTTGCCTTACCTACTTTCTCATAAGTGAGGAACAACTGGAGGAGTCAAACCTGTGACCCTTTGTACATTCTATGTAGTAACTAAGGGCTCTTTTAACATCTAAACAGTGTAACCTTTGCTCTCCTGAGGAAGCATGATCAGTGAAGAGCACAGGAAGAGACATGGATTGGTTCAAGTGGAAATCAGAAACCACTTTGGGTAGGAACCTCCTATTGGTTCTAAGGACCATCTTGTCCCTATGGAATGAGATGAAGTCCAGTTCAACTGACAGAGCTTGCAATTCACTGATATGTCTGGTAGAGGTAACAGCAACCAAAAACACAGTTTTCCAAGTCAAGTACTTGAGCTCTGCTGAGGCTCAAAAGAGGGTTGCATAAGCTGAGCAATGCAGACATTCAAATCCCAGGCAGGAGCAGGATCCTAAAAGGAGGATTGGTATGAAGCAATCTTTAAAAATTTACAGAATACAGGATGAGATGACAGAGAGGAAGGCTTTCCCACTGACAGAAAAGTAAAACAGCTGACAAATGTACCTTGAGTAGCTGGTCTGAGGCCTAGATAATTAAGATGAACCATATAATCCAGAACTGTAAACAATTCAGCAGTATCTGGGATATATGCTTTTGGAACACCAAATGCTGAATCTTTTCCATTTGGAGTTGTAAGTTTTTCTGGTGTCAAGCTTTGAGAGGCTTTAAGAATGTCCAGAATCCCTTGGGACAGATGCAAATCTGCATATTCTAACTCTTCAAGAGCCATGCCTTGAGATTGAGGGACCAAGATTGGGGTACCAAATCCTCCCAAGATTAGATTAACAGATTGCACTTGCTGGGGAGAGACAGGGGAAGATGGACTGCTAGGGACAGCAGCAGCAGAGGATACCATGGCTGCCTGGCCCAGTCTGGAGCAATCAGAATTAGTTTGCAGGATTGTGACCTCATTTTGACCAGAACTTTGAACAACAGAGGAAAAGGAGGAAGGCATAGAGGAATTTCCTTCTCAGTTCAGAACCAGAGCATCCAGAGGGACTGAGCCCAGTACTGGAGGTCTGCAACAAAACAGAGGAAGTTGGTGATTGTCCGGGCTGCAAAGAGATCTATCTCTGGAGTGCTCCACCTGGAAAAAATCACTTCTAGCACCAGGGGATCCAGAGACCATCTGCGGATGGCACTGGGAGATTCTGCTCAGTGCATCTGCTATCACATTGTCCTTTCCCAGAAGGTGGACTGCAACTAAGGATGCCTGCAGAGAGTAAGCCAGAGACCACAGTTTTATGGCTTCCATGCACAAGGCTGTGGACCGAGTGCCTCCTGCTTGCTGTGATGTACCGCATGGTGGTGGTGTTGTCTGTCCTGACCTGTACCACCTTGTTCTGCACTGACTGAGAGAGGGCTTGCAGAGCCAGGAACACTGCCCTGAGCTCCAAAAGATTAATATGCAGGAGGGACTCTTGATGGGACCACTGTCCCTGGGCTGTAGAGCCCAGAGATGGGCTCCCACCCCAACAGAGAAGCATATGTGGTAAGGACCACAGAATGGGGCTGACTGACGAAAGGAACCCTTGTCTGAGATGTCCTGATCCTGCCACCATTGAAGTGCCTGGATCAGAGTCTGAGTCACTGGAACTAGTTTGGTAAGAGGATCTTTCTTTTGGGACCAGAAGGACCTTAGATGGAACTGAATGTCCCTCATTTGAAACCTGGCTCCTTGGACCACTGCTGTAGAAGCTGCCATGTGACCCAGAAGCCGAAGGAAATGCCTTGCTGGTTGAGAGACCAGAAGGTGGAAAAGAGGAGGCCAGCTCTGAAATGTCTGTAACCCTCTGCATGGAAGAAAAGCTCTTGCCTTGACTGTATCCTGCTCTGCTCCTATAAAAGTGAGAAGCTGTACAGATTTGAGAACTGACTTGGAAAGGTTGAGAAGAAACCCCAAGAAAGTGAGCACTTGCAGGTCACTTGGAGGTCTGACTTGACTTGGTCTGGGGACTGTCTCACAATGAGTCAGTCGTCCAGATATGGAAACACTTCAATCTTCTTCTTTCTTAAAAGGCCACCACTACTGCTAGGCACTTTGTGAACACCTTGGAGCTGATGTTAGGCCAAAGGGCATTGCTCTGAACTGATAATGGCCTGAAGGCACCGAACCTGAGGTACTTTCTGTGGAGCACCTGATGGGAATGTGAAAATAGGGCATCCTTGAGGTCCAGGGAGGCTAGCCAGTCCCCTGGCCTTAGAGGGGAAGAATTATTCCCAGAGTCACCATTTTGAACTTTGGTTTTAACAGATGCTTGTTCAGATATCTTAAATCCAGGATGGGTCACCACTCCCTGTCTTTTTGGGGTAAGGAAGTACCTGGAGTACAGACCTTTGCCCTGTGTGAGGCAAGGCACCCTCTATGGCCCTTGGAGGCAACAGAGATAAGACCTCTGCTTGCAAGGCAAGGGATTCGAGGTGCTTGCAGGTGGAAAAGATCTGGGCCTCAGCTTTGAAACCTTTGAAGCTAAGGACCAGTCCCTGGCTTACCACATCCAGGACCAGGACCCATTTGTCTGAAGTAAGCCAGCCTGCCTCCTACTGGTATGGGGGAGTCGACCGGGCTGACATCTCAAGGTGTCTGCTTGGCAGGAGCCTTAGACTGAGGGGTGGATGCAGCCCTGCTCATCCCCTTCTGCCTCTCCTCTAAAGAACCCCTCTGGGAAAAGGGAAGAAGCCTGCGCTTGGTAGAAAGGCATGTAAAGGCCTGCCCTGCCCCTGGCTTGCTGCCTTTGAGGAGTTGCCTGCCTTTCCTTGGCCTGTGCACCCTGTAAGTGATCCTGTATTCGTCCATTTTCTTCATGTAATTCTCTGTCTGCTCCTCAAACAAAGAATCGCCCACCACAGGGAAATCCATGGCCTTAGCCTGGGTGTCCTGTGAAAGGCTAGTACATCTGAGCCAAGCCATTCTCCGAAGAGCCACAGATGTAGCCATGACTCTTGATGACACATCACTGGAGTCCACAGCAGCATGAAACTGAACCTTGATGCCTCGATCCCATCAGCAGCCATCCCTCCAGCTCCTGGCCAGCTGGGGGAAGCCTGCTTAGCCAGTGCCAGTACAGTGTCCCATCTGGACTTCTGGTACCTGGCTGTATAGGCCATATAATTAGCCTGCCTGAGTACCAAAGTGGATGCCATGTACTGTTTCCTTGCCATGGCATCCAACTTCCTGGAGTCTTTATCTGCAGGGTGTAAGCCAAGGGAATGCTTGCCCTGTCACAGGCTGCAGCCTGCACTACCCCAACATGGCTGCATTGCTGATAAAGAAACTGCGTATCCGAGCCTGACAGAGTATACCTCTTGTCCATCCTTCTGTCCACAGGAGGTACAGAGTTAGGAGACTTTAGAATGTTTTGAGTCTGCTTCCCAAAAGACTTATGAAGGGAATAGACAGCCTCTTAGACTCTGGAATATCCATCATTTCAACGAAGTCAGACTCTTCTTGGTCCTGCACAGCCTCCTCCATAGGAAGCTGAAGGTTTCTGCCACTTTCCTGTAAAACAGAAAGTGGGAGGGACTCAGAGAGCCTAGGAGGGAAACACCAGAAGGTCTGTCTGGGGAGATGTCCGGTTTTATGGGCACATCCAGACTTTCTAAGCACTCATCATCATAATCTTCACATTGTTCACAGTCCCCTCCTCAAAATCCTGTTCATAAAAATCTTCAGGGGCATAATCCTGAACTGGAGAAACCGACTGAACCGAACCCCTACCAACTGGGACCGGATCGGTCGGAACAGGATGAAGCGATTCCACAATCCATGTCACTCAGGCAATTTCTTCCCAGTCGGAACATGGAGTTCTGGATCCGAACTGGCAGATTTTCCTTTCTTTTCTCTTGTAGGGAACTGACCCTCAGGTTCAGCTCTCCTCTTGCCCGAAGAAGTATCACCCTGGTCAGAGGGCATTCTTCTGGTTCTGTGGTAACCGAACCGGCTGGCCTTCCGGTTAGAGGATTTCTCTGCCTCCTTCTCCCTAAGTCTACCTAATCTCTTATCCAGTGTAGACTTGGGAAAGTCTTACATATTTAGCAGTCTGAATCGAGGTGGTCAAACCCTAGACAGTAACACAGGTGGTGTGGGAATCGGCCTTAGCAAAGACCTCCCCACACACACTGCAGTGTTGAAACCCAGTGGGCCTGGTTTCTTTCTTGGGTTTCTCAGGCATGGCCAACCTAACCAAGCGGCCGCTTTTTCGGCAACCGCCAGGCAAGACTCTTATCAGTTTCTAACGTCGTTACGGGTGTTTGAAAAACGCTAAAAACACGCTTTTTGTTTTTTTTTTTTTTTTAAAACTGATAAGAATCGGTAACGACACACTAAAATGACTAAATCAAAAGACCTAAAGGATTGGTTCAGCCTAACCGATCTGGACTTTACAATTTCCACAATCCAAAACACTATCTAAGTACTTACTGTACCGCAGAGTGAACCAAATCGTGGTAAAATAATTCGGAAACCAACACTTTAACCGAAAGCAACAGAAGAAATCTCGGAGCAACTGTTCAGTGAAGCGGAGTAAAGAATCTGACAGTTTGATTCAAAGTATTGCAGACAGAGTCTTCAACCGAGCTCGAGCTCAACGTTCTATGCCCTGCATAGAAATTCTTAACCCTATACCTCCAGGGCAGTTCAAAGGCTGGCGCTAACTGCAATTGTCAGAATACAGCAAGACTTCATGTTGTTTGAACTACAGACCTGTCAGTTTGACCTCAGTGGTAGGGAAAATGATGGAATCACTTCTGAAGGAAGGAATCGTGAGTACCTAGAGGCCAGTGGGGCAAAGGACTCAAGGCAGCATGGATTCACAGCAGGAAGGTCATGTCAGACAAATCTAATTGATTTCTTTGACTGGGTGACCAAAGTAGTAGACCAGGGAGGGGCTGTGGACATGGCCTACCTAGACTTTAGCAAGGCATTTGACACAGTCCCGCACAAAAATTAATAAACAACTTAGCCAGCCTGGGAGTGGGTCCCAGGGTGGTAGCCTAGGTAAAACACTGGCTGGACAACAGAACACAGCGAGTAATAGTAAATGGAATCCACAGTGAAGAAAGGAGGGTTACTAGTGAGGGTACCACAGGGTTCAGTACTGGGGCCGGTCCTTTTTAATGTCTTTATAAGTGACACTGCAGAGGGACTGGAAGGGATAGTATGTCTCTTTGCAGATGACACAAAGATCTGCAACAGGGTTGATACATGAGGTGGGGTGGAAAGGATGAAAAGGGACTTGGCGTTGGAGGAATGGTCAAATGTATGGCAGCTTAGATTCAAGTGCAAAGAAGTGCAAAGTAATGCACATGGGGAAACAAAACCCAGGGGAAGAGTACACAATGTGGGTGAGATGCTGACAACAACAAAAATGGAAAGGGACCTGGGGGTAGTCATATCAGACGACTTAAAGGTGGGCCAGCAATGTGAGAAGGCAGTAAGGAGGGTTGGGGGATACTGGGATGCATAGGGAGAGACATCACCAGTAGAAAATAGGAAGTTGTTGGCCTCTATACAGACAGTTGGTAAGACCACATCTGGAGTACTGTGTACAGTTCTGGAGACCCCATTTCCGCAAAGACATAGACAGGGTGGAGGCTGTCCAGAAGAGGGTAACCAAAATGGTGCAAGGTCTGCACCAGAAGACATATGAAGAAAGACTAAAGGAGCTTAAGATGTATAGCCTCGAGGAAAGAAGGGAGAAGGGGAACATGATAGAAACTTTCAAATACCTCAAGGAAATCAACAAAGTCCAAGAGGGTAGCATCTTTCAGAAAAGGAGATGTGCAAGAACAAGGAGGCACAATTTGAAGATAGAGGAGGGGACGGCTCAGAGGTAATGTGAGGAAGTATTTCTTCACAGATAGGGTTGTAGATGCATGGAAGAACCTTCCTGAGGAGTGGTCGAGAGCCAAAAGAATGGGGGAATTCAAGAATGCATGGGACAAACATAAGGCAATTCTAGCGGGGGTAGGAGCAAGTAGGCTGTTGGTTAACTAGGGATCTGCAGCTTATCCGTTAGGTAGGGAAATGGGCAGACTAGGTGGGCCAACAGTCCTTATCTGCCATCATATTCTATGTTTCTATGTTTCTTCAGGGAGCTAGGTCTCTGCCAAGCATGGTAAGTAACGCTAGTAATGTTCATGCATACACTGGTTTAGCAATGGTTAGATAATGTGCTAATTTTATGTATTGACACACCATTTTGTGGCTAGTCTAAAAATTGGTGGAGAGGGAGTTGGGGATTTGACAAAAGGGGATTCACCAGAAAACCCAATAGCAGCAGAGCTCCTAACCAAAGTTCTTCCATGATCATTTATAGCATGTAGTTGGTTTAACTGAAGATCTGTTTTATAAGCTTCTTAAAATATAGCAAAACAACTGGTTAGAAGGCTAAGACACAGCTTGCATCCAAGCTCAAGCTGCACACAATACAGACGATAACTGAACATTCAGACCTGGATAGAAAGGTGATGTCTCTTCTTGACCATAAGCTAATGTCACTACATAAATATATTACAGGACATCATGGATCCTGATGAGCTATATATAATTCTGGCAAGACACTAAGTAAACAATTCAGGTATACTCTCTGTCTTATTTGGTCCGATTTAAAATCTCATGTGCTTGTATGCTAATGATGACATTGGTCATATACACAGCTAACTACATGTACAACTAATGAGGTTGTGTCAGAGCTACTAATTTAACTGTACAAATATGCATTCAGCCTTATGCCATATAATACCTAACAATGCCTAGGCTTACAATGGAATTGTCATGAAAGCAAGTGCAACCCTCAAAGTGTTTTTCTTGTTATTTAACTTATACCTATGTTTTGAGTTATTCTGTAAGTTCTGAATCCAAGCTGTATCGCTCATTGTAACGTATCTTTGCTTTCTCCTATTGTACTTTGTTTTGCAATCTATGACGTAGAACCTTTGTAAAAGAGCTTGCGCTCAAAGGTCTTTTTCGAATCACTAAATAAATGTCAGTGTCAGTGGCTCAGTGGTAGCACACACTGCGCCTCGAGGCGGGTGATCAGAAGGCTGTGGGTTCAGTTCCCACATCTGGCACTTGGGTTAATATCCCAGTACTGACACTGTAGTGCAGCATGAGAGGGTGCTGCACTCTGAGGTGCCGTCTTCGATGAGAAGTTAAACCGAGGTCCCATCTGCCTGATTGGTGGTAGTTCAGGTGGATGTTAAAGATCCCATGGCACTTATCGAAAAGAGTAGGGAAGTATTTATTGAGAAAACATAACATCACAAGCAAAGCAAAAGCAGAATCATTCAAATACATACATTGTGAAAAAGTACAAAAACAAGAAACAGAAAAAGAAACATTACAATACAGGAAATTTTTCCACAAGACAGACATTTTAGCAGTCGAAAACGCTTTCTATCACTTGCATATAAAGAAAGTAAGTCATTATGCACAGATTCAACAATAACGGAAAAAGATATCTGTTGCTGTTGTAACACAAATTTTCATCTGGCTTGCCATAAAAAGTACTGTAACAAAGCAAAAAGGCATTTAGAGTGCTTTTATGATAGTTTTCCATACTCCTGTATAATCCCCCAAAATAAGAGTATTGTAAGTTAAAGACATAAGATGTGGCATTTTCCAGTACACTGCTGCCTGTGACCAAAAGGCCTGGCTGTCCAAACAATCTAGAAAAAATGCTGTTGGCTTTCTTCAATGTTAACACATTGGGACCTGAGACAGTATCTTTCATCCAAGGTTTATATTTCATATTTCCTCTGACCCCTAATCTACTATGAGCTGACATCCAGATGACATCCCAAGTTTTTACTGGAAGTCTATAATCTGTTAATTTGTATAATGCTAGAATCATCTTAGTAGGGGAACACTGAGGAAAAGCAATGTCACCTTCTGAACATCATAAACAATATAGGCATAAAAAGATTTCGTGATAATGTTAATAATTTCTGCAATGGATTTTCCATTGATAAAGTTTTTTAAGAGTAGCCAGTCCATACAGAGGTAAAGAATCAGACGAATAATTCTAGGGGAAGTAAAGACCACTTAAAGAAATACTTGTGCCAGATCGACTGTACCCAGAAGTGCCAAGTGAATGATGGCTGAGACCAAAGGAATGAAAATGATGAAAATAAAAAGGTGGCGTGAAAAAAATGATTGGATTAATCATAGAAGACCTCCTCTTTTTGGAAGGTACGTAAAGTCTCTCTTTATGGGGTTAAGTCTATTTCCCAGAGCATCTGAAAAATATGCTATATAAACGAGTCTCAACAGAGATAGGGGAGGAAAACATGGCTTAGGAAAGTAAACTGAGGCAACAAAAACTGTTTAATGATTGCCACTCTTTTAATTTACCAAAAGTCCAGCTTTTCCATATATTTATCTTTGCTTCTCCAATCTCTAGCCTTTATTCCAATTATAGAGGGCCAGATCCTCAACCCCAAACCATATCCCCAATATTTTCTGGGGAAGATGTGTTACAGGGATATTCAAATAAGAAGGGATTGTTAACGAAGTCTTTTGTAGGGTATTATAAAACTTTTCCCTATGTTTAAAGATCCACCTGAAAATTTCCCAAAAAAGAAAAACATTCAACGCCTTCTGTAGTGATGCAGTGTTAGCCAATAGCAGAGTAACATCATCAGCAAAGGCCGTGATTTTCACTTTGTCTAATCCAGGGAGGGAGAAAGTCCCCAAATCTGAGAGTCTGAGACAATAGTCCTGATAACTGGGTCTAAACTGAAAATATATAATAGGGGACTTAAAGGACATCCTTGTCTCACCTTTCTTAATGTTAACTTCAGAACCATGAGGCCATTAACCAGTGGAATTGCCACCGCATGACTGTACAGGTTAGTGATCCATCGCATAAACATTTCCGGATACCATAATGCAGCAAGGTAGAATATAAAAAGGAATGGCAAACCGTGTCAAAGGCTTTGGTTTGATCTAAAGCCACTATAATGTCGGAGCCTGAAGAATTATTCGCCACAGAAAAAATATCTCTCACCAAGTATAAATTATGTTGTATAGTTCTAGTAGGAATAGAACAGGTTTGTGCTGGGTGAATTAGAATTTCGCAGCCTTTATAAGTCGGTTATGTAATATTTTAGTCAATATTTTATAATCTGTATTTAATAAACTAATTGGTCTCCAGTTAGAGATATGTGTTCTGTCACCTTTTTGTATAGAAATGTCAGAAGCGAAGCTGACCAGTGTTCAACAGGCGGAGTACTCAGAACTGAATTAAAAACTAGTGGCAAGAAAAATTCCATATATGTAGAACAGATTTTATAAACCTGCTTGGTATGCCGTCTAAACCTGAGCGGTTCCAGATTTCAAATGTTTTATGACTTCTGCCACTTCATGGAAGTGATAGGGAGTACCAATGATTGCAAAATATCTTCTGGTAGTGTAGGAGTGGTAGGAAATTTATGAAATGGAAATGTCTCCATAGGTACTGTATCGGAAGACTAAAAGCAATCCTGAACATACTGTTGAACAATAGATAACCTCCCAATCTCGGTAGTAACCAATTCCCTGGGGGTTAACAAGGCCTGTCATCACTGTATGAGCAATCCTGGTTTTACATGCCTGAAAGGGATCAGACATCGGACTATGCTTTATCCCATGTTTGAATTCTAAGTCTAGAGACTTTGCTCTATCATATTGGAAGTCCTTCATGGATCGCTTTGTATCTTGAATTTGAGAATGGAATAAGGCACTGTTTTAGGTGGCAAGGACATTAGTTTATACAATTTATTTCTATTACAATAAATATTGAAGATAATCAGAGTTAACTTTAGTTTACCCCACGAAATAAACATAGTTTTTATCTCCAGTTTCAGTTGTACCCACCAGTCATAATAATTATCAAAAAGACTCATGGTAGAGTATTTAGCAGAAAAAAAAACTTCTAACTTAGAATAATAAGTGTCATCCTGCAAAAGGAAGTATTTAACCACCATCTGTTATGAAAAGACGAAAAATGGGGGTATCTCCCTAGAAAGAAATAGTGCTGAACAGTATATGGTGGTCGGAAAATTCAGTAGGCAACTAAACAATCGTGGAGAAAGGTACTTAGAGACAAAACCATATCAATACGTTGTGGAAAAGGTATGTCTGAAATATGTTTCTCCACCCTGGGAGTGTAAACTTCTATAAACATCTGTAAGGCCTGTATCCTGTATTAATTTGTGAAGATAGTTAGAATCACAATAAACTTTTTACTCAGTGATCTGTTCAAATGAGTATCCAGAGAACAATTAAAATCTCCCAAATAATGTGCTTTTGGTTAACAAATATGGTTTAATGCCTTCAAAAAGCTCTATGAAGACGACTTAGTTTGTGGGGCATACAAATTCACCAAACGAAAAGACAACTCACCAAAAGAAAAATCTAAAATGAGCACTCGACCAGGGTGAAGGTCAATAACCCTGGAAATTTTAAATGCTGTATTCCCAAAGAGTACCCCCAACCCATCTGCAGAGTCTGAACAAAGTCCAGAAGGAAGGGCCCTAAACCCATTTCCTTTGTAGTCGAGTAACTTCAAAGAGAGACTTTAGCCTAGTTTCTTGCAAAAGAATGATATCCAGATTCAAAGTCCCTAAATACATTAAAATGGGTAACTGTCTTTGGAATGCTTTCAGACTGCAAACATTGTAGGAAGCTAGCTGTAGTATGGACATGGAACAAAAAAGAAATTTAGGGACTATGTTTTTGACTAACTTTCCTCTTCTTCCCTTTTTTCCTTTCTTCTCTTTGGCTAGTTCGGTTGATTTAATCTCATCATCCTCTGTAACGAGTTCTGATACATGGGAGGTATCAGATTCCAAATCCGAGTCCTTAGGGTCCTCTTGGAGGGGAAAAGAAATTATCAGTGTGCAAGGGAGGTACAGTCACTTGCTTCGTGGATGCCCTAGTCAGTCTTCTACTCTTAACTATTTCAAACGGGGTGGCATGGAAGGGTCGATAATGGGTTTACTAGGGCAGAAGGTTTAGAAATGACATGGCTATCTGCAGAAGTCGGAGATACCGAACAGCAGGCCCTGCTGTTTTTGTAGGTGCTCCATGCTCTGCTCCTAAGGTAGGTGGATTTACAAAGGTAGTTCTTTCAACAGGCCCATGCTTTTTGCATGGGCTTTCCGTAATAATTCGGTCCTGGTCCCATCCTTCAGTGCAATTTCTGGGCCCAGGGACACTGATGAAAAGCGTGGCCCTTTTCATCGAGAGATTACACTGAAAAATATTGGTACACATATCGATGGAATGTCCGAAACTGCCACACAAAGGGCATTTCACAAGTCGATACACTACTTAAATGAGTTCTTGCCCACATTTATAGCAGGCCCTAGGTTCCCCGTAAAACAAACGCCTATCCTTCCCTAAAAGAAACTATTAGGAATGTGCAGTATCCGAGTTAACCAGAAAGAGTTTCACTTTAAACTTCCAACCTCCAGTCCATATGCCTTCAGAGTCTAATAAGGCTTCGGAGGACTCAAAATATCGCATTTAGATTGCAACCAGTGATAAATATCACTAACATTTACCCCTCATTTCGAAACATAATGGTAACGAACGAATTTGGGGTCTAGTGAGGGTATGACAAAAAGGACTCCATATTGAGGTGGTTTTAAGAGTGGTGTATTTATCCCAAAATTTGTCCAATAAAGTGTGAGACTGAAAACTCACATCAAAGGAGTCCTCTCCAGAAATGTGTATTAGTGCATATATGTCTGCAGCAGAAAACCCCATAGAGGACTTCAACAAATGCTTAAACACATAGTACCTGTCTGGATGTTCAGCAAGACCCCTCTGTATCTAAGTCTAACAGCATTGTGTCGTGGAGCCTGTTCTAATTTATTTTTAAAAAGTTCTGACATAGGAGGCTTATTATGAGGTCCGCACCCCTATCCTGTGATGGCCTGTCAACAGTTTCGTGCTCACATCCCCTAGATATTAAAGGAGGTGGTTGGTTTCAAAGAAACCAAACCACTCTCCCCACCCTCAGTGAATACAGCACTTTTAGGAGATGTAGCACTAGTACCTAGGCCCAGTAAAGTTGGATCGGTGGCATGCTTAGTCTTCGCCTCATCCGGTGAAAAATCCATCCATTCTGGATCAGGAATCCATCTGCCAGAGTCAGTTTTAGTCCAGCCTGCCCCTTGCAAAGCCGCATCTTCCGACCAGTCCCTGGAAAAATCCTGAGAAGCTGTGTCCGGTAAGCCAAAACGCCGACGCATTAACTGTGACACCCTCGGTCCTTCAATAATATCCGTCCCCGCTGCAACACAGTCTGGTAGTTTTCGCTCCTCCGAGCATGTCCTAGTACGTTAGACCTCCAATTACTGCCGGACTCTCAGCTGCAAACGAAAGCCAGTCTCCTCCTCCGCCCCCGCTTATCGGCATACTCCCTGCTCGCTGGAACATCGCCAGCCACCTCCAAAACACTCATGTTCGCCTCCAGTGCTGTTTCCAGACAGGAGCCTCCACAACAACCTCGGGTAAGCGCTTTACTGGCAACATAACCTCAAGCTCAGAACTGCCTCTCCGTCATCCACCATCTCCAAAGTAGGTTGCTGGACTGCTGCCATCATGCAGCGTGACGTCAGTGCAACTCCACTGACGGCTACCGAGCAGCCAGTAGGAGAATTTCCGGTGTCCTGGCCAAATTTCCCTCATTCACCAAAAAAAAAAAATACCACCAACAGCTTAATCTGGTTCACAGTCAGTTGGCATTCATCTGTATCCCCTACTCCCGGTCGTGGCCTGAAATAGGCAGGATTTGTCTAGCGACTTACCCGGTCAACAAAAACTAAATAAATAAAATAAAATAAATAAACAAGTGATGTCTGCAACAGGAGATATCCAAAGGTGATCCAGCAGAAGAACACCAGTTCAATGTGACCTACTATAACTGCACTCTCAATAATGATTGTTAATCTCAGGCAAATGCAGAGCTTTCACAAAACGGATTACTGGATAAGAGGACAACATGTAGCAAGGTTTGTTAAAGTAACTGAGGAGAAAGGAAACGGTTTGGGTAATTACATTGCAGTAATGACTGCGACAGAAGTCATTGCTTATATGACCCAAGGAGAAAGCAGCGGCTTAGGCAATTAGGCCTCGTAATAATTTGACAAAGCCTTTTTTTTTTTTTTTTTAACTTTTATTTATAAAATTTATATATTCATACAGTATCTCACTGCAGTATACATAAGAGCAAGAATGAGGTGTGCAAACCTCCATGGCAGATGTACAGATATGATGTATTCGTAAAGAAAAAATTTTAATATTTTGAATCCATTTACCAAGCAGGGCTGCCAGGTATTTAACCGAGGAGTAGGAAAAGAGCTGATTGATCTGTAGGTCGCTCGTGTTCTCACTACAGTAATTGAGGAAAATATTGACTACAAAAACCAGAACCTCAGCTCACTTGTAGAAATAAACATTTGTGGAGGGTTGTGTGGCCGCAATACAAGTAGCCATATTATACTACCTTTGTCTGAACTCAATTAAGTTATTATAACTTCCCGCAGACTTGGGGCAGAGCGCTAACTCTGCCCTGGTAACAGTAAACAGCAGTCACAATTAAGATACTTTTGAAGCTCATAAATTGAGTGGTGAACTAATTCACCCCATGCAACTACTACTGTACTTGGGCTTATAGATTTATGTGAGGACAACGTTCACGAACTAGCATTAATGGCGGTTAAACAAACTGGAAACTAGCTAAATTATATCTCTTATAGCCCTCTTATTAAGAAATAGAAACTTAAATACTTTAAATTATAGCTTTATGTCCAAGCTGATGTAAATTCAGAGTTTAAACCAACAGTTTGACTCCCAGTCAGAACGTGATTGGAAGGCGAAACCATAGAGATACGTGGGCATTTAACCTAAGTTGAACAGTTTTCAGCCCAAAACAATTAGGTGTGCTTCATCCTTCTTCATCAGATTGAGAGTTCGGGGTTTGCCTTCTCCGGGATTTTTCCATAAATTGAGTAGCTGCTAACGGGTCCAAAAATATGTGTCTTCGCCTATGTCTAACTTATAGGCGGGCAGGATAGTTTAGACGAGCCTCAATTCCCTGGCTTAACAGATTTTTCTTAATAATCTGGAGCTCTTTTTCCGTGCCTGGGTCTGTGCTGAGAGGTCAGGAAAAACCCAGTCTACTGCCTTCCCAGATCGTTTCTCCTTTGGCTCGAGCTGCTTGCAAGAGTGCAATCCGACCTCGGTGGGGAGAGTAGCGATGGCTGTTAGTGGTCTTTGCTGCACTCCCGCCTCCCTCTAATTCGCTGTGGCACGGCAAAGACTTTTGTTATTATAGCACCAGAGTCCTGGGGCAGTAACTGTAGATCATCAAATATAAGCCTTGAGACAGCTGAGTGGAGCTCGGTAGATCCAGCAAATCGTGGCGGAAAGCCCACGATCACCAATATTCCCCTGACGCTGCATATTTTCTAATGACTCACTTTGGCTCTCAAAACGTGATATCTTTAATACAGGCCACACTACACTCAGCTTGTCTTCCTGTGCCTCTTTAAGTTCTTGAATAGCCCCTGTGTTATCCTGGATGAGGTGTTCATTTTCAGTTAGTTTTGCCTCTACATTAGCCAGTCTCTTATTGGTTTCCTCCCATTAGCCTGAATTTTGGTCAACATTGCCAGTATTTGTGCGGCAGGGAATTTGTAGTATCTGGGCCAGACCTCCTGTAGGCCCCGTGAGGCTAATTGGAGCTCCTGGGCGAAAGGTAAGTGTCCAGATTATGCGATGTTCGCTTGAAGTCTTTTTTATCCCATGATGTGCTCAAGGTTCCACTAGTCGTCTGTTATTTTATTCCACTTCAGTTCCACCAGTTCTGTCATTTAAAACTTTTATTTTATGGAGGGTCGAGAGTTACTTTAAATTGTTGTCGCCATCTTGTTGCCCTCAGAGCCACCCGACAAAAGCCTTTTGACAGGAAGATAGTATATAAGGATGATTAACAAGTCTAAATGTGGGCTACCTCAGAGCAATCTAAACTATGTATACTCTAATGGTGCAATTAAAAGAAGCCTTGAGCGAACTGATAATAGGGAAAGTGACGAACTGCTTCAAGTGGTCTACTGTAATTAGAGCTGCTGGACAGGCAGACTGAATGCAGGATATTAGCTCATTTGAGTAAGGAGGTAGCAGTTAAATACTGGGACTGCCCAGGGTGGGTGAGTGGATGTGGTGGGTAAGAACTTTCAGGTGCTGCGCTGCAAAGCGCACCACACGCCGCAGCACCAATGTGAGCTAAGTGCCAAAACAATCGGCCCCACTAGGAGAACCGCAGCCCACCATCAGTGTTAGGCGCCAAGTTCAAATCGCGTGCCCAGCTGCTGTGTTGTAGATACCTGGCCTGAAGTCTCTGGGGGCGGTCCGACCAGGGTGGTGGGGTTTGGGAGGGCTTCCTCAGAGGGCCCATAGCTGCTCTGGGGCTCTCTGTTGGGACACTGAGGGGGAATAGGGGAAAAGAAGGGCGAGATCAATTACCAGAACACAATGCAGGGGAGGGTAAAGCTGGCTCACACAGGTAACCAAAATGGCAGTCTATGGAGGAGGTGACGGGAGCTCACACAGAGAATGGCGTGGGGAACTGTGTGAGGGGACGGGCGCAGTGAAGAAACAGTAAGCAACAAAAAGAGAAAAAGAAAACAAATACAAACAAACGGGCTAAAGAGTTCACAGAAAGGAATAGTCACTACAATGCAGATCAGTGTGCTGCAGATGCTAGGCTACCAATCATTCCAAAGGGTGATAACAGCTGTGAAACATGCACAGAGGGCCTGTTTTCTGACTTATCTGGTGCCACTTTGAACAGAGGGTTCCCTGAGAGGATTTACAAAGCTGCTACCAACTGGTATTTCGTGATAACTTCCCACATCTCATAGTTTGTACAGCTCTGTCTTTGTTCTTTCTGTGTCTGCTCTAATACTTCTGCATTATACATACGATGGTTCACTGTGCAGTAATAGGCTACTTCCACCCCTTATAAATTCACTGTTTCCAGCACTAGCTCAGACTAACTTGGTGCAGACTACATTGATACAGCTTTTACTCCCTATACAGACTCATACAATTAATTCAGTGCACGCCGAGCACTGAGGTGTGCTTTTGCCAAAACAATCAGCCCCACTAGGCAAGGGAGAAATGTAGAGCAAATCAGCCCCAAACACTCAACAGAGTGCCAGAACAGAAAAATCAGCATAAACAAAAAGAAAAGGCAGACTCCCAACACTTGAGAGAATAGGGTTCTGGAAAGGAGACAAGAAAAACAGCATTTGTCAATGCCGAATGTTTGCTTGCTGGCATTGGCATTGGTAGTGAAGGAGTTACAGAGCTGCATAATAGAATGGCAGTGAAGTACTGAATTGAAGCCAATCCTATCACCACTCTGCAGAGACTGACAGGCATTGGGGTGTGCCTTTGGGTCGTTGAAGCAAGGCCACCATTTCACCACACCCTACCCTGCAGACACCAACAAGTTTAATGGTGTGCCTTGGGGTCTTTGGCCCTTATGTTCGCCACATTCCATCAGGAAATATGGTGAGATGGGTGCTGTATAGGAGAATGGGGTGAACTTTGGGGCTGAAGAGTCCAAGGCACACCTCGATACCTCTCACTGGCTGCAGGGTGTGGGTGGGGTGGAATGGTATGAGCATTACAGGCGACAATCCCAAGTCACACCCCTGATGCCTGTCAGTCTCTACAGGGTGGGGCGTTATGGTCGGAAACCCTAACACCTCATGCTCTATGGTATTTTCACCTCAAATTTTCGACATGTTTTTGTGACCCCCACCTCATGAACACAGGCAATATCAGTTTGTCAGCCGAAGCTGATTTTGCACAGCGACTACGCCATTTGGCACCACAGGTGCGAAAACACATTTCAACAGGATATGAAAATGACAGCTGTACTGTTCATGGGGAGGTGTGAAAATGGCAATGTTGAAAATCTGCAGTGAAAATATTAAAAAACTGGTGAAGTCACGAAGCATGCGAGAAACTGTGCAATACACACCCGTAATGTAATTTAGTTTGGGATTTTTACAGCAGATTGTCAACACGGGCATTTTGGGATCTTCTGCTCATGAACAGTGTCACTGTGATTTTCTGAATCTGTCCCAAACAGTGATTTCCCACAGTGACCACACATTTCTGTGCTGGAAGTGCGAAACACATTTTGGCCATGGTGTGAAAAATGACAGCTGTACTGTTCATAAGGAAGTGTGGAAAAATGCCAGCGGTTAAAATCTGGACTGAAAATATTACAAATTCATGAACTTACAAGGATGCATGGAAACTAACAAACTAAAAAGCCAGCAGAACAGGCCAAATGGTCTGTCTTGTCTGCTCGAAGCCAGCAACCTAATGGCTGTCCGCCTCACCACCCCACAAGAGTGACTAGAATGATCGCCAGTAACACAGTCATTTATGGACTTTTGTCACCAAATTTTTACAGTCATTTTAAGACCTCTGTTCGTGAACAGAGTCACAGACTTTCTTAATCTGTCCCGAACATTGATTTTCAAGACACCGACCAGCACAGCGCTACGCGGGCGCGAAACACATTTTAGTTTAGATGTGAAAATGACAGCTGTACTGCTCATAAGGAGGTGTGGTAAAATGGCAATGTTGAAAATCTAGAGTGAAAATATCAAAATTATTAACAACTTTAGAAAGTGCGAGGAACTACACAACGACTTCTCGTAAATCAGTCATTTTGAATTTTTCACCAAATTTTCAACACAGGGTTTTGGGGCCTACCTCATGAACTGTGACACTGTTGTTTTGTAACTCTGTCCTGAAAGGTGGTTCCACGCAGGACTGCAAAATCACCTTTCGGGCCGATAACACCATGACTGTGACAGAATTCATGAGGAGGTGCCAAATTTCCAAAAATGCCTGAGATATGCATCAAAGTTGAAAAACTCTATTTATTCCATTATACAGCTTACCGGCATTTCTTCAGTTCGTGGTCAGCTTTAAAGAGTGCAGACGTGTTCTCGGTCCACCAAAGTTTGTCGCGACCGCCTCAAGGTAAGTATGGGCTGAGGTGGGGGGTGGGGGAGGTGGATGCGAGGAGGGTGGGCATGGGTTGGGGAAAGACAATCAATGAGAGACCGCTTTTTTTTTCAGGTGTTTGTTTTCTTTTAGGGAGACGATGTGGGACTTGTGCCATGCTGGGTGGAGTTCCCAGTGTGGCAGCTGGAAAGATTTTTTGGGGGGTCAGTGGATCTGACGGGGATTAGGCCCCGACGCCATACAGACGTGTGCCACAATAGGGTGGGCTCCCAGCATGGCAACTGGCAGTCTGTTTCTTTGAGGGGTTGAATGAGCTAACGGGGATTGGGCACCCCTGTCACCATTCTCACTTATGCCACGCTGGGGTGGGCTCTAGCGTGGCACCTAGAACTCTGGGGGAGCATGGAGCCGATGGGGATTGGGGACCCTGGTCAGCCATACTGTGTGCAGTGGGGAGCGCTATTCAGAGACACTCAGAGGGTTGGGGAATATTATTACAATACTGATCAGGTGTGCCAACAGATAAAAACTGCATCTACTTTTTCAGTCTCTTTGGGGTTCTGTTTTCCTGCTTTTGTCAATGCCGCTCCTACCCTGAACTCTGACGCAACATTCCAAGGATGGCAATTAGATCTTTTTGAAACATTCCAAGGATGTCATTTTAGTCACTTGCCTCTCCCGGAAAGATAGTCCTAGGAAAAGTTCACTTCAAACCGAATTCATGTTCCAGGAAGAGAAAGCAGAGACGATACAAGCAGGATTGCCGCAATATGCTAATCAACACTATCTTATCGCTGCTCACTGAAGCGGTCTCTCCCTTTCAACTGTATGCCACTGCATTTTCAACTGCTGTCATAGACAGCTGCAGCATTCATTGGTGAACTGTGGTCACTTGCAAACACACTGACTGAATTGGAAGACAGGTGCCAAACGATAAAAACTCGGATGATGGCACTATGTTTTTGCACATGCGAGTAAGCAAACAAAAACAGCTGTAAAACAAAACAACTACTGTACCTCAAACATCACATGAAAAGCAGGAGTCACCAAGCAAATCAATGCAGGGGTGAGGGGAGGAAAACGGGCCACAACTTATCTGAGGCTCCACGATGACTAGTTGAAGGAAAATCTACCACAGCAGAAAAAAACAGAACAAAACCAGTTATAAAATCTTTAGTGGCAAAGACCCATCAAAACTTTCAAGACTGAAGCTGTAATGGAGGAAAAAGCGGGCTTGCCAACAATAGTCAATCCTTCACTGTTGAAAAATAGGCACTGTTTGAATTTGAGGGCTACTGAACTCAAGCAGCCCCTGTCTGCTGGAGTCACCTACTATTTTTCTTTTATTCTAAAACGCAAGAAAACTGGCAAGGATAATACTTGCTGTGGAGAGCTCACCTCAAAGCTGCCAGTCCTTGTCACTGTAAAAAGACTGAAGAACCAGGAGACTTGGAATACAGAGGGCACCAACATTCCAAGCTGCTAGGCACAGATTCTTAAATCTATAGTAGTACCAATGCCCTAGTCGGGGTGCATATATACCATGTGTAAAGATTACCCACTGACAACGTGGCAAGACACAGAAACAAAATGTGCTAATCCAGCCCAACAATGACATTAAAGAACAGCCGACACCTACAGGAAAACTGAAAAACGTAAGTCTATATGTCATATGAGCGTAGTATTTTCTCTGCATTATTTATCACGGAGGTCATATGCATGAAACGGTGGGCCTGATTTTCAAAACCCACCTAGATGTAGGCCACACCCCGCTTGCAGCAAACTCTGAGTGCACCATGGACCCTGCGCCATATTTTGGTACAACAGAAGTCCCCACACTAAAGTCCCTAGAGTTACTGCAAGCTGTGTCTTGGGGCGAAACAGATGGCACAGTGGAGGGAAATGACAGAGGCTGCCGTCATCCTCTGTCCTGGGCCCAGATGGCCTACTATGTACTGCAGGTGTGTCCAGGACACCAAGAAACAGCTGGAATGGGGCTGCAGAACAAAACTGGTGAGGGCCTTGACCACCTGCTCCATGGGGAGCCTGGAAGCTGCCCTGCCACTTAACCTTGTGTCCCCACCCTCATACTGGGCATGCCACAGCCACTGGCCCCTGGCAGAGGTTGGCACACAGCAGTACCAAACACTCTGGGTCCCACCACCCAGTAGTCACTGGGATGGCTAGTACTAGGGGCGCAGTGCCTGCTGGCCACTGCGACATACGAACATACAACAATGCTAGCAGAATTAGACCTCAAGGTCTATCTCTGTCTGCTCAAAAATGCAGCTCACAGTTCAGACAACTGCTGCTAGCCCCCCTCCTTCCTATCCCTCCCGCCAAATTTTCCCTCCTTGAGTTCACCACCCTGGTCAATTCTCTCCCTACTTGTACCTTGCCCATGAACATCCCTTTAAAACTTCCCACTGAATTCAGGAGATCACCCTTCAGGCAGCACGCTCCAAGCCACCACAATCCTTTCTGTGAAGTAATGCTTCCTCAGCTCCCTCCTGAACCTCTTTCCCACCCCGACAGTTTGTTTGTGTCCCTCGTGGTCCCTTCCACCTTCAATCTAAATATACCCTCAGTGCTAACTTTGTTTATGCTCTTCAAGTGTTTAAAGGTTTCGATCATATCTCCTCTGTCCCTTCTATCCTCCAGGAGTACACATTGAGCTTTCAGTCTCTGCCCATAGGATTTCTCCCACATTCCTTGATCATCTTGGACACCCTTCTGACTTCCTCTAGGAGCCTGATGTCCCTCTTTAAGTATAGGGCTGGAACTGCACACAGTACTCCAAGTGCAGCCTCACCAATGATCTGTACAGAGCAAGAATAACCTCCTCCCTCCTTGAAGTGACTCCCTAGCAATGCACCCAGCACTCTGTTTGCCTTGCTGCTACTTTTTCACACTGTACTGAGTGACTCATATTCTCTGTGCTCACCACACCCAGATCCTTTCCTCCTCAGATATTGATATCTGTGCCCTCCCCAAAGTGGTAATCTGTATCCTGGGTTCCTGGCCCCAAAATGCAGTACACTGCACTTCCTAGTATTGAACCCCAGCTGCCATATGTTTGACCACTGTCCAAGTCTTTCCAGATCCTCCTGGAGTACCTCATCCCTTCCTCACTGTCCATCACTGCACCTAATTTGGAGTTCTCGGCGAACAGACTCATCTTGTTCTAAACTCTCTCCGCTATGTCCACTATGAAAGCATTATATAGCAGTGGACCCAAAACCCGATCCTTGGGGACCCCACTAGTTACCTTCCTGGATGATGAGAATTCCCAAACAACCACCATCTGCTGTTTGTTGCTCAGCCAGTTCCTATCCATGTGGCACAGAGTCAAATGCCTTGCTGAAGTCCAGATACAGGACATCAGCTGGCCAACTCCATCTAGAGCTTTGTCACCCAGTCAAAAATCTGACCAGGTTAGTTTGACAAGATCACCTCTGGACGTAACTCACGTTGCCAAATGTCCTGAAGGCCGTTTACTTCCAGGAATGCCACCAACCTCTCCTTTAAGATGGTCCCCATTAATTTCCCCACTATGGGCATAAGAAAAAATTACTCACCTTAGTAATGTTGTTTCTTCTAATGGAGTCTTGCTATATTCTGACTATTGCAGTTAGGTCCTGCCTTTCAATTGCCCCAGAGAACAAACAGTTAACTTTCCATGGCCAGCATGGAACATTCATGTGAGCTGCTGAAGCCCTGTCTGCTGTTTAAACTCCAATCGTCAGATCTTACGAGCAGTACTCACTAGAAGTTGTGTGTGGAAACTATAAAACTCACACTAGCCAACTAGCAACTAAATTTATTAAAAGGTTTTTGGTTTCAAAGCAAAGACTCAAGTCAGGAAACCCAAAAACAAAACACAACACACACAAAGTAAAGGAGAGTGAAAAGAGGGCACCCCTAGGATGCCAACACTTCCTGCCCACCCACATCCCAAAAACCAGGTTCTGAGAGGAGAGGTGGGGAGTCAGAATACAGCAAGACTCCATTAGAAGAAACAACATTACTAAGGTGAGTAATTTTTTCTTCAAACAACATGACGTCTTGCTGTATTCTGTTATCAGTGCTCAAGCAGTACCTCCATGGAGGAGGGACAGAACCTATTTTGGGAATAGGCTCTGAAGTACTGCTGTGCCAAACCAAGCATCACTCCTAGCCTGGATATCCAGAGAGTTAATGCTTGGTGAATGTATTGACTGTTTTCCAGGTGGCTGCTTGACAAATTTCTAGGATAGGAATATCCCTGGCAGCAGCCAGGGAAGCAGCTGTACCTCTAGTAGAATGAGCCCTCAGGCCTGAGGGTGGGGTTCTACCCAGTATTTCATAGCAGAATTGTATAAAAGAGACAATCCACCTGGCAATAGATCTCTTGGTGGCAGGTTTGCCCTTACCGACCTCTCCATATATGAGGAACAACTGGAGGGACTCAAACCTGTGACCCTCAGTGCGCTCTATGCAGTAGCTGAGGACCCTTTTAACATCAAGCTGTGCAGCCTCCTCTCTCCAGAGGAGGAATGGTCAGTGAAGAAAACAGGGAGAGACGTAGACTGATTAAGGTGGAAATCTGAAACCACCTTAGGCAAAACTTCCTGTTAGTTCTTAGGACCACTTTATCTCTGTGGAAAGAGATGAAATCAGGCTCCACTGACAGGGCTTGCAATTCACTGATACGCCTGGCAGAGGTAATGGCTACCAAAATCACAGTTTTCCAAGTCAAGTACTTAGCTCTGCAGAGGACAAAGGCTCAAAGGGAGGCTGCATAAGCTGAGCAATGTAAACATTAAGGTCCCAAGCAGGAGCATGGTCCCTAAAGGGGGATTGTGTGCAGCAACCCCTTAAAGAACTTACAAAACACAGGATGAGCTGACAGAGGAGAGGGCCTGCCTACTGACAGGAAGGCAGTAACTAGCTGCAAATGCTCTTTAAGTGTAGCTGGCCTAAGGCCTAGGCCATTGAGATAGACCATATAGTACAGAACCGTAGGCAACCCAGCAGATTCTGGAAAAATATTCTTATTAGAACACCAAATAGTGAACCTTTCCATTTGGAATTGTAAGTCTTTTCTAGTGGAAGGCTTTCGAGAAGCCTTAAGGATATCCAGAACCCCTTGGGAAAGATGCAGCTCAGCAAACTCTAACTCTTCAAGAGCCATGCCTTGAGATTGAGAGACCTGAGGTTCGGTACCAAATCCTCCCTGAGAGGATGTCAATAGGTTGTAATTCCTGGGAAGAGACAGGGAAGATGGACTGCTGAGGACAGCAACAGGGGTTACCAGGGCTGTCTGGCCCAGTCTGGAGCAATCAGAATCATTTGCATGGTTGTGACCTTATTTTGACTAACACCTTGAACAGGAGGGGAGATAGAAATTTCCTTCCCAATTCAGGATCAGGGCATCCAGTTGGACTGAGCCCAAGAGTGGGGTCTGCAACAAAGAGAGGAAGTTGGTGATTGTCTGGGGCTGCAAAAGGATCTATCTATGGAGTGCCCCATCTCAGAAAATCACTTTCAAAACTAGGGATCTAGGGTCCATTCGTGATGGCCCTGGGATATCCTGCTGAGAGCATCTGCTAGGACATTGTCCTTCCCTGGGAGGTGAACTGCTATCAGAGAGGTTTGCAGGGAATAGGCCAGGGACCACAACTTCATTGCCTCTGTGCACAAGGCCGTAGACAGAGTGCCTCCTTGCTTGTTGATGTACCACATGGTGGTGGTGTTGTCTGTTCTGATCTGGACCACCTTGTTCTGTACAGATTTGGAAAAGGCTTGCAGTGCCAGAAATACTGCTCTGAGTTCCAAGAGACTGATGTGAAGCAAAGATTCTTGAGGTGATCACAGCCCTTGGGTGGTAAGATCCCAGGTGGGCTCCCCAGCCCAGCAGGGAGGCATGTGGTGAGTATCACTGAATGAGACTGAGTGACAAAGGAACTCCTTGTCTCAAATTGTCCTGATCCTGCCACCATTGCAAAGCCTGGATCAGGTTCGAATCACTGGGACTAGTTTGGTAAGGGAATACTTTCTTTGGGACCAGAAGGCTTTTAAGTGGAACTGAATGTCCCTCATCTGGAATCTTGCTCCTGGACCACTGCTGTGGAAGCTGCCATGTGGCCCGGAAACTGAAGGAAATGCCTTGCTGGTCGAGAAACCTGTAGGGTGAATGAAGAGGCCAGTTCCATAAGAGTCCTTGCCCTGTCCAGGGGAAGGGAAGCCTGCCCTTACTGTATCCAGCTCCGCCCCTATGAAGGTGAGGAGCTGTACTGGCTCGAGAACTGACTTTGGAAGGTTGAGGAGGAATCCTAAGGAAGTGAGCACTTGCTGAGTTATTTGCAGATGTGACTTGACTTGGTCAGGAGACTAACCCACTATGAGCCAGTCATCCAAATATGGAAAGATGGAAATTTTTTTCTCTTAGGAAAGCAACTACCACATGCCAGGCACTTGAACACCCTTGGGGCTGATGTTAGGCCAAAGGGCATTGCTCTGAATTGATAGTGGCCTGAGGGCAACTCAGACCTGAGGTACTTTCTGTGGGAGCACCTGATGGGAATGTGAAAGTAGGCATCTTTGAGGTCCAGGGAGGCTTGCCAGTCCGTGGCCTTAGAGAGGGCAGATTATTCCCAGAGTCACCATTTTGAACTTTGGTTTTAAAAGGTGCTTGTTCAGATATCTTAGATCCAGGATGGGTCACCATTCTCCTGTTTTTGGGGGATTAGGAAGTACCTGGAGTACAATCCTTTGCCCTTGTGTAGGTTAGGAACCCTTTCTATGGCTCTGAGAGCCAGGAGGGAAGAAACCTCTGCCTCTAGGGCAAAGGTCTCTGATGGATTTGCAGGTGGAAAGGATCTGGTTCTCATCTTGGGAAATTTTTGAAGCTGAGAACCAGTCCCTGGCTTCTACTTCCAGGACCCACTTGTCTGATGTCGGAGACTTCCAGTCCTGGATAAAGTAAACCAGCCTGCCCCCTACAGGTATTGGAAAATCGGCCTTGAGGGCAGACCCATCAGGGTGTCTGCTTGGCAGGGGCTTTAGACTGAGGGGTGGAAGCAGGCCTGCTCATTCCCCGTCTGCCTCTCCCTCTGAAGAACCCCCTCTGAGCATAACAAGAGGAGGAGGCCTGGGCTTGGTAAAAAGGCCTTTAAAAGGCCTGCCTCTACTCCTGGACTGCTGCCTTTGAGGAGTGGCTTGCCTTTCTTTGGCCTGAAGCACTCCTGTAGGTGGTCCTGTACTGGCCCATCTTTTCATGTAGTTCTCTGTCTGCTCCCCAAACAGAGAATTACCAATGACAGGGAAATCCATGGCCTTAGCCTGGGTATCCTGTGATAGGCTAGTACATCTGAGCCAAGCCATCCTCCAAGGGCCACGATGTAGCCATGACTCTAAATGAAACATCACTGGAGTCCACAGCAGCATGAAATTGCACCTTGGATGCCTCAATCCCATCCGCAGCCACCTGCTCCGGCTCCTTGCCAAGCTGGTCAGGGGCCTGTTTAGCCAGAGCCAGAACAGTGTCCCATCTGGACTTCTGGTATCTAGCTGTGTAGGCCATATAGTTAGCCTACCTGAGTCCCAAAGATGCTGCCATGCACTGCTTCTTTGCCATGACATCAATCCTCCTGGAGTCCTATCTCTGGGTGTGATGCCAAGGGAATATTTGCCTTATCACAGGCAGCAGCCTGCACTACCCCAACATGGCTGCACTGCTGAGAAAGAAACTCCGTGTCCGAGCCTGAAAGGGTGTACCTCTTGTCCATTCATCTGTCCACAGGAGGTATGGAGTTAGGAGTCTTTAGAATTTTAATTGTCTGTTTCCCAAAAGATTTATGGAGGGACTAGACAGTCTCCTGGACTCTGGGATGTCATTTCAACAAAATCAGGTTCCTCCTGATCCTCTACTGCTTCTTCCATTGGAAGCTGGAGGGTTTCAGCCACTTTTGTAAAACATAAAGTGGAAGGGACTCGGAAGCCTAGGAGGAGAAACACCTGAGGGTCTGTCTGGGAGATGTCCGGGTCAATAAGCACATCCAGACTTTCATAATCACCATCATCATCCTCATACTCTCCTCCTCCTCCTCCTCCGGTTCATAAAATTCTTCTGAAGTGTAATCTGGAACCCGGAGACGACTGAACCGAGCCCTGCCAGATTGTGCAGTTCGGCTGGAACCCGAGATTAGTGATTGCATATCATATCGCTTTGGCTATCTCATCAGCGGTCGGAGAATGAATTTGTGGATCCGAACCGGATGATTTTCTCTTCTCTTCTTTAACCGGCAACCGACTCCTCAGAATCGGTTTCTCCTTTTACTCTGAAGAAGTTTGCCCTGGTCAGAGGGCCTCCTTCTCTAGTTCGGTCGGAACTGAACCGGCTGGCCATCCGGTCAGCAGACTTCTCGGCCTCCCTTTCCTCAGCCTACCTACTCTCTTATCCAGGTAGCTTTGGGAAAACTCTTACAAATTTGGCAGTCTGAATCAGGGTGGTCAAACCCCAGACAACACACACGTGGTGTGGGATCAGCCTTAGCAAAGGCTTCCCACACACACACACCACATGTTGAAACCCAGTGGGCGGTTTTTCTTGGGTTTCAGACATGGCCAATCTATCCAAAACTTACCCTTTTCACGGCAATCCACCAGGCAAGACTCTATCGGTTCCTGACCGTATTGCAGGTCTTGGAAAAACGTAATTAAATCCGTTTTTTTAGAACCGATATGGACCAGTTACCATACTCTAAGTAAATTCACAAACTTTTAAGACTAAACTGATCCAGTTCAAACCCGAACCGATCTGAAATTTACAAGTTCCACACAGAAACTAAATGTAAAACCTATCTAGTACTCACGGTACCACAGACAGAGACTTAAACCGACAGATTCAGTAGCAGAAATTCGTAGAAACCGGTGAAAAACGACACTTTAACCAACTTTTTGAACCGAGCAAAGGAGAAATCTCGAGCGACTGTTCAGTGAGGCAAGGTAAAAGAATCGGACGGTTGGAGTTTAAACAACAGCAGACAGGGGCTACAACCGAAACTCACGCTGAGCGTTCCATGCTAGCCATGGAAAGTTAACTCTTTGTTCTTGAGGGCAGTTGAAGGCAGGACCCTAACTGCAATAGTCAGAATACAGCAAGACTTCATGTTGTTTGAAGGCTGACTGGTCTGTAATTTCCGCTCATCCCTGGGTCCGCTGTTATGGAGGGGCACCACATGCACCGTCCTCCAGTCCAGTGGTACACATCCTGATTGAAGGGAGGTGTTGAACAACTCCGACAGAAGTTCTGCCAGGACCTCTGCCAATTCCTGCAGGACTCTGGGGTGGATTTCATCTGGCCCGGTGCCTTGTCTGTCCGCAGGACTTAAGGCCTTCCACACACTCTCTAACTGGATCTCACCATCTGTTATTCCCCCTTACCCCACTCCCCTACCATTCCCATGCGGAACTGTCCTTTCCTTTTCCCTTATGAAAACTGAACAGAAGTACTCATTTAGTATACGCTTGCTCAATTCCCTCCCTGCCCACCTACCATCTCTCTTTTATCCTGGTGATCTGGCCCCTACATTCCTCCGCTCTCTGATGTACTTAAATTCCTTCTCACCATCCCTGATCCCCTCGCCCAACCTTGGCTCGTTTGAGGCCTTGGCTGCCCTTACACCCTGCTCACCTCCTTTGATCTCTTAATGTACTCCCCGTCTTTCCCCCTGTGGGTTCCGTTGTATTTTCTGAGGCTAACCTTTTCTCCCTTACCCTGTCCTGCACATTTCCTGGTCTGCCAGCTGGGTTTTCTGGACCTTGCTTTCTTACTGCAGGTCTTTGTGCTGGCTTTTGTGGCCTCTATCAGGCCCAACTTCAAGATGGCCCATTTGCTTTCCTTATCCATATCTGGGCTGACTGTTGCTATGTACCCTTCAAGTATGGCTGCCATCCTTCCAAAGTCTGCACACCTAAAGTCAACTACCCTCATTTGGTAAGATTTCCCTCCCTCCCCAGATCAAAGGAGAACCACACCCATACAGTGGTCACTCCCAGCCAGCGGGTCCTCTACCACCACATCCCTTACCTGGTTGTCATCTGCAATACCAGGTCCAAAATGTTCCCCTCTCTGGTTGGTTCTACTACCTGTTGTGTCAGAAATACATCCTGGAATGCGTCTAGTATCCGTTATTCCCTAGTACTATCAGAAGCCATTGTTCTCCAGTTAGCCCCTGGCATGCTGAAGTCAGCTCTACCTCCACCGTCCTGCCCCTGCCATAGTGATTCATTAGGTTAACCATCAGTTCCCTGTCAAGTTCCTCAGGCTGAGATGGTGGTCTATAAACCACTCTCAAACTAACCCTCATGCCCTTTGCATCCTATGTGGTAACCCACATCGTCTTCATATTTCCCTCCTGTCCTTCCTCCCTACTACACTCTATCACCTCCATAATGAATAAAGCTACCCTTCCTCCCCTTTCAAATTTTTCTATCCCTCCTATACAGTCTGTACCCTGGGATTATTAAGTCCCAGTCATGATACATGTGAGCCCATGTCTCCGTGATGGCAGCTAGGTCTACACACCCCTCCGCCATCAATGCCTGAAGCTCGGGCAACTGTTACCTAGGCTCCTTGCATTTGTGGAGACCACCCTCCAACTATTTGTGGACACCACTTCAACTGGCCCCTGATC
Source organism: Neoceratodus forsteri (assembly GCA_016271365.2). Classification (NCBI taxonomy): domain Eukaryota; kingdom Metazoa; phylum Chordata; order Ceratodontiformes; family Ceratodontidae; genus Neoceratodus; species Neoceratodus forsteri. The sequence continues at coordinate 339,580,362 of CM057459.1, forward strand.
ACCTCTATCCATCCTTTGCCCCCTCCCCAATCCCTCAGCAATTTCCTTACTTCCTCCAAATTTCCAGTTGGGGAGGCACATCAATAGGGAGGGTGCAGACATCCATGCGTTATGCCAAGAAACTGCCCACCCCCTGCAGCTGGTGGCAGGGTCCATGTCTATGTAGTACCCTGATATTCTGCCACTGACAGGTGTCCTTTTCTTGGTCAGGGATGTTAGAGCAGCTCATGGCTGGCCTAACACAGCTGGGACTTATGGCCACAGCGAGGGCTTGGAGAATCCCAATTTAGGAGATGCTGCAGCCCGCTGTGGTGCAAGCCCCTTTGCCATAGCACACCCCACTTTGGACATGGGGATGGTGCAAGGTCAGTATGGCACAGGGCTCCCATTTTCAATGCAGCCTGCATTAGAAAATCAGGATTGCCACATGTGTTCACCTATGCTATTTCTGTTGGACACAGGCACCTTGCAACAAAACCAGGGCTTTGAAAACCGAGCCCAGGATCTTTATTCTTGAGAGTTCATCAGCTCCTATTGCTTACTCCCTACTTCATACCTTAATGCACTGTTTATGACATCACAGATTTTCCCACAGCAACAGGCTGTGACAATGCAACAGAGGATTATGACTTCAAATAGGAAATAAACTGTAGGAGTTGTTGAACTTTGAGGAATAAAGATTCTCCTTGTGTGTGTGTGTGAAGTCCTAGGTAATAAATAGGGAGGACAAATATATGAACAAGTAGAATTGTTTTTTTATGTTTTCTAAAGTTTTCCCAGAAGCATCAGCAACTCTCTAAGGAACTTTCTGTTTTGTTCTCCAGAGAATATGCTCTTATGGTGCCAAGAACTGTACCTACCTGACCTACTCTATAAAGATTATGCCCCATACCCACTTCTTGTTTTCCAATTATATTTTGTACGTCTGATTGTCTTCAAGCATATTACAACGTAAAATTTTGGAAAAATAATCTACAACAGCAGCAAAATAAATATTAAACAATATTTTAATTACTATACTTTCTAAAACCTATTAGATTTTAAGAAGCTTGCTAGTATCCTTTCAGCTATTAAAAACATAACAGAACTTAAAGGAATCACTGTTTCACTAAAATTCCCAGATTACTGTAATAGCTGGGATATTGCAGTGGTTTGCCAAAATAGTGACTATCATATGATCAGGATGCTGCTGTAAAAGTAAACCTTGCACAAGATCTCGTTTTCATTTCATTAGACTTGTTATGCTCCCTAACATCAGCGCTGATCCATCAGTGTAGCCACATCAACCCCATCCTGTGTTATCTCCTTCAGTAACCCCACCCCCACCTTATATTCCACGGCACACCCTTGGAAGCCTCAGCGTTCCCTGCAATAACAAAGATGCAACAGGGAGGTGGATAGCTGTAGGGCCACTGATTTAGTTTTCAAAAATGGGCAATTCCGTTTTACAAAATTTTAAATTCCATTCCCACCCCAAACTGAGTGCAGATCTGCAAGTTTTGCATTAAAAATGTGTCACAAAATGGGGATTCACAAATTTGTCACCAAGTGCCAGATTTCTAATCCACCTTTTTATTACATAGGACAATCTTTCTCTCTCAAAATTCAACAGCCCTACAGCTTATCCTCACCGAAGCCAGCATCTCTTGGACAATATGCACTGTATCCACACCTAATTTTGTCTGATCCTTCCTGCATTGTGTTATCCACCTGTAATTTGTGTTACTTACAATGTGCCTGTAATTTGTTTGATCTGCCTTATACTGCATAGTACTACACTGTACTGTGCTGTTTTACTCTCTACAACTGGTCACTTGTGAAAATGGGCTTTATAAGCTCATATTGGTCTCCAGTATAATAAATAAATGAAACAACAATGAAAGTCATACTCTACTGGGTAAACATTGTGCCTTTCTACATTTTATTGCAAACTGGCTCTATGTTGTGTTTAAAATGGAACATCCTGTGTTTTAACCCCGTTTTTCTATTTTGCAGAAAAGTGTGGCCCTGAAGTCTACACTGGCAGAGCTTTGACTTCAAGCTGCTACAATCCATGGATTTCCCTCCTTCATTTCTTCCAGATATACTCACCACAAGGCTCACAAGGACCTGTGCATAGAGTGTGCCATCCAAGAGTGCATACATTACATCCTCCTCCCATGGCAGGCTGACAGACACTGCACTGTTACCTGTTGTCACCTAGGTGCCAGTGAAGCACAGTTGCATGCCTTGCCTCCCCCAAAGGAGAGCATCTGGGGCACTCAGTCCTGTTTCCCCACTGGCCCTGCTGCATCTGGGGCTTGTTCCTGAATGTGGGTCACGGGCATTGCAAGTGGCAGCACTGGCGCTGCAGCATCATGCTGGCCCTGCATAGAGGCTTCCAATGACATCAACAAGATGTGAGCAAATATGCCAATTTTAAACAAATAAACACTTTTTCTTTTTCTTTTTTTGTACATTTTCCATCCTGGTTGACCTCTATCGACACCAAGTAACCACTCAGCCCGTCACCTACCTGTGGTCCTTCAGATCTTAGGCGCAGAACTTTCGTAAAAGTCCCACTTCTAAAATAGTGGAACTTTCACAAAGTCCTGCAGTACTTTCACGAAAGTTCCCCAGCTAAACCAATAGTACTTTGCGAAGTCCATGGAATTTCGCAAACATTCCACAAGTAAAGAGCCCCAAAACACAAGTTTCTTTGAGACTTCATAGCAAAAAAGGGTTAGGACTTCTGGCCTGAAATTTGCAGGGTGGCAAGCCTTGCCTGACAGATGTGCCTTTGCTGGCTTGGTCAAAGAAATTGACACCGTTCATAGTTACAGCACTCCAAAGTTGCAAATTTTCCCTATAGGATAACATTGTGGTGGTCGTGGCTCTTTCAGCCGCTATATCTTGAAAATGGCTTGAGATATGGATTTTCGCTAAGCACAGCTTAGTACACCTTTAGGTTAATACTAAGCACATGTGGAGGTGGCAGGTCATGAATACAACTGCAAAGGAATTTTTCCAAAGTTGCTATGGTTACTGAGATATTGCCACATCTGCAACACAAGGGTTACTTGGAATGCCTCTAGGCCTGCACTGTGTGTCTGTACTTATGGATGGGGGAGTGCAGGTCCCAGAGGGCCCGTGTTCCCACCTATGCATACCATTTATGCTAACCTGGGAGCACAGAGCCCCCTCACACTAAGCCTTTACACTCATGGGTGGGTGGGAGCACAGGGCCCAGAGGGCCACGCTCCCACCTATGGACCAATCATGCAAAACTAAGCACAGGGCCCTCCTCGCTATGTCTCTTATACTCCGTGGTGGAAGTGCAGGGCCAGAGAGCCCATGCTCCCACCCATGGATACCACCTGTAATACTGGGAGCACAGGGCCCTCCTGTGCTAAGTGCCTCTACACTATGGGTGGTGGAAGCGCAGGCCCGGAGGGCAAGTGCTCCCACCTATGGATACCATTTGAGTAAAATTTCTTTTTCTCAAAAAGAAGGAAATTCATTGCAAAAATCCTTAATGCATCAGTTAGTCGATTCCACACCAACAAAAGTCTGGAAATTCAATGTCAAGGTTACCAACCCTACTCCCCCACACACACACACACACCCTCCACAGCACCCTCCACAGACCAAAAGGCATAGGGGTGTGCCTTGAGAGTCATCAGGCCCATCTCTACCCCAATTCTCCTATACTGTACCATCTCAGCTTCCTTACAAATGGAATGGGGTGAGAGTTAGGCCTGACGATCTAAGGCACACCCGAGCTTGTTGGTCTGTGTGGGGGGTAGGTTCAGAATAACCTAACAAATGAATTTACAGACTTTTGTTGATGTGGAATCAATCCTAACTGATGCATTAATGGATTTTTGCAATATATATATATATATATATATATATATATATATATATATAGTATGCAAAACTTTGTTAATGCATCATTTAGGGTTAAAACACAAAAAGTCAGGAAATTAGACCTTTAGGGTTGCCCCATCCCCCGTGGACCCACCCATCATCCCAAGATTGACAGCTGACGGGGTGTGTCATTAGGTTGCAGGCCTAAATGTCACCCCATTCCATCTGTAATCATATTCACAAGCCACAGTAAAGAAGAATGGGTGACATTTAGGCCTCACAATCCCAATGACACACCCCGTCAACTGTCAATCTTGGGATGATGGGTGGGTCCACAAGGGGGGGGATGGAGAACCTAAAGGTCTAATTTCCTGACTTTTTGTGTTTTAACCCTAAATGATGCATTAACAAAGTTTTCTGCATAGAATTTCTTATTTTTAAGAAAGAATAGAAAAGTAGAAAGTTGCATGCTAGTGGGAGCGCAGCCTTTGGGCCCTGTGCTCCCACCAACTCTGCAAATTCCTGCCTTAGATAAGAGTTCAAGTACTGAATATCATATGTACTGCTGGCAGCATATGGTTGGGAGTATGGGGCTCACCACCTTGAAAGAAAGCAAAGTGTCAGTCATCAGAGTGGCATAATTCTACACCTGTTTACATGTCAGACACCTAACCACTACAAATTACCTCCATGGCAGTAACGCTAGGCACGCTATAAATGTGAAGCCAGTACCACAATGCAAAACGCCATATGCAAAACATAAAGTGTGTCACGCCAATATAGGAGCAGCAAATGAATTTTCCAACACCTAAACACCATAATTCACATGGACAGCACATCCCTCAACACGCTCCAAATTTCAATGTAAAAGACCAAACTGTTTCCGAGATATAAAATGTGAAAGTTTCAGGCTTTCATTCATTACACTGGAAGAATTTTACACCTACTAACATTTTACACACCTAACGACTGAAAAGTACATCTATGGCAGTAAGCTAGCTACCCTAGTAATTTAAAGCCACTACCACCATGGAAAACGTTGTCCACAAAACCTAAACTGCCTCATGCAATATTTCCATAAAAATGTATTGTCTGACACCTAAGTACTATAATTCACATCTATAGGACATGCCGTCTACACCCTCCAAATTTCAAGTTAAAAGACCAAACCGTTTCCGAGATATTTAATTAGAAAAATTTTAAAATTGTACTATCTGGTCCCTTCCAATCTAGCCATCTAGTGCCTCCCTTGCAATCAAAGATCACGATCAAAGAACCTCACGATCAAAGAATAAAAATGTTAAAATTTTTTAAGAAAAATACATGAAACCACAGCCATGACTCAACAGAACAAAGGCCCCTGAGCATAGCCCACCCTAGTTTGCCTTTAGAAGTGACCCCTGTGCTGAGAAAATGTAATTTTTCATGTGGCCATCTAGTCACACCCTTGCAATCAAAGAACCTCACGATCAAAGAATTTGCAGGTCGCAATCAAACAGTAAAAATGTTAAAAGTCAATTCTTAGGCAGAAATGCATGAATCACAGACGTGCTCGATAGAACGAGTCTCCGAGTAAACCCACCCTCATTTGGCTTAATAAGCCAACCCTGATCTGAGAAAATAGATTTTTCAAGTGGCCATCTAGTCACACCATCGCGATCAAAGATCGCGGTCAAAGAGTCTCAGTATCAAAGATTTTGCAGACTTGCAATCAAAGAATTTGCAGGCCGCGATCAAACAATAAAAATGTTAAAAGTAAATTTTAAGCAGAAATACATGAAACCACAGCCATGCCTCGATAGAACAAGCCTCCTGAGCAAAACCCACCTCATTTGGCTTAATAAGCCACCCTGACCTGAAAAATTGATTTTTTCAAGTGGCCATCTAGTCATGCCCTAGCGATCAAAGATCTCGGTCAAAGAATCTCCTAATCAAAGAATTTGCAAGCTCGCGATTAAAATATTGTTAGCGAGCCACGATCAAAGAATAAAAAAGTTAAAAACTCTTTTGACCATTTTGAAAGAAACCACAGGCATGGCTCGATAGAGGCAAGACCCTGGAGCAAAGTCCACCATAGTTTCACCTCAGAAGTCCCTCTGGGCAGAGATATTTGAATTAAAAAAAACTAAAACAAGATGAAGTCGTCGCGAATCAAAGAATTCCTCATGATCTAAGATTCTTTGATCACGAGCCTGCACATTCTTTGATCGTGAGGTGGGACTAGATGGCCAAACCCGACTCTTCTTTCACAAAATAACTATATCAATTTCCCCATTGACTTATAATGGGAAATTAAGACTTTAATAACTTTATAATGGCTTAATATTTTTCACCAAATGAAAAGTGACATATCCCTTGACCAAAGCTCTTTCAGCTGAACAAAGTTACAGAGCAGCATGCCACACAACGCCACGCAGCACCACGGACAAAATCAAAAAAAGCTGCTCACATAACGGTGAAAGTGCATTTTCAGCATTTTGTGTGCAAAACCTGTAAGTCCAACAAAATGAAATTTAGCAAATCAAGAGATCTACCATGCCCCACCATACATACCAAATTTCATGCAAATCCGCTGAAAGGGTCCAAAGTTATTAACAATCAAAATTTAAGTTTAACATAGAAGAGGCTTCATAACCTAGAATATAGGGCGTGACTGCCACTATAATATATTCCATGACCGAGCATGCTGACATGCTACAGTAAAGGAGAATGGGGAGATTTAGGCCTCATGACCCCAGTGACACACCAAGGCATCTGTCAGACTGTGGGGATTGGGGTGGTGTGTGTGTGTGGGGGGTTAGGGTTCAACCCTAATGTCTAATTTCGGACTTTTTTGCTTTAACTCTAAAATGAAGTATTAACACAGGTTTTTTGCATAGCATGTCCTTACTTTTTAAAAAATGCAATATGAGTTGTAAAAACACGTATTGGTAGGAGTGGAGGAGCACAGCTCCCACCAAGTTGCCAGTTTTTGCATAACAATATGCATCTGGGCCCATGCTCCCACTTATGCAAAGTTACAGAGCCATGCAGCAGCACTATAGGCACCAAACCCTTGTATCAGTAATTTACGATATCTTGGGAACCGTAAGAGTTATAAAAAAATTTCTAGCATCATTGTAATCGTGACAGTAAGTTCTTTAACATCGTAAAGACTGCACCCATATCTCACATCGCTTCCAGCTATTGGCACCAAAAAGCACTGCTGACAGGCACTCTTCAACCCTGTGGCAGTACTTTCACAATATCTCATGAACCGTGTAAATGTACAAACAAAATTTCACTGCAAGTTTACTTCTATAATGTCAACTTTATGGCTTAGATCACCTAAAGGTGATCTAAGCCACCTGTATTGAAAAGTCCGTATCTCAAAATAAAGTCATGACATATAGACTGCAATGTAATCCTATGGGAAAAATGTAAATTACGAATTGAATATTCTCTGCAATAAATTATTTCCCAAACACCTAAACAGCATAGTTCACATCTCTATGACATCCTCTCAACGCCTGCAAATTTCAATTTGGGCCATCTGGTCTTTCTCTTAAACATTCCAAAAATACATTTGCATTTTCCCATAAGATATAATAGGAATTTCAAATTGTAATAACTTTGAAACAGATTGGTGAAAAATATTAAACAAAAGCTGCATGTTCCTTGGCCCAAGCTCTTTACGTCCCAAGGTTTGGACCAATAGCCCACACAGTGTCCAGATCAGCACCACGGACAAATAATGCGTAAAAGTGGCAAAAGTGCATTGTTTGGCATTACGCTCTGTCAAAACCATATGTCCGACTGGAACAAAATTTAGTAAATCAAGAGATCTACCACACCAGACGGTGTATGCCAAATTATTTGCAAATCCATTGAATGGTTGCAAAGTTATTAATGTACAAATGTGAGGTTTAACATTAAAAGTGCCCACCACAATGCAAAACGCTATACACAAAATGTAAAGGGTCACGCAATATCTCTGCAGCAACCTAATTTTCCAACATCTAAATATCATAATTCGCATGTACAGGACACCCTCAACACCCTGCAAATTTCAATTTAAAAGACCAAACCGTGTCCAAGATGTAACATTTTAAAGTTTGAGATTTTCATTGGTCAGAGTGGCAGAATTCCGCACCTGTTTACATTTTACACACCTAATGACTGAAAAGTACGCCCATGGCAGTAAGGCTAGCTACCTATAAATTTCAAGCCACTACCATAATGCAAAACGCTGTCCACAAAACGTAAACTTTGCTATGCTATAGCTCCGCAATAAATGTATTTTCTGACACCTTAGCCCCATAATTCCCATCTACAGGACATCCCGTCAACACCCTCCAAATTTCAAGTTAAAAGACCAAACTGTTTCTGAGATATTTAATTTTAAAAGTTGTTAAAATTGGGCTATCTGGTCCTCAAATCTGGCCATCTAGTCCTCCTCGGGATCAAAGAATCTTTGATTGTGAGCCTGCAAATTATTTGATGATGAGGAGGGACCAGATGGCCAAAACCCCATTCTTTGTTTGCAAAATAACCATATAAATTTTTCCATTGACTTATAATGAGAAACTTAAAAGCTATAACTTTGAATGCCTTAATATTGTTTCACCAAACAAAAAAGGGCATGTTCAGACAGTGAGTTTCTTTCAAACGAAGCCACGTCAGCAGAGCGGCACGTCATACAACGGCCGCGCAAGAGCCATGGACAATATCCCAAAACTTCTGCCTCCAAAACTGATAATTTGCATTTTCAGCATTTTCGTATGCAAAGACCGTAAGTCCAACCGAAATGAAATTTGGCAAATAAAGAGATCTACCATGTCCCAATCGCCGCAATACCACATTTCAGGCAAATCTGTTGAAGGGCCCAAAGTTATTTATGCACAAAATATTGACTTTAACATAGAAGTGACATCTCAACCCTATATATAGTGGCGCGTCACTCACTATATATATATATATATATATATATACACACACACACACACACACACATATACACATATATACATATATATATAAATTTGTACAATAGGGTGAGGTGATACACTGTGAAATAAAACTGTATTTTCACCCCATTGAAAAACGAGAGCTGATGTATGCACAGTGGCATTCCCTTAGAAATATACAAACACTGCATACGTCAGACTGGTAGTATCAAGTACTTGCAGACGCCAGCAAGCAGTACAGGTTCCTTGCCCAATACAAAACTGTGTGGCCAATTAATTACACAATAATGAGATGCACCTTACTAGTAGCACGAGCTAGTACCCTGCATTTGTACTATCAGTTTCACTTCAGCAGCCTCGACATCCGAAGCAGCGGCATCGAGTGTAAACCGCACCGCTGAAAACCGAAACTGGCATTGCAATGTTTTACAAACTGTCAATGGCAAAAAGCAATATGTCATTTCCAAAACAGCGGAACAGCCAACGGAGAATAAATTATCAATATTCCTGAAGAGGTCATCCTTAGCTGCACTCAATTCGAACAAGATGCAGAGCCACTACTAGACCTAAACGAGCAGACAGACGGAGTATTGACACCAAACATTCAGCTGATGGCACTAGTAATAGTACTGCAATGGACACCCAAGAAATTGAGCAGTTTATAAAAAGTACCAGAAACGAAAATACCACCCGCAAAACAAGTGCAGATGTAAATGCCTTACAGAAATTTATGAAGGACACCCTGCACATTGAGTCACCCATTCAGCATGTACCTCCTCAAGACCTCAACAAAATACTGTGCCATTATTTCATCACTTCCAAATGGCAAGACGGTACAGACCACGAGCCCCTAACACTCCGATCCAGATTCCAAAGCTTTGAGAGGTATCCAAAGGATTACAATTACCAGAATCTATTAGCAGTTCTAACTCATTTTAAAACCAGACAAGTATTATTATTATCCAAACAGAAGCTACTGAAGGAGATAGGAAAAGCAATCAACCTCAAGCTGCAGACGAGTTAACAGATAACATAATTGACCAGCTTTATTCACAGAAACAACTGGGACATGATGGCCCTCAAGCCCTTCTAAACACTATGTGGCTTACTGTGACATTGTATTTTGGCATTAGGGGAAATACAGAAACACGAAACCTAAAATGGGGAGATATCCAACTGAAAAAGATGAACAAAACAATCAGTACTTAGAATATACAAAGGAGAGACAAACCAAAACAAGAAGTGGTATTAATCCAAAAGACACCAGAGCAGTAAAACCTAGAGCATATGAAACAAAAGACAGTAACAAATGCCCTGTATTAAACTACAAACTGTACCGTCACAAACGACCAGACAAAGCAAACCACCCAGATGCACCTTTTTTAGCTATAAATCATACACCGACAGCATAATATCCTACTGGTTGGTACAAAAATCAACCACTTGGTATAAATTCACTCAGCAAAATAGTGAAAATATGGTCGATAAAGCAAGAATCTCCACTGACAAACGGCTCACGAATCATTCTATCCGCAAGCATTTAGTACAAAACGTATAGATTCCAACGCTCCCCAATGATATTATCCAAGTTTCTGGGCACATGAAATTACAGTCTCTGAATGATTATTCAAAACTGAATGAGGAGAAACATCAACAGATTTCCCACATACTAAGCTCATCAGATACTGATCCTGAACCTCCAAAAGTTGTACTCCTGCAGAACCTGGAAAAGAATGCAGTGCAACCTGGCCAGACATAATGTCTGCATGCTTTAACAACCCTACCATTAATGCTACAAATATCACCTTCAATATTGTGCAAGGTAGCATAAACTGCAAATTTGGCACACTATAAATAAACCGCTGAAATACAGCATGACCATTTGTAACACTTCTGCTTTCTTCCCACAGGTCACAAGTATAAGAGCCACTGCAGAAAAGAGTCAGAGTAATCGAGTCTGACACAGATTCCGATTAAAGTAGCTGCTGAGCGATTGCTGCGACCTATATGACATGTTTTTTCAGTCACCTAAACAGAAGCACCTTCCGAAAGTGTCCGAGAAGTGCAGCAACGAGAAGTGATGCATCATTATACTGTAACACAATCCGCACACGAACCCGGACGAAAGTACACAAAAGCAGTACATACCATGTTATGTGAATAAATAAAATGTTCTGCACCCAAAACATGTAACAAATATTTGTCCAACACTGCAAAGAAGGAATAAACTTTCCATAGCGACCCACGTCCAGCAAACTTGTACGCACATACTACCTTGCTGACTCACATAGCAACATATTCCGCCCATGCATATAGCACAACCAATCACAGCACACATTACTGTAGCAAGAGCCAATCGTTACACAGCACACAAATACCCATTCATACACCAATTCCATAAGTAGTAACCAACCCAATCTCAGTATGCCACATTTAAGCCAATAGAACGGACTCGAAAAACAGCCAACCACTGCACAGAGCACATACATCATGACCAATCAACCGCCACACCAGAACTACCAATCTGCACAGCAAAGCACACAACACACAGCAACAGAAACAAAGAACTGCACCACAAAATCATTGCAACTGCAGCATTTCTCACAGTTTTATTTCACTGTGTATCACCTCACCACTACTGTATAAACTGCATACATGATGATAGAGTGATATGGAAATATTCCCACCCTGCATCATGAGGCATTGATATTCACCTGCAGGAGGAATAGTTTCCATATCACACTCCTGATCATCATGTATCCCATATATATATATGTATATACATACACGCACACACACACACACATATATATATTATATATATATATATATATATATATATATATATATATATATATATATATATATATATATATATATATACACACACACACACACACAGTATATATACACACACGCATATCATATATAAATATATATATCCATTGCAAAAACTCAATGTAACAGGGTTAATAGCACAGCAACAAAAAGTTTGAAATGTGATGTTGGGTTCAAACCCTAACTCAGATCCCCCCACACGCAAACGCACACGCAAGGGAAGGGCCAAGACAACACAACCAACCAGTGACAACCAGCATCAGGTAACAGAAATAACATACAACTCTCTAACGTACTACAAAACACATCCATCATCACGGTCCACCATCTGTAGGAGTTCTGCTGCCATCATAGTGCCTTGGGGGTACACACACATGCTAGGTAATCATAGGTGATGGCCCACAGTAAGCATTTGTGCATTACAAACATCAACAACAAGGTTTAAGCAGATGCCCATATTTCAATAGTTAACAAGTGATGAAACACACAGTATGTTATCCACACATAGTTTATTGGAAATGAGAGTTTGTATAAGTCTACCAACAGTCATTGGATGTTTGCATTTTTTCCTGCTACAGTGAGTCAGTCCTAATAACAAACAGTAGTAATGATAAAAGTAATTTTTGTGGTACAGTTTACAAGTAAGACGTAAAAGCAATAGTTGCAACATTCAAAGTTAACTATAACATACTGTTGATGAGTATTTCCAAGTAACGTAGTGAGTACGACAACATGTGATGGTGGTAGTTTCCTACCTGAGCAGTATCTGAAAAGTACTGTGTATGTGTTGCCTTCTTTCCTATATCACATGCCTATGTGGTAGCAATGATACTTGCAGCAAGCCAATTGTTAAATTATGACACATATAAATCAATATTTTGAAAATGTGTACTGACAGTCTCATTGTATGAAGAAGATATGCCAGCAGTAATGCGTCATCATACTATGCTGGCAGTATAAAGTCTATCATACTGTATTTGTTTTTCCATTGCATAGTGTTATGTTAAATCAGTACAGTGGTGTGATTATTGTGCTTATAGATGTGATGGAGTGGTATAGTGTCTTACAATCCTGCATGTGTCTTGCATGTGTATGTGTGGGGGAGTGGGGAATGCGGAGTTAGGGTTTTGAACCCTAACATCACATTTCCAAACTTTTGTCGCTGTGCTATTAACCCTAACTGATGCATTAACTGAGTTTTTGCAATGAATTTCCTTCTTTTTGAGGAAGTGTAATGTAACTGGTAAATGGTGTAGTTAGTGAGGCCGCCCTCGGCCCGCGCCTCCCTTCACATTGTCCATTTTTTGCATAATGGTATGGGCCTCTAAAGGTGCTCTAAGCTGTGGGTAGGTGAAAACTCCGTATCTCGCTTTCATTGAGATACGGGCCGAGAAGGCCACAGGCACCACAGTGCTATCCTATGGGAAATTCTCAACTTTGGAAAGTTGTAACTTTGAGCCAGTGGAATGTTTTGTGACCAAACCACCGAAAGGCACATCTGTGGGACCAGGGCTTGCCACCCCTGTAAATTTCAGCCCAAAAGACCCAACCGTTTTGTTGCAGGAGGATGGCAAAGATTTGCAGTTTTGCCAAAGTTCTTTCCAAATCATGAAAGTTTAGCAAAAACAGTACAAAACTTTTACATTTGCGAAAGTTTCACGGATGTTTTTACCACGATTTGCTAAAGTACTTTGGCTCAGAGTTTTAAAACAGCATTTCTGGGGGCTTTACCTCCCACAAAAGATAGGACTGGCATACTCGGGACAACTAGGTAAACCCAACAGTCAGTGTTTACCTACAGTGTCCAAATTTAAACACCAGGCATTTTCCGCCTCACTAACTGAAAACAAGATGGCGGCAGTATGAAAGTAAAAGGGCCATTTATGAAAGTAAATTGCATTTTGACACTTTCATGAGACATATATTTTTTCCCATTGACTATAATGAAAAATATTTTTAATAACTTTTGAACAGTTTAATATTTTACACCAAATCTTGAGAGGCACATGGTGATCCAGACTGCATCTTCTGTTAAGATTTCGGACCAAATGGACAAATCATTAGACTGTGGCTGCGAGCAAAGCACGTGCAAAAAGTTCCTTTTGCATTTTATGGTGTTCTGTAGCTCTCGACCGTACATTCAACTGTAACACAAGTTGCCAGATCAAGAGATCTGGTACCAGACCGCATATGCAAAATTTCAGGCAAATCTGTCACACAGTGGCAAAGATATTAAGCAAAATTTGAGGTTTAACATTAAAGTGCTTACTCAACTCTAACTATAGTGCCACTACTGTAGCACTATAATAAGTTTATATGTATATATATATATATATATATATATATATATATATATATACATACACACACACACACACACACAGTTATAGTTATAGTGGTGTAGTTACCGTGCCACTATAGTTAAGATTGCCTAGCCACTTTATGTTAAACCCCAAATTTTGCACTTTAATAACTTTGCAACCATATGACTCATGTGCCCAAAATATTTCATGTGCCGTCTGGTACCACAGATCTCTGGTTTAGCAACTTTTGTTCCGATCGGTGGTGTGGTTGCAGAGCTGTGGAGTGCCAAAATGTGAAATTTACCATTTAGGTGCAAATTCTTTGCTCAGCCACATCTCGAAACAGCTTTAGAGTCTGGTTTGAAATTGTTAGGGTATATGGGGTCTGGGCTGCAGATGTGCCTTTTGAAGGCTTCAAAATAAAGTTTCCCATTATAGACTATGGGAAAAATAGATGCGCCGTGGAGAAAGCACTTTATGCTTTATGAAAGCACTTTTTACTGCCGAAATGGGTTCAGTAGTGCTGTGTTGCTGCCATCTTGTTTTCTGTTAGCAACGGTGAAAACGGTGCAATTCAAAAATACTGCCCTTTGTAAACACCAACAGCTGTGTTTACCTAATCGGGACCGAGGAACACGATCCTGGCATTAGATTTTAAAAATAATGCTTGGAAATGCATTTATTTAATTTGGCTGTTGGTAGTGTTGCAAATTTGTGACAGTTTTAGCGAAAGGTTTTGTAAAATTTGCAAAGTGTCGCAAATTTAAGACACTACCTTGCCAGCAATGCCCATTTCCTTGCCATGCCATAGCAAACAAACAGTTTGCTCTTTTGGGCTGAAATTTTCAGGGTACAAAGGGCATGCCCCACAGATGTGCCTTTTGCTGGTTTGGTGTTAATATTTACATCGGTTCCATAGTTATAACATTCTGAAGTTTAGAAATTTCCCATAGGATAACATGGAGCGATCGTGGTACCTTCCGGCGGCTATATCTCAAAGCGCTGTGACATACAGATTTTTCAGTAAGCATAACTTAGTACAGGTGGACTAAGCAAGTATGCAAGTTGCCAGGCCTTGATTACAGCTGCAGTGGAATTTTTCCAATGTCCCTATGGCTACATTGATATTGTGCCATTTGCAGCACAAGGCTACTTGGAATGTCTCTAGCCCTGCACTCTGCTGCTACACTTATGGACAGATGGGAGCACAGAGGCCCTCTGCCCTGCACTTCCACATATGGATACCACTGTGCAGTAATGGGAGCACAGGGCCCTCCATTATGCAGTAGTCATGGGAGTGCAGGGCCCAGAGGGCCCTGTGCTCACAAAGAAAGATGACGGTTAATTACAATGTCTCTACACTTTTGGTTAGATGGGAGCGCAGGCATGAAAATCAGGGATAATTACAATATGCATGCATGGCAGCACAGTGCCCAGAGGGCCCTCGTTCCCACAACCACATAACGGAGATTACACTTTCTCAAAAAGTAAGTAAATTCATTGCAAAAACCTTGGTTAATGCATCAGTTAGGGTTCCTATGACAGCAGAGATTTATTTAACTCTAAAATTGATTAGCGTTTTGCTCATAAAAGTGCTATATCTCTGTGAAAATGCATAGCATTTGCCTCACTGTGTTTAACAAACACAGCACTTCTAGAAAATCTATATGAATACTTTCTGTACAGTTAATATAGTCCCAAGGAAAAAACTACTAATCAGTTATTTAAAACCCTGTACAGTGCGAAGGTTTGGAAATTGGTGTTAGGATTCCCAACCCTACCACCTCCACACACCAACAGCGTCGAGGTGTGCCTTGTGGTCGTCAGGCCTAACTAACCCCATTCTCTTATAATGTACCATCTCAGCTTCCTTACATATGGAATGTGGTGAGAGTTAGGCCCGACGACCTGGCATACCCTAACACCTGTTGGTGTGTGAGGGCAGGGTGGGGTGGCAGGGTTGGGAACCCTAACAATCAATCTCTATACATTAACTGTGTTTTTTGCAGATATATACACTTTTGCAAAAACTTTGTTACTGCACTAGTTTGGGTTGAAGCAACAAAAGTAGGGAAATGTGGTGTTAGGTTAGTCACACACCTTCAGTCCTGTTTAATTTGTGCAGCAAGAGTATCACCAAATGCATTCACATGTACCCACTCACTGGTTGAGCCTCTTTGCTGCAGTTGAAAGGCTTCTGTTGAACTGGGAAGCTATCAAAGTGTATTTCTTAGAGCTTGGAGAATCAGATTGTGATAGGTTGATCTGGCATTTATGAGGGATCAGGAGCACGAGTTAAGTGACAAGCTGACACTTCCAGAGTGGTACATTTATTTTGTGCATTCTGCAATGACTGTCTTTCAGAAGGAAATCTCCATTCTTAAAAGGAGTCAATTGGTGCCACAGAACTGTTTGATGTTACGTTGGATCTCAGAAACCGGCTGATTAACTTTGTCCCTCCACCCCAGTGTGCCCCATACAACATTCTCCCCTCCCGACTTGTGTCCCCTGTAAGTATCCCTTCTCCTAGTTTTTCCCTGTCCTGAATTTC
The DNA here is from genome assembly GCA_016271365.2 of Neoceratodus forsteri. Lineage (NCBI taxonomy): Eukaryota > Metazoa > Chordata > Ceratodontiformes > Ceratodontidae > Neoceratodus > Neoceratodus forsteri. The sequence goes on from CM057459.1 coordinate 339,596,849, forward strand.
ACTCCCCGGTGATAGTTATTGTAAGTATGGGGTGTGGTGGGCAAACCCCCACAAAGGGAGGTGCGGGGAGACCCACGGAAAAAGTAAGTGTAGCTGTTCGCTGATTTTGGAGCATGCTGTAGTGCTCTTTGCTGTTTTGCTTGGGGCTGTTGCTCCTTCGCTGTGTTTGCTGGCGCCATTTTGACATGGAACCAGTTCTAATAGTTCAACTGCAATGAATAAACACTACACAAAAGTTAAAAAAACACCTGATTATATAAGAGGAGAAACACCCAAAAGAATTGGTGAAAAAATACCAAATGTGTGGTAATAATTAAAATGTCAAAATCTGTGCAAAATCACCAGTAACAAATATTATGTGTAAGATGTCTAAAGAAATATTAACAGACATACCCAAAATAATGTGAGGGGAGGAGGCACAGATGAAGGAGGGAGAGGGAAAAGGATATTATGTATTTGGTTCACACAGTACTGTGGATGATGCAGCAGTAAGACCGGCAATAATGTAAATGAACTTACTATAGAAAATCTAATTTTTATAAATTCTGTTCATTTAATATTTATAAAAGTATATTTCTTAAATGAATGGTACATGTTACTTGCTGATGTATCTGCTCGGTCACCTAACACTCTTAAAATTATCATATTGGGATATTTCTTTCTCTCCCCAGGCAGCAAGGGCTCAGCTGAGAGCCAGATCGCTACCTACAAGCGCATCTCTGTGTCGCAAGGGCCAACGCCACTGGAGCCTGTCCTCCTCTTGCTCGGCCACCAGAGCCCCCTGCCACACCATGCTCAGCTGCAAAGGTACTGTTGTTTTGGGAGCAGGCAGCGTGGCACCTTAGGAATTATCCTCCCACCTACAGCCTGCATCTCTATAGTTACCTGACCTCCTGTTAGCCACCATCCATAAGGGTTTGCACCTGCTCACAATCTTGCACCATTGTTTCCCAGCCCGCATACATCAATACTGCTTACAATTCACTGATTCATCCGCTGTCTGTTGATCTTGCAGCTGCATTTGCAATCCCTGATTAAACAGCTCCCTGCATCTAGCCTCCCTTAGTGTAGATGTTGTTGTTCATAAAGCTGAATACCCCATTTAGCTTGCCTGTTTAACCAAATTGCCCATGACCAGCTGCTGACTTGATTGTATTCCTCACCACCTATCAAGTGCCTCCTCAGCCAGTTACCCTTTCCCTAGGCACTGCCATAAACCAACTGATTTACTACTTAGGCATCTCTCATCTCTTTACTTACCACTTTCTTTCTCTTCTACCCTTCTCCCTCACGTAGCCCTATCTCACTCACCTCAGTCTGCCTACCCTTGTCCTAGGCACTGCTGCAAACCACTCTCCTTGGCTCGCCATTTACCACTTCCTTCCTGTCCTCGCCCCCTCCCTCGCATAGCCTACTCTCCAACCCATCTTCACCCACTTCCCCTTCTCCCACTCCAACTTCACTTCCTTTCTGCCATCTCTTCTGCCCCTTCTCAGCTCTCCTCCTCTTTTTCCACTGGTTCAGCATATCCCTCCTTTGCCATGTTTTCCACCTTTCCACTCCTCTTGCTAACCATTTTCCTCCCCATCCTATCCTCCACCCCTCCGCCCCTCCAGATGCCTCCTGCACCCAACCCACTACACCAGTCTTCTTCCAGTACACCCCACCACCTGCTCTCCACCCCTCCCCTTCCTCCCTGCACTTCTTGTCTCACCTCCCCCTTTTGCACCCTGGCTCACTCCCTTCCTACTCCCTTCATTTGAGCTTCTCCATAGACTCCTCTCCTCCTCTTCTTCCTATCAAATCAAGCTGTACTCGTCCCATTACAACATGCAAGTCCAAAATGATCTTTTCTTCATCCTCCTCCTTCTCCTCCTCCTCCTTGCAGGTAACATCCAGCCAAACCCTGGCCCTTTCACCCTTTTCCTACCACCCCACCTATTAGCTCAGGACCGTACCACCACTCACTTCACCCACCACCATTCCTAAATGGCTTCGTCTCATCTATCTGAATGCCTGGAGCCCCAAGCTTGAGGATCTCAAGCTCTGGATTGCCCAGCATACTCCCAATGGCTTGTGCGTCTCTTGAAACCTGGTTGTCACCCAGAATCCCCGACTCATCCTTTACCCTCCTGACTTTCTCTTCTACTGGCATGACCGCAGCAAAGCGAGGCAGTGGTGTTGCCCTATACATTCATCAGTCCATCTTCTGCATCATCTCCCATCACAATTCAATCCCTTGTCTCACAAACTCATCACAGCCAACCTATCCCTCCCAGTCTTTGTTGGAGTGCTTTATGCCTTCCCTAGGCTCACATCCTCATCACTCGTCTCTTGCATTACCACAATCTCTACCCACACCCTGCTAGCAAACTGATCTCCACCACCACAAACCCACTCTTCTCCAGACTGAGTCACTAAACCTTACTCAACTGATATCCAAACCCACCCACTATGATCCTCGCTTCTCCAACCATTCCCTCCTAGACTGGATACTCTCTTCCCATACCCACCGCATCACTGCTACCAGGGTTTTCCTAACACACTCAGTGATCACTGCCTAACCTACTGTGTCAGGAAGGTGCACTTCCTCCACTTGGACCCAAATATATGTGGTCCTGTGCTCTCAGTGCCCCTTGACACTGATGCCCCTTCTCTCATATCCAGGTTTGGGCGGACTGGTCACCAGTGTTCACAGCTCCAGCTGTCGACTTTGCCCTCTGCTTCTTTACTCTGTCCTCACTAATGTTTGGAACAGCTATGCCCCTCAAAAGTCAGGGTTAAAGTCAACATCACCCCTGGATTCTGGCTGATCTCTTAGCCTTGTACAAGCTTAGGACCATTCCTGGGTCAAATTTAACTCCTCTTGCTCCCCTACGGACTTTGAAATTTACAGGTCTCCAAGAAATGTCCACACAAAGGCAGTCTGCTCTGCAAAGGCTGCTTACTTTAAATCCCACCTTTATTCTAACCTAAACTCACCTTCAAAATTCTGGGCGTCATCCACTCCTTCTTAATCACCCCTCCGGTCAGCTCCCCCAATCCTCACTGTAAATGTCTCCTAATCTCTGATCCCTCCTCTATTGCCACTATCTTTAACAAATTCTTTACTACTTGTGCCTTCCTGATCATACCTACCCTGCTTCCCCAACCCGCCCCCCTTTCTGGTGGCTACAGTTCCCTCCAATCTCCCCACAAGAGTACTCTGTGCATTACTGTACCTTAATCCTGCCAAATTCTGTCTGGACAGTCTTCATCTCAGGTTGCTTCGCATCTCTGCTCCCACTATTGCCACCCTTCTTGCTCACCTACTGAACCTCTCTTTCCCCTCATGCATCATTCCATCAGCCTGGAAAGTCACTAAAGTTCTTCCCCTTCACAAAGGTGACAACCCCTCAGTCCCTGGCAATTATCGGCCTATATCCTCCTCCCCTCTCTGCCAAACTCCAAGAGTATTTAGTCCTTTCCAGAATCACTGAATTCCGAGGCTTCTTCTAAATTTCTCTCTCCTTATCAATCAGGATTCTGGAAACACCACTCAACCTCCCTTCTGCCGGTCACAAATGCCATCCAGTCGAGAATGGACCAGGGTCACATCACCACCATGATCTTCATTGACCTGGCCAAATCATTTAACTGGTCTCTCACTCTGCTCCTGATTAAGCTACAGTCTCAGTCAGTCTGGCCGTCCTGCCAATAAATGGTTTCAGATCCTATCTCACTGACAGGCAACAATCTGTCCAGCTGAGCTCTGTCTTGTCACCCTCTCCCTCATCCTTGCAGTGGGCCCCAAGGGTCCATCACCAGCCCCTCCTTTTCTCTTTCTTCACAAATGACCTCCCTCTGTCTGCATTAACTCCCTCATCCATATGTATGCAGGCAATACCATCCTATACTCCTCGTGACCTACCACCGCTAACATCCAGGGCGCCCTTCAACAGGATTTCAACAATGTCCTCAGCTGTTTCCATGCTAACCACTTTAAGAGTCAATACTCAAAACCATCTCTATGACATTTGGGACAAGACAAAAGCTGGATAAGCTCCAGACCCTCCTGTGTTCTCCACCCTGATGGCTCCAACCTCAAATTAGTTGCCGCAGTTAAATGCTTTGGGGTCTGGCTGGACACCAATGTTGATTTCTTCTCACATTGCTGCTATATACTAAACTCTGACCCTAAACTAGGTATATTGTGCGAAACAGAGGCGACCTAGGACAGCCTCCACCTCCTTATCAGTCATGAGCTAGTCAAGAAAATGATTCTCCCAGTAATTGACTACGCCAACATAGTCTATGGTACTGCCCCGCATCCTTGCCCAGGCTCAATATTCTCCCGAAATCCTTCTGCCGCTTTGCTTCAAACTCACTCCACACACACACACACACACACACACACACACACACACTGCTCTCTACACTTCTACTCACTATTACACCTCTACTCCATCATAGCCTGACCCATAGCTTGCCATTCATAGCCAAACACTGGTTTGGGACCCTCCCCTCCTATCTCTCCTCCCTCCTTTCTCCAACGCCCCCTCCTCCACCGCTGCACTCCAGGGATTCCCATTCCTTCTCCTGCCTCACCCCGCTCAACTTCTTATGTGTCAACTTTCTCCTACAGATTCCCTCCCTCTGGAATCAGCTCTCCCTACCACTCACCACTGACTCTCACTTCTGGCCTTAAAGCATCTGCTTCAACACACTCCATTTCCTCTTGCTCCTGTGCTGCCTCCTCCCTGCCCCTCAACCTAGTCACTCAACTTCAGCCCTTTGCCCGCTGATGACCTCCTAGTCTCCTCTTTCTGACACATTATTTGATTTGTTGACTCACCCACCCTGCTTGTTTTTGATGATTGCAATAGTTACTGGATGTAAGATTTGATCAGTTCTTGCCCCACAACATCTGACTCTGTTATAATTGCAGTTACTGATCTCTCCCTCTGTTTGTATTTGCTTGACTTTGTTATAATTTCTGTGACTGTTCTCGCTCTCTGTTTGCATCGTAACCCTACTTCCCGGTCGCACCTGAAAATGAGCCCCAGCTCAGTGTGCCTTTCACGGTTACAAAGTTTAAATAAATAAAATAAATAAGAAAAATAAAATAAGTGTAAGGAATGGGGAATAGAAACGGAAAAAGAACATGTAAAATGTGACCGTCACTTTAAAGAGTAACTCTATAATAAAAACTTAAAACATTAGATTTATAACAGATATGTTTTAACTTTATTGTTTTCTAGTTATTTATTATTCTTTTTTTTAAACTTTCCCTGTTGTTGGTCTACTAAATATCGTGGAAAATGCAGCAATTATTTCACTGAGCCTTTCAAAATATATCTGACTCTCCCTGCTAACCACACACAATTGCTGTTTGAGACATCACAGCACGTTGTCATGGTGAGCACTATGTTGTCATAAACAAATGCATTGTGAGGTAAATAAGGTACAGACAAATGCTTTCAAATATTTTCTATACAGACCTTTCAGATGGGCTATAAGATGTGCTGAAAATCTTGTAACATAAAATTGAAAATGAAAAATGTATTCTCTAGTAAAATTGTAACTGCTGAAACATCTTATTTATGACAGCACATGCTGAAGGGCAGAGTTGCTCTTTAACTGTAAGAAAGAAAAGCTTAGCAAAGTGGTCAGAATGAATATGTGTACTAGCTACTGAAATGTATTGTGCCATAATTATTGACTTGTACTCAGAATCTAATGTAAAATATATTACCATGAGTACTATACAATACATGGACTTTTTAGACAACTGTCTCGTCAAATATCAGTGACAGCAGATACACACATCATGTATTGTCACAAAACACTGATTTGTAGTTTGTTTTCTGATCAGCCCACCTTCTACCATTCACATACTCCATCTACAGAAGTAACACATTTTAAAACATAATGAGTGCACTTAGCTTAAATGTTCAGCACTGTTAATGGATGTGCCTTTGGGATATTTCTGGGTTTTATTTTAATTTTAAAGAGCTAATGTAGTGCCTAAACTAATATTTGTTTTAAAAGCAGTCAGCCATTAATTTTTATATCTGAGGTATTTTTCTTTCCCTTTGGTTAATTAGAAGATTGCTTACCTGATGTAGTATGTGTGGGACAACACTCTGTCTGGCAGCTGACATAACCCCCCAACACTGCATCATCACCACTGTGACCTCACTATGATATCACTGCTGCTTAGAAACAGCCATGCCAGGTCAGTCACCTGTTATGTCACTGTCAGTGAGATCACAATGTTGATGATGTAGTGAGGGGACAGAGGTAGGTATGCCAGCTGCTAGGCCAACAGCTGTTCACACATCCAGCACAGTATTATGGCACAAGACTTTCTAATAAGAAAAAGGAAAAGAAATATACTGCAGAAAGTTACAACTGACTGCTTCTTAAAATGTTTATTATTTTCCAGTCTGCCAGTTTTTGGGTCCACTCGCTCTTTAAGCTGCTGAACTACATTTGTTTTAGAATATGATTTCTAACACACACAGATATTTGTGATCAAGCCAGCCAACTCTGTTGAGTGTGTGTGTGTATGTTTCTAGTGGCTGTGTTCTGTTCCCCATTCTTAAACTCTCCATTATGATAACGGGTGTAGCTGTCAAAACAAGTGACAACCTACAAATGCAGCACAGCTCTTAGAACATCACTAGTAAGGTTGTAACCACCCAAATCCACTGTCCTATACAAAACATCCCTCTCCACACACTCACACACTTACACCCACTACATACACACAATTTATTTTAGTCTTTGGTAACGGGTAAGGCCCACTAGGCACAAGTGCCTGTTTTCAGGAGTGACCTGGGAGCACTGGGGGTTAAGTGACTTGCTGAGAGTCACACAGTATGCACATGGAGGTTGTGAGACTCAAACTCCGGTCTGGTCTGCTGGATGTATCAAGCTCATTCACACCTAGTTCCTCTTAACCTCTAGGCTATACTGCACAAACATACATTCAGATCAACAGATACAGTTACAAGCATCTGAACTGAAATCTGGTGCATATTATTAGGGATCACACTTGGGAATAGCTTGTATATGACAGGTGCCCTATTTTTACTGTTCAGTGGTAGTCCAACCCCATCCCCGACCGTCACCACCGCCATTACCACCTCCACAGCCACTACACAACTCACACACAAATGAAGAATATAAAAACAGCTACTTGATTGAAAAGATGTGCAGTTGCTGGTGGTTACAATCAGGCAAATAAAATAATAACATACAACTTAATAGTTACACAATCTGTGGATTGTATCATGCTCACTAGTGTAGATAAAACTGCACTCTACAGCAGATAGTCAGCGGAAATGGAATGAAACTGTTTCACTATCAAAACAGTATAGGAGATACCAGAAAAATTTAACAGTCGTCAAGACTCGGGTAAAGGTTTAAAAAGAGACTCACCTGTGAATCAGTGTAAGCAGTGTGAATGAGTGTGTGTATGGGCAGGGCAGCACAATTGGGAATTCAAAGTGTCAGAATAAAACAATCCTGTTAGGAATCTTTAAGGGAAAGGGTACAGTGCAGGGAGTACAGGACTAGTAGAAGCTTGCCAGGGGCGCATGTGCACAGGGTACAGATGGAACTAGGGAGGGTGCACTGATATAGGGTCAGTAACAGACAGAATGGGGCTAAGGTGGGAATGGGTGCAGATTGGGACCTAAAGACGGGTGCGGAAAGTGTGCAGAATGCTTATGGGACTGGGTGGAAGAAGGGGGCAGATAGGACCTGTAGTGGGACGTGGTGAAGATGGAGGTGGGGGTGGAGATGGGACTAGGGAAGAGGAAGGTGCAGCAATGCAGACTGGGAAATGGGACTGGGGCTGAGAAGAGGGTGCCAATGGGAGGTAGCGTAGAAGGAACTGAGGCAGGAGGGTGGATGAGTACAGACTGGGACTGGAGTTGGTGGAGATAGAGGGCCAACGAACTCTGGAGCACTTTGATACTGGGAAATAAATTTACTGACAATGCTCTAAAACAGATTTTCTTTACAATGAATTGTGGGCTGCATATTAAGTAGCTGCAGCGTTTATTTTTTGTGTCACAAAGTGACTGTCTATTCGAATGGCAACAACAAAAAAAAAATCAACAGACATTTGTGCAACATCAAAATCCCGCTACATGTATGTAGGATTTAGGTGTTTGGTAGAGCACAAATTGCATAAATGTGTTATGCATAGTGGTTATACAGAACATGATTAAAAAATGTAGAACTGCTGGTGGTTACGATCAAATAAATAAAAAGTAATTTACAACTTAACGTTAAAGCGATATGTGGATTGTATTATCATGCTTACTAGTGTAGATAAAAACAGCATTCTGCAGAACTCAGCTGAACTGCAAGGAAACCATTTTAGTATTTGAAACAGTACATGAGATACCAGAAACAACTGTAGGGCCAGCGAGTCTGTGTTAGCGGGGTGAAGGAGTGTGTGTGTGTGTGTCTGTGCGTGTGTGGGGGAGACGGCAGCTTATGATGGGAATTCAACTGTTAAAATAAAACAATACTCATGTTTGAAATCTTGGGGACAAAGCTGTACAGCAGTGGGAGCAGCTTGGTGGGGGCAAAGGGTACAAGACTAAAAAGAACTTAGAAAGGGCACACGCACTCACAGGGTCTGACTAGAAAAGACTAGGGAGGCTGCACAGATATGAGGGAGTGAAAGATAGGATGGGGCTAAGGTGAGAAAGACTGCAGGATGGGCCATAATGATGGGACGGGGTGGGAAAAGAGTGCATAATGCTGATGGGAAAGATGGAATTGGACAAAGGAAGGGTGCAGATCAGAGAAGGTGCAGTTGGAGAAGGAGGGTTGGAGATGGGACTGGGGCAGTGGAAGGGTGCAGAATGCAGACTGCGAGATAGGATTGGTCTGAAAAGGGGTGCCAATGGGAGGAAGCACAGAATAGACTGGGGCAGGAGGGTGGATGTGTACAGAATGAGGCTGATTTTTACTGGAAATTTAAGGCTACTAGCTCCGAGGCCCTTTGAGGCTCAAAAAGAAATCTATGCCGATGCTCTACTACAGCTTTTTCTTAGAGTGAACAGTCGTCTGCATACTAGGTGGCTGCAGGGTTTGTTTTGTGTGTGAGAGAAGTGGCTGTCTATTCGGAAGGCAAAAAATTTACACACTTGTGCAACATGAAGATTATTAATTATATGTACGCTGAATTTATGTGTTTGGTAAGAAGCCCAAATTGCATAAATGTATAGATTCACAGTAGTTATAGATAAACTGACTAAAAAAAAATGTGCAGTTGCTAGCGATTACTATCAGACAAGTAAAATAATAATTTACAACAATGTTTAAACATCATGTGGATTGTGTCATGCTTACTAGATGCAGGTAACAACTGCAATCTACAGCAGATAGCTTAGCTGAAATCACGAGTAACTGTTTCCAGTATCCCAAACGCCACATGAAATATCAAAAACAATTTAACAATAAGGACTTGGGTAACAGTAAAAAAGCCGCCCAGTGGCACTGAGGGCTTGAGGCACTGGATGCCTTACCTCACGTCATGCTGGTGACCCAGGTTCGGAAATGAGCCGGGGTCGTCGGGAGGCGGTGGGGAAGGGACAAAGCAGGACTGAGCATCTGAAAGGCAGCTCTTCTCTCCTGGGGTGGCACCTTGTCACCCACTGTAGTTCCACTGTCCCTGGATGGAGGTCTGAAAGCTAGTGCAGGCGGGCGGCAAAAAATGAGTGGACCCGGTGTTCCGGTACCTCTTGGTGTCGTGTGCCTTCACTGCGCGAGGGGTAGCTAGGACAGGGATGGGAGAAAAATGGGGAAAAATGGGTAACAAAAAAATTGCCTGTGAGAGTGTTAGGGTACTGAATGGGGTGTTGAAGTGCATCAAGCTGCACCAATGGAAATTCAAACTGTGAAAATAAAACAATCCTCATTTTGGGAATCTCAGTTTAAATAGACTCAATGTGAAACAGTATGTAATATAATACTAGAGTTGGGCCGGGTACAGATGGGGGGTTACCTCTTAGCTGCATATAATATAGCGAAGACATGCATCTGATTGTGTAGTCTACAGACTTCCAGACTTCAATCGACTATGGCACTGACTTCTAGTATGATGTGAGAAATCAAATACAAATAGTGAATAACTGCAATGAATGCAGGCATCTATGATGGAATATAAGCAGGAAAAGCGAAGCATTAACTGCATAAAACAGTCTGATGTCCTGATGTCCGTACTAGTTAAGGGTACTGGGCTGCAAATCTGGAGACCTGGGTTTGAATCCCATCACCCCACTCGCATAATGTGTGACCTGAGCAAGTCAGTTAACTTCTTGTGCTCCCCAGGTAGCACCTGGAAACAAACTCTGGCTTAAGTGTGCCTTCCTGGTTAAACGATTCCCCTACCCTGCAAAACATGATATTTACCGATTTCACTGTACCCTGTAAAACACGATATTTACTAGCCTTCCACTACCCTGCAAAACAATTTACCAACCTCTGTTTTCAAATTTAATAAAAGAGTTGCATTGCTTTATGGAGCTCAAGCTACAGACCCTGAGATGCTGTTCTCAGAAGTCCGTCACCTGCCATCCGTTGCTCCTCAGCTGGGCTACAATTGGCTAACCCTCTCCTCAGCTTGACGGTGGTACCCAGCCACAGTCACTAGCTGAGGGGCAGCAACCTCTGAGGATTGCACCTGTTTTCATAATCACAGTCACTGACATCCAGGGAACTGTCTCCCCAACCTGACATTTTATGCAGCTGCAGGTTGCTCCCCAAGGGCCACCACACGATGGAGGGTTGTATAGCAGGTGATAACTGATAAGGGGTTATGCTGCTCTCCTTCCAACTTTGCCTAAGCCAGGCAGTTGGAATGGAAACCACCGCTTGACAGACTCCAATGTGGTAAGTAGGCATTACTCTCAGTGACACTCGATTTCAGTTTGTATTTTGTGTTTCCCTCTTCAAATAGGTATTAGCTGTGAACAGCAGCAGCAACTTATCTTTTAGTTTCGGTTCTTCTCTTCACCTCATACAGCCTGGAACCTCTGTATACCCTTTTAGCGCACACACACACACACACACACACACACACACACACACACACACAGTTCCATGATGTACTTATTTGGAGCAGCTGGCTTATTTCTCGCGGGGGCAGGGGACTGCTTCCCTGTGACAGCAGCTCTGTTGACATGAGTGCTGAGGATGCCCTCCCACTCAGAGCATTTCACATTTTGAAGATGATGTGATGGGATGTGAATTGAAACTGTGTAAGGTAGAAGCAGTGTAGCTTAGCACTAGTATATTTTCCTCTGCTCAAACTAAACTGTGGCAAAATACTGAAAACTAAATGAGAAGTTGCTGCCAGGAGCACTGATACTATAGCTGATATTACCCACCACACACCCCATTTGTGGTGATGAGGAACTGAGCTGAAAGCTCAGGGCACTGTGCTATGATGATCTGTCACTGTTCTCAGTCCTACCATTCCACCTCAGTTAGGGGCTGAAGGATGAAAATTCAGGCAGACCCCAGCTACTGCCCAACACATTGTTCTTGCAGAGCAAGGGTGTTTAGCAAGTGGTTCCTTTGAAGGTGGGGTATCTGAAATGACTTAACTGTTAGTAGTAAGAAGTGCTCATAATCGTTGTCAAGCCTCCACAGATTGTCACTCTGCAAGCTGCGACTGTGGGTGGACTGGCGACTCCTGTCTGCCCTCCATCCTTGCCAGTAGGAGGTGGATAAAACTTAAAAATGTAGACATCTAGCCCCACCTTGGAAATGCTTCCAGATCAAGCTACACAACCACCAACTATCACAATTTATACTTCTATTGTTGAATGAGTGTAAAATGCAACTACAATGGTAAACTCTCTAAACCCGATCTTTGACATCCTTTGAATTTTTAAACTAATGTACATAAGGACAAATATCACACCATTCACTCCAAACCCTTCTAGAATTCCGTCCCAACCCAACTACTTACTCACACAAGTCTCACAATTTAAACTTCCATAGTTTTCCATTACACAAGAGCAAAACTTTACATCAGAATATTTACAATCTAATTCTGCAGTATGCCGGAGTTAATGCCAAACCTGATTTTTGTAAACTTAAACAGCTAAAAAAAAATAAAACATGATACTGACGCCTAATCCCCAAGAAACCATTCCACATCAGTTCATACATTCTCACCAAGTTTCACAATTTAAACTTTTATAGTTGTTTCTGTAGGCAAGAGCAAAACTTTGCAGCATCCAAAATATGACACAAAACTGATCTCCATTCAACAGCACTGAAACGTTAAGCATGCAGTACTTTAACTCAGAGCCCCATTCCACACCACTGAAACTCTTCTGCACGTGTGGTACATTAACGTGGAGACCCAATTCGCAATGACCAAAACACAATTTTTCAAACTTAACTATCTTAAAAAGTACAAAACTCCCAAATATCAATTCCCACCCACCAGAAATCCTTCCCCAGCAACCTGCACAACCATACAAAGTTTCACTATATTTTAAAGAATCTTAGTTTTTCTCCAGATGACAGCAAAAGTCCAGAAAAAACGACCATTGAAAATAAATGGAAAATTATATTTTGTTTCACAATTTAATATCTCTACAAATACTGAACCAATTTACATGACATTTTCAGGGACTTTAGATTCTGCCGGTAGTAACAAATCCTGTAAGTTTCATGTAACTCTGTAAACCATCATTCTGCAAGCAGCAAACAAAAATCATAATTTCACATAGAAGTCACCACTTTTATAGGGGCGCTACCACACCCCTATAATATGGCACATTTTTCTCGACGTATTCAAAGGTAATATACTGCAAATTTTTTTTCACGCTTTTTGTTGACCGGGAAAGGAGGGCTAAGCAGTTCTACCTATTTTAGCCTTGTCGGGGGTACAGATGAAATCAACTGAAATTGGATCAGATTAAGCTGTTGGGGATATTTTCGTGGATATTTTTAGAGGAACGAGGGAAATTTGGCCAAGACACTGGGAATTTCCCCTACTCTTTCTTGAGAAATGCAATGATATCTTTAGCGTCAACCTAAACAACCACCAGAACAGGCAGACGAAGCCTCAGTTTACCGTCTCATCCGAAAGATGAGATGATTATATAGTAACAACGTAATTTAATATTGGAAGGAGCTGTAGATCATTACACACTTCCCTTCCCCTTTGTTATGTGTCCCCCATTCATAAACAGGGTAGGGATGAATAAATATGCTGTAAAATATAAGCATGAACTTATAGGATTTCCCTACCCAGAGAAAGCAAACTGGGCAGGAACTTAGTTCCCTCACCTCGTACACAGTTATATGAGAGTTCCTGCAATACATACATCATCTTCTCCACTGAATACTATAGGATAGTTCCAGCACCTAGAGATGACCATTCCTCACTGCCACCTACAAATGTAGAGGTAATGTTCTTCCACCTAAACATTCAATTTAATTACTGTCCTACCGCTGTTCTACCCAGTGCATAATGTGATTCCTTGGTAAGCAGAACTTTTCCAGTCTTCATGCCCACTGCCTCTCTGCTGGTAGGCTTTTCAGTAGAAATGCTATGGTCACACTAATCATTCCACAAAACATCAAGCATCAGTTGACGTTTGAGATTCACACTCTTTGCATTCCACACTGAAATCTTTGGAGGCTTTTGAAAACCATAAAATGGTGCTGTGTGTCTCGAACCCACTCCTGAGAGTCAGGTCCACCGAGCTCACAGTGCTCACCTCTAGGTGCAATCTGTGTCAGGGAGGGGAAGGGATATCCTCCTTGTGTCCTCCTAGAATGCTGGCGAGTTGACAACTGAACACTCGCCATGAAGTCCCAGGTCCCTCTTTACTCTGGATCAGGGTACCATACTAGTCTCAAGTCTTGTAGCCAAATATGAACCCTTCTTGGTTGTTACACAAAGGAGGAAGATCCAGGCATTACACCTCTTCGAGGTAGCGTTGTAACCCTTACGACATATAGAAGAATTTGCCAGCAGATAAAGGCCTAGAGGTCTATCAAGTCTGCTTGAATGTGCAGCTAGCACCTATTCTGCAGCTGCCCCTCCCTTCCACCCATCCCTTCATTGACCTCCCCTTGTCCTGTCCCATCCCCTTTTGAAGCAGTCCACTGTTCTACTGGATACCACTTCTGCAGGTAACGCATTCCACCCAGCCACCACCCTCTCTGTAAAATGTGTCTCCTCATCTCCCTCCTGAACCTTCCTCCCTCCAGTCTCCTATCATGGCCCTGGTGTCCCTCCCTCCTTACTTTGAACAGCCCCTCTGTACCTGTCTTGTTTATTCCTTTCATGTACTTAAAGGTTTCAATCTTGTCCCCCTGTCCCTCCTCTCCTCCAGTGAGTACATGTTCAACTCCCTCAGCCTCCTCTTGTATAAGTCCCCAGCCCCTTGATCATCTTTGTGCCCTGCACTGCACCCTCCAGTAACTAATGTCCCTCTTCAGATACAGGCGCCAGTACTGCACGCAGTACTCCAGGTGCAGTCTAACTAATGACCTATACAGTGGCAGAATCACCTCCTCCTCCTCGAGGATATACCCCTGCAATACAACCCAGCATTTTGTTGGCCTTGCAGCTGCCTTCCACATTGTGCCGAGTTGTTCACTGACCTGTAATGAGCACCCCAGATCCTTCTCCTCCTCCTCCTCCTCTGTCTGGGCTAGCTGCACTCCCCAGCTGGTAACTCCTCCTTGGGTTCTTCATCCCAAAATGCAGCACCTTGCACTTTTGGCATTAGACCCCAGTTGCCAGGTGTCTGACCAGGTTTCAAGCTTTGCCAAATCATCCTGCAACCCCTGCAATCCCCCTAGGTCATCCACCACTGCTACTACCTTGGTATCATCAGCAAACAGACTGATCTTGCTCTTGATGTCCCATGATATGTCTGCAATGAATATTCCAAACAACACTGGTCCCAACACCGAGCCCTGTGGAACACCGCTCGTCACTACCTTTGGGTGTGAGAGCTCCCCACCACCACCGCCCTCTGTTGCCTTCCTGAAGCCAGTTCCCTACCCATCTCACCAGCTTTGCACCCACCCTGTGCCTACTAACACTTCCCAGCCTTCCATGTGGCACGAGTTGAATGCCTTACTGAAGTCCAGATACAGGACATCCACTGCATGGCCCCTGTCCAGTTGCCTAGTTCCCAGTCATAGAACTCCACCAGTTGGTTTGGCAGGATCTGCCGTGTGTAAAGCCATGCTGTCTGCTGTCCTGTAGTCCTTTGGCCTCTAGGAGGTCACCAGCCTTTCCTTCAGGATAGTCTCCATTAGCTTACACCACGATGGATGTGAGACTCACTGGTCTGTAGTTTCCCGGTTCATCCTTGGGGCCACTCTTGTGGAGGGCACCACAAGAGCCATCCTCCAGTCCTGAGTACACACGAATGTGGTGAGGCATTAAACAGGCCTGCCCAAGGTCCTGCAGGACCTCTGCCAGCTCCTTCAGTACCCTGGTTGGATGCATCTGGGCCTGGCGCCTTATCCACCCTCAGTGCCTTCAAACCCTCCCGAACTCTGCCCTCCATGATTTCTGTCACACCTGCCCTCCCTGTTTCTGCCATTTCTCCACCTTGGTTGTCACCCCTCTTCTCTTTAGTAAATACTGAGCAGAAGTACTCATTTAGTGCTTCTGCCTTATACGCCTCCTGCTTCCACCCAACCCCTTCCTAATCCTTACTATGTGGTCCTTACAGCTCCTTTTCTCCTGATGTACCTAAAGATCCTTCTCCCCTTCTTAATGCCTTGTGCCAGCCTGAGTTCCGGAGATGCCTTGGCTCCCTTACTGCCTCCTCGTCACCTAACATACTAACACACTAACATACTATTTGCCAGCAGATTAGGCTTATATTCCATCGAGTCTGCTTGAACCTAGATCCTTAGTTGGGTGCCGAGACCTCCCATCCCTTGTGCTCCAGAAACCCCTATCATCCATCCCCACCCCCTGGGACAGGCCATCATCAGATACATCCACTTTCTGTGTCTGTCCCACTCTCTTGAAGCCCTCCACTGTGGATCTCTGAACCAGCTCACCAGGCAGTGCATTCCAAGGTCCACCACCCTCTCAGTGAAAACCTCCTCCTCTTTCCCCTCACCCTTCCACCTTCCAACTTCAAACCCATGTCTCTGGTGATACCTCCCTGCTTTAGTCTAAAGATCCCATCCATGTTTACCCTATTTATTCCTTGAGGTACTTGAAGACCTCAATCATGTCCCCTGTCTCTCCTCTCCTCCAATGAAACAGGCAGAGCTCCTCAAGTCTGTCCTCGTAAGTCAAATCCTAGCCCTCGTATCATCTTTGTTGCCCTCCTCTGTACCCTCTCCAGGAGCTGTATGTCCTCTTCAAGTGTGGTCTCCAGTACTGTACACAGTACTCAAGGTGTGGTCTTCGATTTTGTCAAGTACTCCTCCCTGTCCTCCCCTCCCTGTTTTCTTGTACTTCCTAAAGGCAGCTCTTTTCCTCCTTACCTTTTCCATGGCCTCCTTGCTCAACCAGATCGGTTTCTTAGCCCTACCCTTCTTGCTCTGGGCCTTGCAGCAGGGTTTTGGTTGCCTCCACTATCCCCAGCTTTGAGCTCCCACCTCTGGTTAGTGACCATACTAGATTGAATTCTGGCCAGGTACCCTTTTACCACTCCTCCATCCTCCCAAAGTCGCCCTCCTGAAGTCCAGCACTCTTGTGCTAGATTCCCTCCTTCCTTGCCCATATCCAATGTGAGCCATACTGAGTGGTGGTCACTCCCTGACAGCGTTCCTCCACTGTAAGTTCTCCTCAAAGCCCCATTTGCCAGCACAAGGTCAAGGTATTCCCTAACCTGGTTGGTTCACTGACCATTTGCAGCAGGAAGCTGTCCTGGAGAGGCATCAACAGTACCTGCTCCCTTCTGTTCCTGGTTGTTGGGGTGCTCAGTCCACTCCTGATGTTGAAGTCCCACAATCACCACACTGCCCTTCTCACAGGTCCTCCTGATCTGTCCCGCTAGTTCCTGTCTAACTCCTCCATCTGAGATGGCGGCCTGTACACCACTCCCATTCTAAGAATCCTATTCTTGGAATCCTGGATTTACATCAAATTGACTCCTTACTACCCTCCTCCCCTTCCTCCCTTACACACTTCAGTCCTTCCTTCACATATAATTCCACACCCTCCTTTCCCAATCACCCTGTCCCAACGAAATAACCTGTACCCTGGTCAGACAGGTCCCAGGCATTGTATTGGGTGGCCCATGTTTCTGTGATGGCTGCAATGTCCACTCTCCCTCTGCCATGAGCACCTGTAACTCTGCAGTTTTCCTCCCAAGGCTCCTAGCATTAAGAGTAACCACCTTACACCCCCATCCTGCCCTCCTTTACTAGAATCACCAACAGTACTTGCCATTTGTCCTTTGTCACTGTTATGGGGGTAAGCTCATATGGTTTCCCAGCCTGTGGTCTCTGCATGTCTCTTGTCCAGCACCACCCGCTCCTAGTTTAAATTCCCTACTTATGTACTCCTTCATCCTCTGTTTCAACACTTTCTTTCCCTCCTCACTCAAGTGTAGTCTGTCCTTGGCATAGAGACTACTGTCCTCCCAGGTCCTCCCACCCCCCAACAGCCCATGCCCTTTAGCACAACACCAGGTTCTTAGCCATCGTTAAATTCCTCTATTCTTAGCTTTCTTGTTGTGCTTGCCAGGCACTGGAAGTATCTCTGAAAAAGTTACTGATCTTCCTGCCCCCTCACATAATTGTCCTAGTTCCTCAGACCTCCTCTGGTCTATATCCTACAGTCTTGTCAGCCAGGTCGTTCATCCCAATATGTATAATTAAATGAGGCTTGTCCCTACCCCTTCTAGCATATTTCAGAACAGACTGTCCCACCCATTCCGCTGTCATTCTGGCATGGCCTCCACCAAATGCGACTATGCCTCCCCCTTGCTACTCCCACCTGACTCCTCTTAGTATTGAGTCCCCCAGCACCAAGATTCCACCACTCTTACTCCCTGCTTGCTTCCATTCATCTCCTCCCTCTCTCATTTCTGGCTCCTCTTCTTCCTCCTGCACATTATTTCCCTTTTGCTGCTGTTGCAATTCTCCCCAGCAGAACTTCCCCTGCTCGGTTTTGTCCAGGCATTTATCAGTTACTCCTCTAATTTCATCATTTCCCTCCTCCACCTTCTTCCTCTCTAGCATTGCAAAACTATTTTCTGAAGACCCTTCACAAATGCCCGCTCCTCTCTCTTCATAGTAACCTGTTCTCTCCTTTCCACTCCATGACTTTTGCCACTTTTCACCTCCCTCACAGTCCCTATCTCCTACTTCCATTTTGTCTTTTGTCTCCTGACCTGGTTTCCCGGCAATCGTTCTTCCTGGCCTGGGTCCCTTCTCCCTGCTTCCCTTCTGACCTTCTCCTCACCACTGTTGGCAAATCGCCCTCCCTCATCTCCCCTTCCTCCCTCCTCCAGTATTGGGCTAAACCCACCCCCAGTCTGCCTTGCCTGTCTTAGTTCCTCCTGCGGACCCTCAATCTCCTTTCTGAGTTTCTCTTTGTGGTTGCACACTAAACATCCCCTCCACATGCCAGGCAATTTAGAAGGATTGTGCACCGCAGTTGTTGCAGCTCACCACCCTACCCATTGCTGTCGTTGCCACCAGCGACCTCCACCCTTCAGATGCAGGATACCAAACACTCCCCAAGTCTCTCCTCCGCCTCTATCAGTGCAAAACATTATTTTCTTAATTTCCTTATCCCTTTGTTGTACCGTTTAACGAGCAACTGCTTTTTATATTCCTAACCTTCCTATCCAAACTCAAAAGAGACTTTAAGTAGCTATTGCACAACCTTCTTCAACTCAATGCAAAGTAACAATGAAAGCCTAGATTTGCAGTTACTTCTTCACTGAGATAGCAATAACAATGCAAAAGTAACAATAAAAGCTCCTAGATTTGATTACTTCCTTTCCACTGAGATAGCAGTCACCTCTTCACTGCTGCTGTTCCTTTCCTGGATGTCTGCTTCTGCTATGACAGGTGCATATCCTTGCCCGTTTGAGAAGTGATGTCAGAACCCCTGGTATAAAAATTATGGACCGGGGTGGGTGGGGTGAGGGTTAGGTCAACAAGTCTTCCAGACACAATCAGGTAGCTGGGGTCCCTGGTCAGACCATTAGTACCCTTCCCCACTATGCACCAACCTTTGCAACTAGTGAAGCCAGCAAAATGAATCACAATTCTACTCAAAGCCCCCAAAAAGGTTTGCTACCAAAAGAAACAGGTATCTAATTCAAACAGCTTCACCAACACCTCAAAATAGGCTTGAAATTAGAAGATATAGGTCTCTGATTCAAAGAAACAGCCCCAGTTAAATCAGACCAAATAGGTTTTAAATCAGAAGAAATAGGCCTCTACAAATGCAGCCTGCTACACAATGAAACATCAAATAAATGAGCCCACTTATAGCCACCAAAACAGTTTCCAAAATTCCAACATCCCAAAACAATATCCTGCTAGCCCCTTAGAAGTAGTAAGGAAGAAAAAATAACCTTCTACCAAGTAAAATCCACAAAAACAATGTAAAAACAACAAGAAGCTACTGTACTGTAACAAATATGATCCTTTCCTTCTTCTTCCCTTATTCTGCCTTCTCCCACAAGGCGTACAATAGACTAGTTAAAATCCCAAAGACCCTTGGCATCCCCCTTATCTTTAGCCAGACTTTCCCTTTTCCGACCTTTGTTTGATTTGGTAGCTTATGATGGCACCCCTTAGCAATAACAGTTTAGTCACAGATTATTATTGAAATATCCCAGAGTCACATACACACACACACACACACAATATAGAAATCTTGCTCAGGCAGGTTTCTTAAAAATAAATTTTTTTACTAAATAATTAATCATGCATTTACAACTAAAAGGTTTTTATCAATTTGGTCACAGAATAACACAAATACAAGTAGAAAATACACATGAAAAAATACACAATAATTGTTACCTATATACCTGTTATCTAAAGTGCTACGTTAATGTTCATAGTGAATCGAAAGTTCAGAAGAATAAATAAAGTCTGAAGACTCCTTTCCTTCTCTTGCAGCCACTGGCCTTCAGTGCCCACTGGCAGTTGGTCTTCTCTTGTCAGGAGGGTCCAGAATGAAATGCTCCCAGAAAGTTAAGAGTGTTTGCTCTGTGTCAGAGCTGCTTAAATAGTCAGTGTCCAGACTGCCAAACTCTGTCTGGTCTTACAGGGTGCCTTCTCTTTTAGACCAGTAGAGGTCACTCTTGCGCTTTCCCCACAACTCAATTTTCTGGCTGCCTTTGATGCCCTACTGCCTTACTGGTAAGATAACACATCAGCTTGTCAAGAAGGGCTATTACCCAAAACCTGGTTTCCCCAGCATCCGCCTTTCAAGTGTAAAGGTTTACAACAGGTGATAGTTTTCTGCCACATCCTTGTTTTGTTTTAATTAGTTTACTGGTTTCGCAAGAAGAAAACTTACAGAGTTTTAACAGGAGGTTAACATCAAGCATGCAGCCAAGGAAATCACTGAGGGATGAGAAAAGGATTATCCCTTCTTACCTGATTACCACTATGACCTACTGGTTTATAAATCCCTCAATAAGATAAAAATTAAGCAATTACAAGGGTTTCCCTTAAACTTCCAAGGAGAAAACAAAACATCATTAAAACTGTTGTTTTAAAACTTATTAAAACCAATCGGGACATAAACAACTGTTCCCCAATGAAGAAACCACCTGCTGGCATTAAACTGAGGGCTTCCTCACCTTAAGATGAGGGTCCTGTGCTTTTAAATACTTGAGGCAGACTAATAACTTGTGCCCTGAACATAGGACATTCCTAGACTCACACTACTGCACTCTAACTACCTATACAATGTGACTTAGCCAGCTATAATTTGCTTTAAGTCCAGGAGAGTGTATAAACATACACTGTGGCAGGAGTAACTGCCCATCAGAAATACACAGCACTGCCGGCAGCACTCAGCAGTTCAAAATGATACTGCAATGGAGTGCAGCCACCATTTTAAATCGACGAGGCAGTACAATGACAGTGAAAGCCCTGAAACACAGCACAGCCACATCAAGTGAATGTCAAGTTCAGGCGCTTAGACAGTCATTCTGCGCTTACTGCTGTGAATACGTTCAGAGGTGTTAGTCCTCTTCTGAACAGTGATCTTCTTTTCTTGCCTCATCGAGTTTGCCTCGATGCACCGCATTAATTTCCCTGCAACTTTAGGATCGAAACAGGTAAACTTGAGTGTTCCATTGGACTCTCAATTTGGCAGGCATTAGGAACTGGTGTTGAATTTTTAACTGGCGGGAGGCGGCTTCTGACCCCACCGAACCCATTCCTTCTTAATCGGGTGCTATACAAGATGTCTGGAAATAAAGAAATGTAATCTTCCCCATACTGGAGAGTGTGTTTCCTTCTGGTTGCAGCTAGGATCCTGTCCCGGACGCCGACATCCATGCAGACTACGATAAAGGTCCTGGGCGTATCAGGTGCTGCAGCTGTCCATAGTGGGAGTTAATTCGAAGGCCTTTTCCAGGCCTGGAGGGGATCCATTTCTGACAGGTCCAACAACGAAGAGATGAGCATCTGGGCGAACCCCAAACAGTCTTCACCTTCTGCCCCCAGAAGGCGATCCCCTGACGTTCCGTTCCCTGACCTGGTTTTCTACATTCTCCACCGCTAGCTAACATGGAGTTTCTTTCACCAGCTGGTCTGTGGCATCCATGGACTCAGCCACCGAGGCATCGTTCCTGAATCCCTGCTCCACATTGTCCATTCTTTGTTCGAGGAAGCTACCCTCTGGTGCAGGGCATCAAATTTGCAATCTAGATCTTGGACCATTCTTACTAGCTGGCCCAAAGAGTTACTGATGGTGGCCAAAGTCACTTCTCCTGATGCTGAATCATCTGAGGTCCCAGCCCTTCTTGCTGTGTGGTCCATTCATTTTGTTTCCTGAGCCTTAAACACGTCTTCGGATGAGGTAACAGAGGCTTTCGGTTTACCATCCTGCAGTCATAGGTGTCAGCAACCAGATGTGTCAAAAGTAGCCAAAATTTAATGTTAAAAGTTAAATAAAATACTAAAATCAAAGTGTTCTCCTGGGAGCTCAAGTGAGTTGCTGCTTCCTCTCAGGCTGCTCAGCAGCACCCCTACACATCCTTGTTGAGCAGCCCCTGACTAAGTTGGCTTCCTGCCCAGCAAACTTCCCCTTAGGTCAGAGGAATCTCAAACATTTAAAAATCCAGCTCTCTCTCTCTGTGACCCTGTCATCCATTTTCCTTGTGGCATTTTAAACATCATAAAATATAACACCATATATTTGTACATCTGACTGGCAGTGGCATAGCTCTTTACTGTGAATAACTGAAACTTTGCGGGTATGATTAACACTGAGTTTGAAGCAAAGCTTGCAAACCTGTATAGTATTAATGTTCTGAAGAGTTGTAAAAGAGAATACCAATATGGTGGCTAAGATTTGCAGATGAGAGTGCCTTTATATTCATTTATTCTTGAGAGTTAAAGTAGCGGGCACCAACAGGAACACTGTTCCACCGCCTCTTACAAAAATTAGACAACAGTAGAAGACTATGGACCAGGCTCAGGTTAGTACAATGCAGCAAAGCGTACATACACTACTTGAAAACTTAGTGTTAGCTGGTAGGGTGCAATGTTTCTTTATTTGAGTTGAGGGATCTCTGCCCACCATATCCCTGTTTTAAATTTAAAAAAAACCACAAGGGTGTGGGATATGGAGCGGCAAACTCAAACAAAATAATAAAAGAAACATTGCAAACATATATAGCTTATAAGTAGTAGATATAGCATGCTGTGCTACACTACTTATGCTGGTCATAGTCCTCCACCATGTCCAGAACTGTATTAGAGTTCTGTACCTCGGTTGTCTTTCTCTTTTGAGTACTACTGGAGAGTTCCACCACCTACAACTGACAGTTCCCCATCCTAAAAATCTAGCTGTGAGCATTACCCCAAACAGAGGAGTAGCCAGGCTGTAGCTTGAAGGCCTGGGCCTTCATTTAAATTAAAACTTTGACCAACTCTACCTAAACACATATTATAAAATGGATACAGACAGTAAAGGAATCTGACTAGCTGACAGCTCTTGCTAGCTATTATTTTTTATTGCTTATGCCACAGTAAATAACAAGTGCCCAAAATGGTAAATGACTTGCCAACAATAGCTTTGTGCCACCCTGCCTTCACACTGTGAAACTAGCCATCTTGTTTGCCCACTTAGAGAAAAATCATAAAGTGCTATGAAAATCAAGTAAAATAAAAGCTGCAAAACTAACTAGAAACACTAACAACACTTAAAGTGTTGTTTCTAGTTTAAATCCTCCCACTGCCCTTCCGAACTGCTTTCTTCCTCCTTAGCCCCAGCTATCGTGAACTGTATGAACTCCTCCCAATCTGCAAGCGAGAGAGACCACTGGGACCTTTAAGTAAGTGCTACCGCAGATGGAAGCATGCTGCCAGCAAGGCAGTCAAGAAAATCACAGTCTTGCTGGTGGCCCATGGCAGTGACCTGCAGCACACCACAGTGCCCTCAGTGACAGCAGCAAGTCAATCAGTCAATTCTTTATTTAACCAGCCATAACATTGTTGAGAAGAACTCATTTACAAGATGGACCTGGGTAGTTTCACACATTATTTGACAAAAACATTTCAGGCAGAGCGAGTCTAGATACAGGGTAATATGACTATACAAACAGCATATACAGTGCAGAGTTAAGAACTAAATAACTATTCAAGGAAGCATGCTATAAAACAATCCAAACTTACGACACATTCAGTCAAACCTATGTACAATATATACAAAACATAATATGAGAAAAATAAAATTGTGTCAAGGAGGGCTGCCCACATGATATAGAGGGTTGGGGATCGAGGAGGTGCGACAGCAAAGCAGGAAGCGTGGGCAAGGAAAAGGTTTGCTGAAGAAGGCTATGGGACTATGGTGAAAAAAAGGAGGTAGATGTAGGGTAAAATCATACAAGGCCAGGATTCGAGGCCCACTACCCCCAGGGAATGCAGAGGGACTAGTTAAACTAAAAACATTTTTTTATTTTACCAATTTGTTATACCACAGTGTCTCAACATACACCCATTTTATAAGCACAATAACACACTCCGTGGTGTGGGTTATGCTCTGATAAATGCACTTCTAGGGGTAGTAAGGTACTCGAACTGCAGCCCTGCCACAAGTACGCCCCAGGCATGTGTTTATCACAGCATAAACCACACCCACTGTGTTATTGCTTACTTGCCATGAATTCTAACCTCCAGTAAACAGCATATAGGGATGCTTTATGCCTTTAGTTTTTTTAAATGCTAATGACACCCTGCCAACTAAACATTTTCCAATGCAACCAATACTTATACTCCGGGCTGTACTTCCCATACCACTCAATCTAAATTTTTATCAACTTTCTAAACTGGCTTTCAAATTTATAAACAATAAATTCCTTTAAAAAACTTTTACTGTAATGAACTCGCATAGCTGAAGCTCTTAACTATGACCTATGGAAAGTACTTGCATTGTATGCACATTATAATCAAAGCCAAAAGTAAAGCAAATCACTTACTATGCATTCTCAAATAATTAAAGGATACGAGTAAGAATCAGTCAGGTGATTTTGCATCATTGCTACCAGGAAGTCTTCTGAACTTCGCAGAACCATTCATTCAGTTTCTCATAGCAACTGGGCTACAAATGCTAATGTACACAATACAGGCGCCCGCCATACACGAGCACCGTCAGAGCGTAACCAAACATCTAAAATTATTTTCACATATTAAAATAAGCCTCTTCTTTGTAAATGTCTTGTCAATAAACTTTCAGTCTTACATTTTGTTTAAATCATGTGGTCTCCTGAGTTTCAGTCTGCGAGCAATAACTCTATCCTTGCGCCATCTTGACACCTGCAGACACTGCTTCCTTAGCAACAGCAACCAGGGCCAACAGGGAATATAAGAAGGGAGGCTTCGACGTATAGTAAGCCGACCATGGAAAGGAAGTAGATTTTCGACCCATAGGAGCACGGTAGCTCCAGTACAGTTTCTCACTTGTCCTATTCGACACGGTTCTTCTACGTTTACGGAGTAAAGAACAAATCGGAACTTTTCAACGCAAAACAGTATTTTCATTTAAAACGCGCTATGTCGGAGAGGACTGCAGCTAGCCGGTGCTAGTGTGCATTAGTACACGGGTCCTTCTTGCTCCCGAAAACCTTTGTTCATTGTACTGCTCTTTTGGCCGTCGCGGGCCGGGAGCAACAACAAAAAACCATAGTGGCGGTGTGCACCAGCAGGATTCATCAAGCACCTGCGCCTCGTAACCAGTGCAGGAGCTGCCCGTGATTGTCCGTTCTTCCGCCTGCACGAACATTGAAAATGGGCTCGGAGTGCGGGACACAAGCGCCATGGAACCATCCGGGGAGGGTTGTTCTCACACTTGAGTCTCTCTGTAAAGGTCCACATTCTCGCTCTCTCAGGGTGACCTGCACAGAGTTCCAGATTTGGGGAGGGAGTACCAGGGATGTTGCTTAGTTTGGCGGAGGCTGGTAGTGGGATTTGTGGTTCATGAGGTTGGGGGTATAGGTTCCCATTTGCAGGGAGGGTGGTCGGCTGGAGGTGATGCAGATTTGGGTTGGGTAGTGGGTCTAGCTGCAGGGAGAGTGATCAGAAGGGGTGGATGGCTGGTCAGCTGGGGATTTCTGGTTCAGAGGCTGTGGAGTGGTCCAGAGTTGATGTTCAGCTTGGGGGGTACTGTCTAGGGGTGGGAAAGGTGGTCCAGCTGCATGGAGGGTGGCTAACTGAAGGAGCATCTGGCCATGGATGGGAAGGGTGGTTATTGGGTGGGAAGTCAGCTGGGGATATAGTACAGAGGTTGTGGAGTGGTTCAGGGAAGGTCAGTTGGGAGGCTGGGCCAGGCAGCAGAAAGATTGTCAAGCAGCATGAAATGTGGTTGGCTGGGGAGGAGGCTGGTCCAAGGTCTGTGGGGTGGTACAGTTGTAGGTAGGGTGTTCTGCTGGGAGAGGCTTTATTGTGGGCATGAGGGAATGATCCAGCTGCAGGAGGTTCTTGACATAGGGTTGGAGGCTGGTCCCAGGACTAGATGTGCCATTGAGGGACAGAGCTACTTTTATCTTCTCTCAAGATTTTCAAGACTTCTTTTGGGGCTGCAGTTCTGCAAAGCAGATTGGGACTGCCTGTTCAGGAGCATCCTAAGTTAAATTGTGCCTGTTAAGCTGTGGCTTTAAGCAATAATGTGTGTGTTGTGCTGGGATAATGTCAAGCCTGGGGTGATTAGGCCCCAGGCTGGAGGCAGTCAGACTAATCACCCCAAGTAGCGATTATCTCAGCACAACACACACCCTGGAGTGCATTATTGGTATTATACAATGGCTCCTTTGTAAAATTAAATAAAAAATAGATTGGAAATTTGTTTGTTTTATTCCTGATTTTTTCATTACGTAGGAATACATAATGAAAAAATAGTGCAGTTCTATTGTTTGCTCAGTAGGTGGTGGTGCTGCATTTGCTTTTTCGTATAACACCACCCCACCCAACACACACACCTCGTTTCTTTTCTTTTTTTTTTTTTTTTGCCATCAGGTTTAACTGAGCGGTTCTGCAGTCTTGCATGTACCGGCTGAGAATTTTTTTTAATATATTGCTGCATGTCGTGATAGGGGCTCGGGAGAAGGGCGTAGATGTGCACTTCTGGTTTTAAGATTGTGTGTCTCTTGAAGGAAAGGAGAGGTTTACCTTGCTGTTTTAAGGTAAAGTTATTTTAGTCCTTGGGGACAGCTACTGTACTGTGGTGACAGTGGTGCTGTGACCAGATTCTACGGTCTCATGACCATGAAGCCGACTGTTTGGGAAGAAATGGTACAAAGTACAATTTTCTCCGAGTTCTGTGTGAGGGACTAAATGGTGATTTGTTTGGCAGGAGGTTTGAACTTTCAGGTGATAGTGCAGGAGCGGCTTCAGGCGTGAGTTGGAAGCACTGACAGTGGGTTAAAGGTGGGTTGAGGCTGAATTACAAACTGGCAGGTTGCGCTGCTGAGAGGTCCATGGACTGATTTCTTTTCTTTAAGGACTGATGCGGTCATCTAGGTGCTGGGACTAGACCCGCGATGTTGTACTGGGATAACATCACGGGTCCAATCCAGACTGATCAGACCTAAGATTTTTCTTGCCATTGTATAATTAAGCAATAAGGCACGACGGGTGTGGTATATCATGGAACACGTCATGCCTCGGGTGGTTGGGCGCGAGGCCACAGGCCAGTCGTCCAGCGACCCGGTAACGATATCATGATATACCACACCCTGAGTGACTTATTGCTAATATAAACTAAGTATGAAGTTTTATGAATAAAAAAATAAAACACAGGTTTTAAAACATTTTATGAATGAGTTTTTGGGTTGTGTAGGAGTACATTTTGAAAAATAGTTCTCAGACGAGTGAAACAAGGAGGCTGGTGGTGCGGAGCGTTTTTGAAGCCGTGATGATGTAGCCTGATACCATCATGGCTTTAAAGAGCTCTCGGCAATCAGATTTGTCTATTCACGATCCTCGGTTCATAATTCAAATTGACTAACCTGCCTTTTCCCATTCCCTGTGTGGATTAGGAGCCACTTCTGCCTTGTTAGGGTGTTTAATGGTCTCCATTAACAAAGAAGAAAAAAAAAAAAAGTCCACAGGTAGGTACAATTTTTATTGTTCTGGGGTGTAGGGTCTCTGTGTGTGTGTGTGTGTGTGGGGGGTCCTTCAGCTTTGGCTTCTGTTCCACTCCCCTTCCGCCTCAAGGTTATGTGTTTTTAGTGTACTTCAGGGTTTCTGTGTTTTTTTTTTTTTTTTTTTTCTCGGCCCTTTCTTTTCTATTTGCGTGGCCACCATTAAGACTGGGTGCGTGCTCCTCCTTTAGGCGGTTTTCCGCCTGTGTTTAGCGCACACTGTGTTTGTCCAGCTGTCGCCTATTCATTGCTTTGCATTATGGCTTATGCACTCACTGGTGTGCATGCCCACACTATTGCGCTATGTTGTGACGTCCTGCTCGCACCCAATTGTGAGCCTGCATGTCTAGTTAGCACGTTTTGGCATGCAAATCACTGTATACAGTTCAGTGGAGAGTTTGTTAGCGCAGCAAGCTATAGGGCTATTTATTTATTGTTTAATATATTTTTATTTGGGTTTTCTGTGGTGCCTTTATTCTTGGCACCATTAATTATGAAACGATGCAAGTCCTGCAAAGGGTGATGAGGCCCTTCCCCATAGGTTCCTTTGCCCTCATTGTGTTACTCAGCATAATATATCTCTAATGGTTTCCCCAGCGGTCCTCCGAACTGGGAGGGGCACCTAGTTCTTCTATAGGCAGTGGCAAAGCAAATTGTGAAAATCATAGTTGTTTCTCTTGGGTGAGCTTTGGGCCCCAGTGTTCTGCAGGACATCCTAGCAGATACCTCGACCCCAAACTGGGCCCCTCCGGTCAGGAGGCCCACACAGGTATGTCAGGTGTGTCACAGCAAGAAAGGCTGCGGAATCAGATGCATGAGCAGACCCGAACCTGACATCTTAGAAGGCCAGGATGAGGATTTTCGTGGATCTTGGGGATGCTCCTGACCTTAAAACATTGTTCTCTGATGAGGAAGAGAGGAAAGTGGGCGGAGTCCATGTCAAGACACCAATTCCGCCCCCACCCCACCCCATTTGACTATAAGTCCTTGTCCTTTTTGATAGCTGAGGCTTGTAGATCCTTACAGCTTAAGGAGGAGCAGCCCCTGGAGATGGTGGATGTCGATCCAATTCTGTCTACGTCCTCCTCTTCTCCAAAATGTTTCCCGGTTTTACTCACTGTGACCAAATTATTGAGCAAGAAATGTACAGGTATGGATCAGAAAGTATCTTCCCAAACCAAAGTCACAGAGTTTTCCTTTTTAGAAGAAAGATCCACAAATGGGAAGCTCCTCCACTGGCAGACAAAGCTGTCTATAATTCAGTCAAACACAACACGCTGCCTATTGAGGTTCTCTGGCCCTAGCAGATTCACATGACAAGCGGTGGATATCACATGGTGGAAGGCTTTCACCACTAATGGCATGAACATTCATCGTCCTATGCTTCATTTATTGTTGCCAGAGCCTTAAACATTTGGGTCAGTGCTCTGGCCAGTTTTGTTCCGCCTGACTGTGGAGGTGGCAGCATTTTGCAGTTAGTGGCCATGGCCTCCACCTTTCTTGGTGATTCCACAGTGGAGAATGTGCACCTGTCTGCCTGTTCAGCCTACCATTGCCTGGCCTTGAAGCATGTGACTCAGACATTGGTCTGCTGATCAAGCTTCAAAGTAAAACTCTTTAACCTTCCTGTTGACAGAGGCTTATTGTTTGGTTCCAGCCTGGATTCTATCTTGAACGATCTTCAAGACAAGAAGGGCCACCTTCCAGTGTCTAAACAGTGGAAAACCACAGTAGCAAAGGGTCAAGGCGATGGCCAGCGCAGGCTGTCCGAGGAGGGTTTGTTCCTTTTGGAACTTTGGTAACCAGAGAAATAGAGGCCTACACAAGTAACAAAGGTTACAGTAACAGAGGAGCCTTTGCCAGGTACCATGGAGGAGACCAGCACAAAAGCCTGGTGCCTCACAATGAAGGTACACTGGTCCATCCCTGCCCCTTTCCTTAGTGGAAGACTTCATGAGTTTTTTTCAAGATGGGCCCAGTCAACGTCAGGCGCCTGGTTCTGGAAATCCTTCACCTGGGGTATGTCATACAATTCTTAACAGTTACCTCAAAAGAACACTTTCTGCCATCCCTGGTCTCCAAACACGTGGCAAAACGCCAGGTGGTGTCAGAGACCCTGACTCTCCTCAGTCAAATTGGGACCATAGTACGGTCCCACCAAGTGAGCAAGGTCAAGGGTTCTATTTGATCTATTTCATAGTTTCCACGGCGTCAGGGGTTTCAAACGGTTCTGGATCTGAAGCATCTCAACAAGTTCGTGCACCACAAAACTTTCAAGATGGAGTCCCTGAGGTCCATAACCTGAGCCATTCAGCGGGGGACTGCTTAGCTTCAGTAGATCTGATGGATGCTTACTTTCACATCCCCATCCATCAGTCCCACCAGAAGTATCTCAGGTTCTTGACTCTGGGCCAACATTTTCAGTACAAGGTGCTTCGGTTGGCCTGGCAGCAGCCTCGAGTTTTCGAAGGTGTTGATAGTCCTGGTGGCTCAACTTTGGCAGGAATGGCATCATGTCTGTCCTTATCTGGACAGCTTGTTCATTTATCGCTGATGTTGCCTCTGGCAAAGAGGTAGATGCTCAGGACTCTGGAGATCCTGGAGTCTCATGTCTGGGTGGTAAACTGGGAGAAGAGCTCTTCGAGCCATCTCAGACCTTGGAACATCTAGGGCAGTTTTCAACATGAAACTAGGAAAGGTTTTCTGTCGCATCCCCGAAGGATACATTATTGTTGGAAATCAGTGGCTCAGGAATCCATCATCAGCCTCTGCTCACAGTCTGTGAATTCTAGGCTTTATGGTGGCAGCAATAGATTTAGTCCTCTGGGCTCGCTTCCATATCGGGGCTGTTCAAGTGGGCTTTCTGACGGCCTGGGATCCATCATCGAGGATTATTAGGCCAGAGTTCACTCCTCAGCTTCGCTACTCCCTGAGTTGGTGGGTGAATGTGCAGAATCTCAGCAATTGGGTCCTGCTGAACCTCCCAGAGTTAATTCTCACAACAGATGACAGTGTGCATGGGTGCAGGGCAGTCCTGAACCAACTCCCCATGGGGTTTGGTCAGTACAGGAACAGCATCTCCACATAAATGTTCTGGAGATGAAGGCGATCCGCTTAGCTCTCCCGGTTTCAGACCGTGTTGAAAAACAATCGTAAAAGTGCGGTCAGACAATGGTTTCTCCAAGAAAGTAGTTGAAACCTTAATGGTTGCCAGAAAAACTTCTGCATCTGCAGCTTATGTTCGAGTATGGACCACCTTGTCATTTTGGCCCAGTGGAAGGATTTTAAGCCTTCCATGGCCTCAATTCCACAGATTTTGGATTTCCTACAGGAAGGCGTGGAGAAGGGACTGGCATTGAGCACACTGAGAGGTCAAGTTTCCACTCTCGGAGCATCCTTTGGGTTCTCCTTAGGAACAAATAGATTATTCATTTTTTACGTGTGGTTGGCAGGAGCGAGCAATGTTTCGATCCCTGGGTCCCCGTGAGATCTTAATTTGGTTCTGAATCTCTATGTAAGGAGCCTTGCGACTCGTTATCATCCATATCGCTGGATGTGCTGTCCTACAAGGTGTGTTTCTTAGTGGCCATGTGTTCAGTTAGGAGAATTGGTGAACTCTAGGCTTTGCCTCACAAGGAGCCATACCTTATTATGCAGAAAGACAAAGTGGCACTCAGGATATTCCCATCTTTCATTCCTAAAGTGCCCACGGCCTTCCATGTGAACCAGGAAATATGCCTTCCATCCTTTTGTCCGCAACCTTCTCACCCCAAGGAGAAGGAATTACACAAGTTAGATTTGCGAAGGGCAGTTAGGATCTACCTTAAATGGATGACTGAGTTTTGAATGTCAGATAGTCTGTTTGTTCTTTTGGAGTAGCCAAGCAGGGTCAAAAAGCGTCTAAGGTCACCCTAGCTGGGTGGGTGCAGGCCTGCGTTGTTAAGGTCAATGTCATGAAAAGAAGAGGCCCCAGGTCTCATCAAGGCTCACTCCACCAGGGAGATGGCAACTTCCTGGGCGGAGAGGGGGAACGATCAGTTTTAGAGCTATGCAAATCAGCTATATGGTCTTCCATCCACACTTTCACAAAACATTACACATTGGTTGTTCAGAGTTCTGATGGAGCTTTTGGTCAAGTAGTGTTACAGGCAGCAGTTCGCAAGTAATTTCTCTGTTTGTTTCTGGCGTATGGGATAATATTCTCCCCTGCCTGTACTGCTTCTTAGAGCCCAGTTGTTTTGATTACTCATTGACTGTGTGGAGCGCTACAGAAAGCAGAAATTAGCTTCATACTTACGTAATTTCCTTTTCTGTTCGCTCCAACATTCAGTGGGACCACGCCAGGACCCAGACTCCTTTGAGAGAATCCTACACAGTAAGCCAGGAGAGAGGTCGGTTTGGTAAAAATCTCCTACTTTTTGACTCCTCTCTATTCTGCTGCACTGTACTCATATATTTAAAGACTAAAGTTATTCATTTAGTCTCGACCAAGCTGAACAGGCTGTTATTCTTTCTTAAGGGTTTTTACCTGTTGCAGGCAGTTTCACTGCACTCGGTGTTTTGAACAAAACAAAGAACAAAGGAAAGAAAAAGGTTATGCGTCATTGTGTATCAGCTTCAGTCTCTCAAATCTGTGTCTGGTATGGAGCCTGCCTTGTTTCTTTCCCTGCAAGAAGGACCGAATCGTCCAAACCTTGAGTACAATTGTAACACCTAGGTGGTGCTATCCCAAGCTACCCCTCTCTGCTTGGCTAGTAGCAGGTTAAGGGCCTGAGTTCTGAAATGGGTGCCTCCATCTGGAGGTCAGGGTTTGTAGTGGTCAAGCTAACCTGGGCACAGCCCTCTGGGACACTGTAACCCCCTTTTCCTTACTAGTGGCCAGAACAATACACAGTAATCACTTTCACAATATCTCTGTTACATCACACAAGTGCCCACACTGTTTGCACTTACCACCAGGGCTTTCCTCTGGCCTGGCCCTGGGGACCCCATAAACAAGGTTATACACGGCAAATAACAGCAGTACAGTACTCTTGCACAGACTGGAACCACAGTCAGGATAAATGCAAAAAGAATTGGATCTGATTTATTTAAGGGACTTGAACAAGGGAGGGGCATAATCAGGTTAACTTGCTTAAAGGCTGTATCAATCAAACAGTTATGCATGCACTTCAGGGTCCATAAACAGTCACACACTCTGGGTACCCAGATGGAGAATGGTGGGCTAGCCAGGAATGTTGCAGCTGGTTGGGGCCCTGTGATGGAAGAAAACAACATGCACAACACACACTATTTGTAATCCGGAGCTGGAGGGCTCAGTTCGTGAAAAACAACAAGACAATCAGATGACACACTTTTAGATTAGGCTGTTGTTGCAGGGAGCTACCATGATGATTACTCATGATACCCAAGACTGGACACAGGCTGGATGAAAATTGAGACAGCAGGTGGTTAATCTGGAGCGCCAGGAGAAGCAGGGCCCACACGAATCACCGAGGCGTTGTTCCTGTTCAAGTGTGGAGCAGGGTGCTGATCCCTAGGCAGGTCTCTCATCGATGGCTTCTCTGTGCAGTGGTAGTCTGGCTGGGCCAGTGTGGTAGCCCTGGCGAAATGGAGACAAATTTGGATTCAGTCTGTTTTGGGCTGGATACAGCTTCCAGCAAGCAGAACACAGTTCACACAGTGGAGAACCAAATCACGACCCACTTTCAATACACAGCACATTTACATGTAAAGGATTCTACAGTACCAGCAAGCAGAACACAGTTCACACAGTGGGGAACCAAATTCGACCCACTTTCAATACACAGCAATTTACATGTAAGGAAATTTTACTGTACCAGGCAAACCGCTCTCCGGTCCACGATCGCAGAAGTCTCTGTACAAACCGGGATTCAAAAGCAGCTGGAAATCCTGACAGGCTGATCGCATTCAGCAAAATCTTCGGTCTTCAGGTATGAGCCTGATTAAAAAAAAAAAAAAAAATCAGTGGCTTACTTCATTCTCACAAACTTGGATTTAGTCAAAATAATTCTCTTCTCTCCTCTCTCAGGGCAGCAGGCAGACATGCAGGCCACAACTCAGGCCTTTCCACAGTTTCCGTATGAAACTACTCAGACAGCTGCTTGACTGTCTCAAGCTGTTGCCTCTTCAGCTCCCAAATTAGATATGACTCAACTGCCAGCAAACCTGGGACTTTCCCCAGAATCCAAAAGGTTCAGTTGGCTGATCTGTCTGTCAGTCACACCAAAGGCTCCCCTTCAGGTGCAAAAGGCACCAAAAGCCCAAAACTACAATTCCTACAGATTTTGACTCCAGACAGCTCCTGTAGTCGGCTCCATTTTAGGTCCCGCCAGTACTGATTGGTCCAATTCAGCAGTCCAGGACCAAGATAGTGGAGATAAACAAAACAGCCCTTGCTGCAAAGAAGGCAGGGAAGATAAACTACATTGTCATTATCACTCTAAGTGATTTTCAGCAAATAGTTACATCTTTCAACAGAGCTCCCTCTCCGATTACTTATGACTGCAATCCAGGCAGCTCTTAAAGAGACAGTGCACAGAGCTTATACAGGTACTGTCTGGCAATCACATTTAAACTGTTAAAACGCAGGACACCAGCCTGGCAGAGAGCATTTAGGCAAGCTCAAGGAAGACTTTTCGAAATCCCATTTGTAGGGGGTTACACAATGGAGAGCATTTTCTTCTTCAGATGTCTGCTAGGAAGATAAGACAGCATTTGTTTACAGTATTAAGGATTATTGCATACAGGTAATTGGTTATAATATAGGCAAATGTGTACCTCCTATGGTGCTGTGAGGTCAGTAGGGACTGGGGAGTTGCTGCTGCTTGGAATCCTCATATGCCCAACATTCTAAGCTTGGACTGTGCCATTCCTTGGTAGGAGTGCACTATACCCATTTGTTTTGATTACGCATTGACAATATTGGAGCTAACAGAATAGGAAATTATGGTAAGTATGAAGTTAATTTCTGCTTTCTAGCTCTGTCCACTACAGCAGCAGCAGGAATCACACATGAGTAGGGTCAGTGTTTTCTGGATTTTGAATTATCCTAATTCTGGGGTTAAAATTGCCAGTTCTGTAGCGCCACATTGTCTATGGGCAGTCATAATTGGATATAGTGCACCCCTACCAGGGGAATGGCACAGCCCAAGCTTTAAAATGTTGGACATATGAGGATTCCAAGCAGCAGCAACTCGCCAGTTCAGCTGTGCCATTAACAGGGGACAGAGCTACCTTTATCTTCTCTCAAGACTTTCAAGATTTCTGTTGTGGCTACAATTCTGCATAGCAGGTCGGGGCTCTATGTTTCTGGGGCAACCCTAAATTAAAATCATGTCTGTTAAGCTGCAGCTTTCAAATTGACTAACCTGCTTAACCCATTTTCACACATGGACTTGGGGCCACACCTGCCTTATTAGGGTCTTCTAATGGTCTCCAATTATGTATATGTGTGTGTGTTGTGTGTGTGTGTGTGTGTGTGTGTGTGTGTGTGTGTATATATAACTGTATATAAGAGGCAAAAACTCCGTTTTAATGCATCAATTAGGGTTGTTCCACAGCGACAAAAGTGAGGAAATTCGATGTTAGGGTTGAAACCCCTTTGCCCCTCAGCCCACCTCCCAACTGGAATCAGAGTGCGCATTGGGAGTCGTCGGCCCTAACTGTCTCCCATCACATGTGGAAAGAAGCTGAGGAATAGGAGAATGGGGTGACAGTTAGGACCAATGACCCCAATGCACACCCTGATTCCAGTTGGGGTGGGCTGAGGTGCAAAGGGGTTTCAACCCTAACATCGAATTTCCTCGCTTTTGTCGCTGTGGAACAACCCTAACTGATGCATTAAATGGAGTTTTTGCCTCTAATTTTCCTTCATTTTGAGAATGATAATGAGAAATAGTGAATGTAATGCCGGCAGGGCCTGAGGCCCTCAGGTGATGTCTTGTCACATAGTAACATTCTGCCCGCAAACGCAAATCGAATGCGCATGGTGACGCAAAGCAAAACAGAAAGAGAAACAGTACTGTAGACAGAAATGTTAAAAACAATGCAAACGCAACCACAAATGAAACATAAAGGGTAACGCACATGGTGGCGTAAACATGAACAGTAAGTGAAATGGGTACGGAACCGAAGCAAAAACGGTAATGGTAACAGTAATGTAAGCACACAGGCTGGTTTTTCCCCAAAAGCTGTATAGAGAAAGACAATGAGTACAAAGAATGTATGCAAAATAATGACTCTCTGAACACAAAATGAGGACTTGGAATAGTAAATTGCTTATATCTCAGTAACCGTCATCGACATAGAAAAAATTTAAAAATCATATGAATTATCACTTTCCTGGCTAGTTTTGTACTTGGCCCCATTAGGCGGCTAAGAACTTTTGACAAAAGTCTGTATCTCGCTACCGTTTGGGATATGGGCCCTGAAAGGTGCACGTGACCATAATGTTATCCTATGGGGAAAAACAGAAGTTTGACTGCCCTAACTTTGCCTCCCTGTAATATTCTTTCACCAAACCATGGAAAGGCACATCTGTGGGATGTCGGCTGTGTTCCTGCAAATTTCAGCCCAAAAGACCAAACCGTTATTTTGCAGCAGGCGCCAAACAGTTGCTGCAATCGTCGTGCGCCGTAAGTTATCCTATGGGAAAAGCGTCAACTTTGGAGTACCGTAACTTTGCTGCCGTTTAATATTTTTTCAATGAAACACTGAAATGCACATCTGTGAGATGTCAGCTGCGTTCCTCCAAATTTCAGCCCAAAACTCCGAACCGTTCTTTTGCAGTAGGGTGCCAAAGAATTACTGTTATTTTGGGCATAGTGTCATAAAGTAGTATACGTGATTTGCAAAGCTTTCAAAAATTTGCGACACTTTCGTGAGTGTGACACTACTTTGTGAATCTTTCCAGAAATCTGAAAAACATATTTCTGGGGTGTTTTATCCCAAAATAAAGACATGGCTAGCATCCTCAGGGCCCGACTAGATGAATACAAAAATAATTAGGTTGCTAGAGGGTCTCAATTTTAAATGCCAAGCATTTTCTGATCACTAACTGAAAACAAAATGGCGGATTTAGCGACAGTAAAAGGCCATTGCGAAAAAAAAGTGCATTTGCGACACTGTTGAACTTTTGTTAACTTTTCCCATTGACTTATAATGGGAAATTGTTTTTGAATAACTTTTGAACCGTTTAATATTGTTTCACGAAATCTTCAAAAGGCACATCGGGGATCCTGGCCATACGTTCCCTGAAGATTTCGAGCCGGTTACGCAAACTGCGACCTGTAAGTGCGACCATAGAATTCCAGAAAAACGTAAGCATATTCAGATCATGCTTAATAACTCCGCGGCCGTGTATCCAACCGGTATGAAACTTGGCAGATCCCAGGCGTATGGGTCTTGATTGTATCCCAAATTTCAGGCAAATCCGTCACACAGTTGCAAAGTTATTAAGGTGCAAAATTTGGTTTTAACATGTAAATGGCTCCTCAATCCTAACTATAGTGGCATGGTAATATAATATATATATATATTCATATTCCACAGCGACAAAAGTGAGAAATTCACTGTTAGGGTTGAAAACCCTAACTGCAATCACACCCCAGCACCACACAGACACACACACACACATGCAAAGTATGGGAGAGGACCAAGCCAACACAACCAATGACAGACATCCAGCAGCAGGTGACGAAATAACAAACAATTGTCTAAATGTACTCTGAGACATCCCCACCCACCTGACCAGGTACTGCATGCTCAGTGGAGATCAACAGCAAAACTGAGGCCATGTACACCAAGCGTACACATCCTGATTGCAGCTGCACACGACGCTGCCACACTTAGTAGTTGCATGGCCTTACCTACCGATGCCCACACCACACCACAACTGGTACTGTGCCGTTAGTCAATATACTGTAAATGCTGAAGGTGCATGACGACAGTTGTAGAAAGGTTTAACACTAGTGAGTATACATTAATTAAGAAAATACATAAATTAACTACAAGACACTAGCATGCTCAAGACAAAAGTAGTGTTACATTTAGTATGTGATTTTCATAGTAGTACATTTACTGCAACTGTTTACTGAAGATAGGCTGATGTAAGCGTATGGAAAAGCATTGCCTGTTCAGCAGCTGAAATTCGTACTGCCACTATCAGATGCATTCTTACTGATGAAGGTGTACTGCTGATGTACATACATAGACCTTCAGTGTGTTTCAATACTAAAGATGCAGTAAGTATTCTTTGTAAGAAACAGTGTAATTGCATGGATCAGGCCAAGCAACTTCTAAATATCATAGCTACTGAGCCAACAATGCGTACCTGTATCGGAGATGTCTATAGGATAGATTTTCCTGTAGGCACTTACTGAGTATGTTGTACCTTATAAAGACAATCTCATTGCATCTGTGATGACTAACTTATTCAAATAGTGATACATTTACTATTGTTGCAATGAGTGATCTATGCCACCTTATGGACACAGTGTAATTTTTAACAGTTGTTTCATACTCAGGCTGTATGCCTAGTGTTTGGGTTTGCCACACTTCTGTCACTGATGCTATCAAAGTGATAACTACAGTGGCGTGAAAAGTATTTGCTTCCTGATTTTCTCTATTATTGCATATTTGTCACATTGGATGTTTTCAGGTCTTTAGACAAAATATAATATTAGATAAAGGGAACCTGGTGGACAAATAAACTTTTTTTTTTACTTATTTCATTTATTTAATGAAAAAGTTAACCAACACCAACTGGCACTGTGTGAAAAGTAATTGCCCCCTAGTTAAATCAACCCAATTAAAGGATAATTAGAGTCAGCTGATTGAACACAGCCAAGCTGATTACAGCCAGCCCTGCTCAATATAAACCTCACTTATTTTGGCCCTTACCATCAGAGTCACATTGTCAGGACAAAGATTCAACAAGCACATTATACCATGATCAAAGGAAGTTCCTGAAAAGATCAGAAAAACATTTGTTGCCCTCTATCAGTCTGGAAAGGGTTACAAAGCTATTTCTAAGGCTCTGGGACTCCATCGAACCACAGTGAGAGCCATAATCTCCAAATGGAGAACACTTGGAACAGTAGTGAACCTTCCCAGGAGTGGGCGGCCTGCCAAAATTACTCCAAGGCGCAGTAAAATCATCAAGAAGTCTCAAAGGATCCTAAAACAACATCCAAAGAACTGCAGGCTTCTCTTGCCTCAGCTAAGGTCAGTGTTCCATGACTCCACAATCAGAAAGAGACTGGGCAAAATGGGCTTCATGTGAGAGTAGCAAGGCGAAACCACTGCTAACCAAGAAGAACATAAATGCTCATCTCTCATTTGCCAAGAAGCACCTGGATGATCCACAAGCCTTTTGGGAAAATGTTCTATGGACAGATGAGTCCAAAGTGGAACTTTTGGACAACATGGATCCCATAATGTCTCGCGTAAAGCAAACACAGCATTCACAGTAAGAACACCATACCAACAGTCAAACATGGTGGTGGTAGTGTGATGGTGTGGGGATGCTTTGCTGCCTAAGGACCTGGATGACTTGCCATAATTAAAGGAACCATGAATTCTGCTCTGTACCAGAAAATTCTTAAGGAGAATGTCCAGTCATCCTTCCATCAGCTGAAGCTGAAGCGTAGTTGGGTCATGCAGCAAGACAATGATCCAAAACACAAAAGCAAGTCCACATCAGAA
Source organism: Neoceratodus forsteri (assembly GCA_016271365.2). Classification (NCBI taxonomy): domain Eukaryota; kingdom Metazoa; phylum Chordata; order Ceratodontiformes; family Ceratodontidae; genus Neoceratodus; species Neoceratodus forsteri. The sequence goes on from CM057459.1 coordinate 339,636,382, forward strand.
TGGCGAAAAGAAGTAAAATTAAAGTTTTGGAGTGGCTAGTCAAAGTCCAGACTCAAATCCGATAGAGATGCTGTGGCAGGACCTGAAACGAGCAGTTCATGCTCAAAACCTACAAATGTTACTGAATTAAAGCAGTTCTGCGAGGAAGAGTGAGTTAAAATTCCTCCACAGCGATGTGAAGACTGATATTGAATTATAGGAAGTGTTTGGTTGCAGTCATTGCAGCTAAATGTGCGTAACCAGTTATTAAGTGTAAGGGGGCAATTACTTTTTCACACAGTGCCAATTGGTGTTGGTTAACTTTTTAGTTAAATAAGTGAAATAAAAAAACAAACAAGTGTTATTTGTTCACTCAGGTTCCGTTTATCTAATATTACATTTTCTAAGACCTGAAAACATCCAGTGTGACAAATATGCAATAATAGAGAAAATCAGGAAGGGGCAAATAACACCACTGTATGTTAATTGTGGTACAACAGGAATCAAGTAGGTATAGTGTAGATATAAACAGAATGTCCTTTAGTATTGATTTAACTCACAATGGGGTAAGTGTACTAGGAAAGCAGGGGTTATTCTCTATCACTGACTCTTAGTTATAATCACACTAAGGTTTCAATGACTGTAATGATCAAGTTACACTGTTCATCTTCATGAGTTCATATTCACAGCCATTCTCCAGTAACTAGACAGTGTATGGTGTAACTGGGTGAGACACTGTGTTGCAAAGCTGCTGCAGTGCCTAACAGAGGAAGTATCTACTCCAAAGACAATTAAGCAATAAGGCATGACCAACAGTTATGTTAAATGGTCTGTTAATCACCCTGTAGGGTTTAATGTGGAATGAGGCGTAGCCGAGTGCCACATGTCACTAGACAGTGATAAACTGACCATTAACATAATACCTGGGAGTAGCTTATTGCTATCATAATAAAACAGTTTTTTAAACAACATTAAACCATGTCCATCATATAGGTTAGGCTCTACGTGTATCTTAATAAAACTAAACATAAGGCTGTTACAATGTTTACAGTCAATTAAAGCTGCATTTCTCAAACCCTTGTTATAATCAGAGATATTATACCTGTACAACTCCTTGGTTTTGCTCAACTCTATTGCTCAGGTGGCCCACCACATGTGGTGTGGTCTGGTGTGGGCATCGGTAGGTAAGGCCATGCAACTACTAAGTGTGAGTACGTTGTGTGCAGCTGCAATCAGGGATGTGTCGTTTGGTGTACATGGCCTCAGTTTTGCTGTTGATCTCCACTGAGCATGCAGTACCTGGTCAGGTGGGTGGGGATGTCTCGTAGTACATTTAGACAATTGTTTGTTATTTCTGTCACCTGCTGCTGGATGTCTGTCATTGGTTGTGTTGACTTGGTCCTCCCCATACTTGCATATGTGTGTGTGTGTGTGTGTCTGTGTCTGTGTGTCTGTGTGCTGTGTGTCTGTGTGTGTGTGTGTGTGTGTGTGTGTGTGTGTGTGTGTGTGTGTGGTGCTGGGGTGACTCGAGTTAGGGTTTTCAACCTAACAGCTAATTTCCTCTACTTTGTCGCTGTGGAACAACCCTAACTAATGCATTAAATGGAGTTTTTGCCTCTAATTTCCCTTCTTTTGAGAATGATAACGCAGAAATAATGTATGTAATGCGCGGTCTACGCTTCCCCGCCACATGATGTCTTGTGGCATAGTAACAGGAACGGCAATGCAAACAGAAGCGCTAACAGTGGCGCACATGGTAACATAGTGCAAATGAGAACAGAAAGGGTACGCCACGGTGGCGTGAAGCGAGAACGGTCTGCCACGTGATGTGTTGTCACATAGTAACATGGTGCCTGCAAACGGAAATGTCAATGGGCATAGTGCACAAAGTGAAACAGAAGAGAAACAGTACTGTAGACACAAATGGTAAAAATGACCAAGCATAGCGCAAATGAAAAGCAAGAGGATAACGCACATGGTGGCGTAGATGTCAAGAGTAAATAAACGGCACGGAACCGCAAGTGGAAAGGGCAACGGTAACAGTAATGTAAGTGCACAGGCTGGTTTTCCCAAAAGCTGAATAGAGAAAGACAGTGAGTACAAAGAATGTATGCATAATAATGGGTATCTGAGCAGAAAATGAGGACTTGGAATACTAAATAGGTTATATCTCAGGAACCGTCGACGTAGAAAAAATTTAAAAGTCATATGATTTATGACTGTCCTGGCTAGTTTTGTAAGCATTTTTCTGACAAAAGTCCGTGATCTCGCACCATTTCCGAGATACGGGCCCTGAAAGGTGCGCGAACACCGTAATGTTATCCTATGGGGAAAAGAGAAGTTCAGAGTGCCATAACTTTGCCTCCTGTAATATTTTTTCACCAAACTACTGAAAGGCACATCTGTGGGCTGTTGGCTGTCTTCCTCCAAATTTCAGGAAAAAAGACCAAACCGTTATTTTGCAGCAGGGTGCCAAAGATTCCTGTAATGCATGGGCGCCGTAATGTTATCCTATGGAAAAACCGTCAACTTTGGAGTGCCGTAACTTGCTGCCGTGTAATATTTTTTTCAATACAACACTGAAAGGCACATCTGTGAGATGTCTGCCTTCCCTCCAAATTTCAGCCCAAACTCCCAACCACTCTTTTGCAGTGCAGTGCCAAAGAATCGCTGTAATTTTCCCACAGACTAGAAAACTACTGTCGCAATTCGAAAGCTTTCCAAAAAATTTGCAACACTTTTGTGAGCACGAAAGTACTTTGCCAAAATACTTTTCCAGAAATTTGAAAAACATATTTCTGGGGTGTTTTACCCAAAATAAAGACATGGCTAGCATCCTCAGGGTCCGACTAGGTGAATACAAAAGAATTAGGTTGCTAGAGGGTCCCAAATTTAAATGCCAAGCATTTTTCTGATCACCAACTGAAAACAAAATGGCCGATTTGCGAAAGTAACAGGCCCATTTGTGAAAGTGAAAATCGTTCGCGAAAGTGTTGAACTTTTGTTAACTTTTCCCATTGACATAATGGGAAATTGTTTTTGAATAACTTTTGAACGTTTAATATTTTTTCACCAAATCTTGAAAGGCACGCCGGGGACCCGGTCACACGTTCCTAATTTCTGGCGTCGCGCCAAACCGTGCGACCTGTACGCTGACCGAGAATTCAGAAAAGCGACGCGAACGCGAAATCACGCTTAATAACCCGCAGCCGGGTATCTGACTAGTACGAACTTGGCAGATGCCAAGGCCTATGGTTCTTGATCATGTACTCCAAATTTCAGGCAAATCTGTCAAATGGTTGCAAAGTTATTAAGGTGCAAAATTTTGGAGTTTAACATAGAAATGGCTCCTCAACCCTAACTATGGTAGCACTACCGTGCTACCATAATATACGTGTGTGTGTGTGTGTGTGTGTGTGTGTGTGTGTGTGTGTGTGTATATGAGAGAAAAAAGGTGCTACAGGTAGCTACATTTACTTTATTCTGGGGTAGTGTAGGGCTCCTGGGGTTTCTCTGGCTCTTATCAGTCCTTCCTCACCCCCAAGCTTTTGGGTTTCTGTTGCTGCTAAAAAAAAAAAAAGCTGTGTTTTGGGGTATTGTTTCTTGGTATTTTCCTTGAGAATGACTGCAGGCTTTTTCCCTGAGCAGCGTTTTCCTGGTGGGCTGCTGGGGATTCTATCACGCTGATTATTTTACAGGGGCCTGTCTTACTGTACCTTGCTGTGTTTAAATTTTATTAATGTAACTTGTGATCAGAGTGTTTTGAGTGTTTCTCTACCTCAGCCCTCTGAACGCTGCGCTCTCGCCATTGAGCCATTATAACAGTTGGACATGCACTTCTTCTTCAGCTGGACTTTTGCACTCTTGCTTTTCGCATGCCTGAGGGTGCGCGCGCATAGTGCAGGATGTTAGCCGCGCACACACTCCTATCTTTACATGCGTGAGTGTTTTAGTACATTCAGGTGTGCGCTCATGCGCTTAGTATACTAATGTCACATTGGACATCGTGACATTGTGCGCGCTTCCACTAGTGAGTGCACATGTCTAGGTTGCTGTCACTAGCTGCGCTGCTCTCTGCCTGCAAAGTTTTGTACTTAGGAGAGGGAGTGCTGGATTTTGCCCCTGCTGAGTAGGGCCTACTGCATTCTGTCTCTCAGTGCAGGCAAGCTAATAGAACTATTTAATTATTTTCTCTGGTTTTGTTATTGTACTGCAGCATTTATTGCGATTCTTTGTAGTTTCTCAGTTATAAATAGGACTGTTATACTTGGCACCATGACTTATCAGAGACCATTAATTATGAAAAGGTATAAGACCTGCAAAAGGGTAATGAGGCCTCCCCATGGGTTCCTGTTACCCTCATTGTGTTGTCAAAACAATATTTCTTGACGGTTCCCCCAGCTGGTCCTCTGAGCGGGGCGGGGAGACATGGTTCTTCAGTTGGCAGTGGCAAAGCAGAATTGAAAAATCACTTTTGTTGTTCCTTGGCGAAGCTATTGGGCCCTGTGTTCCTGAGGACATCCCAGCAGACACACCGACCCCAAACCTGGGCCTTCAGGTCAGGGGCCCACAGAGCAGGTCCAGGTGTCCACAGCGAAAAAAGGCTGTGGAGACAAATGTGCAGGCAGACCCTGACTACTTAGAGGGTCAGGATGAGGATTTCAGGCATCTTGGGAAACTCCTGACCTTCAAAATTGTTCACAGACGAAGAGGACGTCCTTCTGAGAAGAAAGGGAGTGGATGGAGCCCAGGTCAAGGATTCTGATACCTCCCTATTTGACAGTAAGTCCTCGTTTTTTGGTAGCTGAGCTGCAGGTCCTTACAATTCAAGGAGGAACAGTCCGAGAGACAGTGGATGTCAATCTGATTCTGTCTGTGTCTTTTTCTGTTCCAAAGGGTTTTCGAGTTTTATTCACTGTGACCAAATTATTGAGCAAGAATGGGCAGGTATGGATCAGAGAAAGTATCTTCAAAACCAAAAATACAGCCTTTTCCCTTTTAAGAGGAAAAATCACGGTGGAAAGCTCTTCTGCTGGCAGACAAGCTTGTCTATAATTCTGTCGAGCACACCGCTGTTCCTATTGAAGGATCTCTGGCTTTAACAGATTCCCATGACAAATGAGTGGATGCTGCATGTAGAGGCTTGCCTCTAATGGCATAAACATACGCATTTTTAGCCTCCTTTATTGTTGCCAGAGCCTTAAAACTTGTGGGTCACTACTTTTGGCAACTTTGTTCCCCTGATTCAGAAGGACAAGCATTTTGCAATTGGTTGCCATGGCCTCCACTTTTCTAGGTGATTCTACAGTGGAGAATTTGCACATGTTGGCTCATTGGCCTACCACATTGTGTCGGCCATCTGAGGCATATGGCTAGACATTGGGCCACTGATCAAGCTTCAAAATCTAAGCTGTCTAACCTCCCTTTATGGGAGGCCTGTTGTTTGGTTCTGGCCTGGATGCTATTTTAAAGGATCTCCAGGATAAGAAGGGCCATCTTCCACTGTCAAAACAAGAACGTAAGACTACCTCAACCTACTGGGTCAAGGTAACGACTGGTGCAGGCAATTTTGAGGAGGTTTTGTCCCTTTGGAACTTCAGTAACCAGAGGAATAGAGGAGCCTACTCTGGTAGCAAGGGTTACAGTAATAGAGGGCCCTGGCCAGATGCCATGCAGGAGGTCCAGCCCAAAAGCCTGGTACTCACAATGAGGGTGCATGGGCCCATCCCTCCCCCTTTCCTTGGTGGAAGACTACTGGATTTTACTCAAGATGGGCCCAAACAACATCAGATGCTTTGGTGTTGGAAATTCTGGACTTGGGCCATGCAATAGAATTTTCAACAATACCTCAAAGGGACGTTTCTGCTGTCCCGGTCTCCAAGGAGCTGCAAAGAGACAGGTAGTGTCAGAAATCCTGAATCACCTCATTCAGATCAGGCTAATAGTACTGGTTCCACCAAGCGAACAAGGTCAGGATTCTACTCGGTTTTATTTTGTAGTTCCCAAAAGACGGGGTTCAGACTCATTTTGAATCTGAAGCATCTCAACAAGTTTGTGCGCCACACGACATTCAAGATGGAGTCCCTGAGATTCATCTTCTGAGCTGTTCAGCCAGGGATTTCCAAGCTTCAGCAGATCTGATGGATGCCTACCTTCCTATCCCCATCTGTCAGTTTCACCAGAAGTATCTCAGGTTCTCAATACTGGGCTGGCATTTCTAGTACGGGGCACTTCCCTTCAGTCTTGTAACAGCCCCTAGGTCTTCTTGAAGGTGCTGATGGTCCTGGTGGCTCAACTTCGCCAGGAAGGGCATCATGTCTATCCTTATCTGGACGTCCTGCTTATTCATGCACTGACGTTGTCCTTGGCAAGGAGGACGGTGCTCGGACTCTGGAGATGCTCGAGTCCCACAGCTGGGTGGTGAACTAGGAAAAAGCTGTCTCGAACCTGTCTCAGACCGTGGAACACCTTGGGGCAGTCTTCAGCACGGAGCAAGGGAAGGTCTTCCTCGCTTTCCAAAAGGAGACTCTATTGGTGGAAGTTCAGTGGCTCAGGACTCAGTTATCAGCCTCAGCCCTATGGGAATTGCTGATGGCCTGGGATCTGACATCAGAAGCTTATCAAGCCAGAATCTCCTCTCCCTTCAGCTACGATACTCCCTGAGTTGGTGGATGAGTGTGCAGAATCTGAGCAAAGGAGTTCTGTTGGAACTCCCCAGAACTGATTCTTACAATGGATGCCAGTCTGCACGGTTGGGGCATTCCTGAACCAACTACCCACTCGGAACTTGTTCAGTACAGGAACAGCATCTCCACATAAATGTTCTGGAAATGAGAGCGATTCACCTAGCTCTTCTTCGATTTCAAAATCTGCTGCAGAGAAAAGTGGTAAAATAAGGTCAGGCAACGTCATTACAGTGGTGTACATAAACATCAAGGCAACACAAAGAGCAGGGTGATGCTAAAAGAAGCCTCCTATCTTCTCAGGTGTGCAGAGGAGAATCTTCTCTTTGTCATCAGTACACTTGCCAGGGAGTTGAACATTCAAGTGGACTGGCTAAGTCATGAAAATGTTCACCTTGAATGTATTTGTTTGGCCTATTATACTGCATTGATAAATCCATCCTAAATACTTGTTTGGCTATTTACCATTGTACTGCTAATGATCGTTGTAATTGCTGTTTTGGGCTTTATAATTTGGTTGCTGCATACTTCACTGTATTCTTCTAAATGTCTCCCTCAGCTACCTATTCCTGACTTTCCACTTTCTTGTCCTCTACTCTCTTCACCCTCCCCTAAAAGCGTAATCCCTTTCTCAGACCATAACGCGGCAGCACGTTGATAACTGCTCAGCCGTTAATCTTTGCCTGCACCCGCCCTCTCCATCTGCTCCTTTTCTGCTAAGCTAACACCCCACCCTGATCTAATCTTGTGTGTCCCCAAAGCCCTTTTGTCCCCTAGCACTACTTCTAATCTGCCTCTCTCTGCCCTTTTCGGCTCTGAATACCGCCTGACCGGGCGCCACCTCCTCGACACGGCAGTGGCTGGAGAAGCCAGCCGGCTGCACCACTCCACAGCTCGCCTCTGAGCACTGAAACTCTGGTAAGCCTGTCCACAACCACCGGGAAAAGTGCAGGAGCCCAATTGGGTAATTAGTCTGGGAACGCCCAATTTGTTGGCTGCCGTGTTTATGGCTCTGGCTGCGATTACCACACGAGGGAACTCCGGCTCCCAAGGCCATTTGGACTTGTTCTCTGCTCTCATTTACTGTGTGCTGTGAAGTTTCTTCCCATACCGCCCAACCCACGCCTCTATTAAATGCTCTTCCATGAGCACTGTGCCCACCCTTTCTCATCTGTTGGTTCGAATGCCTTTTGCCACGCCCATCCCACTAGTTATCTACCCGGCTTCTTCCTCTCTTAAAGAGTCATACTTGCTTTTGACTACATCATGCAGGACGCCATACCTGAAGTGAGCCTCTCTTAAAATGCCTTGCGGCTTCCACTCTGCTTAGTTGCCTCTTGTTTTTTCACTCGCTTCCTTTTAATTTTCTGGCTACTAACTTAAAACAGGGCCAAAACTCCCAATCTAACGACTTCCATGGACTGCCCTTTCTCAGTAGCACAGGGCATTTCACAGCAGGGAGCACTCTCCCCATGGCCATGCCCCTTCCCACACCATGACCTGACCAAAGTATTCATGTGCTCGCCTTTGAATCTATCCGCCTCGACCATCATCTATATCACATCCCTCTCAAAACTTTTTAATGCCCATGTTAATGCCACTACCAAACGGACAACCGCCAGACAACGTAACAAGTGGGTACTTAGCAAACTAAGCAGTACCTCAAGAAACTAATCCTGCTTCTTCTGTTATGCTCTGGTAACATTGAATTAAACCAGGCCCTCCTGCCCTCTGGCTTCCTGCAGGCCTTTCAGATCATAAAGGCATCAGCTTCCTTCACATCAACGGATGCAGCTTATTGAAGAAGATCGATATTATTCAGGCCTGGGCCCTGCAATATCTCCTGATTTCTTTTTGATATCCGAATCCTGGCTCTCGCCTTGACCCTGATAAATCCATTAATATAACAGGCTACAACATTTACCTGTGACAGACCGACTAGAGGAGGCGGGTAGTAATTTAAGTCAAATGCAAATATTCTGTCTCAGTCGAGATCGCGACTTCAAAGAGCAAGGAATTTGAATGCTTGGCACTCAAACTAGCTATCTCAACCGCAAAACCCTCCTTATTGCAGCTTGCTTATCGACCTCCTTCTGGTGGCATGGCCATCCTGCAGCACCTCCAAAAGCTAATTGATTCATCTAACTCCAAATGTATATTAATGGGGACCTCAGTCTTAACTGGAATGACGAAGCTCCAAGAAATTAAAGGATCTATGCAATGCTAATGGTCTGTCCCAAATAACACCTGCACCTACTAGACCCAACAGAAAGCACCCTGAGCGTAGCTCCCTCTTAGACCCTATGTTAGTAAACAAGCCTCATAATTTCTACAGCTGGAGTGTTCTTCAATGACATAAGTGATCACTGCAATAGCATGCATTAGACACTCTCCCAAATAAAACTGGCCCTCAAATTCTTACTGAAAAGATGCCTGAAGAACTTCTGCCGGAACGCCTTCTTGAAAGATCTAAGCAACATCAGGTGGCAGGACTTCTACCTAGCCCCAACAGTTGGGCTTTTAATATCTTCCACAGCCTATTAACAGGGTTAATCGACAAACACACCCCTTCTGACTGATTAGGTCAAAAAGAGATCTCCTGGATGGTTTTCTTAGCCTGAAGAAAGTGCTCAGAGAAGGGACTCTGTTGGAAAACAGTGAGGAAATCTCAACAGGAGGATGATTGGCTTGCTTTCCGCATCTCCAGAAATGCCCGCAACTAAATTAATTAGGTCCTGAAAAGCCAGGTACTTCCAGGCAAAACTTGAAGACAACAAAACAACACTGCCAAATTCTGGAGTATTCTCAAGAAATTGAAGGTCAACATTCGGCTGCCTCTCTCTTCAGCCAGAATTGTGACCAATGGAGTTACATATACAGATAGAGCTGCTATTTTAGAGCAGTTCAACGACCATTTCTCCACAGCAGGACTTGCCTTTGATACTCGCCTGGTCAGTAAGCTTAGCCATGTGAGTGATAGCTCGCTAACTTAAATGCTATCCCTTATCCTTATCAACTAAACCCTCCCTTATTCAGCTTTTCCACAATTCCATTTAAGCAAGTAGAGGACCTCCTTTTGGCATTGGACACAAAAATAAAAAGGCTCGGTCCGGATAACATCGTACTATTCTTCTTAAAGCTTGGCTACTTTACCTGACCGCCCTATCACCCACTTATTTAACATCTCCTTGAGTCAGGGTGATTTACTGCACGTGGAAGACTGCCCATTTTCGACCTCTTTTAAGTCAGAGGACCCTTGTGACCTGAATAAATACCGGCCTATTTGTATACTATCCACTTTCTCAAAAGTCCTGGAAAAGATTGTCAATATTCAAATCAGAGATCACCTGGACCAGCACAATCTCTTAAACCCTGCCCAGTCTGTGTTTCGGCAAAACACAGCACCACTTCTGCTCTTGCAAAAGTAATTACCGACTGGCAGATTGCTCTAGACTCAAAAAACATGTAGTTGCTCTGTTTCTCGACCTCAGCAAGGCCTTAAACACGTGGATCATAACATCATGCTTACATCACTGAGAAAGATCAGCTTAGACAACTCTGCCATCAACTGGTTCACTACTTACCTCTGTAACAGATTGCAGCAAGTTAAATCAGCAGAGCCCTGTCTCCACAGAAATCCCTATTGCGAGGGTCCCCAAGGCTCCATTCTGGGACCTATTCTGTTTGCTATTTACATCAACAATTTGGACTCTCACTTACAAGTAGCAAACGTGCATCTATTTGCTGATGACACTCAAATTCCTCACTTCTCACAGCCTATGAAGACCTACAAGACTTTACCTCCTTACAACATAGTCTCATCAAGCATAAACTTATTCTCAATGCCAAAAGACTAAATCTATGATTCTCTCTCTAAAAGCAGCCTCTGGTCCCACACATCCCACGTTATTAGCAGCTTATGTGGAACCCCTGGATTCAGTAGATACCTTTAAATACCTAGGGTTCTGGCTGGACAACAAACTTAACTTTCTATGCCACCTAAATGAAGTCTTCAAAAGCCAAGACAGCGACTCGGCCTATTCTATCTTATCAAACATCTGCTTACCACAGAATCTAGAGAGACATAGTACAAACTACTTTCCTACCGTGCCTGATTATGCCGATTTCCTCTACAGTCATTGCCCTCTCACAGCACTAAATAAACCTGACACCCTTTATCACCAAGCCCTAAGATTCATCTTTAACCTGCCTTTCCGCACCCATCATTGTCTTCTGTACCAAATGGCGGTTGACCCTCACTTTCAACAAGGAGAAAAAGAAATGCGCTCATTTGGTTCTATAGAGCTCTCACAGACAAGCTCCTGCATATATTTCTAGCCTGTTCAAACGTGTCTATGGCTCCTATGGTCTCAGACGTTATGCAACTCTTTGCTTCAAGTGCCAGAACGAAAACTAACCTTGGACTGTCCCATAATTATCTCCGTACTCCCTTCACTTTGGAACACTATGCAAAGCACGCTCAAGCTTACTTCACTGCCGAGACTTCTCTCTTTCAAAGCCCTGCTAGTCGAGTATTTGCAGGAATCTTGTAGCAGCTATGGTAATCTGTCCTTCAGTTACTGATGTCTCCACTCTAATAATTGTTAGTATGTCGTCTTCCTTCTTCCCTAGGGATTTTCAGTGCACACACTCCCTCCTCCACTCCATGGCTCTCCTCCCTCTGTCTTCTCATATCCGCTTGCAGACCCCAGTCTGTTTTCAGTTTTCTACCTTACCTTTTCCTTTACACTATTTGATATTGTTTTTTTAAATGTCTAAGTGGGAGTTCCTTTGACGGACTCGAGTATTTTTTGCATCCGTCCATGTACCGCAATCTGCTGATGTAACAATTTTTGTATTACTGTGTCCATTGTACTGTTCCTTGTCCAGGACCACTTTGAAAATGAGCTTGCTCATTGGTGTTGATGCCTGGTTAAATAAAGTTTGATTTGATTTGAGTGGAGGTTGAACCGGAGGTGTTCAACCTTCTGTGCAACAGGTTCGGTCGGCCTCGGATCGATCTGTTTGCCTCCAGCTACAATGCTCAGACTCCAAGGTTTTTTCAGCCATTATCGGTGTCCACAGGCAGAAGCTGTGGACACTCTGACTCAGGAGTGAACCTTCAACAGAGCATATGCATTTCCTCCACTGCCTCTTCTCCCCAAGCTCATAGAAGAAATAAGACACTCAAGAGGAAGCTTCCTTCTAGTGGCACCAGAGTGGCCAAGAAGACTGTGGTTCTTGGACTTAGTGAACCTAGCTCAGCAAGCACCTTTTCACCTTCCAATACAAGGAGACCTTCTGTCTTAGGGCCCCATCCTGCAGCCAAATCCAAGAGTGATGCAGCTTGCGCTGGCTCCTGAAAGGAGGAGACTCCTAAAATTAGGTTTCTCAAAGAAAGTAATAGATATTCTGATGGCTGCCAGGAAAACTTCTACTTCTGCAGCTTATGCCCATGTATGGATCACCTTCCGACTTGGGACAGGAGAAGGATCTTCATCCTTCTAAGGCCTCAGTTCCACAGATTTTGGATTTCCTGCAGGAAGGCATGGAGAAGGGTTTGGCTCTGAGCATTCTGTGAGGCCAGGTTTACACCTTGCAGCATCCTTGGGCATTTCTCTAGGGACTAATAGGTTTGTCATTTTCTGTTGCGGTTAGCAGGAGTCGTCCTGTGTTCAGATCCATGGTTTCTCCATGGAATCTACATCTGGTTCTGAATGTTCTTTGTAAGGAGTCTTTCGAACCACTGTCATCCATTTCACTGGATGTGTTGTCTTACAGGTTGTGTGTTTTTTTTTTTTTTTTTTATTGCTATGTGCTCAGACAGGAGCATTGGTGAGCTCCAGGCTTTATCCCACAAAGAACCGTACCTTGTCAAGCATAAGGACAAGGTGGTGCTTCAGAACAATCCTGTCTTTCATCCCAAAAGTGCCTCACGGCTTTCCATGTGAACCAGGAGATGTTGTCCATCTTTCTGTCCACAGCCATCTCACCAAATAAAGAGAAGGAGTTGCACAAGTTGGAGTTGGACAAGCCATTAGGCTATACCTTAAATGGACAGCTGTGTTCGGAAATCTGATAGCCTGTTTGTTCTTTTGGAGTGGTGAAGCAGGGTCAAAGAGCCTCAAGGCCACCCTAGGTAGGTGGATGAGGGCCTGCATTGCCAAAGCTTATCTCGCAGAAAAGAGGCCTCCAGCCCTCATCAAGGCTTACTCCTCCAAGGCAAGGGCCCATCCTTGGCAGAGAGAAGTGAAGCATCTGTTTGAGTTATGCAAGGCTGCAGTGGTCTCGTCCACACTTTCACTAAACACTACAGACTGGATTTTCAGAGTTCTGCCGATGCAGCTTTTGGTCGCAGAGTGTTGCAGGCAGCAGTTCACAAATAATTTCTTTTCAGTACTTGTTTTGACATAATGGGATAATATTCTCCTCCTGGCTTTTCTGGGTACTTCTTAGAACCCATTTGTTATGACTTCCCATTGACAATGTGGAGCACTACAGAAAGAAGAACTTTCTTCATACTTACAGTAATTTCCTTTTCTGTTAGCTCCATCATGGTCAATGGAGCCTCACAGGAGCCTTGCTCCTGTGGGAGAATATTGTCCAGTATGCCAATGGGAATGTCCTTGTTTATTCAGAAACCCCTATTTTGACTTTGCCTGGGCAACCCTCAATTTATTCAGCTGCACTTTATTTCTACAAAGAAACAAAGATGTTTTCAATCAAACTGCGTGCACGCATGTTAACAGCTTCAGTTGTGTATCACTAAGGGTGTTTTCCTTGTTGCAGGTAGTTTCACTGCATACAGTTTTGCTTGCCAAGGTTCATCATTGTGTTTCAGTGTCGAGTTGCAGAAGAGTTTGCTGGTGCAGGACGATCCTTATTGGCTGTCCACCATTTCCACAAAGAGGACAACCGACCAAGCCTTGTGTCTGATATGAAGTACGCCTTCTTTCAGAAGTCTGCCAATAAGGTAAGATGGTTTCTACTAACCATTTAGAAGGAAGGTGTTGCATACAAGTAATTAGTTGTTTTCTCTCTCAATCATATGAAGAGAGACTGAGAGAGCTTAATATGTATACCCTTGATGAAAGGAGGGACAGGGGGACATGATAGAAACTTTTAAGTACCTCAAGGGAATCAACAAAGTCCAGGAGGGTAGCATCTTTCAGAAAAAGAGATGTAAGAACAAGGGCACAATTTAAAGTTAGAGGGAGGACGGCTCAGGGGTAATGTGAGGAAATTCTTTTCACGGAGAGAGTGGTGGACTATGGAACTGCCTTCCTGGAGAAGTTGTGGGGTCTAAAACAGTGGAGGAATTCAAACATGCATGGGACAGACATAAGGCAATTATAGTGGGGGGTTGCAGGAAATAGGCTGTTGGTTAACTAGAATCTGCAGCTTATCCAGTAGGTAGGGAAATGGGCAGACTGGTGGGCGAAGTGGTCCTTATCTGCGCCAAAGTCTATGTTTCTATGTTAAATAGGCAGATATGGTAGTTAAGTTTATTGAGGCACTGCAAGGTCAGTAGTGACTGGGGAGTTGCTGCTGCTTGGAATCCTTATACACCCAACATTCTAAAGCAAGGGCTGTGCCATTACTCTGGTAAGGGTGCACTATACCCAGTTGTTATGACTTCCCATTGACAATGTTGGAACTAACAGAAAAGGAAACTATGGTAAGTATGAAGAAATTTCTTCTTTTCATACAATTCTGGATACTATTCAGAATATACTGTAGAACTGATATTTTCATTGTAAAAATATTTTACTTTTAGAGTGGAAATATTTATTAATTTCCTGCCTCGCATGTCCAATATGCCCATAATAATTGGAAACTTCTGCTTGCTGAAATTCTGTGCCCTACTGTTCGTGGTCTGAATTAAATGTCCTACTTGCCCCCCCCCCCCACCCCCGGTTCTCTCTGAAAAGAACACCTGCCTGGATTGATTGACTTTTTCAACCTGCTGATTTTCCAATCCTAATTCTAAGACTTGCTGAGTTAACAATAACAGCATTATTTTAGTAATGCCTTATAGTGTATAAGTGTATGCCCTCATCTCACCTGCTGGCTACTGCTGCACTGAGCTAAACTAGGTCAACCCTCTCCAGCACCACCACACACACAATAAAGAGAACCTGATTGGATTAGTTTATTTTGGGACACCAGTCCAGCATGCGTCCTTACTGCTGAATGATGTGCTCTTGATTTCCATATCTCAGCCTCCCTGACTGTCATGCTCACACCATCTCTAATCCACCTCACCAGCACAAATACACAGAAAAGTGCAGCCAGAGTATCACCAATATCTAAATGTGCCCCTCTGTATTTCTTTTATTTATATTTCTTTATTTCTGTTTCATTGCACTTTGTGGAATCTGTGAGGAGGACTGCTTTCATACAGATGGTGCTTGGGAACTCCAGCAAATGTGTATATGAGATATGAACATACAAAAATGCCTGCAGATACAGGCCATGCAGTCTAGTGGGTCTGCTCGAGTGCGCAGCTCCCAGTCTAATCTACAGTAGCTGCCCCCACCCCTTGAGATGTAGCTATTAAACCGGTCTGGTTGGCGCGGACACTTGTGAAACACAGAAATGGCAAGTTGACAGTTCCAATCTTCTGCAGCCCTAACTTATGTAAAATGAATGTGTACACTTTCCTAATGGCCACAATGTGGATTTATCTCTATGTCAACTCTATAGTGAAGCATGATGCAGCAATTTCAGAAGACAGGTGAGCAAAAATGGTAATTTGGGATCCTGACTGTAATTTTAGCAAAAACTCGGTAAGTTCGGTGATTGCCAGAATTCACTGGCCCTACACATGAGGACAGGATGGGAGTGTACAGTGTTTTATGAACATTATCTCTATATGAACCCCCTTCAATCTTTTGAATGGAATCCTTACTGGTCACAATACAACATATTATATACATTATTATAAAATAATTATAGATCGATACAGTATAATTATTTTACTGTAGTCTGCCTACCCAGGTACTCGCTGATCAAAAGGCAACACAACAGCATGCCAGGTCCAAAGATAGCATAGCATAGTAATGACAGCATAAATTCTTTTGATTAATGCTAAACAAAAGTTTATTATGCAATGCAAACATGTGCATTACACTTTCTTATGTCAAGCTCCATGAAAATAGATGCAATCACCTTTGGGTAGTTACTTGGCTTAACCAGTCTCTTTTCATTCAGTTTAGTACTTGCAGAATATACATTGCCGTGCTGAGCATGGTGCTTCTGGCACTGTTTTTGCCATCTGCTACTTGGCGCCATGATCATCGTACTTTTGCCGGGCACTGTAGGGGCATTGCCATTTTAGCCTTTCTTCTAGTTCTGTCTATGGAACTGGATCTAATATTGTACAGCTGCTTCTAGAATGCTGTTCGTATGCATCCGTTAAAAGAGCTGCATCATGAAACTAATTTTTACGTCTGCAGTGGGCATAGCCCTGCAGACATTTGCTGAAAATGACTCCCTGCAAAACTACATACCAAAGAACATGATAGAGTGTTAAAATAGTGTCCTCTGCTGGAAGCCTCGTTACACTGCCTGTGTGTGTATGGAAGCTTGAGAGCACTATTTTTCCTCTGGCTTAAGTAGTTAATTGAGCCCTCCCAGTACTGCCTTTTTTGCAAGTTGAAACCTCCTCCAACAATTGCGCTCTCCCCAGTACTGCCCTTTTTGCAAATTGAAACCTCCTGCAAAGTGTTTTATGGGCCTTTGTTGTTTCAGTGCTTAATTTACTACCTTTTGCAAACTGAGAAACTCCTTCTTTGCTAGTTCCCCTCCCCTCATCCAGAGGTGTGAATTCCTTTGTTTCCTAACCATGCTGGTTGATTTGACTTCCTTGGTTCTCCCACAATATGAAAGCCTCATGTTTTGAGTAGATGATCCAACCACCTCAGTTTCCCTCTCCCCACCACACACCAACACAAGTAGAAACCATATAGCATCTGACACAGTTTATTTACAGATTGCATGCAGCAGTAACTGCTGGAAATAAATTGATATGTCTTCTGCTATGCAATGGGGAGGAGCATTGTTGAGCTGTCACAGACTTGTTTTATAAATAGCTGCCTGTGCTCCGTGATGTTTCCAAACTAGTGTATATAAACCCTTCCAATGTTGCATATATTATTTCATTTAGGGGCTACTTAGACAAAGTAAAAGGTGCCGTTCCATTCCTGCTACTTAGTACTGGTGCAAAAACTGAAAGGGACCAAGAGAATAGCAAAATGAGTGCAGACACAACTACTTTAAACAGTGACGTGCTTAAACACACACACACACACACACACACACACACACACACACACACAGGCAATACCCTAAGCAGAACACAGCTGGATTAGGTACCAATATTTAAGAAACTTATTACACTTACCCAAAGACTAGCAGTGTGACTCCTGGCTGCTGTGTTCTCTCTGCTGTGGCTGAGCTGTAATACAGATCCTGTAACAAGACACTGGCCTCCTGCAGGGGCTATTGGACATCAAAGGGCACTCTGGGAAGACTCTTTGGGACAAGGTGCAATAAAAGAAACCTGAATGGCAGCCTCCAGGGCCATAGAACAGCCAGGAAAGTTGAAAAAATCCTCACAGCCTGAGCAGAAAAAAAACACTGGTATGAAGTAAGAACACAAAAGAGTAATAATACATATATTTTCCTGATTTTAACATGCATGTTTTCATTTAATTATCCACAACGAGGTGTGCGTTTGGCTGGGATCTACCCACACTTGGCAAGTGACCAACAACACCAGGCGTGCATAAGTCCCAGTGCACTCCACACTGTGCAGTGGATTACTGTGATTGTACAACTGGTGGGAAGTAAAGAATTTAAAAAAGTTAATAAAATACTCAATTTTAGAGTGGAGCATAGGTGCAAAGGGGATATGGAGGTATTGGGCTTACCTTTAGATGTCAACTATCCAGGCATATCCCTGTCTAAATCAGTCTTATCTTAAATCAAGTCAGTAGCCATTTCATAGAACCACGAGACTGAAACTGATTCTGCAATTGATAAAGCTGTGCTGGGCAGCATATAGCTAGCTAAACTCTGGCATCAATTCCTGTCTCAAGGTTTTGTGAAATGTCTTTTGCTTTTTATGTTGGCTTGCGGCGCTTAGCGACAGATCAACATATTGGGAGAGTGGAGATTTGGAGGCACGGTTGCTGTTGGGCGAATGCAGGCACGCATCAGTAGGTCGTCCCTCATTCCCCGATAAGCCAGCATGCTGCTCTGACACCAACATTATGTAAAGTGGACATAACTTAAACCAAGTGCCGCTGCAATCAGAGACAAGCTCGTCATGCAGCGGCATAAAGATACGCCTCCCATACGTGCCTTTCCAAGTGAAACATTGCATAAACATGGGCTGAAGCCGCCGCATGGCGGGTGAAGCCGTTCCTCAACTTGTGTGACACGCCGACGGGGAGCCCACTCCACGTCGGCATCACCCCCAACTGTTGAATGCCGAGGGGTGCCCAGTCCCCTCAGCTCACGCTCCCCGACTTTGTTTGCGGTGAGGTGCCCCATCCCGCGCGGCATTAACCCCCCATGTTGTGTGCCGACGAGGGTGCCCAATCCCGCTGGCCACTAACCCCAAACCCATTTTAGGTGGCATGCTGGAGCCCATCCCAGCATGCTAAAACTGTCCTGACGACGTTTTCTGTACCTAGAATACGAAAACGGTCCTCGTAGTTCAGGTCCACCCTCCCCGCACACCCACCCACTGCGCACTCCTGCCTCCCTTACCCCATACTTACCTCCGGAGTCCGGCACGATGATCTTCAGTGGACTGGGAACACGTCTGCACTCTAAAGCCAACCGCGAACTGAGGAAATACCGTAAGCTGTATAATGGAGTGAATAGGATTTTTCAACTTTGTTTGCATATCTCAGGCATTTCTTGGACTTTTTGCACCAAGTTTTCAACATGGGGTTTTGGGGCCCCTCCTCATGAATTCTGTCACTGTCATGGCGTTTATCAGCCTTGAAGGTGATTTCGCAGTCACTGCGCGAAATCACCTTTCAGGACCGATTGAAATGACAGTGGTGGCGTTCATGAGGTGCCCTCTTAAAGCCTAAGTTCCAAATTGGTGGAAAAATCCAACAAATGCCTGTTTCTGAGAATGCGTTGCGCGAGTTGCTACGCAGGCTCGTAACCTCGCATTCACAATATTTTACTGCGGTTTTCAGCATTGTCATTTTGTACACCTCCTTGTGAACAGTACAGCTGTCATTTTCCCATCCTGCCCGAAATGTGTTTCTGTACTTCCGGCACACAATAGTGCAGTCGCTGTGGAAATCAGTGTTTGGGCCAGATTATGAAATAACAGTGACACAGTTCATGAGCAGAGGACCTAAAATGCCTATGATGAAAATTTGGTGATGATACTCCGTAAAATAACTGTGTTCTGAGCATGCGTTGGCAGATTGCCGCATGCTCGTACCTCGTCATTTGTGATATTTTCAGTCTGGATTTTCACCATTGCCATTTTCCACACCTCTTGATGAACAGTACAGCTGTCATTTGACATGTCGTGCCCAAATGTGTTTTCGCACTTCCGGCGCAGAATAGCGTAATGCTAGCGAATCACTTCTTGGGACACTTTGAGGAAATAATAGTAACATGTACATGAGCAGAGGTGCTAAAATGTCTATGTTGAAAATCTGGTGCCTAACACCCATAAAATGGCAGTGTTGCAAGCGTGCATTGCATATTTTCCACGCACCCTAGTAGCTTCGCAAATTGGTATATTTACATGCCACATTTTCAACACTGGAATTTTTTCCACCTCCTTATGAACTGTGCAGCTGTCATTTCTCACATCCTGCCCAACATGTTTCCCGCTGCATTACCAAACACCCAAGGGACACCCTAATGCTTGTCACTCTCTGCAAGGTGGGGTGGGTTGGCATCAGTTCAATACTTCACTGCCATTCCTATGATGCATCTGTCTAACTCCTGCACTACCATTGCCAATGCCAGCAAGCCAACATTCGGCATTGACAAATGCTTGTCTTTATTGCTTTGTTGCAGAGATGTCAAAATTGATATTGCTGGACAGCTGACAGCTGGTAACCCTTCCACCTACAAAGAAAATAATTTATAAGACATCTCCTGACTTATAGGGTTGTTATTCCTTTGGTTTCTTCCAAAACTTTGTTCCTCATCTTAAAGAGCAGTTTTTCACTTCAAAAAATTCCTCCCCTTCCCCGATACGTAGCTTACCCTTGGTTTAAAGATCCTTATATGTCCAGCATTTATTCGTTTAATACATTTCTAGTATCATCACTCGTAAAAACAACGAGAGACCCATAGCCAACGCCCGTACTTCCTGCTAGTAGGCACGACCCACACTCACGCTATGTGATGTCAGTCTAAAGTGGCGTGGGGGCATGCCTCATAGATTCGAATGAGGCCGGTTTTGCGTTGGATTTTAAACACTTATATGTGCCAGTTTGAGAAAAGTCACCACTCAACTAGCAAACCTTGTTAGCTGACGGTGACTTTCTTTTCTCAAAACTTACTCTATATGTTAAAACAAACAAACCATCCCCATTATGCTTTGGGCACTGCACATGGGATGACCTCACACAAGCGGGCGTGGGGTGGTGCCTAATCAGGAGAAATTTAACTCGCATCTCCAGCTGCGGTGATAATAGAAATAAACGTCGTCTGCATGGATCTGGCCGGAGAATAGCTTCTGAAATCAGGAGGCCACGAAATGTTCTAACTCTTCATGGGTGATTGAATGGCCCAAGTCTTGGTTTAATTTAGAAAAGCAGTTATGAGCACAGGTTTATTGCCAGAAATCCTCAATGCACACTAAATATAGAGAATACTAGATGGGCAACTATGCACAACCAGTGTCTTCTGCCACAGAGGGTTCTGATTCCCTCTGACCAGGAGAGTGAAGGATGGGAATCAGAACCCTGAGGTGACACAACACATTGGTTATGCATGAAGTTGCTCATCCTGTATTTTATAGTGTATAGTAGTATGTGAAATATGTCAGTTTTTTCTCTTTTCATAATGAAACTGACTTTGAAGTCTCTAGAGGTTCCACCACCCTTTCTGTGAAGAATACTTCCTCATGGTACCCTTAGTCTACCCCCTTCCAACCTCATGTCATGCCCCTCGTTCCTGGATATCTCCTTTTCTGAAAGATGCTACCCTCCAGCACCCAAGTTGTGCCTTTTAGATATTTTAAGGTTTCTGTCATATCAGCCCTGTCTCTTCTCTTCTCTAGGGTATATATATTGAAGTCTCCCAGTCTCTCCTCATATGACTTTTAGTGCAGGCCCTGCACCATCTTTGTTGCCCTTCTTTACTGCCTCCACTCTGTCTACATCCTTATGGAATCACGGTCTCCAGAACTGGACACCGTATTCCAAATGAGGTCTCGCCAGTGATATGCAGAGTGGCATCACCACCTCCTTCCTTCTGCTGGTGATGCCTCTCCTGTGCACCCCAGCATCCCACCAGCTCTCCCCATAGCCTTGGTACATTGTTTAGCCACCTTAGGTCATCCAGTATGATTACCCCCATCCCTTTCCTGTTTGGTGACCATCATTTCCCCCAAATCCTCCCTGGGTTCCTGCAACCCAAATGCATGATGTTGCACTTTTGCATTAAATCTCAGCTGCCGCCTGGATCATTCTTCCAGTTTACCTAGGTCCCTCCTCATTTTTCCACCCTTCCCAGAGTGTCCACCCTGTTGCAGATCTTGATGTTGTTTGCAAAAGAGGTGCATTTTTCCTCTAGCCCTCTGCAATTTCACTTATGAAGTCTTTAAACAGGACTGGACCCAGGACTGATCCCTGTGGCACCCAGCTGGTCACACTCCTTTCCTTACATTGAGCACCATTTACCATGACTCTCTATCTTCTATCATTCAACCGGTTCCTAACCCAGTTTACCACCTTGTGACCCACTCTTAGGCTGCCCAGCTTGTTCACAAGTCGTATGTGGCATGGTATTGTAGGCCTTACTAAATGAATTCATGTTTATGTTTAGCCCATGGAACTGCCTTATCTAATTAATGCATTTGCAGCCATAGTGGCTCTGCCAGAATTTGTTTTTACTAGAAACCAATCAGTGTTAGACTAGGAAGGTAGTGGACAGCTGGTTGAGAGTTTATTGAAGCTCTCTAAAGACCTCTCCAGCTAGCCTGGGTGAGGTCATTTAGAACTCTTGCAGCAGCCTGAGCCACATTGGAATCAGCTGCTAGGAAAACAGTTTAGGATGCTGAGTTCAGTCATTGCAGTCTGAGTGTGGAAGCAGTGGAGAGAGGAGCTCCTGTGTAGGGGTGCCTGCCAGCCTGCCCTGAGGCTGGGTGAAGGACCTCTGGTCATTTTCTCACCCCAGTGTGTGAGACAACACAAGTACCACAAGAAGTGGTGGAGACCTGTAATTCTGAGACCCCACCAGGTCACTTCTGTGAGAATTGATGGAACTCTGAAATCATGTATGTTCAAGGGGACCGGAAGATTGTCCAGCTGTCCAGATCAGAGATGGAGAGAGTCTCAGTGAAAGCTACCAGAAAAGAGGAGAGTGTTTCTTCCAAGGTCCATGTCTGTAACAAAGGGACAGTGAGTACAGCTACATGGGAATGTTTCAGAGAGGGTTGTCTGGTGGTGTATGTACCCAGAGACAAGGCTAGAGTACACCACTCAGGACCCCAGTATCACCAGAGATATGTGCTGAATGTAGGTTTAAAATGTGTGAATGCCCTTTAGCAATCCGAGGGGTTGAAGGCTCTGTTTGTGTAACCCGAATGGAATGGCAGAGGCTGGTTGGGGCCAGGGTGGGCAGAACCTCATCTAAAACTACAGGTGGCTAACTGATTACGGAAGGACACAGGGTTACCCTGTGGATGTTCAAAACCCACGGTGTTGGGAGGAATGTCTTTAAGTGTGTGGCAACTCCCCACGTAATAGACAGTTATGGCGTAAAATAATGTTCTTAAGGTCCCTGGCAAAGAGGGATGGACTGTTCGAGGTTCTGTGATGAAAAATATAGGAAAAGCCCAAACTGTGTTGTGCTGGAAAAGAAAGTGCTTGCTGATGGTCTTTAATGTACAGTACCAACCTGGGGACCATCCCATTCTGTGTCAGAATAAAGCCATACTATACAATCCCATTTCTGGTAGTGGACATTCCATCTGTGCTTCCTAGTGTGAGCTTGTTTATGGGCCCCTCAGATGAAAACATAGCATAGCCCTAGCACCTCTCTCCCAGAACTTTGTGTGAATATAAATGTTATTTTAGGTGTAACCGCCCCGACCTCTTAGATGCGAAACAAGTATTTGCCCCAGTGCCAGCGGTGATGCCTATTGTTTATGCCAACTTGTGGTTTGTTGTCTTGTCTAAGCACAAGTTAGGGGTTCTGATTGAAAGATGCCACTGTTGGTAAGGGTTGAAAAATGAAAATGGGCACAAAAGGCAGTTGGTTAAAAATGCTGATTAGGGTTTTAAGCATAATTTAAATTTTTAATTACCTTTTCACAGTAAAAATGTATTAATATATGTCTGTGTTGTGACTTCCTTTAGCCACAGATAGATAGCCATCCCTCCGTACTAGCCAACTTCGGTGCACTCAGTATGCTGATGAGTGCTGCCAACTTCTGCCATTGGTCGGGTGGCACTCATTAAAGATTGAGCGCACACGAAGCCAGTTATGCATGTGGGATGGCTATGGCCATCCCTGACGCCAGGAAGTTGGTGGGCGGCATTAATGGATTTTTACTTGTGAAAAGGGAAATAACACATTAAATTGTGCTTAAAACCCTAATCAAAACAGAATTTGTCAGCAGAAAATGACTGATTTGGCCCTCCGATCTGCGTAAGTGTTCTCTGACTATTCTACATCCATGAGTCTGTCTGGTTTCCAGCACCCGTTGCTTCTCTTTAATACATCATTATGTTTATCCCATGCATGCTTGAGCCCCCATCAATCTAACCTCTACCACTTTGGCTGGCAGCCTGTTCAAGGCATGTAGCACCCTTTCGGTGAAGAGACCGTTCCTCACATTTCTCCTGAACTCCACCCAGCTTCATCCACATCCCCTGGTCTTGGTTCTGGTCTTCCTTTGAAAGTGGCTGCCCATTTACACCCTGTTCACCCTGTGAGGTACTTATGAGTCTCAATCGTGTGACCCACTCCTTTCTTCCAGGGTGTGCATGTTCAGATCACTCCACAACCCCTGAATCTGCATTCTTCCTAGATGACCACCCTCCCCAAGGCCACCCTTCCCACCCACACCTGCCAATCACTCTCCCTGCAGCACAGACATCCCTCCCTCTCAACTGATAACTTCTGTGAAGTTGGACCACCTTTGCAGTACTCTAACCAGCATCCCATAGCTGAACACCCTCCTGGAAGCTGGACCTCTACGCATCCCCTGGACCAGCCTCCTTCCCCAGACGACCACATACCAGAATAGTCTCTCCCCTGAATGACCACATTCTGTGCAGCTGGATTCCACCCATGGACCAGCAACACACCTCACAAGAAACCTCTGCAGTATCACAGGGCCAGTAATCACACATGAGGACTGGATGGGGAGTGTAAGATGTTCTCAGAAGACTTGCCTCTAGAAATCTGATTAAAACTACGGTACACATGCACTTAAAATACACTTACCTACAATTTCGCTTAGGACTCATTACTAGCACAATGCAGAATTTATATATATATATATATATATATATATATATATATATATATATATATAATACATAAATAAATAAGTGGTAGGCATTATTTGTTGTATGTAAGCCTACCAATCTATGAAGTTACCAATTGTAACCCTTTGTTACCTGGGGTTACTAGAATCCCAGTAAGACCTAGTGGTAGGCAGGGAAGGCAGCTTGTGAAACTCCAGTTAAATGGGTTTCACACTGTCTCACTCTGTCCTCAGTCACAGCTGAGACTAGAGGATGACATCATAGTAAATTGTTACAGCTGCATGAGCCACATTTGGAATCTACAGCTCAGAGTAAGTTTAGAATCTTGGGAATTCAAAGTCAGTCTTGAGTTTGTCCTTAAGCAAACAAGAAGGACACCAGTAGTTGTCTGTTTACCCCTCCCTCTGGGGGTGAGAAAAGTTCTTTGTGGGTTCCAGGGGCAATCCCTTCTCCCACCTGGGAAGAAAGCTGCCTGTTTTAATTTAAGTTCAGTCTGTTCATGTATAACAGCAAAGGTTACAGTTCTTAGCCTGTGGGGCACCTGCAACGAATGGGTGAGTGTTTGGCCCCATTGGAAAGGGCAAACAACTACTTTTCTTCAGTTGGATTTCAAGTATTGGGGACTGGCTATTTGGGAGAACTATGTCAACTCGGACAAACAAATAGAGCAGTCATCTGTTTAAAGTGTTAAAGTTCATGGTAGAGGGGTGCTTCAGGTCATCCACCATCAATCTACAGTTTAAAGTCTAAAGTTCTGTGTGTCCAGAGAAATGGCCGGGTATGGGCTGTGGGAGCTGGAGGTGGGAAAAACCCCATCTTTAGTAACCAGGTCCACCTCTGCAGTTTCTTCTGTGTTTTGCTACTTGCCCCATGCGCTTGGCCAGTGATGGGGTGGGTACCCAGGCGTGGGTGCAACTGAAAACTCTCTAGGAGTCGCAGACTCTAAGTGGTGTGGGGAGCCACAGGATGGAACTTTACTCCTTGTTGGATGGGAGTCTCCCTGTTTGATGGGAGTTTCGAATTGGAAATCGAAAACAAAATCTCTCTAGGAGTCGCAGACTTCAAGTGGTGTGGGAGCCACAGTTTGGGAGCCTCCTTGTTTGATGGGATGTCTTTCCAAGTAGAGTTTGGGTTCATTGCCAAGTGGACTGTCAGTCAGTGGCGGCACGGGAGCCAGGCCAGTCGGGCTGTGTATCCAATGCGCATGCAAAGTCCGGGCTGAGTGCCTGGTGGGTCCAAAGCCAGACAACTGTTGTAGTGTTCATTCTCCAATGGACCGCTGTGTTTAACCTCTAATCTGCATTACAGTGTTATTAGCCCTTTAGGGGGACCATACAGAGCTTTGTTTATGTTCAGTGAGTTAATAAATAAAGCCACACTGAAAATCCAATTCTGGTTCTGGACATTACAGTTATTGCTTCCTGTAGTTGGAGTTACTTGGGTGCCCCTGTGCAGAGTAATCAAACCTAGGTCTCTTGTGCCAGGTAACCTCATCCTTCCCGAACCCGTAAAAGTAAAACACAGCAAGTGTTACACGATAATAAAACATACCAGTTGTATACCTAGTCCAATCATAGTATAGCACCAGTTTTATACAAGTGCCAAAACCTTTTATTATGCAGTGAATACATGACCTGTATTGTTCGCTGCAAGCTCTTGTCCCTAGCTCAAATAATTATGTGCAAGATGCCTTTTAACATTTTCTTACCTTGTAGAGCAGAAAGCAGCTAACTAAAAAGAAGCTACCATTTTCTTACTAATTGCCCTCCATCCCATTCCTCCACCCTCCCACCTAAGCCAGTTCTACTTTTATAGCCACTGGATTTGACTGACAACAGGAACTTCCTGTTTGGCAGTAGGAAGGAAGGATCATAAAAAACATTAGTTTTGTCAACCCTAAAGGAAAAAAGTAGCTCGCTCTCCCCAACAGCTGCTGGTGGTCTGACACTGAGCAAGGAAGAAGGAGGCTACTGAAGAATATAGGCAGCTGCTGTCCCAGAACAGGAATGGTGAGAGTTGTAAGGAGAGGAGAAGTAAGCATACAGAAAAACAGGAGAGGGACACAAAATAAAACATGATAGGAGTGGTGCAGTGCAATGACTGTGGGCAGCAGTGTTCCAGGAGACATTTTGGAGGCTACGATGCTGCCCTATTTGCAGGCACCTCTCTGGTCTGAGGGAGGAGGTTGCCTGTCTCCAGGCTGACCTGGCTAAGATTCGTGAAACCTCCTCCCCACCCAGGGACCACCAGGACCAATGCCACTACCTCAGAGGTTGCCAAGAAGGGGGCGGCTGGACCAGGGAGGGAGACGGTGGTGGAACAGCTGCATCCTCCAGCTCTACCTCTCCACAATTCATATGCTGTTCTGGTGGATAGCGGTTCCTCTATGAAGGCACCTGCAGTGGAGACCAAGGAGGATGGTGGGAACCTTCACAAAGGAGACCCACAGGTGGGTGGCATGGGACCCCAAAGGGAAGGAAACAACTCCTGGTGGGGACTCAATCATTAGGGGGTAGATGTGGGGAGGAGGTAAGGTACCTGCCTGGTGCCACGGCTTGGAGGGACAGGAAGCAGATCCTCAGGATCGTGGGAGCAGCTGCCGAGGGAGGGAGCTGGATGTCCTTGTCCACTAGGGACAAATGACCTGGCTAGGAATAGGATCAGAGCAGTGCAAGAGGAGTTTGTAGAGTTGGGGAGGGGCCTTAGACAAGTAGTATATATGGTAACCTTCTAGGTGCTGCCTGTCTATGGCAAGGGTGATGCTAGGGTACTCCTCACCAGGGAATTCAATGAATGGTTGAAAAACTGGTGTGGAGCTCAGGTTTTGGCTTCATTAGGTACTGGGAGCTACCTGGAGGGATGCAGGCCTATACTGTCACGATGGTCTGCATCTGTCCGGGGCCAGGATCCTAGGTAGAGGTTTAAATGCTTCATTGCCAGGCATTTAAACTAGCCAAGGGGAGGCACTGAAGGAGCAGGGAATCCCAGCCTCCCCACAAAACACGGTAATTAGTGAGGTAAATACCAAGGTAGAGAAGTCATTAGGGAGCAGGACAGAGGTAAATGTTAAAAAGGCAAAGGCAGTAAGGACAGGGATGGAGCTAAAGGGGTAAGGCCATCAAAAGTGGAGGTGATGAGTACCAATGCCTGTAGTCTGTGTAACAAGCTCCTGAACTAGTGGCCTTGATGGACGAGGGTTGCCTGGATATTGTGGCAGTCACAGAAACATGGTACACAGAGAACCATGACTGGGATGTCAACATAGCAGGATACACAATCTACAGGTAGGATAGGGAGGATAAAAGAGAGAAGGAGTAGCTGTTTTATTTTTATTTATTTTATTTTAGTCTTTGGTAACTTGGGTAAGACCCACTAGGCACAAGTGCCTGTTTTCAGGGGCGACCTGGGAGCACCTAGGCGGTTAAGTGACTTGCTCAGAGTCGCACAGTATGCAAGTGGAGGTTGTGAGAATCAGACTCTGGTCTGGTCTGCTGGATGTATCAAGCTCGTTCATGCCTCATTCCTCTAACCTGTAGGCTCTACTGCCAGCCCAATGTAAAGGAAGGATCAAAGCAACAGAACTAAAGAGTAAACAGGGAGCAGATGAGGTACTCTGGGTCACCCTGGAGACAGAAAATGGCACCACAATCAACATGAGGATTGTATACAGACCCCCATCTCGGGAGGGAATGGACAAGGAGATGATAGAAGGCATACTTAGAATGGCAGAAAAAGGGGAGATATTGTTGATGGGGACCTGAATATGCCAGATGTTAACTGGAGCACCTTTGCTGCAGGCACATCCAAGAGCAGGGTCATTCTTGATGCCTACAAGGGCATGCCTCAGACAGCTAGTATTGGAACCCACTCGGGAGGAGCAATCTTAGACCTGGTACTCTCAAATGGGGACGGAGAAAGAATCTCAGATTTAGAAGTGGGTAGCCATCTGGGAACAAGCGACCACCAAACAGTGTGGTTCACGATAAACACAGCCATACAATCAAGCCATACAAAAGCAAGAGTATTGGACTTTAGGAGTGCTGACTTTGGGAAAATGAAGCGTGCCTCAGATAAGCACTAGCAAACAGGCAAGAAGGAGGGTGGAGGAACAATGGGGAGTAATCAAAACAGCCATCACAGAGGCAATAAGCCTTTGTGTAAAGCAAATCAACAAAACACAATGAAGGAAAAACTGCTATGGTTCTCAGAAAGAGGTGGCGGGGAAAGGTTAAGGAGAAAAGGATAGCATTCAGGAAATATGAGGAAACACAGAAGGAGCAGGACAGAGAACTTTATCAGTTAAAGCAGAAAGAGGTAGGGAAGGCAGTCACCAAAGGCCCAAGCCGAGGAAAGGATAGCCAACTATGTTAAGAAGGGGATATGACCTTTATAGGTACATTAGGAAGCAAAGAAAGACCAAATGAGGGATATTGAGGCTTAATAAAGGGAGGAATATGGGCAGAGGGTAACAGTGAAAAGTAGGGATACTGAATGAATATTTCTGCTCAGTATTCACAAAGGAAGAGGAGGAGTACCTAAACCAAACAAGAGAAACACTCTGAAGATGGGGTCGATACCAGTCCATTTACAGAAGAAAGGGTTGGAAGAACTAATAAAATTGAAGGTGGACAAAGCAAGGGGCCTGATGGGATTCACCCAAGAATTCTAAAGAACTAAGGGTAGAACAAGTGACACGCTGATTACTTTCTTTAACAAATCATGGGAGGATGGGGTGGTACCTGAGGACTGGAGGAGGGTGGATGTGATTCCTCTTCACAAAAGTGGGAGCAGGACAGAGGCAGGAAACTACAGACCAGTTAGTTTGACCTCAGTGGTAGGGAAAATGATGGAATCACTTCTGAAGGAAAGAATTGTTGAGTACCTAGAGGCCAATGGGGCACAGGACCCAAGGCAGCATAGATTCACGATGGGAAGGTCATGTCAGACAGAATCTAATAGATTTCTTTGACTGGGTGACCACAGTAGCAAACCAGGGAGGAGCTGTGGACATGGCCTACCTAGATTTTAGCAAGGCATTTGATACAGTCCCACACAAAGATTAATACACAAGTTAGCCAGCCTTCTGAGTGGGTCCCAAGGTGGTAGCCTGGATAAAAATTGGCTAGACAACAGGATGCAAAGGGTAGTAGTAAACAGAGTCCACAGTGAAGAAAGGAGAGTTACTAGTGGGGTACTGCAGGGTTCAGTACTGGGACTGGTCCTTTTAATGTCTTTATAAGTGACATTGCAGAGGAACTGGAAGGAAAAGTATGTCTCTTTGCAGACGACACAAAGATCTGCAACAGGGTTGATACACAAGATGGAGTGGAAAGGATAAGAAGGGACTTGGCAAGGTTGCAGGAATGGTCAAATGTATGGCAGCTCAGATTCACTGCAAAGAAGTGCAGGTAATGTACCTGGGAAACAAAACCCAGAGGAAGAGTACACAATGGGGGGTGAGATACTGACAACAGTAAAAATGGAAAGGGACCTGGGGTAGTTGTATCAGATAACCTAAAGGTGGGCATGCAATGTGAGAAGGCAGTAAGGAAGGCTGGGGGATACTGGGATGCACAGGAGAGGCAACAATAGTAGAAAACAGGAAGTTGTTATCCTCTGTACAGACAGTTGGTGAGACTCCATCTGAAGTACTGTGTGCAGTTCTGGAGACCCCATCTCCACAAAGACATAGACAGAGTGGAGGCTACCCAGAGGAGGGCAGCAAAATGGTGCAGGGTCTGCACAAGAAGACAATGAAGAAAGACCAAAGGAGCTTAATATGTATACCCTTGAGGAAAGAAGAGAGAGAGGGACATGATAGAAACTTTCAAGTACCTCAAGGGAATCAACAAAGTCCAAGGGGTAGTATCTTTCGGAAAAGAGATGAGCAAGGGCACAATTTGAAGATAGAGGGGGACAGCTCAGAGGTAATGTGAGAAGTATTTTTTCACAGAAGGGGTTGTGGATGCATGGAACAGCCTCCTGAGGAGGTCATGGAGTCAAGAATAGTGGGGAATTCAAGAATGCATGGGACACACATAAGGCAGTCCTAGTGGGGGTAGGAGGAAGTAAGCTGTTGGTTAACTAGGATCTGCAGCTTATCTGTTAGGTAGGAAAATGGGCAGACTAGGTGGGCCAAGCGGTCTTTATCTGCCGTCAAATTCTGTGTTTTTATTCAGAGTTCTGTGCTTGTAACACACACATTACTGTGTTGAGAGCAGCACTTCTGGCACTGTTTTGCTATCCGCAACATGGTACTAGGAAGGAGGAAGTATGTCGTAGTGAGGGGCATTGAAAATCAATTCACAGTGCTGGGAGGACTGGGTCATGTGATAGAGGGTGCGATCGAGGAGAAACTAAAATAGACCAGAGGAACATGGAACAGGCAGGAGAACAACTGGGGATGATTCAGCAGGGCGGAAGGGGAACAACTGTGCTGGAGGATGAGGGGAGTCCAGAGGAAGGGGTTGGGATGAAGGAGACCAGGAATGCGGCTCATGGAAAGAGGGTGGAATCCTAGTGCTGGGAGACTTAATACTAAAAGGAGTCGGATGGGAAGCAAGGGAGAGGCATATTCGCATATGGGTGGAGGCCATGCCAGGAATGACAGCAGAAAGGGTGGGTCAGTCTGTTCTAAAGTTTGCTAGGAGGGTAGGGTGAAACCACATATAGTTCTGCATGTGGGGAAAAATGACCTAGTGAGAGAGATGATAGAGGTAATTCAGGAGAGGTTTGAGGAGCTAGGACCAATATGTGAGGAGGCAGGAAGATCAGTAGCTTTCTTGGAAGTACTTCCAGTGCCCAGGGCGGCACTGCAGGAAACTGAGGATAGAGGAATTTAACAAATGGCTAAGAACCTGGTGCCAATCCAAAGGTTATGGACTGGTAGGTGAGTGGGGAGGGACCTGGGAGGACCGTGATCTCTGATGAAGGATAGACTTCACCTAAGTGAGGAGGGCAAGAAGGTATTGAAGCAGAAGATGGGGATTACATAGCAAAAGAAGGGCATTTAAACTAGGGGCGGGGGTGGCAAGTGGGGCAGGAGGCATGCAGGATCCACAGGAAGGGAAGCAATGAGCTTACCCCGTGCTAGAAGCAATGGAAAAGAGAGTACTAGAGGGATGCTAGGAAGGGAGAGTGGGTGGGGGAAGGAAAAAGGGTGGAGGTGGTCACCTTGAGCAGCTAGGAGCCTAGGGAACAAAACAGCAGAGCTACAGGCTCTCATGGCAGAAGGAGAGGTGGACATGGCAGCCTTCACGGAAACATGGGCCACCCATTACCAGAACTGGGACCTGGCGGTACCAGGATATAAGATATTCTGCAGAGATAGGGTAAATGGGAAGGGTGGGGGTGGCACTGTATGTGAGAGAAGGACTGAAGTGTGCTCTTGAGGGGAAGGAGGGTAGTATAGAGTCATTATGGATGCAAATCCAGGATTCCAAGAATATGACTCTCAGGTTGGGAATAGTATAGAGGCAACCATCTCAGACAGAGGAGTTTGACGGGAACTAAGCGGGACAAATCAGAAGGGCCTGCAGAAAGAGTAGCCGGTGATTGTGGGGATTTCAACCTGCCAGGAGTGGATTAGAGTACTCCAGTCACCACAAATAGAGGTAGTGTAACCCCGACTTTTGCAAGCGACAGGTGGTATGCTGTTTAAATCTGACAGCAGTACAGGTGGGGACTGGGTCTGGGAGGAATAGGTTACTCGGCACAAGGGCTAGGTTTGGCTACTCTGCACAGGGCACCCAAGTAATTCGAACACAGGAAGCAATAACTGTAATGTTCAATACCAGGAATGGGATTCTAAAATGTGGCTTTATTCACATCCAAGCAGAACAAACAAAGCATAGCTGGGCCCCCAAGGGCTACATTTCGGTAATGCAGATTAAGAGAATCAGAAACACTTCTTCAACACTTCAGCCCTCAGGCTCTGAACCCACCAGGCACACAGCCCGGACTTGCACGCTGCTTTGGGTACACAGCCCAAGCTTGTACACTATCTGGGATTCCCAGGCTCGGCTCCCTTACCGCCACTCGGACACCTTCCATTTGTCATGAAAACATTTGTTGGTGGCTCCTAAACCACCTAAGAGCACCTCAGCTCTATCAGGGATACTTCCTTTTAATCCACGTCTGGGTACTTTCTTCAGGCACTGGCCAAGTACTTGAGAGAAAGTAAAGGTGCCACAGAGCAAATCCATAGAGGTGAATTTGGTTACTACTGATGGGGGTCTCCACCTCTCGCTTCCACAATTCATACCCAGCCATTCCTCTGGGCACTAAACCTCTCTTTCTGTAAAGCTTGGCAATGTAGATTAAAGGGTAAATGTATGTCACATTTCCTCTACTTGTCTTGCTTTCCCATTGTGCTGGACTTGAACATACTTTACTTGGCTTAGCCATTGCTGTAGGCCTCCCACTGATTTAGCAGTCCAATCCCCACTTTACTCTACTCTTTGTGCTGGACTTGAACATACTTTTACTTGGCTTAGCCCATTGCTCTAGGCCTCCCACTGAATTAGCAGTCCAATCCCACTTTACTTTACTCTTTGTGCTGGACTTGAACCTACTTGAATTAACTGGCAATGTCTATTACACTAGACCTCCTACAAATTAAGTAGTCCAATCCCTACGTTTCAACAGTTCAGGTGAAAACATAGGCCCTATGTCAGAGCGACTCACCCTTTGGTTGCAGGTGCCCCAGGCGATTCCTCACAGGAATTTCTTTCCCAATGCTTCTGGTGCCGCAGCACAACTTGAAATAAGGCAGCTTCTTCCTTAGCGGAACCAGAAGGTTGCCCCTGGAAGGCAGGCAACCCTTCCACCCCATCCCTCAGGATGGGGCACATGAACCAGTAACAGCGGTCTCCACCACTTCACAAACAGCTTACCGTGTTCCTCTTTGGGTGGAAACATGCACCTCCCTTTACAGTAGCTGTATGACAGAGCTTTAGGCTCAAAGAGCCTGTCCACAGACTGCTGTGGTGCTCCTCTCTTCAAGACTGCACACAGACTCTCTTCAAACTCCCCAACATTCTATCCTAACTTTCAACTGCAGATTCCAGTGTTGCTCATGCAGCTGCGAGAGTTCTATGGTGATGTCATCCCTCAGTCTCAGCTGAGACTGAGAACAGAGTGAGACAGTGTGAAATCCATTTAACTGGAGTTTCACAAGCTGCCTTCCTACCTACCACTAGGTCTTACTGGGATTCTAGTAACCCGAGGTAGCGGGGGTTACAGGAGCAAATACTTCTGGACGTGTTCCAAGGTAGCTTCCCTAATGCAAATGGTCAGCGAGCCAACCAGGTTAGGGAACACCCTAGACCTCATGCTGGCAAATAGGGAGTTTATGAGGGAGCTGGGAGTGGAAGAACCGCTGGCAGGGAGTGACCACCACCACCACTCGGTGTGGTTCACGTTGAATAATGGGTAAGAAGGGTAGAAATGGTACAAGAGTGTTGGACTTCAGGAAGGCCAACTTCAAGAGGATGGGGAGGTAGTTAAAGGGTATCTAGACAGAATCCAAACTAATATGGACACTAACCAAAGGTGGGAGATCATAAAACTGGGGATTGAGGAAGCAACTAAAACCTGCATCAGGATCCAGAGTAAGAGCTAGGGCCAAGAAACCCAGCTGTTTGAGCAAAGGGTCATGGAAAAAGTAAGAAATAAAGAGCCACTTTTAGGGGGTTCAAAGAAACAGGAGAGGAGAGGACAGAGCGGATTACCTGAAGGGAATCGAAGGAGGTGGCGAAGGTAGTAAGGGCAGGCAAGGTGTCTAAGCAGGTCAGGCTGGCACATGGCATCAAGAAGGGAGAAGGAATTCTTCAGGTACATCAGGGAGAAAGAGGTTGCAGGGACAAAACAGTAAGGATTAAGAGGGATGGGGTGGGTGGGAATGGGCAGAGCAGGCAGAAGCATAATACTTCTGCTTGGTGTTTACTAAGGACAAAGGAGGGCGCTACCTGGGGAGGTCAGGCTCGGGGTGGGGAGGTGACAGATGGGGGAATTACAGAGGGCAGGGTGCCTGAGGGCACTGAGGGTGGACAAGGCACCAGGGCCAGATGGTATTCACCCAGGGTACTGAGAAAGATGGCAGAAATCTGGCGTGGCCCTTGGCGAGACCTGTTCAACACCTCCCTGATCTCAGGAAGTGTACCTCAGGACTGGAGGATGGCTCACGTGGTACCCCTCCATAAGAGCAGTCACAAAGACAAACTGGATAACTACAGGCTGGTAAGCCTCACATCCATCGTGGGAAAACTGATGAAGACAATCCTGAAGGAGAGGCGGTGTCCCTTCTGGAGACCAATGGGCTGCAGGGCGTCAGACAGGATGGGTTTGTCATGGGTCGATCTTGTCAGACCAATCTGATGGATTACTATGACTGGGTAACTAGACAGTTGGACAAGGACCATGCAGTAGATATCCTGTTTCTGGACTTCAGTAAGGCATTCGACTTGGTGCCACATGGGAGACTGGGTAGTAAGCTGGCAGGAACATGTGCAGGGTGAAAATGGTGGGATGGATAGTAAACTGGTTACAGGGAAGGCAGCAGAGGGTGGTGGTGGGAGGGAGCTCTCATCTCCGAGGGCAGTGACAAGCAGAGTAACGTGCAGGGCTCAGTGCTGGGACTGGTGTTGTTTGGCTTGTTCATATCAGACATCTCAATGGGCTTCCAGAGCAAGATCAATTTGTTTGCAGATGACACCAAGATGGGAGCAGTAGTGGATGACCTGGGATGGTGGCATGGGTTGCAGGATGATCTGTCAAAACTGGAACCTGGTCAGACGCCTGGCAGTTGGGGTTCCATGCCAGAAAGTGCAAGGTGCTTTCAGGGGAAAAACCAGAAGGAGCTACCAGTTTGGGGGTTCAGCTAGCTATGAGAGGAGGAGGAGGAGGAGAAGGATCTGGGGGCGATTATAACAGTCTCAATGAACAACTCGGCACAATGCAGTAAGGCAGCTACAAAGGCCAACAAAATGCTGGGTTGTATTGCCAGAGTATATCTTCAAGGAGAGGGAGGTGATTCTGCCATTGTAGAAGTCACTGGTTAGAGCCACACCTGGAGTACTGCATGTAGTATTGGCGCTACCTGAAGGGGCATTAAGTTACTGGAGGGTTCAGCGCAGGGCAACAAAGATGATCCAGGGACTAGGGGACATACCCTACATGAACAGGCTGAGGGAGTTGAACATGTACTCACTGGAGGAGAGGCAGGTGAGATATGATTGAAACCTTCAGAGTACATGAAGGAATAAACAAGACTGGCACAGAGGGCCTCTCCAAGTTAAGGGGGTAGAGACACTCGAGGTCACAATCTCAGATTGGAGGGGAAGTTTCAGGAGGAAATGAGAAGACACATTTTACGGAGAGAGTGGTGTCTGGGTGGAATGTGTTGCCTGTGAAAGTGGTATCCTGTAGAACAGTGGACTGCTTCAATCAATCAATCAAATCTTTATTTATCAGGCAAACACCATTGAGCATAGCTCATTTACAAGATTGACCTGGTTAGCACAGGAACACAGGATATACAATATATGAACAGTCACAACATAACACCTCAGTAACATTATACAATACAGAGATACAATAGTTAAATGTAGTCATAAGTGGAGAACAGTTTGGAAACAGTGGTTCAGTTCCTTTGTGGTGTATAATGAGTCTAGTGACAGTAGCTGGAAGTACTAACGAGGACAATTGTTAGGTAATGATATATTACATACAATGCCATAAGTAACAAGACAGGCAGTGAGTTAAAAACAAACAGTGTAACAGGGTAGAAGGGGCGTGGTAGGTGAGGCAAGATGGGGTACAGGCAGGGTGGTAGGGAATAGATGAGGGACAGATGAAGCCTCGGAGAGGACACAGGACAGGAGGGCTGGGAGCACAATAAGTATTAGTGAAATGTGAAGGAGAGGCTACAAGGTCAGGCGTAGTGGAGAGGACAACGCCATCATGGTATGCTATAAGTGCAGGGAAGTTTAGGATCGGGGAAGCAGTTGCAAATTTCCTTGACCGAATGGTCATATAGTGTCTTGAAGGAGGATAGACTGACCGGGTACTAAGCTTTAGCGATTTTGTATTGTGTTCCATAGAGGCGGCAGCGCAAAGCTTATAGCCGTTCTTCCAAAGTGTGTGTTTAGCTTAGGTACCTTTAAGGAAATAAAGGAGTAGCTTCTCAGTGCATTGTTCCCAAGCTCGCATAGCGGAAGACAATCAGAGATATACAAGGTTAGTTTTTAATAATAGCTCTGAATGTCCAGAGTACAGCATTTCTGTTCCTCCTGTACTGAAGGAGGGCCACCCACGGCAGCATAAAGGGCACAATGATGAGTGGAAAAGGTAGGCCAGTAATAAATCTCAGAGCCCTGTGATACAACATATCCAATTTAGCAAGATGAGAGACAGGTCAGTGACTATAAAGAAAGTCAGCATAGTCGACCAGGAGAAAGCGTTTGTACCAGCCACTGCTTGGCATCGCTAGTAAGGAAGTTGTTAATCCTGAAAAAGAGTCCAAGCCTCTGCCTCAGTTTCTTTAGCAGATCTTCGATATGGTCCATAAAGGAAAGTCTACGGTCAAGCCACACTCCAAGTACTTGAATTTATTGACAAATTCTAGGTTTTCTTCCAGGATTGTTGTGATCTGTGGAATGGAGCCAGCACTGGCGGGTTTGCAGCATGGAGAAAATAGCATTGCCTTAGTTTTTGCCGTTTAATAGGACCTTTTGTTTAGGTTGGCTCTGAAATAGATTGAATTCGATTGTAGATCTCCACGGCAGCTTCTGGCGAAGGGCGACTTAGATAAAGAACCGTGTCATCTACGAACAGATGGAGATTGGCCTTGGTTATGTTGGTGTCAATGTTGTTTATGTAAATTGCAAACAGTAGGGGCCAAGAATCGATCCTGGGGAACCATCTTTGCAGAGGTTTAAGGAAGAAGGTTCACCTTCTGCCTTGACTTGCCACTGGTCAGAGGTAGTCTGCAAACCAATGCAAGGATAGTGAGTCCAGTCCTAGCACCCTCAGGGAGGAAAGGAGCAGGCCATGATCGATGGTGTTGAAAGCCTTACTTAAGTCTAAGAACACTGCACAGATGAAGTTTTGATTCTCCAGGTCTCACTGCCAATCATTGGTCACTTTGGCTAGGGCCATAATGGTGCTATGCTGTGCTCTAAAGGCAGATTGCATTGGGTTTAGAAGATTCATAGTTTGCACATAGGTTCTCAACTGCTTGCTTACAATTTTTCCAACAGTTTGGACAGTATAGGGAGTAGAAAAATCGGTCTGTAGTTGTTAAGATCACAGGGGTCCCCAGATTTAAACAGAGGGATAACATGAGCTGTTTTCCATAAGGGTGGAAGGATTCTGAGGGACAGTGAGAGATTGAATAGGTGGGTAATTGTGCGGCTAAAGCATGGTGGCGACCTTTAGAAAGTATGGGTCTGAGAGTCAGCACCCACACTTTTTGGTATCCAACTGTAATAGAAGTTCTTCGACCTCTTCAACGAAGTAGGCTGGAGAGAAAAGAGTTGGTAAGAAGAGGTTCAGAGTTTTGTGCACCCAACTGGGAGCATAAAGAACATGCAGGGGACTTGTCAAATGCCAGCCCTGCAGTGGCAAAGTGGTTGTTAAATGCATCCAGGATCTCCATTTTGTTGCATGAATGGTGGCACTGCCAGAGGTAATCTTTGCAGGCAGGGAGTTCCCGGGTATGTCAGACATATCCTTAATGGACTTCAAAATTTAGAGGAGCTCCTGGCAGCAGAATCCAGTTCCAAACGATAAAGGAGGCCTTAGCATCTCTTATCATCTTGGTGCATGTATTCCTGGCTTACCTGAAGTGACACCAGTCCATTGGGACCTTAGTTGTTCGTGCTTTTCTCCCAAAACTTGTCCCTGTCCAGCAGTGCTGTTTTGAGTTCTAAAGAGAACCAGCGCCAGGTTCTCTCCTTACCCTAACGTTTACAAGAGGGCATCCTTATTTAATGCCCCAGTCACAATTTCAGAAAGATGTCATATGCCAAGTGGACCGAGTTAGCTAGGTAAAAGTCCTGCCAGTGCAGTGAGTATTTTAGCTCATCAAGGTAGGCAGACTGATCAAAGTTCCATCTGGACCTCTCAGTAGAGAGTCTTGATGAGGATAGTGGATTCTGGGCCAATCTTACGCCGGCAATGATGCTGTGGTCACTAACATCAGAGAAGAAGGTTCCTGCATGCTTCAAAGGGAGGGATAGGGTAAGAGGGAGGTCAGGGAAGGAGGGCAGCTGCAGTATAAGGGTTGCTAGCTACACACTTGAGCATGACTCAGTAGACCATAAGGCCTTTATCTGCTGGCAAATCGGTATGTTCATATGGTACCATGCTCAGCATACTGTCGTTGTGCACTGCCGAGAGCATTGCCATTCTAGCCTTTCTTTGGAGTTCTGCAAAGACAATACTATTGCCATCTGTTTTGCGACACTCGACGTTGAATACTTTTATATTAGTTTTTTACTAATGAAGCCCACTTTTGCAGTGTCTGACAGCTAAGCACTATGACCCCATATTCAAAATATTAGTGCTGGCTCCTGGATGGGGTCTTATCCAGAGGCCCTGGAATGCTGCGCTAATCTAGCAGTGCAATTACACAAAATATACTGCCACACCTATACAACTGAGGAATCCCTCCTGCATACAGGGATCCATGGTATATTCACAGGTTTCGGAATGCTAAACAGCTGCCAGTGTGGCACTGTTTACCACCGTGAAACCTGGCCTTAAGCAGGTGCAGTGGCTGTGCGCACCCTTCACCCGTGTTTAAAACTCGGAGAGTATTTTCCTAGTATTGTGCCCCCCGATTGCCCATGTACAAGTCATATGTATTTCCCTTGTAGTCTAGTGGACCCTTCAATGGCCCATGTTGAAATATCATTAATAGTTTCCTGGTCGTCTAGTGAACCCTACTGCCACGTGACAACCCCTCACCGCTGAGGGCCCCACCCAGCATTCTCACGCTCCACTCACCACCTCTGCTGCCATCTGACAGTCCCAGAGCAAGACTCTGCATTTGCCATCACGCTGTGGGGCTGTCAGATGGCAGCACCAAGGAGGTGAGCAAGGGCAGTGCTTGGTTACTCATTGTTTGGAGCAGAACCAGTGAGTGATGGCTGGGTGAGGGTCTTCAATTGGTGGATGGGGGCTTGTCACTTGGGTCTAGGGGTCCACTAGACTACAAGGGAACTACTTAATATTTCAGCATGTGCGATCTGTGGTAGGGGGTCCACTAGGCTCCATAGAAATACTCATGACATACACATGGGCAATTAGTAGTTCAGTAAACTACCATGGAAGCCTTCCTCCCTGGTCTAGGGTATATTATACTTCAGGTTCTGAGACAGGATTTAGACAAACTTGTCCTGGCCCAAAATTAGATTAAAACCCTTATAATGTCAATTGTTCATCCACCTATCTAGTCTTCTTTTGAACACTTGGGAGATAGTTCCACAGTTTGACCAGCTTTTGTGTAAAAATAAGTTCCTGTTTGTCAGCCTGAAATGTACTGGTCTTAATTGCTTGTTATGCCTCCTTATTGCATATAATTCCTGCTGTTCCATAAAATTTAATTTGTCCATCAGTTCCCTAATATATATTGATGATAATAAATCTCCCTTTATGTGCCTCTGCTTCAGGCACACAAGCATTTTCAGGAGGTTACCCATACAACTACCAACTTTCATTTACTTGAGTTACAGGCAGGTGTTTGACCTCCGGGGCACAACTAGCACTCAGCAAGGCAATTGAGGTTGCAAATGAAGGGTTAGGTCAGTGTACTCATAATAGAATTGAATGTCACAGCTTTAAAACATGAACTAATATCCTTTTATTCTTTGAAGCGCATGAGCACATTGTTTCACACCAGGCATCAGCAGTTATTTCATTTCCTCCTCCTCCTCACTTCAACTCATTGCTCTTCTAAGAGTCCTTTGTAATCACTTTACAGACTCAGTCCAGGCATCCCAGGGGCTGCTAGCAATCCCAGGTGGGGTACAAGCAGTCACGTCTTACTGGGCATTATTGGTGGCAAATAGTCAGTCCTCACGGAGGTCTACATTTCATGCAATGCGAATGTGGACCTCCTAGGCTATCAGGCCCTCTCTCCTGTTCACACTCACAGATATGTTGCTGATAGGCAGAGACTGCTTCTGAGATGCCTATGCATACTGTCTGCGTTTCTAGCTTTGAGATACTGAGTGCCTCCCTGAAGACCTCAGGGCTGCACAAATGAGGGCTTCTCAAGGCTCTGGGCTCTGCTTGCCTGTTGGGCACCTCGGGAAATTTCACTCTGCCCTGCAACAAAATCCCCGAGTTTCTGGGCTCTGATGGTTCATCTGACACACTCTGGGGAATGGGACCTTGGAGCACTAAGGCTGCAGTCCATGTTATCACGTGGCTCTGCTACCCTCTTGCTTAAAACTGGCAGTGTGGGCACCAAGGGTGCAGATACAATCACTATAACATTCCACACAGTGTATTTTTCACCTCAGGTGTCCCATGGTCCCAGTTCCCTCCAAATCCTCTCATGTGCTATAACATCTCCTGTCTTGCTTTCCAAGCCTGGAGTGGGCGTCATCTGTCTTGAGATGCTACTCGAGACAGCAGCCAGCTCATCTTAGTATGTTACTGTTGCCAAACTAAACAAATAAGTTCAACACTCAGAGCAGATACAGTGTTCCT
This sequence comes from Neoceratodus forsteri, assembly GCA_016271365.2. NCBI lineage: Eukaryota > Metazoa > Chordata > Ceratodontiformes > Ceratodontidae > Neoceratodus > Neoceratodus forsteri. Next base: position 339,677,480 of record CM057459.1, read on the forward strand.
GATGCCCGCCTCTTACCAACAGAGGCTGCTGATTTCTCCCTTGTGGAATGCCAAGTCAGACCAGCTGACCCTGTCATCCAGGGCATAGATCTGTAGTCTGCCCAGAGGACCACAGACATTCTAAAGGAGCAGGCTCCTGGAGGGGCTACACATACTTTCAATGCTTGATGCCTTGGCGAGCTCAAGGCATCACAGCAACAGCCTTGCTACCAAGGGCCCACATGGCGGAAGAGTGGCCACTCCTCACCCATCCAGTCCTCAGAGGAAATACACTGGTCACTATGCAGGTAATGCCTTGGTCATAATGCACAAAAGAAAATTGGAGCTCCTAAGTCTCAAAGTCTTACACCCTTGAAGCTCTTCTGAGGCCCCACCTCCCAGGTCCCCTAGGGCACTATGCCCATGTGGCACATCGGATGTAAACCACAGGGCAACACAATTGCAATCGGGGGCTTACTTAATCTGCCTTCCTGCCACCCACTGGAGTTCAACCTGGACTGCTGCCCCTGATGCTGTCATCTCCTTCCCACTCAACTGCGTGTGGTGGCAGCAGAGAGGGTGCAGCAGGACCATCATCTTGGCACCTCCTGTGCCCTTTGTGTTAGTGGCTGTGGCCACAGTCTTTCTGCTGCAGTCCCGATTTTGGCTGCAGGGACCAGAGACTTCAGGACACCATGTCTTGGCACCACAAAGCCCAGCTGCCATGTTAAGTGGGAGGCGCATGTTGTAGGGCTCTTTCTCAATGCTTCTCAGTCTTGTCCCAGCCAGCATGCTCGACTAGGACCCGCCACCCACATCTGCCAGGCAACCTACTGGACAACAGCCCAGGAGGGCTGTGACAGAATCCTAGGGGATCAGCACACTAAAGTGGCATGGCATAAATAATAAAATAATGGACTTTGGAGCCAAGGTTCTACCAGTGCATGGATGTGGCCATGTTAGGAACCCTGAGCCCACAGCTCAAGCAATGAGGAGACTGGGAAGCCTTAGTAACAGAGACAGGATTGTGTGGCAGCAAAGACACAGGTCCCTCCCCACTATGCTGGTGGTCTGAAAGAGCCAATCAAAGTGCAGAACAGGACAGAAGTACTGATGATGGGCAACCCTCCATGTCCAATGGGACACTGAATTGAGAGAAGTTTCTAGGCTCACAAGGAGCTCATGGCAATCTAGAGACACTGAGGTGTTCAGACTTGCTGTTGGTGAGAACAAGCTAGAGGCCTAGCCGGGCCAACCATCCTGCGAGTTCTCTCCAGGGTTCGTTTTCAACTTACTGGAGCATTACCTGGCCTTATATTGTCCAGCGAATGTTCAGATGAGCACCTGTGGGATGAAACTGCGAGAGTGTGAGCCTGTGGGCCACTGCTGCATACAGATGCTGCTGAGCCGTGCCAGTGGAGACAGAGACCTCCATCCCACCAAGGTTGCTCTGTAGCCAGGTAAGGGGCCTGCTAGCCCTTATCTAGTGGGGTGTATCGAGGAACAGGGTGCTGCGGGGCATGTGCTCTGAGTATGTGGATACTCTCAATCCAGAGAAATCGGATCATGGGGTCTCTCCTAGGGTCTGTGCTCCTTGGGAACTGGGAAGCCACTGTGTAGCACTCCTGTGACTGGAGCTGAGCCAGTATGGTTCTATCTGAAGAGTTGAGCAAGAAAATCTGTATCCTGAGAGGTGTGAGCCTGAAGGGCTGTGGTGCAACAAAACATCTGAAGGGATGGAAGAGTTTCATCCCCAAGCCACTGGGCCCTGTTCTTGACTGATTGTCTTCAAGGCAATCTCTTGCAGCAGAGTCATAACACATGGGATATCAGCCATGGCGTCATTTCCTCAGATGACTTCTCAACAGTCGACCCTGGGACCTCCCCTACACTACCATGTGGTGTCTGTATGGCAGGTATTAAAGGGAGCGGTCCCAGCTACTACGCAGTTCTTTTCAACCATGACCTGCATGCTGCAAGTCCTCCTTGGAGCTCTGCTTACCAGTTGTCGATTAAGAGTTCTACCGACCAAACATTCATTCTCAAAGGGCTCATTTACTGATGTCTTCAGATCCCTTATTCCAAAAGTGTTCCTGTGATAATTGGATCACCACAGAGGATCTCAGAACATTTGTTCAGTGCCTTGACCCTGTGCAAGGCACCTGGGATGTACCTCTGAAAGCGGTTCAACTCGGGACCTCCTTGGGGTCTCGCCGCTCTGCTGGTGACACCTCCAAATCGATGGCCCTGAGTCCGGTCGGGACCATGCTAGCAGGACTATGCATGTTTCTCCTGAGCCCTCATAGTGGACAATGGTACCCCAGGCTCCACAAAGATAAGTACCTGAGACAGTAGGCGCTGTTATGTAGTCTTCTACACCGTCGGCGACTGCTGGCTCCTGTCTTACCTCCGTCGGCGGCTCCTCCATCAGCGATGAGTTCAGGGTTCTCCTCTGGCTTCCAGAATGACTGCCTTCCCTTTTTGGACTGCCATCGTCCATCAACAGTGGCTTCTGGCCCATAGACAATTCTCTTGCAAGCGACCGCCCTGGTCTCTGGGAGCTCACTGTTGCTTGCCTCATCAACACCATTGGAACCATACAGTGGTACTCTCACAAATTCTGTTTTCCATGCACTGAGCAGAATTGTGTGGTAGCGCTCTACCTATTCTTCAGTTGGTTGCGCATTTGCAGTGGCGGTATCCTGCGCTACTGCCATACTTTTGGCCGGTGATGATCCTCTCATCAGCGTCGGCCAAGTTTTCAAACTCAGTGTTGACTCCCTCGTACCCACACAAGATGAGTTTTTGTGCAGTAGAGGTACGATAAATGGGTTGCACGTTTGCGCGGTGGCGCTATACCGCGCTGCTGCTCTGCTTTATGAGTTTACCACTGTATACTCACCCTTCATCAGGGTCTGTCAGGTTGGCACCACTGCCTTCCTCTATTCCTTCAGTAGTTTCCATTCGCTGTTTCCATGCTGTTCACCATGTTCTCAGGGCAGCTGGCCATGGTTGATGCCGGGATCTAGTGCACACTATGCTGGCCCATCCGATGATCCACCCCAAAGGGTGAGGCAGAGTCCCTGCCTCTTCTCTCCAGACCTCCTTTGACCTTGAGGTGGCCAGCTCTTCCCTGTTTTCCCGGATTACATCTGAGTGATAGGGCTTAGCAGACCCTTTAAGACCTAACAAGCTGCATATTCCAAAGGATGAGCTAGCTCCTGACATGATTGGTCTGCTAGACCTCGACAACCCGGGACTCCAAAAAAGTGGATGTCAAGGAGAAGGGATTCTGCACTTCTCAAATTACATGAGCCCCTACTCAAGGCCTCTACACCGTTGGTTCGGACCCTTCCTGCTGGTCCTTCTCAAGATGATCTCACTGCAAAGTTGTCTGCTGTGATGGGTATGCTGCCACCTGCTTGGGCTACATATGACACTGTTGATACATTAGCTTGGGCCTCCTCTGCGGGTGTTTGTCTTGGATGCCATGCAAGATGGCTGAGAGTTTCAGGTGTCTCATGTCCCCTCTACCCACTAGCAGGGTTGCCTTCGGACTGAAGGCTTTTCCCTAGGTCATAGGGCAGAACACCCTTAGTAACACGACCATTGGGGCAGGTTTTCCCTGCCTTTCTCAGGAGTGGGAAGAGGTTTACTTCAGATACTCCACTCTTGTTAAACTCTGTTCCTGCACTGGTCTTACAAGACAAATTCAGTACTCTAGTCAAATACATGCCATTGAACCAGTTCCCTTCCACAGAAGGCTGTGGGAATTTCTTCCCATTTCTTCCTGGTTCACAAATGGACAGGGACTTCGCCCCATTTTGGATCTCAAGAGTCTTAACCTCTATATCAAATACCAAAGTCTGGGATAGTGTCTTTTCTGTCACTTCTCCTCTTGCTGAACAAAGGGACATTAGTTCTGCTCTCGATATGTAGGATGAATCCTCCATATCCTGATGCACCCTGCTCACAGATGGTTTCCCGTTTTCTGTTTCAGGGTCATCATTACTGGAATCTGGACTGAAGTCCAAGATGGACCCCTGTAATGCCTCCAATATTTCAGAGCCATCTTAGGCGCTCTCTGGGGATGGCATATCAGCTAACGGCCGGATGCCCTGAATGCTTTGGCGTGCAGACTAGAGTCCAACAGATTTGTCTTGGCATGAGACTACCTCGCCTCCTCATGCATTTGGTGGCTGCAGTTCTGATGGTCCCCCAATGCCAGGTTCAATATGAGGGTCCTTCAGTGGCTCCTAGAGTCTAGTGGAACCAGAAGTTGGATGAATTTGATGCCCCGATCCTGCTGTCTTCCCAGCTCTTTGAGCTGTACAGTGGTGGAAGTCCATGGACAACTTTGTGCGAGGCATGCTGTTTCATTCTCCTGTCCATATCATTCTAACTACAGACGCCTCCATGAAGGGTGAGGTGCTCATTGCCTCAACTTCTAGTCCCAAGGATCATGGGCGCCAGTGGAGGCCCGTCTCCACATCAATGTCTTGGAGATGAGGCAGTCTTCTATGCCTTACAGGCATTCGAGACTCACCTTCCACCTGGTTGCCCTCAGGTGCAGACGATTCTTCGGTAGTTCACTACCTAAACAACAAGGTGGCACCATGCATGCCCTTTCTGCAGAGAATCGATGAGGGTCTGGTACTGGGTGATCAAAGAAATATATCTATCTTCTGACAGTACACATCCCGGGTTATCCAACACCCTGGCGGATGCCCTAAGCGGATCCACTACCCCAATCCACGAGTGGGAAGTCTTACCAGACGTCCTAAATTATGTGTTCCACCAATGAGGCCAGCCTGAGTTGGACCCTATTTGCCTCTCTGCAAAATGCAAAACATACTCTTTATGGTTTCTCGAGTGAGTCGTGGAACTGTGTGGTGGGATGCATTCTCTCTTTCCTGGATGGGAAGATTTCTTTATGCCTTCCTGCCCTTTCCCTCATTCAGAAGTACTACTCGAACTGGTCCAGAGCATGGCATCTATGATTCCCATAGCACCGTTCTGGCCAAGACTGATTTAGTTCCCTCTGCTTCTACAGCTCTCTGAACCAGATCCCTTACCTCTGCCAATTTGCTGGGCTCTGTTGTCCCAGGCATAAGGCTGTCTGCTACACCTGGACCTTCACTCCTCTATCTGCATGCCTGGCTCCTGAGGACATTATTATCTCGTGCTTTGGGTGTCCCAAAGGTGGCGGAAGTGCTCGGACTGCGAAGCGATCTACATGGTCTTCCTATTTTATAAAGTGGAAACACTTCTCCATTTGGGCATCTACACAGGACTTAGATCCTTATGAGTGTTTCCTCAGAGCATCTTAGAGTATTTGCTCTCCTTGTCAGAGGGTGGACTGCCTTATTCCTCTGTAAAAGTCCACCTTTTGGCCATTGTCATATTTAATTTACCTGTAGGCAAAACCATTGTCCGGTTACCTTTGATTCAAACCTTCATCCCCTATCCGAATTCAGTCCCTGTGTGGGATTTGAATTTTGTGCTTGAAAAATTGACTGGCCTTTTGAGCCTGCTGACTCCTGTGGCCTCCGTTATCTTTCTTGGAAAACTATATTTTTAGTTGCCATTAAGTTTGGAGGACATATTTCAGAATTACAGGCACTACTGTGCAAACCTCCGCGTATCTACCATTTGATAGCGGTAGGGTGTCTTTACGCTAATCGGGCTATTCACTCACCAGTGTCCTATGTGGAGTTGACGTATCCAGGGAATCCTGCTTCATTCTCTCGCTGTCCATAGCACATTGAGAATTTATCGTCCCTGCACTTCATAGTTGAGAACAACTGAACAACTTTGTGTCTCCTTCGCCCCTGGAAACCAGGCGTTCGGATTCAAGCAATGCCTGTCCACATGGTTGACCAACTGCATTACGTTTATCTATGCAAAATATGAAAACCTCTCACGGAGGTTGTATAAACCCCATTCTACCAGAGACATGGCTGCCTCTATGGTGTTTCCAGGGTGCCTCTGCCTTGGATATTTGCAAAGTCGCATGGTCTACTGTACATGCCTTCATCAAGCATTACCATCTAGACATCGCTTCTAAGGCGGACCATTTTGGATGGGCGTCCTACAAGACCTCCTGTCCTAAGCCCTGATACTTCACTTCCTCCTCCCACTTGGCATAATAACTGCTTGGGAATCTTCCATGTGCTATGACCTGCTGCAATAGAGTGCCTCGAAGAAGATAGTACAGTTGCGAAGAACTTACCATAACACCAGATCTTCGAGAGTATCTCTGCAGCAGGTCATGCAGTCCCCCTCCTTCCCCTTGCTGTTACTTCAGAAGGGTTCCTTGCTCCTGTCTTTTGTGACTCCATGAGCTGCTGCCTTATTTTCTCTCCTCGGTTCAAGTCAGAGGCCTAGGAAGTGTTTTCATTTGATTGCCAGGACGGAAAAAAATTGAGTAGTAGCTGGGACCTCCCCTTTTGTACCTGGCATACAGACACCATGTGGTCATGTAGGGAGAGGTCCCAGGGTCGACTGCTGAGAAGTCTTCTGGAGGAAATGACTCCTGTGGCTGATATCCCATGTGTTATGACCTGCCGCAAGAGATGCTCTTGAAGATCTACTGTTACGGTAAGTTCTTATGCAACCATACTTTGCTCACCCTGTTGCTGTGTGCTGTTCCTGCCTCAACTGAACAACTCCATCCGTGGGTCATGTGAGTGCTGGCATTGCTCACTGGGATCTTTCATACTTCTCCAATTTTGGATTACCATTACTGCATTTGGATTACAAGTTGAGTTTTCAAGCATTTTCCCATTGGATTTCAAGTTCTTTAAACTGTGCTAGCATACTATGGCCTGTTGCAGTCTTGCTAATTTTCATTGCAAGCACCACCAAAAGAACCGGGCAACATAGTAAACAAGACTGTAGTGTAGTTCCTGGTTATAGTGATATATTTAAGTTCTAGTTTTCTACTGGTACCAGTTGAAGACTTTACCGCACCTGTGTAGTATAGTTCATCTTTTGTGCCCTTGATTGGGCGGATGCTTCATGACTGTGTGGGATTTGAGAAGGTGGTAGTGACCCACAGTGCAGTGGCTCCCTGGAAGCATTGTTATAGGATGGGAGTGCTCAAAATGACTTGTAATTGTCTGACCCATCTTTACTTCCAGCTTCCAGGCCTGGGTTCTTTATTAAAAGCACTGTTAATTTGTTGAATATTACTTCTGTGTGTGCACCCAGTTTGTTTAACCTGACTTGAAGTGTTTATTGGCAAGGTAACAACTGTCTTATTAGTCTCTGGGGTGGTCCAGTCCAGTGTAGGGAGGTGGGCTGGCACTGCACGCATCTGGTCAACTTATTCTGTCTGGGTGGAGGCAGCATGCTCTTTTTCATTTGTTCTGGGATGACCCTCCCCACTGCAGCAGAAGGGACAAACCAACCCACTCAACCAGGTGGGCCCTATATAGTCACCAGGCGGGTGTGTGAACCCAGGCATGGCGACCCAGGGTCACACCATCAAACACTATCAGCCCACCATAGGGCTCCTAGCTTGTGCACATGCCTGTACCCACTAAATGTAAATGTACCCACCATATAATGCAGTGTCAAAACACATAAATACATGCATTGTCATTGTCTCACACTTCTATGTCTTAGGTGCATATGGATGTACATTCCTAAACCCTTTACCTTAGGTTTCTTCTCTCCATCATCTTCGAGGCTAGGACAGCTATAAAAGGAGAAACAAAAATAGCAACAGCATATATACAACAGTAGTATACTTTATGTCATATCCCACAAAACATATATTCACACTCTAAATGGGGTGGAGGTGACCATAGTCCATCTAAGGAAAGTTTTCCACAAGAAACAATGTTTTTTATCACGCATGGTCCTTCTCACCAGGGTGACTATCCCCACTGTTGCAGTACCTTATCCCTAGGATAACCCCAAACCCTGTGTCCCACAGAGTTAAGCTGTGGTCAGAGCCAGCACAGCTGTGTAAAAGTTTTTAGGAGCGGCAAGAGCGTGAAAGATTATGGTGCTCTCACTGCACCACAGTCAGATGTAATACTGCAGCGATTACAGTATTGTGCATGTGTGATACTGCACATGTGCAGTTTGCCCCCAGAGTCAGCCTCACATGGTGCTGACATAACTGCATGTAACAACTCAGTCCTCTCGGGTTACTAGAATCCCATTAGTACTAGTCTTAGTCAGGTAGGAAAAAGCAGTGGGTGTGGAGGTCATTGGGGCTTTCTACATAATGACATTGTTTACTCAGCTAGCCTGAGAGAGGATGATTGTCATTCAGAACTCTTCCCAGCAGTATAACCATTTTAGAGTTGGCTGCTCTTGGGAAGCTTAGAATGTTCATCAGTAAGTTCATGTGTGGCAGTCAGAGTGACAGGAGGTCTGCCATTGGGGCTCTGTCAAAGGGAGCTCTGGTATTTCTCACCTAGTTTGGTAAAATCTTCAGTTTGCCTGCAGGACTCTTTAGTTTCACTCCAGGGAGAGAGGAATGCAGTTCTTATGATCCAAGGGTAATCCGCTGAGGTTCCTGAAGTTCACAGCTGCCTTAAGGAAGAACAATGAGTAGAATCTGACAGCTACCAGAGAAAGAAAGGTACATTTGTTCTTTTCATGACTGGGAGGAAGGAACAACTAATCTGTGAGTACAGAATTTATAACTGTTCTCTGAGGAGTTGTCTGAGGTGTGTGTGTGCCCTAGATAAGGCTAGATCACACCGTCAGGACCTCTTTCAACACAACTGTGCTGAATTTAAAGGTGGGAATTTATAGCAATTCATTGGGGATTGGAGATTCATTTGGTGTAATCCTGAAGGAATGGCAGAGGCTGTTTGCAGCAAAGGGTGGGAGGAATGCCGTCTGGAGTTTCAGGCAGGGTTAAGTGATTCGTGGATGGGCACCACTGTTCCTAGGCAAGACCATGCACCAGGAGGATTTTAAAGTGTGGCACATCCCACAGATATACATTTTGGAAGAGAGAGGGATATATTTTGTGGAAAAACAGTGCTGCCTAGCAAAGTGTCCTGCAAAGAGAGTGTGCCTGTATTGCAATGACAAACCTTTGGGGACCACCCTTGCTTTAAAGGGACACAGTCAACCTGATTTTCGTCATATTATTTCTAGTTGAAATCCCAGATTGTATGATTGCTTACCCTCTCTAAAATTTATTGATGTTGCTGTTTGTTTTGTCTGTCTCCTTGTTTAGTAGAACTGAAGTGCATGGCAATGCATATTTTTATATACAACCTTGTTTTGTTTACAATCCTGGATCTGTTCTTACTGCATGCTTCCTGAGCATTGAAACATGCCCAAACAATGTAGTCATTCATAGGACAGTAGCCACCTAAACTCCCACTGCATAATGAGGGGCTAGACTGTGTTGTGGGTGTTCCAAAGTCCAGGAAAGATGCATTTGAGATGATCAAGGAATGTAAACAAACTTATTTTGCTGAGGTAACACCAGTATGTTGGGCAGTCTGTTTTCAATTTTTAAAGAAAATAAGAGTCAGAATCAAACTGCCAGCTACATCAACAATATTTACAGAATTTTGGCAATCATAAAATGGTGTTTTGTAAACTAGGGACACTTTGAGACCTAAGGGGTTGACAATGTCCCTTTAAATAACACTTGTAAATAAAGCCATACTGCAAAATACAGTTACTGCTTTAGACATTCCACTTGTTGCTTCTAGTGTGAAAGTTACTGGGGCCCCTCAGCAGTTGGGTCTGCCATATGCCTAGCATCCTCTCCCTGGACCTGGTTGTAAATAAAATGTTAATTTTGGTACATACCCCACACTCCCACCATCCTCTAGATAATGAGCCTGGTATACACTCCCAGCACTAGGGTGGTACCATGAGTGTAGTTCTGCAAAAGAAATTGTATGCCATATAATTGGCAGTAGTTCTTTTAAGGGGGTGCCAGCTAGCCAAAAGGTGGCATGGGGGGTTACATCTGTTAATGCACGATATTTGTACATGCACACTTTAAGTCAAGCGCCACTATGTAGCACACCGTGGCCTTCACTTCCGCAGTTGTGGAAAGGAAAATTAGTGCACCAGGAAGTGGGTATGATTATGCGGCCCTCAAAGGGAATGACTATGTAGACAGAAACACTGAAAAGTGTGATGGAGCACTGTGGCCGAATATCAGACAACAGTCCAGTTACGTGCTTCCAGAGTGCTCTTATACAAATCTGATGATGACAAAACATCTGTGGAGCTTGGCCCACATAACCATAAAAATCAGACTCAGGAGGAGACTATTAACAAACTAGAGATATGGTCTGGGATTTGCTCATCATCACAGTCACTCTCATTATTTTCTTAGTAGTAATTTCTGGTAAATGTGCCTTAACCATATTGATCTCAGTGCTGGTAGACTACTTCTGGTTTTCCCCTGATTGTATTAAGTGGGGCAGCAACAGTCTTGAAGTGGCAGCTGCCAGTGGTGGCATGCTCTGAAAAAAGTGGTCCCGTTGCTTGTCTGCACATTTTAGAAATGACCCCTTTCCTTGTTTTGCTGTAAAAAGTGACCCTTTAACACAAAACAAGGAGGCAGTTATAGCCTCCACCCCACCCTTTTTGCTTCAAGTGAGGAACTCGATTATGGGTTTACATCGGATGTACAGTGGCAGATATAGATACATAATATTGTCCCCAGCATTCTAAACACACAATGAGTTAAAGGGATAGGAATTGATTACTTATGTGCAGGTGTTTGAAATGTCTCTATTTTCATAAATTATATTCATACCGCTAAAGGATTCCTATTTAACTGTGCCTGAATAAAAGCTGAAGCCGTCATTTGTGTTTTGTTTTGGTTTTAGATTTATAGAACTGTTATTTAATACAACAGCCGATTAGGTACAGTACATATGGACACATGTTGATACATGGACATATTAGGATGCCAGTATCTCAATTACAAGGGGTCTGTGTTAGGTTTGGGGTTTGAATATACATACACTAGTCACTTGTTACAGAATTGCAAATATATCATGTTTAAGACTGTATAAGTTTGACTTCATGTGTAATATGGACTTATTGTATACAGAGTTTAAGAAAATGTATCTGAGCAGTGCGCTGTGTAACATTTGATTGACACCATTGTGTGAAACAGCTGGTGAATACTTGGGGCAGGTTGTCTTCTAACCTGCTTTTCACTTGACATGTTGATATTTCCATGTGTATAAGACTTTTAACATTATTTACTATGTATTGCTGAAAGAGCTACTGATGCCTGAAGAGACTTTGAAAAACATAATAAGTAAGTAGGTAAAATTCTGCTTGTATTCCATATATATTCTAGATTCCCTCCCATCATTTATTACTGAGGAAATGTGCATGAATACCTGATTTTTATCCCTTACGGTTACTTAAAAGTTAATCTGCCTCTTATAGCATACTCCCTACTTCAAGTCATAATGCTCTGTTGTGATATCACAATGTGTTGCCATGAGAATAACTATGATGTCACAAAGCAGTGCATTATAACCTCTGGTAGGAGATGGCAACAGAAATAGATGGAACTCTGTTTTCATGCAGTTGATCTCAGCGATAAATAATGGGAGGAGGAATAAAGAACTAACATGAAATACAAGCTGAACTTTATCGAAATATTTTGTTTTGTTAAAGTTCTGAAGTTGTCAGCTGCTCTTGAAGCTTATTTTCCTTGTGGTTTTTAATCATTGACATTTGTTAATGCTAGCACAGTCACACTCACCGGGTTTTAAAATGAAGTTTTAGTTGGTTTATAGCTTTTCTCAGGAGTGAACTTTCAAGTCAGTGTCATTTGACCTGGGATAGCTTTCTTTTGATGGAACTTTTGCTGTCTTTATACGGGTATGTTTTTTTTTTTTTAATGCAGTTTTAAACAATGGGGTCCTTAACAATGTTTCATCAGTTTTTGTTTTGTTTTGTTTTGTATGATCTGGGTTTGAGAACGTATGTTCTTCTAAAACAACTGACAGTGCTTTCTGACAAAGGATTCTGTGTAATCCAAAAGTTAAAAGCACCTGTGTTCTTTAACAACTCTGTTGGTCTAATAAAGAGTATCAAATTATCTGTTTCTGTGGATCTTGTGTTACAAGGACCAATATGGCAACATATTTTCTGTGGCTTCACGGTTTCAGAAATGTTAGCAGGAACTTATTAGTACAGTGCCCACAGTTCTGAAACCATAAATATCATAGTCAAAACTCAAATTCTTGGTCCTATGAAAGGAACTGCACAGAATGCTGTGCATACAAAGAAAACAATACAAAACACAACTGACAGCTTCAGTTTTTATTTCAAGCACAGTTAGATTGGGATCTTTTAGAGGTATACATGTAATTTATGAAAATAGAGACATTTCAGACAGCTGCACGTAAGTAATCAATTCCTGTCCACTGTAAATTAGGCATGGCAAGAGATGAACCAAGGTGGTCTGGTTTAGAATTTCACTTAAATGGCGTAGTAATTTGCAAAACTAGAGCTGCTTAAAGTGCAGTAGGAGTTATGCTAAACAAATGTAAATATCTCTAAAAGTTTACAAGTTACAGATAAAAAAAAACAGTATGAAAGTTGTTCAGGACAAAAATACCTTTCAATGAGCCCATTCATTAACCTGCACTAATTATATTTTTAAACTATGGCCATCTGATTACCTGAATTTTCATTTTCTACACAATTTTCACCTTTCGGATGGCTACATTAAAAAAAAATCTAATGAATTCGGATTAGTGACTACCCTCATTTGAAAGGTCATTTTGTCCTGAACAACTTTCATGTTGGTTGTATATTGGTAACTTGTATACTTTCTGAGATATTTACATTTGTTTGGCATGACTATTCTGTGTTCACTCAGAGAGAAAAAATGAGGTGGTTTGGAAGACCATATTTTACAAAATATAAAGAATTCAGATGAGTGACTACCCTCATGTGAAAGGTCTTTTGCCCTGAACAACTTTTATACTGGTTGTTTTTGTGCACCTTGAATAATTTTAAAGATATTTAGATTTGTTTTGGAAGGTGCGCACATTTGCTCTCTGAGAAAAACAGTTTGGAGTTCTGTGCCTGTCATTCTAAAAGAAGAAGGAGTGTTTTTAACTGCCATAGGGTTTGCAGTGTTATGGAAGGATACACACTGAAAACTACTAAAAATGTGTTCCACGGAAACCCCTTTTCAAGCTAAAGTGATATGGCTGTAGATTCCGCTCACAGCTATAATAAAAGGTAGTAGTACATCACCAGTCTGTAGGCAAGATGATTAGCTACTTCTTCCTCGTCTCTACCTTGGGGATGCTGATGACCCAAGAGGGCACTGCAGGCTGATGGTGGGTCTTCACCCGGAGGACTTGGTCACTCCTAGAATCTTCACAAAGACTTTGGGCCTGGGAACCCCTTTTCCTTGCGAGGCTAGGGATCATAGCAAAATGGATCCTTTTATTCTTTGAAACTCATGAGCACATTGTTCACATCAGACATCAGCACTTATTTCATTTCACTCACTCCTTTAACTCCATCGCTCTTCTCACAGTGCCTTTTTAATCACTTTACAAATTCAGTCCAGGCATGCCTGGGGCTGCAAACAATCCCAGGTGGGGTGCAAGTAGTCACAATATACTGGCCTCATTGGGTAAAAGTCAATTCTTACAGGGGCCCACATTCCAGGCAGCATGAATGTGTAACTTCTAGGCTATCCAGGCCTTCTCTCCTGTTCACACTCACAGGTATTTGCTGATAGGCAGAGACCATGCTTCTGAGATGCCAATAGGCACTGTCTACTTTTGCATCTTTGAGATATTGAGTGCCTCCTGAAGATCTCAGGACTGCACAGATGAGGAGCTCCTCAAGGCTCTTGGCTCTACTAGCGTGTCAGGCACCCTCTGGGAAATTTCACTCTGTGCCCTGCAAGAAAAATATCCATAGTTTCTAGCTGTGATTGCCCATCTGTCATACTTTAGGAATGGGATCCAGGTATGAGGCTCCATTCCTTGTATACACAGCTCTCACTACCCTCTTACCTAAAACTGGGAGGGTGGGCACCAAGGGTGCCAATACAGTCACTGTTACAAGCCACACAGTGTATTTTTCACCTCAATGTCCCAATGGTATTGGTTCCTCTCGTGCTAAAACACCTTTTGTCTTGTTTTCCAAGCCTGGAATAGAGGGGTTATCCCTTTTCACAGGTACTTACAAATGGCAGCTGCAACAACTCAGTATGTTAATGTTGCCAGACTCTAAACGAATAGATGCAGCACTGGGGAGCAGACACAGTGTGCCTGATGCATGCCTCCCACCAACTGTCAATCACCAGCCTTTGCCCTCCAGCTCAGGCTGCAGACTCCTACCCCATTGAATGGCATGTCGAACCAGTTGTACCCAGTCCTCCAGAAGTCTAGATCTATGATCTGCCCAAAGTCCATAGACACTCTTAAAGGGCAGGCTCCTTACAGGGCTACACTTATGATATTTCAACAGGGGCTATTGGTAGGAGGGGTTCACTAGACTACCAGGGAAATACTTATAACTTTTACACGGAGGCAGTCAGGAAATTGGAGGTCCACTAGATGCGAGGGAATACCATATTGTTGTTATAACATGGGCAATTTGGGATGTGTGTTTGGTTTAACACAAGCCCAGTATGTGCACTAAGTGGCCTCTGTGCAGCATGCAGATGAGCCCATAATGGGCATGCAACTGGCCCTTAGTACCATGCATGCCCAGTGGTCTCATTTGCATGCTTGGGATGAATATGAACCACTGGATCCCTATTCACAGTCCTGTTTTGGGCTGTACTATCTACAGTGGCTCCCTGTGGGCCATATTTAGCCTTGGGCCATGTCAGCATAGCGCATAGTCACTTTCGCTATGCTGGCATAACCCATATCCAATCAGCTCTCTGTTGGAGAATGCTAACTAAATGTAGCTCAGAGCTGGACATGCACTTAATGCTGCACAGTGCTACTGGCTGCATGGCACTTTTAGCTGGCTCTGAATATGGGGACCTACATTTTTAGTTTAAGCAGAACATCAGTTTTCTCACTTTTTGGTCCTCATGATGCAGCCAATCAAATAGAACTGTCCTTAACTGCTGGCCAAACCAGATTACACACTGCCACAATCCATGGAATAACTAACCTCCCTCCATGAAGAACAAGCTGGTAGCCTCACGCCGGTAAGGATGATGACATCATGGGCATGAGAGTAAGCTCGAGTGTCCTCATGATGTCATCACCCTCATGTGTGAGATTACCAGTGAGTTCTTTTTGTTTTGTTTTTTAATTATACAGGTACCATAGCTCCTGTATATTAGGGTTACGTGAAGCACTTTAATGTTAAGCTCTTGAGTTTTGCGCCTTTATAACTTTGCCCCATTCAGCCAATTTACTTGACATTTGAAAGGCACATAGTTGGTGCAAGGGTCCTGGATCCTGAAAACTTGGTGGGGGAGTTTAGAGCTGCAAAAACATAAGACTATAATTAAGAACAACGTATGTTCACCTACTGGATAACTAAAGAAAATAGGAATTTAAACCTGAAACTTGCAGGTTTAATCGACTTTAGCCCAAGGGTGTGCTTTTGTGCTTTTTATTTCACTAATTGACTCAGGTTGTGAGAAATTAGGAAAAATGGCCAATTTTCTGCTTGCTCCATTCAGCAAAATGTGCATTCTAAGGATAACTGAATTTTGTGACCACTTTCCTTTTCTTTTTTTCTGTATTATCTTTTACCCCTCCTTTGGGCCACAACGTTCATGACTGCCAGTCCCTTGTTTCTCCATCAAACCCGGTCTTCCTCGGAAACTGAAGCCCTGGTACATACAGTCTGTCCTTTCTGGGGGCACCAGGAGGGAGACACATGAGCAACTAACAAGGGAGTGGAAAATGCAGAATGTGACTGTACTGGATTCACAACCACAAACACACAAGTTCAGCCACGTTCCAGTGAATATGAGGCAGTGCTGCTAGGAAAGGGCAGCTAACCCCAGAAACAGGATTCAAAAGAGAAACCAAAGCCAGCTGCACTCACTAGAGTGGGAAAGAAATAAGGCAGATTTCAGTGCGATCACGAACCATTTATTTACAAACTGCAACTCAGGCACGGGTAACATTCAAATCAGGGCAAGGAAGCACAGTTACAGGCATTGTGCTTCCTTGTCGCATTAGATGTTACCTATCTGTCGTGTTTGTAAATAAATAGTTCAGTGATTGCCACTGAAATCTTTCTGCCTAATTTTTTCTCACTCTAGTGAGTGCAGCTGGCTTTGGCTTCTCTTGATTTCATGGCCTGACAGGCTTGTTTCAAACCCACTACAGGTCACCCGTAGTTTGGTCAGTGGCAAGGGACAAAGAAGACACATTCTCACTGGTGGCATCAGTGGAGAAGAAGAATGAGCAGCCATATAGTGTATGATGGGACATTTTAAACAATTGACAGCACAGGGCTGGTGTGCAGTGCTGCTGAGTAGCCTGTCAGCATGAAACCCAGTATCACAGTTCCCTGTGTGAGAAAAGGATTAACTGCCATTGAAACTGGATTGTTCATTGCAGTAACTATACTGCAGAATTTTGCAGTATTGGGTTTATGGCTTAGAAGCTTGTTTTAAACCCTCCACAGGTCATCCAGTAGTAGGGTGCATGGCAAGGGATGAAGAGGACACATTCACATTTGTAGTATCAGTGGAGAAGAAGAAAAATCAGTATTTGTACAGCACTTTTCATACACATTGTATCCCAAGGTGCAAGCAATGTGGGGCTGCTAGTGAAATGACTGTAAATGTAGTAGCCAATTTGCACATTGACAGCCACACACAACCTTGGATAATTGCATAAAATGGTTTAATGGAAGTGGGATGTTGGCCAGGACACTGGTAAAAACTCTTACTGTTGCAGAAAGTGCCTTAGGTTCTTTTGCTTCCACCTGGACAGTGCCAGAAATGGGTAGAAGGGACTTTGGTTTAACATCTTGCCCAAAGGATGGCACACCCCAACAGTACAGCAACAGCACAGAACTTCCCTACTAGTGCTGTACTCAGGTGCCAAAGTTTATGGTATTAACCCAATCCTGGTGTGGGACAAAGAAACATGTTATGTAATATATTAGAATTAGTTGATATATAATTATTATATCCATATATAATGTATGGATGACCATGCACAATGAGCCTGTGTTTCCATTGAGAGATAGAGATAACAGCACATGGACCCCAAGAGTGAAGCTCGAGAGGTCCATGCTGGTATCTCAGCCCAGAAATGAAAACACAGAGTTGTATATGGTGACCCATATTTATTTTTCTTATAGTATGTGGTTCTGTACAAGGAAGTAGCAGCAGGAGCTGCAAGTGGCACAAAGCACCAATACAGAGAGAGGCGTGAGCGCTCAGTGAAAATGAAGAGAGCTGCCAGGTGGGAATGCAGCAAGCAGAAAGCACTCAGTGTGAGAGCAGGCTGACAGGTGGGAGTCAGACAAGCAGGGACACAGGTGCCCTTGATAGAACATTCACAACATCTTTAGACTGTGCACAACTTTTGAGAGCTACTGAATTCCATACACAGTAAATCCTAACCATATACAATATTATTATAAAGTACAGTATGGATGTGTTATTGCTATTTCTTCTTCCTTGTTCTGTTTTTGCCTCTACTTGTTAGTCATTTTATTGCATGCCCAGTTCCACCAGTATCTTTGTCTATCTAGTTATTTTATTTATTGTTATTTTGCTTCATTATTTAATTTCTTGATTGGCTATAGTCTGTATTGCAGGAAAAAAACTCTGAGTAACAAATACTGTTGATTTAAACTGAACTTGTATCATTCCAGAATATAGTAACTGTGGCAATGGCAGTGAGCTGTCAAGTCTCACTCAGGCAGAGAACAGGATGACAAGATGACAGAGAAGCCAGAAGGAACAGAAGTAAGGACTCTGGTGAAACCATAGCCAGTTCGACTCCATGGGGCAGCCAGTGCCCAAGAGACATGATAAAACAGACATCCCACTTAACGCCTCCCAAGAATCTCCCATCAAGCAACATGACATCCCATGGTCCAGCAGACTGTGTCAGAAGAATCCTGGCCAGAAACAGTAGTGGGTGATCCAGTGGAGGAAGGAGTGAGTGAACACTCACAGTCAGAGTGGGCAGGAGGCTCCTCACAGGGAGCAGAGACATGAAGTAGGACTAACCAGGCTCCTCCTTTAATATCCTTTTCTTAATGCATATGGATCTTGAGGTTACGTATTTATTTTTTTGTATATTATGTGGAATGTGCCATGCGTGGATAGTCAAACAGCTTAAAGTATCTTCCTTGCTTTGGGCCTTGCATGCCAGGTCAGATAACAGCTGCCACTGTTCCACTGTTGCATGAACAGCAGGCCTGACCAACAGCATCACACCCTAACCTGGCCTGATTGGTCTATGGGGAGTCCTAATGGAACCCCCACCTTCCTGATTGTCCATTACCATCTACCTTGCTGATGCCTCCTAAGCTGAGCACACAGAGGAGAACCAGTGATGAGCCAGATACTTTTTCCCAGCTCTTGGTGATTCAGTGGAGTGTGCTTGGGTTAGGGGAGAAAGTGTGGGAACTGGGACGGGGGTCATACCAGCTGGGGTCCTTGAGTATTTCCACTGAGAGTGGGGGAAGCATGTGGTTTTTTATATGATGGGCTTGGTAACAATGTCCTATAGTGACACCGTAGTCCCCCTCCCTTCTCACAACCTTCACTACACTTCACATTTGTAAGAGCAAAGTGCCCCTTGAGTTGGCATGCATGAACTGTCTGCATGCTGAGAAGCTCCTTTGCAAGAGCATGAGCAGACAGATGTGGCCCTACGAGGGAAGGTGTCACCAGTCAACCACCTAGGGCTAGGAGGAAGCACAGCTCATTCTACAGCTCAGATCAACTGAAGTCTGGCAGTAAATTTGGACAAGTATATGGGGGTAAGTGAGGTAGGCAGTGAGACACAGGTTAACCTGTGGGCCTGACTTTTGGCGCATGATCTTGGGAGGCACGGGGACACATAGAACACCTTTTAGCACTCCATGGTAATATACCATACCTAACCATCCTACACTCCACAGCAGGAGTGTGGAGGGAAGATCAGCCTTAGGGCAGCATCATATTTGGGGATCAGAAGCAGGGTGGAAGGAGAACTAAATGGAGGTCTCTTTCTTCTCTTTCCCTTTTTTTTCCTGCTCTCCTTGCTGCAAGGGAGAACTACCTGGGATATCCTTATCTGTTCTTCACCCCTGCTTTTCCCATAGTAAGATGAAAGGCTACCATGGAGAAGCAGTAGCTCTCTCCATCTGGGAGAAGCAGTGTGACATGGACATGATCGGTGTCATGGTGGCAGGGGCTCACCTCCACCCATATCATGAGATGATTGCTGGATCTGTACAAGGACCTGGCTGGTGCAGGAAGGCACAAAGTGGCAACCATCACTTATATGCTCTCACAGTATATATGCATGGGCTGAGGGGCAGACAATTCGGAGATCTCCATTCCTGCATGGCCTATCCCCAGTCTTACAGAAGAGTTTTACTTGGTTGACATGGATAAAAGGTTTACATCCGGCAACAAATTGTTCTTAGTTCAACAAAACGTGTTGAATATGCATTTAAATGCTATATTGCTGTTAACAGCACTTAAATATTTCACTTGGCTTTTAGGCATAGAATTGGTCTGCACCCCCATGTGGACAGCTAGTCAGCTCATACATTATGCAGCCATAGATGGGGCTGTAGCATACATATTTTAATAGCAAACATATGCTCCTCTGAAGAGGGAACTGATCTATCACTGATACTTGGAAAGCAATTACACTATGCCAGACTCCTCTGTCTTTTATCTGGTTTCAGTATGGCTAGCTAGCACATCTACAAAGTGGAGCTTGTGGAATGTGAAGGCATCCACTCCCAATCACAGAAGTCAAAATTTTAGACCACCTTACAGGGAGGGGCTGAGGTAGCTTTCCTACAGGAGATGACCTTAGTCAAGCCGAGACAGATAAACTTGAATCGGGGTGGGTCTCACGGGGTGGCAGCACCTTCACCTCAAAAAGCAGAGGAGTGGCCGCACTAATACACAGAAACATCTCCTTCACAAACCTTTGGTGATGCCACTGCCATGCATCGATGCAGGCTAGAATGGCTCCACTACCCTCTGCCCTCAAAGTCACCAATTTAACATTACTATTTTTTCCCCTTTTACTGGGCTAGGTACTTTTCCAGAAATGGGGATAAAGAGATTAGGCAGCATGCTGTACTGCAGCTGACCTCACCCTTGGGAAGGACACTATCTCCCCCATATGAGATAGCATAGCCTCCTCTCCCTCCCACTACACTGGTCAGGCCACTTTCAAGGTAACTAATGCCTCATCTTTCAGGAGCTACTCACCTTCCACACAGAAATCAGTGATGCACTCACTGTGCAATGCTCAGACCTCAAGAGGGATAAAAAGAAGGTCTGTAGCTTCAGTTGGCTACAATGGCACTAGTAGAGTGCTCTGACCACATGGTGGATCTCCTCATCTACCTCCACCACAGGCAGTTCCAACTAGAATATAAGCAGCAGGATCTAGAGGGACACGCATGGTGAAAATAATTTAAGGGTAAATGGAGTGCCTGAGGGTGAGGAGGGACAACAAATTGCGCCATTTGTGGAGTTCTTACTTAAAGACTCTTTGCAGCTACCCAAGGACCTTGTGTGTTTGACCTTAGAGTCCACAAAGCATTAAGTCCTAAACCTGTCCCAAATGAAAGACTGCACTCAATCATCATGAAGTTTCTTCATTTCCAGACCATAAAAAACAACGTATGCTTACTGCATGACATCAGAAGGTGGTCAGATATAAAGACCTGCAAATTTATATAGATCACGACTACATCTCAACAATCTAGACTAAATGCAGGGTATATGCACCATACCTGCAGACACTATGGCAAGCAGGAATTAAATTCCAGACCCTTGGGAAACTCAAAACCCTTTATCCAGATGGTGACATATTGTATTGCACTCTGCAGAGGCAAAAGCAGAGTTGGAGTGTCGAGGTATACCAATCTCTTTACCACCACACTCTCAGCAGTGAATGGTACCAGGTCTCAGAAACTGCTTTCAGCCCACACAACCATCTTACCCCAGACAATCCCCTATCTGGTCAGTCCAATGAGTAGTACTGTGATCAGCATGAATGTGGGTTGATGCAGTAGCTCTGTGGGCAGCCTGTCCAGTACAGAACTGAAAGTCAAAAGTGGATACAGCACTCAGACCAAAAGGCAAAAATGCAGCCAGGTATAATGCAAATAAAGGCGTATTTTATTATCACCAAGACCTGACAAGTGATCCACAACAAACACTATACCAGCATCCCCAGTGCTTCTACTCAAAGTGAGTCTTCCTCAGGGGTGGAGCTTGGTAAGAGGACAGTGTTAATTACAGTGCAAAGAACATGTGTTGTCAATTAAATTCATTGATTAAAGCAAATACAAACACACACTACAAGTTTAAAGAATCCTTGAATAAATCCTCATTACAACACTAGATGGGGCTGCTGTACAATATAAACACTCCCAGACAAACTCAACTGTTGAATAACAGTCATTTAATTCTTAGAATAAAGGAAAAAGAAAAAGGAAAATAAGGGTTAAATGTAGGGACAGGTGTCCAAACCTTCAGTATAGCTAAGGCATCCAATCTGTGTTTCAAGGCAACACTCCTTTATATTAGGGGACCTCCATGTAAATAAGGTTCAAACATAAAAGTTATCCCTAAAGGTTCTGGCATGAAAATAAAAACCTATGGAAAAGAAAAGATGAGAGCAGATAAATATAGTTTCAATAAGGAAGAAGTACAATATTCATTTTATTTTCAAAATGGTTTTAAACCCCATTTATCATGTAATCCTAAGGGTTTAACACTTTGTAGTCTATAGATCCACTGGCTTTCCCTTTGCAAGACAGGATTCAGTCTGTCTCCTCCATTTTTGGTGGGGTATCCATTCCAAGCCCACAAATCTCAAATCATCTGGTTGGAAGTTATGTACCAGGCAAAAGTGTACACCACTGGAGTGTCCTGCCTGCAGTTTATTATGGCTTAACATGCTCCTGGATTCTCTGGCTCAGGGCCTGTTTTCCAACATAAATTAAATTACAAGTGCACCATAGTATATAAACTACATATGGTGTATCGCACGTATAAGTTCCTAATTTCTGCTGTGAGATTTTCTACTCTGGGGGTGCTGAAAACTTTTAGTATTAATTCCATATTTATATATGTTGAACCTCTTACATTTGAAAAATCAAAGGGCCTTCATGGTAACCATGTGCTTTGTTGTTTCCATTTTCTTAACTCTGTTGTGCACTAGCTTATCCTTTATGATTTTAGTCCTGCTGAAAGTCACCTTGGTTTGTCCCCTACAGCAGTGTTTACTTCTGTGTCACTTTGCAGTATTGGCCAATTTCCGTATATTACATTTCCAGTTTATCCTGCAGTATTATTGTATTCTGTAACAAATATGCATGGTTGTAAGTTGGAGGTTGTAACACTAGTTCTATGCTGCAGTAAGGATTCTCTGGACATTTTTCCTACTTTCTCCCTAGAACTCAAGAGTACATTCAAACGGTACCCTCTATCATAATTATCTTAAGTAGTTCTTCTGACTGCAATTTTGTATCCTTCCTCAGTCATACAGTTCCTGTGTAAATGCAGAAACTGACCATACAGTATAGAATTTTTAGTCTGGGAGGATGGGCAGTAGTGGCCAATAGTAGGAATTTGTGGCAGTAGGTTTCCTGTAATACAGAGTTTGTGTTTTATGTTCTAAGTGGTTTGCATTTAAAGTCACGTCTAGAAAGTTTATGGTAGAAGCCCGTGAGTCATGTGAATCTTACATTCAGCTCATTTTCATTAAGCCTCAGTATGAATTTAGGTATTTCCCACCTGTCTCCATCCCAAATACACAATACATTGTCGATAAATGATACCAGTGCTTGATTTACTGGATGAATGGATTTTCTCTGCAGTAATGTATGTGTACAGTGCTGCTACATCAGTACCTATCCATGTATAACTTTCTTCCCATCTGAGGTCCTGTATTTTCTTAAGTAGATCTGTACTGTCTTTGATGTATGAATTCAAATCTTGTACCCCAAACTGCAGAAAGAAATCACTAAACTTCCCTAGACTGTGAGTTATTAAATTACAACCTGAAACAATTGGTCTCCTGGGCAGATTCCTCGAGTTTTTGTGGATCTTGGAAAGTGCGTAAAAAACAGGTATAATGGGGTATTCAGCCATATAAAAATCTAATTCTTTATCAGTAATCCCCCTCTATCTAAAGCATTTTTAATATTGAAGATAACTTTTTTGTAATTTTACCGTACGGTCACCATTTGATCTACCATATTTTGTTTCATTATTCAGTAGGTTCAGCACCATGGTCTTATAGTGTTCTGAATCAAGGACAACAATGTTTCCCCTTTTTCAGCAGGTTTTATTATCAAATATTTGTTAGCTGATAAGCTGTCAAGTGCTGATCTCTCTCTTTATTGAGATTGTAGTATCTGTGGGAATAATGGTTGTCCAGGATTTCTTTCACTTGCTTATTCACTGTTTTCTCATAAGACTGTATGGCATTGTTATACACATTCGGGAAAAAGTTGAACTTCCTGTAAATCTGGCTTTTCTTAACTGGGAAATGTAGTGTTTAACTTTTAGTTTACTGTTACCTGACATGATGTCACCGGAGGTTATAAGGTCATGCACTTCTAAATTCTCATTACACAAACTTTCAAGTGCTTCTAGGTTAGCACCTTCACTGTAGCTCTTATTGTACCGCAATTTATATGTATTTGTTTTTACCTGTTCTTGACTTGTACTTTCCCGGGTTATGCCTGAAAATATGCAGTTCTGTCTAGTGCACTTACCCGGTTACCAAAAGCAAATAAATAAAATGTTCAATATTTCTGAAAAAATCATCATTTATTTCTAAAGCAGTGTTCTCACTTGTGAATCAGAAGTTGTTGCTGCATTTATCAAATAATCCAAATCCTCAGCTGGTGCAAATCTTCCGCTAAAGTGCGCCCTGATGGTCTGATGCTGTGTTTAAGAAAATATAATCTGTTGCATCTTTCTGAAGAACTTTGCAAGTCTACAAATATTTTAAAGTCATTCACAGATGGGGTCAGTATAAAACTCAAACCTTTAGCCAACAAAGAAGTTTCAGTTTCAGTCAAGCTGTATTTTGAAAGATTTTTCACTTGTAACTCACATCTTTTTTTAAGCTCTCAGTGCATGTTCTGTTCCTTCCACCCCTCCTGCTGTACTGTGTTTTCCTTTTCTTGGGCAGCCTCTGTTGCTGTCTGGTCTTGATCTGAAAAAGGTTTTTGTTCCATATTGTTATTGCCCGTGTGTTTCTACCACCTTGACTTTTGTTTCTAGGCTGAAATTGCACTCTTGATCGCTCCTGCTAACAGAGAGTTTCCTTGCCCACTGTATTATATTTCCATACTCTGTCTCTGTTTGGTCTCTTAATAGTTTTTAATTGTTTTCTCAATGAGTTCCTGTTCGTATTTAGCTAATTTAGTTTTAATTTGCTGTCAAGTTCTGAAAATGGGGCATGTTCCTAAAACTTAACACTTTCTGTTTTGCCTCTTTCAGTTCTTTTACCAGTTCATCAATTTTAGGTTGTCATGCTTTATAAGTAGTGGAATAAATACTTTGAACTATCACAGGTAGCTCTGATCAGTTGTCTTTAAATTTGAATTCTGAAATCCCACCAGAAGGAAACAGTGATCCATAGTCCTCTAGGTGCGAGTCCTCCCTCAATGTTCTCCTCTAAAGTTGAAACGTTATACATGAGGTCGATTTCTTTGTGAAGTAACCTCTCCAGGTTCGTGAATGCTGCTCTGTCAAGTCTCCAGTAGCTGGGACCTTGACCCCTGTAAATGCTCTTTCCTCTCCTTCAATGTAAGTTAGAGTTCTCAAAGTCCTTCCAGTTGTAACTTGGATCTTGCTTGGCAGCTGCTGCTTCTGCTTGCTGCATGTTATTATGGGCTTTTTATGCCGTGAGTATAGATCCCAAGTTAAAAGAATAGGGCAAATTGCTGTGAGTCAGACCTGAGACTCCTGCAGGAATCCAGGTGTAAGCTGTTGGCAATACAAAATAGCTAGTAAATCACTCAGTCCAAGGACTAGTACTGCAATTGATCAGCATGAATGTGAGTCAGTGCAGTAGCTCTGTGAGCAGCCTGCCCAGTACAGAACAGAAGTCAAATGTGGCTACAGCACTAAGACCAAAAAGGCAAAATGCAGCCAGGTATAATGTAAATGGACATATTTTATTATTACCAAATCCTGACAACATGCACTACAAGTCTGGGAGCACTTGTATTGTACAGCAGCCCCATCTAGTGTTGTAATGAGGGATTTATTCAAGTATTCTTTTAAACTTGTAGTGAGTGTTTGTATTGCTTTACTCAGTGAATTTAATTGACAACACATGTTCTTTGCACTATAATTAACACTGTCCTCTTACCAAGCTCCACCCCTGAGGAAGACTCACTTGGTCAAAGCTGGGGAGGCTGGTATAGCATTTGTTGTGGACCATTTGTCAGGTTTTGGTGATGATAAAATATGTCTTTTATTAAAATAACTTTTCAAGCAATTTCTAGGAGTGGGGTTCTTTCCTATGCTATCAGTCCTAGTAATATTGGAAAGCCCATATCACCTGTGTCACATGAGGGTAGAAAACCAATTTCATTCAGAACCAGCATAAAGGGGACCATTGCGGATCTGTCACAGCTTATGCATGTGAAATGCCAGTTAAATGCACTTGCTAGAGCAACAGTCAGAAGCACTTAGATACCTGCGCCAGAAATACTATGATGGGGACACTGTTCAGCCCATCTTCTGGCCCATAGGGTCTGGGTTTTCTGGCACAGTGTGTTTATCTCAAATTATGGCACCCACACACTAGACAGTCAAAGGGGAGGGGTGGAGGCTATTATAGAGGCTTGTTCAGACTATTGTACTTGTCTTTCAAACAACATGAAGTCTTGCTGTATTCTGACAATTGCAGTGATTCCAAACCTTTGAACTGCCCCGGACAACAAAGTTAACTTTCTATGCTGGGCATAGAATGCTGAGCTCGAGCTCGGTCGAAGTCTCTGTCTGGAGTGATTCAAACCTAAACTGTCAGATTCTTTACTCCGCCTCACTGAATGGTCACTCTGGAGATTTCTCCTTCAGCTCGGTTAGAAAGTCGGTTAAAGTTTTCAGTTTTTGTCAGTTTTTAAACCGAAAAAAGTATCCGCATAGTTGATTCAGTCTCTGTCTGTGGTGCCGTGAGTACTAGATAGGAATTGTTCTGTTTTTCTGTGTGGAACTTGTAAAAGTGCAGCTCAGTTAAGGCTGAACCGGCCATTTGATAGTGAAATTTGTTTGTTTACTTAGTTTGTGGCTACGGTTCTTATTGGGTCTAAAAACATGTTTTAACCGCTTTTTCCAATACTCGTGACACGGTTAGGAACCGATAAGGAGTCTTGCCTGGCGGTTGCTGAAAAAGGGTAAGTTTGGTTAGGCTGGCCATGTCTGAGAAACCCAAGAAAAAACCTTGGCCCACTGGGTTTCAACACTGCAGTGAGTATGGGAGGTCTTTGTAAGGCCGATCCCCACCGCCTGTGTTTATTGTCTGGAGTTTGACCACCTCGATTCAGACTGCCAAATATGTAAAACTTTCCCAAATCTACCCTTGAGGAGAGATTAGGTAGACTGAGGGAAAGAGGAGGCCAAGAAGTCGCTGACCCGGATGGCCAGCCTGGTTCGGTTCGACCGAACCAGAGGATGCTCTCTGACCAGGCGATACTTCTTCGAGCAAAGGAGAGCCGAGTCTGAGGATCGGTTCCAGCAAAAAGAAAGCGCAAAGATAAATCTACTGGTTCAGATCCAGGCGTTCATGTTCCGACCGCCGAAGAGACAGTCAGGGTGATTCAGATTGTGGAATCGCTCCGTCCAGTACCAACCGATCCGGCTTCTTCTGGCAGGGGTTCGGTTCGGTTGGTTCCCCGGTTCAAGTGTACCCTTGAAGAGTTTTATGAACCAGAATTTGAAGAGGAAGGGAATTTGAGGATGATGTAAGTGAAGGTCTGGATGTGCCTGTGGAACTGGACGGACATCTCCCAGACAGACCTTCAGGTGTTTCCCTCCTAGGCTTTCTGAGTCCCCTTCTCACTTTATGTTTTACAGAAAGGTGGTTGAAACCCTCCAGCTTCCTATGGAGGAGGCTGTGGAAGATCAAGAGGAGCCTGATTATGTAGAGATGATGGACATCCCAGAGTCTCAGGAGACTGTCTATTCCTCCATAAATCTTTTGGGAAACAGACACAAAAATCTTAAGGTCTCCTAACACTATTCCTTCTGCGGATAGAAGAATGGACAAGAGCTATACACTTTCAGACTCAGACACAGAGTTCTTATATCAACAATGCAGCCATGTTGGGGTAGTGCAGGCTGCTGCCTGTGACAAGGCAAATATTCCTTGGCTTTACACCCGACAAAGTTCAGAAAGATTGGTGCCATGGCAAAGAAGCAGTACATGGCATCTTCTTTGGGACTCAGGCAGGTGATTACATGGCCCATACAGCCAGGTACCAGAAGTCCAGGTGGGACACTGTACTGGCACTGGCTAAACAGGCCTCCCCAGCTAGCCAAGGAGCTGGAGGCAGTGGCTGCAGATGGGATTGAGGCATCTAAGGTTCAGTTTCATGCTGTTGTGGACTCTAATGATGTGTCATCAAGAGTCATGGCTACATCCATGTGGCTCTTCAGAGGATGCTTGGCTCAGATGTACTAGCCTCGCATAGGACACCCAGGCTAAGGCCATGGATTTTCCTGTAGTGGGTAATTCTCTGTTTGGGGAGCAGACAGAGAATTCCATGAAAGAAAATGGATGAGTACAGGACCACTTACAGGAGTGCTCTGGCCAGGAAGGCAGGCAGCTCCTCAAAGGCAGCAGTCTAGGGGCAGGGCAGGCCTTTTCAAAGGCCTTTTACCAACACAGGCCTCTTCTTCCTTTTCTCAGAGGGGTTCTTCAGAGGGAGGCAGAAGGGGATGAGCAGGGCTGCATCACTCCTCAGCCTAAGGCCCCTGCCAAGCAGACACCCTGACGGGCCTGCCCAGGTCGACTCTCCTATTCCAGTAGGGGCAGGCTGGCTTACTTTGTCCAGGACTGGATGTCTATTACATCAGATAAGTGGATCCTGGAAGTAGTAAGCCTGGGACTGGTTCTCAGCTTCAAAAATTTCCAAAGATGAGAGCCAGATCTTTTCCACCTGCAAATCTCTCAGAAACCCTTGCCCTAGAGGCAGAGGTTTTCTCTCCTAGCTTTAAGAGCTATAGAGAGTACCTACCCTACACTGGGGCAAAGGACTGTACTCCAGGTACTTCCTGACCCCCAAAAACAGGGAGTGGCACCATCCTAGTCCTAAGATATCTAAACAAACATCTTTTAAAACCAAAGTTCAAGATGATAACTCTGGGAATAATCCTTCCTCTCTAAGGCCAGGGGACTGGCTAGCCTCCTTGGATCTTAAAGTTGCCTACTTTCACATTCCCATCAGGTGCTCCCACAGAAAGTACCTCAGGTTCGAGTTGCCCTCAGGCCATTATCAGTTCAGAGCAATGCCCTTTGGCTAACCTCAGCCCCAAGGGTTTCACAAAGTGCCTGGTAGTAGTTGTCTTTCTAAGAAGGCAAAGATTTCCATTTTCTGTATCTGAACAATTGGCTAATAGTGGGTCAGTCTCCAGACCAAATCAAGTCTCACCTGCAAGTGACCCAGCAAGTGCTCACTTCTCTAGGATTTCTTCTTAACCTTCCCAAGTCAGTTCTCAAACCAGTCCAGCTTCTTACCTTTATAGGGGCAGAACTGGACACCTCAAACAAGAGCCTTTCTTCCTCTAGAAAGGGCAAGAGTTCTTATGGAACTAGCTTCTTCCTTCAGCCTTTAGGTATCTCGACCAGCAAGGCATTTCCTCCAGCTCTTGGGCCACATGGCAGCTTCAGCAGCAGTGGTCCAAGGGACAATTCAGATGAGGATATTAAGTTCCACCTGAGAGCTTTCTGGTCTCAGAGAAAGGACTCCTTACAAAACTGATTCCAGTGACTCTGACCTTGATCCAGGCCCTCCAGTGGTGGTAGGATCAGGACAATTTAAGACAAGGTGTTCCTTTTGTTGCTGAGCCTTGTTCAGTGGTCCTTATCACGGATGCTTCTCTCCTGGGCTGGGAGCCCACCTGGGGTCCCTTACTGCCCAGGGCTGTGGTCCCCTCAAGAATCCCTTCTCTACTTCAGTCTTTTAGAGCTCAGGGCAGTTTTTCTGGCTCTAAAGGTGTTCTCTGATCAGTACAGAACAAGGTGGTTCAAGTCAGAACAGACAACACCACCACCACCATGTGAGTACATCAACAAGCAGGGAGGCACTCAGTCCATGGCCTTGTGCACAGAAGCCATGAAGTTGTGGTCCCTGGCTTATTCCTGCAAACCTCTCTTGTAGCAGTTCACCTTCCAGGCAAGGACAATGTGCTAGCAGATGCACTGAGCAGGATTTCTCAGGGCCATCAGAATGGACCCTCAGGTGTTGAAAGTGATTTTTTCAAGGTGGGGCACTCCAGAGATAGATCTCTTTGTAGCCCCAGACAATCACCAACTCCCTCTCTTTGTTGCAGACCTTCAGTCCTGGGCTCAGTCCCTCTGGACGCCCTGATCCTGAATTGGGAGGGAAAGTTTCTGTATGCCTTCCCCCTTCCCACTCCTGTTCAAAGTTTTGGTAAAAATAAGGTCTCAGCCTTGCAAGGTGATTCTGATTGCTCCAGATTGGGCCAGACAGCCCTGGTACCCCTTTTGCTGTCCCTAGCAGTCCATCTTCCCTGTCTCTTCCCAGGAATTACAACCTGTTAACATCCTTTCAGGAAGGATTTGGTACCCCAGTCTTCAGTCTCTCAATCTCAAAGCATGGCTCTTGAAGAGTTAGAGTTTGCAGATCTGCATCTTTCCCAAGGGGTTCTGGATATCCTCAAGGCTTCTCGAAAGTCCTCCACCAGAAAGACTTACAACTCCAAATGGAAAAGATTCAGCATTTGGTGTTCTAAGAAGCATGTTTCTCCAGACACTGCTAAATTGCCTCGGTTCTGGATTATATGGTCCATCTTAATGGCCTAGGCCTCAGACCAGCTACTCTCAAGGTACACTTGGCAGCTGTTTCTGCGTTTTTGTCTGTGGGAAGCCTTCCTCACTATCTTTCCATTCTGTAAATTTTTAAAGGATTGCTTCACACAATCCTCCTTTTAGAGACCCTGCCCCTGCCTGGGATTTGAATGTTTGCATTGCTCAACTTATGCACCCCCTTTGAGCCTATGTCTTCAGCAGAGCTTAAGTACTTGACTTGAAAACTGTGTTCTTGGTAGCCATTACCTCTGCCAGGCATATCAGTGAATTGTAAGTGCTGTCAGTGGAACCTGATTTTATCTCCTTTCACAGGGATAAAGTGGTCCTTAGAACCAATAGAAGGTTCTTCCCAAAGTGGTTTCAGAATTCCATTTAAACCAGTCTGTGTCTCTCCTGTCTTCACTGATCATTCTTCCTCAGGAGAGGAGGCTACACAGTTTAGATGTAAAAAAACCCTAGTTACTACATAGGCGTACCAAGGGTGACAGGTTTGACTCCCTCCAGTTATTACTCACTTATGGAGAAGTGGAAAGGGCAAACCTGCCACCAAAGATCAATGCCAGATGATTGTGTCTTGTACAAATTCTGCTATGAAAAGCTGAGAAAAACTCCACCTCAGGCCTGAGGGCTCATTCTCAAGAGGTACAGCTGCTTCCTGGCTGCTGCCAGGGATTCCCTCTCTTAGAAATTTGTCAAGCAGCCACCTGGAAAACAGTCGATACCTTTAGCAAGCATTACTCTCTGGATAGCCAGGCTACATGTGATGCTCGGTTTGTGCACAGCAGTACTTAGAGCCTATTCCCAAAGCAGGTTTTGTCCTCCTCCTTGGAGGTACTGCTTAGTAGTCTGCAATTGTCAGAATACAGCAAGTCTTCATGTTGTCTGAAGAAAAATTACTCACCTTAGTAATTATGTTTCTTCTAATGGAGTCTTCTATTCTGACCTCCTCCTCCTCCCTCTCAGAACCTGTTTTTGGGAAGTGGGTGGGCAGGTGCAGTGTTGCACCCTGGGGTGTTTTGGCTTGCACCCTCCTCCTTTTTGTTTGGGTACTCATTTATTATTGTTATTTTTAGTACATTGGGTTTTGTTTTGGGTTTCTGACTTGAGTCTTCCTTGGGAATCCAAAACTTTTTCAACCAGTTGACTAGTAAGAATGTTTACAATTTCCACATAGAATTTTTAGTTTAGTTGGGCTCGTAAGAATCTGACAGTTTAGGTTTGAATCACTCCAGACAGAGATTTCAACTGAGCTCGAGCTCAGCATTCTATGCCTTGCAAGAAGTTAACTCTTTGTTCTCTGGGGCAGTTCGAGAGGTTGGGAATCACTGCAATTGTCAGAATACAGCAAGACTCCATTAGAAGAAACATAATTACTAAGGTGAGTAATTTTTCGTATTCCTCAGAGGGAACCTGCCCATGGAGGAGGTGGAGACCTTTCTGCAGTTCCTTAACCTATCAGGTTTAGACCAGTAGGTGCAGGCCTCATTGATGGCTTCCATCTTCTTGGTTGAACTGGATGTAGCCTTATTGAGACTGAAACCAGATAATTGCCAGGGCCCAGAAAGATACCTGTGGAATTCCTAAAGTATTTTGCCCAAGAGCTGTTTTCTTTTTGCTGATGGTCAAAACTCCCTACTAGAGTGTTCTGATCCCCACCCTCATGGAGGTATGCTGTCATATTAGTTATTCCTAAACCTAGAAAGGCCCAGGACAGATGTGAATCTTATTATCCTGTTTCAGTTCTCAACACAGACTACAAAGTAGTCATGTCCACAGATTAGATGGTTTACTCCTAGTATCAGTCATATCGCCAAACTGGATTTATTCACTCAGCAAATGATGCATAGTATCTGTTGAGCCCTGTGCCTTATGCATCATGCTTCTTGTTCGGGTTCACCTCTCCTTACTTTAAGTCTTGATAACAGAGAGCTTTTAATTGTGTGTTATGGCCTTTCTCCACACTACTCTTCTTCAATTTAACTTTCCCCATGCATTTGTGGACCTCATCTCTACCATATATGCCAGACCACAGGTGCAGATTTGAGCTAATGGTCATTTGTCACCCTTCTTTCCTTTGGGGAGGGACACCTGACAGGGTTGTCTGCTCTCTCCATTACTCTTTGCAGCATGTATAGATCTCCTTGCTCTGGCTACCAGACTACACCCTGACATTACTGGCTACAGGGCGAGTGATGGCAGTGAACATTGTGTCACCCTGTATGCTGATGACAGTCTCTTATATCTGTCTGACCCAACTAGAAGACTACCAGCAGTTTGTTCTCTTCTTTTGCAGTTTGGGAAACTCTCTGGATATAAGGTGAATGAAAATAAAACACAGATCTTAGCCATACCACATTTATTTGGTTACTGCTCCTGCATCTCCAGCCAGATTTTATTCTGGCTCAGCAAGACAGTGGCTATAAAGGTGGCACAGGATGGCCTTCTGTATCCCTTGTGTGTTGACAAAACCCTGGGGTAATAACTTTTCAGAGTCTTCAGACCTCCATTGGTCTCGAACTCTAAACAATTAAGATATTTTCAACTGAGAGGTAATCTGGATAGGCTTCGACAGCGAGGTTTGCCCACCATCCCCATACCTCTTGATTGTTTTGCTTCTTACAGAGCCTTTGGGAGGTAACTTGGGGTGGCACCTTATTACAGGCTATACCAATTCCTCCAAATCAGAGGCCCCCAGTACAAGTATGGGATTTAGACAGCTGGAATCTGGAGCTGGCAAACCCCATTACTCTAAAAGCAATGGAAGAGAATATGCTACCTTACTTATAAGGCCACTAGCTCAATGACATGGAGGAAGTATAACTGGAAATGTCTTGTTAAGCTTTTCCTGATGCCCATTCAGCAAGTTCATTGGGATACAACTCCT
Organism: Neoceratodus forsteri; assembly: GCA_016271365.2. Lineage (NCBI taxonomy): Eukaryota > Metazoa > Chordata > Ceratodontiformes > Ceratodontidae > Neoceratodus > Neoceratodus forsteri. Next base: position 339,710,552 of record CM057459.1, read on the forward strand.
ACACCAACCTGTCAGGAGTGTGGAGAACCACAAGCAATGCATTATCACATAATGTGGGAGTGCCTGGTTCTACTCCCTATGGTTCACCCACATTAGGGTGAAAGAAAATGAACCATGGAAAACAGGAGCACATGCAAAGGAGTGAGGCAACGTGCACGATAGGTAACCCATTACACCCCTCACAGATCATACACTACATGTTGGCCCCATTCACCCCCTAAAAAAATATATATATATAAACACCTCACACCTTGTACCCATTGTGGGGTGGGAGAGGACCACAGTTGGGCCCCATGGTCACAACACTCAAAATCGCTCTCTGCAGAAATCCCACTGCCCAGAAGACATTTGCCCTACTTGTGACACCCACATTCCGACGCTTTGTTTCCTGCACCCTGTTAAAGGTATACCTGACATGACTTAGAAAGAGTTCTGTGTTTGATCATTTCACTGGGCTTGCAACTTACCGACATGCTGGTCTTGTTTTCCTATTCACTGGTCAAGGAAAAGATGGGGGAACTTATGGAGTTCTCTTGGTGACAACTAAAGAATGCATTATGAAAAGATGGCTGACAAAGACTCCCACATTAACAGATTGGCAGTAAGTGGTAAAGGGTATCTGTGATTTAGAATTATTAGCCTTTTTATTTGACAGCAGATGGATATAGGTACAAATCGCTGGGCAAGGTGGGTGAATTATATGATGGAGGTTGACACTCACTTTGTTCTATAACTGGGGATGGCGTACAGCTGCAGCCAAAAATATGTTCAGATATTTCCAGGTATTTCATGATATATCTAAAAAGATTTTGTTTGGTGTCCCACAGTGGTACTGCAGGCAGACAAGGAATTTCTCTAGTGATATCACAGAAATTTCAGGAAGTATCTGCCCATGTCTTTGGCCACAACTGTAAGCTGACTAGATGAGACCATACAGTTGTATCTGGTATCCTCCAGAAAAAGTCTATTATTTAGCAATATTTAGTAGCAGGCTAGTCCCTGATGAGGTAATATATATATAAAGATATGTGTTTTTATAGCAACTTTTATCTGTAGCCCTCGGCTGATATGGTTGTATTTACTGTACTGTTTCAACAGCAGTATTATTTTTGTGTATAAAATTCAGTAAAGATCTACTTATAAAAAAAGAGTACCAATGTCATGCTGCTGACATGTTTTATTGGGGGTTGGTGTGGCCTCAGGTGGAAAGCTCCTTGAAGTCAGCTCCACTTGACGTGGGGGGCATCTGAACAAGCATTAACTGGGGAGCTGACTTCACTCGAAAACTTTGTGTATACTCAGATCCTATACATTGTGAGGGGAGGGAATTCCCTGGAAAAGACCCTGAGAAGGAGACTCCCTGGGAGTCTGCTGTTTGCTGCACCTCCCCAGGTGCCCTGTCAACTCCTGAAAACCAGGATTCTTTACAGCCTCCACAAAATGTATCTGTGAGTCCATTCCAAGCAACTTCTTGTAGGTAGATACTTCCCTAATAACAATAAGCGGCAATGAGATGACTTGCCCTAAATACTGCTTCTGCTGGTTTTGATTTCCTGAGGTCCAAGGACAGGGTGAATCCTATTATATTGCACCCTGTGTTGCTGTCCCTTTCCAGTGGTGGTAGGCCCTCATAGGAGTTTCCATCTACGGCCTGAACTTTCCATCAATGCACCTTCCCACTCTTGCCTGACTGGATTTTGGTTTACAACACCATGTAACATCCAATAATATCTGTTCAGGTTTGTTTGCTCTCCGTAATAGTTTGGAGTAGAACCTGGGCACTATGCTTCTGTGGGGTCTACTCACTCTGTATCTTTAAGATGGAAGGTTTTCTTTTGTCTCCTGGTTGCACTTCACTATTACAGAGTGTAGACTGGGAAGCTGACTTATTGTGCCAAACTTCACTCAGTGACTCTGGTGGCACATACTTTTACTTAATTTTGCAGGATACCAATATACTGGGTGCACAGTTTTCAAGTCTCTCCCATGAAGGGGTCATTCATTGACTCCTCTGGGGTGCTTCAGTGTGGCACACTCCGACTTGGAAGTTAATTGCTTGTTTAAGTTCGTGTTTTGAGTCTGCATTGCATTGCTAGTCCTCTGGAGCATAAGCATTTGGGTCCACTTGACCCTAGGTGCACTATCCATGTTATCTCCTCCCCTTTTATTGAAGCCTAGTTGGCTTCCTATAAATCTGTAAAATTCAGACAGGAGAGTGACTGGCAGCACCAGTCTGCTTATACTGTTAATGTTGTTCCTGAGGGCTTTCTCTGTGATGGACCCCCATGAGGATGTTCCCCCTCTCAGACACTCAGCTGTGTCAGATCCAACAGGATGGGTGTCCAGGACATGGGGGCCCCATGGGGGTTTCTGCACAGGCTTGCCCATTTTCTTTACTGGTATTGCAAATCTTTCCCAGGTTTCAGATAATCTCTCCTCCAGCTAGAATGGCTGTGACTTCAGCAGTTATTTTCTCTCAAAACATAAATGGTTTGAAACAACACTGTGAAATAAACAATTTTGTTTCAGTTCCTACACAATCACCCCAGTGATGTAATATTTCTAGGACACAATCTGATTGCTCAGGAATATACTAAACTATAATGGTGTGGGTGGTTTCTTGTACATGCTTCTTCCTAGAAAGGCAGGAAGAGGTGAGGAGTTGCTACTTTAATTCCCTCATCCACCCTCTTTGAATTGCAGCAGTAGCATATATGCCCTCTGGGCAATATGTAATTATGACAGGACAGTTATATAACACTGAGGTTACATTAGCTAATAATTACTCCCCCCACCTCAATTTGGATGTTTTGGTTTTCAAGATTCCTTGGTAAATTGTTGGACCTCCTTCAGGGACAACGATACTTGGTGGGAATTTTAATGTTACCTTATCTATAACCTTAGACACCTCCCAGCTAGATACAGAGGTTCAGCTACACACTGCAATTTCTTCACACTAATCTCTCACTGGTTGGTATCACTGATTTATGGCAAAATGTTTCCAGTCAGGCAGAGCTTTTACACAGTATTCTCCCACGACAGCAGTTACTCTTGCCTTCATTACTTTTTATCACCTGTAAGTACTTTATTAATATCCTTGATTTAGCGTATGGCCCACAACTTTGTCTGACCGTAACTCCCTCTGACTGAGGTTGGACTTGGGTAAACAGAAACAGTCATCCTTCTGAGGTTTAATATCTCCCTTCTCAGGGATGAGTCCATTTGGACTCTGATCACAGACATGTACACCAGATTCTGAGCAAAATACTGCCTCAGAAATCTGTGCTCCAATACTTTGGAATACAATTAAGACTGTACTGGGGGGGCACATCATCTGTTATCGTCCTAAAGAGACACCGAGAAAATCCAAGAAAATGAGAAGTATCACCAACTTACAGTGCAGCTCCACATGGTACAGCAGCTTTATACCCAAGGTGACAGGATTGTAGAAGCCCAAATAAAAGCCTTGAAAACTGACCTACAAGCCATTATGGGCAATGGAGTACAACAGGCATTAACTCTTCTTAAATATCCCTTTGTGAAGGGGCATTAGAGGCACTCACCTTCTGGCTTGTAGACTTCAAACCTAGAAATGAACTGGTTGTGTTCTCTAGCTGAGGACCCCCCGACACAGGAGGTTGATCCCTGAGTCTAGTCAAATTATGACAATATTTTGGGAGTATTATCTGGAGCTCTGTGCCGAACCCTCTTCTCAGCCAATTTCTCACTTTTGGAATACTTTGCAGGTCTCCCTCGGTGCTCTCAGACTCCCAGAGGAGTCTCTGGTTCCCTGACTCAGTGAGAAGAAATTCTTTCAGTTCCCAAGGATGCTAAAACCCAGAAATGTCCTGGCCTGGATGGCTACCAAGTGGAATGGTATAAATCTTTCTCAGACCTACTACTTCCCACCTGCACAACAGCTGTCTAGCAGTGAGGGGAGACTTCTTCCTCCTTCCTTGATACAGTATTTGCCATCCTTTCTACTATTCTCAAGCCAGGAAGAATCCCACCCATGCCCTACTTCCTACCACCCAGTCTCTATTTTAAACATAAGTTATAAATCATATATGGTAATTTGGGCATATAGATTAGACCAAATTGTACCTTCCTTATTTATTCTAACCAGGTGGTCTTTATTAGATGCTGACAAAGATTAAGCAATATACCATGACAGGGTGTTGGTATATGGTGGGATTTACAATGCCTGGTGTGGTTTGGTTAGAGGCTGCAGACTGAGTGAGTAAACCACACCAGGCATTGTAAATCCCACCATAAACCCACACCCTGTCATGGTATATTGTGATTAAATATTTCCTTTTTCTGTTTTTGTAATGGGACAAAAACGTTTTTTTCCACATTTAAGCTTATTTTTGGAATCTGTTGCTCCATGAGAAAAAATAATCCTGGGTTGCTAGGGGTTTTATTTATTTATGTATTTATTAAGATTTTGGATTTACACCTATGAGCCAGGGGCTCATTTACATAGGTTCCACATCAACAATAGGATACACAGAGCAAGAATATACAACAAATTGTGGAAAACAGACTGAGCACAGACAGCAACTAATTACTGGCATTGTACAATGTAATGTATGCCAGGTCAAATACAAAGAAATTAACAACAATACCTATTACTGGCATTGGACAATGTATGCCAGGTCAATGTATGCCTAAAGAGTAGGGAGAATTTAAGCAGGGTAAGAGATAAAATAACTGCCAAGATACCTTGTCAGGTGAACATCAGGATGGAGGATGGGGTAAGTTAGGAGAAGATGGGGGAGAAGAGCATTAGGCTGGTAGTTAGCCAAGACAATGGTATGCAGCTGAGAGGCCTTGTCTGCTAGTGAGGGGGGGGGGTGAGGAATAAGGAGGTAAGGGAAGAGGAAACATTACAGGGTGGCCAGAGTCTTTGTTAAGCTTGGCAGGGGATTGAAAGGATGGTGAGTAGGGGTGTAGGACAGGCATGGGAGAAGGTGGGTAGGGCTAAGAGGGAGCAGGAGAAGAATAAGGGTAGGAGGAGGGAGAAGGAAGGGCAAGTGAGTGGGTTTGGGGCATAAGTGCTGATAGGAGCAAAGATAAGTGCTGGATACATTGTGGTTGGTGATGAATTTGAGGTGTGCAGCACACAGCTCAGCGGAAACAGTCACATGTGTTGTGCTGGATGAGGTACTGTCAGAGTTGATGTCTAAATGGGCTAGGCTTAGAGACTGAGGTGATGTCACCAGGGAGCGAGTTTAGTCAGATGGGTGCCCGGTAGGCAACGGATCTTTGCCCTAGGAAGTATGTCAGCAAGGTACCTGGAAGATTTGATTCCATTTTCATGGAATGGTTTTCATGTACTGCACATGCGAAGGAGTATTTTGCTGTATTGTGTGGGAAATTTTAACTACTGTGCCCTATGTCCCCAGTACACTCTGTCTTGGCTACTTTGTGTTGTAGAAGTCGGGACAGGCTTGTCATTTGATCCATGGTTTCACAGGGGTTCCTGCTGTGGCTGACTGGAGTTTCTGCTGCATACAGGAAACATCCCGGCAGCGACCTGCTGCTAGGATGTACAACAGTCATTCCCCAGCCCTCTTGCACTTTTGGGTCGGAAACAACGTTAAAAATTTTTTGTTGCATTTTTCTGCCATGAGCCTTGTTTGTCATGGGAAAGGGACAGATGCCATAGCCAGTGGCAGATTTCAAATGTGGAGTCATTAAGTAAGTGGAGGAGGCTAGTGGGAGAGAATGTGAATCAGAGAGGGATGGGAGTCGGTGACCTTTTGAGGTGAAGTGATTAACAACAACAAGAAACACAGTCACTAGGATATTATGTTAGTGTTGTATGATTTCTTTTTCAACTTGAGAGAGGTTACGGCGACTTAGCATGGCATTTTTCTGGTGGCCACTCGCTTTGATGTTTGGGCATCTGGCAGTGCAAAGTAGGAGTTCTGCCAGACAGGGGCTGGCATGCTTGGAAGTGATCTGAGGAGATTTCTTGATGTGGCTGAGGTGGCTGGTACCTTTTCCTGTTGGTATATTGCATGATTTACAAAGGTGAAAAGGTGCCAGCCAATCAATCAGGATGCAGGATTTGAAGCCCATTGTATAATAGATAATATACATCACACTCCATTGCTGATCGAGTACACTGTTCAATTAATCATCCCTATGGTGCTCATCAGTATCTGTGCCAAAAGGGGCTTGATAGGGTGTCCTGAGTTTCTCTGGGGGCCCTCTCAGCCTTTGAATTCCTGCCACCTTTCTCACTTGGTTCTGGAATACATATGCCTGTCCTTAAGCCTATGTGTGAGTGAATGGGTCTCATGCTACTCCTATTATCCTCCAGTGGGGTACCATGCAAGGTTGTCTCCTCTCCCCATTTTGTTCACCTTGTATACTGAGGCCTGGTGAAAGCCTTCATCAGTATCCATATGTGAAGGATCCCTTGGGTGGAGTTCAATATAAAACCACCTCTATGCAGATGACATTCTCCTCACCCTCTTAAATCCTGAAATCTCCATCCCTGCCATCTGGTCGGTACTTAATACCTTTTGTTTCTTGGGGGTTCTCATTTATTCTTCTTAAAATGGAGGTTTTGCTGTTGTACTACTCCCCATCTGCCTCTCCACAATAGGACCCCGCTGCGATGAAGTAAGAAACTCAAATACCTGAGAATCCACATTCTGAAAGACCTGGAAATCTTGAGCTCTTAAACTATGAACCCCTTACTGTTATCCTGACTGAGGATGTTTTCCATTTTAATCAGTTACCATTACCCTTTTTGACCACTGCTAGAGACAGTGTATAGTTAGGGAAGAAGAAGATGGCTTAGCTATAATGCATACACTGCAGACTACCTAAGATAGTTGTGTCAGGACAACGGGATCCAGCACGAGGGTCTAACCAAAAAGAACCTTGTGGAGGCTATTGTGGCAGTCAACGAGCAAGCGACTGCCCAGAACCTCGAGTCATGGCCAATGAATGAAAAGAACTAGAGCCTGGGCATGGGGTACCAGGGTCATCGTAGCGCTCTAATCCCAGGGAGGCAGACAGTGAGATCAGAAGGAACCCAGAGCCACAGCAGCAGAGGAAAGTCACCACAGAGCTGGAGCTGGAAGAGATCCGCTACAGTTTGAGCTGAGGAAACTGGAGTTTGAGCAGAAAAGTTCAGAGCCCAGCAGCAGATGGAATTTGAGCACAGGAAGTTCAAGATGGAGTTACAGGAAAAGCAGTGGCAGTGAGAGGCAGAGGAAAGAGAAAGACAGCTTTAGAGAGAGGTCAGGAAAGAGAAAACAGTGGCAGAGGGAGTTTGAACTGGAAAAGCTATGACTCCAGTGACCAACGCCAGGAGAGGTAAGTGACAGGGGTGAATCTGAATCTCAGGGCTGGGGTATAAATTAAATTCCAGATTAATAGCTGAATGTAAGAGGGGAGGATATGGATGCATTTTGAATTCTTTTGAAAAGGTCTGTATCCAGGCTAAAATACCCAGGGAGTCCTGGAGCTTTCAGCTATCCCACTGCTTGCTGGTAAGGTGTCAGGCACTAGGCCAAATGGACAATCAGAATATAAGCAATTATGATAAATTTAAAGCTGCATTGTTTAAAAGTAGGAATCAATGCCTGAAGTATACAGGGTTAAGTTCTGAAAGTTCCGGAGAGCCCTGACATGAGCTATGAGGAACTCGTCACAAAGTAACGTCAGTTTTTGAAATGGTGGGAGGAGTGGAAGCAAATTCTGTACAGAAAATTGAGGTTGTACTTCTGGAGCAATTCATTTAGCTTGCCCAGCAGAGCTAAAACCTGGTTAGAGGACCAAGACCCCAAAACAACACAGGAGGCTGCTGAGCTCTTGGATTGCTATGCCAGGAACAGGCCTGCTCTGAAAGGGAGTGGGCCAGATGTGGCAGCGCAGAAGGGAAAAGTGCACCTTCAGGGGAGTTAAAACATTCACTGCCTCCATAGAAAGGAGAGCCCCAGGCTACAAAGAACAGAATTTATTTGATAAAAGAAATGATGATTGTTGGTTTTGCAAACAGCCAGGGCATCTTGCTAGAGCGGTGTCCTAAAAGGCACAGAGTGCACAAAGTGGTGCTTGAACAGAGTTGGGTACACTGTGTATCCCTGAAAGCATGCTTTAAAATGAGGGAACACATACATCCAGTTACTGTAAATGAGGCGCAGACCCATAGGTTAAGGAACATGGGGGTCTCTTACCTTAGTAAAGGGGGTTTGGTTGAGCCTGAACAGCTTACACCTAATCAGTTCGTAACAGTAAGGAATTCACTGGGGAAAAAAACTCTGCCACTAGCTAGTGTTCTCCTGGACTGGGGTGAGACAGGTAAGAGGTGCAAAACGTGGTTGTGGCAGACAACCTTTCCCTGGATGTGATTATAGGGAACAATTTCCAGAAGGCGGTGTGTGTGGTTACCCGCATCAGACAGCAAAAGCTGATTGTAGTTCCCTGGATCCCATAGAATCCCCTGTGGAAAACAATGAGCCAGTTCCCCAGCCTGTGTCTCCTGAAATGGAGAGTAGTGAAAGGAGGTAGGAATTTCCCAAGTAGCAGTTCACAAAGAGCTACAGAAGGTTACTCTGAGGATAGAGGGGTAACCAGTGGTCAGAAGGTTAGGGATAGCAGCGACCCTGAATGCCCTGACACTAGAGCTATGGACCCCAGTTTAGAAACTGAAGGGACATGCCCATACTGGGAAAATGTGAAGAATTTGCAGCTGTTCAGAGGACTGATTATAGTTTGGAGGCTGAGGGCTTGTGAAAAATCTGGCGGGACACAGGAGGTGACATAAGACATAGAGTATTTTGGGACAATGGACTGTTGTATACACAGAGCGTAAGGACAGAGGGAAGGGTCATGGGCAGTCAGCTTGTCATTTCTCAGGGTACTGTGGCGGTTGCTCAAGATTGCTCATGATATCCCATATCTGGACATCTGGGATTGTGCACACCACACAGCGATTGGCTCAGAATTTCTATTAGCCCAACTTCACCCAGCAGGTGAAGGAATATTGCAGATCTTGTCACCTGTGCCAACAAATAGGGAGGCAGGTAGTAAAATCAAAAGCAGCCTAATTCCCTTGCCCATTGTGGAGGAGCCATTCCAGAGGTAGGGATGGATATTGTGGGACCTTTGAGTACCCCTAGCTCCTCTGGGAAGAGGTTTATCCCAACAGTGGTAGATTATGCCACCCGTTACCCAGAGGCAGGTTGCCCTCTCCTCACTTAAGACAGACAAAGTGGCAGACACCTTGCTAGGATTTTCTCCTGTGTTGGGTTCCCGAGGAGGTTATCACTGATTGAAGGATACCTTCATGTCTGACCGGATGTAGTGTTTGAGGGAGAAGTGAGGGTGGTGCAGAGACACACACCTTATCACCTGCGAGCCAGTGGGCTTGTGGAAAGGTTTAATGGTACCCTAAAATCGCGCTCCAAGTGTTTGCTGAACAGCATAGGAGGGACTGGGAGAATGCCTTCCCCACCTGTTGTTTGCATACAGGAGGTGCCTAAGAGTCGAACAGGTTTTCCCCTTCAAACTCATATATGGTCGTAGTGTGTGTGGGCACCTAGACTTGATCCAGGAGGAATGGGAAGGCAAGTACACCACTTGGGAACTCCCATAGTGGAGTATGTCCTGAAGTTTAGGAAAAAGCTGAAGGAGCCTATGGGAGCAGCCCAGAGCAACCTGTCAGCCCCAGCAGAAGCAAAAGGCCCAGTATGACCACAGAGCCAGAGTTTGCTCATACAGTGTAGGTCAGGAAGTCATGGTCCTAATCCTGGTCTGGAAGGATAAGCTGCAGACCAAGTGGCGGGACCATACAAGGTAGTCTGACAGGTAAATTACATGAACTATATTATAGAACTGCCTGACAGGAGACATACCCATAGAATGTACCATATCAACATGATGAAGCCATATGCAAATAGTGCAGATAGGGTATTTGCAGTGTGTAGTCTTGGGGTGGGGACAGACAAAGAAGACCCCTACTGGACTTACTGGAGGAAAGTGAGAGGGAGTCTTCTGTGGGGCAATCAGCCATCACTCCAGTTGACCATGAACAGACCCAGGAAATGAGGAAGACTTTAGCGGACGTTGCTCCTTTGTTTATGGCCAATCCTGGACTAACTCCTTAGTGACACATGATGTAGACACAGGAACACAAATGTCCATATGGTGGACAGCCTACTGGGTGTCTGAGGTCATCCTAAAGGACATTAGGAGGGAGATGGAGGAAATGCTGAATTTAGGGTACTCCAGAAATCCCACAGCCCTGGACCTCACCTGTAGTCCTTGTTCCCAAGCTGGATGGCTCTACTTGCTTCTGTGTAGACTATTGTGGACTCAATGCAGTCATAAAGTCTGACACCCACCCAGTGCCACAAATGGACGAACTACTGGACAAGTTGGGAGGGCAACATACCTAACCAAAATTGACTTGACAAAAGGGTATTGGCAGGTGGAGTTAACTGCCAGAGCTAGGGAAGAGCTCAGCCTTCATCACTCCAATAGGATTATTCAAGTTCAGGGTAATGCCTTTTGGAATGAAGAATGCCTCTGCCACCTTCAAAGGTTGGTCAACCAGGTGTTACATGGTACTAAAGAGTATGCAGTGGCGTATCTGGATGATACTGCCATATTTAGTACCAGTTGGAAGGAACACCTGTCCCACCTGAAGGAAGTGTTAGGCAGGCTCACTGCCAAGACTGCAAAATGCCAGGTGGCCATGGCAGAGGTGGCATACCTAGGCCATGTAGTGGGCGGGGCAGCTCAATCCCAATCAAGCCAAGATTGAGGTGATAGTGGTATGGCCCAGGCCTGAAACCCAGAAGCAGGTTCACAGTTTCCCAGGGACTGCTGGGTACTATTGAGGGTTTGTACAAAATTACAGTACCCTGACAGTCCTCCTGTCTGGCCTGCTAAAGAAAAGAATGCTCAAAAGGTAAAATGGGAGTCAGCCTGTGAATGAGCCTTCACATGGCTAAAGGAGCCGCTGTGTAGTGCCCTGTGTTGGCCAGTCCAGATTACAGTAAGCCATTTGTAGTCCAGACAGACACTTCAGATGTGGGGACTGGGGCAGTCCTCAGTCAGACCTCTAACAGGAGAAAGATCACCCAATAGTGTACCTTAGCAAAAGTTGCTTCCCTGGGAGAAGGCCTATTCCACAGTTGAAAAAGAATGCCTTGTGCTGGTATGGGCCCTGAAGAAATAGAGCCATACCTCTACAGGAGGCACTTTGAGGTACAAACTGATCATAACCCCTGGTGTGGCTAACACAGATGGGAAAATGAATGATCATCTCTTAAGGTGGAGTATTGCCTTACATGGCTACGATATGACCATTACCCACAGGGCCAGATTGACCAATACCAACTCAGATGGGCTATCTTGCCAGTTACAGCAGCGAACAGAATTTGTGAAAATCATACTATGCCAAGGGATGGAGTCCCACAAATTCAGTCTAGGAGGGAGGGATGATGTGAGCTGCCTGGCTGCTAGCCCTAGTTGTAGATATAATTCTGTTGTGTGTGTGTGTGTGTGTGTGTGTGTGTGTGTGTGTATGTGTGTGTGTGTATGTGTATGTGTATATATTTGTTTTGACATAATTCTGTTTATATGTGCATGCCAAGACATGCCAGTGTCAACACAAAGGCACCTAGAGAAAGATTAGATTTTTAAAAGGGGTTAACCTTCTTTTCACCTGCAGGCCAGCCTTGCTTGCAGGAAAATGACAAGGTATTGTCAAAGGTTTGTGGATAGCTGATCAAAGAATCTTCCTCTAAGTTAACTACCCAAGGGAAACAGAAGTAATAAAATGTCAGGAGATAGCTGTTTTCAATTCAAGAAAAACAGAATGCTTCGATCCGAGGAAACTGCTAATAGTATACTTCATTTTGTGAGATAATAGGAAAGAACACATCCTTCTAGCATTCCTGTATGAAATTCCACTTACAGGAGTTATGATTGTAAAACCTGGGTTAACTATGGGAATCTGACCCATCAAAGGTTATCTGGGAAATAAGATTTTGAGGAAGAGCAAGAGTGCCATATACTGACCTAAAAGTTGTGGGATTTTCACTCACTATTTCACAGGGAAATGAGAGGTATAACTAGCCCCAATCAGGGCATTTTGAGACTCACGTTCTCGTCTGGACTCCACCTGACATACACAAGCCAAACTGCTGAACCCAGTGTGGCTACAAGGACTAAATGAACTGAAAACTTTCATCCACTTTTCTGGTCTTCAATTCATTGCAATTTTAAGGTAGTTTTTAGCTAACAGTGTTAGAGTGTTTCTATGTATATATTTGTCCCATTTTGTTTATGCATACTGTAACTCAAATTAGTGTAATTTCTTTTAGTTGTAACTGTATTTATTTAAGTATTTTATTAAAAACTTTTGTTTTCTAAAGAAATTCTGCTCATGCATAGGTTTATATGTATTTGTGTATGAATTGTGAAAACAGTATTCATAATCTGTGACAACTGTTAATTGCTTAGAGGAGCCACCATAAGCAACCAAATTGAGAAAAGGGTCTGTAAAGGACATCTGGGTAAGGATAAGAAGAACACCAAAGTCTCAGGGGTGAGTCTGCAGGTATTTTGAACCAGGCTGTTACATGTCCTGTAGGAGGAAAGCCAAATCAGGCTTACACTGCTGCCCCAAAGGGAGTGTGACAGCTGGGTCTTTCTCCTTTGTGTAATAGCCAAGGAAAGGGTTCATATTGGCCACAAGACTCAAGACTGGTATTGTGTCCTTATCCAGAGTAAGAGGGATGCCCTGGATCCTCATGGCAGAGGAGCAGTTGTGACCTCGGTGAGCATTCAAAAAGATGAGCAGGTATCCCTGCCCCCATCATGGATTGCACTTAAGGGTGGGCACTGTCAGATCAGTGGGCCTGACCCTCAGGAGTGGGATCATGACAATAGAGTGTCCTGAAGTTTTCCTGGGGACCTCTCAGCTGTTGCATTCCTGCTCCCTTCCTCACTTGGTTCTGGAATACCTACACCTGTCCTTAAGCCTGATGTGCAAGTAAATAGGTCTCATGCTACTCCTATTATCCTCCAGCAGGGTGCCAGGCAGGATGTCCTCTCTCCCCTTTTTATTCACCTTGTATATTGAGGCCTGGTGAAAGCCCTTCATCAGCATCCAGATGTGGAAGGGATCCCTTGGATGGAGTGCAATATAAAACTGCACTCTATGCAGATGACATTCTCCTTGCCCTCTTAAATCCTGAAATCTCCATCCCTGCTACCTGGTTGGTACTTAATACCTTTGGTTTCTTAGTGGGGTTCTCATTTACTCTTCTTAAAATGAAGGCCTTGATTTTGCACTACTCACCATCTGCCTCTCCACAATGGGACCCCCACTGTGACGGAGAAGTAAGAAGCTCAACTACCTAAGAATCCACATTCTGAAAGACCTGGAAAATCTTGAACTACTGAACTTTGAACCCCTTATTATTATCCTGACTGAGGATGTTTTCCATTGGAGTCAGTTACGTTACCCTTTCTGACCTCTGCTAGAGACAGTGTGTATAAATAGTCTACTTCAAATACTATATATTCTCCAGACCATTCCAATCTTTTCCTCCTCCTGCTACTTGCATCCTGGAATAGGATGATTTCCCATTTCATTTGGGCAGCAGGGCATCCATTCAGGATCTCTAGGTGACTCAAACAGATCTTGACTGACATAGTTTTAAAATAGAATTTAGGGTAGTTTGGTTAAGGACCCAGCATTTGAGGCTTCAGGACCAGGTCCTCTGCTGGAGGTCTGGGCAGGCTCAGTGGGGATGATGAACTTAGGTCAGTGAAGGCTGTCTTGAATAAAAGTGGTGAGTCAAACTATGGAGATGGAAAGCGCTTGTATAATTTAATTGGTCCCTCTCCTCCTATCTCTCCTTACTACTCTCTCCCATCCCTCCTCTTCCTCCTCCCACCCTCTCACCCTAGGGACCCACATACCTCCTCCACTCCTCACCTTCACACTTCATAGAGCAACCAGCTTCTTCCTCTGCCTCCCTCCCTCTGGAACCTGCTCCCCTCTTCTGTCTGCTTTTCCTCCTCTGTCATGGTCCTTCGATATCACCTAAGGTGCCATCCTGGTCCCACCTATTACTGTCTACCCCTTCCTAACTCAAACTTTCATGTCCCATCTACCCTGGCAATCTCCTCTGTGCTAGCTATGACAGATGCTGACTTCTGTCAGGTGGCAGCACTACAACTGCCTCCTCAGGCACTACACGCTTTACTTTGTACTTGGAAAATTATATTGTATGGTATTATATTGCATTTACTATGCCCTTGTCATGACCTATTGTAAATTGTGGTCTGTTGTACTTCCTCCAGTAGCTACTACCTGTCAGTGTGCCCTGCAATCTGAGCCATCATAGAATTGCTCACTGATGTCTGACTGATGCATTGTCTTGCTTGTATTCCTCTCCCCTCCCTCTGGGTCATAGCTGGAAACAAGCCTTGTCTGTTGCCTCTCCCAGTTACCAATTTTCAATTAATATGTCAATCATTAATCAATATGTATGTAGTTATATGTATATCATTAGGGTGCTTGGGAAAATCAGGATTGGGAGTGACTCACTGGACATGACACTATTGCCCTGCCTGAAGAGGAACTTTCACATCCCATCTCTAGAAAGTTTAACATTTTCCAATGTTACATGTATTTTACTATGTTATGGCCTGGTATAGAGTATGAAGTTCAGTATTGGTGCCCACACCTCAAAGGACATTAACCTGCTGGAGAAGGTTCAAAGCAGGGCTACAAAGATGCTAGCAGTCAGCAGGGTAAGGCATATGAGGAGAGCTTGAGGGCACTGAACATGTACTCCCTGGAGGAAAGGGGGAGAGAGAGAGAGAGAAGGAGGGGACATGATTGGGAACTTCAAATACTTGAAAGGGACAAATAAGGTGGATAAGGAGGGTCTCTTTTGCTGAGTGGCAACATAACATGAGAGGCACAGTCTTAAGATGGAGGGTTAGGAGGAGGTCAGGAAGCACTTCTTCACAGTGAGGGTAGTGGACACTTGGAATGCGCTGCCAGAAGAGGTGGTCTCATTGAAGACAGTGGGCAGCATCAAGCCAGGCTGGGATAGGCATAGGGGAAGGTAAGGATCATGGGTAGGGAGGATGGGAGGGAGTGGGGAGGAGGGAGGGCAGGGACAGTAGCTCAAGCTGTGGACCCTGCAATACAAGCAGACTAGATAGCTCAAATGGTGTTTTTCTGCTGGCTTCTTTGTATGTTCATATGTTACTCACAGTTCCCTGAGAAGTGGAAATCTGCTCTGGCTACACCAGTATGCAAACACAGTACTGCTGTAGTCTAGCAAATTACAGATCAATTTTTAGTCTCTCTCCCTGCTCAAGGCTCTGGAAAGAATAGTCTCTGACCAGCTAGTCACATATCTCAAAAGTACAGTGTCCAATGTATCCAGCATCATGGCTTTGGAGCTCTGCAGCACCAGTACATGCTGCTGGAATACACCAGCTATGTGCATGAGGCACTTAACAGTGGTGACCTGATCAGAAATATCTACCTCAACCTTACTAAAGCTTTTGATTTGGTCAACCATAAGCTCCTACTCAACAAACTCATTGAACTGGGTCTGTACCAAAACATGGTGGACTAATTCCACAGTTAACATCACAAACCGCACTCTATATTATAAAGACCAAAGGCTCCTTGTCTGAGAAAAGGGAACATTAATTGGTGTCCCCAGGGCTTCATCCTCATCCCACTCCTATTTGGCCTGTTTATAAACAAATTGCCTGATGTATGTCAGGCAGCCAACATTCTCCTCTATTCTGATGATGCTGTCATTTATGCCAATAACCATGACCTTGATTACTTTACTACCATTCTCCAAAGTAACTTTAAAACAGAACAGTATGGCTTCCGAAAGGGCATAGTACCACCATGGCACTGTTGGAATTTATCGGTTCCTCCATGACACCCTTGACCAAGGAACATGTGGGGAGCAGTATTCATTGATCTGATGAAGGCTTTTGATACTGTTAACCACCCACTCCTACTCAGGCAACTGACCGCTCTTGGGCTCTCCAAAGATGCACTGCTCTGGTTTGCTAGCTACCTAGGGGAGAGGGTCCAGCGTGTCAGGATTGCTGAGTCACCTCTGATGAAAAACAGTCCTCTCAGGGGTCCTTATGGGTCAATACTGGGGCCATTACTCTTTTCTCTCTTCCTTAACAGTCTCCTAGCGTCTGCCAACAGAGAATATTACTTTATGCGGATGATGCAGTACTGTTTACTAGTAGCTGAGATACTAGTCAGCTTGACAGTCAATTGTAATGCGACTTCAGGCACATTGAAGAATGGTTTAGCTCACACAAACTTGTACTGAACTATAGAAAAACCAAGGTCATTACATTCTGCAACCAGCGGAGCAAGTACAAACCTCTGTCCCTCACCATCAAGAACCATGCGGGCTTCACTTGAACATGTTCATGAGTTTAAATACCTCGGCATCACCTTGGACAGTTCACTGTCTTACTCGCAGCACATTGGTTATGTAGCTAAAGCCACCAATATATGGATAGGCCTGCTCCACAAGCACAAGCACTGCATGACCACTGATGCCCTGAGGCTGGCCATCTATAGCTCTGTCACCTCCATCATCGACTACGGTCTAGTCATCTATGGCTCTGCCTCTCCTACTGCCCTCCGGAGGATATCAGTGACACTCAACAAAGCCTGTAGCCTCCTAACAGGTGCCGCCTGCCTAACACACACCTGTGACCTGTATGCCCAGGCCGGATGGCTACCACTCCTTAGTAGAATACAATACCAGATCTGTCTGCTCACAGAAAAAGTTCTCCTCAGGCTCATGCCATCAGGTGTGGCAAACTCCTTACTGCCTACAGCAGCACCCAGCTTACATGGAGTGCTCAACAACAAACCTTCCAGGTGCCCAGATGCCAGACCACTATGGGTCAGAGGTCATTCACGCAGAGCTCCTCAGTGGTACAATACTCTTAACAAAGAAGCACTTGCAGCTGTCATGCTAGGTCCCTTTAAAAGGCAACTGCGACTATCCCTCGTCTCTACTACACAATGTGACTGCCTCTCCTAAGCAACAGTCATCTCCTTTTACCCTAGTCATAGGTTATCTGTAACCAGTCATACTGCCTCACACTATTTGCACCAGCCTTACCCATTACTCCCCCTCACCCACCCCTCCCTCTCAACTGGCACTTTCTTTCATGGGATACTCAGTACCACCCACACTTTGCCACCCACCTCTAACCTCTGACAATGGCTCTTTAGCCTGCCGACTTTCTCTGACTCCTCCTATCCATATACAGTTCACCCTGAAATCTGTTTGAAGCTGACTTATGTTGTCTCTCTCCACTATTGACTGTATAAATAATGTTTAGTCATCTGTGTGTTTTAAGAATGTAACTATTGTTTACCTTTGTATGTATGTTACCCACATCCTTTGACGTGGAACCTTTGTAAATGAGCAGTTCTTGCTCAAAGATATTTGTAATCTTAGAGTTTAATAAATAAATAAATAAAAATAAAAACTTTGACAAATAAATAGTGTAGTTGCCATACTGGTCCTTGTAAGAACAGATCCGAAGCAAATGATTTGATACCTTTTATTGGACCAACATAGCTGTTACAACAAAGAATGAAGAGCTCTAGCTTTTGAACAAAAGCTTCTGAAGAAGGACCTGGTTGATTCTAAAGCTAGAGCACTTTGTTCTTTTGTTGTAACATGTGTGTTGGTCCAATAAAAGGTATCAAATCATTTGCTTCTGGATCTGTTCTTTAAAACCTTGGAAAGTTGGTTCTCAACAATACACTGGTTCTAAACTACAAATAAAAAAGATCATGTTATTCTCCAGCCTCCTACAGAAAAGGAAAGCTCCACCCTTTGTCATCTAGAGCTGCCAGGGACAACATCTAGAACAGATGGAGACCTTTAAATACCTCCGTGTAACCCTGGATGACACCTTATCTTTTTTGCCCTGCATGTTGACAGGCTAATGACTGTAGTCAACAGAAGCCTTGGTGCTCTGTACTGAAACTGGAATAACCTAACTGTGGAAGCTAGATGCCTTTTAGTGGCCAATTCCATCTTGTCACATATAGATTATAGCCTCCTGTACACATGCAGCTGCCTGTGCCACAGTGCTAAACAGAGTACAGCTGATCTGGAATAAAGCATGTCACGTTGAACTTGGTGCAGATAATTGCACCCATATTTGCACCCTCTATACCCCTAACTAAATGATTTCCACTACCTAGCAGAACAAAGTTACAAACCTGTCCATCAACCAAAAAGGTGCACTTGGGTCTCCTCCCCACCTTAGTAACTACTCCCACCATTTCAACTGCTATAACACCAAGAACATGACAAGGGCTACCCTGAACCCCCCTTCTGGCATACTCAGCTGTGCAAGTGGCCCTTTGCTGTTAGAGCTGCAAATTGGCTAAACAAACTGTCTGATACCCTGTTGAAGCTACCCAAGATTTATCAGTTTGACATATCTGAGGTCCTTCCTAGCAGTCCAATGCAGTTGCAACTGTTAACTTTAAAACTTAGCTTTGCTCTGCATTTATCCAGAGACCTTGTTGCACAATGTTTCACTAAGATTCATTAATAAAGTTGGAAGGAGTATAAAGCCAAAGCATATGAACACTCCTATCAGTCACCTGTAATACCCAAGGGAATGGTCACGTAATAAATAGTTGTCTAGGTGTTTTTTGAAGATATTCTTGATTTTACTGATGACAATATCTGTAGGGAGTGAATTCCATGGTTTATAATTCTCTGAGAGAAGAAATATCTGTCACAAACCCGCTCAGCAGATCAGCCCTCTACTCCCAAAGTGACAACCTCGAGCGAGTCTTGAACAGTTAACAGAAACAGGGTAACCCTCCTGTCTGTTTTGTGGGTTTTGAATCAACCTTTGGTCTCAAATGTTAAGAGGATTCAAACTGTGAGCCTCTTGTTAGCGTACCCAATGTACAGGCTCAGATAATTTTATCTTTGGGGGCAGATATCTTTGCCTACAGGCACCTTACCAAGTGTACAGAAATGAACCCTTAAAAACTGTAATAAAAGACCTCAGATTTAAACGCTTACCTTTATCACCATTCAAGCTTATGTACAGTGTCTGCATTAACCATATATACTCCACTTGTAAAGGAAAGACATCAAAGACAGACCAAGTAGGCTCTAAAAATAGAGTTTTACTAAAATAGATAAAAATATGTAAAGCATAAAATACAGAACTATTATATCACAAGACATACAAATCTATTAAAAGAACAAGGTTTAACAGTACAATTCCTACTACAGTACTTAGATTTGTCTCTGCTAAATACCTGCTCAAAGTGTTCGCGATGTTTCTTTGTCAGAGTCTAGATGAAAGTGTTTCTGAAGGAAAACAGAATAATGTTTAAAAGCTGGTTTTCCCACCTCTTTGCATGAGGTCACCTGGCTCCTCCTCTGTTTATGAAAATCATACACCCACAATATTTTATCATATTAGAAGGTAAGATATGTAAGGTTGCATCAGCAGAAACTCCTTTCATCTTTAGCTGCATCCTCTCTCACACAGGCATCAAAGGAACATTTACAACTTGCACCCATATGTAATAACCTGGGTTTCCTCCAAATGTCATAAAATGGATATGATCTATCTTGGCATCTGGCAAGCTACAATTAGCCACCTAAACAGGATATCCTCAACTCAAACCTCTTCCAGCCTGTAATTATCTCATGGCTTTCATCTTTCATCTTTTAAGTGACTAGTTTTCCATTAGCAGGTTATACAGACCTGCCACTAGAAGATTCTTGGTCTTTCTACACAAATCACTGTACTCAATTGTGAGGCAATATGGCCTGCATTATCATTCTACTTCTAATCCTGGCAAAAATTATGACTCATAAAGCACCAATCCATGCTAAGTCAGAAGTCATCCCAGCCTGGGAACCCACAATCATAGTTCCTGCTGCATCTTCATATTGCTTCCCTACTCTTAATCTGTAGGGTTTAATTTTAATTCCCCATCCCTCTCCTCTGGCCCTCCTCCCTTCACCAATGTCTTTTCATGCACCTCCCTGCTAGCCTTGAATGGCCATGTCAGCATCTCCTATGCCCTGGCTAGACATACCTCAATGACTGAACACCACACAAGAACCCATATGAAAAGAGCCCACTTCTACCTGATAAATGCCCTCAGAAAATGTTTCTAATTCTCCTTTTCTGTTCAGGCAATGTTGAACTAAATCCAGGTCCTCCAACTCAAATCACTTCTCCACCGGAGTTTGCAGCTGCTCCTGGGATGAACAGTCATGGTCAATATTCTAAGCCTGCTCAAAAACTTGATCATCTTCAAGTTTGGGCACCCACACTGACCAGATTTGATTATAATTACAGAGTCATGGCTAAAAAGACCAACACTGATCCATAAATTACTACACACGGGCTTCAAGCTCTTTAGGGCTGATAAGGATTAATGAGAGTGGTTATATGCCAAATCAAAATTTGATGTTAGCAGCATTTCCTGTAAAACTAAGCCCAAGGAATAAGAGATTGTCTTGCTTAAACTTCACCTTCCATCCTCAGAGTGCATCACAATCATTGGTGGCTATAGACCCCTGTCAGGGCAGAAAATTCTTAGCGGGTTGAAATCCAAACTTTGGCTGCTAACACGGAAACAATAATCTTAGGGGACTTCAATATGGATTGGCTCACTGCTAAATCACTCCTAAAAGCCATCTGTGATAAGCTGGGTCTTACAGATAGTAACTGAACCCACAAGAATCAATGCTTCTAACTCTGCCAACAGCTCACCCTTAGATGTCATCTTAACCCCGCATCCCCATAAAATCTCACATTCTGCAGTTTTCCATAACGACGGAGTGACCACAGTATCGTTGTATGTACAAGATTCCAATCTAAACCAGCAGCACCCTAAATTCAGAATCAAATGCTCGTTCCATAAATTCAACTCAGTAAACTTCTAACGATCTAGCTATGATCAGGTGGCAGACCTATATCTTGCCAAATCTGCTGATTCGCCGTCTCTGTCCTAAAGGACAACCTCACCACCTAATTAACAAGCATGCTCCTCTTATTAAAATGAGGGTGTGGAAAATCTCGCATCTGTGGTTCACCCAAGAGCTCAAATCTGCACTTACCAATAGAGACAAGCCATGGGCTACGCCAGGCACACAAGGACCCGGCAGACTGGCAGGCATTTAGAACTGCCAGAAATGCCTGTGTTAAAAGTGTACATGCTACTAAAGCAAACTTCTACATCTCCACTCTGAGCAGGACAAAGGGAACTCCCAAAAATCTGGAAGACACTGAGATCCATTGAAGGCCATCCTACTACTTCCTCCCTTCCACCAAGATTCTGGCCAAGGATGGGATGGTTGAAAATAAACTATGAATCCTCAAAGAACTTAACCTTCACTTTACCACTGCCAGGTTGGCATTGACTCCTCCCATATGCTAGCCAAGTGAATAGCAACACTAGCCCAGATACTACACATGCTACTCCACCTCATCCCCTTCCAGTTGTGCCTGTTTAGCTACAAAAGTCGAAGACATAATTCTGTATCCTTGACACCAAGAAAGTGCAGGGGCAGATGGCCTTGAATCATTTTCTTCTTGGTTAGGCTATGCCCAGCTCACAGCCCCATTCTTCACATCTTCAACCTCTCTATTACCACAGCCCTGGTTCCATCCTGCTGAAATCTGCCATATTCTTCCTCTCTTCAAATCAGGAGATCCTTGTGACAGCAACTACTGTCCTATCTCTATCTTGCCGTTCTTTCCAAAGTGCTGGTAAAACTTATATATAACCAACTAAAAATCACCTTGAAGCACACTCACTCCTAAACATGGCCCAATCTGGCTTCAGGTCAAAGCACAGTACCATCTCAGCCTTGGCTAAAGTCTCTAATGACTGGATCCATGCTATGGACACCAAGAAGGTTACTGGTGCAATCTTTCTAGACCTCAGTAAGGCTTTCGACACTGTAGACCATCACCTCCTAATCACCTGTCTTGCCTACATAGGTGCCACTCCACTTACCTAGTGGTTTAACAGTTATCTCACAGGAAGAACACAAAAGTCAAAGTTGATGGCCTACTATCTGCCCCTTCAATTGCCAGAGGTCCCTCAAGGCTCCATCCTAGGACCAATCCTTTTTTCCCTGTATATCAACAACCTTGACTCCACATTAAAGAACTCTAGCATACATTTCTTTGTGGACGATACGGTTTTATACGCATCAGGCTCATCCTTAACTGAAGTCAGGAAGCATTCCAAGCTGACTTTATCAATTAGAAAGCAACCGTATCAATGCCAAGCTTCTCTTAAATGCAAAAAACCAAGACAATGATATTCTCGAGACTTGCCTTGTCTGGTGCCCTACCTACCCACCTAAAACTTCATAGTTACCTCCCTAGGTGAACCCTTGGAAGTCTTACCTAAATTTAAATATCTAGGTATGTGGATAGACAACAAGCTGTCCTTCAATGAACACATTGAGGATCTATCAAAGAGGCTTAAAGCACGCTTGGGTTTCTTCTTTAGAAATAGGAACCTCTTTCTCTCATGACCATAAAGACTTGTCCAAGCAACATTCCTTCCGTTGTGACTACGGAGACATTATCTTTATCTCCTCCCCAACCTTGAGCCTATCTAAACTGGATGTACTCTATCACTGTGCTCTTGGCTTCATTACTAACTCTCGTACAGGACCTACCACTGTGATCTTTATGCAGCAGTTGGGTGGACCTCTCTGCCACCAGGCGCCTCCTGCATGCTGGCATTTGGACCCTCAAATTACTACTCCACAAACTGCCTGTCTATTTAACGTCTCTCATACACATCTCACATAGTGCCTACTCCCTAAGGAAATCTGACCTTATCCTACTAGATGTTCCCAGGACACATACCACAGCTGGCCAAGAGCTGTCTCATACACCCTCCCAAACATTTGGAACCAACTATAAGCCATGCTGAAGCTAACCAGTATCGTATCAATTAACTCCTACAAAACACTAGCTGTCTCTAAATTAAAGACATATCTAAGTGCTACAAGGCCCCAACGCCAAGTCAAATTCCTAGGTACCAACTGGCCCTCTACTTATTAAGCTGAAATCTGTTGCATAATTTAGAGGCAAGGTTAAAGCTGGAATGTACTGCATATATAGCATAAGGGCTTCTATTGTGTATACTTCTTGTATTATATAAATATTTTTTCTTTGTTGTTCTACATTTTATATTTCCTGTCTATGTAATTGCGAACTGTATGTGTATGTGCCTCAGGACCTCCTTGTGAATGAAGCTTGCTCAGCAGTCTTTCCTGCAATAAACTTGAACTTGAACTTTCAGCTGAGATGGGGGTGGCGAGGTCACTCCAAGAGCACCAGATTTCTCAGCATCTCTCATGACAGACAGTCCATAACACATTTTATATTACAAAAATGAAACAGTGATCAGAACCAGCTGTCCAAGTGTCACAATATCCTCTTTTTGTATTAAAGCATTGTCTTTTTATTTGAAGTGGGTGTCCTCTTGTGTTAATGTTTATCTGCTTGAAATTGATGCCACTTTCAAACATTACATTTTGATCATTTATAATATCTGTAGTAAGCATAAGGTCACCCCTTAGTCTTCTTTTTCAAGAGACATTAATCCAAATTTGTCCAGTCTTTGTTCATAATTTAAGGACTGTGCACCATCTATATATTTTGTCATTTTCTTTGAATTTTTCAATTCTTAAGACATCTTTCTTATTGTATGGACACCATAATTGAGAAGCATAATCAAATATGGGGTGAATATATAATCTATACAGCAGAAGAATAACTGATCCATCCCTTGATTTAATATGCCTTCTTATACTTCACCAAATGTGGTTTGCTTTATTTGTGCTCTCAGTTATTTGAGTATTGAATGCTAATGTATTCTGTATTATTATTCCCAAGTCTTTTAGGCATACCACTTTTAAAGGTAAATGATTGAGTGAGTAGGGTGTGATAAATTTTCAGTTCCAAGGTGCATGGCGCTGCATTTATTATTATTAAATTTGAGACCCCATTTTTGGACCACTCAGTCAATATATTTAAGTCATTTTGTAAAGACATTGATTCAGACAGTGTCTTGCAAGGTCCTCAAGTTTGCAGTCATCTGCATATTTTATAATATACATTTCTAGATTATCAGATAAATCGGTTATAAATAGTTGAAATATTAAGGGCACCAAGACTGATCTTTCAGGTACCCCACTAGTAACTGGTCTCCATTCTGAAGCATGACCATCTATTAGAACTCTTTGAAACCGATTTAATAACAATTTTTATCCATTTTATAATGCTAGTGTGTATGTTATAGAGATTCAGTTATATTAGTAAGGCCCAATGATGGACAAAGTCAAATGCTTTTCTGAAGTCAAAATACCACATCACATGGTGTCCTGCTATCAAGATGCTTGCATAAAAGTATAACAAGTTTGTAATACAAGATCAACCTTTATAAAACCATGTTATTTTGAGTCAATTTCTGATAAGTTATTTATTATTTTTCCTTAAGTATACATTCCATAATTTTACAGAGAATTGGGGTAAGGATAATAGGCCTATAGTTATCCGTATCCCTCTATCTCCTTTTGATATAGTATAACATATGCTTTGTTCCCATCTGCTGGTACTTCTCCTGTTTTAATGCTGTGATTGAATAAAATTTGTAATGGTTTGGTCAGATGCATTTGCATAATTTTGATCATATTCATGGAGATGCCATCTGGGCCTGAGGAAGAACCAGGTTTTATTAGTTTAATTTTAGATAGAATTTCTTCCTTAGAAGTAATATCAGATTGAATTGTATCTTGCATGGTATGGGTGTTGGATGAAAGGGTATTAAAAGATTTACAGAAATGGTCATTTAGCAAATTGGCCATCTTTGCTGGTTGTGATATCACATTATCTCCATAATGTTAATGGACCTATTTTACATGACTGTTTCCTTAAGAGTTTATATAACTGCAAACTTTTTGTTATTTCCTTTATTTACTTCTGCCGCCAATTGTAACTCTGCTACTTTTTGCTTTCCTGATTTCTTGCTTGCATTTATTTTGGATCTGTTTAAATGTTGCCAATCTAGATGGAATTGTTTTAATTTATTTATTATAAAGGCAATTTTTTAAATCAATTTTTAAATTTTACAGTTAGCCATTTTGTGTTATTCTTAGCAGAGCAGTGTTTCCTGATTTTTGGTATGTTTGTGTTAGTTATCTGCAAGATTTTTGTCTTTAGGATAGTCCATCTGTCTTCCACTGATGCATTATTAAATAATTCATCCCAGTCAATATTAGTGAGTGCTTTATTGATCATATCTAAATTATCTTTTATAAAGAAAGATTTCAGAAATATTCCTAGACATGGAAACATCAGAAATTATGTTAAATGATATCATATTGGGGTCACTACACAGAAGTGCTGCTTGTACCCTACAGTTTTTATTATAATATTTTTGAATTTATCACATCTAGTATGTCTGAACCCCTTGTTGGAGTTGTAACTGATTGTGTTAAGGATAGTTCACCACACAAATTCAAAAATCTTTGGCGATGCTGATTAGGCAGTATCTTTGATCCAGTCAATGTCACCCATATTTAAATCTCCCAAAAACTGTCTCTCTTGATCTACAGCTTTTCCAATTCATTCATAATTTCTTTTGATATTAGAGGGATACTATCCGGTGGACGGTAGCATAAGCCTATTATTTTTATTCAATAGTTTTATCCTTAAGGTTTCAGTGTGATTAGATGTTTTTATTTTGTTTGTAATATTTATAGGTTTTAGTTCAGATTTTATATATAATGCAATTCCTCCTGCTCTCCTTTTTGCTTTACTGTTAAAAACGAATCATAATCAGAGATTACTGCTCCCCTCATTTCTTTATTAGGGCACCAGGTTTCAGTGATGGCAACAATATCTGGGTTATGTAGATTACAAAGTGCTTTTAGTTCATCCATTTTATTATTCAAACTTTGGGCATTGATTAAATATGTTTTTAAGGATGTTTTATATATCAGAGACTTAGTTTTGATAGGGTTGGCAACTTTCAAATGAGTGTATGATCAATAGTGGCAAGATGGTACTTTTGACCCTCCCCTTTTATTAGTTTAAATCCATGATGCTAAGAGCCGAAAGAAAAAAAGTTAGTTGGTCTGTGCCTCTTTTATTTAGATGTAATCCATCTCTGGCAAACAGAGATCCGTTTTGTGAGAAAGTTCTCCAGTGGTCAATCAACAAGATGTTCTCTTGAATACACCAGTTTCTAAGCCTAGTGTTAATTCTGGCCATACTATTATTTTGCCGTGAAGCTTTTGGTATTGATAGAATAGCAGAGATGGCAACATGACTCTTATTTTGCTGCATTTTTTTCGAAGTCTAGCAATTCATAACATATGTCCTTTTCGTGCATGTATCCCACATTATGCATGCATTATACTTTTAGTGTTTTCTTCTTTTAACAAATTGTCAAGTCTTGATGCAACATCTTGCATTTGTGCCTTAGTAGACATGTGACTGTTTCTTAGTTTATTGGTTGGTGGAAGGTGAGAATCAATGTGTTTAATAATAGAGTCTCCAATGATTTTATGTTGAATCATATCATTAGAATGAAAATTATTCTTAATGACAGTGTCAGGAATGTCCATAGTCTCTTCTAAAGATGCAAATCTATTATTAGTTGGTAATGAATAAGAAGGTGTGTGAAAAGTATTATCTATAACAGGAGGTTTATAGCCCTCCACTCTCCTCTCTTTTTGACCTTCTATCTTGTACTGTTTCCCAATCCCCTGTTTCAGTATCAACTGTCTCTGGTTCTTGTGATCTTTTATCTCTTCATGTACTGTTGCTTTCTCCTTCAATATCAACACCTAGAGTTATATCTTGTGTTTTGTTAGAGGTAAGAGATGCACCATTATCTGTGGTAGCAGCTGGCTTAACAGTTGGATGGGCTATATTTCTAAGCATGTTGTCCATGAAGCATTCTAAACTGCGTAATTATTTAGGTTAGTCAATTCAGTGTGCAGTTGAGTAATTTCCCTTTAAGGCTTAAGATAATTTCACAGTTAGCATGTGAAAAGAAATTATGGGTTCAGCAACAGTGCTATTCTTGCGATCAATTGTATTACAAGTTTGACAAATTTTCACCTTGCTTCCATTTCCTAGCTCTAAGATGTTAAACTGATTTTGTTTGCTTTGTTCCATAATATAAAATAGGAGGGGTTACTTACAGACTGCTTGTAACAACAAGATATTAGGGCCAGATTCTCCTTTGGTATTAAAGAGACTCAGTTTCAGGCTTTGCTCCCTATGCTCCATAAGGCGGACCCTAGTACGCTGCTTGCCTTTGCCTGCATTGCCTCCACCCTCGCTCACCTTTATTTGCACATTCCTATAGGTATCTTGGTACTGTATTGTTTAATATTTGCTTGATTCAACTGCATTACATTGGACTTGCCTACAGCAGTTGAATAGTCTTTTGTTCCTGTACAATTTAATGTGAAACCTTTGTAAATGAGCACCTGTTCTCAAAGGTAATCTGATTTATGCAATAAATAAATTGCATAACAAATATACATCAATATATTCTTTGCAAAAACTTTGTTAATGCATCAGTTAGGGTTCCAATGACAAAATTTGGAAATGTGTTAGTGCTTCCAACCCTAACACCCACTGCTACCTGCACACACCAACAGGCTTTGGGCATGTGCTTTGGGGTCATCAGACATAATGCTCACCCCATTCCATTAGTAAATAAGCTGAAATGGGTACAGTGTAGGAGAATGGGGTGAGCATTAGGGCTGATGACCCCAAGACACATCCCTGACACCTGTTGGTGTGTTCAAGGTGAGGTGGTGTGTTAGGTTGAAAACCCCAACACCGTATTTCTAAACTTTTGTCACTGGAACTCTGATGCATTAACGTTTTTTTTTTTTTAAAAGAATTTCCTTACTTTTTGAGATAGTACAATTGTAGCCTTATTTGCTTGTGGAGTGTAGGGCTCATTGGGCCCTGTGCTTCTATCTATCCATCATTTTGAGAGATTGTAATTGTACACTTCTTCCCTGTGGGAATGCATGGCCATCTGGGCCCTGCATAGCATCCATCCATAATTCTTGAGATAGTGTAGTGATATCCTTATTTGTCTGTGGGGTGCAGGGTTCTCAGGGTCCTCGTTGCCATCCTGTAGTGTGCAGCACCAAAGAAGACCTCACACTGCAATGTTATCCTATAGAAAACACAACAAAATGTCAAAGCTGTGTAACTAGACACCAAATTGATATATTTTCACAAAACAAGCAAAAGGCACATTGGTGGACAAGGCTTTTGTACCCTGACAATTTCAGAGCAAAACTGAAAACCGTTTCTTCACAGCATAGCGGCAAATAAACAACTGTCTAAATCTCACATTACAATGTTATCCTATGGGAAATAAACCAAAATTTAAAGCTGCAGAACTCCCCAGCAAACTAATATATTTTCACCAAACCAGCAAAGGCACATCTGTGGGCAAGCCCTTTATACCCTGAAAATTTCAGACCAAAATCAACAACCATTTGTGAACTCTGCAGTGACAAAGAAATAGCTGTCTTAAAATTCCTTTTTGGAAATTGTGAAAAAATCCTTTTCCACAATTTGCAGAAAAAAATCCTTTCTCTCAAATTGCAAAAATGTTCCTGTTCTGTGGCTTTCCCTCCATGGTTTGTGGAAAAGGATTTCTGCACTTTTAAAAACACATTTGTAAGTGACTTATGAAACAACTAAGCCCAGCATTGGTTTCTAGGGGTCCCAATTAGGTAAACACAACTGTTGGTGCTTCCTAAAACCATCAATTTTTTGAGTTTTTGTATTTGTTGTCACTGCTAACCGAAAACAAGTGGGCGCAGTTCAAACAAAGATTCTGCATTTGCAGCAAAGGATTCTGAGTTTGCAAAAAGGATTCCATTTGTGACAAAGAATCCTTTTGAGGCTCATATAACTGGTCCCATAGGAAATAACGTGAAGCTTTGGAATGGATTAACATTTTTCACCAAACCTTCAAAAGGCACATTTGTGACCCAAGACCTATGTACAGTAAAATGTCAGACAAAGTTCCACACCATTTTTGTGCAACAGTGTGATAAAGAATTTCACCAAAATTGTAATTTTCATAGAAACATAGAAGTTAATGGCAGATAAGGACTGCAAGGCCCATCCAGTCGGCACATTTTTTCTACCTTATAGAATGTGCCATAGGCCTTTACTCTGTCAATGGCCTATCTATTCATACTCATCTGTATTGCTCCCTTATGCCTATCCATGTCTGTTTGAAACCCTGCACTGTACTCACATCCACCATTTCCTGAGGTAGGCCATTCCATGCATCTACCACCCTTTCTG
Source organism: Neoceratodus forsteri (assembly GCA_016271365.2). Taxonomy (NCBI): domain Eukaryota; kingdom Metazoa; phylum Chordata; order Ceratodontiformes; family Ceratodontidae; genus Neoceratodus; species Neoceratodus forsteri. Next base: position 339,740,015 of record CM057459.1, read on the forward strand.
TGAAAATAACTTCCTCACATTACCCCTTAATCGGCCTCCCTCTAATCTCATGCTGTGACCTCTTGTCCTGATTTTTTTTATATTGAAACATGTTAGATTCTTTCACCTTGTTAATGCCTTTAAGATGTTTGAATGTTGCAATCATATCACTCTCTCCCTCCTTTGCTCTAGGGCATACATATTGAGCTCCGTTAATCTGTCCCCATATGTTTTCTGATGCAGTCCCTGCACCATTTTGTTGCCCTTCTCTGGACTGCCTCCATTTTGTAAAGGAAACTCCACCCTCATATCTTCTAAATGTTATTTGTTTCCATTTCGTGGATGTCAAAATCTCATTGTCCCTGAGAGCTGCATTAGCATATGAGAACATGATGCATAATCACCCTTTAAACTCCCCAGTATGCCGGTCTGCTTAATTAGTCTTAAAAGAAACAAGCTGCAAAAGGTGTGGAATACCACATTTACCTTCAGTGAGCTTTGCAAACTGTCTGAGTTATAATGCAGATTTGTTCCCATTACACTTTCCCAGTTTATGAGTTCCTAGAGAATTTTGCAGGGTGTTTGTTCTTTCAGCATAAGATACATGATATAAATGGGTGCTCTGACATCATGTTCTCATATGCAAATGCAGCTCTCAGGGACAATGCCATTTCAACAGCCATGAAATGAAGTCTCCAGGGCAGTCACAGGGCCTAGTATGAACTGTAAAACAGACTAAAACATTTGCATACATCCTTAACAGCTACATGAAAAGAGTTGTCTATTGGCGTGGAAGCGAATGATTTAGAAAATATGAGGGTGGAGTTTTCCTTTAATGTCCTTGTGCAGGTGTGACCTCCAGTACTGCACATAGTACTCCAGATGGGGCCTAACCAGTGTCTTGTAAAGTGGATTATTACCTCCTCTTATGACTTGTGATGCCCTACTAATACACCCCAACATCCATCTAGACTTAAGTACTGCTTTAGTGGTCTGCTTGGATGATTTCAGGTCATCTGTGATGATGATGCCCAAGTCTCTTTCTTCCATTGTGATTACCAGCAACTCCACTCCCCAACCTATAGGGAGCTTCAGGATTTCTCTTCCCTGTGTGCATGATCTTGCACTTCTTTGCGTGAAACCCGTTTCCATTCGTCAGACCATTTTGCCAGTTTTCCAGATCTCTTCTCATTTTATTCACCCTACCTGGATCATCTACTCTGTTGCAGTTCTTGGTGTCATCTGCAAACAGGCAAACCTTACCCCTGCCTATTTGCAATGTCACTGATGAAGATATTGAAGAGGAATGGACCCAGGACTGATCTAGAGGTACCCCACTTGTGATTTGCATCTCTTCTGACTGTATACCATTTACCACCACTCTGTTTTCTGCCCACCAACCAGTTTGCCACCCAGTTGACCAATCTCTGACCCACCCCAAGCCTACCCAACTTATTAATCAATCTTCTATGTGGAACAGTATCAAAGCTTTGCTAAAGTCAAGGTAGGCAACATCAACTCCACCACTCTGGTTACCCAGTCAAAAGTATGAGATTAGTTAGACAGAACCTTCCTGTTGTAAATCCTTGCTGTCTTGGATCCAGTGCTCCTATGAATTCCTGGTGTTGCACTATCCTTTTCTTAGGAGTATCTCCATAATCTTGCCCACTACTGAGGTAAGACTGACTGGTCTGTAGTTCCCTGCCTCCTCCTGCTACCGCTCTTGTGGAGCAGAATCACATGATCCCTTCTTCAGTCTTCTGGGACCTCTCCTGTGCTCAGAGACTCATTAAACAGTTCTGATAATGGCTCTGCTAGTTCAGCCCTTAGCTTCTTTAGCACCCTGGGATGTATGCCATCGGGTCCCATTGCCTTGTCCACTCTGAGCTTAGTGAGCTCTCATAGGACTCCTTTTTGTGAAGGACTTGTGCACACCTCCCTCCCCTGTGTCCATGGTGCTGAGTTGTGGGCCCTGCCTACATTCTCCTCAGTAAATACTGAGAAGTATCTATTTAGGATAGATGCTTTTTCTCGGTCCTCCACACACTCGCCTATATCGCTTTGATCTTAGCAGTGCCCCTCTGGACTTTCTCCTTTCACTAATGTATCTATAGAAGTCTTGTCCCCTTCCTTTACTGTTCATGCTAGTGTTTCCTCAGTTTGGGCCTTTGCGTGTCTTGCCACCTTCCCTTAGGAAAGTTTGGCATGCCTCCCTATCTTCATCCCGCTGCATTCCCTTATATTTCCTGAAAGCCAACCTTTTGACTCTGATCTTTTCTGCTACTGTTTTTGAGAACCAAAGTGGTTTCCTCCTTCTTTTGTTCTTGCTTTTCTACCTAACACAATGGGATGTTGCTTCAAGTATTGCATCCTTAATGCTTGACCACTTTGCCTGTACCCCTTACCTGTATTTCTTCTTGCCAGGGCTAGCTTAACTCTGTTGGCCATCTTATCAAAGTCAGCTCCTCTGAAGTCCCATAGTTTTGCCTTGGAATGGGATGATTTAGTTCTAGTGGCCAAATTGAATCATACCATGTGATGGTCACTGGCCCCCAGGTGACCTTCTACCTGGAGATCTGTGATCCTTTCCCCACTAGTCAGTACTAGATCCAGGATAGCCCTGTCTCTTGTGGGTTGTTGTACTAATTGTTTGAGGCCCTCCTGCAGAAAATCCACTATGTGTCTAGTTCTGGGGATGTTCCTGCTGGTATGACCAATCTGTATCTGACATGTTGACGTCTCCCATTATCAGAACCTCCCTTTAGCTGTCACATTTTGTATATCTTCTAATAGTGTCTATGTCCTCCCCTGGTCTGGAGGCCTGTAGACAACTCCAGTTCATATGGCTGTCCCATTTCCTCTTTCCAGGGTGACCCACAGTTCTTCTGGCTCCTTATGTGTTTTCTGAATTTGTGTAGCTTTGATATTTTCATTGACATAAAGGCCACCCCACACTTTTTGCACCTCAGTCTCTTCTGAATAGTACATAGCTGGGTACTGAAGTCTCCCAGTGTGGTTACTGGTGAACCATGTCTCACTAATGGCTATTATGTCCAGTTTGGCTTCTGTCATTGTTGCCTCCAGGTCTGGGATCTTGTTTGTCAAACTGCGGGCATTTGTGTACATGATTTTCCATTGGCCAGATTTCAGTGCATTAGTTGTTGGGTGAGGTCCGATGTTTCCTTGCACATCGTATGGGGAGCTGGACCTTTTCTTTACCTGGTGATGCAAATGAACTACAAATATCCTGAACTCCTGTTTGTTCACTAGCTGAGGGGAGGGTGTTCTTCCCATTCAATGTATCACGTGCTGTACCCCATCCCCATTTGCTAATCTAAATATTCTGCAAAGACATTAAATTTCTTCCCCAAAGCACTGACTCCTTAGTCAGATGCAGTCCATTAAATTTAAAGAACTTTCGCTCCCAAAACTGTTGCCAGTTATCTACAAATTTGTGTCATTTTCCTTGCACCAGACCTTGAGCCACATGTTTAGCTCCCTATCTCCCTTCTCTGAACTTCTATCTTCCCTTCTCTCCCACACCGCAGGATCTCATAGAAGGAGATGGTGGATGAAATTGAGGTCAGTTTGTCTCCCAGCCTGGTCAGGTGTTCCTTGGTCTCCACAACTGACTGGCTGGAGAGATCATTAGTCCCTATGTGTACCAGGACATTGATGTTTCCTCCTGCTTCCTGCATGATTTTAACAATGCAGTCAGTGTCTCTCCATGCTGATGTAGCTGGAAGATATCTGACCATTACCCTGGCTGGAGGTACAGTGGTAGTCATAGAAAAATTTCGCAGTACTGAGGTATTCCTAGGTATACTGAGACAGAATGAGGCAGGATCACATTACAGTCAATGCAAATTACCTCAGTGGTATCTCAAGGTAGGAAACATTTCGACAGCTACTACTGTAGGTATCAACTCCCTGAATCATGGAGTCTCCTTTGAACAGAAATGTTTTGGATTTCCTTTTTGCTTTTTTGTTTTGGTCCCTGTTTTGGGCAGGTTTTGTAGTGCTAGCTCCAGAACTGCAGTGTCCTGCTCTGCAGCGTCCTCTGCCCCTTTGTTTGATTTCGGAGATAGTGACAGATACCTGTTTGTAGTTTTTATATGGTTTGTGGAGGTGATACATTGGTAAGCACTGGTGATGGGGCACCTGATTTGCCCCTAACCACCTGCCAACCTCCTGGACCAACTACCTTCTCTGCGACTGCGGTGTTTCAGTTGGATGTTGGGGAAATGGAGGTGGTTCTTGTAATATATTTCCTCCTGAATATGTGATTTGAGGCCGCAATCTTTGCCCATGCTGCCTGGAGCTGAACCCTTAGATCGCAGATGGTCCAGCATGTAGGACAGTGTTCTAAATCCTGTATAACTGCCCTTTTGAAAAGTGTCCTGCAGTACCTGCAGTTACTAATATCCATTCCAGTTGAGTTGCTGAGTTTATAACCTGGTCCGAGTAATTAGAAGGAAAATGAAAGCAAAAGATTAGTTTTATATATATATATATATATTTTTGTTTGTTTGTTTTGTATAACTTTTATAACAAGTTAAATTAATTGTGCCCCAGTAAGTGAGGTCACTGTATGGATATCCCTGTGACCCTCCCTTCCTGCTTTGCTACAGGAAATGTCATGACAGTGCTACTCTGTAAAGAGTGTAGCATGGGGTGGCTGGGGATGGGGTGGGTGGTTGGACCCTTCCCTGCTTAAAAGAAGAACCATAGATGAAAAGAAACAAGGAGGTAAGAGCAGAAACAATCAACCAACAATAAATGCAGTACGCTATCCCTCAGTCTGTGTCTCGATGTGCTCCTGTAATTAACCCTGAAAGTGCAGCCTAATGATAGATACAACTGTAAAACTTGTAAGCACCACCAGTAACAATTTCACAGAAGATGCACCTGCAAAAACACTTTGCTAAAGAGAAAAATAAAGCAGTAAAAAGTGACAAAACCTGTAAGCACAACCTGCAGAACACTTAAACAGAAGATATACCTTACAAAAACAATCTGAATCAGAGAAGATTACAGCAGTGATATGTAAGCACAAAACAGTAACAAACCTGTAGGCACACCTGTAATAATGCAGCAGAAAGTATACCCTGCAACAGCAATTTGAATCAGAGAACAATAAAGCACTAAAATGTAAGCAAAAAACAGTAACAAAACCTGTGAGCACAAAAGAAAATAGTAACACACAGTAAATCTGCTGAGCCAAAAGAAACCTTAGTCTTTTACCTTGCTCTGATAATGTTGTTCCTTGCTCTGTTCTTACAAGCAAACCTAGAAGAAAAGAGCTCAGGTGAAGCTAGGTGCCTTTGCCAGCAAACCTAGTCTTCCACCTCAAAACACCAACTAACCTGACCTAACTAACCTTCATGTTTTTGACAATCTGTATTTCCACACCACACATCCAACCAGAATGAAAGTTGCCAAATCAACAGATCTTTGGGTCGTGATGGCATATGCAAAATTTCATGCAAATCAATTGAACAGGTTGCAAAGTTATTAAAGTCCAAAATTTTGAGTTTAACAGAGAGGTGAAGACTGAACCCTAACTATAGGGCATAACCGTTGCCTCTATAATATAAAACAAGTGCTAAACAGCTGCGGTATACAAGGATATATACCTATTGAATGGGGCTAATAGCCACAAGCCCCCAGGGTGAGTGGCATTGTTTCCTAATTAGCCCCTGAGATAGGTATGTAGCCTTGTATTCAACAGTGCCTAGCATTTATTTTATATAAATACAGTACATGGGGATGATGTCTTATTTGTACATGAAGGCTGTGTTATTAGGTGTGCTAATTAGCACAGAAATTTCCTATCTGGTTCAGCTGGATGTGTTCATTGATGTGTTTATTGATTTCATTGGTCATTAAGTTGTTTGGTTTGGTAGTCATAATGTTGGTGTAGAAACAAAACTATCATTTGCAAAAATATGTTATAACATATTTCATTTTAATATCTAGTTAATATTATGCGGTTATTTGGGGTGACAAGTGACACTAGACAATTGGTTCAAAGACTGTAATGGATTTTGTTTCCACGGATAGAAAGCGAGGTTTCAAACTGATTGCAAGTTTGCCAGCATGGACTTCCCAAAGAAATAAAACTTCTTCAGTTTGACTTCTAAAAGTGGAGCCTAATTCACAATCCCATCTGTGGGTCTCTCAAAAGTGTGATATTAAGTGTCTTCTTGGATCTCGCGGAAGAAGGAAAAACAATCTTATAAAGGAGCCATGGCAATCAACATACTAAGTAAAATTTGTGGCTGGTACAGTTAGGCATCAGATGTCTAGTGTTGGGAAAACTACAGTATAGTGTATAGTGGACCACTGTTGTGCATGGAAATCGGAGGTTCTCAAAATGTTGTTCTGCTGCAGTTCAAGGTCATGGAATGTAATAATACTCTACGCAGCAGAACAACATTTTGAACCTCTAGAGGTTCCACATACTCACTACACAGATGGCACATCACTTACCTTAGTGGCGAAATGGACGGATCCATGCTCCCATGGCAACAGTCACATCGGAGCATTACAAGATGCAGGATCAAGCAGATATGAGGAAATGCAGGATCAACCAGATATTCAGACTCAGAAACAAATTAAAATAAAACAAATGACCCCTTACTCCAAAGCCCGATCGCTTAGCGAGCCTTGTGGTTGCCATGTTTGTTTGTTTTTTACCCTCCCAATGTACCTGCCAGCCAATAGGAAGCTGCGCCAGAGACATAGCCATGCCTCCTCCTTAGCAACCACTCGGCAAGCCTGGAAACCACCCTTTACCACTAGACAGTGCATTGCACACAAAGTAAAAGGCTGATAAAAAAGAACTGTGAATGATTTTTGAGTGTCACTACACTATAAAATAGTGGATGAGCATCCTCATACACAACCAGCCTGTTGTGCCACCTGGGGGTTTTGATACCATCGGACCTCTCGAGCTTCGCTCTCAAGGTCTGATGTTATCAGAATTTCCCTGTAACACAACAGGCTGGTTGTACTGGATGCCCAATCCACTATTCTCTATATGTTTTACTGTGGAACAGAGACTTTTGTCAATTGCAGGTAAAATCACAAGGATGCCGCAGAATAAAAAACAGGATCCGATAGCTGATGGTTTGAAGTATCAAAGGACTAAAAGTTAGAAATGCAACGTGTGAAATAAGAAAGTTATTCACTAAAATGTCTTCTGCTGATACTGCAAGAGATAGACCATTGATGTCTGGACTCTTTTAAAAAGGCATAATGTGAGACATCCAAAAATATGGCTCTCAAGTTTACAAGAGGTAGCAGGATTCATTTTTCAGTTCATCTTTATTTATAAAGTAGCACTATTCCCCAAAGGATCATAGCTAGTACAATAAGCAGTAAGATCCCAGCTAAAACTCCATAAAAGGATCAAGATATGTTATGTGAAATTTTGAAAACTGCCATAGACTTGGTCAACAACCTATCATCTGATTGATGAACCATGCTTGGATGAGTTAGGACAAATACACTGCTTCTCATGAAAGGAATTTTGTACTTTTCAACTACTTCCTAAAGATGGATATGAGTGGAAGATACCTCATTTTGTATCTTAAGATCTGAGGAGTATACTAATTAATTTCTTTCTATGAGATTTTGCTGAAAATGAATGTTATAACCATTATTAGCTTATCTCAGAAAATATTTACCTTACAGACATTATAGACATTTCAAAATGCTGCCCTTGATGAGTTAAGTTTTTAAAACATTATTTCGAGATTGTATCTGAATGCATTCAAAAACTATAGAAAATTAATGCTAAAAACTTCCAAAGCTGAGAGATAGAATCACAGCAGTGCAAGAGGAGTTTGTCGAGTTAGGGAGGGCCTTAGACAAGTAGCACGTACAGTAACCTTCTTGGAGGTGCTGCCTGTCTATGGCAAAGGTGATGCTAGATGTACTCCGCACCATGGAATTCAGTGAATGGTTGAAAAACTGGTAGCGCTCAGGGTTTTAGCTTCATTGGGGACTGGGGTGCCAGCTGGAGGGATACAGGCCTATACTGGTGCAACTGTCTGCATCTGTCTGGGAGGGAACCAGGATCCTAGGTGCTAGGTTTAAATGCTTCATTGGCAAGCATTTAAACTAGCCAAGGAGAGGCACTGAAAGACGGGAAATCCCAGCCTCACCCACAAAGCACAGTAGTTAATGAGGTAAACACCAAGGTAGAGAAGTCAATAGGGGAGCAGAACAGGGCTAAATGCAGAAAAAGGCAAAGGCAGTAAGGACAGGGATTGGGCTAAAAGGGGGTAAGGCCATCAAAAATGGAGAGTGATGAGTACCAATGCCCATAGTCTGTGTAACAAGCTCCCTGAACTAGTGGCCTTGATGGACGAGGATGCCTGGATATCATGGCAGTCACAGAAGCGTGGTACACAGAGACCCATGACTGGTATGTCAACAGACCATGCATAATCTACAGGAGGACAGGGAGGGTAAAGAGTAGGAGTAGTAGTTCTCTATGTAAGGGAAAGGATCAAAGCAATGGAACTAAAGAGTAAACAGGAGTAGAGGAGGCACTGTGGGTCACCCTGGAGACAGGAAATGGCACCACAATCCGCATGGAGGTTGTATACAGACCCCCATCTCAGGGGAGGCAATGGACAAGAAATGATAGAAGACACTCTTAGAATGGCAGATAAGGGAGATATTGTTGATGGGGACATGAAAATGCAGATGTTAACTGGCGCACCTTTGCTGCAGCCACATCCAAGAGACAGGGTCATTCTTGATGCCCTACAGGGGCATGCCTCAGGCAGCTAGTGTTGGAACCCACTCAGGAGGAGAATTCTTAGACCTGGTACTCTTAAATGGGGACAGAGAAATGATCTTGGATTTAGAAGTGGGTAGCCATCTAGGAACAAGTGACCGCCAAACAGTGTGGTCCATGATAAACACAATAGAGTCAAGCCATACAAAATCAAAGAGTACTGGACTTTAGGAGGACTGACTTTGGGAAAATAGGAGAGTGCCTCAGAAAAGTACTAGCAAGCGGCAAGAAGGAGGGTAGAGGAACAATAGGGAAAAATCAAAACAGCCATCACAGAGGCAACAAGCCTTTGTGTGAAGGAAATCAACAAAACAAAATGAAGGAAAAACACTATGGTTTCAAAAGATGTGGCAGGAAGGTTAAGGGAAAAAGGTAGCATTCAGGAAAGATAAGAAACACAGAAGGAGCAGGACAGATAACTGTACCAGTTAAAGCAGAAGGAAGCAGGAAGGCAGTCAGAATAACAAAGGCCCAAACTGAGGAAAGATAGCCAGCTCAGTTAAGAAGGATAAAACCTTTTATAGGTACATTAGGGAGTGAAGAAAGACCAAGGGAGATAGTGAGGCTTAATAAGGGGAAGGGAGGGTGGGCAGAGGGTGACAGTGAAAAAGCAATGATACTGAATAATACTTCTGCTCAGTATTCACGAAAAGAAGAGGAGGAGGTACCTAAAACAAGAGTAGAAGCACTCTGGATGGGGTGTCAATATCAGTCCATTCACGAAGAAAGGGTCCTGAAAGAACTCTTAAAACTGAAGGTGGACAAAGCAATGGGTCCTGATGGGATTCACCCTAAGGATTCTAAAAAGAATTAAGGGAGAACTAGTGATACCACTGACTACCCTTTTAGCAAATCATGGGAGGATGGTGTGGTACCTGAGGACTGAAGGAGGGTGGATATGATTCCCCTTCATAAAAGTAGGAGCAAGACAGAGGTAGGACACCAGAGACCTGTTAGTTTGACCTCAGTGGTAGGGAAAATGATGGCATCACTTCTGAAGGAAAGAATTGTTGAATTCCTAATGCCAGTGGGGCTGGGACCCAAGGTAGCATGGATTCACAGCAGAAAGGTCATGTCAGACGAATCTAATTGATTTCTTTGGCTGGGTAACCAAAGTAGTAGACCAAGGAGGGCTGTGGACATGGCCTACCTAGACTTTAGCAAGGCATTTGACACAGTCCCATACAAAGATTAATAAACAAGCTAGCCAGCCTTGGATTGGGTCCCAGGGTTGTAGGCTGGGTAAAACATTGGCTGGACAACAAGACACAGAGGGTAATAGTAAATGGAGTTCACTCTGAAGAAGGGGTGTTACCAGTGGGGTACCACAGGATTCAGTACTGGGACCAGTCCTTTTTAATGTCTTTATAGGTGACATTGCAGTGGAACTGGAAGGGAAAGTATGCCTCTTTGCAGATGACACAAAGATCTGCAACAGGGTTGATATACAAGAGGGGTGGAAAGGATGAGAAGGTTTGGCAAGGTTGGAGGAATGGTCAAAAGTATGACAGCTTGGATTCAATGCAAAGAAGTGCAAGTAATGCACCTGGGAAACAAAACCCAGGGAAGAGTACACAGTGTGGAGGGAGGTACTAACAACAACAAAAATGGAAAGGGACCTGGGGGTAGTCATATCAGATTACTTAAAGGTATGTAAGCAATGTGAGAAAGCAGTAAGGGCTGGGGATACTGGGATGTACAGGAGAGGCATCACCAGTAGAAAACAGGAAGTTTTTAACTTGTATTTTATTGAGCTTTTATATTTCATATACCATACATTATTCCTTTTGATACATAATCATTTTGGTAAGTATGACAAGTCTTATAACAAAATGTCCACTTTTTCGGTATTTTATGCCTCATTTAAATTAAGATTTTTATTGTTCATGGAGCCAGGAAAGGTCTTTCTTATGTTATAACTCTCTTGTTTTTGCAGGTGTTCCAGTATTGTTCTTCCCAGATTTGTTCCAAGCTTTCTCCTTCCACCACAAAGAACCTTTCCTGTAAGATTCCCAGCAGGATATATTCCTCTGACTCCTATGAGGCGGACTATACTTGTGCTAAGGGTGTTATTATTCTGCATGTTTTGAATATAGAGTTTATTTAAACCTCAACACTTGTCTATAGCTATTTCAACTTTTTGATAAAGCATTAGACTAAGTAAGCTCTACTATTTGCTCAACAGGAAGTTGTTATCCTCTTTACAGACAAGTGATGAGACCCCATCTAGAATACTGCATGCAGTTCTGGAGACCTCATCTCCGTAAGGACACAGACAGGATGGAAGCAGTCCAGAGGAGGGCAACTGAAATGGTGCAGGGTCTGCACCAAACCATACAAAAAGAGACTAAAGAAGCTTAATATGTAACATTCTGTGGTGATTTGCATATGCAGCCCATGATGCTTTGCATTGTGTGGGTATGTGTGATTTTGTATTTTCTTGAAATCTGGCTTCCCAGCCAAATGCCCTTTAGGGTAACCCTTGCCTCAGTGTTTGCGCACAGAGGTTGTCTTTTAATATGTATACCCTCGAGGAAAGGAGAGAGAGGGGACATGGTACAAACATTTAAATACCTCAAGGAAATCAATAAAGTCCAAGAGGGTAGCATCTTTCAGAAAAAGAGATATGCAAGACCAAGAGGAAACAATTTGAAGATCGAGAGGACGGCTAGGGCAGTGTAAGGAAATATTTTTTCACAGAGAGGGTAGTTGGAACAGCCTTCCTGAGGAGGTTGTGGGGTTAAAAACAGTGGGAATTCAAGAATTCATGGGATAGACATAAAACAATTCTTGTGGGGGGAGGAGGAAGTAGACTGTTGGTTAACAAGGATCTGCAGCTTATCCAATAGGTAGGAAATGGGCAGACTGGGTGGGCCAAGTGGTCCTTATCTGCCAACAAAGTCTATGTTTCTATGACCTTGGAAAGGGAGAGGTACCAGGAGGAGGACTAGTCACCCTACGTCATTTGCAAGGCCAATCAGAACTGATAAAATTATGTCATGATGATGCTCTGGTCAAAATAGTATAAAAGTCGTCCATGTTGAAAGACAGCCAGAACCTCCTGAACTTGAAGATGTGAAGACCTGTGTCAGTCGAGGCTGTGCTTTATGGTTGAAAAGGTTTCCTGCTAAAATCTTGGACTGACTTTCTGTGTTTGCTAGGAGAAGCCACATGTCTCTGTCTGTGTTTTCAACAAAGAGACTGCATCATCTTCATGCAACTACACCAGATGGGACTTCAGTAACCGTGTGGATGTTGAACAAAGACTGCAGCATAACCCAAGGACTTTTGCCAGGAAGGAATGATTCTCACCAATATTCTGAAATTAAGAGGAAGAACCAAATCCTTAAACAACCAGATGTCTTGAGTATTACTTTAATGTTTTATGATATTTTAGTATAACTTAAGCTGAGGGTGGTGGTTGCATGAGAAAAAATAATTTTGAAATATTAAAATATGGGTATATAGAGGACTTAATTGAATATCTATGCAAATAAACTGTTTAAACATTTAGCATGCAAATAAATATTTGAACAAGTTTTCATATGCAAAGAAAATCTAAAATATTTATGCAAGGAGTCTTTTAAGTATCTGTGCATGAACAAAAACACTATTTACAAACGTGAGTGAAGACTGCATATCGTGTCTGATTTCTTTTTTTGTTTACTTTTGTTTCTTTTTTGTTTGCAAGTTGCTATTTTGTATTTATGCTGCTTTTACAGTATTTACTAGACTTTATATTTATGTAACAGTTATTTATTTTCTAGCGTGTATTGTAGAGATTCTAGAATGTGATTCTATAATGCTGGCAACAACAGAATGACTGTGTCTGTGTGGAGTTCCACAGCTAAATGAAAATTTTCTATAGTTTTCTCATTTTAAATATTTTGTGCACAGTTTGTGATTTGAGAAGGAGGTATTGTTGCCTCGTGAAAGGTATGGGATTGTGAGTTTCATATAGGTTGGGAACAGGATAGTCAGCATGTTTGTTCTGTGGAGCATCACATCTTATGTAGGTTTAATTTTGTTTATACAGTACACGTAGTTTGTGAATTTTGTGGGGTGTCTTTGTCACCAGAACTAGCTGTCTTGTTGTGGTGTGGTGGTCTGTTGATTATGTGGTACTGTGACTTTGTTTGTCACTGTTTGATGGGCTTTCTGGGCTGATGGTTTCTTGTTTTAAAAAGGCATTTATTTAAAATATATTTGGAGCTAGAATCAGGCTGTTGCTAAGAACCAGCTTTCCTGGCATGGTGTTCTAGTTTGATAGAGCATCTGAAGTAGCAGCCACTGAGTTCTAGAAATATCAGATTTGCTGTTATATTTGGATGGTAAAAGTGAAATAGAAATTTATAGATTTTGAATTTTATATTTATGTATGACTGGAGGCTAGGAGAAGCTGGGCTGGGATGATAGGGAATATGTACATATATGGGAAGCAGAAGGTGATAAACTACAGCAGTTGTGGGGCAGCAGTCTTTCTGGGGTGATGTGGAGTAAAAGGGACTGTCCAGTGTGTAAGAGCCTGGAGCAGCTAAAGCTGAAATAAGGCTGCTCAAATGGGAGCTGTGGAGGATGGTGGGAAACTAGAGAAGCACGCAGTGGAGGGAAAGTCAGAGGGTGATGCCCAGGGGAGTGAGGGCATCAGGCAGGGGATGGGGAGCACCCAGTATACAGGTGTATCTCTTCCTCAGAGGACTAGTGAGCCCAGGGTAGAGGAATGGCAAGTGGTAAGGGAAGGGGTGGGAATGTAAGGGTCGCATCAGGGGTCAGAACTTCTGAAGGGTTCCTTTATTGAATAGATTTGCACCACTGTCTGGAAGGAGGAGGTGGCTGCAGGAGTGAGGTAGGAGATCGGGTTGAGCCAGGGCTGGTAGGAGTACAGTGGAGGGAAGGGAACTAGTCAGGGTGGGCTGGGAAGAGGAGGCAGGCAAAACGGAGGGAAGAATGGGGAGGAGGAGAGGAAAGGAAGAGGGAGGAAAGTGGAAGCAGATACAGATAGTCAGAAGGGTAGATTGGAAGATGGAAAACAGGGGTTATAAATAGTGTATGCAGAGATGAGTACACTAGGGTGTAGGGAGAGCAGTTAGGCATGGGGCAGCTAATACTGAAGGTAAGAAGGAAGGACAGGAAGCACAGGTGCAGGAGATGGAAGGGTGGCAATCATAGGGATTCCATAAAGAGGGGTATTCACTGGGAAGGAAAGGGACTCAAATGTAGTAGTGTGGTTTGTATGCCATTGATGACACTGGGAAGATGGGCCCAAGAATAAGGGAAATAGTAAGGAGGTTGGAGAAACCCTTATTTAGTTGGAGGAAAACCTAATTTAGTACACATGGGAACAAATGACCTAGCTGTGGAATAGGTTGAGATAGTGCAAAGTAGGTTCAGGGAGTTAGGGAGAACTGCAGGGAGGAAGCAAGTTCTCTGGCCTTCTCAAAGGTAATACCAGTACCAAGGAGCCAGCACAGCCAGAAAGAAAAATAAAAGATTTTACTGACTGGCTGAGGAAATGAGTGCAGAGAGATGTTCATATGCATTGGGGACTGAGAGGAGACCTGGTCAAACAAAGCACTCTTTTCACCAGACACACTACACCTCAGGGGGTATGAGGGTACTCAGGGGCAAACTGGGAATACATAACCATTACACTTAATTTAAACTACTGGGAGGGCAGCCTGCATGCAGGCCCAAAGACTCGAGAGGAGGAGGTCAATGATCCCCCACAGCAATGGAAGAGGTCTGGAAGGAGGAGGTGGAAGGAGTGAGAAAACAGCAAAGGCTAGAGAGGGTGAGGAACACAAAAAAAGTGTAGGTGGGGAGGTGCACATAAGGCAGAAATTTGAAGAGAAAAATGGAGGGAAGGGAAAGAAGGCCAGATTCTAGGTGGAGGGTGATGTCCTGAATGCGGGAGTCTTGGAAACAAGACCTGCAGGCCCTATTAGCAGACAGGATGGTGGACATAGCAGTAGTAACGAGACTTGGGCAACACCACACCACACCATGACTGGGACCTTGTGATCCCTGGATATAAACTATACAGGAGGGACAGGGTAATGGGAAGGAGGAGGGGTGGCAGTTTACATCAAGGAGGAAATAACTTGCATGAGGGAGGGTTGGGTGAAGGAAGGTGGAAGCATTATCGTTCAATTACGGTCCAATAAAGGGAGAAAGTTGAGGTTGGGGTGGTTTACAGACCAGCCAAACAGGATGAGGAAAGGGGCAGGGAACTGAGCTGCAAATATTGTAAGCTGCATGGAAAAGAGAGGTGATAATTGTGGGAACTTCAACCTGCCAAGCGGACTGTAGCATACCCTCCACAATTTGTGCTAGGAGTCAGATGATTCTGGAAGGACTGCATAGTGGGTTCCTAACTCAGGGCATCACAGAACCAACAAGAGCAGAGGCAATTCATGATCTAGTGCTTACAAATGGGGAGCATGTACAGGAAATAATGGTCAGGGAGCTCCTGGGTGGGAGTGACCATTGCACAGTGTGGTTCCAGTTGGATATGGGCAGGAACGCATCCTAAGACCAAAATCTTGGATTTTAGGAGCATGGATTTCAGGAAGATGATTGAAGTGCTAAGGAGCCACCTGGCAGGCATCAGAGCAGATATGAGGTGGACCAAAGGTGGTTCATCATTAAGTAATGAATGCTGGTTGCCACAGAGGAGTGCATTATACTGCAGGGGAGGAACACAAGGGCCAAAGCACCCAGCTGGTTCAGTTCTGGGGTCATCCAGGCAGTAAGGGAAAAGAGGCAGGCCTATAGACAATTCAGGAAGACCAAAGAGAGAGAGAGAGAGTGGATAGGAAAAATTACCTAAGGCTGGCTAGTGAGGCAAGTAAGAGAGTCTGGTGAGCTAAGGCACAGAAAGAGCAGCAGATAGCTGAAAGAATTAAGAAGGGAGAAGGCCTTCTTCGCTATATAAGTGAGAAAAGGACAAGAAGGATGGGATTGTTAAGCTTAAGAAAGGAGGAGTGGGTGGAGGATAACAGAGGAAAAGCAGAGATACTAAATAAATACCTCTGTTTCATCTTCACCAGGGAGAAGGATGGACCAGTGCCTTCAGAAGGGAGAAGGGAGCAGTGGGGAAGGGGAACACAGATGTAGTGATAGAGGAGGACAGAATAAGGGAGGTGCTGCTAGCATTGAAGGTGGACAAATTACAGGCCCAGACAGAGTACATCCAAGGGTACTAAGGGAACTGGCTGAGGATCTGGCAGAGCTGGTGCCTCTCCATGAAAGAAGTCCCAAGTATGACCCAGGGAATTACAGACCAGTTGGTCTGACCTCAGTTGTGCAAGCTCATGGAGACAATACTAATTTATTTAGTTTTTGTTAACCAGGTAGGTACACTAGGCAGAAACTGCCTGTTTTCAGGTATGACCGGAGAGTTACAACAAAGGTGATGCAACACCAGAACAGTTTACAACATACAGCAAAAATACAATGCATACTCAGATAAAGTAGACAATAGACAGGATGTGAACGATTAGGACAAGGTAGGCAAGTGTGTCGTAAGGTGAGTATCACCTCCAACAGGCAAGTGCTAATATGATAGGGAGAGACACATTAGCAAACAACAATATAAGCAATGTTATATCCATGGGCAAAAACAGTAACATTTCTAGTGCCATAATGACAAGCAGACTCAAGAGAGGATTAGAGCCCCAATTAACAGCTCACCTCTTGGGGGACATTTACATTTGGATGTACCTAGTAGGTGCTTTGGAGTGATCTTTGAAAGTCCCATGGTGGCACAGTCCCATGTCTCAGCTGGGATATTGTTCCGTAATTTGGGAGCAACGTATTGAAATGCTGTAGACCGTGGTTAGTTCTCAACTTAGGTACATCAGGCAGGCCACAATCTGAAGATCTGAGTAAGTATGGACTGTAATGTGGCGCAGCCACATTCTGAGAGCTGTTGTGGTTGCTGTTTACTTAATATGTTGTAGACAGTGCTTCCTCAGCGCATGATCTCTCAAACCTTCAGGGGTAGCCAATTCAACTTTTCATATAGACTACAGTGATGGACAAATCTGCTTCGAGAAGCACAAAGTGACATATTCTGTTGTAAGTGATATCCCACCTCCTTAGTGCAAACTTAGATGCTGAGGATGCCTATTCAGCAACATTGTACATGAGCTTGGTGAGCAGAATGTCATGACCATTTGACAGGCAGGCATGGTGGGTAGGTTGTGTCTAATCCTGAATGACAGTCCCAGTTTAGACCAGCCATAAGTAGATCCACAACCGGGTATGGGTGCTCACTGACATAGCATTCAAGTCCAAACAACAAAATTCACGGCACTCCCCACACAATCAAAAGAAACAATGGAAGTCACAATTAAATCTTTAACTGACTTTCCAGTCTTTTTTCTCACCACAACAGTGTACAGCCTATTCAACCGTGGCTCAGAAATCAGCAAACAGAAGCTGCTAATGTTTCTACAAATCCTTGACTTTTATGAAGATAGTGCCATCTAGTGAAATCTTCATAAATAGCCCCTATGGGCTATGTCACATATTAAGGTTTAAAGTGCCAGTAGTGCATATTTAATAAAGTCTTTCTATTTAAATCCAAACTACCATTTACAATGTGTAAATAAGTTAAAAGAACTAGTAACACCATGTTGACTGTACAATGTTTTGTGCATTTAAAACTGAATAAAATCTTGATTTGAAAAAGAATGTCTTTCTTGAGTGCACACACTGTGCACAGTACACCAGAAGAAAACAGCAGCTAGTTGCCCAGAAGCAATGGGAGTCAGTGACTAGTCTCACCCTACTAGTTTTTAAATACAGCACATGTCAGTGCACTCACAGTTGCACTTTAATTTTCACACAGCTAGTAAAAGATTTCAATAAAATTATGCTATTGTGATGTCAGAAACTGCCAACTATCATATCTATGGTATTGTGATGTCAGAAACTGCCAGCTAGTATTTCAATGACAAAATAAAGATATTCTATCTGTCTCAAAAGAAATATAGATACTTCTTTCAACAGCACGCTTTGCCTCTATATATGTTTGCACTACTGTGGTCCATCTGTTTGATTTTACAATTTTTCAAAACAGTAATTGGTGTTAGGAATAAGATATCACCTGCTAAACCATAATGAAAGATCACAGATTATGAAAAATCACATGTTTCTATTACATCCAGGTCAAAACCCAGAAAAGGGTACTCAGGTCAGGACATTTCTTATTTTTATTTATTCACTTTGTTAACCAGGTAAGTACACCGAGCCAAGGCTCTTTTCAAGAATGACCCAAAGCCACAAGACAGGTGGCTAAGATGGTACAACAATATATAATACAATATATGTAACATACAATATACGTACAACATTAAAAACATTGACACTTTGTTGCAGTAAATAAGACTAGCTGATTTTTAAAATTTAAACGGCTGCTTACATTAAGGCAAGATAGAGGTAATGTGTTCCATAATATTGGTGCTTGCACAGAAAAAGCATGCTCCCCATGGACGTTAAGAACTTCTTAGGAATTTGTAAATGTAAGCTAGAATATTATCTTAGCTCTACTTTCTTTCCAGATCTCAATTCAACTGAAGGGTGGGGACAAATGTTTTGTTAATATATTATTAACTGAACAGCCAAGATTGTATTGGAAATTTAACTTAGGAGGTAACCAACCAATTTCTTTATATAATAAACAGTGATGAGTATTGTACAGCTTAAGTCTAGCAAATCAACAGACGGAATTAAATATTTTGGTTATTAAATTTAGATCAGTGCAGTACACTTTTAGAGATTATTGCCCTGGCCTCCCAAGTTAGGCAATCTTTCAGTCTATACAAGGCACCTAATGTCTGATTTGCAAGCTTATTTGTGTTCTTAACATGAGCAGAAAATTATAAATTTGAGTCGAGTAAGACTACTAAATACTTAAATTCAGTTACCTGCTGCAACATCGTTCCAGCCAAATCAGATATTTGTAGTGTCTGACAATTTGATAATTTAGGTTTGGATCCAAATATTATACACTTTGTATTCTTAGTATTTAACAACAGTCGATGCTGCTGCAGACAAGTGTTTAAAGCTGAGAAATCTGCATTCAAGGAAGAATTAATTGCATCCACTGATGAAGCACTAGTAAAAAGAATAATGTCATTAGCATACAACAACATTTGCGAACATATAGGTATGCTGGTAATAGGGTCAATGTATATAGAAAATAAAAGGGATCCTAAAAGTGACCCTGAGGAACTCCTTGCTCCAAGATATGGTATTGGGATATGAACCAAAAAGCTGACCCGCAATGGACTTGAAACCACCTACAAGGTGATTCAGCCAGGCCAATGGCCTTCAGTCTCCACAGCAGCATGGCATGATCAACTACATCAAAGGTTTTGATAAATGTACAAAAAACATGCCACTTAATTTACCCTGGTCAATAGATTTTAAGGTATGGTCTGTGAAACATGCCAAGGCTGTCCCTGTACTTAAAGATTTCCAGAAGCCATGCTGCTCCAGAGAGCAAGTCCATTGGCCCCACATATTTGACAAGCTGCTCATTAATTAGTTTCTCTAGAATTTTACTCAAAGGGGACAAAATAGATATTGGATGATAATTGTCCAGATCCTGTAATGAATTTGTTTTAGGAATTGGTTTGATTACTGTTTGTTTCAAATGCAAGGGAATTCTCCTGTAATTAAAGATTAAATGTTATTGTAAAAGGTTGGTAAATGGAGATGGAAACCAGTTTCAAAATGTGGGTTCTAGTCCATCCAAACCAGAACTTTTATTGATGGGCAGCTGTCTTAAAAGCTGATGGACTTGTTTTGGTTTTATTTTACAAAAGTAGAAAGATGGGGTAGTGCCATTAGTTGTAGACGAAACATCTTTGTTAGACAGTACATGAACTTCAGTTTCTACTCTATATTTTGAGAAGTCAGTAAATTTATGCATAAATAAATCACTAATGTCTTTGGTATTAAGATTGTGCCATCATTCTTGAGAACCCCAGAAATGACCGTTTTTGAAGGATCAAGTAAGGTTTTTATTGAAGTCCAAAATTTTTGGTATCACCAAGTGATCCAATTTGATTTTTCTTAAAGTAATCAGATTTACATGGCCTAATCAAAAGTTTGCACTTATTTCTTAATTGGCAATATTTATTAAATTCAGTTGTACCATTAGTAATTTTGTAAATTTTCCAGAGTTTATCCCTCTGTCTTATAAGATCAAACAACTCAGGTGAGACTCATTTGTTGTCTGTTCCTTTACCTGTCTTGTTAACATGGAAAATATTTGATTTGGACTTTAATAAGTGTTAAGAAAGGCGTCAGCTGCTGAATTTATGTCTGGAATTGCATCCAGATAAGACCAGTCTATGGAATATAGTTCAGAATTTAACTTTTCAACATCAACATCTGTGTAGTTTCTATATGTAATAAGTTTAGGAGGAATTTTAGTTTTAACATTATCCACACACAAAAGTGGGAAGGTGATCACTTATTTATTTATTTTATTTTGCTCTCTGGGTAGGCCCACTGGGCCCAAGAGGCCCTTTTTCAGGGCGACCTGGAATTAGTTACAGAGAAATGTTTGAGTACAGGACATTTCAAATACATGACAGTTTTAGGTACAATCACAATACATAGCAGACAAAATACAGCAATACAGTGCAGATTCTTGACAGCTTTGAGGTACAATCACAATACATTGCAGACAAAATACAGCAATACAACAAGTGGACTCATATCAGGGGCACATCTAGATTTTTATGGGAGAAAATATATTTTATTGTAGCACATTCAGATAGTCTGTACGTGGTCACCTTCCCATGTAGAGTGTAGGCACCTGTAGCCAAGGGTACAGGACATAGGGGCAACTTACCCAGATTAGGATAGTCTGCTAGTGGTCAGGAGTCACAGATCATCCTTGACATCTGCATTGCATGTGTTCCCTATGCAGCTCTCAGGTTCTTTTTAAAGGAGGCTAGTGAGCCTGCATTTTCAGCTGGTCCGGAGATTGTTCCAGTGGGTAAAAGCAGAGTGGAGAAGGACTAATTCCTGCTGCTGTTCGTATCCTAGGGACCTCAGTAGCTTCCAAGATGAGGTGTGGAGCAGCCTGCCTGGGCTGTAGGGACCAGTATCCCATTTAGGACAATCTTTTCTGGGCTATTTGTTAATATCCAGTCCAGTATTGCATGGTTGTTACTATTTGTATTCATACAAGTATAGCTAGATATGATCTGGGTAAGACCTGCATTTAAAGTTAAAGCTTTCAGATCAGACTCAACTGTTATTCCCCAATTTAAGTTGAAATCTCCCAGAAATATAACATATTTACTTAGTGTAATCGATTGCAAACATTCTAGAAATTCAATCAATCCTTCTTGCCTAGAGTGTGTGTGTGTGTGAGT
Source organism: Neoceratodus forsteri (assembly GCA_016271365.2). Classification (NCBI taxonomy): domain Eukaryota; kingdom Metazoa; phylum Chordata; order Ceratodontiformes; family Ceratodontidae; genus Neoceratodus; species Neoceratodus forsteri. The sequence continues at coordinate 339,761,207 of CM057459.1, forward strand.
TTGTGTGTGTGGGGAAGGGAGTTATATACTGTGCAAAACTTAACCTTTGTAGAACCTCCCAATATCAGTTCAATAAACAGACATTCACATAGAAACATAGAATTTGATGGCAGATAAGGACCGCTTGACCCACCCAGTCTGCCCATTTCCTACCTAATGGATAAGCTGCAGATCCTAGTTAACCAGCAGCCTACTTCTTCTACCCTACCCCTAGAATTGCCTGATGGCTGTCCCATGCATGCTTGAATTCAACCACTGTTTTTGACTCCACAACCTCCTCCGGAAGGCTGTTCCATGCATCCACAACCCTCTCTGTGAAAAAAATCTTCCTTACATTACCTCTGAGCCACCCCCATCTTCAAATTGTGCCCCTTGTTCTTGCACACCTCTTTTTTGAAAGTTGCTGCCCTCTTGGACTTTGTTGATTCCCTTGAGGTACTTGAAAGTTTCTATCATGTCCCCCTTTCCTTGAGGCTATACATATTAAGCTCCTTTAGTCTCTCTTCATGTCTTTTGGTGCAGACCCTGCACCATTTTGATGCCCTCCTCTGGACAGCTTCCATCTTGTCTATGTCCTTGTGGAGATTGGGTCTCAGAACTGTACACAGTACTCAGATGGGGTCTCACCAGCTGTCTGTACAGAGGATAACAACTTCCTGTTTTCTACTGGTGATGCCTCTCCCTATGCATCCCAGTATCCCCAGCTCTCCTTACTGCCCTCTCACATTGCTTGCCCACCTTTAAGTCATCTGATATGACTACCCCAGGTCCCTTTCCATTTTGTTGTTAGTATCTCACCCCCATTGTGTACTCTTCCTCTGGGTTTTGTTTCCCATGTGCATTACCTTACACTTCTTAGCATTAAATCTATACTGCCATACATTTGACCATTCCTCTAACCTTGCCAAGTCCCTTCTCATCCTTTCCACCCACCTTGTGCATCAACTCTGTTGCAGATCTTTGTGTCATCTGCAAAGAGACATACTTTTCCTTCCAGTCCCTCTGCAATGTCACTTACAAAGACATTGAAGAGGACCTGTCCTAATATTGAACCCCTCGGCACCCTACTATTAACCCCCTTTCTTCAGAGTGACTCCATTTACTATTACTCTCTGTGTCCTATTCTCCAGCCAATTCTTTACCCAGGCTATCATCTTGGGACCCACCCCAGGCTGGCTAACCTGTATATTAATCTTTTGTGTGGGACTGAGTCAAATGCCTTGCTAAAGTCTAGGTAGGCCATGTCCACAGCCTCCTGATCTACTACTTTGGTCACCCAGTCAAAGAAATTTATTAGATTCGTCTGGCATGACCTTCCGCTGTGAATCCATGCTGCCTTGGGTCTGTGCCCTCTGGCCTCTAGGTACTCGACAATTCTTTCCTTCAGAAGTGATTCCATCATTCTCCCTATCACTGAGGTTAAACTAACAGGTCTGTAGTTTCATGCTTCTGCCCTGCTCCCACTTTTGTGAAGGGAATCACATCTGCCTCCTCCAGTCCTCAGGTACCACCCCATCCTCCCATGATTTGTTAAAGAGGGTAGTCAGTGGTGTCACTAGTTCTACCCTTAGTTCTTTTAGAATTCTGGGATGAATCCCATCAGGCCCCATTGCTTTGTCCACCTTCAGTTTTAAGAGTTCTTTCAGAACCCTTTCTTCTGTAAATGGGCTGGTATCAACTTCTGTATCCAGAGTGTTTCTATGGTTTGTTTTAGGTGCCTCCTCCTCTTCATTTGTAAATACTGAGCAAAAATATTTGTTTAGTATCTCTGCCTTTTCACAGTCACCCTCTGCCCACCTCCCCTTTATTAAGCCTCACTATCCCTCTCTTAGTCTTCCTTCACTCCTGATGTACCTAAAAAGGTTTTATCCCCTTCTTAACTGACTTGGCTATCTTTTCCTCAGTTCGGGCCTTTGCTGTTCTGACTGCCTTCCCAGCTTCCTTTTGCTTTAACTGATACAATTCTCTGTCCTGCTCCTTCTGTGATTCCTTGTATTTTCTGAATGCTTTCTTCTTCTTTGAACCTTCACTGCCACCTCCTTTGAGAACCATAGTGGTTTCTTACATTGTTTTATTTTGTTTGCTTCACACAAAGGCTTGTTACCTCTGTGTTGGCAGTTTTATTATTCCCCATTGTTCTTCCACCCTCCTTCCTGCCCATTTGCTAGTGCATTCCTTAGGCACTCACCCATTTTAGCAAAGTCAGCCCTCCTGAAGTCCAGTACTTTTGCCTTTGTATGGCTTGACTCTATTGCTGTGTTTATTGTGAACTATACTGTTCAATCTACATCTAGTTGTAGATTTAAAAGCTATATCCTGCACTAGTATATCTATATTTTCTCTTGTAAAACCATTATCCCTCCCTTCTTTTTCCCTGCTCTATCCTTCTTTGTTAATTTATATCCTTCAATGTAGCACACGTTATCTAATGTAGTTGGTTTCAGCCATGTTTCTCTTATACTGAATATATCTGGCTTGTACAAAGAAAGCCATGCTTCAATATCTGACTTTTTGTTCAAGAAGCTTCATGTATTTAAATGTGCAGATCTGGACCCATTTAAATTCCAATTCTGTGAAGGCAAAGTTGGTTTATTGATGGGGGACCAGGGTTATTGTCAACATCTCCAGCCATCAATAGAAGCAACCAGGTAAAATGAGGTATGGGAACGTTAACATTTAAAAATTCTGTACAATGTAACTTTATTTTCTTTTTAAAATTATTGCCCCAGGTCTAGTACAGCCTGTTTAGAATGGCATCCATATAAGACTGGCTATTTTAATAAAAGGTAGGATGTCTGTTATAGTAAACTGGAGAAAAGTAATTTTCCCAGATCCACCTTGACTGTCCAACTCTGACTGTTTAGGCAGCACAATGTAACAAGAGCTAAAATCTAACATTAATAGCCCTGCAATCAGGCCTAGTAAAAATGTAGCCTTTCCCATCCTTAAAATATAACCTAAGCGGAAATTTATAAAAATCTGCACATGAAAATAAAACAGTATAAAATCTTTGTATCCCTTGTAAATTAGACACAGCTATATCTAAGAAATTAAGCACGGTTTAAGTTGAGATTTTCTGTCAATGCATTGTAAAATATGCAAGAATATCTAATGATATGAGCAGATCAGTATGTAAACACAGTTGAATAACAACTAGGAGCTAAAAACACCACCAGCAATTTGTTGAAATTACTTCCAAGGGTGCTCACCCCTCCACGCTCACGCTTGTGAGCAGCATGGGCTTTTAAATCTCAGAGACCCACCCCTCTGGTCCAGGTCCCAGTAGCCATCTCCTGAGCCCCCACTCACTGAGAATTTGCAGCAGACCGAGGAAAAGTCAATAGTCCTGTAGAGAAGTGCTGGAGCTGATGCTAGTCAGTATAGGCTAAATATTTCTTGCTGCAAGGTTTTAGACGTCCCGAGAGGCTGGAAAGCACAGGATGGCTTATTCTCTGCTGCTATAGGTGTGTTCTTGTGTAGGTGACAGGTCTTTTGCAATTTCTGCACCATCCCTCTGGAATAGCCTACTGTTGGATGTGTCAAACTGTTCTGCAGCCGTATTCAAAACTACCCTTGAGGCTCATTTGCTTATGGGCAGTCTTTGTAAATGTAATCATTTACTCTGTCTGTGCCCCTTATAACTATGTAACTCTACATAGTACAAGTGAATTAGGTTGGTGGGTGCTAGACTGGCCATCCATACAGATTGTTATGCTGGAACTCTGATCCTTGTACCTATTCTCAAGCTGTGCAATCTAACTTAAAGGGTAATTAACCCTAGACTTGTTCTTGTATCATGATTTGTGCAACAGTGCTGTTCACACTTGAGCAATATTGTAATTCCTTACTTATTTACAGTGCATTTGATCCTGTATGTATTCTTTTTGTTTTATTGAAATGTTTCACCAGGAAGGCATGCTGAGCAACAAGTTGCTCATCTCCTACTGCGACCTTTCTGTTACTGGTTGTAATTAATTCTAGGTCTCATCTAAAAAGGATAATTTATCTCAGTGGGCCTATCCTGTCAACAGACTTAAACAAATAAATACCTAAATCAATCAATCAATTAATCTATAATGTTAGTGATAGAAATCTTTCATCCTCCATAAAAATATGAAAACAGATTTCCAGTTTCCCATTAGAATATACTGCCAACCTGGCCAGAAATGATTTTATTTTCTATATACAATATTTTTAGTTTTCCCATTTCTCCCTGACCCAGGACCCCAGCAATCATGGCAGTGCATGTGCATGGAGGCACACACACTTTGGGTGCCAGCTCGGCCCTTCCACCCCACCCTGGCAATTGCCACTGCTCCTCCTGCCTATGCTACCCATCAGACCTCCACGCAATGGGAGCAGAACTATGGGGTGGACAACCTCCCTGGGAGAGAAGAACTGCATTTGGCTGCTCAATCCTCTCCTCCCTCCACCCGTGCCGGCTCTCCGAGGACACAAGGTTGTTCCCAAAACCGGGTCGCCAGCATGATGCAAGGTAAGGGTCCAGTGCCTCAGCTATTTGCACCACAAGTAATGATTTTCTGACTTATAATACAAGGATTCCATTGGATTATTCTTTACTAGTAACCGGTAAAATAAAAGAAAATTATGGAAAGGTAAATAAACCAATAAAAGCAAACAAAATGGATCCTCAAGACATCTAAAGGCCCCAAACCTTCATTCTTTGAGATAAACATACTTACTAAGCACATGCACTTTAAGGTGAGATTAGGCCTGCTCAGGAGCAAATAGAGTTGTCAGAATCTGCTGAAGTTCTGGGTTCTGGTTCTAGTCTGGAACTTTTAAAAAGTTCTATGGTTCTAATCTGGGAGACCACCGCATCTGAATGCAAGGCTATTAAAGGGGGCTGGGTACAGCTTGAAAAATTATTCTTGTGTATTGTCCCTGGGTCATTGCAGTGAATTTTGCAGGAACTGGAAAGCTTCATGGTCGATCTAGTGGTGGACTCTCCCAGCTTGTTGGTGTTGGGTGACTTTAATGCTTGATCGATGATGAAGACTCTTTGTTGGGGCAACAGTTTCTCCACTTTATGTCCTCACTGGGCCTAGTACAGGCAAATCAAAAGAAACACCCACACTCAGACACAAAATATTACATTTATTGTAACAAGGTAGCCACGGCAAACATATACCCACTGTGCACATTCATAGAAAGCAGGTTTTATCTGGAAGCCTGCTAAGTTCAAGTGCACAAGCACTTTTTCTCAGCTACCTTCAGGAGTCTATCACAGTGCACCAACTCTCCTTTTGTTTGCCAAGAACAGGCAGTTACCACCAGGACTTACCAGAAAGGTCACAACTTAGATTTGGTCTTCACATTGGGTCTTGACATTAGTAATTTCAGGGCTAATCCGGTCAAGTGCTCAGATCATCATGCTGTTCAGTTCCTCTGTTCCTCATTTTCAGCCTCTCTATGGAGATGGTCAGATATCATCCTTTGAGAAATCAGGAGCCGATAATCTCTTGGCAACTCTGGGCAGCTCACAGGGTGCATAGAAAAAGTGGAGGCTTTAACAAAACCCTTACAGCAGCCTTGAACTCGCTTACCTTGTGCACTGTGAATTCTATATGGTACTGTGGCATTACATATAAATGAACACCACCACTTGACTAACAAGGCCCTTGCTAGTCAAGTTGGTGCTGAAATATGTAATGCCACATGTACCATACAGAATCACAGTTCAAAATAACTCCATTCAATACAGTGGAAAGTGCCCTGTGCTCTCTCTGGTTAGGCGTCATAAACATCTTAGCATGGTGGTGGTGGCTGGCACACGGGGAAGTGGAAGGGATCGATTGACAATTATCTCAGGCTACGATCCCTTCCCTCTCAGCATTCCCAATGTACCTGCCTAGTCTAATTTGTTACCATATACTTTAAGGATGTGTGCCCCATACTCCCCTTGGTTCTCGAGTGGAAACTCTCTCATTATGACATAAACACCTATGTAGGCATCAATTAATTGTATGTATATAGCTGTACTTTATTTGTAAGCCTGTTGTATCCGTGACTCTATACTTCTTATAACTGTTCCTGCTGTATGTATTGAATACCTGTATGCTTTCCCTTGCCTAGGAAATCTACTATAATTGTACCTGCTGTATATATCAAATACTCAGTTTGTACTGCACCAACTGCTCCTGTTCTTTTTTTCCTCTGCCTATCCCTTAATTTTTTTCTTATGGTTATGATGATTGTAACTCTTCTTTGCCTTGTATCCTCCTGGGTCATGCCTGAAAATAGGCAAATGTTTGTCTAGTGCACTTATCTGGTTAACAAAACTAACTAACTAAATAAATAATAAAGGGATTGGGCAATAAATCCGAGTTTACATATGAATGGACTCTGGCTGCATTAAAGTATGCACATATGGTTTAAAAAGCTCAGTTTATTTGTGTGAATAATCTTAGAACATTCCTTTAAAAGGAACTGCATTGTACTTGTTAATATTTATTCTGCAGGTAAACTGTATATGCCTACTTATATAAAATAGAAGTTGCCACTATAAAAATATAATGTATGATTAAACCTTTAAACAGCATTAATACATACAGCTTTATATTAGATAACACCTCAGTTTTTCTATAAGTAAAATGTAGTTCATATAAACAAAATGTGATTTCCTCACCACTTAATAATGCAAGTAAAATTTAATGTAGCTGTAGCAGTTGCCATGCTATTGTCCCTGTTCTCACCGATGCTAAATTCACCTGCAAAACAGCTGACTTTGGGCCTTATCCACAAAACAGTTTGCCGCTAGACACAAATGGTGAAAGTGTCTTGTGGCTATGGTCCCTAGTGAAACAATGCAAAAAGATAGACACCTCACTGCTTCAGATTTTATTCTTTAAAGTTGCTTTTTCTATTCACTCAGTATTTGCCAAACCACCCTCAGGTGGTCCTCATCCACATCAATCACTTGATCAGGATCAGCATTTGGTATACTTTCGCAGGGATATGAAAATGTTGCCTTATTAACATTAATGAATATTAACGTCTGTACATACTCTGATTTGGTAGGAGGATGGAGGTGCTGGTTGCTAGGACGCTGAGGAGTGTAGCGTCTGTAGCAGGAGTCTGTGAAACGCTTGTTTTATTTTAGAAAAGGTATGCCACCGTTGCCACATTGAATTTTAATTTCACAAACCTTTCCAGTACAGCTGTGAGCCTTCTGTTCTTTCGTCTTCGTTGTGTAGTGGAGGAGTGGATCCGTGCTTTCGGGCCTGCCAGGTGGGGTTGGAGTCCTAGCGGTGTGAGGAGCTGCCCGACTAGCAAATAGCAGGACCCAACGGAGCCCAGGGGCTACGTGGCTCAGGATCTGAGTGGAACCTGAGTTTTCAGTAAAACCAGCTACCCAGCAGAGATTTCAATAGAGACACAACTACAATAAACTAAAAGTGTGCTCTCAGAGACTGTAGCAAGTATATTAACACTTCCAACACTCAATGTATAAACTGTCAATCCATTGGTTTATAGGTTTACTGATTTTACTGTTTATTGTCTTATTTTATAGTACATTTTATAGTATATGCTCATGCTTATTGCTATGGCTATGTATGATTGTCATGCGTTTGTAATATGGTTGCAATACATTTAAAAATATTGGATAACATCAGATAAATTGTTTAGTAGTTAAAGGTTGATGCTTAGTGTTTAACGCTTAGTGGAGAAAACAAATTGAGCTTGCGACACTCACCAGACAGTTGAAGAGTAAAGGTGCAGCCGATTCTTTCTTTTGCAAACGTTGAGTGAAGCGGTCTGTGTGCTAATGCTTGGTTGGTCGACTTTTTTTTCTGTCTGAAGTATTTAAAAGTATTTTTGAGCTATTTTGGAGTAGAAACATTTCTTCTTCTCCATTAAATCATGACGTGAGAGACGGATGAGTGACTCGCCATTGGTCAGTTTCCTCACGTGGTCTCAGAGCATAAAGCTCAGGTGCGCTCGTGGGTTGTAGAGTTCATTCATTCTGCCTGTAGCTGAGGAGCTGGGCAGACGTTTGAAGAACTATAGTCCCTCGTTAAAACTCTTAGGTGTGATTAGCTTATTTAGTTTGTTATTCGCCGATAACACAGTTAAGCGGCTGACGGCGAGAAGACTCAAGCAAGCATAAGGGCACCTGTACCGGTCTGAGTTGAAGGTTTGTTTTTTATTGTGGAACACCTGCTGAAATAAAAGTAAGATAATTTAATTAATGTTATTAATTTCATTAAACGTACTGTAAAAAGTATAGTAGTTCTTGCATTTTTTTACTTTTAGAACTATAAAGAGAAGGAGATAGGGAGGCTAAGGAAAAGAAGGATTATACATTTGGCCCTGGTTATCTTTAGCATGTTTTATTTTTAACAGTGTAACGTTGGAATATTAAACGAGGGTTGAGAGTCAAGTTAAGAACTGCTACTGGCTATTATCTTCGAAATATTGGAGGCTTGGAGGACTGTAGGATACTTATTAAATAAGATTTCTGGGAATACAAGTGGCTCGGAAATAACATAAACATCCTGAGCGAAGTATTGCTACATGAACTGTATGGGACATCTTTTGGAAGGAGCCTTTTTCCTGAACTGGGGAGGGACAAAAGGACCTAAAATTACACGCTGTTGCTATTAAAACTGTGCTGATTAACCCTCGAATCATACCAAGCTGTAACGTCCACATAAAAGACATCCAAAAGGACTTGAGGTATCTTAATCAACAGGGATTGTGGAGTGTTTTTTTTTCTTTTCTCCACAAGTGATACAGATCTTATTTTGGTGATTGCTGTGTAGGCTGTTACATCTCTCTATCTCTATATAGGGCTACTCCTTTGTCCCATTTGTGAATGGGTTACCTTCAGATATTTCAAGTCTTAATCACTCAGTTACTATTTCATTTTATTGTTGGTCTCATTATGCCTGTAATGACCAGGGCAGAGCAAACAATTAGTTGCCTGTAAAATCATTGAGGAGGAAAAGCGTGGTTCCTAAAAGTAATAAGAGGTCGGGATTAAGAACAATGGGACAAGGCACAAGTAGGTTCCTTGGGTGATTTAGAAACTTTGAATAAAGAAACCAAATGTATGACAATAGATTGAGAGCCTGTAGGTTCTGGGAATTTTGGACACCTGCAAGTAAGAAATTGATTAAAAATAGTAGTTCTCCACGAGGAAGGTAATGTGGACTTAATTAAAATGTGTCAACTGATGTATCTATGAAGGAAGTAATTAAGATGGTGATGTCAGATAAAAGTAAATTGACACAGCCCACTGTTTTGGATTTCTGGAAGGGTAGGGTTTCCAAGTCGAATCAGAAAGTCAGAAAAGATCAAGGGGACCAGAGAATTAGAAAGAGAGAATCCTCTTTTCAGGATAAAGTAGAGCAAGCAGAATTTAATAATTCTCCGAACAGAGCAGCAGGGTTGATCTGGAATCTCAGATGTCCCTGGAGCTCAATTTCAGTCATTTACAAAACTCTAGAGACATCGAACAGGCAAAGGTAGAAGTTAATAATATGGTTGTAAATTTAAAAGAAACAATTCAAGCCAATACTAAGCTAGAAGAGAAAATTAAGGTATTTAATAGAGTTAAAATGACTTTATTAGACAACTGCAGTTCCCTCTTTGGTGACTCAAGAAAATGATAGAATTAGAAATATGTGGGGTTTCAAGAAAGATATCCCTGAAATGTCATGGCCTATAAATGAAATGTTGCAATTCATGAGCCCCATAAAGGAGGACACACCACCTTTACAAAGTTTAACTAGGGACTGTGTGGGGCACTCAGAGGCCCATTTTAGCCAATTCCATGATCTATGAACAACTGATTAATAACTCTCAAAACCTTTCTTTGTTAAAGGAATTTGCATTGAAAATAAAAGTAAATTGGACTGGCTATATGATAAATTGGATAATAAAGATTGGGAAGAAGAAAGCATCAGACAAAATGATTTAGACAAGATAGGTATAGACACTATAGATACCAAGTTGTTGGACCTAGATGTAGAATTGAAGGCTGAAACTTGTTCCAATACAGAACAGGCACAGTCAGGGAACACCCTAGATAATGACCCCACAGGGGAATTAGTAATGCTACCAGATGGATTCGACCAAAGTTAGTGTCATAGAGGAATTAAGAGTAAGGAATCCTGTGATCTGGAACAAGGGAGTAGAGCAAAGAGAAAGAGAACAAGGACATAGAGAATTAAGAGTTAATGAAAAAGGAAGAAACTAAAATTCAGAGTATTAGGGTCTCAGATGGAGAGTTATCAGAACCCTCCATAGGGGATGAAAGTTTGTCTGGCAAAATGGGACTAGGCTATGATATTAAATCTAATATGGGAGGAAATCAATCAATCAAGTCTTTATTTAACCAGGCATTCATCGTTGAGCAGAAGCTCATTTGCAAGATGGACCTGGGTGGAGCATGTAAATACCTGTGTTGACCTGTATATACAATTGTTCAAGGCAATACAGATAATACTGTTTACAGAGAGGAAGAAAAGAAGTTCATATGTACATATAATTATACAGATATTGTACAGATTACAGGGTATTTACACACATAGAAGTGTCTATAGGAAGATAAAGCAGGTTATCTAAGGTTGCAGGAGGAAGTAATGGAAGAAAAATAAAATAAAATATACACCAGGTAGTGGCGAAGGTGGGGGGAAGGGAGGGAGAGGAGGGAGGGAGGTGGGAGAGAAAGGCTAGGAGAGCACGGTGCACAGAGAGGAGTTGGTAAAGTGGGATGTAGAGAAGGTGGATGGAGACAAGGAGTATGTGAGCCCAGGATTGAATGCTGTAAAGTACAGGGCATGGTAGGATGTCACAACCCAGGGGTAGTGAGCTCCTATCCGAGGTTGGGAAAGGAAGGATAAGGGATGGACAGGCCTAGTGTTGATAAGACAGGGGATAAGAGAGAGAACAATTAGGTTTGTAAGGAGCAAGCTGGGGGTCAGTACTTAAAATTGGGTCTAGGTGTGGGTTATATACTGTGCAGACACTGGTACTGGTCTGAGTGGGTGAAGCAGTTACATACTTCTCTGATTGTATGGAAATAAAGCATCTTGAAGGCATTTATACTGATTGGAGTGCTTAATTTGAGGGTTTTGTAGATCATTCCAAAGGTAGGTAGCACGTGTTTATGGCTGCCCTGCCAAGCAGGATTTTGCTTTGGGTACTTTAAGTGTAATAGCTGAGTAACTTCTAACACGATTTCCCAATGATACTGGGAAGACAGCAGGAGATATAGTAAGGCAGCTTATTAGAGATGGCTCTATAGGTCCAGAGAGTGGTATTTCTGTGCGCCTGAGCTTTAGTGATGTCCACCCCACTGCCGCATATAGGGTGCAGTGATGCATGTTGAAGGAAGTCCGTTATAAACCTCAGTGCTCGATGGTAGAGTGTGTCCAGTTTAGCATGTAAGAGTTGGGCATTGGCTGTAGAGAAATCAGCGAATCAACCAATGATAGGAAAATGGATTGGACCAGTTGTTTCTGGCATCTCTGGTGAGAAATTGGTTGATTCTAAAAAACAGGCCAAGCCTTTGCTGAAGTCGTTTTAGCAAGTCCTCGATATGTTTAATGAAGGAGAGTCTTTGGTCTTTCCAAACTCCCAGATATTTGAATTTTATAACAAATTCTAGTTTTTCACCTAGAACTGTGGTAATTTGGGAACTGTCCCACTGGACACAGGGTTAGCTGTATGGATGAAAGGGAGAGGACCATCGCTTTAGTTTTTGGGTGTTAAGGTAGCTTTTTTTTTTTTGGAGGAGTTAGCTGTGCAAAGGTTGAATTCTGACTGTAGGTCATTGCAGGCAGCTTCAGGTGTTGAGCGACTCACATAGAGAACTGTATCATCTGCAAAAGATGGATGGCTTCTTTTATACAGTAGTCAATGTTATTAATGTAGATTGCAAAAGTAAGGGCCCTAATATAGAACCATGAGGTAGTCCTCTTTGCAGAGTTTGTAAGGGGACAGGCCTCCTTGGCTTTAACTTGTTGAAGGCACCCTGTAAAATAGTCGGTAAACCAGTGCAGAGGAGGGTCCACACCTATGGTTTGAAGGGAGGAGAAGAGCAGACTATAGTCGATGGTGTCGAAAGCCTTGCTTAGATCAAGGAAAACAGCACAAATAAAGTTTTGCTCTCAAGATTACGCTGCCAGTCATTAGTAACTTTGGCGAGGGCTGAGATAGTGGTATGTTTAGCTCTGAATCTGGACTGCATAGGGTTTAGCAGTTCCCTAGACTCAAGGTGAGTCCTCAACTGTGCATTTACATTATTTTCTAGGAGCTTGAACAGGACCAGAAGGAAAGAAATTGGCCTGTAGTTATTGAGATCACCAGGGTCACCTGATTTGAACAGTGGTATGACATGTGCTGTCTTCCATATAGGTGGTAAGGTGCCCTGAGACAGGGATAAGTTAAAAGGTGGGTGACTGGTATTGCTAGTACGTGGTAGGCAATTTTTAGGAAGTAAGGGCTAGGGTGTCGGCCCCAGCACTTTTTGAGTATTATGCCAGACAAAACCAAAGAGAAACTGAATGAAAGTTTAAAACAACTCATAGGACTTACCTTAAAAAATAAGACTGGTAATGACATACTAATGTCCAAACTTAGTATTATTAGACCTTTAATAGATACAGAAATGGTCTTTTTGTCTCAGATCAGTACTCTGTACTTAAGGCTATAGAAAATCAAAAGCTGGACTAAGGAAATGGGATTGGAGATTGACAGGGTGACTGAAATCAAAGCATTATTTCCAGAAGTTTATAAAAATAATAATAATAGGTCTGATCAAAAGAAGGATTTGGTGATAATCAGTCTTTGGTTTAAACAGTTTCCTATATGAAACTAAAAATAACCTTAAGGTAAAGATCATTGATCTTTGCAGAATTTAACTAGAGACAGCAAGTGCCCTATCTGGTTAAGTATGCTAAGAGACATGAGGATGGGGGCAAATTTTGCTAGATGTTACAAATGAGAAGGATTACAGATATATATACAATGGCAAGAAAAATCCTGGACTCTGATCGGTCAGTCTTGGGCTGGACCCTGATGTAAACCAGTACAACATCATGGGTCTAGTCTCAGCCTCACTGTGAACCTGCAGATGAGCTTTTGGATGATGAGCTGGATGAGCATATGGCAGATGAGCTTTTTTTTTTGCTCTCTCTTAAGAAACAAAATATTTTTCCACACTAATAAAACATTCTTTAAAATAATTTTTACTTTATATATAACAACGAGCCATTGTATAATAGCAATAATGCCCTTCAGGGTGTGTGTCATTTAAGGATAACATCACGCCTCAGTTGTTGGACGCTGCTGCCTGCGGCCTCGTGCCCAACCCACCTGAGGCATGACGTTATCCCAGCATGACACACACCTTTCGGGCATTATTATTAATTCTCTCCAAGTCTGAAATCTTGATAGAGTAGAAATTTATTTATGTGGAAAATATGAGAAAATGGGAGGAAGGATGAATCAGCTATATGAAATGAATATTGATAAACATGATGAAGACAGCAAACTGTTACAAAATATTGCAAGATCTGGAAGATTGTCATGATTCAGAGGGCACTGATAACTTGGAAAAGATGTGAAATCTGAGGACTATAACATGTATCATGGAATGTAGCGGGTCTAAAGAACAGATTAGCTGACCCTTCTTTTATACAATATATGTTACACTTCACATGCATCTGTCTCCAGGAAACTTGGTCCAAGAAAGAGTTAACATTAAACGGCTATAAAAGCTTTCATAAAACGAGGAGTTCCAAGAAATATGGTAGACTATCAGGGGTTTAAGTACCTGCTGCAAAATATTGAACAATGTGGTTCATACTGAAATAGACATAGACTCGAACATATTCTGCCCATAAGAATGGTAGTTAACTTATCAAGTTATATAATCATCAATGTTTATTTCCCACCCAATGGATCTAAATATTCTGAAGAAAGTGACTTTGGAGAAATTATTAGTGGTAGTAGAATGCTGCCAGATATCAGATCCTGCCTGCAAGTTTATAATAGTAGGAGATTTCAGCACGAGTTGGACGCAGTCAGGAAATGCCTGGTGACCTAGCTTGGGCATGTGCAGATTTACATCCAAACCTAGTCAGTTTGACTAGGAAGAGTAGAGATCAAAAGCAATGCAGAAGAGGTTCGAGACTGATCCAACAATTTTAAAAAAGCACTAATATTGATTAATATTGATTAATGGGAGAACAAGGGAGATAAAAAGGTGTATCTACTTACATTGGAACTAAGGGTTCTTCAATACTGGACTTATGTTGGATCTCATTAGAACTGATTCCAGCCCTGAAGGACCTTAGGTTAGAATGAAAACAGAGAGTGAACATTGTCCATTAGAAATCAATATAGATCTAGGGACACATATAAAAACCCAGAGAAAAGGGATACAGGATTAGTAAGGATAAGGAAAAGGATTAAATGGGACTTATTGTCAGATTTCAAATCAATCCATCTATTGAAAGATTCTGGAATTAGAGGAACTATCAAATTTAACTCAATGTAAACCCATGGTAGAATTTATTACTAGGTTTAGTGAAATTATGAAATATCATCCATTATAATGGGATTTAAGAAAGGGAGCAAATGGTTTGACAAAGAATGTAGGAATCTATAAAAGTCTTTAAACAATTGTGCAAGAAAGATGTATAAACATCCTACTAAAGATAATAAAATAAATTGAACAAAAAAAAAAAATATAAGAGGATTTTGAATGAAAAAAAAAGAAAATATAGAATTAAACTGTGGAGTCAATTTGAAAAATAACTCTTGAGAATGACAACAAAATTTCTGGCAGATGGTTCTAAAAGGATGGGACAGAATATCGGAAGAACATGAGGCCCATATAGACCCATTAACATGGGAAAGACACTTCAAAGATATGTTTTACATACAGGGATGACTTCCCCAAAGGAAAAGAGGAATGGTCTCTTCTATTATTTGAAATTACTCCAGAAGATATCTTTCAAGCAATAAGTGAAGTTAAAAGCATAAAGCCCCTGGACCCGACTGGTCCCGATGGATATTTTCATAGATGACCCGACCTTCTGGGTACCGGTTCTTTATGGTTTATTCACCTCTGTTATAAATACTGGAATGATACCAGATTCTTGGAGGAGGAATATAATTGTCCCTGTTTTCAAGAAAGGAGAATGCAGAGACCCCAGTAATTATAGACCAATTGGTTTATTGGATAATTCTCAAAAGATATTTACAAGAATAATACTTTATAGTATAATGAAATGGACAACTCGGGAGAAAATTCTGGATGAGGCACAGGCTGGCTTCATGCCAGGGCATTCCACAATAGATCAATGCTTTGCCATTTCTCACCTGATACATAAATATATAAATATAAAGAAACAAAAGCTATTCTGTGTTTTTATTGATTTAAGGCTGCCTTCAACCGAGTAAGGAGGGAAGCTCTGGGAGTACTACAGGACTATGGCATGGACCAAGATATCTTACTAATAATAAAAATATATATTCTGATAATTTTGCTACAGTACGTTATAACATTGAAGGAGATTGTACTAAAATATTTCCATCAAACACAGGCTTTCATCAAGGATGTGTATTATCCCCATCTTGTTCAATTTGTTTCTCAATAAGGCATTGCTTGGGATTAGGAGTCTGGAGCTGCACATGCCCAAGCTGGGATCTAGGGATTGTCCTTACCTGGCTTACGTCGATGATGTGGTATTGATATCCATGAGTTACTTAGGCTAAGCAGAAGTATAAATCAATTCTATATTGAATGTGATAAATTAAACCCTGAGATTAATTTTAGTAAAACTAAGTATATGATATTTAGTAATAATTTTGTTAAGAAAAGCAAGATATGTAGATTAAGATGCAGGAACAAGGATATTGAATATGTGACATCATTCTGCTACCTCGGCATTGTATTCACATATAATCTTAAATGGAAAGAACACTAACTCAGTAATGGTCAGACTAAATAGAGTTCTCCTTTGTTTGAAAGATTCAATTATACATTTGAAGCGAATCAGTAAGGGATTGAGAGTAATAAATGCTAAAGTGCATTCCCAGATTTTATATGGGGCAGAGATCTGGGGACTTGGGCTAAAATAGATCAGTTAGAGAAAATAGCTAACAAATTCTATAAACAACTGTTGGCACTACCAAATAGTGCAGCTTCTTGTAGTGAGATTGGAACTTGGTCAATTACCAATCAAATGTTGGTCAGAAATTAGAGCAATTAAATACTGGTTCAAAGCATATAATATGCAAGATGAACACCTTCCTAGGATATGCATAGAGGAGATGTTATCATATATATCTCATGGTTTTATCTTTCCAAGCATCGTCATTCTGGAAAAAATGATCAAATCGTATGGGCTGTTGGAATTACTAACTAAAAGTTATGGAATTCAACAGAAAGATTTAAAAGCAGTTATAAGTCAGTATAAAAGATATTTATCTGCAGAAAGAAATTGCACTGGCAAAAACTATAAATATATTGCATGGTTAGCAGACAACATAAGAAATCAACTGGGAATGGAACAATATTTGTATCTAATAAAAATCCTATTAATAGGAAAGCTTTCACAAGATTCAGATTTGGGCTTGTTGAGAGTAATACTTCAAGGAAATTGTATGGGAAAGGTGAGACCAAAACATGTGTATGCGGAAGGATGAAGGCTTCTCAATGCATCTCCTGCTGTTCTGCCCATTGTATACATTCCAAAGGTGCTTATACTTAGGAGAAATATTATCAGATTTAAACATGGAACCAAAGTACCAGTTCAATTATCTTTTAAAACATGCAATGCATTTCACTTACAGAGAATATCTACATTTTGTAGGATAATTGAATATAAAAAACTACATATTGGTAATAAAGTTAAAACCGTATGAAAAAGTACAGAAAATAGTCTAATACTGGTATTCACGAATTGTTATGCCTCTATTTGTAAATCTCATTTTTATATGATGAATGTTTTTAAATGTTATATTGTTTTAATTTTTGTAATATGATGTTTTGATGTAAAACAATTTTTATTTTGTTAACAATAAAATACTACTACTACTACTCTGACAGCAATCTGTTTCTGGTATCTGTCACAATATTAAAAGCTTTACTAAACATGCTTCCTGAAGAGACACTTGTTTAAGGACAACTGCTATATTAAAAGGCTTCATTGTACAGGTTGGGCCATATTAACTTTTTCAATCTCCAGTATTCAAAAGGACATGCATCAGTAGGAAGAAGTGGTTCTTGCAGGCAACTGTCTACCATGGTTTAAAGAGAACGCTCACAAGAAGAATCAGTGTAACTTTGTATGGCAGTGATTTGCAAAACGTTTTGCCACAGATCTAGCTTAGTACTAGAATGGAACTTGGAGCTGTGGAATAACTACTGCTCACATCTGGTGACTTATTTTGCTGTCCTGCATCTGTTTGTGAAGATGGACCTGCATGTTGTGGTGATGAGTCGCTACTATATGTGCTCTGAGTCCTGAGACTACTGCATCTCATCTAACAGAAATTTGTTGTGCTCTACATTATATCTTTTGGAAGATGTAGCCTTGAACCTAGGATCTAAGGGAGTTGCACGATGTAGTGTTTTGATTTGGTCATTGTAACTAATTTTTCATTTTTGAAAGTACTCAGTCATTCTCTTTACAAGATTTCCACGATACTGATGACATTTTGTTTCTTTCTCAGACCTACAGTATTTTTTTCTCTGGAGTCAGAACACTCAGATGATGTATAATCAGCATTACAAGTGGGATAACCTGACTGAGTCACATATTCTGCAGACATGTCTCTTGCAGTTATCACAAAAGAGCTAGGATGCAGCATGCTGTCTCCATTAACTACCACTGCAGCACAGAAAGCATAATGCCACCATCAGTAATGCAATTTGAGCAATATTCATGTACAGCTTGCTTTTGCTGCAAGAGGTACTCAGTATATAGAAGGTTGAATGCTGCAGAATGGAAACATTTTGAATCGGCTTTTGGCAGATCAGTTTGCTTTTTTTTTAGTTCAGATAATATCCATACAACCTTAGTTGAATGAGAAGTGATTCACAATTTTTTTTTTTTTATAAACAGCAATCATACTATCAGCTTGTGTTTCATTGGTCAGAACCCATGGACAATTAAATGCAAAATGTAGCAAAGCAAGAAGCATGCATGAACCCTCCATCCTGTACTGCTTTCAAGATATTGGATCCATTGTCTCGTACAAAGCCACATTTTAGACCATGAGAATAAATATAATCATTAAGGATCTCATTTAGTTCTTGCAAAATATTTGAAGCTGTGTGACTTTGCTCAGACTTCTTGATATGCAGCACCACCATCTTTTTGGTGGGTTTGTTTTGAAGTAGTACAAGGAAAACTGTGCCAATGAGTGGAAAGGGACATGTAATCTATATTTTGGCTGCTGGTCCACATATCTGTTATGACATAAAGAACCCCACCCTCTGCATTTTTAAAATCAAGCATCACTGCTGCTTTTTAATGCCTGATAAATGGTTGATATTTCAGCGTGAACAACTTGCCTTTAATAAGAACATTGTAACAAGGCTGTGTAAGCTTCATGACTTCCCTAAAATCCTCATGATCTACTCAAGATTGATGGAAAGGGTCCCAGCTAACATTTTCCCAATGTTATGATTAAAATGAAGACTCTTTGGATGACTTTTGTTAAAATAGCATTTCTCTCAAATGTCTGAGACAATGTTAGCTGCTTACAACATGTCCCTGCTGATTTATTAGACACTGTGCTTCATTTACCAGATGGATGTTGGCATGGTGGAGTTGTACATTTGGTGCCATCACTGGATGTGCAACTGGTGCTAATGGTGGTGATAGTGATCATAGGGCAGGCAGTGGTTCTGTCTGCCTCAAGTTCTAAAATTCAGTATCTATTTCTACATCTTAATCCTTCTCATTGGTAGTCTGGAAGGCAGAAGACATGACTTTTGGCTGATCAAGTAACACTGAATGTATCTTCAGATGACATTTGACAGCTGTAGTGCCAAGACATGAAGTAACTTTACCATGGCTTGCATTTTGTTTACAAAGGGTAGATGTCGCTCTGTATTGATCACAATTTACTGAGAGAAAAATAACTCCACCCTGCAGAATAGACAGACTTGGTTTGGCGCTATGGAGATAACTAGAAACTGAAGTATCACAGTTTTTTTTTCACCTGTGTGAGCAGAATCCATCCAATCCATATGTTTTACCCATGGTGCTAGCAGAAGGGGCACGAGGGTTTTTCAGTTTGATCTGATGTACAGGAGAAGTGGTGGCATAGTCCTTCTCATTGCCACCATTTGTGGATTAATTTGCAACTGCAGTATCTGATTCTTTGTCAGAAGACTGGTTCATTTGGCTTGGTTGAGAGGCTGATACTTCACTTGCCACTTAAGTGTCAGACACAAGAGCTACTGTCTGAGTCAGTCAGTTTCAGTTGCAATACTCTACTGCTAGTCACAGGATTTTAACAGCATGAACAACATGCCTTATAGTGCTTCTATGTATGACACCAGCAGTTGCACATTTTTCTTAAAAGTTCCCCTTTACCATAATTAATTGCAGCTGTTTTGGTATTTTTATTTTTATTACCTGAAGCATTTGGGTTATTTTTGGTGCCACCAGGATTATCACTACCACCAACACAAACACCTGAACCTCCAGCACCAGAGCCAATGCTTCATCTTTGTTGTCATCCATAATAGTACCACTAATTGTATACATAACTCCTGTGTTAGAAAACAGTGTAGCTCAACTCACAAAACTGGTTTTAGCTTTATGACAGTGTGATGTGGTGGAAGGTAATTGAAGACACAAAGATCAAGTTGGATACCAGGTTCAAGGCATACAGAATTGCATGACAATGCGAAATGATATCAGGAATTTGAACTCTAAATACAAAAATGTTGTTTCAGTATTTAAATTATCTTTTTATGTTTATATCATATTTGAATATATATTTTATATATTATAGTTTAATATTTTTTAGATTTATTAGCGAGATACCACCCACTGAGTGCTGGGTGGCACACAGTCACACATTGGGTAGTACTAGATATCATACAGTCAAAGGAAACAAAGCAGTACAGATAATCTGTATGTCACACAAGAGTCACAGATATTTTTAAATGAATGAATAAAATATTTTCTCTCCTCCCATCACCTAAAATATTTCTGGATTTATCTCCCTTGTCACCCAAAATATTTCTGGGATTTCTTTAAGCAATAAGTTATGACAGGTGTGTGTTATTGTATAATAACATCACACCTCAGGTGGTTGAAGCACAAGGCTGTAGGCTGAGTGGGTGCAACACCTGAAAAGTGACATTATTGCACAATAACACACACCCTGGTGTGTCTTATTAGCTATTGTACAATAGCTCCTTTGTAATAAATAAGAAAATTGATTAAAAATATATTTTAAAAATTTTTAGTAAATGTTTTAGTGGGTAAGTAAACATACAAGAAAAATAGTGCTGCTATATTCATTTGCCCAATAGGTGGTGCAACTGCTTTTGTTACTATAGTGGCCTTCTGCTACCTGCCTCTCACTCCCCTCCCCCACACACACTTAGTTCTCTTTGTTTGGTAACCTGTGACTGCTCCTCAAGTTTAATTGATTCAATCCTGCTGCCTGCTTTAGGCCTGGGTGAAGATGTGAATTTTTTTTCTGGTGAAACCACAATCTAAAACTGTGCGGAAACTCAGAAGGAGCTGGATGGACACTTCTGGTTTATTGCTTGATTGGGTAAGTCAATGTTATTAGACAAACCAAGTTGATTAATAAAGTGCTCTTTTTAAAAGTAGAACTAAGTTGAGGTATTTTCAACAAGCAGCCACTATATGCAGTTTTGTGGCAAAATGGCAGAAGCACGGTGACGGCGTGCTGCATTAAAGTAGGAGCCAGCTACACTGAAGCTGGTCACATATAGTGGCCGTTTGATTAATTAAATTGAATTTTAAAGTATCTTGTCTAAGTTACCTGGAACAGCGAAGGATAGAAGTGTGTGTGTGTGTGTGTGTGTGTGTGTGTGTGTGTTGGGGGGTTGGAGGCTGTGGAAGCTTAAGTATCACTCAATGGTTCTGTGGGGAGATTCAGCAGGAGTGATTCCTTAACTGGTTATGCAGTCTTTTATGTATCTGCCCTAGATACAGTGATATCGTCAGATAACATCACTATCTCTATAGCAGTCTGACCAATCGGAGAACACAAATTATTCATGCCATTTTATTATTAAAGATACCACACAATGAGTGCCAGGCAGCACACAGTCATGCACTGGGTACAGTGCAGTGAAAGGACACAGCGGAATGATGGCTAGTATGACACACAAGAGTCAAAAATATTTTTAAATCAATAAAGGTTTTCTGTCATCCCACGTTCTGTCAACAAAATATTTCTTGGATTTATTTATCTCCCTGTCACCATGAGTTGGCTTAAGAGTGCTGACCTTTTGAGTGTGTAACATAAGTTGTTGTAAGTGTTGTGGTTAAAGTTCTGTATGTTAGCCATGTGTGTAACTGTGTGAGTCTGTGTGTGCTATGATGATTCAACACCCTAACGTGATATTTCCATCCTATCAAGGGCATGACAGAAATCCTAACTGGTGCATGAATGAAGTTTTGCATTTAATTGCCTCATTTTTATGAACTGAACTATATTTCTCTACAGGTGAAAGAGGCTGAAAATTAGGATAGGATTGTCTCAATACGCCAAGTGCCTTATCATCCTTCCCTTGTTTGACACCTTTAGGTGATCAGAAAAGAGAACTCCTAGGTCTCTTTCTTCTTTGGTGATCATCAGCACCTTCCGCACCCTTCCGTAGCACTACCGGGTTTCCTCTTCCCAGGCACATTGCTTTGTACTTCTTTGCATAGAACTTCAGTTGCCATGTGATTTTCAACATGGGCTGTTTGGAACCTCCCTCATGAACAGTGGCACTGTGATTTTGTTAATCCTTCCAAAAATTTGAAATCACACAGTGATGCCATTATATGGCACAAGTTTGCAAACACATTTCAGGCAGGATGTTAAAATGACAGCTATACGGTTCATGAGGAGGTGTACAACACTGTCCATACATCATGGTGAGAGCGCGGGATTGTTCGGACTCTCCCATCCCATGATCCAGATAGTACAACAGTGTCCATATGTCATGGTGGTGAGCACAGGGTTCCTCCATCGAGACAGTACAACAGTATCCATATGTCATGGTGGGGCGCGGTGTCCAAGCAGCGCAGGGTCCTTTGGACCCTGAGCTCCCATCCTTCCATTGAGATAGTACAACAGTATCTATATGTTACAGTGGGAGCCAGGGTCCTTCAGGACGCTGTGCTTCCATCCCTCCATCCAAATAGTACAACAGTATTAAAAATGGGGCACTATTGAAAAGTTATAAGCGTGCATAGAAATTGCAATGCACACTCATAACATGCTCATTTTTTGGAATTTCTTTACCCAATTTTCAACACTGGCATTATGGAACCTCCCTCATGAACACTACAACTGTGATTTTGTGAATCCATCACAAAAGTTAATTTGCACAACAACCATGCCATTCTGCACCACAGATGTGAAATCACATTCCGGACAGGATGTGCAAAATGACAACTATTCTGTGCATAGCGTAGTGTGAAAAAATGGCAATGTTGAAAATCTGGGATTAAAATATAATAAAAGTTAAAGTGTGCATATAACGTGTGCAATGCATGCTCGTAAGCAGTCATTTTTGGAATTTTTTCTCCAAGTTTTCAACATGGACTTTGTAGGTCCTCCCTCATGAACAGTGGCATTATCATGTTGTTAATCCATCCCAAAAGTTGATTTCACGCAGCAACACCGCCAATCTGTGCCACAGGTGTGAAAACATATTTTGGGCAAGATATGGAAAATGAAAGCTGTATTGTTCATAAGGAGGTGTTAAAAATATGGCAATGTTGAAAATCTGGGTGAGAATAGTACAAATTGGCAATATTACGGTGTGCGTAGAAACTGCGTAATGCGCGCGTAATATCAGTCATTTATAGAATTTCTCACCAAAATTGCAACATGGGCTTTTTGGGACCTCACCTCACGAACAGTGGCACTGTCGTTTCATGAATCAGTCCCAAAGGTGATTCTGCGCGAGTGACTGCGAAATCACGTTTCAGGACTGAGAAACAAAATGACAGTGACAGTGTTCACAAGAAGGGTCCCAAGAACCCCATGTTGAAAATTTGAGGGCCAAAAGTCCTAAAACTGACTGATACATCAACCTAAATTGAAACCCCCATTCAGTCCCATTGTACAGTGCGTACCAGATTCCTCATTTCATGATTCGGCTTTAAAGAGTGCAGACATCTCGGTCTAGAGAGATCGTGGCTCGATCTCTGGAGGGTAAGTATGGGTGAGGGAATGCAGGGGAGCTGGGTGCACAGAGGGAGGGGAGTGGGGGCGGTGGCGGGGTCGGGAGACCATGATGGACGTTTTCTTCATTACAGGTTAAAACAAAATAAAAAACATATTTCGATGGATGGTTTTCGTTATTTACAGGGAAAAAGAAAAGTAAAACACAAATATGGGTACACTGAGGTGGGCTCCCAGTGTGCCACATAGTTGTTTTGGGAGGAGATTATTTTTGGTGAGAAAATTCCTAAAAATTACTATGCTATGGCGTGCATTGCGCAGTTTCTCACGTACGCTCATAACATTGGCAATTTTAATATTTTCACTCCAGATTTTCAACATTGCCATATTTTAACACCTCCTTATGAAAATACAGTTTTCATTTTCCATATCTTGCCCAAAATATGTTTTCACACCTGTGGTGCAGAATGGCGTCATTGCTGCATGAAATCAACTTTTGGGATGGATTAACAACATGACAGTGCCACTGTTCATGAGGGAAGAACCTGTAAAGCCCATGTTGAAAACCTGGTGAAAAATAACAAAATGACTACTTACGAGCATCGTTGCACACTTTCTCGCACACTTGTAACTTTATCACTTTTTCATATTTTTACCCAGATTTTTAACATTGCCATTTTCACACTACCCTATGAACAGAATAGCTGTCATTTTGCACACTTACGGCAACTTATGTTACACACAGTCATAAGGGTCAGCACTCTTAAGCCAACTCATGCTAGCAGCTCAGTAGAATACATTAGTCAGTTATGTGGAAATCACAACTGTACTGCAGACTTCCTATTCTTACCTATTGTACTGAGCATTAGAGCATGGGTTGGCTTAAGAGTGCTGACCTATGAGTGTATGTAACATAAGTTGTTGTAATGTTAGTGGTTAAAGTTCTGTATGTTAGCCATATGTGTAACTGTGTTGTGAGTCTGTGTGTGCTGTTATGATTCAGCACCCTAATGTGATATTTCCATCCTATCCAGGGCCTGACAGAAGCCCTAACTGGTGCATGAATTATATATATATATATATATATATATATATATATATATATATATATATATATATATATATATATATACACACACAGACATATACATACACACACACACAATCTACCAGTGCTGGCCATGCCAGTGCCAGCAAAAGACATCTGCTGCTAGATGCTCAATGCTCCATGTCTATCTGTGCATCAGGTTCTGAGCTATTTGTGGTTTACTCATCATATGACTGAAGGGGACCAGCCAGCACATCTTGTGAATTTCAGGCTCGCTCCTTGGGCTAGTGAGCTTGCCAGAGTCTCCAATTCCCATCCCTGAGCCCTGACCTTACACTTCCTTCTAGTTTCTTCCTTGTCCCTCCTCTCCAATCTGTATTTGTACTGTCCCTTCAGCCCTCCCCAGCTTTATCCCACATGCAAGTCTGCCCACTGCCAAAGTTCTGTAGTCATCCGTCCCTCCAACATCTGGTCCGTTCCCACCCTCCTCTGCTAGTCTGCCCACTGCCAAACAAGTTCCTTGGCTGACCAATTCCTCCCTCATTAGCAGAGCATCCCACCTGTTGTTCCTTCCCACCCCAGCTTGGTGGTCCTGACACTCGCCGCCTACCACAGTCCAGCACACACAGCCAGGAGAAGCTCTGCATCACCACCAATGAAGACTGAGTGGAGTTGAAGGATTGCTGCTAGTATGTGAGGTGAGCTGAACAAAGAAAATTGGCTTAAAAAGGTTTGAACCATGCTGTGAACCCTCTAGTGTTTCAGTTAGTTTGAGCACAGTTCAAATCTTTTCAGAACTGTTCAAATCTTTTTCAAATTAATTCTAACAACCTTAGTAGTCAACATTGGCAAAGTGCAGCATTTGCCGTAAAAGGAACAGTCAGCTTGAAGAACCCACACCCAAGTGTGGGGCTGGTCCCGATTACAGTTTGTGTGCATGAACATTGTTTTCACTTACTGTTTATTGCAGTATAGTAGATTCTATCAAGCTGATTCTGCCGACTTCCAGGTGCCATTTGCTGTAACCAGAGTCCCAGAATCCTCTGCAGCTGATGTCAGAGCAGAGCTGCAGCAGAGAAATTAAATAGACTGCAGTGCGGCGTTACAGCATTTATAAGCTTTGATCCTTTGTTTGCTGGTCAAGCTGTCCTCTCAAACTATGTACAGTCACAGAGGACTGCACTTAGCCCCAGAAGAACAGTGGGACCAGCAAAGATCTGATCTGAGCTTATGAAGCTCTAACATGCACTGCAAGCTATTGAATCTCCCACTGCTGCAGCCCAACTCTGACATCCGCTGCTGTGGATTCTGGGATTTGTCACAACAAATGTCAGCTTTAGAGTCAACAGAATCAAAAACAGTTTTTGTACTTGTAAGCCCCTCTTCTTGTCTAGGTGTATGGTGGTGAAAGTTCAAGGGAGGGGCTTCTCACACAGCATAAAGAGTATACCTGGTTGGCCTGGCTTACCAGACCTGATGAAACTGGGGTGCTCTGAGACCTCTGGTTGCTGGCTGGATGATGAGAGAGATGGAGATGCCAGTCTTCACCTGCCTGTTTTTCACCTTCGCCAGGCAGGCCTCTCAACGTCTTTCTCTCTGGTCCATCAGATTACTGAATGCACACTCTGGAACACACACTAGGGTCTGGTCTTTGGAGGCAAACTTCTTGTTAGCAGCAAACGGTTTATCCAAACAAATGAGGAAACACTCCAAACTGCAGGAATGAGGGACACCATTTAATGAACAGCTAATAAAACATTAATAGCCACTCCATGGAGAAGAAACACACAAACAGGTTGCTCTGGACCAAAAGATCACATTTTGATGCTCAGTGGTGTTTAGAACCTTGAAGGTCTCTTCAGAAACTAAGTTCCTGGCAGCTACCTTGCAGGCTAGGTAGCCAGCAGTCCAAAATGCAGGCAGCTTAACTCTGCTGCCCAATCAGACCATTAATCAAACAGCAACAATTAATCCTTAGCCAGAAACTGGGACCGTCTCTAAGCATGGGGTCACCATGTTACCAGGGAGGTGCCCCAAACCCTGGCTCCCAACAGACCCTGCTCACAGTCCCTCCATAATTGATGCACATATTTACAGTCTTTGGGACCAGGGGCTTTACTTGCACCCCTGGATCCACTCTCCTCTGTGATGCCATTCTCTTGCTCCACTGTTCTTTCCTGATACCTTTCCTGCTCACTCTCCTGAGCAGCCAGTACTCCTAAGGGGATCCCACTCAGCAGTGGTCCTCCGGGCTGGCAACACAGCTCACCCCCATGCTGTAGTTGTCTTGCAGGCTCTCCTCCTTCTTCTCTCTGGCACAGATCTCCATGCAACCCCAAAGCCGGGGCTCTGAAAGTTGCAGCCACTGCCACATCCTTGAACCCAAATCACTGCACTGCAGCTAAGAAAAAATGACAAATCACGGCCTCAATGGCTTAATGGGCAATCACCCTGCTCAGACCTCTCTCCACCTTTATCTCTCCCATTTCCTGCTTGTCCCTCGCTATATCCCCTTACAAAAGGGCCAACAACTACCTGCCAAACAAAGGTCCAATCCTGGACCAAACCCAGGGCACCAAATCCACCCTATGCCCCTAAGACCTATGGGACCTGTAGTATCGAAATAACTATATTTATATTTCTGCAAGCGGCACCAGCTGGCACCAAAACTACCTCAATAACTGGAGCAGCGCACCTTCAATTTTCTTGTACTTGACGGCCGTGCATGTGCAAAGCACAGGCCGCCTAATCTATTTACACTATTTATATTGTATTATTTTTTTCTCTGCCCCCACAGTCCTGTGCCCAGCTGACCCTGAAAAACCAGATCCAGGACTGGTAGTAGCCACTCCACTACACTGGTTTTGTTGGTGGCTGCGCATGCTCACTAAGGCATGGCCACCACAACTATTTACAATATGTACTTTTTGACTCTTTTCATCCCTGAACTTCCCGATAGGTGCCTGGAGGTGCAGAATCACAGCCCGGTGCTCTTCCCACCTGTCACAGACCGAGCACCAGGAATCTCGGGGCCAAAGCCACAAGAAGAAACTGCGGGCGCGAATCCCACGGGACTCGGACCAGCCCTGCGGGAGAATGGAGCCACAGCTCCCAAAAAGTAAGCCTGATTGGGTGGGCTTGCACACTCAAATTGCAAACTGGGACTAGCCCCACAGTTGTACCTGAGGATCTTAGTGCTGACTGTTCCCTGTAAATGTACAGAAGCTAGAGGTCTCTGAAGTAGCATGGTGTTAAGGGCACATTCTCAATATGTATTAGGGTTTCTCAGTAAGCTGAAAAGTTATATTGTAACACACTGGAACCCGTTATAGTGTACATTGGTTTTATATAGATTTTAATGTTTGTACAAGTATTGGTTTTGCCTAATTAATCTGTATGTATTTTACATTTCCTTGAACCCATGAAAGGTGTTTTTAAATTATCTGTCTCTCTGTCTGTCTGTCTTTCTATCTCTTTATCTGTCTGTCTCTCTATCTCTTTGTCTGTCTGTCTATCTCTTTATCTGTCTGTCTGTCTATCTCTATCTCTCTATCTATAGTGTATGGTGGAATGCGGTTGTGTATGAAAATCCATACACTGCAAAAGTTGTTCTGCTGCAGTAGTGCGTCCTCACTAACGCAGAATGACTTTTCGTCTCTGCGTTAGTGAGGACGCTCATAATACTAGGGGCTACAGCAGACCTCCTGATTCATCCCTTGCTGTGTGAGAGGGGCGCGAGTGTGCTGGGCAGTGGCAGTTTGTGAATCCGGCGGCCTCGGCAGAACCGAGTGAAAATATGGAAGAGTGAGTCTCTTTTTGTCTTTTGGGCACCATACACTATAAAGAACAGTGTATGGTGCATACACTACAAAGCTATTCTTACTCGTAGATACAATGCCGACTTGGAGACCTCTCGAGCTTAGCTCTCGAGGTCATCAGTCGGCATTGTATCCACTGTGGAAGAATAGCCTTGTAGTGTATGGGTAACCTACATTATCCTATATATCTCTCTATCTCTGTCTGTCTGTCTATATCTATCTATCTATCTATCTGTCTATCTATCTATCTATCTATCTATCCATCCTTATCTGTTTCTTTGATTGCACTTGCCTAATTGTTGTAACTGTATACCCCTGTAGACATTGTATTGCTCCTTGTGGCCTTCATTGCTGTGTCTTTGACAGTGACATTATCTTTACTTCCTGTATTTAATACCTCTCTAATTTGCTTCCTTTATATACTGACATGTTGTTCCTCCTCTGTTTATTGTTGTACATATTTACATTGTTTTGCTGTCCTCATTCTTGTACCTAGTTAATACTGTATTCTTTGGTATACCATGATATGTATGCTTGACCTTGCTATAGGGAATACATAATGGACTGCAGTGGAATAATATTTATCTCCACTAATTGAAGCGGTGAGACCCATAACTCACAGTGGCGAGAAGCCACGAGTTAGTTGAAAGTCTTACCACTCATGTGGAGATAAATGTGTTATTCTACTGCACCCATTATGTATTTTATATACCACACCATTTGTTATGTTTTTGCTTGTGTTTTACTTTGTTTTAACTTAAAACTGTATTTTTCCCATTGTAAGTTCTCTTTCTGGCCCATTGTTCTCTGTGTTCTATTTCCTGATTCTGAGTGGAAATAACATATTCTAAGCTAAATAAATTGTGTTCTAAGTGAAATGAATGGTGTTCTAAGTGAAAATAAATGTTTATCCCAAAATAACATGATTTATGTACCAATTTATTCACCACTGGTGTGGTATATTTATTTATTTATTTATTTAGATTTTGTTTACCAGGTAAACCCACTGAGACCAAAGGTCCCTTTTCAGGGGCGACCGGGGTGAATACACCACCAACTTTACATTATGTACAGTATACAGCTTCAAATACATATACAATTCATATATAAGGTACAGCATACAGATACAAAAAATTAAAAATAATGTATATACAGTTCATACAGGAGGTTGCGTAACTGTAGGGCAGAGACAGAGAGCAAGTAGGAAGTACCAGTAGTCAGAGAAAATAAAATTGCATTGCCCAGGGGAGAAAAAAATTCAAAAGTCCAAGGGTCATTCAAAGGGAAGAACATAACACAGGTTGTAAGGAGAAATACAGTTGATAGAGGTTAGTTGGTGCCAGGGGCGCCACGGATTCGTAGATGGTCACATAAGGTCATGAGGTGAGGGAGTATATCTAGCGTTTGCAGCAGCAGAGGCTCAGTTCTAGGAGGTAGACTTTGAGACCGGCCTTGAAAGAGGAGAGGAGGGTTTGTCGAGCAGGGAAGAGGGAGTGAGTTCCAGAAGTGAGGCGGTGAACTGGAAGGAGCATTTTCCTTGATTGGTGCGGATGCGGTATGTTTAAGAGTTGACTTGGGGCAGACTGCAGGTTGTGAGGGGACTTTAGGGGTAAGCAGGTCACTGAGGTGAGTGGATGGTGTGTGAGAGGAGTTTGTAGGAAAGGCAGGCAGGGGAAAAGATAGTTTAAGCTTGAGTGATGGCCAGCTAAGATCCTTAAGAGCTTAGCAGTGGTGCCGCCAAGGGGAGGAGTGGGTTACAAAGCGAGCAATGCGGTGGTAGAGGGTGGAGGTTGGTTAGCTCAGTCTCTCTGAGGGACTGTAATTTGGAGAACCATACAGTAAATAGGGAGGAGGTTGCAGTTAGCAATGGCTCTCGTGCCTCTCCAGAGGGAGTTCTTAGGCGGTATAGCAAGCCCAGTCTCTGGTGGATGGTTTTGTTAGGACATCTATATGGGGTTTGAAGGTTAGCTCCTGGTCAAGGGTAATCCCAAGATACTTAAATTGGTCAGTGACCTCGACACGCATTCCTCGAGCTGATGTTATAGAGGAAGACCACTACGGTCTTTACCCAGTCGCCGGGTCCCAAAGAGGACAGCTTTGTCTTGTCCTCATTTATCTTGAGTTGGTTGGCAGTTAACCACGTTCAAGTTTTGCTAGGCAGGTTTGTAGTTCCGCTATGATAACTGAGGATTGGGGTCACTGTGATAGATTACTGTATCATCAGCATAGAGCAGTAGATTGCTGGGTGCACACACCTCGGCTATGTCATTCACAAACAGGAGAACAGCAGGGTCCTAGTATGGAGCCCTGGGGTACCCCAGAGATCACCGGTCTGGGGTTGAGTTAACGCCTTGCCATCGTACTGTCTGAGTTCTGTTTGTCAGGTAGCTAGGCCCAGGAGAGAGAGAGCTGATCCAAGCCAAGCCTTTGAGTTTAGAGAGGAGTAACTCATGACTGACCATGTCAAAGGCCTTGGAGAGGTCGATGAATAGCACCCCGTAGGGGTGCCCTGGTCCATGGCGCTGAGTATGTCGGTAGTCAATCTGACTAGGGCAGTGTCTGTGCCATGGTCTTTCCGAAACCATGCTGGACCTTAGAGAGGAGAAGGTGCTGTTCCAGATAGCATTGCAGCTGATCGTAGACTATTCTTTCAAGGATTTTTCCCAGAGGGCAGAGGAGGAGAGATGGGCCTATATTTCTCCACCCTATCCTGGGTTCCTTTTTATGGATTGGAACTATGGTGGTACCTTTCCATTTGGTGGGCACTTACCCTTCCTGAAGGGATCGGTTAATGAGTAGGGCAACAGGGTAGGCAATGGCAGGTGTCACAGCCCTCAGTAGGCAAGGTTCCAGCTGATCATTACCAGTAGATGATTCAGGGTTAATTTTGCAGAGTAGTGGTAGCATCGTGCAGGGGTCCACAAGTGTCAGGTGGAATAAAGGACGAGAGAAATCTGCGTGAGGTGGGTGGGAGGAGGATGTCCTGCACGGTTGGGGAGCAGGCAGGGGATGAGAAAAGGAGGCACTGAAGGCTTCACCCACCTTAGTAGGGTCATCTGTCGGAGTGTTCCGGCTAAGACCATGGCACTTTGTTCCTGCACGTGACCCTTCAGGAGGGAGTTTATGTGGCCCCAGAACTTCTTGGGGTCACTTAGGTTGGTCACTTGGAGGTCACGGAGGTATTTAGATTTGGCCAGTTTTGTGGCCTGTTTACACTTGTTGCGCAAGCCCCTGTAGTTCTCCCAGTCAGATATTGTGCCAGAGGATTTGTAGAGTCCCCATGCTTTGTCCCTGAGCCGCATGGTGTGTTTCAGCTCTGGGTATAGCATTTATGGCCCTTGCCCTGAACCCTTAGTTTTTTCCAGGGGCATGACAGTTTACTATGCCCAGGAACGTCTCGGAAAAGTATTGGAGGGTCACGTCAATAGTGGGAAGGAGACGATAGGCCACCATTCCGCCTTGAAGAGGTCAGCGCAGAGGTTGCTGGTTCAAATCTGCTGTAATTTCTTGCAACAATCAGCCTGGCCACCGGCCTGGGAGGTTTATTAGACCAGATGCAGTAGATAGGGCAGTGGTCGCTCAAGGAGTCCGCATTATCCTGGCGG
Organism: Neoceratodus forsteri; assembly: GCA_016271365.2. Taxonomy (NCBI): domain Eukaryota; kingdom Metazoa; phylum Chordata; order Ceratodontiformes; family Ceratodontidae; genus Neoceratodus; species Neoceratodus forsteri. The sequence goes on from CM057459.1 coordinate 339,793,066, forward strand.
ACAGTATCCGGTAGGGTTGGAGGTAAGTGCCCAGTCAAGAAGTGAATGGTTGCCAGTTTTAAGCAGCCTGGTTGGTAAGTTGATCACCTGGGTAAAGGATGCGTCCAGCACGAGGTTTTTGCTCGAGAGGAGTTAGGGGCGAGCCAGTTGAGATTAAATCCCCTAGAAGGATTTTCTCCCTGGGGAGTTGAAGGATGGCACTGGTAAGGGATTCAAGGGAGGGGTTGCTGATTGAGGTGGGAGATAGGCACATCCGATGTAGAGGGCCTTTGTACCTCTGAGGACAAGTTTGAGAAATAATGCTTCAGCCTGAGTATCATCTACCTCTTGTAGGTCCATGCGAGTGGCATTTAAAGGGATTTTAGAGAGAATGGACTCCCCCTTTTTGAGGAGTCTGTCCCTTCATATGGCTTGGTATCCCGTCAGTTCGACCTCATGAGGGAGAATGTCAGGCTTTAGCCAAGTCTCAGTCACCGCCAAGATGTCCTGCTCAGAGAGTTGGGTCCAGGCCTCAAGGTCGGCCACCTTGAGCCGCAGGCTCCCAACGCTCATGTGAACCAGTCTGAGCCCCCCAGAGTTAGTCCAGGAGGGGTAGTAGGGTCACTGAGCATGCAATTTGGGGAGAAAGGGCCAGGATTGGGTTCGATGTCACCCCCGCAGTAGTAGAGTGCTGGGCAGAGGGCATGAAAGACTGGGGGGGTTAAGGCAGGAGAGGGCCAGTGGGTGGGCCAACAGCATTGTTGGATGGAGCGCTGTCGCCCTTTTGAGGCGAGCCATTCCAGGGTAATTATTTCAATGAGCAGGGTATCCCAAGGGAGAGGGGCACATGGTAGGGGTTTTACAGAGCTGGGCGTAGGGAACAGGGAGGATGGAAGAAGAGGTTGCTAAAGTTAGCAGCACTTAGTGGTGTTGCTTTATTTTACAGAAACAGGTTGAAGGAAGATGATTAAGAGAGCGGCCTCTAGTGGGTGATGGTGATATTCTGTAAATAGAAGTGAGCTGATAGGATATAGAGCTCACGTGACTTCTCCTATAAATACACATGCTCACCAAGGGCGGTGGTGGGGTGGTGGGATGCAGTCCACCCAGGCACGATAGCCTGTCGCCAGAGGAAGACAGTACCTGGTCTTCGTGAGTCCAATTCTGCTGCAGTGGTTTGTGGGGAGGGACTCGGCCTTGGCGACCTCCATGTCTCGGGGTGTGTGGGGGTTTCCGCTGCAGTGATCCGCTGGCGGGTGGGCAGCGCTACTAGCGCCTCACGACCTCCCTGAGGATTTCAAGTCAGCCTGAGAGAGAAGGAGAGAGGGTGAGTTTAAATAGGGCACAGGTTCGTGGATTGCCGTGGTCATAATTTGATTGGCCCCAGGGTGTTTAGAGAAGTACAGTACGAGGGCTGGACAAAAAAAAAAATAAATAAAAGCTGCCTGGGCTCGAATGAACTTTTGCTGCTGGAGATAGTGACTGCTAACCAACTACCCACTGCTTACAGGCAAACCTAGGGTTCCCATCGATCAAACATTTATCCTTCAATACTATTTTTTGTTTTTTTTCCTCTTAAAGGTAACTGTCTACATAAGGTGAGAACACTGTGGCTATGCAGGTCAGCGAATTAAACTATATACTGTGATATGTATGCTAGTCTGTTATCTCCCAGGTCATACCTGGAAAAAGGCAGCTTCTGCCTAGTGTACCTAACTGGTTTACAAAACTAAGTAAGTGAATAAATAAAATTTGTCATATCTCTCTCTCTCGCTCTTAGTTAATTACCTGTATTTCCATACCTTTACCACAAGATGGTGCTCAACAAATGGAACATTTCCAGAAAAGGAAATTTGCATCTAGGTGCTAAACACACTGAAAGTAAAACTGACAACCCCTACCAGGTATCTTTTGATTTCTTTCCATCTAAAACAGGTATTTGATTCTTAAGTTGGTACAAAACGTAATTCATATTCTAAGAAAACCTGTTCATATTCTAACAAAGGTGTCCATCTAAAACAGGTATTTTATTCTTAAGTTAGTATAAAACATGATTCATAGATACATAGAAAATGATGGCGAAGAGACTGATGGGCCATGAGTCTGCCATGAGATCCCAGGACTTGCTAGTGATCCTGAGAGCTGCCCCCACCCTGTTTGTCTTGCTTGTACTTACTTTATCTCCCCTAATTGGGCCTTGTATCTGTTCCACTCATGCTTGAAAGTCATCACGGTCCTTGCTGTCACCACCTCTACTGGCAGACTGTTCCATGGCTTCACCACCCTTTCTGTGAAGTAGTGCTTCCTCAGATCCCTCCTGAAATTTCCTCTCAATTTCCACTCATGTCCTCTAGTTGTTTTGCTGGTGTTTTGTGGAATAGCTCCTCTGTGTCCGGCACCTTGTTTATGTCTTTGAAGAACTTGAATGTCTTAATCATGTTCCTCTCTCCTCCTTGTTTCCAGCAAGTACATATTTAATGATGCTAGCCGATCCTCATATGTGAGTCCTTGCATACCCTGGGTCTTTTTGTTGCTCTCCTCTGCACCGCCTCCAGTCTGTCCCTGTCTTCCTTCAGGTGTGGTCTCCTAAACTGGACACAGTACTCCAGGTGTGGTATCATCAGCGATATATAGAGGGAAGATCACTTCTTTATTCCTGCTATTGATCCCTCTGCCTATGCATCCTAGTATTCTGTTTTATTATATTCTTTACTGCATTGGCTTGTCTGTTTCATGGTATTAGTAATGATGAACCTCAGGTCCTTCTCTTCTACGAAGGTACTCAGCTAACTTATTGAGCCAGTATTCTCTCTAGAGTTCCTCTTTCCCAAATGTATAACCTTGCACTTTTTGCATTAAATTTCAGCTGCCACAAACTAGACCATCTCTGTAATCTTTGGAGGTCCTTTTGCAGGTCCCTAGTCCCTTCCTGACTGTCTACTTACCCTCCCAGCTTGGTGTCATATGTGAACAGGTCAGTCTCATCCTGGGTGCTGTCGCCAATGTCTCCAGTGAATATGTTGAACAGGACAGGGCCCAACACTCAACCCTGAGGGACTCCACTTGTGACCTCTCCCTTCTTTGATCTTGGCCCATTTATCACTACTCTTTGTTTCCTGTCACTAAGCCAGTTACCTACCCATCTTACAGTGTCTTTTGCAGCCCCTCGTCCTCCAGTTTTTCAGCAGTCATCTGTATGGTACTGAGTCAAATGCCTTGCTGAAATCTAAGTAGAGAAGGTCAACTGCATGCCTTATCTAATTCCCTGTTACCCAATCAAAGAAGTAGTAGGATTTGTTTGGCATGACCTCCCTGCCATGAACCTGTGTTGCCTTCTGCCCTGGAGCCCATTTTCCTCCAGAAAATGCATGAGGTCTTGTTTAATTAAAGACTTCATTAACTTATGTATCTATGTACTATGTAACAGAGCTGGGGTGTATGATTCTTGTGATTTGGACTGGGACTTGGACCAGTTTGATGCCCAGAGACTGAGAACTATGTACAGCCCTCCCACTCCCAAGTTACTGCTAAAAGACAAGAATTTGGTTTTATATAGCACACTTCCTACAAATTATATTCCAAAGCACTTTACAATACAGGAGTGGGAGGGAGAATGTGTTACTGCCATTAGGCACTTGGGAGGTTCAAACAGCTTAGAAAAAGAATACACAGAGATTAGAGAGGTTAAGCACAGGAAGTTACCTGACTTTGGTCTGCAAACACTATCCATATTCAGTATGTGGTAGCTGTGGGATTCAAACCTGAGTCTCCAGTCTCACAGCTGTATGTTCCATCCACCAGGCAAAGCACCACATCACTCCCTAAAATCATCCCCCACACCCACCTAACCCCCTTTTGCCTTTCCTTGTTTACATAGCTGTAGCTTCTTGAGTTAATCCTATGTGTTTTCTCATCCTCCATTTGTGCCCCTTCTGCTGGTCCTCTGCAGTGCTCATAGATCAGTGTGACATTTTCCTTTACTCCATGGCACAATGTACAGCAGGCAAGGCAGAGTAATGGAGCGGCACTGAAGACATGTATGATCAGAAGGTTCTTCCATTGCTCTGCCTTCACCCGATACCACTCTCTCAACATTTTACTCCTGGTAAATAAACTCCATATCACACTCATCCTCTGCTGCTGCCTCATGCCTGTTAGCACCTGCCTGGCCCCACTGCAGGAAAAAAATATTTTGGTTCCCAGCCTTTGCAGCCACACTCCTCTGAATTGCAATGCCTATTGACTACAATGAATGCTTTGCTAATGGTGGTAGTTATTGTAATTTTAATTGATCAAAACAAAGCCAATTAGAGCAGTTGGGAATATGGTGTGCTAACACTGATTTATAGCCCTTCCTTCTGTGGTGCATGATTTGATGTCGCTCTGTCCTGAACCCAGGTCTACATGTGTGGTAGTGCAAAACACTGATACCAAACCAGTATGGCTGGACTTTGGCCCAGTTTTTATAACGATAATGTTCAGTGAATGGTGGCTACCTAACAAGTGCTGTTTAATCTGAGACCTTTACATAAAACTCATTTGTCATACAGACCCTCAATATGCCATGGTGTTGCTATCTCAGAGGTTAGTGTATATTCAGGAGTAGATTGCCCTGAACTTGCTGAGGTTGAATGCAGTTTCTTCAGGTAAGGTAAAAGCAGAGTCTAGCTGCCATAGCTATCCCTGAATTTTGCACTGTGTGGAGTGAATCAGACCCCAAACAGGGCCATCATGCTCATAGAATCTGAGGGGTGCAATCCCTCAGTCCCATCCAAGAACAGCTTTGTGGGATGAAAAAGCTGTAAAAGTGAAATTTGGTGTTCTCCTTGATTCATTTTTAATTCTGTGCCCCCAGGAACTCTCTTGATTTGATGTCCCTTCCCCAAGCATGCCAGTCAGGAGTCTAAGGTTCATTATGAACCCTCACTAATATTTGATCAGCACTTACCTTCAGTTAAGATTTCCTTATTCTCCTGACCTGTAAGATGCCCTGTTTACCCATTTTGAGTACATGAACATTCATACTTTCCATTCTATCATTACCTGACCTATTTTGAGTCAGAAGTACACCAAATGTACGATGCCTACAGCAGTCAAGTAGTGCATTCCTCATTATGGCTGTGGTCCCAGTTGTATGGGTAGAGAGTTCTGCCACACTCCAACACTGCCTCTGACAACTGGTGGCCAATGTTCTATCAATCCTGAAATAAATCTCCAGCTGCGCCCTGGAAATGGACTAAAAGTTCTTGGGCTGCCTCCCGGTGTGCGATAGTCCACTATTGAGTTTCTCAACGAGAATGGGGTGGGTGAAGTCCCAAAGTTCACGTATTGTTTTAATTTTATTCAATATTCTTCGCTCGGCCTATGTTTCAACATTTCACCTGATTTCAGGCTTCATCAGGAGAATGGCCTTTGATTCCTTAATGAAAACAATACATTTATATTGAGTATTTTGTTCCTGTCCAGAAAAACTTACAATAAATAATAATTTGATATCAGGAATCTATATCATTAAACCTAGAAAATGACTCGCTTCTCAAATAGCTTAATTGTCTCACATTCCATCAAGTGTAATTTAAATTGTGACCAGTTCCTAAACAATGTGACAAAATATACATCTTAAATAAGTATTTATTGACAAAACCTTTCTTTTGTTCATCTAAATAATTTCTCTTAATTTTAAATTTAAATACATAATTGTCTATTGAGGCCCGGATATTCAAAGGGTTGCGCATGGTGCAACAGTGTTGCTCCATCGTAATCCACTAATCTTGCGGTCCGATATTCAAGCGGGGATTGTGCCTGGCACAAATCGCGCCCGGAGCTATCAGCAATGTATGCAGCGCAGGTAGGGGCATGCCCATGCATACCAGACATGCTGATATTCAGCCCGGGATGTGCTGAGTCCATGCATGTGCAACCTCCTTGCACTGCACATAGGTGAGCAAAAAAAGACAGCTGGACACCCACAGGTGAGCTGCCATATTGCAGGGCGCAACACAGCAGCTGCCACCTGTTGGTAGCCACCGAGCTCCGGCTGCACCTCCGTGGCGCGTTCCCCATTCGATCGTGGGCATCTGTTTAAATAAATAACGTCCTATATCCCTGGTGGTCCTGTGGACTGCTGGCAGCCTGATCACGGGCATATGTTTGCATAAATAACATACAATATCCTGGTGGTCAGTGGTGCCCCGCCCTGCTCCCCGGTCAGCGGCAGGTGGCAGCACCCCTGCATGTTGCCCACTGCCTGTTGACTGACACCATAGGTAGGGCTGTATGCCCATTGGTCCACAGGATAAGCCAATTGGCATGCAAGCTTGTGTCGATTATTAGTCCAGATATGTGAATGGATCCATTCACATATCTGGACTGTGTGGTATGGTACGGGCTGCACGCCCATTGACTCCATGCTGTGGACCAATGGGTGTACAGCCCTATCAGTGGTGTCAGTGGGTGGGTGCTGCGTTGCTGCCGCTGACCGGGGAGGGGTAGTGGGGCCCAGTGGGTGGGTGGGGGTACGGCTGGACCCTCCAGGATATTGGATGTGCTTTGTTTTATACTTAAGCCCATGATCGGGCTGCGTAGCAGTCCACTGGACCACCAGGGATATTGGATGTTTATTTCATCAACATATGCCCGCCGATCGGGCAGTGGGGCACATTGCCGCACTGTGCAGGGAGGTGTCAGTCTCTGATGGCTGCTGCCTGGCAGAGTGCCAGGCACAAGTTGCCAGGGATTGGTGCTCCTGCATGCAAATGGGCTATAATGACATGCAAATGACCCCATTTTCACCTTGCATACATTATGGCCCCATTTGCATGTGCACTTTTGAATATCATCATGAGATACGCGATAGCGCGAACAGAACTTGCGCTAGCGCATCCCCCTGCTGCACTCTGGCCACTTGCGCTGGCACAGTGCCACTGCACCATGCACACTGCGGGTGGCCGGTGTGATATTCAATGATGCTGTGCCATGGCGCGGCTCCATTGAATATCACTCAGTCAACGCCCTGTGCAGCCAGGTTGCGCTGCACCCAGGCTTGCACCACAGCCTGGTGCAGTCTGAATATCCAGGCCTAAATCTCTATTGATTGTTAAATTAATATCATGACATTTTCAAATGTGTTCTGGATTTAAACTATAATAGACTCTTTGTAATTTTTCTATATTTTCACACATTGTAACACCATTTGGTTCTTCTGCCATAGACCCATAAAGCAAACATTTATAAAGTTCACAGTGAATTAAAATGAAGACAAATACCTTTAGCTTGTAAGAAAACTTGTACGAAACCTACCCCTCATTCAGCTTACACCGCTTGAAGGAAACTTAAATATTATTTCTCTTTTCAGCCCTTTTAAACATGGATTGCAAACTGTAAGAAATATTCAATTAATGATTTACTCCCACACAGGCTGCTATTGGAACAAACTCTGGTCAGATCCACCACGGCTGCATAATGAAGCTGGTGAATTTTGTGAAATTGTTAAGGAGGCATGGAGAAACAACACAATGATTTGTAAGTAGTAAGATTTGTTTTAGTTTCTGTTCAAAGGAAGGCATACACATTAGGAAAATATATGGAGGTGTACATTTTCATGGAAGGAATAGGAAGCTTACAAAAGAACCCCAGAGCAAATGCCAGATGTATGTTATCCCGGATGATATTGGCCAGACAGACACATTTTAAAGAAAACACAATTGCACATATCCCAATAATGCAAAGCATCAAGGGAAACATATGCAATCCCCATATGGTACAGAAGGTGGCAGTACATGAAAAAGTAATGGCTGGCATATATTCAGCCTTGGGATTATTTACACATTTTTTTATTTTTTTTTTAAGAGAAACAGGGTTTTGGTCCATGAGGTGATGTAAGTTATATTTACGCAATATGTTGATGCCAAGAAGTCAGGTGTAATGATGATGGACTGTTAGAGAAAATGTGATATTAACTTTCAAAGGGTCACTTTTGATAAGGAAAGGTAGTTATGCGTGTGATAATGGGAATATTAAGGAAAGTATGAGGTATAGCATGAAGTGGAGTACAAATATGCACAGTTTCATAAGTATGTGCTCAGAGTGCAGGCAAATGTGATATGCAAGTTTGTTTTAGAAATAGGTAAAAATAGCGATACATACAATTAATAGAAAGATGGATAATTACATAGACATATAGATAGAGAATGAGAAACAGACAGACAGGCAGAATAGAAATGGCAGTAAAGTATTGAAGTGACACCAACCCCCACCCCGCAGACATGGACAGGCATTGGGGTGTGCCTTTGCATCATTGGCCATAACGCTCATGACATTTCACCTCACCTACCCTGCAGATACAGACAAGAGTTGAGGTGTGCCTTGGGGTTTTCAGACTTTACACTCACCCCATTCCATACAGAAATATGCTGAAATGGGTACAGTATAAGAGAAAAGAGTAAACTTTGGGGCTGAAGAGTCAAAGGCACACCCGATACCTGTCACTGGCTGCAGGGTGGGGTGGGGGGTGGGGTGGAAGGTGTGAGCATTACTGTTGACAATCCCAAGTCACACCCGATGCCTGTCAGTCCCTACAGTGCAGGGTGTTATGGTCAGAAACCCTAATGCCCTGGGTGTTTCTTGGTATTTTCACTCCAAGTTTTAGCATGGGCTTTTGTGACCCCACCGCATGAACAGTGACACTATCAGTTCATTAACTGAAAGATTTTGCACAGCGCCTGTGCCATTTGGCATCACAGGTGCAAAACACATTTTGAACAGGATGTAAAAAATGACAAGTATACATTTCTTGCTTCAGTAACTGCTCAGCACATCTGTTGCATGACCTGCTTATTGACATTTTATATCTGCTATGCAGTGTACTGCTGCTATGGCTGAATGGCTGGCGGGACCTGGGGTGGTGGTGGATGTCAAGATGAACAACTCAGACTTGTAGGAGGGCAGCGGCCAAGGCCACGATGCTGGGATGCATTGCTAGGGGATCACTCCAGAAGGAGGGAAGTGATACTCCCTCTGTATAACTGCTTGGTGAGGCCACACCTCTAGTACTGCATGCAGTTTGGCAGCCACACTTAAAGAGGGACATTGAACTACTGGAGAGGGTCCAGAGAAAGGCAACTAAAATTATCTGGGTTTTGGGGAAAAGACCTAGGGGAGGCTTGAAGAGCTGAATATATATACACGTTGGAAGAGGAAGGGACAGTGGGGACATGATAGAGGTCTTCAAGGACATGAAGGGGGTAAACAGGGTGGCGAAGTCACAATGCTCCAAAGGGAAGGAGGGGGCAACTAGGAGTGCATGGGTGGAAGATAGAGGGGATACTAAGGGGAGAAAGAAGGAGGTGCTACTTCAGTGAGAGGGTGGTAGAACCATAGAATGAGCTGCCTGGGGACTGGTGGAGGCAGACACTGTGGAGGGGTTCAAGATGGGGTGGGACAGGTACAGGGAAGGGTTGTGGAAGCAAAGTTCAATGAAGTGGGAATACCCTGGACTGGGAAGGAAAAGCCCGAGAGGGTGGGGGCAGCAAAGTCTGATTCCAGGGTGGGAAGTGACCAAACAAGCAGACACAAAAGCCCACTAGGCCTATTCTGCTGGCATTTTGTTTGTTAGTATGTTGGTATGCTTACTACACCAACATCATGAACCATAAAACAGATGACCACCATAACTAGGGAAGCAGTATAGTACAGTGGTTTAAGGCTCTTAATTGCAAATCTGGAAATCTGGGTTTGAATTCCACAGTCCCCACAAAAAATGACAATTTTCATACAGAGCAAATCAGCATGAACTGCTCATAGAACGCTGATACCTATATTTATAGCTTAGCAAATACTGAAATCTAACTGAGTGGGGCTTCTGTAAGAAAACAGCTAGAGTTTTTATTAATTATAGCATTGATGATCTGGCAGTTTCGTGCTTTTATGGTTGTGTATAGTTTTTAAAATTAAAACTTTTAAAATTAAAACACTCCTGCTAGCTAGACCTGATGCACAAAGAAAACAAAAATAGTGAATCAGAGCTATTTAGTAGCTGTTGTCTTACAGAAACCCCAGTTAGCTAGCTCTCTGGTATCTTAAACTTAACTGTTGATGTGTCTGTGACCAGCAAAACAACACTTAAAATCTCACAAATAAATAAATAAAATATTAGAACAGCATTTATTTTAGTAGTATCTTCTTTCTTTTCAGGTGCCCATGACCCTAGGTATATATATTTATATATTTTAACTTCAAAGCACTAAATCTATTCAAATGCAAAAACACATAACTTTATTCTCTTCACACATTACTGTTAAACTTTAGATCCCAGAATGGCCAAGAAACAATTTAGACTTCACTCTTGCATGCCACTGTCACGCCCACTTCTCATGCAAGCAACATTAACAGAAACCCTTTCATTTCTATGCTATGCACTCTTATTTCAGAGAGACATAAATCTTATAGAACTGCTGAAAAACAAATTTATCAAGACTGGATTTCTGTAAGAAAACAGCTGCTAAATAGCTCTAATTCATTATTTGTGTTTTCGTGTGTGTCAAGTCTAGCTAGCAGTAGTGTTTTCATTTTAATATGTTATTTCATTAGACTACTCATAACAATAAGTAGCACAGAAATTGTCGCAGATCATCAATGCTGTAATAGTAAAGACCATAGCTGTTTTCTTACAGAACACCTACTCAGCTTTCAAGTATTTGCTAAACTTTAAATGTAGGTACCATCATTCCACTAGAAGGAACTGGGAGTTAGGGCTGATTTTGCTCTGTGACATGCTTTTATTTATTTATTTGTTCTTTGTTACAAATGTGGAGTATCTTTTAATAAAGTATAAAATATGTATGTGTGAGTTATTTAGTTTGGAGAATATTTGTTTCATTATTTAAAAAGTGTGATACACTAAATGTGTAGTGCAGTGAACCATTGTAATATGGAATCAAAGTGTGTAGCTGAAATAACTGTGTGACTGTTGCCATTTATGCTCACTGGACAAAAACAGTTACACAGCTCTGCTGTTGTTAAATTATTTTAAAGCAGTACACATGCTAAATCCTACTGCCACATTCAAGACACCACCCCTACCTACTTGCCACATATAAATGCAACTATATTAAAAAAATAATTATAGGCCTTTTTTAACCAGAGAGAGACACTAAGCTGAAAACTTGTTTACAGGTACGACCTGGGAGCACAAGGAAGTTACAGTAAGTGATTTGCTCAGGGTCACACAGTATGCAAGTGGGGGCTGTGGGATTCAAACCCAGGTTTCAGGTTTGTAACTCAGAGCCTTAAACCACTGTGTTATACTGCCTCCTAATCTACCTGTCAACTTAACCATTATTCATTCCCCAGTCCCATTTACAACATGGTTACACTTATATATAATACATACTTCTCAAACTTGAAAGAAAAAATACACTATAATCAAAGTCTGTTTACCAAGTACTGTGCCCATGATTAAAATAATCTGAACCCCATCCTCCCAAAATGTGCCCCAACATGAAACTGCATGTTTTATTGTAAAGACAATTAAAAAATGTATTTCTAAATACATTACTAATACCAACGCTTTCAAAATTTTGAAACCACTAAAGACAAATTATATATAAACTTTACATATATAAAATGTTTAAGAAAACATGTGGCTCTTGCTGTAAATTAGAATGTGTGTCTAGGTCTCCTTCTGAGTCCCCAGGTGGCTCTGATAGTCATTTGTTCCAAAGGATTTTAAGTCAATTTGAAGGTATTAGATATATTCTGTTCCCCTAGTCCTTAATAAAGGCATTAAATATCTTCTGTTCTCCACTGCACAGACTTGTTCTGTTGGTTGATACAGGTCCCCAGCTAGTGTGTCTTGTTACAGCATGATAGAGCATTTCATGCCCCTCCCACATGAATCAGAAAAAGTTTGGGGTGGATCTTTAGAGCTTCTCGGTGGAGGCATGAAAGTGTATTTATTTGAGGGCAGAAAACATTGCTTGGAGGAGGGTAAGGTGGAAGAGACTATTTACACCTTCAGTCAGTTCCACAGACAGAAAACATGACATCACTCCTTTTGTACATGCAAAACGTCTGCAGGTTCCACCTACTGCAGCCATAAAAAGCCTTCCTTTTTTAATTGTTTAGATTATATATATATATATATATATATATATATATATACTGTATATCTCAGCCATGTGCGCCTGCCCATGTGAGTCCCTCCTCACTGCAGTGACACCAGCCAACCCAACCTATTCTAACTTGTAACTATGCTTGATGTAACAAAGGTTTAACTTATTCAGAAATGTATCAATATTCAATATACTCTAGACCCAGCTAGATAACAAAAGTATGTGTACAGTTAAATTATAAAACTTGTTATGGCCCTCTCTACTCTGCTGACTAGTTGTGTTACGAGAAAAGCTTGTAGCCAAATACTAAACTACAAAATCACTTTGTTATGCCAGTTAAACTTTTGTCTGAGGATAAAATAAAAGGAGAGAGGCCAACTCTAATTCTCCTTGCCTTATGGTGTAGATAACTTGTTGCACAGAACACCAACCTTAACTGCTGCGTTTGTGTAGTGTTTGCGGTTTGAAGTTTAAATGGAGTATAAACTGAGCATGCTCCAACTGTGGCCATAGCTGGCGACACTGTTTTTGGTTTCCATGGAGTTTGTGGATTTCTGGTTGGTCAGCTGAAATTAAGAAGACCTTCAGGGCTGACAGCTACCACATGTAAAGTGAGCCACTTGGGGCTGTTGACAGCCACTGCAGCAGGCGACAAAGGTAAAAGTTAGCCCTTTAGGACAGTCTGTCAGCCACCTCACCAGGTGACAGTGAAGAAAGTCATACAGCCCAGGGCTATCAACCACCTCACTAGCTGGAAATGGAGAAAGGTCAGCCCTTCAAATGTCAGCCACCTCACTGGCAACAAAGTAGAATGCTAGCTTTTGGGACTGTCACCTGCAATGCTAGGCAGCAAAGGAAAAGTTAAAGAAAACAAAGGAGAAGCTAGTCTTTTGGGGTTCTTAGCCTCTGCACTGGCTGGCAAAGAATGTCAGCCCTTCGGTCTGTTAGCAGCTGTGCGGAACAACAAAGTACGTTTGCTATTCTGGGCTGTCAGCCATCATATCAGGCTGCAAAAGTTGAGATCTTTATTTTATTTATTACTTGAATTACAATATCTTTGAACCAGGGGCTCTTTTACAAAGGTTCCACGTCAGTAGAATGAACAACATACACAACATAAGCAATAAATGCAACAGTGTGACAAAGCAGTAAACAGCATAGGCAGTATAAGTACATTAAAATTTTGCATAAATAATAAAACAAAACGAAAAAAAAAAATAGAAATCAGGAGCGCCACTATGGCCTTGTTGATAGATAGGAGAGGGGAGGACAGAGGGGTAGGGATTGTCCAGGGAATATAGTGGGTGTGGGGTGGGAGAGGGAGGTGATGCAGAGGCGAGAACAAGACTTGGGTGGCATACAAAAAGAAATAAGGGGAGGAGGATCAGAGGGGGTGGGGGTGGAGGGAAGGAGGTATGAAGCTAGAGAGCCCTTGCTGGAGATCTTCCTCTTATCTTGGAGCATAGCATGAACATATCCTCACAAGCAAACACCTCACCCAAAGATCTCACATAACACACAGTTCATGGCAGCAGTGACTGTTTTTTTTTTTTGTTTGTTTTTAGTGACATTGTGATAAAAAATCCTCTCACTGGTTGTACCTCTGTGGGTGAGGAGAGAGTAAGTCAGGACACAGAGAGGAAAGTGCTGCAGTGGGAGACTGGAGTGCACACTCAGAGTTTTGTGACTGAAGCAGCAGCCAACACACTGTATCTTAGCACCACACCACACCACACTTCTCACTCCTGTTGTTGGTCCAGATTCAGTTATCTGAATAATATTTCGGGCGTTACTTCATTATTTTAGTTCTTTGCCATGATTCCTCTTACTTTTGTTTTCCCACTGTGTGCATTTTTTAAAATTGCTATGGTTACATGCAATATATATATTTTCATAAGACGTATTGCCAGTCCCTCTTTGGGGTCCTGTTCACTGGAAATTTGGCATCCAGTTTCTCACTCCCAGAATTGCCCAGATACCAAGACACCTTTCTCTCCCCAGTTATTTATTAAACCAATGTTCACGTGTGCTGTGTGATTGCTCTGGATAAGCCATGTTTCAAGGACCAGCAGCACACCTCTCTTCTTGCCCTCATTGGCTGGTGAAGAGGAGAGACCTTGATTAACCTTCTCTTTGTCTACATACCCATCAACAGTGCTAAAGAGGGTCTGGTCTGGGTCCTGAATGAAAGATGGGATTAAACCTAGTGACCCCAAACCAATGCAGCAAACACAGCAGCACACATTCCATTAGTTGTCTCAGACCCATGTGATTGCATCTTGTATCTGTCACTCAGTTCATGGCTATATTACTTGAGGCTAAGAGATTTAGATTAGAAGTTTGTACATGGGGACATCCTGATCAGGTGTGGTTCTTTACTTTCATATAACTGAAAAACAGTTGTATGAGAATGGATAAATTATGCAATAATTATAACTGAAAAATATTTATCTGAGAGTGGGTAAATTATGCAATAATTTATTTATTCTATAAATAGATTTAGTTTGTACTTTCGAGATACAGAATTCATTTTGGTGGCTGGATTTTCAAATGTAATTCTTTGTCAGAGAGAAGTCTAAAAATGTGCAGCTCTTTCAAAATGGTTCTAATTTAAAGGAGTTACAAATATTGAATAGACTGTAAAATGCACATTTTATTTGTTTATTGAGCACTACCAGACTCTCTGAAGTGGTGCTTACCTCAAAACGTAGGATTTTGTTGCCTGGGACTGACTAGAAAATAAAAATATATATCAAGAAATTCTGGTTTGGTAAGTGGGCCTGTTATTCCAATCTCTTTACAGCTTGCAGTAGCCTTGATTGGTTTTGAGCCTCTCCCACTTGTAGCTATTTATATTTTCTGTTGTACTGAGGTTGGCTGTGCTGAATACTGTTCCCAACTTCACATAAACCAACACCATTTGGGAGCAGTTAGCATTGAAAACGTTATTTTGTTCCATCTACTTGATTATTAGACTTGTCAGACTTAACGTTTATCCCTTTCAGCCACTTTTGTACTTTGATTGCTATAAACTAATTATAAGATAGCTTTATTGAATATATCTCTCCACAGGTTTCATCAATATTCTGAGCTGTATTTGATTACCTGTTACTTAACAAACATCAGTTTTTGGGATAACATGAATTTAACACAAGAGAAAACATTTCCTGACCTTATTGGACACTGAGGTTCTCAAGACTAACTCCATGCCATGAAACATGGGACCCTTACTGGTACCTTCATTATTCTGCCTGTTCGTCAACAGCCTCTGAATATCTACAAAACCCAGCTGCCTTCATGCCGATGTCTCAACAATCTACTCAAACACCAACACCATCACAGAGCTGTGCATCTCCTTGTAGTCACTATTTGACATGGATTGGATATATAAAACTGGACTGATACTAAATGACACCAAAATCGAGACAATGCTTTTTACCAGCAAGCCATCACTTAAGAATTCACTGTACATCAAACCTGCTATGGAACTAGCACCGGAAAATGTAACTACCTTCAAATATCGTGGCATCTTGTTAGACCAAAAACTATAATTTGGAGACGGTATTACAAAGGTTGGAAAAAATCATGCCCCAAAAACCTGGGGTGGGATATTCAAAGCAGTTGTGCAGTGTGCAACAGGGTTGTGCCTGCACAACTGCGAACTATATGAAGAGGCGATACTAGCGGCAGCAACTGTGCAGCGCAAGTGGCCATACACCAATGTATAGTGGAAATGTATGCATGTGCAGTGCAGGGGTGTAACCATGAATATGTGGTACAGTGTGATAGTCAATACGGACCAGCAGCGCAAGCGTGGAGCAAATGACAGTTGTACGGAGCACTCTTGAGCCTACAGTATAAAACAGGGAGCAAGTGGGTGAAGGACACTTGCGCTAGAGGGAGCAGGAGAGGGAGAAAGAGAGCCAGCCAGAACCATTGTGGGGGTGAAAGAGAGGACAGAGGCAGTGAGGGTGTGATACTGTGAGAGAGTGAGTGTGTGTGAGTGAGTGAGACGGGTAGGGAGGCGACAGTGTATGTGTGCCTGTGACACCAGGCACAGGAGCCGCAGCACAGGAACCCAGAGGGATGGGAAGCAGAGGCCACAGCCAACAGGTCACCAGCTGGGGGCAGGGAACTCAGGCATGGGCCCAGCGGAGCTGTTCACGCAGCAGCACACACAGGAGGGCCAGAGGAGTCAGCTGCCTGGGGGACAGGACAACAAGGGCCATGACCAGTGCCATCTTCCAGATGGAGGCTGTAATGAGGGGTGTGGGGAGGCAGGAGTCAGGGCGGCATGGCCGTGGAAGGGGCCTGTTGGTGGTACACCTGGAACAGGTGCTACCGTGCCCACACCACCTTCGAACAGTACACCAATACGGAGATTGTGGGCTGATTTCACCTGAACCAGGTAATTTCTAAGGCAGCTCTGTGAGCTGTGAAGGAGGAGATGCAGGCACCTACTAGACGGAGCCACGACCTGACGGAGACGCAAGTAACAGCAGTCATGTACCTGCTCATCACGGGCACCTTCCAGAGACCAACAGGGGACACCACGGCATAACCCAGTTGGCCGCCAAGGCTCCTCACACAATTCCTCAATGCTCTGCTGCCACACGCTATGGAATACATCTACTTCCCCAGCACACAGGCAGAGCATACAGCGAACATGCAGGAGTTCCACAGGGTGACATGTTTGCCTGGCGTGCCAGGGCCATCAACTGCACCCATGTTGGCATCCGCGTGCCACCTGGCCCAGAGGGGTAGCCTACACCAACAGAAAGGGCTACCCAGTGTCAACTGCCGGGTGGTGCGATGCCAGGGGCTATAATCAATGTCTGTGCCACACCTTGGAGGAGCACACAATGTATCATCTGGCACAGCTCGGCACTGTGCCACAGGTTTGAGTAGGGACATCCACACTGGCCACCTAGTAGGTGAGTATGCCGAGACCATGGGCAGCCTGGCACAACAGGGCAAGGGCCGCCAGGGTAGGGGTGCCATAGGGTGCAGCTGGGAAGGATGGGTGGTGCAGTAACAGTCTACCATGCTAACCATATCTCTCTCCACACATGGTGATAGTGGCTACCACTCCAGCCATGGCTGCTCACCCCATACCGATGCCTGTCGACCTCTGCGGAGGAGTGATGCAGTGAGGTGCATGCCAGTACACGGAACATCATTGAGCGTGTGTTAGGGCTGCTGAAGGCACGGTTCCATTGCCTGGACAGATCTGGTGGTGCCCTCAATATAGCCCCTCAAAGGCCTGTGGCCTATTCCTGGCCTGCTGTATACTGCACAACATGGCCACTGACTGTGGGATAGCTGTCGAGGTCAAGAGGGGAACAGCAGTGGGGATGATGCGGCAGCCGACATATGGCAGGGCAGCCCTCACCCTGGGCCAAGGGATCCCCGGTGAACAGGATGGTTCAGCAGCACCAGGACACAATTGTGGAGGAGCAATATGGTGCATGCAGGTAGGTGATCAAGCCCCCATGCATGGAATGGCTACTGTGCACAGTGCACAGGCATGTCTGAGTGTGCCCTGTGGCATGAACAGCTGGGCAGGGGCTTGGCTGGGCGTGAGCTGGACCCCATGGCAACATGCAGCACAGCATGGCACACCCCACCCACACCCCCACACACGCACACTGGTGCCCCGCAGAGCACGCGCCGGGTGCTAGCACCAGGCATGTATTAGACGAACACCTGGCGCTGTGTTGGCATCATCATGCACACACCACACAGGCCAGCGGCTGGGCAGGTGTGCACATGGCCAGTGTGTGGCGCTGTCCACGGATACTAACATACAAAATTTACCAGCAGATAAAGGCCTAGAGGCCTCTCAAGTCTGCTCGAATGTGCAGCTAGCTCCCCTTATTCTGCAGCTGCCCCTCCTTCCACCCTTCCCCTTCATTAACCCTCCCCTTGTCCTGTCCTATCCCCTTTGAAGCAGTCTACTGTTCTACTGGATATCACTTCTAAAGGTAACGATTCCACCCAGCCACCACCCTCTCTGTAAAAAGTGTCTCCTCATCTCCTCCTGAACCTTCTTCCCTCCAGTCTCATATCATGGCCCTGGGTGTCCCTCCCTCCCTTACTTTGAACAGCCCCTCTGTACCTGTCTTGTTTATTCCTTTCATGTACTTAAAGGTTTCAATCATGTCTCCCTCGCCCTCCTCTCCTCCAGTGAGTACATGTTAAACTCCCTCAGCCTGCTTTTGTATGATAAGTCTCCCAACCCCTTGATCATCTTTGTTGCCCTGTGCTGCACCCCTCCAGTAACTTAATGTCCCTCTTCAGATACGGGCGCCAGTACTGCATGCAGTACTCAGGTGCAGTCTAACTAATGACCTATACAGTGGCAGAATCACCTCCTCCTCCTCAAGGATATACCCTTGCAATACAACCCAGCATTTTGGTGGCCTTTGCAGCTGCCTTCCTACATAGTGCCGAGTTTTAATTGACCTTGTAAAGAGCACACCCAGATCCTTCTCCTCCTCTGTCTGGGCTAGTTGCACTCTCCCCAGCTGGTAACTCTTCCTTGGGTTCTTCATCTCAAAATGCAGCACCTTGCTGTTTTTGGCATTAAACCCCAGTTGCCAGGCGTCTGACCAGGTTTCAAGCTTTGCCAGATCATCCTGCAACCCCTGCCACCCCCTAGGTCATCCACCACTGCTCCTACCTTGGTATCATCAGCAAACAGACTGATCTGGCTCTTGATGTCCAATGATATGTCTGCAATGAATATCCCACACAACACTGGTCCCAACACCGAGCCCTGTGGAACACTGTTCATCACTACCCTTGGGTATGAGAGCTCCCCACCCACCACCACCCTCTCTGTTGCCTGCCCTGAAGCCAGTTTTCACCCATCTCATCAGCTTTGCACCCGCCTCTGTGCCTACTAACTTACTTCCCAGCCTTCCATGTGGCACCGAGTAGAATGCCTTACTGAAGTCCAGATACAGGACATCCACTGCATGGCCCCTGTCCAGTTGCCTAGTTACCCAGTCATAGAACTCCACCAGGTTGGTTTGGCAGGATCTGCCCCGATGCCATGCTGTCTGCTGTCCTGTAGTCCTTTGGCCTCTAGGAGGGACACCAGCCTCTCCTTCAGAATAGTCTCCATTAGCCATGTTCATGACGTGCACATGCACACATCACACCCATGTGCACACAGGGCAGTGGCAGCAGACTGCGGACAGGGAGATGGGCAGATCAGGACTTCCACATGGTCACTCAGCCACCACAGACACATGGACGGCCCTGCTAAGGCTGACCAGCAGACCCAGGCTGTGTGGCGGCCACATGGGGTGTCTGCGGACGGTCCTCCCAAGGGTAGTACTGTGGGAGCGTGACTGTGTCCTCGCAGGGGTCTGCAGGCTCCTGAACAGGCCTGCACTGGGCGTGCCGGATGCCCACAACGGAACCCGTGTTGAAAACTGAGGGGTTGCTCAATGCCATGACTGAGGGGTGGACAGTGCACTCCACATGATCTGCGGCGGCCAGCCACGCACCATGGCGGCCAGTGGGACCAGGCCAAGCATGACCGCAGTGGTAAGGCAATCCAGAGCTGTGGTCGGTCCTCCTGATTCTTGTCAGCCAGGAGCTGCGCAAGCGCTCCATGTCATACTGCTCTGCAGCCTGGTGCATCTTGGTGTGGAGTACGCACGCATCCTGCCATGAGCAACACCTGTTGCTCCATGGAGGCCCACAGCAAATGGTATGCTCTGGCAAGGTTGGCGCCCGGTTGCCTGATTGTTGTGCTGCCCACGGGTGGTGTGCAACCACGCTGCCCAGCCCTCGCCATGTGGGCGCTTGCACAGCAAGGTCCCCTTGGGCTGCTCAATCACTGGTGCACCATTACGGCACTGCACCCGCCCCCCAATGTCCCCAGCCGCCTGCTGGCCCTCCAGCTGCTGTGCGCTGCAGTGCCTGTGTGGCTGCATCATCACTGCCACCACCATCTGCTGGCGCCGACATTGATGTCCATGGTGACACCAGGACAGTGGTAGGTGGGCGGACAGCCACCAACAGGGTACTGGCGGCACTGCCAGGGAGGGTGATTGGTATGGGTGCCTCCTCGACGACACCACTGCTGTCCAGGACATCGTCATCAGTGTTGGACACCGCCCCAATCTGTGTCTCCGCACACTGAGCGCCAAGGCTGGCATCCTGCTGGAACACAGCCAGGGCCTTGTCCGCCACCATGCCCAGGACATCCAGCCGACAGTGGTGGTGTGCTGTAGCTGATCAGGCCCTGGACACTGGAGGTGGATGACTGGTCCTCTAGAGCTGGGCTTGCCCCACGGCTGACACCGCTGCCCTGCCACTGCATGCTGCCGCCTGGTACTGTGAAGGAATACAGTCAGCATGAATGCCACTGTCACACAGGCCCCCCCAGCCGCCGCCTCCACCCCAACGCCGCTGCACCTACCATGCAGTAATGGACTCCCACCAGTCTGGAAGCCACCAGGCACCCTCGATGGCACTGCGCTGCATGGTGGCTGCCACCATCTCCTCCTGCATTGTAAGCTGTGGCATGATGGCTGACCACTGCCTGTGGCCACCTATGGCCCGGATGGCTGCCACCTTTTCTTTGATCCTGCACCTGTCAGTGCCACCTTCTTCTTGCACTCCTGCACTGATCACTGGTGGCTGCCCTGCTGATTCATGGCCTCCGCCACCTCCACCCAGCTGCGGCCCTGGCCTGTGGTGTGCCAGTCTCGCCCTCAGCAGCGGCTCCTGTTTGAGGTACACCTCAACAGGGCATCCACCTCTGCCTTAGTAAAGTTGGGCCTGCGCTATGCAGGCCCACTGCCTCACCATCCTCACGATTGGTCATTCTGCTAGTTGTGGGCAATGACATGTGGTCAGTGGCTGCTGCATCCCACACCTCCCACCCATTCCAGTGTGCTGTTGGTCACCTGAGTGGCACATCTTACCTCAGAAGGTTGCAATACTGGTCCATGTCCTGTGCAGTCTCATGGGCGCCTTTATAGCGATGGCATGCAAATGAGCAGATGTGCAACTGAAATGAGATGCAAAAGCCCCTGATGCACCGCGGATAGGCTGATGAGCTCATTTGCATATGCCGACTGAATATCACGATGTTGTGCTTGCTGCAATGGACTTGTGCCGGCTCAAGTCATGGCGCAATGCTGTGATGAGCACAGTGCGACCATTGGTACGCATGAGTGCATGGCTGGTGCCTATGCCACCTGCACAGCATATGCTCACTGCGTGATAGCGATGCATCACTCAGCCATGATAGGGCATGTGGCGCTCGGTGCGCGGCCTATGACATCGGGCACCATAGCAATGGCGCTTGGGCAATCATGGGGGTATGGTGCTTGGGCGCCATGGGGTGAATGGCACTTGTTATAGCACGGCACCAGGATGCCATTAGCCCCATGGTGCTTGGGCGCCATTGGCCTCATAGGCTGTGGTGCCATCATACCCCTGTTATGCACCATGCATAGTGGTCCCAATAGTGCACCCGTGCACAGTGCGTTGTGCTGACCCTGACCCTAGCCCACTGCCCTCTGCCCCACAGGGACCTCTGCACCACGTGCCAGTGTGGCCACGCGGGAATTGCGCATCCCCGGGATGCGTGATTGCTGTGGTCAGTGCATCTCTGTGCAAGGCACGCATCCGGCATGTGGAACTCGCGCTACAGGGCGCCATTTTGTTCAGCAGATCTGCAGTTTCACTCATGCCGCTGCAACACTGCACGGGCTCCCAATTGAGCCAAATTGAATTGTAAACCTGGTGGCCCTGGTGGAGCCCCACAGGCTGCCTGTTTGCCCAGGTACCCCTGGCCAGGCTTAGGACTGAGGTCTGGCAGGAGGTGGTTAACAAGCTGGAGCAGGCCACTGGTGTGCAGCACACTGGAGAGCAGTGTTGCCACTGGAATGGCAACATGCAGCGGAGGGATCCGGAGGGCACGATCACTGCAGGCACGCTGGCAGGAGGGGGGCCATGCCACGGCCAGGTAAGTGTGCACCACCTGTGTCTGTGCCCGCTAGTGTCCGTGGGGCTGGCAGGGTGGCATGCCATGCTGAGGGGGGCACTGGAGCTGCTGCCCTGGCCTGTGGTGGCACGTCCTGTGTGCGCTGTGCCACCGCACCACTGCTGGCTGGGCTGGGGTGCATGCTGTGTGGGTGGCATATGGTGTTGCTGAGTACTGATGTGTACATGTCTATGTTTCCATCCTAGGCCCTGAAGACAGAAGGAGGGCCAGAGGGAGGCCGCAGCGGTGGACCACAGTGGGCTGCCGCAGGATCCATGCTTCAGGTTGCAGGCCACAGGGTGGTGCAGCTGGCCCGGCGGTGGTGCGCAGCAGTGTGCAGGTAGGCACAGTTCCATACTACAACGCTGTGCAGGGTGGGCAGCGGAGGTGCTGGCCATGCCCCTGTGCTTAGCCATTGCAGCTGTGTACTGCCCACGGTATGTGTTTCATGGTGCTATGGACATTGCACATGTGTGTGGCTGCCACAGGTGGGCTGTGGGTGCGTCCCACAGCCAGCTGTGATGCTGCAGTCCTGCTGCTGTGCCATGACGCCTGCCTGCCATGTTGGTGGCGGGTGGCCCATGGCGGTATTGGTGTGCAGCATTCTGCATGGCTGTGGTATGCCAGATTGGCGGCATGTGGGCACACCCACTGCCGGTGGCCAGGGTGCCACTACTGTCCGCTGCGCATGGTGGGTGGGCGGGTGTCTTGGACATGCATTGATCCCGTGTTCCTCCTTTGTCTTAGGTATCCGCGCCAGGCACCCAACAGCTGCCTCCTGAGGAGGATCCTGGTGGTATCTACGGTGACGCTGGAGATTGCATGGCTGCTGTAGAGGATGCTCCGCAGAGACAGCACCAAGCAGCGGTGGGGCAAGGCTGCCTGTAGGCCTGTTGGTCTGCTACCCTGTTCCATCTTTGTCCCCTTCCCTTGACCTCCCTGTCCCTTTGTCTAGCCCTGATCACTGTCCCCTACTTCCCTTCCCTGGCATAGCCCTCCTTTGTATATAGTTTCCCATTCCTTGTACCCTGTACCCCTGTTTATTGTACATATGTTCCGTTGCCTTTTGTTACCTTTATATAATACAGTTATTTATGGTTACCCATCTGTGTCCGGGTCTGCTTTGCAGTGGTGTGTGGAGCCATACTGCAGTGGTGTGCATGGTGGCTGTATGGTGCTCTGAGGTGTCCAGGGGCTGTGCATGAGATACTCACCCACTGGTCAGTGGCTGTGCCCTTAAGGTGGCCATGGGCTGGTTGTTCTGGTTGTGTGGCATGTGTGTTGTGTGCCGTTTGCCTGGGTTTTGCCGGCTGTGGACTGAGTGGCATGGTGCATGCCATCCTGTGGGGGTGGCCGGTGGTTGTCCACCCATGGCCATTGGTGCCACCCTACCCACGTTCACCACTGTGGTGCATGTGGGCGGGGCTGGCTGCATTTCCATTTGCCCTGGGTGGTGTTCTGTCGTGTGCCAGCCATGCCTCACTCCTGGCACCCACATCACCCTGGCAGCAGCACCTTCCACCCCAGTGGCTTGCTCCTGCTGTGCCTGTGGCTGGTCCATATTTGTCCTGGCACATGCACCTAGGCCCCTTGTGCATCGCTGGTTGCACTATTGTGCATGTTGGTTTGCTCCTGGTGCACCTCCTGGCTGTGCTCTGGCAAATCCATGTGATATTTAGCCATGTTGAGCTGGCACATGCCGCCTTGCACCTTTGAATATCGCACTCAGTGTGCCTTGGCACAATGGATTTGCGTGATGTGAGGTCTAGCGCCAGCCTCTGGCATATGTCTGGAGTAGCCCGCCCATGGACTACTATATTGAAACCATAACTGCCTTGATTACAACACTAGAAAACTGATACTCCACCAATCACTTCTAAAAGCATTAGAAAAGCAAAGCTTGAAGTCAGCAAATTCCACTGTACAGCACACAGTTGATGAAGCATCCCACCTATTCAAGGAGGCTTTTTCCTTGTATTAATTTGGACGGCTATTTATGTTCTTCAGTTACTTAGTTTGCACCCTGTCATTTACCTTATCTAATTTATCTTTATTGTTGATTTTAATTTAATATGTTATTGTTCAATGCTTAGAGCCTCCAGGGACGGGCACGTTAGAAATAACATTTTGCTTGCTTGCATTCAACAACAGGTGTAGATTTGTCTCAGGTTGTGATAGGGTGACTTATTGATCCTTGCTGTACAACAGTTTAGGCATTCTCCAACCTGACAAGCGAAGGGAGAGCAAATGGATCTCACTAAGTTATGAATCAATCCGTGGTCTATATCCTGATTGAACAACTTGATAACTATTTCAAACACATCATCTCAATTCAGGTCTGTCTTTCTAGTTACCTACTGAATGCCCCCAGAACACATAAACCATTGGAAATTGCTGTTGCTACCCTGCCCAGTTGGAATCAGTGCCCAGATAATATCAAACTCTCCAAACCATCATGGAAGCTTTAACATGGCCATGTATAACTACCTTACCAGCACCAGGAACTGCTGATCCTGCTCTCATTAAACCAGTCCTTCCCATCTTGCTATCCCATCCCAGTATTGCTTCCCACACAACTTATCTCTTCATTCCTGCTCATCACTGTAATCTACCCTGGCACCTGTAAATACAGTATTGAAATTATATTTGTATACAGCAGTATACACTACGCTGTCCTCTGTGTGCAATGGCACATTTATTGTACTGTATGTATCAGCACTTTATCTAGCTCTTTGTGTGCAATCGAACCTAATACTAAAGTGCAATACTCTGCTGCTGAACTGGGTGTCATTTATGGCTGTGAGAGTGTTTAGGCAAGAGAATAACGAACTGAAGGTGAGCATTTCTGGCACCCTTACAGACCAAGTGGAGACATAGAAACATTGAAGGTAAGAACAGAAAACTTTAGGTCCATCTAGTCTGCCCTGGGCCCCTGCAGTACATTAAGTTTCAGCCCTTTCTCAGCTCCCCAGTGGGTGAACTGTCCTTCATTTTGAACAATTCAGTGTAGTTCACCATGTCACCCCTCAAAGTATTGCATGTATCTGTCATAGCTCCCCTCCTTCCCAAGGCCCAGTGAGTATATGTTGAGGTCCCCAATTTTTCCTTATAAGTCCAACCTTCTCTGGATCATCTTTAACTTGTCTCAGTCCTTGTTTAGATGTACGAACATACTGAGTTGCCAGCAGATGCAGGCCTTATGATCTATCTAGTCTGCTTGAGTGTGCAGCACTTCAGTCCATTAGACTACAGCTGCCTCCTCCCACTTTTCCTTCTCACCCACCCCTGTCCTCTCACAGTTCGCACCTTCCTTGAAACTGTCCACTCCTCTTGAAGCTCCCCACTGTCCGTAGAAATAACTTCCTTCTGGCAGTGTGTTGTACCCTGCAACCACCCTTTCAGTGAAATAGTGTCTCCTCATCTCCTTCTGAACCTGCCCTTCCAACTTCAGAGAGTGTCCTCTGGTTTCCTTCCACCTTTAGATTGAACAAACTCCCAGTGCTCATCTGTTCATGCCCTTCAGATACTTGAAGGTCTCAATCATATCCCTCTCTCTTCTATCCTCCATGTTATACATATTTAGCTCACTCAGTCTCTTCTCAAGGTTTATCCCCAACCCCAGGATAATTTTTATTGCCCTGCGCTGTACCCTCCAGTAGTCTGATGTCCCTCTTAAGTAGGGGCACCAGAATTGCACGCAGTACTCCAGGTGCTGCCTCACCAGGACCTGTACAGGGCAAGATGACTTCCCATACCTAGAAGTAATCCCCCTTGCTATGCACCCTAGCATCCTATTGGCCTTTGCTGCTGCCTTCCTGCACTGGGCTGGGTGATTAATTTCCCCAGTTACCAGTACCCCTGTTCCTTCTCCTCTTTGGTCCTGGATAACTGCACCCCCCAGCCAGTAATTATTCTGGTTTCCTGGCTCGTAAATGCATCACTTTGCACTTCTTGGTGTTGAATCCAAGCTGTCAAGTGTGAGACCGTTCTTCCAAATCCAAATCCTCCTGGAGTTCTTTACTCCTCCCCATCCACCGCCATACAAATCTTGGTGTCATCTTTGAAGAAGAGATTGATCTTACTCTTGATCCCTACTGCAATGTCGGCAATGAAACTGTTAAACAGAACTGGTCCCACCACCGAGCCCTGTGGGACACCACTTGTTACTGCCCTGGGTTCCATGCCCCCCACTACTACTTTCTGCTGTCTTTCCTGCAGCCAGTTCTTGACCCATCTGACCAGTTTCTGTCCTGCTCCCAGACTGCTCAACTTGCTGGTCAACCTACCAGGTGGCACTGAATCAAAGGCCTTGCTGAAATCCAGGTAGAGGACATCCACCACATGATCACTGTCCAGTGCCCACATCATCCAGTCGAAAAGTCAACCAAGTTCATCTGGCAGGATCTGCCTGAGGCAAACCCATGCTGCCTGCCATCCTGGAGATCATTATCGTCAAGAAATGTTACCAGCCTTTCCTTGAGGATAGTCTCCATCAGTTTTCCCACAATTAGTCTGCAGTTCCCCAGCTCATCCTTGGCACACTCTATGGAGAGGCACCACATGCCACCCTCCAGTCCCTGGGCACACACCCTATTTCCAGAGTGGTGTTGAATAGGTTCGCCAATGGCCCTGCCAGGACTATTGCCAATTCTTTCAGCACTCTGGGATGAACTCTGTCTGGCCCAGGTGCCTTGTTCACCCTAAGGGCCTTAAGGCCCTCCATCACCCTTTCCACCATGATTACCCCATCTGTGATTTCCTCCCACTCCCACCCCACCCTTCCCTCAGGTACAGGCCCATCTCTCTCTCTCTCTCTCTCTGTGAATATTGAACAGAAGTACTCGTGAGTACTTCTGTTTGCTCAGCCCCTTTTCTACCCAACCACTACTTTTCTTGATCCTAACAATTTGATCCTTGCTCTTCCTCTTCTGCCATATATATCTGAAGAAATAATTTTCCCTTCTTTGATCCTCTGCACTAGCCTCAGTTCTCTAGCCGCCTTGGCTGCCCTCACCGTTCTGCTCACTTCCTAGATTTCCTCACATATTTTCTCTGTCCTCTGCCCTGTTGGATCTCTTGTAGGTTCTAAATGCAGTCCTCTTTCCTCACCTTCTTCACTACCTCACTACTCATCCAGCTTGGTTTCTTGGTCCTGGATTTCTTGCTCTGGCTCTTGACACAAGTGTTAGTGGCTTCAGTCAGTCCTAATTTGACTACCCATTTTGTTCAGCATCCATGTCTGGTGGATTCTAGTTATTTGCTTTTCCAGTGTGCTATCCAGCCTGCCAAAATCTACCCTTTGAAGTCCAGGATCTTAGTTTTAGTAGTGGCTACCTTCTTCCCAGATTGATTAAGAACCACACTGTGCAGTGATCGCTACCCGCCAGTGGTTCCTCCACCCCAACATCCCTGTCCTCTAGCACCAGGTCTAGAATGTTCCCTCCTTCATTGGCTCTGTCACCCTCTGGGTCAGGAAGCTGTCCTGGAAGGCTTCCAGGAGGATCTTCCTGGCGCATGAGGTAGCCGGATGCTCCAATCCACCCCTGGTTGATTAAAGTCCCCCATCACCACAGTGCTCCCTTTGTCACTAAGTCTCCTTAACTGCTCCCCTAACTCCCTATCAATCTCCTCCTTCTGGGCTGAAGGCCTGTATACAACCCCAATCTGACCTTCGTCCTCTCGAGTTGTGTAGTTGCAGCCAAATTACTTCTGACCTGCCTTCCTCCCTCCTCCCTATTACATCGGATCCTCCCTAATGTAAATGGCCACCCTCCTTTCCCTTTTTCCCTGTCCTTCCAGAATAATTTGAAACCTGAGATGGCTAGGTCCCAGTCATGGTGTTGGGTTGCCCATGTCTTGGTAATGGGGCTATGTCCACCTCCCCTCTGCCATCAACGCCTGCAACTCGCCATCTTATTCCCCAGGCGCCTAGCATTTAGTGATACTACCTCCACCCAGATCCTATCCTTACTGTGCTCTTACTCCCACCCCCACCTTCCTCTACCATACTTAAGTTTGGCTCAATTCTTGCTACGGGAGGTCCAATGGCCCCTCTCCTGGTGATTGTTGGCTCCAGAACTGCACACAATACTTCAGGTACAGTTTAACCAGGGACCAGAACAGTGGCAGAATCACCTCTCCAGTGGCTGGAAAACCTGGCTGGATGCAACCGGCATCATACTTGCCTTTCCATTTGCTTTTCTAGTGTACACTGACAGGAGACATTTAAATTTCCTGAGCAATATGGTATGACCAGGGATTATGTTAATGTTCTGGTTAATCATTGCCTGGGAGCATGACATTGCACTAGGTGCAGTCGATTATAGATAGATTTTTTTAAATTGTTGCTTTAACTGTTACGCCCTTTATTTTCATTTTATGTGTTTCTCTTTTGAAACGTCAAGTTTATTAACAATAAAAGAAAGCAGGCTACAAAGGTGAACATGGAATAAAATTGTTACACAGTGTGTGGCTACATCTGTCACACCTCCTACATGCTCATCAGCCTTGTGATTATTACCAATACGCCAATGAATGACATTGTTTTTCATGCCAAGTTCCACAAGTTAAATCATAATGCATTGCTAAGACACATGAAAACATACGAACATATGAAAATTGCCAGCAGTAACAAGCCTTAGTGGTCAGTTGAGTCTACTGGAGTGTGCAGCTCAATCTATTTTAATGGAGCTGCCCTCCTCTTGCCCCCAGAGATCCAACCCTTCTTCCCCTTCTCCTTCTACCCTGGCATTGCCACTCTTCTTTTTACCCTGTCTCACTCCCCTTTAAAAGTTCCACTGTTTTCAATGCTATCACCTCCTCAAGCAGTTCATTCCACTTTGACACCACCCTTTCTGTGAAAAAGTGCCTCCTCATTCCTTTTAAATCTACCCCACAAATTGCATACTGTGGCCCCCAGTGGTCCCTCCCTTTATAAATTGAAGATGCCCTCCACTCCAACCTTGTTTATACCTCTAGGTACTTGAAGGTTTCTATCATATCCCCCTTTCCTTCTGACTTCAAGGAATACATACTGAGCTCCCCTAACCTCTCATAATATGGTTTACCCCATGACCTGGATCATCTTGGTCACCATTCGCAGGACCCACTCCAATAGTTTGATGTCCTTCTTCAAATAAGGGCACCAGAACTGCACACAGTACTCCAAGTGTGGTCTAGCTAATGGCCTGTACAATTGCAGAATAACTTTCCTCCTGGAAGTGATTTCTCTGACAATTTATCTCAGCATTTTATTTAATTTGGCTGCTGCTGTACAGTACTGTGCAGTGTTTCATGTCACCCCTGACTATCACCCCTAGATCCTTTTCCTCTTTGAGCTGGACACCTGTACCCCCAGCCAATAGCTGGCCCCTGGGTTCCTAGCTCTCATGTGCATGACCTTGCACTTCTTGGCATTGAACCCCAACTGCAGATGCCAGACCATTTCTCTATTCTGGCTAGTTCCTCCCTGAGTTCCTGTCTCCCTTCTCAATGTCCACCTCCCATAGAGCTTAGTACTGTCTGTAAAAGGCAGACTTTACTTTGACCCCTACTGCTATGTCACTAATAAAGATGTTGAATAGCACTTGACTGAGTATTGATCCTTGTGGGACCCTGCTGGTTACAGGTCTAGGCTTGGATAGTTCACCCTTACCATCATTCTCATAGAAACATAGGCTGTGATGGCAGATGGGGACCATATGATCCATCTAGTCTGCCCACCTATTTGTACCCACCACCTAGTTTGTTGCTTCCTTGAGATTCCCACACTGCCTGTCCCATGCCAGCTTAAATACCCTCAATGTCTTTTGCCCCACCACCCTAGGGCAGGCCATTCTGTAGCTCAACCACCCTCTCAATGAAGAAGAACTTCCTTCGGTTGCTCCTGAACCTTCCTCCCTCAAGCATGTCATGCCCTGTAGTCCAGGTGCAGTTGTTTGCCTTAAAGCGGTTCCGTGTTTGCACCCTGTTTAAACCCTTCAGGTATTTGTAGGTTCTCATCACGCCCCTTATTTCTCCTCTGTTCCGGGAATATAAGTTGAGTTGCTTTAGTCTGGCTTCATAAGGCTTGTGGTGCATACACTGCACCATCTTTGTCACCCTCCTCTGTACAGTCTCCAAATGGTCTATGTCTCCCTGAGGTGTGGTCTCCAGAACTGGACATTGTACTCCAGGAGAGGCCTCACCAGTCACCTGTATAGTGGCATAATCACTTCCTGTTTTCTACTTGTGATACCCTCCTATACATCTCAGAATCCGCTAGCCTTTAGTGCTGCCTTTTCTTATTGCTTATCTACCTTAAAGTCTTCAGAGATAATTACCCCTAGGTCACACGTGTTTTGTTGTTGCCAGCTGTACCCCCTATAAAGTAGTTCCTCTCTGATTTCCTCTTCCTAGGTTCATAACCTAACACTTCTTGGTGTTGAATTTCAACTGCCAGTTTCCTGACCATTCTTCTAGCTTTTTAGGTCGGACTTCAGCTTTAGAGTCCCTTCAAGTGTGTCCACACTACTGCAGAGTTGTGTATCATCTGCAATAGCACACTTTCCCATCCAGCCCTTCAGCGATGTTGTCAATAAATATATTGAAAAGGATTGGTCCCAGTACCGAGCCCTAAAGAACTCCATTAGTTACTTTGCCCTCCTTTGACAATGTACCATTTACCAGTACCTCTGTGTCTTCTGTTGAACCAACTTTGACCCAGTTTACTAACTTTAGCTCAATACATGTGTGCTCTAACTTGTTGATGAGCCTCCTGTGTGGAACAGAGTCAAGACTTTGCTGAAGTCTAGGTACACCACGTCCACTGCACCCCCCTCCGGTCCACCATTTTAGCAACCCAGTCGAAAAACTCGATTAGGTTAGTCTGGCATGACCTCCCTGCTGTGAAGCCATGTTGCTTTGGGTCTAGCTGTCTACTTGCTTCTAAAATGACACTATCTTCTCCTTTAGTCGGGATTCCATTAGCTTTCCTAACACTGAGGTAAAGATGACTGGGTGGTAGTTTCTTGCCTCTTCCTATTCCCACTCTTGTGGAGGGCACCACTGTATCCCTTCTCTAGTCCTCCAGGATCTCCCCACTATCCAATGATTTGTTGAAGAGTTCTGTCAGTGGTGCGCCAGTTCTTCCCAAGCTCCTTCAATATTCTTGGATGTATTTCATCTGGCCTCCTAGCTTTATCTACCTTTAATTATTTGAGTTCTTCTAGGACTCTTATTTCCATGAAAGGACTTATGTCTGCTCCTATAATACAATGTTTATTCTTGCATAATGTTGGTGCATTGCCAGTTTTTCCTGCATGAAAACTGAGCAGAAGTATTTGTTTAGGACCTCTGCTTTATCCCTGTCCTCCTCTACGTGCTGACACCCTGTTTTGCTGATCTGACAATTCCTCCTTTCTCTTTCTCTTTTCCTTATATACCTGCAGAAGGTTCTGTCACCCTTTTGGACCCCTTTGCTTGTACAACCCTTGCAGCTTGTGTATCCACTAACTAGCTGCCTCCCTTTGTTTTACTACAGTATTTGTCTTTCCATCACTCTGCCTATTAGGCAGTATTGGGTGAGTTACTTTTTAAAAGTAATCAGTTACAGTTACTTACTACTTTTATATAAAAGTAATTAGTAACTGTAATGCATATTACTTTCATATTACTTTATATTACTTTTGATAAAACGGTTGTATTTACTTTCTGAACATAACTATGTGCTCATGAAATCCCAAGAAGTGTATAAAAGAAATAAAACAGATTCTAAAGACAATTAATATGTTAATTTATAATGCAGTACCCATCTGACTTTGCTAGCCACAACAATCCCTTTACATTTCCATAAATATGAACCCTATTAAAAACAAACTCAAACACACACACCTGCATCTACTGCTGCCCTCCACAATCTTTTCCTCACAGCTGAATCCTAACTTTGCTAGCCACTGCTGTCCCTGACTGTTTTCATTTCCATAACACCCACTCTCACTCTCCAACACACAAACACCCTGCATCTACTGCCAGTGCTCTTATGCGATCTTTCCCAAACAGCTGTATACCCTGAAAATGTGAGCCACTACTACCCCTTTACATCCCACCACCACAACGCCCTGCTGCATCTTCTGCACTTGGAGATCTTTCCACATCTAGCCTGTATTCTCCTCCTGACTATGCAAGAGCCACAACTACTCCTTTAAATTTCTGTAATAAAATCCCACCTCACTAGCTCCCCTACACTCACACACATCCACCCTGCAGATCTACTACCCTTCCTTGCCTTGGTGATCTTTCTCATTTCACCAGAGCAGCCCGAATCCTAACGTTGCCATTGCCAGCCACAGAGCCACCCACATCACATGCAATAAATTCCTCCAGCACACACCTGCTTACCCCAACACACAATTTAACACTATTTCCCACAGCTGAACCTTGACTTGCCACTGAGACACAGTTATAATTATAACTAAGTTCACCAGGACTATTATGCCACTGTCAGTATGCCACAACTGAAGCCAGACAGTGTCACTTACAATCAAATTATTAAACAATACAACACACTTGTTGCACTCCAGTATATACCCTTTGATAAGGATTTTCTTTGAGATGAATTAGGTGATGGTGATAGACCTGGCAGGTGGACGAGTGGACAGATGATCAGTGGCAGTTTGGCACATGTGGCATTGGTGGAAATAGGCCCTGAGCCCTGCCTGCAGACAGACTACTTGCCCTTTTCCTTACAATGGCTAGGCTAGTCCCGATTCCATCAGGGTTCACAATGGCTACTATAGAGGGCCACCACTGATGAAATGCAGGTGTAGCTAGCTAGCTATAAATCATACATCAACTGGCCAGTCTTTTGCCACTTGAACAAATTTCATCCATTCCAATAGTGATTCTTAGCTGTACCATGTAGCAGTGCAAAAGTAGTATAATTTGTATATCAAATGTTGCAAATGATATATTTAATAATAAACCGACAAACAAAATGGTGTTTTCTGACTTATTTGCACAGCACATATTGCAAATGTAACCCTTACACCCTGCCTTTTGCAAATGACAGGTGGTATGCTGTTGAAGCTGACAGCAGTACCAGGTGGGAACTGGGTTCGTGGAGGACTAGGTTACTCGGCACAGGGGTTTAGGTTTGGCTACTCTGCACAGGGGCACCCAAGTAAATCCGAACACAGGAAGCAATAACTGTAATGTCCAATACCAGGAATGGGATTCTAAAGTGTGACTTTTATTCACATCCAAACTGAACAAACAAAGCATAGACTGACCTCACGGGCTACATTCCTAGTAATGCAGATAAGAGAACCAGAACACTTCCTCAAACTTCAGCCCTCAGGCTTTGAACCCACCAGGCACACAGCCTGGACTTGCACGCTGCTTTGGGTACACAGCCCGACTTGTACACTATTTGGTTTTCCACTGGCCCGCCCCTGCCGGCCACTTGAACCCTGTCCATATGGCAGTGGACACATTTTCCTGGTGGCTCCTAAACCACCTTAGAGCCTTCGACTCCTTAAGGGAAATTCCTTTCAATCCCACATCTGGGTACTTCCCTCAGCACTGGCCAAGTACCTGAGGCAAAGTAAAAGGGCCGAGAGCAAATCCGGAGAGGTGAACCTGGTTACTAAAGATGGGGGTCTCTCACTCCAGCTTCCACAATCCATACCGTCATTTCTCTGGATATTAAACAATCCTTTTGAAAGCTTGGCAACTATAGATTAAAGGGTAAATGTATAGCACATTTCCTACATGTCTTGACTTTCTTCTCGTCTAAACTCGAACATACTTAAACATTTCTTCCTGAAAAGCTTGGCGTGTAGATTAAAGGGTAAATGTATAGCACATCTCTCTACATGTCTTGGCTTTCCCCTGTGCTGGGCTTGAACATACTTTTACTTTGGCTTAGCCTATTCCTCTAGGCCTCCCACTGATTCAGCAGTCCAATCCCCACTTTACAACAGTTCAGGTGAAACATAGGCCCCATGACAAGAGCAGAACTCACCCTTTGGTTACAGGTGCCCACAGGCGAATCTTGACAGCTTCTTGTGCCACAACACACTTAGAAAAATAAGGCAGCTTCTTCCTAGTCGGAACCAGGAGGTTGCCCCTGGAATAACAGGCAGTCTCTTCCACCCCCATCCCCTCAGGGATGGGGCTAGAGACCAGTAACAGCGGTCTCCACCACTTCAAGAACAGCTTACTGTGTTCCTCTTTAGGCGGAAACACACAGCTTTCCCTAAAGTAGCTCTATATCAGAGCTTTAGGCTCCAAGAGCCTGTGCACAGACTGCTGTGCTCCTCTGTTCAAGACTGCTCACACACAGCTGCTGCTCACTGTTCAAAAACTCCCAACATTCTAACCTAACTCCCATCTGCATATTCCAATGCGGCTCATGCAGCTGCAATAGTTCTATGGTGATGTCATCCTCAGTCTCAGCTGAGACTGAGAACAGAGTGAGACAGTGTGAATCCATTTAACTGGAGTTTCACAAGCTGCCTTCCCTGCCTACCACTAGGTCTTTTGGGGATTCTAGTAACCCGGCTAACAGGGGGTTACATCGCCCTGGGCCAGGAGAAATGATGTCCACAGTCATTATTTACCCGGCTTAGGCCATCCCACCCTATGTGCTACCTGGGGAGGTGATCAGGCCCCTCCCACCATGTGCTAGCACAGGCAGGCAACAATAAGGGCCTAGAGGCCTTTGGCTGACATATCAGCCTCTACTCTACCCACTAACTATGGGTGCCTAGTGGCTCTGGTAGAACTGTCCAGAGCATAGCCCTAATAGATCAGCACTGCAACCCCTACTGCAGGTCAGGCCACAGCCTGCCTATCCCACCCAGCCTCTAGGAATACCTATCTGCCTCTAACTTAACACCCCAAATAAAACAAACCGGGACCTCCCTGACCTTGGGCACCCTGCAACCACACACCAGGAAACTAATACCATCTATTACATTACTCCTCACAACCACACCTGTGGAAGGAAAGGGTTACTACAGTAACAACAACAATAACAGCAACAGTACTTTAACGTTACACACTAAAGTACTATTTAGGAACTCAATGAGCCCTCCTCCTCTTCTTGTCTTCTCTTCTATCTTCTTCAGGAACACCTGCAAGAAAAGAACGACAACACACACACTCTAATCTGCATACACAGTCTATCTAAACCCCTACCATCAAAACAATGGAGAATCCCCAAAAGATTTTTTTTGAAAAGGTAGAAAAATAGTATATACATTAGAAACAGTAGAAAACGATGACATTATTTACAATACACATTTGGGGATGGAGTGCCCTAAAGTCCCATCTAGTGACCACAGTGCCCAAGGCTAGTCCATTAAAGAGTCTCTCCTGGGCCGGAGCCCGGTGAAGCACAATTCTAGCAGGCCAAAGTCCCGAGGAGAGTCTTTGAGGACAGTTCACATTCTGGAGTCTGCTAGTGTAGGCTGTGTACTGCAATGTCATAAGGATAGAAAAGTTTGGACTTACCAGCCCTTGTAGAATAAATACTGGCACTGACCTGCTCCTCTGCAAGACTCTCCCGGCAGCATTCTTCCGATACAGCTGGGTGGACATCTTCCGGGAACTACAGGAGGGCACATCGAAACTGCTGGGCTGATGTCATCTCTGGAGATGGAACCTTGGAACAGGAACAAAAGGAAAACAGCTGGTCTGACGTCATCCGATTACCAGGCGATGGATCAGGATACAGCTGGGCTGTTGTCCTCTCTGGATCTGAAGTCATCTGGTGGGCCAGTCGATGGACTCTGGAAAGGCCAGTACACTGTAGAACTGATGAATGTGGGGCACCTGAGTCCTGGATGTCCATACTGGTGGAACAGCAAAGGCACTGCAATGGCTGGTGTGGCAGTATTGACTACCATTGCTCTGCTTTCCATCTGTAAGCACGGCACATTTGCAGGAGTCCTTGCATTGAGGCCAATAGTATAGGGGGTCAGGAGCTTGAATTATCACCCCATCTGGGCTATATAAGTCACACTGTGAAAGGTATCACGTCCATCTCCATCCACTATTCGAACAGTGTCCATAAACAGTGTCCTGCCTCTTTCCATTGGCTGTATTTTTCGTGAAACATTCTGTTCCTGACATGCTTGTTTGCACCAAGATGCACACATTTCATTGCTTTGGCCCAGATCCAGGATTTCCTGCTGTTCTCAATCTCCTCTCAGACTCTCCGAGGAAAGGTAGGAAAGGACATCCCATAAATTTCATTCGCCTTCCTACGAACCAGTCTCTCCTCTTTTACTAGCTTTGGTCAACCTGAGACCGCTGGCCTGGCTTGGGGTGGCCAGTCTTGGTTCTGCCAGCTACGCATTCTCAACGAGATGAAAAATGGAATCCTGACTACTTCTTGCACAGCCAGGGCAGTGGCATCACCACTCTCTTCCATGCATTCTTCTGAGGCAAGAGCTTGAGGCTGTGTACCTTCCTTTTCACAAGGCCACATAGGTTCCCCTCTTCTTCTTCCTCACTGAGAATCTGTGCCCAGGAGTGAGCAGCGCCTCACCCTGAGACTATCCATTCTTTCACTGGGCGCGAGGTCGATACCTCCCATTCAAAGGCCTCCTCATCTCATCTTCTCCTATGAGACTCTGGCTAGGCCCTCCAGGGGTCTACTGATGCTCTGTCTGAATTATCTCTTGCGATCCAGCATCCAAAACATCAGCATATGGTTCTGTCTGCAAATCTGCACCCTCTAGCTTTGTGCCACTCTTTCCCGAGGGGCTTTCTTCAACAGGCTCCGCCTGGTGCTGTGTGCTGCCAACTACAAATTCCTGAACTTTTGTCCATGTGGGAGCCAAACAAATCTTGGGCTTTTAAACAAGCCGTATTTCTAAGCACCCCGAACAGTGAGGTACCATGAAGACGTCCCTTCCAGCATTTAAGCATATTAAACACACTTGCACTGGATATCCAGGAATCGCCACATGAGAAGGCAGTTGTCCTCCATAGCAACACCTTTCAATGTCCCTTAACTTATTTACTTCGCTGCTACTGCAGCCCAGGCATGATCCGGTAGCGGCTGGTCCTGAGGCCATGACTGCAGGGAAAAACAAACAAATGCTCACTGCTACTTAAAGTCCCACTTCACTGAACACTTTTTACTTTTAAATGGCTCCTCTGCTGCTGTGTTTACTTTACTACCCCACCCTGTAATGGGCGGCAGCACTCCTGTGCATCAACATTCTGAAATTGGGTCAAGCCACTGCACATCCGATTTACACACTCTACTGATAACATTGCTCAAAACTGCACAAACGTGTACTGTTGTTTTCCTAGCACCTTTATATGATTTACCACGGACTTTTCACTTACTGAAAACATTGCTTTAACTCACAGTCCCTTAAAGCCTCAGGATTTCAAGCACAGGATTGCCTGTAACTAGTGCTGCATATTTTGCTACAACTCACAGTCTTCTACTGGCTTTGAAACTTTATTCTGACGCTGAACCCATAATCTATACTCACAGCCGATGGCTTAACAGACTTGCTTTTGCTGGTAAAACTTGACACAGTCTTTATTTGCAAAGTGACTACACTGCTGCTCACAGATTCAGCTGGCTTTTGGCAAAAAATCACTTGTTTGAGCAATTATTACTGTTGGTACTCACTGTTATCAGTAGCTGTTTGCTGCAATGGAAAAACGACCTGCAGCCAGTCTTGGAGGCCTCAGAAGGAAGCAGGTTGGCAGTCTGGCGATCTTCTCTCTGATCAACACACTCACAATCCAGTCGATCGAGATGCGGTTGAGCCCGATTTTAGATGGAAACGCTCGTTTTTTAAAACATTTACAGTGCTTTTAGTCACCGCGATGCTTCTCCACTAAACCAGTACATGCACTCCACTCACACTCCTCTCTCGAATGCTGACCAGTTGCTGTAGAGCTGGCTTGGGGGACTGATTGCAGCCTCACCAATCACATGACGCCATGCAAATGAGCCTCTTTCCTCGTGAGTGCTCTTCTCCTCACGGCGATCGTCAAGCAGGCAAATTTAAACTGCAGAAACCATTTTTTTTTTTTTTTCTCGAACTGACTCCATGGCGGGAGCCCATTTCAACCATTTATCATGGCCATTAGCACAGCAAGTCTCTCAGTTTACTAAAAGCATTTCCAACATCCAGGGACAATTTTCCTGTTGCTACCCTAGTCTTCCACACTTTTCTTTATCACAACAGTTTATTAGAAAGCTGGCAAAATGCTGTAAATATTTGATGCAGGACAAGGGCATACTCTTTCAGCTTTACTGCTCCTTGGTAAACAGTTGCCATTTTAACAGCAGCATATGGACAACAGCACACAGTGACACACCAGTTCACCTTGCTTCAGCTTTTTGGCTACCACTGCCAGCTAACTAAACACTAGCCCTTGCCCGAGCACCTTTCCTCCCTAATTTACAATCCAAAGCGGTGTGCTCCATTTTGTAACTCCCTACACCCCCTGCCTTTTTGCAATGACAGGTGGTATGCTGTTGAAGCTGACAGCAGTACCAGGTGGGGTCTGGGTTCGGGAGGACTAGGTTACTTTGCACAGGGGCTTAGGTTTCACATTTCTGCACAGGGGCACCCAAGTAAATCCAAACACAGGAAGCAATAACTGTAATGTCCAATACCAGGAATGGGATTCTAAAGTGTAGCTTTTATTCACATCCAAACTGAACAAACGAAGCATAGACGGACCTCACAGGGCTACATTCCTGGTAATGCAGATAAGAGAAACAGAACACTTCCTCAAACTTCAGCCCTCAGGCTCTGAACCCACCAGGACACAGCCCAGACTTGCACGCTGCTTTGGGCACACAGCCTGACTTGTACACTATTTGGGTTTTCCACTGGCCCGCTCACTTGCCGCCACCCGCCACCTGAACCCTGTACATATGGCAGTGGACACATTTTCCTGGTGGCTCCCTAAACCACCTTAGAGCCTTCGACCTTAAGTGAAATTTCCTTTCAATCCCACATCTGGGTACTTCCCTCAGCACTGGCCAAGTGCCTGAGGCAAAGTAAAAGGGCGTAGAGCAACCAGAGGTGAACCTGGTTACTAAAGATGGGGGATCTCCCACCTACAGCTCACAATCCATACCCGGCCATTTCTCTGACATTAAATAACTCTTTTGAAAGCTTGGCAATGTAGATTAAAGGGTAAACGATAGCACATTTCCTCTACATGTCTTGACTTTCCCCTTGTACTAAACTCGAACATACTTAAACATTTCTTCCTGAAAAGCTTGGCAGTGTAGATTAAAGGGTAAATGTATAGCACATCTCTCTAAATGTCTCGGCTTTCCCGTGTGCTGGACTTGAACATACTTTTACTTTGGCTTAGCCTATTCCTCTAGGCC
This sequence comes from Neoceratodus forsteri, assembly GCA_016271365.2. Taxonomy (NCBI): domain Eukaryota; kingdom Metazoa; phylum Chordata; order Ceratodontiformes; family Ceratodontidae; genus Neoceratodus; species Neoceratodus forsteri. The sequence continues at coordinate 339,832,532 of CM057459.1, forward strand.
CTCCCACTGATTCAGCAGTCCAATCCCACTTTACAACAGTTCAGGTGAAACATAGGCCCCATGACAAGAGCAGAACTCACCCTTTGGTTGCAGGTGCCCCACAGGCGAATCTTGACAGCTTTTGTGCCACAACACACTTGGAAAAATAAGGCAGCTTCTTCCTTAGCTGGAACCAGGAAGTTGCCCTGGAATAACAGGCAACCTTCACCCCATCCCTCAGGGATGGGGCACAGAGACCAGTAACAGCGGTCTCCACCACTTCAAGAACAGCTTACTGTGTTCTCTTTGCGGAAACACACACCTTTCCCTAAAGTAGCTCTATATCAGAGCTTTAGGCTCCAAGAGCCTGTGCATAGACTGCTGTGCTCTCTCTTCAAGACTGCTCACACACAACTGCTGCTCACTGTTCAAAACTCCCAACATTCTAACTCTAACTCCCATCTGCATATTCCAATGTGGCTCATGCAGCTGCAATAGTTCTATGGTGATGTCATCCCTCAGTCTCAGCTGAGACTGAGAACAGAGGAGACAGTGTGAAATCCATTTAACTGGAGTTTCACAAGCTGCCTTCCTGCCTACCACTAGGTTACTGGGATTCTAGTAACCCCGGTAACAGGGGTTACAAGATATAGAACAAAATGGTAATATTAAATGCATGCTGAAAATAGAAAGAGTTAGGATCGATGTTTTAACCTTAGGTGGTCTTCAGGAATTATCTAAAAGAAAAAAAAGCAGGTAAGGAAAATAAGAGAAATATATGTGAGGAAAGAAAATAGGGAAAGGCTGTAGGAGAACAAGTGATAGTAGGGAAGGTAAGAATAGAAACTGAAAATGAAAAGGTGATGTTGGGTATGAAAAGGCATAGTAGAAGTCAATGAGTTGAGTCCTTAAGTGGGGACTAATTAATAGGACCTAGTAAAAGCTGAAAGGTGAAAGCTATGTGTGCACACTCATTTTCATTTTCTACAGATCAAAGAAATACTCAAACTGGAAGGGCCAGTGATTTACACCAGATCTCATGCAATTGGTACAAGGACACCCAGCGCAATGACACCTCACCAGAGCCATTCCAACTAACATTTTCCGTAATGCGACAACTGGTGAAAACAACCCTGACATCCACCGACAGTGGGACTGTAACTATGTAGAAAGCAGTGGTGCAATAAATGAGGCTACCTTGTAGTTGTAGCCACTGTGTTAGAGCAAAGATCTCATAGGGCAAACCAGTATTAGGTCAAAATTCCTAGGCCAAACATCACAAAGCTGCATGTCTTTGCTCCAGTTGTCATGCCATGGATTTACGCCACCCATAGGTCTGGCAGCTCATAATACCTAGACACTGCAACTAAGCAAACCTGAATATCAGCAATGCTGCAAAAATGGCAACTCACAAGCGTGAAATGTTGCCTAAACATTTTATTGTGAAAAGGCAAAATGGTAGGCAACTTACATTAAATGTGCAACATGAAGATGCTGGTGCTCACGCAGTACTTTTCAGAAGGCAGATTTTGTAACTTGATGTTGTAATAAATCGAGCACGCAGCCAGCTGAGCAGCCTTTGTTTACACTGAAACCTGAATATCAAAAGACACTCTGCATTTCTCCAGATTCTCTGTGATGTTATAAACCCATTGAGCTTCACTCTTGAGGTTTATGAAGTCACAGGAACCCCTTGATGGATTATAGCAACTATAACAGATGGATGCCCATCTGTTATTACATTTATATTACAGTAACTAGTTCATTTTAGGGAAAAGTAATATCATTACAGTTACTTATTACTTTATTTTAAAGTAATCCATTACTATTACTAGTTACCTAGAAAAGTAATCGGACTACAGTTACAAGTAATTAGTTACTCCCCAACACTGCTATTAGGTGGCTGCTTGGTGTCCCATGGCCTTTCTGGTGGAGCAAGACTCAAACCCTGACCTACCACAGTCAGCCATCCATTGCTTGCTGCCTTGGCCTCTAGGCTATTCTACCTGTTAAGGTTCCAAGCAGGAGCCAGTTATAAGTATCCCTTCCCCTTCTATTTGCTCTTGGTGCATCCCTAGTCCCCTCCCAGTCTTTGGAACATCCCTGTCACCACTGTTTATTTCAGTCCTTCACCAAAGCAGTGCTCTGCTTTGCCATTTATCATGCATAATTGCTTTCCTACGTAGTTGTAGCCCTGCATTTGATATTTTCAAGCACCCCACTACTACATCTATCTATGATTGCCACTACTTGAAATGCTCCAACTTGTCTTATGATATTATCATCATGCCTACACAACCTCAAATGTGGAGTCTGCAACTCAGCCCCCAAAATATATTGCTGCAAAGCTCTCTCTCACCTACCAACCTCATCCAGTATGGGACAAATCATCTGCCCTGCTGACATCCACCCTTGCCACTTCATGCCCACTCTCATTCTGAGCAGCCACATTCCACTATGTGATATTCCCGATGTTAATGCCCCCTCAAGAAGCGGCTCACCCTACAATACCTTCCACTAAACCCTGATGTAGATTGGACGCTCAAGCACTTAGTAGGCTAAAAAACTGATTATCATACTGCTCCTTTGTTTTGGTAATGTTGAATTAAACCCAGATCTCTTTCCTCCTTAGCATCCCCTCAGACTTTGTGCTCTCCAAAGGCCTGAAGTTCATGCTCATAAAAGTACATAGCCTCCAAAAGAAACTGGATGCTGTGAACACTTGGACCTCCCATATGAAACCAAATATTCTGGTTTTAACAGAAACCTGGATACAAGGTTCCATAACAGATCATGAGATCTCCTTGCCCTGTTATAACACCGTCAGGCTTGATAGACCAACTGGGGGAGGATTGGTAATATATGCTAACAACAATTTCACAGCCATTGAACTCGGCGCCACCACCAAATCAAAAGAATTTGAATTCCTAGCACTCGAATTAACACTCTCCCAGTAGAATCTATCAACATCCTAGGCTGCTTTAGACCTCCATCAGGTGGCATGGAATTACTCTTACTCTGCATCTTTCTCAACACCAACACTAATGAATCTGTCATCCTCGGTGACTCTAATCTAGACTGGTCCAGTCCCAAAGCTAACTCTCTCAAAGAGTTCTGGGATGAATTGGGCCTAGCAAATTAATAATTGAACCCACCAGGCCCAACTTAAAAAATAACTGGAAGCTCCTTCTAGACTTAATACTTACAAACAGACACATAACATTACCCACTCACCCATATTCCACAATGACCAAGCGATCACAATATTGTTGTTTGCATCAGGGGTTCAGAAAACAAGCCATTGAGCAAAATTCATCACAAAATGGTGCTTCCATAAATTCAGTTCTGCCAACCTTTAAAAAGCAGAGTCAGAAAAGCTTCCTGCCCATGGTTTACCAAAGAACTAAATGAGCGTTGAACAAAAGAGATCACCTATGGGCAACAGCCAGGTGCTCAAAAGCAGCCACCGATTGGTCAGTCTTCCGGAATGGTGCAACACCTGTTCCAAGCTTACCAGATCAGCCAAATTGACTTTTTACCTGAATGCCCTAGTGGCAGCCAGAGGTAATCCAGCTAAGACCTGGCAAACACTTAAAACAATCGAAGGACATAGAACTGCTCCATCTACACATACCAAATAATGTCCCAGCGTGCTGCAATCTCCGATAAAACTTCCATCCTCGACAAATTAAATACACACTTTGCCATGGCAGGGCTAGCTTTGACACCTCTCAGGCATCAAAATATCAAACACCACAATGCTATGGATCCTTGTCTAATCAGTATATTCTAAATCCCTTCCACTTCTCCCAAGTCACCTACAAACAAGTTGAAGACCTACTCCTTAACCTAGATACCAAAAGCACCAGTGTCGATGGCATCAAACCCAGATTTCTGAAACTAGGATCTTCTCACCCTCACAACACCTCTAACCCATTTGTTTAATTGTCTATCTTGTCCAGTGATTTCTCCATATGGAAAACAGCTCATATACTGCCCTATTCAAATTGGCGACTCAACCAACCTTAACAACTATAGATCACTCTCTATACTACTAGTTCTCTCAAAGCCTCTCTCAAAGCTAGTCAACAACCAGTTACGGATAACCTTAATCAATCTAACCTTTTAAATCCACTCAATCTGGGATCAGGCCTAATCATAGCACCACAACTGCCCTAGCTTTAGTGATGAATGACTGGCTCACTGCCCTAGATTGTAAACTGACAGTATGTGCAGTGTTTTGGACCTGTGCAAGGTGTTGGATACTGTAGACAATAACTCATTACTAGTTAAACTCAAGGATCATGGTGTACAAGAAACGCCCTTTGGTGGTTTCCAGCTATTTGACGGACAGGCTCCAACTAATCAAGGCTGATGGGCTGTTTATCTTCTCCTCTCCCTTACCAGAGGGTACCCCAGGGTTCTATTCTGAGACCTCTCTTGTTCATGATATACATCAATACACTCAGCAATAATGGTAAGAACGCTAAAATCCACTTTTTGCAGATGACACTGTACTTTACACTGCCAAACCCTCACTAGTTGATGTTTTGCGCTGAACTACAATCGGACTTCGATCAACTACAAATTAACCTTATCCAATTTAAACTGCTACTTAGCTAAAGAAGTTCATATCTCTTCCCCTACAATAGAGAATTTGTAGGGGAAGAACATGAACTTCCAACATCTGCTTCCAAAAATAATGTTACCACCCCACCCATCACTACCCTCCTGGGCAAAACACTAGAAGCAGTGGACATGTTCAAATATCTAGGCCTTTGGCTCAACCATAATCTTTCCTTCTCCGCCACATTGAGGCCCTATCCAAAAAAATAAGGGTAAGATTAGGTTTCTCTACCAAAACAAATCCTTATTTCCCAGTAATATCAAGAGACAGCTGGTCCAAGCTACCTTTATACCCCCTATTAGACTATGCAGATTTTACCTACAGCTTCTATTCTGCCACCAGCCGCCACAAGCTGGACGTACTATACTACCATGCCATTCAGTTCATTACAAACCCTTCCTCCAGAACCTACCTTTGTGAGCTCTATTCCAAAGTAGGATGGTCTTCACTAGCCACCAGAAGGTTAATGCATAACTGCACATGGCTCTATAAAGCTCTTCTTCATAATCTAACCCCATATTACATGTCTGCTCCGACGTTCCTTGAGCTGCTATTCGCTCAGAAAAACCTCCCTCATTACACTCGATGTCCTCAGGTTCTGCACTCTCTGGCAAAACTGCCATTGACTATCCCTCCCAACAGTCTGGAACAAACTGCAAACCATGCTCAAATTAACTCACCTAGTATCTTTAAATGCTTTTAAATCTCCAATCAGTAACCACTTGATAGAAACAAGCAACTGCCACTCATGATTACTCTGACCTGCACTTAGCTACCCCATCCCTTGACCCCATTCTACTCCCCATGTTATCCTTACCTCCTCTCTTTGCCTCCCTACCACCCTATACACTATGTTGACCTGTATTGTATAATGGTGCAACACTGGACCACACTGGTTACAAGGTCCAAAATAAATTACTATATGTCCTCTTTATTGCTGCATATTGAAATTTGTACAGTTCCTTTACATTGTTAGGCAATAAAAGTCTGTTACATTTAAGGCTACGAAATTTGTACAGTTCCTTATTATTGTTCAATTGTACATCTCGCTTTTGCTCATTTTTTCTATATGTGCACTTTTTATATTTGACGCTACTGATTTGCATTGTATTGTCTTGAACCACTGAGGATCTCCTAAAACATGAGCTTGCTCAATGGAGTTTTCTGAAATAAACTTGAACTTTGCTATCTTTTCCTCAGTTTGAGCCTTCTAATCCTAATCAACTTCCCAACCTTTTAGCTTTTCTTTGTATACCTCCTTATCGCTGTCCTGTTTTCGTTCTTGCAGCCAGCTCCTGGCCAACCCCAACAGTTTTCCCTGACTCCCGGGTTACTCAGTTTGCTAAGCAACCTTCCAGTGGCATGGAGTCAAAAGCCTTACTGATGTCCATGTATAGTACATCCACTGCCTCGGCCCTTGTCTAGCGACCTTGTGACCTAGTTGAAAATTGTATCATGTCTGCCTGGCAGGATCTCCCTTGACAAATCCATGCTGCCTATCGTCCTGGAAAGCGATAACCTCCAGAAAGTTTACCAGCCTTTCTTTTAGAATGGTCCCCATTAATTTTCCTACAATGGATGTTAGACTGACTGATCTGTAGTTACCAGGTTCATCTCTGGAACCACTCTTGTGGAGTGGCACCACATGAACCATTCTCCAGTCCTGAGGTACACACCCCATCTCTAGTGAGCTGTTAAACAGATCCGTCACAAAACATGTAACATTAAGAAATAAAACCAGTAATGCTCAACTGATTAACTGCCGTCTGTAATTTTGCTTCAGTATGCACTTGTAGTCTAATACATCATCTAGACCCAAGGGTAGGGGTCTTTGCGATACTGTATTGCCTGTGAGTCCTAAGAAGCAGGTTTGTCAGGATGACTAGACAGGAGGAAATCACTCTCTTTGGTTGTCTAGTTAGGCTGAAGCTGATCCTTGTAGGTCTTGTGGGTTCTGGGCTGCTTCTCATTTACCCTCTTTATCTAGAATTTCTCTTGCATAAGCCTCAGTGGTGCTGTTATCTGCTCCATGACCACCAGTGACTTTTATTTATTTATTGAGAAGTCAGAATTACAACTTTTGAGCTAAGAGCTCGTTTACAAAGGATCCTCGTCAACAGTTTTAAAAGATTCATTTTGTTGCAACAGCAGAATTGCAGCAGACAGTTTTGATAAAGTAGTAACACAAACTAACATAGAGTTTACATAGGAAAAGGCAGCAAAATACATGATACAAATTTTACATATCGAAATATAAGCGAAGCTCCTGGAGGCATTGTCAGTTTCCCAGTAGTAGGGCACAATGAGCAACAAATTGAGAAGTTAAGTGCAAAGACCCAAGTTGAGGTTTTGGGCAGGGCAGGTGGGTGGTAAGGAAGGAAAGAGCAGACAGGGAAGTTTAGGGTGGGCAGGGGTGTGGAGGGTGAGGGAATGTAGGAGGGACACAGGCAAGGAGGTAGTGTGGGGTATGCTGGACTGGAGGGTAGGTGGCAGGGTGGAGTAGGAGTAGAGGAAGGGGGGTGTGGGGAGGGCAGAAGTGCTCTCAGTCAAAGCAGGAAGAGGCAGTTAAATGGACTGCTGATATTCAGGTGAGTTAAGTTTGACACAAGCAGCAGACTGGTGGAGAGATGGACTTCTGGAGTTCAGATCTGAAGTGCCCTTAATTTTGTCATGCCTTTCTGATATGATGGGCAAAGGGTTCCATCAAGCCAGTTCGGCTGGAAAATATTGATGGACACTACATCGACAACATCACTGTGACAGCCCCTACACAGACAGCCGACCAAACAGAGACACGGAACAGCGACAATTACCGCTTATGTAACTGGGACAAAACAAACACAACTGTTGATGTATAATGGGGGCACTGCCCCCCACCTCCTTGTGGGTGGCAACTCCCCAGATATTAATATAACATACCCATGGCACACATACTGTGGAGAAATATGAGCACAGCATTTCACACACAAACACCTGTCGGCAGCACCCATCATAGTAAAACACCTGTCAGCGGCACAAACAACTACGCTGACACTGCATTCGTAGAATTGCAGTCGCTGTATTGTGTCACTGTTACAGTATCTCTGTAACAGTGGCATACCTGGGGTAAAGTAGATGATAGCCAGTGAGAGGTAATGCTTTGAGGACCATGAGACACATGCTATAAAAAACATCTCTAATGCCCTGCTGCCCATCCCCAGTGTGGGAAGACCTAGAACAAATGTCTTAAATTCCTGCTGGATTACAGCCCCAGATCCGGCTCAGTTCTCTTTGGACCTGGGACCAGAACTCCTGTGCCTTGGGATATCCCTAAAATATGTAGTAGTGGTCTCCCTGTTCTCAGCATCCTCTCCAACACCAGCCCATGTTTTCTCCTCCAAATGTGCTGTGATGATAAGGGTCTGGAAGAATCTAATTAACACTTTCCATCTATACCTCTCCATAGGGGGAGGCCGCACTCACCATCCCTCCTTCAATATTTTCTCCCAAGCCTGATCTGAGAACACATCACCCATTTTAACCTCCCATTTCTCCCAGATCTCCACCAAACACTGGAAAGCAGAAGCCAACAGCAGCTTATATGCCAAAGGGATATATCTTCCTTGTTCTTTAAGTTTGGCAAACCAATAAAGAAAGTCTTCCCAACTTGAAAAGTCAGGGTCTCCTATAATGGGTTTTAATGGGCCAATTTCATTGGGGGTCTGGATGAGTTTTCAGATTCTACAGACCACCATAAATGAATGACTGACTGGTCCAAGGATGTAGAATATCATTTAATACAGAAGAGGTCAGTCAAGCCACAGGAGAGTGAAAAGTGGGATGGGAGTGACAATCTGTTCTCTAAACTATACCACCCTGAGTCAAGTCTCTGTTAATTAAGATAACCACCTGCACAGACTGGGTGACTAAATAATAAAATTCAAATGTGGCAGACCCCAACTCCCTTTCTCCTTGGGTAAGTAAAGAATATCAAGACCCAATCTGACACTATGCCCCTGCTAGAGAAATCTCTATGGTGCAGGACATAGCGCAGGCTAAGATACATGTTTCCCACAAACATTTAAAAAAGAATTGGCTGCAGTGTATTAACAGTCATCGGTCTCGTGCCCCCATCCTGCCATTGTGCTCTAATGAAAGCAAACTTGCTGTACCAAATGGTACAAGAAAAACAGTACGCTTGTGCTCATGTTTCACATAATCATTAATTGCAAAGGCAGCTACCCACCACACCATCAGTGACCATCAGCGCAGTCATCTCTCCAATCAGTAAAAGCGCGGTTAAGAAAATGATAGCGCTTCTATGATGACTAGAAGGAACATGCTGCTTTCCACCCGCACCTACAGAAACCAGGCGCTTCATGTTTTGCTTAAATGCTAAATAAACATTGACCAAAGTGCCATCTACCTGTTGCACCATCAATGACTCTCCGTGCAGCCATTCTCTTATCACAAGCGCATACAGCAGCTGACAACAGACATGCTCAATTCCCACCTGTACCACTGAAAACCAAGCATCTCATGCTCAGGACAAAACACAGCCTGATACTTAAATAAAACAAAACAAAAATGAAAAAATAAAATGTTTGTGTGTGTTGGGGGTGGGGAGACACAGACAGACACCAATGCTCTCTAGTGGCTTCCTTTAAATATGCTCCCATTACAAATAATGTAATTTTTATTCATATTAACATACCTTCAAAACTTGTCTAAAAATTTTAAATAACATTTTTAACAGGGGACCCATTTTCTAAGTGGAATGACACTCTGAGGTGTGGTTTACAGCTTGATAAAAGCACTTCCCAAGTGTTAGAGGCACTGCACAAGCACTTTGTGCTCCTTATTACACCTGAGGCATGCTCTTATCAGGCCATAGATCATACCTCATTGTGTCGTATTCTTTACTTACTTTGTTCTCATTTAGCACATTAACTATAGACATTTGTCTTTATCTTCCTGCAACCTTCTACAATATAACAATGATGTTATTCATTTTGACCTTTCTTTATGAATTTTGGGCATTCCAACAACAAATGGGAGATGGTAGAACCATCTTCTTTATTACATGTACATTGGTGTCTCTGACTTCCATCAGTGGTATATATGTTATTACCCATAAGGCCCTTAATCTGGCTCTGCATATGGCATTATTGGGTTCTTTTTTTTCACAGAATAATAAATGTTTTTCTAGCCCCAGGGGTTGGTACTGGGTCCAATACTTTTAACATTTTACATTGGGGATATTGCCGAGGGATTGAATGGGAAGGTGTGCCTGTTTGTGGATGATACAGAAATCTGCATAGAGTGGACATACCGGGGGCGATGACAGAGGGACGGGATAAGGCTGGAGGGTGGATGGAGAGTTGGAAACTGTAATTTAAGGCCAAGAAGTGCAGAATAATGCCCATAGGGCACAAGAACCAAAGGGTAACATACACACTAGAAGGGGCGACGGTGGTTGTTACAGAGCAGGAAAGGGATCTGGGATTATTATTTCAGATAACCCAAAGGTGGCAAACCAGTGTGACAAAGTGGTTGGAAAAGTGAATGATATGCTGTCATGCATAGGGAGGGTATCACAAGCAGAAGAAGAGAAGTGATAATGCTCCTATACAGGTCCATGGTCCATCTACACCTTGAGTATGGGGTACAGTTCTGGAGACCTCACTTACAAAGGGATATATATATATATATATATATATATATATATATATATATATATATATAGTGGAAAGAGTCCAAAGGAGGGTGACAAAATTGTGCATGGCATGCAACAGAGGACTTATGAGGAGAGGATGGAGGAGCTTGACCTGTATCCGTGGAAACCAGAAGAGAGAGGGGGATAAGATAGAAACATTTAAATACCGAAGGATTAAACAAGGTGAGGGAAGGAGTATCTTCAAGATGAAAGAAAAGCCAAGAACAAGAGGGCACATTTTGAAGCTGTAGGGAGGGCAATTCAGAGGCAATAGGAGAGGGCAAAATTTCATGAAGATGGTGGTGGACCCCTGGAATGGGCTACTGGAGGGGCTGGTTGGGGCAAAACTGTGGGGATTCAAGAATGCATAGGATAACTATATGGGCTTAAACAAGAGAGGGAGGATAGATATCCTGATGAGAAAAGGGGCCAGAATATACGAGGGGGCACAGGAGTGGAGTGTAGGGAGGTAGAGTCAGTGTTACCTATAGGGAGGAGAAAAGGGCAGACTAGATAGGCCAATGGTGTCCTTTTCTGCTGACAAATTTCTATCTCATTCTAGCCCAGAGATCATCTTAATTGCAAATAAAACCTCACTGTCAATATTACATACCATTTCCATATCTTGCTGTGTAGAAATATCAGATTGTCTGTATTAGTTCTGCACAATATTCAGATGTCTGTGCACAAGCTCTAACTGACCATAAATCGACACACCCAACTTTTGTTCTATATTATTCAGTTTGCCAAACCAGTTTTTATATTTCTGTTTTTATGCACAGTTAACAGCTCCAACAGCTTTTAGGCAAACATAGAAACATAGAATGTGATGGCAGATGGGGATCCCAAGATCCATCTAGTCTGCTCAGATAAAAACCTACCCTCTCCACTGTTGCTTATCTACTGATGAAACCCTTGTGCCTATCCCAGGCTCTCTTTAATGCCCCTACTGTCTTGGAACTTACAAGCTCCATGGCTGTTCCATGGATCAACCACCCTGTCTGAGAAGAAATAACTTCTCACATTGCCTTGAGCCACTCCTCCTCATAGTCTCATGTTATGACCACTAGTCCCTGAGGAGCTATGGACCTGAAATACAGTGAGTCCTGTGTTCGTACTTTGTTTACTCCTCTGAGGTATTTGAAGATTTCGATCATGTCACCCCTCTGTCTTCGCTGTTTGAGGAATACATGTTGAATTCCTTCAATCTAATTTCATATGACATTGTGTGCAGACCTTGGACCATCTTTGTTGCCCTCCTCTGTACTGTCTCCAACCTGTCAATATCCTTCCTGAGGTGCGGCCTCCAGAACTGGATGCAATACTTCAGGTGGGGTCTCCTGAGATCTGTACAGTGGCATGCCACCCCTCTTCTTCTGCTTGTAATGCCTCTTTCTATACGGCCCATCATCCAAGGGCCTCATTTAGGGTCACCAGGGTCATTGCAACCCCTATGAATATTTTTTATACCCTACGTTCTTCTTGCGACCCTGGCTTTACTTTAGCTTTCATCTGCAGCTCTGAAGAAAAAAAATAGCTCCTTTGTTCACTTTACTTGCCATGCTATCCTTACTTTTAATCTGTTGTTTCCAGTGCTACCTGCAACATGGGGGGTCATGAACAAAACAAGCACTGGATATGTGACCAGTAAAGGGGCGGGTGGGTTGACAGACACAAGTGCTGAGCTACCTGACTGGCTGTCGGGTGAGTATTTGCATATTCATTGCCTTAGTCCGGATGGGGTCGATCCGTAGGCATTTCAAATCTGTCTTCTCTACAGTGAGAAAAGGTTTCCATTTTCAAAGGTATTTATCATCTAGTTTCTAGACTTCACTGCAGAAGGATGAGCTATAGGAACTGGTTATGTAGGACTTGGGTGCAGCAGCTCTGTTTTTTTTTTTAGGAGAGAGATGACCGAGTCTGGGGAGAGAGAGAAAGAAAACGAACAAGCAAGCAAGGGAAGAGTGTTTTATCACACAGTCCACTGACTCATAGCATCCAAGACTTTTGGGAGCTAGGCAGTGGACACAATGTGCTAGTGCTTTTCAGAACATCTTAATTTACTCTCTGTTTATTTTACACTGCTGCCTTCAACAAGGTTAGGAATCCGGGTTTAAGGAAGGAGGGGTTACTGCTGCACAGTGCTAGAGAGTATTGTGGTCAACTGTGATTCTCTTCTCTTGCTTTTTTGTTTTATTTAGTTTTATGGAAGTTCATCAACCACTAGTAAACCTTTCTTTTAAAGTGGTCTTTGCAAACTGCACATTGTCCTGACTCCCTAACTCACTCTGTCCCAGACTCGGAGCTCCACTTTTGTTTGCTCTGTTTCTACACCTAAGGTAACTGAAGTTCTGTTTTATAGCTTTGATAATGCCAGGATTAAAAGGTCAGTTTAGCAGGGAAGCATTACCATTCGTACTGTGTACCCAGACAGTTCACAGCAGTATTTATGGGCTGTTCTTTCCGGCTGTACATTGCCCTGCGAATAACACAAAAGTCTCGACAGAGACGTTCTTTATCTGTGCTTGTTCTAAAGTGGTATTTTAATGACTTTAGTAGCATTAAAGTTTGTCCCTCCAATTACTGTACATAATTCTGTAATAACTTTTTTATTTTCTACCTTTCTTCTCTACCCCCATTACTGCATATTCACTATGGTTTTCTTAATGAGCTGCATTTTGGGATAAATTTCTATGAAATACTGTACCACCACAATCATGGCACTATTTTAAGAAACTGTTGGAAAGAGTAGCTTAGTTTAAAAGTACATTCTCAAGGAGGTGGCCTTGAGAGAGAGAGAGAGAGAGACAGAGGTAGAGTGTGTGTGTGTGTGTGTGTGTGTGTGTGTGTGTGTGTGTGTGTGTGTATCAGTGTCTCGTCTTTGTTGCTCCTCGGTAGTGTGTGAGCAAACGCTGTTATAGTGTTGAACCAGAGTCTGTTGGGGAGGGGAATCTGTGTCTGTTCTTTGTTGCTGATGGGAGAGGGTTGACTAACTTGTTTGTCTGGTGCCAGGGGATCCTGTATGTCTGACAATAAGGGTGGGTGGAACTAGTAACTGTGTTCAGTGCTGGGGTGAATCTGTGGTTCAGGTGCTGGAGGGGACTCTAAACATGTATGGCACTGTTAGTGGAAAAAATATCATTGGTGGGGTGTTTGTTTGGGGAATGCAAACTGCTGTTGATCTTGTGGGTTTGGGAGGACAAGACTGGACTGATGGGGAGCAAAGTCCAAAAAGTATGGCTTCCATCCCTGTATCCCATCCCAATCCCAGCCCAGTTGATAAAACTTTAAAAGCACTAAGTGTTAATGCCGCAGCACTGCTGCCTGTCCGAACTTTGCTGCTCCATGCCCCATTGCCCAGGTCATTTCCAGTCCACTGATGGTTGACATCAGCCCAGTATCTCTATTGCCACACGTCAATCCCCCAAATACTATACTTCCCAAGCCACAGTATTGTCCTACATGACCTGAGGTAGTGGCCAATCAGGCCTGGGGTAGCTACCACTGGATGTCAGTTAAAGGCATCTGATGGTGGATAACCCAGGGATTTTTAGTTGGTCACCACCTCAGGTCATACAGGTCAATACTATGGCTTCTGTGAGGTATTTGTTTAGGTGGTGGGTTAGTGTTAACAGTTGGGAAGAGCGACATACTGAGTTGGGCTGGGCAGCAGAGCAGGGCCATGTAAGTTTGGAGTGTGAGTGCAGCACTAACACATAGTGCTTTTTAAAGTTTTACTGATTCGTCAGGGAAGGTGGATGGGGAGGGGACCATGCTTTATTGGACTTTGCTGGTTGGGGTTGTAGTTGGTATGGTGTGGGTGATGCTTATTTTACTGGAGTGGACTCAAATGGAGGGGGGGTCAGTCATCCACCCATAGATCATTATGTAGATTTAAGGAGGACAACTGGACACACCTGACAAGTGGGCTGCTTTATGCAGGAGTTATCACTGCACCACCACCACCTGAGCCGCAAGGGAGGAAATGTAAGTGGAAGGCCCTGGGGACAAGATGGTGAGATGGTCATGCCAACAGCAAAATGTAAAATTGTATTAAGTTACAAGAAACTAACATGTTCATGTTCAAGGTAATGTGACAGGTAGGGCATCCTGATACATACTAACAGACTCTGATGACAGAAAGAGACTGATTTCCCATATTTATTACGATCTTACCTCTGACCTAGTGCCACGGTGTGTTACTCACTCCCAGCCCCTTCTGCTTCCTCCACTTCCAGATTCCCCAAATGGGTCTACAGTCCTTGGCCTTATCCCATCTATGTATGAACCTCATTTGGGGCCTCGCCCCACATCCTCCACGGCAATCTGTTCCAGGCTTCACCACCCATTTAGTGAAGAGGAGCTTCATCACATCCTTCCTAATTTACATTTTCCTAATCTCTAACATGCCCCTCAGTATAGGTCTTCGCAGTTTATCCTGTTTATACCCCTTATGAACATATAAGTATCTATCAAATCCCCCTTTCTTGTCTGGTTCCATCAGCAGATATACAGTAGGGCTTCCATTTCTGGAGGATTTCCTTGATGACCCTGAATTATTTATATATTATGTTTTAATACATGTTTATTCAGTATTTGATACAGAATTATAACCATTCACTTGCTACGATACAAGATTTAGCAAATACAGATATCCTTACATCAAACTGAATCACATAAAAAGGACCAATATCCTCAATATCAGACATATGTTTTGGCCGTGTTATATGGCATTTACGATGCAACGTAATTTATAGGCTAAACTCTGGGTTGGCCTCAGACTGAAAAACCCAATGATGCTAACATTCCTCCCTTTTCCTGAGTCCATGCAGGGTAAAACAGAAATATCTAAGTTGACGGCATAAGACCACATGGCCCACCTAATCTGCCCAGTGCCCCTACCCATATTACCATTGTTCATTCTCATGCCTACTTCCTCTTGTGACTTTTATCCAAAATTCTCTTATGCCTATCCCATGAATTCCTAAACCCTCCACTGTCTTTGCCCCCACCACCTCCTCCTGGAGGTTGTTCCAGGTATCCACCACCCTCTCAGAGAAGAACTTCCTCACATTCCCCTAAGCCTCCCCCTCACTCATAGAATGCTCCCTTGTCCTTGAACATAGTTTACAATGGAAGATGCTCCCTCATACACTTTAACAGCTGTGAGATATTTGAAAGTCTCTGTCATGTCACCCTCCTCTTCTCCTCCAGTGAGTACATGCTTAATTCTCTAGCCTTTTCTCATAGAGTCTTTGATGCAGGCCCTGCACCATTTTGGTGGCCCTCCTTTGAATGGCCTCAACCCTGTCTGTGTCCTTTCTAAGTAGTGCCTCCAGAACTGGACGCAGTACTCCAGGTGAGGTCTCATCAGTGATTTATACAGTGGTATAATAAACGCCCCCTTCCTGCTGGTGATACCCTACCTATGCAACCAAGCATCCTGTTTGCCTTACCCCCACCTTGTCACACTGCCCAGCTATGTTGAGGTCATCTGTTATGATCAGCCCCAGGTCCCTTTCTGGTTTTGTTACTTCAAGCTCTACCCCTAGTTGATAAGTCATAGTCAGGTTCATGTGACCCAGGTGCATGATTTTGCACTTTTCATGTTGAAACTCAGTTTCCAGATTTGTGACCAGCCCTCCAGTTTCTTTAGGTCATTCCTCATACTTTCCACCCCACTGGGCATGTCCAGCCTGTTGCAGATTCTTGTATCGTCCCCAAACAGGCATACCTTTCCTTCCAACCCCTCTGCAATGTCACTGATAGACACTGAAGAGGACTGGGCCAAGTACTGACCCCTATGGTATCCTGCTGGTCACTATGCCCACCCCTGAATGAACACCATTTACCACCACCAAGTGCCACCTGTTCTCAAGCTAGTTCTTTACTCACCTAACTAATTTAGGACCCACTCCCAGACTACTAGACTTGTTCACCTGTCTTCTGTGGGGTACAGTGTCAAAGGTCTTACTGAAATCCAGGTAGGCCATGTCCACTGCACTCCCCAATCCACTGCCCCAGTAACCCAATCACACTCAATTAAGCTAGTCTGACAAGACCTTCCTGAATTAAGCCATGCTGCCTATGATCCTGAAGTCCATTGGACACAAGGTATTCCACCAACCTTTCATTTAGTAGTGATTCCATAACGTTTCCCAATACTGAGGTTGAGCTAACCAGCCTGTAGTTATCTGGCTCCTCCTGCTTCCACCCTTGTGGGTGGAGTTACATTTGTCATCCTCCAGTCCCCAGGACCACCTGTTTCAGTGATAGTTTAAATAGGGTTGTCAGAGGTGACACCAACTCTCCCTGAGTTCCCTCAGTACCCTAGGGTGCACCCACCAAGTCCCATTGCCTTATCACTTTTTACCAGGAAAGCTCCTCTGCAACCTCTACACTTCAAAAGTGCTCATGTCCATCCCGTTCCTTGATGGCCTTCCCTTGATTTTGATATTTGTTCAGTATCTCAGCTTTTAGGTGGTATTCTGCCCTTTCTGCCTCTTTTTGTTTGTCCTGGTACTTCCCCTCTGTCCTCCTCCCTTAGGGTCATTTTGTATCTCCTAAAGGCCCATTTTTCCTCTTGCTTTTCTGCCACCTCTTTTGTGAACTACAGTATATAGGGCTCTTCTTCTTCTTACTCTTACAGATCTGCCTGGCACATAGATTTATAGTCTTCACGATGCTCTCCTAATTTTTGCCTCACTGCTCCACCACTCCCTCCAGTACCCATACCTTCGCCAGGGTGTCCTTAGATACTCCATTGCCTTAAAGTTGGCCTTTCGAAGTCTAAGACCCTAGTCCTAGAGTGGCTCAGTTCTAGTCCAGTCTTAATATGGAACCTTACTGAGTGATGGTCCTGGTTCCCAGGAAGTCCCCCCACTGTGACACTCACCACATCTCTCCATTTGTCAATAGCAGGTCCAGTAACACCCTCCTGGGTGGGCTTTACAACTAGTTGCTTGAGAATGCTCCTACAAGGAGTTCAGGATGTGCCTACTCCTGGTTGACAATGCGCAGGAAGGCTCCAGTCTACATCAGGAAGACTGAAGTCCTCCGCTAGTACCACCTCCCCCTTATGTGCCATCTTATGGATTTCTTTCCCTGTGCAGGAGGCCTGTTAATCAGCCCTATACGAACAACGACTCCTCTTTTCTTTTTTGGTATGACCAATAGTGCCTCCACCCCAGGTATCCTTCCCTGCATCTCTGTAGCCTTTATGCAATCCCAAACATACAGAGCCACACCTCCCTCTCTTCTACTGTCCCTCTGCTTCCTATAAAGAGTGTATCATGTATACCCGAATTCCATTCCTAGTTTTCATTGCACGGGTCTCTGTAACGGCTACCAAGTCCAGGTTCGCCTCCACCATGACTGCTTCCAGATCCAATATTTTGTTCCCAAGACTTCTGATATTAGTGCAGATGGCCTTCCAGAATGTGTTCTCTTCTTCCCTTCCTGCTCCTGTTTGCTTTTCATCTGTCCCATTACTGAACTTGATCCCCCTCTTACCCTTTACTTCCTGGTTTTCTTCTTCCCCACCCCTGAAATTTCTTTCTGGATCACTTATATCTAGATTCCAGTAGTTGCCCTCCTGAGCCTGTATATATATATATATGTGTGTGTGTGTGTGTGTGTGTGTGTGTGTGTGTGTGTGTGTGTGTGTGTGTGTGTAGACAGACCAAGTCTTGCTGCTTCAAAACTGCCCCCGACCAGTTTAAACACTAGCCAATGTGGCATCTAAACAACTCACTGAGGACCTCGGAACCCCTTCTAGACAGATGCAGGCAGTCCCTGCTGTACAGGCCTTATCTCTCCATGTGGAACCCCAGTCCCCAATGAAACCAAATCCCTCCTGCCACCTCCTTCAATCAAGCATTGACATTTTTGGTGCAGAGGATCCTGTATATATAGGTATAGTATATGTAAGTAACTCCATTATGTATAGGGAGTTAACCATAGTGTGCCAAGCCCTTCTCGTTGAGATTTCATCTGTCAGCCATAAGTGAGTAATGACTTTTTCAGGCTGTTGCTATTAATAATAGTAATAGCTTTAAAGTTGATCAATTACCCCCTCCCTGGGATAGCCAGAAGCATGAAGAAAAGAGACAAGCCCTGAATTATTTTTGTGACATCTGCCGCATATCCATGTCTTTTCTCAGGTGAGGACTCCAAAACTGGGCACAGTACTCCAGTTGGGTTTCACCAACAGTCTGTATAAGGGCAGTATCTCCTCCTCAAACTGCCGTTAAAACTGTCCCTATACACCCCAGCATCCTAGATAGCTTGCCATTGGCCTAATTGAACTGGATAATTTCTGGAGTGAGTGACTGATGAGAATTTCCAGATGCCACTCCCTCTGCTGAAAGGCTAGCTGAACCCAGCCCAGTCAATACTCCATGGTCATTGATTAGCAAGACTCCTTCTGATGGTTGAAGGCTTGTCACTGACCATTGGAAGCTTAAATGGTGGGGCCACTAAGTCATCCATAGACCAGCAACATCATGGAGAAAATGTATGTACCCCTTCAAAGCACAAAGGCAATTTAAATTAACAGCATCTCCACTGTTAACTCTTTAATGCTCCTAAACAACATGGCGTCTTTCACAATAACATTGCATAGAACAGAATACCTGCTGTTCTGAGGGTGGGGCACAGGTCTTTTTGTGCTACTTATTGCTGATACAGTGGGCACAAAACTATTGGTCGTTTGCATTATTTACATAACACAGGGAATGATATAGGGGCACATAATCAATAACATGTACCTTTATAGCCTTCTCTGTAATATGTTAGGGCATGGTGTAGAGTATGCTATAACCCTTGAATGTGTAGATGTGCCGATGAAGTTTCCTGTTTTGGAGGGATCGGTTTTATCAAATGTGCAGTACTTTTGGGGTCCTTTCAAAGAGAATATGAATTTATTGTGAGAAGAAGATACTTGCCACAAAAAGACCAAGGAGGAAGTGATGACATTTTGGCATGCACCTTACATTTAATGCAAAACTGACTTATTTTTGTAAGTTTCCAATGGAAGAATCATGCAATATGACTTCTGTATAACCAGGTCTGTACTATGGTGAGAGCACTGTACTGCATGCTAAAAGGGGTGGATCTGGGTAAGATCCTCACTTGTTGCCCTTATAAATTGCTCATATGTTAAAAGAAAACCAATAGCATTACTTTCCTTAGGCGACCTAGCACATCATTTTGCTGGAGGCAGCTGTGTTTTGCAGTATTCCTTAAAATAGTCCATGTTCTACTTATATACTAACACAGGCCCCATAGCAATTAATGAGCTTGGCAGAAACCGAAAGGCACCATGGAGACAGCTACCAGTCTCTGCTCCAGTACACAGATACACCCAGGTTGGCACTGATGCCATGACCTTGAAAGTTTAGAAGACTGCTCTGTTGTGGCCATCCACTTTGGTTGCCTGGTAGACTACAGATACAGTTACAATAGTAATTAAGCAGCCCTGAAGGCATGCTGGGTAACAGTGCTCACTGGAAGCCTGGCAACAAGCTACAAACAGTGTTTGCTAACATCTTGTCAAGTACACTGCCACTTCACTCATGAAGCTACTAGCAGCACAGTCATGCTGCAATAGCTGCTGGTGTAAATTTATGCCTGTTTAAATCCAGATTTTTTTTTGTGACTGCTTTTAAGAGAATTAGTGTGCAATCTGGTGACTGGCTATGAACCCACTTACTAAATAAAACAAAGGTAGATAATGAAAAATTCTGACTGGCTGCCAGCATTCAGGATGTTGCTGAAAACAGACACAATCGCCTAGTCCTCCTTTTCCAATCAACAAAAACTAAATAAATAGATTCCTAAAGGGTTTGGTAAATGGTTGGATGCCCTCATGTATAGCAAAATAATATTTTAACTATGAAAAATGAAAACATTTAAGTTTATTAATAGCAGTGAGGCACTTCAATGGGTTAGATTACCTTTCATTAATCTAAAGCCCTTGGCTGCCTCTCATGCTTTATGGCACTCTAGGGTTAAAGTAATTGATGGTTAGCCTTCACCTTTCTGGGCCTTGAAATGCTTAAAATTGTGTTTTGATTGGGTTTAAGGTCAGACATAGAAGGCTGGATGAACAAACCTACAGTATGTTAAAAATAGCCCATGGTCTCCCTTGTGGTCACATTTTCCAGATTTAGATCTTGCTTTATTCGAGGTTTTTTTTTATGTCTCTCAAAACCTGCATGAATTGTTTCACTGAAGCTTAAATGTCAACAATGTTTTTGAACAATTTTTTCCAGGTAAAAGTGGCACCAAATATTAGACTCTGACTCTATTAGCAAATGCCTATGTAAATATATTATCTAGTACTTTTATTCCTGTAACATATTCACTTGTCATTGAAAGTTTTGCCTTAACAAAACATCATTGTAAATAATCTCTGCTCAACAGTTTTTGTCCTAAATAGAACTGAAGGAGGCTGACCTGGAGGCTACAGATGATGTGGTGGGGGAGGGCTGAGGAATCCAGGAGGATAGCCAGGTGCAGCTTGCTGCACCTGGAAGAGCTAGGGCCATGCACTGGAGCAGGTAGGTAGGCTGTGGGGGAGGGGTGGTGGTGGTTCAGGCAACATACTGGACTGTGGGGACTCTGAGGAGGGGGCTAGGGTGCAATTTATTGGGCATGGGAACAGTAGCGGCTCTAGCCACAAATGGTTACCAGGGCACAGCTGGGGCACAACAGATGGCAGCCAGGGCACTGATTTATTGTTACTATGGGGAAGCTCTGCAGCATATGGGGCACCAACTGGGGCACAGCATTTTTTACGGGGCCGCGTGCCCTGGCAGGCCCTAGTAATGGAAAGCCACCACTGCATGGGAAGGGGTAACACAATAGCATATTCTGTTTCAAATTACCCCAGAATGCACCAAATGAAAAAAATTTATGGGGCCCAGGTGGACCCCAGACTTCCCCCTATAATTTACATTTTGAATCCTTTCATAGATGGTCTTGCAGCCCTATGATTTTCTTGAAGTGATGCCCTGCCAACATCCTGTCTTTCATTATCCATTTGTATAATTTTTTACCAGTGTTAGATCAAACAGATGAAAATGTTAGCTTCTAGAGATAGCAAACCCATCTCCAATCTTAAATTCTGGCACAGCCACTACAGCTGCAAATGCATTAACTAGATAAGAATGTTTCATAGGCTTAAACATAAACATTAGTTGCATTTAGTAAGGCCTATGATACCGTTCCACATATAACTTGTGAACAAGCTGGGCAGCCTGGGGAGTGGGTACAAGGTGGTAAACTGGGTTAGGAACTGGCTGAATGACAGAAGACAGAGAGTCATGGTAAATGGTGCTCAATGTAAGGAAAGGAGTGTGACCAGCAGGGGCCACAGGGATCAGTCCTGGGCTCAGCCCTGTTTAATGTCTTCATAAGTGAAATTGCAGAGGGCTGGAGGGAAAGTGTACCTCCTTACGAATGACACTAAGATCTGCATCAGGGTGGACAGTTCCGAAGGGTGGAAAAATGAGGAGGGACCTATGTAAACTGGAGGAACGGTCCGAAGTGTGGTAGCTGAGATTTAATGCAAAAAGTGTAAAATCATGCATTTGGGTTGCAGGAACCCAGGGGAGGATTGGGGGCAACTGATGGTCACCAAACAGGAAAGGGATTAGGAAATCATACTGGATGACCTAAAGGTGGCTAAACAATGTACCAAGGCTATGGGGGCCAGTGGGATGCTGGGGTGCACAGGAGAGGTATCACCAGCAGAAGGAAGGAGGTGGTGATACCATTGTGCAGATCACTGGTGAGGCCTCATTTGGAATATGGTGTCCAGTTCGGAGGCCGCATCTCCATAAGGATGTAGACAGAGTGGAGTCAGTAAGAAGGGCAACAAAGATGGTGCAGGGTCTGCACTAAAAGTCATATGAGGAGACTGGGAGACCTCAATATATATACCCTGGAAGAGAAGAGAAGAAAAGAGACAGGGTGATAAGACAGAAACCTTCAAATATCTAAAAGGCATAAATAGGGTGCTGAAGGGTAGCATCTTTCAGAAAAGGAGATGGCCAGGAATGAGGGGCATGACATGAAGTTGGACGGAGGTAGACTAAGGGGTACTGGAGAATGTTTCTTCACAGAAAGGGTGGTGAAACCTCTAGAGACTTCACAAGTCAATTTCATTATGAAGAGAAAAAACACAATTGACACATTTCTCATAATACTACTATACACTATAAAAATATAGGATGAGCAGCTTTATGCATAACCAATGTGTTCTGTCACCTGGGGTTCTGATTCCCATGGACCTCGAGCTTTGCTGTCCTGGTCAGAGGGAATCAGAAGCACTCTGTGGCAGAAGACACTGGTTGTGCATAGTTGCCTATCCAGTATTCTCTATATTTAGTGCTGCATTGAAGATTTCTATAATAAATCTGCATCATGTAATTGCTTTTAAATTAGACCAAGATTCTGGTCTATTCAATTCAAATTTGTTAAGATGAGGAGCAACGTTTTGGAAGAAACCAAAGGAATAACATCCGTATAAGTCAGGAGGTAATGTCTTATCATTTGTGTTCTATGTAGGTGTGACGGCTACCCAGCTGCCAGCAATATCAATTTTGACATCTCTACAACAAAGCAATAAAGAAAGTCAGGCGACATGTCACAAAACCTTGAGACAGAAATTGATGCCAGAGTTTAGCTAGCTATAAGCTGCCCAGCACAGCTTTATCAATTGCAGAATCAGTTTTAGTCTCATGGTCCTATGAAATGGCTACTGCCTTGATTTAAAGATAAGACTGATTTAGACAGGGATATGCCTGGACAGCTGACATCAAAGGTAAGTCAATACCTCATCCCCTTCGCATGCCAGAAATTGAGTATTTTATACTTTATTATATATTTATACATAACTTTATTTTAATTCTGCTTCCTACCAGTTGTACAATCACAGTAACCCACTGCACAGTGTGGAGTGTTCTCTAGGGCATTGATTGTGTGTGTGTGTGTTGATTCAGTTGTTTGTGTCTTGCATAGAAGACAGTGCTTGTAGACAAATGTAATTATTTTGCAGCTGTGGTTATCCAATGGCTAACAAGCGAATTCACACCTCTGTATGAGTGAAGGAGGGATACCAGCAAAACAGGAGTTTCTCAGTTTACAAAAGGTAGTAAATTAAGCACTGAAACTTAACAAAGAAAATGCCTATGAAACACTTTGGAGGATGTTTCAACTTGCAAAAAGCAGTACTGGGAGGCATCAGCAGGTCAGTACTACACTGACCCTGCCTCTCATCTGATGCAGTAACAGAAAGGTGCTTCTTTATATACCAGAAGGGGTCAGGTGGTCACCTGAACCCCACCTACTAGTCTTTAGAAACATTTATTATTGTAAAACAGCTATAATTTATTACAACAAGCAAAAAGAAAAACTCCCATTTTTAACATAGAATGACAGGAACAGATAAAAAAAACAGATTCCCTCTTTATTCTTCTGTCCAGCTGCAGGTTTAACATTTAAGTAACTCTTAAGAGAGAGAAATGTATTTAAAATAAAACAGTTTCTTTGCCTTCTATAAATTCTTTATTACAACTGGCGTGAATGAAACCTACTCAAAATGTAAGCAGAATAAGCAGCAGACTCCTGTGTAATATTCTGTTATGTTGTTTATAAAAAAAATCTATCGTTTCTTGCCTTTTTAATGTTTGAATTTTATTTAACCTTGTTTTTCTTTTGTTTAAGCTCCTAGTGCAGGAGAAAGTGTGTCAGAACAGAAACTAAAGCATAGCTTCTAATGTTTCAGACCACTACTAAATACAAATCTGCACTTGGGGGGATATTCGCAAAAAGCTTTTCAAGTGTTTATTTTAATTTTCTGGCATTTCTATTCAGTTTCTGCCCTTTACATCGTCTTCTGTATACCAATACCTGGCAGCATCCTGTTTGGAGATTGGCCTAAGTATCGCTGAGGGAGAAATAAAAATACAAAACAACTCTGTTTCATTTTGGTAAGCACTTCCTACTGCTCGAGCGTGCGCATCGTCGAGCAGTATCCCAGATTTGAAACTCAGCACTAGCAGTTCTACCTCACCCGGCCTCTCTCAACACGGGCAGCCATCAGGTTTACGTGTAGAAAGCACGTAACTTTTGTGAGTGCACTTTCTAATTTTACCAGGTTTACCGAGGCTATTTTGCACAGTAATGTAATAACGTTACAGCGATGCAGACTGACTCTCCGTGAGCCTACAAAGTCTACAAATACTATTAAAATATACTCCCCTTTGTTTCTACCATTCTTTCGTTGGGTACAATAATTATAAGGGACAAATATACTTGCTGCATTTTAAATACACAACATCCCCACAGAGGATTCCTATGAGCGGAGGGAGGGAGCGCACAGGCAATACTCCCAGTAAGGACCCAGGAAAAGAAATGATAGGAAAGCTAAGAAAACCTTTTCCAGGTGGCCTAACTGAAAAGGGGAACTTAAGGCATTAAGAAAAATAGAAAGAATGCTGCTGCTGCAGCAGCTTAAATATAGAACAGAGTGTGAAAAGGGTCTTTAAAGGGTTCTTGCTGCACACTATGAGCGACTCCTCCTGCTCAAGAGGAAACCAGGATTTAAATCAACAGGTTTTCAAAAATGCTGAGGCAAGGCAATAGTCAGACACAGCATCAGATCTCTCAGAGAGAGAGATGGAGCTTTAGCCCTCCCACTCTCAAAGCTCCACCTCGGGGTCCCTAAAACAAAATATATTACAATAATTCTATTAGGAAGTATTTCTGAATCTCCAAATCTACGTATTATCTACTACACCGAGGTCTGACTGTAGATCTATCCCTAATGAGACATAAAGTCTGCATTTTTATTAAGAGTGCCTGCTCCATGTCTAATGACAATCCTATAAGGTTGTAGTGACAGGTACCAATGCATTATATAAGGGTTTTGTCCTTCATCACCTCCAACCAACACAGTGGGTTATGGTCAGTGATTATTTTGAATTCTGAACCCCAAAAATAAAACTTCAGTGCCTCAATGGTTCATTTCATAGCTAGACATTCTTTCTCTATGGTCGAATATCGGTCTCCCTCTCATGCAATTTTTATTTATATAAATGATGGGATGTTCTTCCCCTTCTAACAATTGAGACAGGACAGGCCCAATACCTGTATCAGAGGTCAGTCTGTACCAAAAGGGCAAAAGTAAAATCAGGACTCTTCAGAATCGGAGGACATATAGACTGGCTTTTATGGTACAGAAGGCCTCTTGCATTCGAGGGTCCATTTTACCTTTGTGGGTTGTTATTTTTAGTAAGATCTGTTAGAAGTGTAGCTATCGTGGCGAAATTGGGAATAAATTGCCGATAGTACCGGCTAACCCTAGGAAGGATCTTACATGTTTTTTGGTCATAGGACAGGGGCTGTTGACTATGGCATCCACTTTGCCTATGTCAGGCTTAATTTGCGATTGCCAATTAGAAACCTTAAGTATTTGGTTTCTCACATTCCTGTAAAGCATTTTGTTGAGTTTCTGGTTAGCTTAGCCTGGGTAATGGCCAGTAGTACAGCCTCGAGATGGTGCAAGTGCTCCTCCCAAGTAGGACTAAAACCACAACATCGTCGGGGTATACACAGTGCAGTAGGCCGTATGCTGTTGTACAGTATGATCCATGAATCACTGAAATGTGGCAGGGCACCATGCAGCCCAAAGGGCATGGTGGTAAATGGAACAGCCCAATGGGTGTACTGAATTCTGTTTTCTCCTTGGAAACCGCATCCAAGGGAATCTACCAATAACCCTTCATGAAATCAAAAGTGGTGATGTATTGGGTGTTTCCAAGCCTGTCTATTATGTTGTCTATCCTAGGCATAGGATAGGCATCACATTGAAATGGCATTTAACCTAGGAAATCTAGGCATATCCTGATACTTCCTGCCTTTTTCCAACAACCACCATGGGAAAGCCCATTCACTACTAGATGGTTCTATAACCCCAACTGTTGCATCTTCTTCACTTCCTGTATTACCACTCCTCGGATCTTTTCAGGTAATCTATGGGGTTTCTGTCTAAGGAGTGGCTTGGGTAACTCTCTATGTGGTGTTCTATACCATCCACTTTATCAGGAATGTTAGTGTGGGTGCCCTGACATTTAGGCAGTACCTTTTCCAATTCTCGTTTCTGGTTTGTTTCCAATTTTGGGTTTATAGTCAGGTCCCTCATCTCCCTTGTTTCTCTAACCTTTGGTATGCCACCTCCAATTCATTATCTTTTGATCAGTGCATAGATACAATCCTGGGACAGGCCTTTGGTACCACTTTTAGAAGATTTGCATGGTAAATCCCTTTCTTATACTTTTTGTCTGGCAACTTCGATCTCATAGTTAACAGGACCAGTTTGTCTCAGGACAGCATAAGGGCCCTGCCATTTCATTAGTAGTTTATTTTCAGTGCTTGATAACAACAACAACACTTGGTCCCCTGTTTGAAAACCTTATGCCTACCCTGGTCATACTGAATTTTCTGTTACTTGTTTGTCAGTATTCTGTTGCTGTGCCAACTTACTTTACTTCAGAAGCCTCTTTCTCAGTTGGATCATATAATCTAAAGTACTTTGGGCTCCACCCCATTGTTGTCCTCCCATTCCTCTTTTATAACATCTAGGGGTCCCCTGTGGTTTCTCCTGTATAACAATTTAAAAGGAGAAAATCCAGTTGACGCTTGTGGTACCTCCTATACACAAACATAAGGAAGGGCAAGACACATCCCACTGTTTCTCTTCCTCCTGCACAAACTTTCTCAGCATTCTCTTCATGATCTTCAGCAGTGTCAGTGGCTCAGTAGGTGCAGCACTCGCCTCTGAGGCTGGGAGATCAGAGAGCTGTGGGTTCAGTTCCACATCTGGCACGGGTTAATATCCCAGTACTGACACTGTAGTGCAGCATGAGAGGGGTGCTGCACTTCTGATGTGCCGTCTTTTCGGATGAGATGTTAAACCGAGGTCCCATCTGTCTGGATTATTGGTAGTTCAGGTGGATGTTGAAGATCCCATGGCACTTATCGAAAGAGTAGGGGAATTTCCCGGTGTCCTGGCCAAATTTCCCTCATTCACTGAAAATACCACCAACAGCTTAATCCGGTTCAAGGTCAGTTGGCATTCATCTGTCCCCTCCCCCGGTCGTGCCTGAAAATAGGCAGGGTATGTCTAGTGCACTTACCGGTCAACAGAAACTAAATAAATAAATAAAAATCTGGTTGAACCTTTCAACCAGTCCATCAGTTTGAGGATGATATGGGGAGGTGTGGAGGGCTTCAACATTTAGAGTCATGTACAACCTTTTCAGGAGTCTAGAGCAGAAATTGCTTCCTCTATCAGTTAATATCTCATTAGGTATTCCGACTGACTGAAAAGCTTGACCAACTCATCTGCTATTTTTTCATCAGTAATTGTTCTCTGTGGTATGGCTTGTGGGTATTTAGTGGAGTAATCGAGATAACCAGGATGTATCTATTGCCCTTTGAACTTTTGCAAAGGTCCCACAATACTCATGGTTATTTGCTCAAAAGGGGTTGAAATCAAAGGAGGGTTGCATTCAGACTTTATCTTTTTTAATAGTCACCACCTTCTGACATTTTGGCAGCTCAGCAATAGTCTGCCACCTGCTCGTGGATACCAGGCTAATAGAACATCAGAGGAGGCGACTCAAGGTATGATCTCTTCCCATATGCCCTGCTAGGGAATGTCGTGAGCTAGATACGTGATCTGGTTCTACAAGTGCTAGGGACTGTTAGTTCTATTGTTTCCCAGTAGTTGGGTTTGTACCTCCGTATACAACACACCCTTTTTATTTTGTACTTTGGCCCCTGGTTATTTTCCTGTCCCACCATCTGAAACAAAGCATTCAAAGACATGTCACTTCTTTGTTGCATCCGAACACATTACCCTTTAATTTATTCAACAGATCTTTACTTAAGTCCATATGATTCACGGTCCATTGGGATTTGTCCATCCTTCTTTCCTTTATGATTTCTGGGTTTTCCTGGAGGCCCGTGCAGTTCTTCATCAAAGGGAAATAATCATGCCACTTTCTTCCTGCTTGGCCTGTGCTCTAGTGATACGTGCCTACATCAGAAGCGTCTATTACAAATGATTTAAAATCAGGATGGTCATGTCCAATGACAACAGGTACAGGAAGATGTGGGACCACACTGACACTCAATTGGTGAGCAGTTCCTCTGTTGGTCATGTTCAATTTGGTCAGGGGTAATAATCGTGTCTCCATGTATACAAGTTATACCAGTTTTAGGGCCTTTAGTAGTTAACCTCTCCACCAAATCTGCTCTGGCCAGGGTCTGTCTGCTACCTAAGTCTACCAAACCGT
Source organism: Neoceratodus forsteri (assembly GCA_016271365.2). Lineage (NCBI taxonomy): Eukaryota > Metazoa > Chordata > Ceratodontiformes > Ceratodontidae > Neoceratodus > Neoceratodus forsteri. Next base: position 339,861,201 of record CM057459.1, read on the forward strand.
TTACCACCTCTTGATCAATGGTAACAGGGAGAATGAACTGTCCCCAGTTGGCTATGCTAATTGGGTTGGTGTGGACTTTTCTTGGGGCAGAATCTGGTGATGTGGCCTTCCTTTGGCATTCTTCACAAATTATGTCTGGATTAAAGGTCACCTTGGTTTAAATATTTGATTACTCCATGCAGCTCCAGAAGTAACAGGAGAAACGGTGGTGGGTCTTACCATAGAGTTGGTTGTACCAGTCCAGAGTAGCCTCGTTGTCTATTTGGACAAGCAGCAAGGTAGTCCTCAGCAAGGAAATAGCCTTCTCTGCTGTTTCTGGGCAGTGCTCCCTCACCCATGTCTGGACAACAGCTGGTGACACCTTTACAAATTGCTCCAAAATAATAATTTCCAGGATCTGTTCTGGTCTTTAAAGTCTGGGTTGCAACCACTTGTGGCATAACTCTTTCAGTCTCACATACACTTCTTGTGGATTGCCAGAATTATGTATTTAAAGTTCTAAATCTCTGTCTGTATGTTTCTGGGCTAATATCATAGTGATGTAATATCTCCCGTCAAACAGCATCATAATTAGTAGCCTGTTGACTGTCCATATGGCTACACGTCTAGCTGGACTTTCCGGTCAAATAGGGTGCAGACCTGATGACCTATTGCCCTCTTGCCTCCCACAAGCCTGTGCCACCCTTTCAAAAGTCATTAAATAAGATTCAGTGTCATCTGACTCACCCAGTTTGGTTATTTTAATGTCTTTAGTGATGTCAACAGGAGAAGGATTCTGGGTACCCATAACCTGTAGTGCTGTTAATGTCAGTTAATGCTTTTGTCCATTTCAACTTGCTTTATACAGAGTCACCGAGTAATTCCTGCAAGTCTTCTGGGGAACATCCTCAGAGGGCTCCTTCTCCTCAGGGGTCCTCCAGATGCTCCTTCTTCTATTTTTGCGGAATGTCTTCTGTCTCACATCCTCAAATCCTGTTAATGGAGTCTCCTAGCTTCTCTGCCATGGTTTGTGTTAGAACACTGCTGGGATTCTCAGGCTTCTCCTTATCTGCTGACTGATGCATCCATTGTCTACCTGGGTATTGATGGATACACTTGTTGGAGTGCTCCTGGCACAATACTCCAACCTATCCCACTTCTGACACCACTGTAATGGATTACTGAGAAAGATGGACACATAGATGGAATGAAGGTTTTAAGGCAAGGCAACAGCCAAGCAATTAATTTATTGATTTCCAGCAAACTTTGGTTCCACAAAATAATGAGAAAACAAAAACAAATCAGACATGCAATCACATCTCAAGTCAGGATGTACATAGGAACTCTAGAAACTGCTAGAGTGCAACATCAACAGGTCGTACTACACTGACCCCACCTATCATCTGATGCAGTAACAGAAAGGTGCTTCTTTTATACCAGAAGGGTCAGGTGGTCACCTGAAACACCACCCACTAGTCATCAGAAACATTTATTATTGTAAAATGGCTATAATTTATTACAACAAGCAAAAGAAAAACTCCCTATATTTATAACATAGAATGACAGGAACAGATACAAAAAAAGGTTCTCTATTTATTTGTCTGTCCAGCTGCAGCTATAGGCTCCTCCCTAGATCTGGCCAGTATATCTATGGTAAAGAGAAGTCCGGCTGGTGCTTAGGAACACTGGAGAGCTCATAGAGAGAGGCCACAGCTGCGTAAGCAGCTTAACATTAATACAGTTTGCACTGTTTGTCCATTTGTACTTTAGGTTTAACATTTAAGGTAACTCTTAGGAGAGAAATGTATACAAAATCAAACAGTTTCTTTAGTTCAAGCAATTCTTCTTGGTTTCATTCAGGTTCTCTTTTCCCTTCTATAAACACTTTATTACAACTGGCATGAATAAACCCAACACAAATTGTAAGCAGAATAAGCAGTACACTCCTGTGTAATATTCTGTTGTTGTTTATAAAAAAAATCTGTCATTTCTTGCCTGCTTTTAATGTTTGAGTTTTTATTTAACCTTTTCTTTTCGTTAAGCTCTTAGTGCAGGGAAAGTGCATCGGATCAGAAATAAAAGCATAGCTTCTAATGTTTCAGACCTCTACTAAATACAAATCTGCACTCAGGAAAACTAATGCACAAAAGCTTTTCAAGTGTTTATTTAATTTTCTGGCATTTCTATTCAATTTCTGCCCTTTCACTTCATCTCCTGGATACCAATACTTGGTAGTATTCTGTTTGGAGACTGGCCAAAGTATCGCTAAGGGAGAAATAAAACACAAAACAACTCCATTTCATTTGGTAAGCACTCTCTACTGCTTGAATGTGCGCATCATCGAGCAGTATCCCAGATCTGAAACTCAGCACTATAGCGGATTCTACCTCACCTGGCCTCCTTCAACATGGGCAACCATCAGGTTTTGGGTAGAAAACTCATAACTTCTGTAAGTGCACTTTCTAATTTTAACAGGTTCACCAGGCTATTTTGCACAGTAATGTAATAACATTATGGCTACACAGACCAGCTCTCTGTGAGCCTATAAAGCCTACAAATACAATTAAAATATGTTCCCCTTTGTTTCTACCTTTTTTCTTTGGGTCCAATAATTATAAGGGGACAAATTTACTTGACATTTTAAACACACAATGTCCCCACAGAGGAATCCTATGAGCGGAGGAGGGGGTGTACAGGCAATACTCCCAGTAAGGACCCAGGAAAAGAAATGATAGGGAAAGCTAAGAGAACCTTTTCCAGGTAGCCTAACTGAAAAAAGGAACTTAAGGCATTAAGAAAAATAGAAAGAATGCTGCTGGAGCAGGCTTCAAGATATAGACAGAGTGTGAAAAGGGTCTATAAAGGGCTCTTGCTGCACACTATGACAGGCTCAACTGTTGAAGGAGTTTTTCAACTTGTAAAAAAGGCAGTACTGGGTGGTTCAATTAACTTCTTCAGCCAGAGAAAAATAGTGTACTCAAGCTCCCATACACACACAGGCAGCAAAGTAATGAAGCTTCAGCAGAAGACACTATTTTTAACACTCTGTCATGTTGTTTGGAAGGTAATTAATGCAGAGAATCCTTTTCTCAAAGCAAAATGTCTGCAGGGCTACGCCCACTGCAACCGTGAAAGCAGACAGACAATCTTTGGCAAATTCAGAATATGCTTAAGAACTTTTGTATTGCTTCTAAATTAATTTTTTTTACAATTCTCTTTCTGCACAGTGCTGCAGGTGGGGTGTTCCTGATTCTATTCTCTATCTGACCCCACCAGCATCCCCTGGTAGCAGCCCTGACTGGAGGCCCATAGCTTACCCCCTACAGTGGGGCACCTGAAGGAGGGACTAAGAGCAACCTGATTCCTGGTCTAAGGCATGCACTCTGTCTTTATTCGGTGGAGAGGGATGGAAGTATCACTGTGTGCTGCCGCACAGGGTTTTCCTGTATCAGTTCCCCTAGGCATGGACATGCAATGTCACCAACATGTGGGCATGCATGCTCCCATGCATGCCCTACAGACATCTGTCACTGCCTCCCCTGTGCTGTGGTCCCTGTATTGGTGTATGCCAGGCCTCCACCAGGAGTTACCCAAATGCCAGATGCCACTGACCCTCCCCCTGCTGGTGGAGTGCTGTCCCTGGGACACTCATCCAATCTCCCCAAGCTGGACCTCTGACATCAGGGCTCATATCCAACCTGGGTCACCAGCTACCAGTGGTAGTAATATGGCTATGTCATGGACCAGCATTAATATCCCAGATTTCACCTCCATACAAGCTTTGACTAACAGTTTTACCTTTATAAGTTAATTGTAATGCTTTAAATGAGTCATTTGCAATTGATAACCAAATAAGTTTATCACCATAGATGTATTAGATATGTTTTCTTTCACTCCTGGTATGTGCTGCTTCCATGTTAGATGGCTATCAAAAAATACTCCAAGATATTTATGTTCCAAAACTTCTTCAAACTCAAGCCATTAATAACCCATTTACTTATCGTTTGCCCCAAATGTCATCATTTGTTTTCTAAAATTAAGTTCAAGTTGGATTTGCTTCAGTTTGACCATAACTGCACATACAGTATCACTTGTATCAGTCCAAGAGGTATCTGTGATATCATAATAGCATTGTCTGTATATGGCACAATTCTTGTATCTCATTATTTATATTTGGTGGAAATGTGTCTATCTCACATAAACATTTAAATAATGATTCAATGTATCATTAAGAAGTTGGGGGCAAGCAGATATCCTTACTTTACACCATATTTATCTCAAACTCTTCAGTTAGTGCACCATCAGTTGTATACCTGACGTGAGCAGTTGTATTAGTATGTAGCATTTTATTAACCAAAGTAATCTTTTATCAATGTTTAATTCCTGTAACATATACCATAAGATTTCATGGTTGACAGACTCGAAAGCTGCTTTTAAATGGGATACTTCTGATCGGCGGCAATGCAGCGGCCAGACTGACACTATCCGACTCTAAATTCCACCCTGTATGCCACCATGCCAAGCCATACCTTTCTCACTTGTAATGACTGTACATAGGCTGCTAATGTTGCTACGCCTACTCCAAATTGTTGTATTATGACTTGTTGTTTAAACTACCAGGTCCATCTTGTAAATGAGCCCTGCTCAATGGTGTTCCGCCTGGCTAAATAAAGATATTGATTGATTAAACATAGGTTGCTCCATGGATGCTGGTGCTTGGTTCAGCAGCTACCTACAAACAGATCACAGTCTGTTACGATAGGCAAGGTTACTTCTGCCACACTGCCAGTCCACACTGGTGTACCCCAGTGCTCCATCCTGGGACCTCTATTCTCTTATCATAAATAATCTTCCTGCTGAGAGCATAAACTGCAATGCACTCCTCTATGCTGATGAACTCATCATCTACCATGGTGCCAGATCACTCGAAACCATATCCTCCACCCTCACCACTAACTGGTGTGGCTCAAAACTGGTTCCTCTCCAAAAAAACTCTTGGTAAATGAGAAAAAACAAAGGCCATGCTCTTGGCTCCAAACTATTCCTCACAAAGGTCTCCAAAACAAATGCCACATTACTCACAGAAACCCTCTCTTGACATAGTATCCTCCTTTAAATACCTAGGTGTGACTCTTGATCCTTCCCTTACCTTTAATGTCCACATTGATAACACTATAAAAGGCTCCATCAGAAGACAGGGCAGCCTACCGTAAACTACCTTCTGACCCCTGAAGCTCACCTTGCAATTGCCAGGAAATCTCCTACCCTTTCTCGACTACTGCTGTCCTGTTTTCTCTGCCACCTCTGCCTCTCTTCTCTCTCGGCTAAGTATCACATATAACTCCATCTGTCACTTCGTCCTCCAGGTCCCTACCTCCACTCATCACTGCTTCTTTATCAGTCATTAGGCTGGCTATCATTGCATAACCGCTACAAATATGCCATGGGCAGTGTAGTTGACACCTTAGTCAGGAACTCACTGAAGTTGCCTTTCTTGCCGATTCTCACCACCCATGTGGTTACTGTTCTCTCAGGTACTCTTCCATCCCCCATAATGCCTCATGTATCCACTGTCATGGGGAGCAAGGCCTTCTCTGTCTCTGCCCGTCTCTCTAGAACAGACTTCCACTTGGCATTAAAATGTCACCCTCTCATCAGTCCTTCAAATTGCAGCTAAGAGATTGGCTAAAGTCCCAGGCCACCTACACATGCTCCATAGAAAACTCCCTCACCAAACAGCCACTGTAGAGCCTAAACTGTATCTCCAACTTATCTCCAGGGTGCTGACCACTATATATACTACTTGGCACCTTGTTCTCTCTGGGTAAACATTTATCACTGTAATGTACTCCACCTTGCACTGTTACATATCCTGACTGATTAAATGATGTGACGCTTAAGTGTAAGTGACCAAGCATCTGAGACCAGCAATGCACTCTTGTATTTGTATGAAACTTGCTTTTTCTATCCTAGATTTGTTGTGTGTGTACCATTGGTGTTGGTTTCCATTTTAATTAAGTGTACTATGTGCACCTATTGTATTGTAATCCTGTGCCTATTATCTTAACCTTGTATTGTAAGCCACTGTATGACCGGTTCATAACTGAAAATGGTCTTTTGGATCAGCTCTTTACCGGTTACCAAAAACATAAATAAATAAATACATTTTGCTATATTCATCTCCTATGCAAATAGACCTACTTAGACAATCCTTGGGCAAACAGCCACATTAGCATCTCATTATGGCCTGCTTTGCATGCATTACCATGTAGATTGCCGGTGTATTGCATGGTGCACACAGCTCCACCTGTATGTCAGACTAGAATTACAATTCGTAGCTGCAGGCTGGGTGCGCTCACAGCTCCACCCGTATGTCAGACATGACAAACAGTTCTAGTAGCTGCAGGCTGGGTTTGGACACAGAAGTACAGACTATTGTGGCCCAGGGTACTAGCACCACAGGAATGGGTGGTTGTGCTGCATGTCATAGACATATTGTTATTCCTACTACGGTGTGTATCAGATGGTACAATACCATAGTAGCTGGTATTATGAGGGACACAGCAATGCCTACAATGTGTCAGCAACAATGACTGCTGCTATCCACACAGTGACATGCACCACTGGCAGGTGTGTTCTGGCAGCAGACACCACAGTCATATTGCCATGTGACCCACATTCGCCACTCCAGTGGCATGGGATTCCACACTAACATGCACATGGCTGGCCATGTGTGATAGGGGCCTAGACAGGTGTGCTGTATGTGCCCAGGGGAGGGCAGACACATCCATCATAAAGGCAGAATGCCATGCATGGACCACGTAAGTGTACTGTACACTTATGTGGGCATATGGCTGGTGGGGTGGTGTGTGGAGGGTAGTGCCAGTCGCAGATGCGGTTTAGCAATGATGGGGAGCGGGGTGCTCCAGCACTGTCCATTGGGGTGGGTAGGATGGGTGGGCCACTAGACCACTAGGAGGTAGAACTGGCATGTCCTTCAGTTTGCAGGAGATCAAGGATGGGGAGGGCACTGTACCACCGGGGCCACAGTGACAGCAGTCATGGGGAGACTGGAAATTGGGAGGGTGCAATAATACCACCACGGCCACTGGATGCCATTTGTGGAGTGGGAGGGTACAGTTGCAGGGACCTGGGCCATACACATTGGGTATGATTTCAAGGTGCCTGACGGCTGTGCCCCAACAACCTCCATGGTCCCTCACTTGCCCATAACACACTCCAGTATCCGTTGTACTCCTGAATCCCACTGTGCAGCCACCTAGACCACCTCCAGGCTGATCTAAGTGGTGCCCCTGCTGCATCCATGATGGGGCTTCCAGAGTCCCAAAAAGGGAAGTGGCAGCCCGCCATGGCGTAAGCCTTGGTGACCCTGGTACTCTGGGTTGCTGGACACAACCCTGGCACAAGGGGGCTTTGGCGCAGAGTGTCTTTGGCAGTCACAGGCAGCCTTCCAGAACAGCAGTTTGGCGCAAGTCACACTTTCATCAAACTTTTTGTTGCATGTCCCTTGCATACAGCTAACCCGTTTTAAAATCAGCCCCACAGTCTGAAAACTCAATAATTTAATTCATTACATTGTGTAATCCTACCAGTGTGAAGCCCATCTATAAATTCACTTATAAACTTTATTGATTCTGGACTATTAATAATTGCATCTACAGCCTCCTTTGTGTATGCATTCCACTTAATCTTTTTACTGTATAAAATACACAGATTTAAACTGCCATCATCTTCTTGCATTTGATTTCTACATATAGGTGCACAGTGTAAAGTTAATGATCGCTATCCCAAACTTTACTGCAGTGAAAACTTAACTTTCTTGTATGCAGTTGCATCAATTATATACACATTAAGTTGATTCCCCACTTTGGCTGTAGGCAACATAATTTCACTACCCCAGTCACCTCTGGAGCACCCATTCAGTACCCTTAAATCATATTGCCAGAAGTTTCAATAAATAGCTCCTTTTTATTTAAGGTTTTATCTTGAGAATGCCTGTTAGGAATTTCTAAAAGATCATCCAGGTTCTAGTCAATCGTCCTTACTTCTATCTCTTGTCCAATTCTAGAATTAAAATCTCCTGCTATAATCATTATGTTAGAATATCTAATTTTTATGGCTGCAATATAGCAGGATGAATATAAATATTAAAAGAGCTAGTGATTCAAGTCCCATAAATAAATAAAACAACATACATGTAATGCAAATTGTACAAACTGAGATCGGGACAGTTTGCAATATAATCAGTATTTACAAACTTTGATCAACCTTTTATATCTACCAACTGATTTAGTTGTAGTTATATACCAAGCATTAAAATCATTTAAAATTACAGAGTTACTAGCCGGCTCAGTGGTGCTGAGGGTTGGCGCTGGATGCCACACCTCGGCTCCACACTGGTGACCTGGGTTTGAGAATGGACTCGGGTCGCTGGGGTCAGCCGGGGAGAAGGATTGAACACCCGATGGCTTGCTCTCCTTCTCTGGGGTGGGTGGGAAGCTTTTCCTGCCACTATACGCTGCCACTTGGGGAACTCAGGGGATGTTGGTGCGGTCGGGGTGCCACAATGTAGGGTTGATGCCAGCAGAGGACTGGAGCGGATGGACATTTCAGCATCGTCTGACTCCTTGCTCCTCATTTCATGCCAGCGTCAGGGAACAGAACAAGTGGAAAAACTCCTCAATACCTCCTAGGTGATGACTTCTTAACAAGCACACCACCCACTGACTAACAGGGTGGACTCTGATGTGCAAACCCACTCCTCAGAACACGTTGAGGGAGGTAAGGGGATCTCTCTAACCCCACCCAGGGGGTTATTCAGGCCATCAAGGACTATAGGAGTTGAGCTGTGCACTCTAGGGGCAGACCTTGTGTCAGAGGAGTGTGTAGAGTGCTGTGGGGTCTGATGGAGTGGAAAGTTGGGGCAGTAGAGGCGAGGATAAAAGTAAGTAAAAAAAAATACACCCAAGTTTTTGCAAAAACAGTACAGAATAATTTTAATATTAACAACCCATTCCTTGTTCTCCAGTTTGGGAATTAAACCTGTCACATTCCAGCTCAACAGTGGCATTGCATTATCTCTTTGTGATTTTAGTCAATGTGAAGAATCAGAGAGGTTTATTGTACTATTTGTTCTTAAAGTATCTTCTGAGTAGTTCTATCACTTCTTAAGACAGCTGACACCATACTTTCTTTCTCACTCAGTATCATATTATTATTAATGTGTGGATCTTTTATGCTTTACCTTCTAAAATACTTTTTGGCTTTCATTCTCCTTAGAACTATGTTCTTGTTCCAGTTGCTTCATATATATAGTTATTCTTTGCTGCTGTACATCAAAGTTCCTTCCCATTTTCATACTAGTTTATGTCATTGTTCCTTTGGCTATTTCTGTTTTATTCTGATGGTGGTATCTAGAGTAATTCCTATACTTAGGAACCCTTGTTTAGAATTAATAAGCAGGTTTCTTGTTTCAGTGCTATTCAGGATTACGCAAACCCAGGCTTTATATGGTTGCATTCTATATCTGTACACTCAACTGATATCCACCCACCCAAACTGATTAAGTATTCCTTTTTCCATATTATACACTACCAATTGTAGCACAAATTAGTTTTCCATCTTGATTTTGGTAAACCATTTATAAATACCATGGGGAGGAGTTTCCATTGCTGCATTATCTTCTCCTTACATTTATCAACATTGTCAGCATTTCTAGGTCCTGCATTACATCGTTATAATTATTCTGCTTAAATACACCATTTTAATATGTTTACTGACTCCTCTGTTATTTGACCAGGGCTCACGTCTCTGTATCGCCTTTCCACCTTCATCCCCTTTTCTTTACTCTTCACACTTTCTGGTTCATGAGATTTCTTTGCTTTTCTTTCTTGCCTTTACTCTGGGTTTTGCCTTTCCTTTTATTAAACTTTTCTTATACTGCAGTTCATCTTTTCTTATAACAGAATCCAATCCAAATTGTTTTTCTCTCTCAGTTCTTCAACCAATGCATCTATTTCTTTGGCCTCTTTGTGCTATTTCTTTTGTGATTATAGAGTGCTCTTCATATTCTCATTTGGCTCATCAGGCTCACTAAAGGGTGGGCCAGACATTACATTTTATTCCATTACTCCAGAAGTGACATAATCAATCAATCAAGCAAGTCTTTATCCAGGTGAACACCATTGAGCAAGCTCATTTACAAGGTGGACCTGTGCCACACAGGTCAAAGAATAATACCTTTGTGTACAGATAATAAATAGACATAGTTATACAATAACATAAGATAGAAAAAAATGCACACAAAGCAAAACAAGTAGGTCCAAGAAATGGGTTATTAAAGTTGGGAGAGAGGTATAAGCAGGGGAGTTAAAACACTCTCACACAGTATGGCATAGCATAGGTCAAGAACTAGGATATGAACTTAAGGTGGTGATTGCAGAGAGCAGACATGGGGAGGAATACAGGACAACAGGTGTTCTAAGAGGGGTGCTAGGGTAAGGAGGCAGGGACAACATAAGGTAATGGGTCAGAGGGTGAGGAGGATAGTGGAATAGCAAAAGAAAAAAAATAGCTGGGGATATTAGTTGAGTCAACCAGGTGGCCGGGTTTCATGGTAATGAGAGGGCAGGTAAGCAATAGGTACCCTAACGTGCTAAGAGTGGGGAAACAGTTGCATAGCTCCTTAACTGCCTTGTCGTACAAGGTCTTGAAAATGATAACACTGATAGGATTATATGTGTTTGTTTTGTCAAGTGTGTACCAATAAAAGTGTGCAATAGCACCACCAGTTCTGTTAATTGTGAGTTACCATATTGTATTTATTTTCTAACTTTGTTTAAATTATTTACCATCTGACTAACATTGTTTTTAACTCCTCATTTGTGAGTTACCGTATTGTATTTATTTTCTAACTTTGTTTAAATTATTTACCACCTGATTAAGATTGTTTTTTAACTCCTCATTTTGAGTTACCATATAGTATTTATTTTCTAACTTTGTTTAAATTATTTACCACCTGCCTAACATTGTTTTTTAACTCCTCATTTGTGAGTTACCATATTGTATTTATTTTCTAACTTTGTTTAAATTATTTACCACCTGACTAAGATTGTTTTTAACTCCTCATTTTCGAGTTACCATATTGTATTTATTTTCTAACTTTGTTTAAATTATTTACCACCTGACTAATATTGTTTTAACTCCTCATTTATGTTTGCATGATCATTAGGCTCCTTACAGACCACAAATGTGGGAGGTATCTGTAGGGGGCTTTTGTGAAGGTGGTTCAAGACTTAACTTCATTATATATGTAGTCAAAAAGCTTTAAAAATCCTTTAAATATGATTTATCATTTATTTTCTCACTTAACCTTTGCTTTCTTTCCCCATTTTTATTTTCTGTTAAGCCATTTTCACCTTGTGGTACTCTCTTGACAAATCTTGAACTAGTAGCAGCATCACTAAACCCCTGATCCAAAGTTCTGATCTCATGAGAGCAGTACCAGTTATATTTAATAAATCAGTTAAGGGTTCATTACATTTCATAACGTTTTTCCTGTTGGTTCATCCAAATCACAAATTCCTAATAATAAAAGATTTAATGAAATAGGAGATGAGGTAAAACTTGGATTGAACTTTTCTTTTTGGCAATTTTCTTGGCTCCTCTCAAGTCCCAGTAATTACCAGGTAATAATTACTTATTTGTGTCAGAGTGGTTACAACCACATTTCTGATTTTACCATCTTTTGTTTTTTTTACTCCTTTAGCCTGCTGCCTTTCTATTACACTTTTCTTAGGCTGACCAATAATTTGTAGTAACAAGGTTATCTTCCCCAAACTACAAAAATATTAATATTAAGAAATATATACTACAAAATCATATAAAGTTCAAAAGTTCCATAAATGACCGCTAATTTGTGTCAACTCTACTCTATCAAAAACTGATTTAAAACAGTCTCATAGAATAGTTTTCTAAAAGCACACTTGCATGCAGCGACTCTTGCTTTGGTGCTTGAAATGACATGGACCATGAGGTATTTCAGATTCACAAAATGTCCCTTGATTCTCCTACCACATATTTTTATTTATTTATTTATTTAAGTCTTGGATTACATATACCTTTGAGCTAAGGGCTGTTTTACAAAGGTTCCACATCAGTAGAAAGGACAACAGTTTAAACAGGACAGTAAGTATGGTACAAACAAGTATAAATAGGAGGTACAAAAAATCATAACGGACAGAAAATCATAATTGACAGTCAATATAAAACAACAGAGGCACATTATGTTAATCAGTTTCCGCACAGGAAAATGCATACAGTACCTATCAGCCAGCAGGCTTTGTCAAGACAAACAGGGCACAGGTGTGAGAAGGGATGTGGGAGGGTGGGCTGGGAAGAGTAAGAGAGGGTGGGAGTGGAAGATGGGAGAGAGGTGGGGCAAGGGAGGGAGGAAGGGTGGAGGGGTAGGGATGCAGGGGAGGGTGGGAGGCAAGAGTGCTAAGTTACCATGAAAGAAGTCGAGTGCTAAAGTTGAGGTTTGGGAAAACAGAAACATAGAAACATAGACTTTGATGGCAGATGAGGACCACTAGGCCCATCTAGTCTGCCCATTTCCTACTACAGGATAGGCTGCAGATCCTATTTAACCAACAGCCTATATCTTTCTGCCCCCACAAGAATTGCCTTATGTCTGTCCCATGCATTCTTGAATTCTCCCACAGTTTTAGACTCCACAACTTCCTCAGGAAGGCTGTTCCATGCATCCACTACCCTCTCTGTGAAATAATACTTCCTCACATTGCCCCTGAACCGCCCTCCTTCTATCTTTAAATTGTGTCCCTTGTTCTTGCAAGTCTCTTTTCTGAAAGATGCTACCCTCTTGGACTTTGTTGATTCCCTTGAGGTACTTGAAAGTTTCTATCATGTCCCCTTCCCTTCTTTCCTCAAGGGTATACATATTAAGCTCCTTTAGTCTCTCCTCATATGGCTTCTCTTGCAGACCCTGCACCATTTTAGTTGCCCTCCTCTGACTGCCTCTATCCTGTCTATGTCCTTTGGAGATGGGGTCTCCAGAACTGGACACAGTATTCCAGATGGGGTCTCACCAACTGTCTGTACAGAGGGATAACAACTTCCTGTTTTCTGCTGCTGATGCCTCTCCTATACATCCCAGTATACTCCCGGCCCTCCCTACTGCCTTCTCACATTGCTTGCTAACCTTAAGGTCATCTGATATGATTACTCCCAGGTCCTTTCCTGTTTTGTTGTTGTTACTACCTCCCACCCATTGTGTATTCTTCCTCTGGGTTCTTGTTTCCAGGTGCATTATTTTGCACTTTTTGCATTGAATCCTAGCTGCCATACGTCAGACTATTCCTCCAACCTTGCCAAGTCCCTTTCATCCTTTCCACGCCTCCTTGTGTATCAACCCTGTTGCAGATCTTTGTGTCATCTGCAAAGGCATACTTTTCCTTCCAGTCCCTCTGCAATGCCACTGATGAAGACTTTAAAAGGACTGGACCCAATACTGAACCCTCGGTACCCCACTAGTAACCACCCTTTCTTCAGAGTGGACTCCATTTACAATTACCTTCTGTGTCCTGTTGTCCAGCCAATGTTTTACCCAGGCTACCACCCTGGGACCCATCCCAGGCTGGTTAATTTGACTAATAATCTTTTGTGTGGACTGTGTCAAATGCCTTGCTAAAGTCTAGGTAGGCCATGTCCACAGCCCCTCCCTGGTCTACTACTTGGTCACCCAGTCAAAGAAATCTATTAGATCTGCCTGACATGACCTTCCCGCTGTGAACCCATGCTGCCTTGGATCCTGTGCTCCACTGACCTCTAGGTACTCAACTATTCTTTCCTTCAGAAGTGACTCCATCACTTTCCCTACCACAGAGGTCAGACTGACAGGTCTGTAGTTTCCTGCCTCTGTCTTGGTCCCACTTTTGTGAAGGGAATCACATCCACCTTCCTCCAGTCCTCGGTACCACACCATCCTCCCATGATTTATTAAAAGAGTAGCCAGTGGTTTCACTAGTTCCTTCCTTAATTCTTTTAGAATTCTGGGGTGAATTCCATCAGGACCCATTGCTTTGTCCACCTTCAGTTTTAGGAGTTCTTGCAGAACCCTTTCTTCTGTGAAAGGACTGGGATCGACCCCCTATCAAGAGTGCTTCTGTTAATTGGATTAGGCACTTCCCTCCTCTTTTGTGAATACTGAGCAGAAATATTAGTTCAGTATTCCTGCTTTCACTGTCCCCTCTGCCCACCCACCGTTTATTCTATTCAGCCTCACTATCCCTCCCTTTGTCTTTCACGCGCTGATGTACCTATAAAAGGTTTTATCCACCTTCTTAACTGAGTTGGCTATATTTTCCTCAGTTTGGGCCTTTGCTATTCTGACTTCCCTCCCTGCTTCTTTCTGCCTTAACTGGTACAGCTCTCTGTCCTGCTCCTTCTGTGTTTCCTTATACTTCTGGAATGCTATCTTTTTCTTCTGACTTTCACAGCCACTCTCTTGAGAACCATAGTGGCTTTTCTTTCATTTTGATTTGTTTATTTGCTTCACACAAAGGCTTGTTGCATGGTTAAGGGAGACAATTACAAGTGCTAGGTGTAGAGAGTAGTGACCAAAGCTTGGATTTGAATGGGCCCAGCTTAGTTTCAGAGGAGATGTTACTGTTGAAAGCATTCATCCAGAATGGGGCCTTGTAGGTAAATGATCTTTGCCCCTGGGTAGCTCGGCAATGAGGGATTGCAGGAGCCTAGATTCAGAATCTCGGTGTGGCGGATTTTGAGGGGCTTAGAAGATCTTGTACTCCAGATGGCAAGAGGCCTAAAGTTATTTTATTGGCCATCAGGCATGTTTGGTATTGATGTGATTTGTAAGCTGTAGTCAACTGGTTAGGGCATAGAGGTCACACATGTGGGTGAGAGACAAGACGACATGCCTTGTTAAGAGCAGTGGAGTTACACTGGAGAGCAGTATCAGTTGCAGAGCCATAGATGATCAGTCCATAGTCAATTATAGAAATAATAGAGTTCTGTACAGCTATTCTTAAGGCTTCGGGGTCAGAGATCACCTGTGTCTGTAGAGTAGACCAATGCAAATATTTACAGCTTTAGCAACATTATCTGTATGCACCCCACATGATAGGTTGCTGTCTATGGTGACTTCAAGATCCTTAAAGAATTGCACCTGTTCGAGGGCAGTACCAAGGCAGTTAGTGTGCTTGTTTGTTTGCATTTGTTGACCTGGTAAGCCCACTGGGATAGAAGTCCATTTTCAGGGGCGACGGGTGAGGGGGAATACAGATGGTAAGCAACTGAGATTGAACCAGATTAAGCAGTTGATGGTATTTTCAGTGAATGAGGGAAATTTGTCCAGACACCGGGAAATTCCTCACTCTTTTCGATAAGTGCCATGGGAACATTAACATCCACCTGAACTACCACCAATCCAGGCAGATGGGACCTCGGTTTAACATCTCATCCAAAGGCGGCACCTCAGAAGTGCAGCACCCCTTCATGCTGCACTACAGTGTCAGTACTGGGATATTAACCCAAGTGCCAGATGTGGGAACTGAACCCACAGCCCTCTGATCTCCCAGCCTCAGAGGCGAGTGTGCTACCTACTGAACCACTGACACTGCACTGCGTTAGTGATAGTCAGAGGATGTTTCCTGTGCTTGTTTTGGGAGCTGCTGAAGAACATAAGCTTAGTTTTTTATAGTTTAATATCAACTTGTGATGACTAAACCATTTCTCTACGAGGCAAATCTGAGCTGTAGCTGGTTCCCAAGGGTATAGGCTCAGGGTGAGTTGTGTAAATTATGTCATCATCTGCGTAGAGTAGGATTTGTTCAGGGCAGGAGCTTGGGAGACTGTTTAGAAAGAGACTAAATAGAGTGGGCCCAAGATGGATCCTTGAGGAACCGAGAGTGAACAGATCTTGAGTCAGAGAGATGTCAACAAATTTTGACTTGTTGAGTGCAGTTGTCCAGATAACTTTTAAATCAGGCAATGGAGCCAGAGGAGAGCCCTGCATAGTAGTTGTTCCAGTAGTAGAGGGTGATGGACCATTTTGAATGCTTTTTCAAGTCGACAGAAGGCAGCACCAACTAATTGACCATGGTCCAGGGGCTGTGTATAGAACCAGTGAATTCCATAAGGGCCGGCGGTGCTATGCCCTTTTCTGAACCCATGTTTTTGGGTGCGTTGGATCTTCGTTTGTCAAGATATTCAGTAAGCTGGTCAGCAACAATGTGTGCGTTCAAGAGCCTTATAGAGGTGGTAATATGGAGATAGGCGGTAGTTCACGTGAAGAGTCTTGTCTCCAATTTTGTAGACCAGGGTAACCGTGGCAGATTTCCATTTATTGGGGAACTGTGCGAATCTGAGTGAGATGTTAAAGATCCTGTTTAAAGGCACTAACACTTCCTCAAGGGTGAGAGACAGCAGTTTGAGGTCAAGGATTCCCCGCTGTGTCTAGATTACCAATTGCTTTATAGATGTATTTTCAGGCTTCCTGCAATGAGACTTCTTTTAAGTAGAATGGTGGGTGACTGGTCATTGGGGAGAGATTACAGGATTCTCCGGGTGACATCTGCATCAAAAAGTCAGGTGGAAGAACACTGCTAAGGTCTATAGATGCATTATTATTTTTTATTTTTTTTTAATTTAGTTGTTTAACCAGGTATAGCACACTAAGCTGAAGCTTTTTACAGGAGCGACCTAAAGGTATTGGCAATAGTTAGGGGTCCAGAGTTGTTGTCCATCAATGTCAAGTAAAGTGGGTGATGTTTTGGGGTTTTCCCAGTAACCTCTTTGATATGATTCCAGAAAGCTTTACCATTGCCCCATGTGTCAGTAAGCACTCTTGTAGTATTTATTTGCTCAAGGCGGATGGATCTTGTGCAATCATTCCATGCTCTTTTGTATTTTTGAATGTCTGTTTGCATGCTGGTGGCTCGAGCCCAATGCCAGAGGTGGTCCCTAGATTTCATATGAGCTAATAAGTCTGCAGAGAGCCAGGGATTGCAAGGGCCTTTAATTTTCCACTTTTTAGGGGTGCCGGAGTTGCAGGCAATTAAAGGTGTTGATTAAATAATCATGCTGTGTTGACATCCTTCGTGACTGTCGATGGGAGTCCAATCTGCACTCTAAGGAGGGATTTAAGGTGTTCAAGATGACCCCTGCTAGGATCCTGCTGGTGATTGTCTTTGGTGGAGGCTTGCAGAATTTGTTTGTCCACGTGCAGATGACAGGGAATGGTCACTGAACATGTCCGGGAGGACTGTAGTGTTAGTAATGTGATCAGGATGACTGGTTAGGACCCAGTCCAGTAGGCTGCTTGATCCTGTTTTGTAGTTGGCTCTAGTCAGGAGTTAACCAGCTTGGAAAAGTTTGTGGCAGAGATGGCGTCCCTAAAGCTCCCATTCTCAGGTGCAAGCCAATTAATATTAAAATCTCCCATCAGAATTAACTCCGATCCAGGAGTTGGTTTTGATAAAGTCCATGACAGAATTGAAACCCTCCCTGTTCTTTAGGATGGATGCACACTGATACTACAGTAAGTGCCTTATTATGAGCACCTAGCAGAATTTGGATGGATAGTATTTGTGTGGTTGAACCAGTAGATGGTACCAGCAGGGGTGTCCCATGAGTGACTCTTTGAGAAAGATTACACATCCCCTCTTCTTTTAGTAGTCTTGTCCAGTCTGAAGATGGTATAACCTGGCAGGGCAATAGCCATGTCAGGGATTTTTAGTGTGAGCCATGTTTCAACAATTGTCAGGACATCTGGACTGTGTTGGTTAACAAAGACTTGTAGACCATCTAGTTTAGGGAGGAGACTGCAGATGTTTATAGCTGCTAAAGTAAGTAACCCTAGCTGCATTAAAGAGATTGCCTTATGGATGGGCTGGGGCCAGCATTTGGGTGAATATTTTCAGCCAGCAGTAACAACACAAGTATAAGTTTGAGCAGGCATAATTTTAACTGCCTGTAGAAAGTCTTGCCGTCTGCCTCTGTTTGGTATCTTAGCTTAGCTGTTGTTGGTGTTCCAGAGTGTGGGCATGAGAGATAGAGAGGAGAGTGATAAAGTATGGTGCTTGTTACCCATCCCTGATGGTAAGTGTCAAACCAGCCATAAGGCATAGAGCTACTATGTGCTGAGAGAGGATCAGTAAACAAAGTATTGCTTTAAGAGAAAGAGTGCAACTCTCCAACAAGTGCTCTAAAAAGGAAGATGAAAATAAATTACTATCAAAGTTAAAAGGGTGTATTTATTAAAAGCAAAAAAGATTACCAAAAGATATCAGGTTTCAAAAGCTCACGCATCTGTACAGCAAAAAAAGAAAAAAAATTGGTGTGGAAAGTACACCAGTAACTGTCATCAAGTGAGGTACAATATTCAGTGCAAAGCTTGATTCTACAAGATATGAAAAGAAAGCAAAATCAAAAAAAAAAAAAGTGAGGCAATGACCAATATCCAAAAAGCAGCATGGTATATATTACTTACAAAGAAAACAAAACAAGGACATTTATAGCATGGTCTGCTTTCTTCTTTCAATGGTTTAGCTCTCGTCCTGGTTTAACCAGCCAAATAACAATAGTGTGCAAGAGTGGAGGAGACTATAGGACCATGAGACTAAGATGGCGCTTTTAATGGTTAATGATATTGACGTTAAGAATTACTTCACCTTCATTGTTTTACGGAAAAGGTGTCAACTATAAATGTGAAAATGTAAAATATATGCCAGATGAATAATTAAGCCTTCAATTACATCAGAAAAGGTTTGCACTCCAGCTAAATTTAAACATTTCCAACATACCTTTGAGAACAATGTTTATGCACCATACTTCCATCTCTTCCAGCAAACATAGAACGTCTCCAGGCTTTATGTTTAAAAAGACTCCTGTCTGGACCAAATCAGTATTCCAGTTGTAACTTCTCTCGTGTGTTCCTTTCATGTGTTCCCTTGCATGTTCTGCTTTTTTCTGGTTTCCTTACTCTCCTGGTGTGATTGGTTTGTCTGGCTTCCCACTTCTGACACTCCTGCTTTCCTCTCAGCCACTCCACTCTCTGCTACCTATTCCCACTCATCAGGTGCTGTGCACAGCCTCCTATACAAGCATACACAAGAGAAGTCTTCAAGTGCAAGTGTTAAACTTATATAACATAATATAAAATTGGCAAGGAAATCCCTGTGTTGTTACTGGCTGAGACTTGGTTCTAGCCATTGCCTTAAAAGAGCAATACCAATGACTAAAACAAATCCCAGCAAGCCAGGGCAACTCGCATATAGAATTCATAAGCCACCACTTCTAATTTCCATCACAAACATAGCTGCCACCATTGTTCATATATAAAAACCTTCAGCTAGGCCCTACAAATAAAAGTCAGTTAAATTAATCAAAGTAAGTAAATAATTTAATGTTATTTACACTCATGAAGGTACCCATCAAGTGAGCTACCAGAATAGTGCCACGCTATTACGGCTAGTCTGGTAAGTGCTCATGCGGAAAGTCACTAGGGATTTACAGTGCTGTAAAACTCTCCTCTGGTTGCTGTCCATGGTGCTGGTGCATTGCAGGGCACTAGAATCTGGAAGCTGGTTGAGCTGCTCCCGTTACGTGGAGGGCTGGGGTATTGAGCAGCTCGGCCAGTACTAGTGGAAACCAGGGTTCTAATCCTGGTCTTCACAGTTTTATCAGTTCCTCAGGACTTAGAATTATATTTTTACATGGGGCCATAAGGGACCCATGAATTTAACTTTCCTGGGATCTGCTACCCTCAAAGTAACAATCCTAATGATGGGGTGTGTGAGAGCAGATCCCCTGCATTGGGGATGGGGGAGGAGCCCAGCAAAAAGAAAAATCAGTGCAGTTTTTCCATGCATGACTTGCCAACACTATTCAGGTCAGTGCTCTTAGATCCAGTGCCCTCATGAGTCCCCTCACACACATGCACAAATTAAATAAATCAAGTACTATTCAGTTTCCATTGCGGTGTTTCTTTCTTGGCCATGAAAAATCCTCTGGCTCCACTTGAGGCCAGTGTATGTCTGTGTGCATATACCAGTGGAACTCTGAAGAATTATGAATTCATGTATTCCATGTTACTATTCTTGTGTGTGTGTGTGTGTGGGGGATTCTACTACTGGAACAATGCTGAGCTTTGATTTCTTCTATTCCATGGTAAACAAATAGAATAATAGATAGGTTCCAGTGAATTACAAGGCTGTAATTCCGTCGAGAGGGATTCTGGGGACATAGGTAACCTCGAGGCGGCTTCGAGAGGTTCCTATGTCCCCAGAACCTCGGGACGGAATTACAGCCGAGTGATTCACTGGAACCCTGTTATTTTTGTAATATATGGATGCAAGATGCTGACGAGGTCTTACCTCTGATTCCTTGTGGGACGGTTCCTGCTGCTTGTTCTCAGCCCTCACTCACACTCTTTCCGCTGCGGTGCAGTCCTGCTTCTCGCTTCTCTCAGGAATAAAAAAGAAAAGAAACAAAAAAATCTATGCTTGGACACTAGGCAAGTTGGTGATCCCAACGATAGTATAACGAGGACCGAAGTATAGTATTATTGGACTGGAGTATAGTATTACGAGGACGGAAGTATAGTATTATGGCAGTAACTAAGGTATTACAGGGTTTTTTATATGCTTTTGGAGTATTATTTTAAAATCCATATATTACAATCACACAATCTATTGAATGTGTAAAAGGACAGATAGCTGACAGGTGAAAAACATCTGCAGAGGGACTATTTTACATTATTTAGCAAATGTTTTTATATTTTTGTGGCTTTTAAAACTTTTAGAGCATTCATTTTTAAAAAGTTACCTGTGGGACCATTTTATATAACCAATAAAGCACTTCAGGGATGTTGGTTGTATTAATTTAACCATGGTCAGTTGAAGGCACTGCTTCACCTCAGGCCTTACAACGCTCCCTGACCATGGGCTAAGCCTGTAGTACAGCCAATGCACTGCAATACCTTATTGCTTAAGCAGAAAACACCTTATAAAACCTCTAGGCAAGTTCGCATGTATACCGCTAAACAAAGAAATTCTTACAATGAAGACCATTACAGCGACAGCTGAGAATGATTTAAATGTGGTTACTGCAATGGTCCCCATTCTGAAATGTCACCATTTTGCTGTGTTTGCCCATTTAGAACAAACTCTGACTCAGAGTTTGATATACAAAATAAGGAGATGGGGGTGCTGGGGCAAAACCCTGAAAAACTCAGAATGTCTGACAGGCGAAATTTCGTCTGTTGATATTGTGGTTCGCCAAGCAGCATTTCTACAATTTTGTTGTTGATGTGGTTTGGTGGAACTGTTAGTGTACCAAATAAGAATAAAAGATATACAGTCAGCTTTTGATAGCTTGTAATAGCTAACCCAAGGCAAGATTCGTTTATCAAATAAAGATTAAAAATACGCATATATGTAAGCCACCCTCATGGGGTGGGCTTACTATTCTGCTTATGCCCTTTCACCCTTCTTTTGTTTTTCCATTCAGTTAGCTTAGGGGTGATTCCCTTGTCTGCCCAGTAGGTGGCATAGTTTTCCAGTATTTAAGCTGGATGTTGGGGTTGGTAGAGAGTTGGAGATTCGATTGGGCTGGAGTAGGGCCAGTGTGGCTGGGGGCCTAAAATCTCCCGGCCCAGTAGGTGTCAGCTTGCAGCATCGGTGTGACGTGAGTTAGGTGTCCAAGGGAAAGTGGCAGGAGTTGGCATCCGCTTTGGGTTCAGGGATTCCACGGCATATCTGTGGGAAAGATCATGGAGGTGGAGAGGTGCAGGAACCAATTGGAGGCCAGGTTATCCAAAGGTATGGAATGGATATAAGGTAGTGGGGCTGTGGTAGTGGTGGCAGCACCATGGCAAGGTTCTCCCTAAGGTGGCAGGCATTTGACACATTCCCACACAAAAGATTAATAAACAAATTAGCCAGTCTGGGAGTGGGTCTCAGAGTGGTAGCCTTGATTAAAAATGGCTGGACAACAGGACACAGAAGGTAATAATGTAAGGAGTCCACTCAGAAAGGGGTTACTAGCGGGGTACCGCGGGGTTCAGTACTGGGTCTTGTCCTTTTAATGTCTTTATAAGTGACATTGCAGAGGACTGGAAGGAAAAGTATGCCTCTTTGCAGATGACACAAAAGATCTGCAACAGGGTTGATACACAAGGGGCGCAGAAAGGATGAGAAGGACTTGGTAAGATTGGAGGAATGGTCAAAGTATGGCAGCACAGATTCAATGAAAAAGAAGTGCAAGTAATGCACCTGGGAAACAAAACCCAGGGAAGAGTACACAATGGTGGAAGGGGAGGTATTAACAACAACAAAAATGGAAAGGGACCTGGGGTAGTCATATCAGATGACCTAAAGGTAAGCAAGCAAAGTGAGAGGCAGTAAGGATGGCTGGGGGATACTGGGATGTAAAGGAGAGGCATCACTAGTAGAAAACAGTAAGTTGTTATCCCTCTGTGAAGACAGTTGGTGAGACCCCATCTGAAGTACTCGTGTAGTTCTGGAGACCCCATCTCTGCAAGGACACAGACAGGATGGAGGCAGTCCAGAGGAGAGCAACTAAAATGGTGCAGGCTCTGCAACAGAAGCCATATGAAGAGGCTAAAGGGCTTAATATGATTCATAGGATGTAACAAACTCAGGAGGTGAATGCCCTTATAGGCTCTGCCACCAGTATGGTGGGTTCAAATTATATCATGGGTAGGATGTTTTCTTACTACCCATATTAGTGTCTAATTGTCTTTTGAATAGATCCATAGTGTTACTCTCGACTATTTCACTAGGTAGAACATTCCACTGAGACACCACCTGTTGAGTAAACCAGTGGCATCTTTTACGGCTTTACAATTACTACCAATTAATTTAAGATTATGTGTTCTGGTATTAACTTTTGAAATGTTCCTCATTAGGCCCAATGTTTTCAGTAACAGTGGATCGTTGATTGCTTTGTAAACTAAGCAGAGATCCCACGTAATTATCTATACTCTATAGAGTAGAAATCAAATTATTTTAGCCTGTCTTCTATTCTAAATTATTCATACAGTGGATGCGTTTTATTACTCTCCTTTGTACTCCCTCTATTAGTTTTTCCTTTAATTTTTGCCGGTGCACAAACAGGGAGCAATAGTCTAAATGTGGTCTGACTAGGCTTGTGTAGGTGGGAGAATTACCCTGGAGTCCCTGCTTTTATATGTTTAAAACTACAGCCGACTGTTCTTTGATGCTTTTAACCTTATCTGGGGTGTGGGTATCGAAGGTTAATTTATTATTTATTATGACTCCTAAGTCTTTTCATTAATTGTTTCTGTCAGTTGCATGTTATTTATATTATAGGAAATTTCAGGTTGTTATATCCTAAGTGCATGACCTTGCACTTCTGTTAGATAAAGTACATTTTATTATTTATTTTATTTTTTATTATTTATTATGTTATTTAGTTTTTGTTGACGGGTAAGTGCACTAGACAAATTCTGCCTATTTTCAGGCACCGACCGAGGAGGGGATACAAATGAATGTCAACTGACCTTGAACCAGATTAAGCTGTTGGTGGTATTTTTAGTGAAATGGAGGAAATTTGGCCAGGGCACTGAAATCCCTCTGCTCTCAGGAGGGTGGCATTGCTGCTTGATGAGTGTTGGAGAAGATCAGAGTGTTGTGGGACATGGAGGAGGAAGGAGCTGTGCTGCAAGTGCTAGGCGCTGGAGGCAGCCAGAGAAACAGCCTCTCCCGATAGAATCAGTTAAGGAGACTACACAACGTGAACGGAGTAACAATTCTGACCCAGAACTCAGATTGTCTCTTCAAGAAAAAGAGAAATATTGCAGACAGAGCTTAGGTCCATGGAAATGTTATTAGCAAATGAACCTCTGGGTCCAAGACGAACAAGGGAAGAGGAAAGCGGATGCAAGGCATCCCTTCAGGACACTCTGTCTCACCAATTGCAAAGGTATTGCTTTGGATTCTTCACAACAGGATTTATACTCTGAGTATATGCGAGAGAGAGAGAGAGAGAGAAGCAGTCGGTCTCTCGGGATATCGATAGCACACATTGGTCACCTGATACCGTGCTAGAAAGTGCAGGATGGATATGGCTCCGACGGGTGAATGGCTTGCAGACTCCAAGCCAGAGTTGCAGCAGAAAGAAGCCGTGAGTCAGTCGGAAACAGACCGGCTTTTCAGACTATAATATTGCAGGACTGTGGGCACGTATCAGTATCTCCAGAAACACAAGAGAAGTGCAGGAAATGTCTTCATATGCCGTTTCAGGTAAAAGCATTTTTCAAATTTAAACATAGAACTGGAGCAGACTAACGTTCAGTTGGGGGTTATAGAAGGAGGACAGGAGCGGGAGGCTCAGGAAAATGAGGCGGTCTCTCCTGGGACCAACCCTTCAGGGCCTAAGCAAACCTCCTTTAGGCCTATAAGGAAACAACTTGACTTGGCAAAATGAAGAAACGCAATCCATTTATGATATTTGACTGGTATGCAGGAACCTCCCTATAGACTTTATGTGGGACAGGTCCTAATTAAACAATCTCTGGGTTTTATCCGTAGACATTTATACCTTCATATACATTTCTGGGAATATATTTTGATATCAGTTTTCGATCAGCTGCACTCTTAGAAAAATTTTGGACCAAGTATGCATTATTAAAAGCGAACCCTCTTTGGACCCCTTTTCAAGTCCTCCTCTTACTAAGCAAGCATTTTGAATAATCACTGTCCTTTTTCGTAGTGAAGGAGTGAATATTGTGGATGTTATGTTTTGGTTGGAACAACAGTGTGAAGTTCTAGGGGCACCAGATCCCATTTTGGACACTGAGGGTTTTGGCATGGTGGTTGGAGGGTAAAGGTGAAACTTTATGAAGATGGTATGGATTTTAAACACCTGCAATTGTCTTTTCATTGGTAGAGACAAAGGTTTATTTTTATCCAGGCCAACCACGTAGATGTTATAGATGTGGCTCTGCAGCATTACATTACATCTTGTACGGTTCTTTTTGCTCCTATTGTGGAGAACCAGGCACTCTGGTTTCCACTGTGGAATCACCCCAAATGTTCTTTATGTCAAGATACAGGTCATGCTTTTACTGACTGTCCTAAACCATCCCATAATACAGAAGATGCTGACTTTGGGATACAGGACCAGTGTTTAGCTAAAGCAGCTAGAAAAATACTAGATCAAGTTCCTGGACTCCTCCAGAACAGTGCCCTAGAAATGTTTCAGAAGGCCGTACCTATGCAGAGGCAGCAAAGCAGGGGCCTATGTCCGCCTCAGACCTTAATTTGGGGTCAGCCCCAGTCACGTAGTTTTGATGGATACTGTGATAGAAGACTCTGTAATAACTGTTTCCCTGTTTTTCCTTGCATGTCTGAGGTAGTTACCTCTATGCCTCCCCATCTGTCCTTGCAAAGATTTCCAATCTGTAAATATGAAGGGAATAAATCTGTCTTGACAATTTTACGACAGTTCCAGATGGTATATCCACTTCCAACCCTTTTGCTGTATTACAAACAGAGGAAGGGAGGATTCGGATGTCTCTGGTACATCTTCACAGAAAGATGGTATGTCAGATGTAGAGACTACTTTAGAACCAGTTGGAAAAGTTAAAAGAAACTAATAGGTACTAGGATGGGTTTAAGAAAAGTATTAAAAAACACTTGATGAATTATTACTTAAGTTTCAGATAAACAGTATAATTTGTCCTTTGCTAGTTTAAATGTGAACAGTATTCATACAGAACGTAAATGTTTGGCTACTTTTTTTTTTATTTTCTGATTGTATAGCTGATATAGTGTTCTTTCAGGATACAAGATTATATGATGGGAAAAATTTTGATGTTGCTTCAACAGCATGGGTATGGGGCCCCTGTTTTTTGATCGGGAGAGGACTGCTGTTGTGGAATAGGAATTTGCTTCTCCTTTTCAGAGTTTAAGGAATCGTTTGGTGAAATTTTCCAGGGAGGCGTTATTGTTGGATATTCAGGTACAAGGAGTTGATTTTCGGTTAATTAATATTTATGCACCGCAGGTAAAACCTGCACAGATAGATTTATTAAAATTAATTAAACCATTTTATTCACTAGTAAAACATAGGCCCAGATATTCAAACTGCACCCAAAAAGTGCGCAACAGCAGGACAAGCGCAAGTCCAGTGCGCCCATGACAAAGCGCAATATTCAAAACCTCGCGAGCCAAGATGCGCCTCGACGAATGACTGAATATCACACCACCTGCGCCATAGCACAACCAGGGATGTGAGTTGCGCATATCTGATGCGCCAAGCGCAACAAGGATGTTCAGCGGGCAGTTCCAGATGCGCTAGGCAACCAGGAGATGCCTTGGAGCAGGGCAGCAATGCAACAGCACAACCAGGGATGCAGGGGGCCACCACCCATGCCACAGATGGGCAGAGGAGCACACAGCAGAACAGACATCGTCCCCACACCCCATGCACTGCACAACTGGGGAGCTGGAATAACCATTGGCCCATGGATACCAGCAACCAACCCTGGCAGACCATGGTGCCCCAGCACACCCTGGCAAGCTGTGACTGGCACACAAGGAGGGCCGACCACCCCATGCCACCATCCCACCAATGCAGAGCACACCCTGCACCACAATCACCATACACCTCCCAGGAGTAGCACCCAACAGTGCAGGACACCCCATGCATGCCACTACCCCCACTGTGACAATGCAACCCTCTGTACCATGGAGACATGCAAGGCAGCCTCACCATGTGCACCCTGCTGCGGTGGCAGCAGACAGCAATACAACAACAGCATACACAGTGCCACCCTCCGCCCCAGTACAGCTGAGGGAACCGACTATGCGTCGCCACACAGGTACCCACATGCGACAGGGCATGCCCAGACCCCACCACCAGCGGTACAGCACCCTGCACACCCTCCCAAGGACACATCCCGTCCCAGCCCTGGCCACAACAGCCAGCACAGACATGCACAGTGTTGCATGGAGCATGCACCACACAGGATGCAACACAGTGCATGGACAAACACCCACCATACCCAGGCACACCAACTCAGGGACACAGTAGCGGGTCAGCAAGCCACTGGCGTGTAGCCTGACTGGCGATGTACACATGGCCAGCACCCCACATTGCACAGGTGTGCCAGTCACCCTGTGCAGGCACCATGAAGCTGTATGCCACCAGCATGCTACTGGAGCACAAGTGACAGACACTGGAGCACATCCTCTGCAACAGACACAAGCGACGCAGCATGGAGGGGACAACAACAGCGGAGGCCACAGTACCACCGAGGCAGGCGTGCACCATACTGGTGATGGAAGACAACCAGGCATTGTGCCAGGTACAGTTGTTATCCATCATGGACAGCCACCACTGACACGCCAGCAGACCATGCATATCACAGACATGCAGGGTGTCAGCTGCACAGGCCATGGATGGTCTGACAGGATGCCATGCACACAGTGCATGCACCGTGAACCACTGCACACAGGCATCCAGTGCGAGAACAACACACAAACCACAGACAGTGACTGATCCCCTGCCCACACCATAGGTGGTTCCCTTCTACACACACACACACACACACACACACACACACACACACACGCCCATGCGTGCACACCACCCCTGAGCCATGCACACCACTGCAGCTGAGCACCTGTAGCCCGCTGCAAATCAGAACCACCACAGTTGTCATAACAAAACAAATGTATTTAAAACAGAAAATACAAAAACTATATACAACTGTGTACAATGGGGAAGGGCCACATACCAAGTGGGGCGGAGGTAAGGGCAAGAGGTGAACATATGGGAGAGAGGAAGAAGGGTGTGAAGGTGGGTCGAGGAGGAAGGTAGTGGGGGCATGGATTGTTCAGCATTTGCCTCAGTCTTCCTCCACGTGGCATCGATGTCGTCTCTACCTCCTCACCCGTGGCGGTCCATTCTTTGGGGCTCCAGGGTCACCTTCGCCACCTGGAGCAGCTCCTGCAGTCCACGCTCCAGTGCCTGGAGTCACCGTCCACCTAGGATGAGGGAGCAGAGTCAATAAGTGTGGCTGTCCGGCCCCTGCAGCCCACCCATTGTGCATGGCATACAGCCATGTGCCACACCCCTGTGATGGTGTGCGACCATCCACAGTGACCGTGTCCACAAGACCTGCCTACCCAGGCAGCCACAGCCATGTGGACCACTGCACACACCACTGCTCCTGTCCTGCACAGCACCACCATGGCCGTACAGTGACTTGGCTATGCGGTGTGAAGGCAGTGGCACAGCCATGTGCCGGTGCATGCATGGACCACCATTGGCGCAGTCCCAGACATGCAGTGCCACTGGACAGTGCTGACTGTATCAAGTTGCATCCATGGCAGTGGTGTCAATGGATGGTGGCCATGCCCTGCTGCCCACCCAGTTATACAGCATGCAATAGTAATCATGGATGTAAGGCACTCACCATCATCAGGCTGGTCCCTGTGCTGCTGCAGACCTTCACCCCTCTCATCCTGCTGGTCCTCCAGGTGGCACCTCCTCTTCCTCACCTGCCTGCACTCTTCTGGGCCTAAGGTGCAAACATGGAGAGAGGAACATCAGTACAATCTGGTAGCAAAGTCCCCCGCCCCAGGTGTGTGCAATACCACACGGCCATACCCATCCACCCACACCCTGATACCACTACCACAGCCAACACTGGATGCCCCCGTGTGCGGACACATGCAACCGTGATACCCGTATGGGCGATAACAGTGTATGGATGGGGCACCTAGCCATAGCACCGTGCCTCCTGGCACGTGCCCTACAGCGAGCAAGCAGGTCTGGGTCCCTCGCCTGAGATCCCCATACCGGTGGCGACACTGCTACACCGTGCGCCCCATACCACTAGCCTCCTCTAGAGCATCAGCCACCTCCTGCCAATCTGCACTCCTGGCCCTGTCCAGGGTGCATCCTCTCGAGCCCAGCGAGAGCTCTGCAATAACCACCAGGTTACTTGAGCTCCACCTGGCTCCACATCACTGCCCTTCTCCGCACCATCTCAGCAAAGTGTTGGATTCAAAATGGCGCTTGGCAGCATGGTCGTGCCATGTGCAGATGCTGCAGGTACAGCGCTGTGCCATTTCCTATCGTGCTGTCACTGAACAGCACGATAATTGGTGCACCATGCCTGGCGCATGGCGCCTAGAGCAAAGGTCGGGCACAGGGTCAATGGTCTCGCGCGGACAGCCACAGCGATTGGAACCCAATGCGTGTAGTGCGATTGGGTGCCTGTGTGCCACCTCACAGTGGCCTACAGGCGCTGTGGCCCCAGGTGCCTATGGCACCCCAGTGCCACAGCGCCATCTATGTGAGCAGCGCAGTAGCGCCACTGGCACAATGGTGGCCATGCTCTGCATTGCCTCCCATGCACAGCACATCAGCAGCGGGCAGTCGCCTCGTCAGCACCACCCCGGCATGCGCAGGTTAGGTGTGTACTGCACATGTCACAGAACTGCGCCTTGGCTCAGCACATTCAACACAATTGCAAAGCGTAACAGCGATATTCAGCGGCATATGCAAATCAGCTAATCAGCCATTCAATGGCGCAGTCACTGCATTTGCATCCACTTAATGCACCTCGCCTCATTTGCATGCGTTGTGCTATAAAACTGCGACATTGGTCTGCACTGGCCATAGTCGGTTACTGCAGACTATTGCGGTGGGTTGTATGCTGTTTGGGAGTGTGGACTGTGGTGTTTGGGACATGCATGGGACTGCACAGTCACAGGTAACACCTGTCATTCTCACAGGAGGAATAATGACCAATTGTGAGGTGGAGGAGAGGAACAGAGACATGGGAGAGAGGCCGAACTTCACCAAGGCAGAAACAGATGCCCTGTTTGAGGCCTACCTCGACCAGGAGCCGCTGCTCAGTGGATGGCAGGAGCACCACAGGCCCATGCTACTGCATGGGAAGAGGTGGCGCGTGCTGTCAACCTGCATGACAGCCACCAGCGGTCCAGTGTAGGAGTGCAAAAGAAGATGGACGCGGACAGGTGGAGAATTAGGAGAAGGTGGCTGCCATCAGGGCAGCATGGTCTGCGACCGGTGGGGACAGCCAGAGGTGCAACGCCTAACCCCACAAGAAGAGCGGGTTGCTGGCGCATGCAGCGTTGCGCCATCAGGGTATTCCGGTGGTGGATTCCAGATGGGTGGTAGCCCGTCACTGCATGGTAGGTCCTGGTCTGTCAATGGGGACAGGGTAGGTCACATACATTAATGCTACTGTTTTCCCTTTAAACTCCTGAGCATGTACATGGGTCAGCAGTGGTGGGCTTCTCCACTGAGGGTGGTAGCATGGAGATGAAGGAAGCCCATCCACCTCCACAGGCATACAGGGGTCAGGCGACAGTGGGCCTGCCTGGATGTCTGGACTGATGTTGGTGGAGCAGGTGCAGAGGAGGCCCTGCCCGTGTCCCAGCGTGCCAGCGTCCATGGATGCCAGCATGCTGAAACTCGGGCTGGTGCGGCTCCATCACCGATGATGGAGCTAATGTCATGGGCAGTGAGACAAGTGGACCACAGGATGGCCACACAGCAGGTGACATCATGGGCATGGTTGGGTGGTGCGCCCTTGGAGCCTGCGTGACATGACAGTCCCAGCCTGTGCCTGTCTGCACCAGTGGGGCAGCACTGGTGTGTATCCAGGACAGTGGGACTGTTGCGGCCACTCGCGGTGGCACCATTGAGCCCTGGAGGTGGTAGCCAGAGGGCAGTATCAGCAGTCGACCAATGGCCATGGGGGTACAGTGTCAGGGGGTGGCATCAGTGCATCACCTGTGGATATGCCCAGGCCCGGCCCTGGTGTGCAGTGCCCATCCTCAAGGGGTGCTGACCATCAGGGCCATGAACAGCATGAGGGACAGCATGCCAATCAGGCAGATGACCTCTTAGATGAGCACACCTGCATACTCCAAGCATCAGTCAATCAGCAGATGCGGCTTGTGATGGCGGTGGAGGCACTCAGTGTGGCTCTGCGTCAAGCAGAGGTGGCGCAGCAGAGACACCGCTCTGCTCCTGGCAGGGATGGACCCGTTGTGGGAGGATGTGACCGCTGCCATTGACAGGCAGACACAGGCAATCACAGCTGTCATGGCCACAATGGGCACAGTTATTTGCCCATGCCGCAGACTCTGCGCAGTGCAATGTCCAACCCCGCTCCTCGGCATTGTGCGACACCCTCCTTGTCGACACCGGGTTCAGCTGTGGGCATCCCGAGCACGCCTGATGCAGGCATGTGCGGTGTGCTGCAGACACCTGCACAAGCATGGTGGTGTTCACACAGTGAAACACCTGGGGACCACTGGTGCCACCCCATGAGGCCATTGGTCAGCCTGTCACTGCTGGCGGGTCTCGGCGGGCTGCCCATACATCTGTGGTGGCCATGGCACTGTGGCGCATGACTGACCTGTCTCCCAGCACTGCTACTGTCTGATGCTGCCCTGTGTGCATTGAGTTGTTCAGTGTGTGATATGCATGGGTGGGGTACACGGCCCTGCACGCACACACATTCCATCTGCACACCCTCCTGGCTGCTGTCTGCTGTGGGGGTGCATGATGATGCCTGCGTTGTGCTGTCCGCCACTGTGCAATGGTGCCCAGTGTCTGACACACGCACAATAACAGGCAGTGGGTGTGGTGGTCTGTGGGCGTGTGTGTGGCTAGAGGTGGTGGTTGGGTTGGAGTGCCTCCTACCCTTTGTGCATGTCTTGTGTGTATGTGTGTGTGTGTGTGTGTGTGTGTGTGTGTGTGAGACCGCGTGCCATGTTAGACCTTGCGCCTCCCTGGCGGTGTGTGCGGTTCCATGCTCAGCCATTCTCTTGACAACATGCATCCCTGGTGTTTGTCATGCTTGTTTGTGGGTTGTGCCTTTGCCACTGGTGGTTGCACATGGCCCCATGACTTACCTGGGTTGGCTGAAGTGCTCCTCTGTGATGGTGTCCGGTGCAGCTGTGCCAGCCAGATCAGTCGGGGTCCCGTCGCCCAAGGGGCTGCCATCACCATCTTCACCAGTGTCCTCATCGTCCCCATCGCTGTCCCCTCTTTGACCTGTACAGCTATCCCACAGTTATTGGCCATGTTGTGCAGGATGCAACAGGCCAGGAATAGCCTGCAGGCCTTTGAGGGGCTGTACTGTAGGGCACCGCCAGACATGTCAGGCAACAGAAATGTGCCTTCAGCATCCCGAACACCTGCTTGATGACATTGTGTGTGGTGGCATGTGCCTCATTGTAGCGTTGCTGCGATGGGGTCACGGGGTCACCGGTATGTGTGAGCAGCCAGGGACAGAGTGGGTATCCACTGTCACCTGTGTGTAGAGGGTGGACATTAGTTTGGTGATCAGTGTCACCCTGCCTTGGGCCATCTGAGGCCAATCGCATGTCACCTCTGACTATGCCCCTCCCAAGCTCTATGTCTTTCTGCGTGGTTTGCATACTCACCCACTAAGTGGCCAGTGGGGATGTCCCACTCTCAAATCTGTGGCACAGTGCAGACTGGTGCCAGATGAAGGCATCATGTGCTCCCCAGGGTGCGTGGCACAGACTTTGATTATGCCCCGGCATCGCACACCACCTGGCAATTGATGCTTGCATACCCCTTCTGATTAATGTATGTGGCCCTTGGGGCCAGCTGGTGTGTGGATGGCCACATGGGTGCAGTCTATTGCCCCTAGCACGCCAGGCATATGTGCTACCCTGTGGAACTTCTGTATGTTTGCTGTGCGCTCTGCCAGTGTGCTGGGAAATGGATGTACTCTGCAGCATGTGGCAGCAGTCTTCGAGGAATTGGGTGAGGGTGGTGTGATGCGGCTGACTGGGTTATGCCTGTTGTGTCCCCTGTTGGTCTCTGGAAGGTACCCGTGGGGAGCAGGCACATGCAAGCTGTCACTTTTGTCTCCACTGACAGAGCATGGCTCTATCGTGTGGGTGCCTGCATCAGATCACTGCACAGCTCACACAGCCACCTCAGAATTGCCCAGTTCAGGCGTACCGGCCCATGATCTCGGTATCGGTGTACAGCGTGAAGCTGGTGCGGGCTCAGTACTGCCTGTTGGGGGCATACGCCGACAGGCCCTTCCATGGCCATGCCCCCTATTGCCTTCCTTCTCACCCCCTCATAACTGCCTCTATTTGGATGGTGGCACTGGCCATGTCCCTGGCTTGTGTCCCCCGGCAGCTATTTCTGTGTTCCCCGCTGTCCTGGCTGCTACTTCCCTGCACTGGGAACACCTTCCTGTGGTGGCCTCAGTGCTGTGTGGCACTTCCCTTCTGCACTGCACTGTGGCTGTGGCTCCCACACCTTCCCTGTTCCTGTGGGTTCCAGGTGCTCTGTCTCTGTCCTACCCTGTGTGTTTGTGTTGCCTGTGTGGCTGGCTATGGTTCAGCAACATGTGCCTTCCCTGTAGCGTTCTTGTGTCTCTCCTTGTTCCTTTTATTTTGGCTGATTTCGCTATCGCGCAACTTCGCTTGCTCCCCTATTGCGCATGGCGCATGTTGTTGAATATCGCACTGTGCCATTTATGCATGGTTCCTCCCCTTCAGTTGCACATACATTCATTATCATTGCGCTCTTGCACAGTGCGATTTGGGGGCACATCTGCCTCCGCTGAATATTGCAGAATGGCGCATTTTCGGACTTGCGCTGGCACAACCTATTGCGCATGGCGCAACCTCTTTGAATATCTGGGCCACAGTGTTAGCGGAGATTTTAATATTAGTCAATTCTTTTCTGATAAAACTGGCAAGACACAGAAGATATTTTGTGATGTAGGATTTTGAATGATTTATTATATCAAGCAGGGGCTCGAGATGCTTTCAGTAAGGAGCAGAAGGATAAATCTAAAACTTTCTTTCAAGGTAGAAAGACTACAAGAATTAATTATTTTTTATCACCCCAACTCTAAATTATCATCATCAGAAGGTGCATATTATGGCCACTTCAGATCATGGGTTACTGACGATGAATATTTTAGTTTTCAAAACACTACTAAAGGTCCAGGGTTTTGGAGAATGAATCTCTCATTGCTTGATAATCCAGAGATTATGGAGGATTTATTTCCTATTAGAAACAAAACAGTCTTTTTATATATGATTCTCCTGTTTCTTGGTGGGAAGATAGTAAACAGTATCTAAGGGAGTATTTTCAAAAATGGGAAAATTAATGGAGACACATCGAAACGACAGGTGTCTGATTTTCCAGAAACATCTTAATCAGTTCCAGGCATTACAATTACAAGGGGAAAAGTGTTATTTAAAACAAATAATGAAGGTAAAAACAGAACTGATACAATTACAATATGATAGAATGAAATCTTTTGGAGAGAGAGAGACAACGATTTGGAACACGAGGTATGCAGGCTTTTACTAATCCTTTTGATAGTTGTAAAACTGGAGGCGTCAAAAGAGATTACATGCATTAAAACGAGGAAGGGACGATATTACATACGAATAGGAAATTTTGCAAGAAATAGAAGATTTCATTTCTAAAATGTTTCAGGAAGACACTGAGATACAGGATCTTTGTCTAGATGATTGGTTGCTAGATTTAAATCTTCCACAAGTTCCTATTATTTTCTTTCTTTATTGGCCCCTATTATGAGTTTGGAACTCATGAATATAATCACTACTCTCCCTTTAGGAAGGCACCAGGTAATGATGGTTTACCCAGTGAAATATATGCTCATATAAATCAATATTTAAAAGGAATTAGTATCTATGTATAATACTTGCCTTACAAATAACCATATACCGGATAACACGAATGTTAGTTTATTGATATTGTTGTCTAAAAGTGGTGAGAAGGAGTTGTTGAGGAACTGGAGGCCTATTTCTGTCTTAAATTCAGACTTTAAAATTCTTACTAAGATAATAAGTACTAGACTAAGTTTAGTTCTACAAGACATTGTTTTACCAATACAATTTTGTTCAGTTCAGGAAAAGGATTACAGACGGCCTTATTTTATTGAGAGAAATAATGGAAAAGGAAGGTCACAAGAAATTATGGTTTTGGGTTAGTTTAGATCAGGCAAAAGCATTCGACAGAGTAGCACACAGTTACATATGGAAATGCCTTTTGAAATTTAACTTTCTACAGTCTTTTATTAATTGGATCCTATGTGTTATGCAAATGCCTCCACCATACCATATATGAATGGGTGGTTGGGTTCTAGTTGTTCGGTGAGGAGAGGTTAGACAAAGCTGACCTTTGAGCCCTATATTTATATATTTTGACCTTAGAGCCTTTATTGCATAAAGTGATGCTAGATTCATCAATTCAAGGGTGACAATTTTGAGTGCTGATAAAGAGATTAAATATATTGCATACGCCGATGATTTATGTTTTACCTTGTCAGATTTTCCCTCTGGTGGAGTATTGGGAACCTTGTTGAAAAACTTCACCAGGAAACAGATTCAGGATAAATCTCAACAAAAGTAAGTGTATTCCAATTGGGTCGGTTTCTACACAACATCAGGATCTGTTTGGTGTACCCATTACTTACTCCCATTGTAAGATTTTAGGGATATTTTTGGTCAAGATGATATGGGTTTCTGGAATTGGGATGTTTTATTGACAGAAGCTCAGACAAAGTTGCATATTGGAGTAGATGGTTTCTTTCAAAACAAAAGAGGGTATATATGTTAAAAATGTTTGTTGAGTATGTTTTGCATCTTAGCACAGTATATATGCTACCTAAACAGCTGGAAACAAGGCGTATAGTGTTTTCTTTCAGGGTATCTGAGGCAGTCACCTTAATCCTCTTAAGAGAGAGTGTTGCATTTACCTGTTGAAAGGAGAGCTTGGGATGATTAATCCAGTATTGTTTTTTTAGTATGTTTTTCAAGCAAATATGTTTCCCTCTTACAAAGGTAAGAAAATGTTGGGCCCCTTGGGCTTTGGATACTTAGAACATTGGTTAGCATCTTGGGAAACCCACATGGGTATTGCCAGACAGAAGTCCATTCTAGGATTGCCAGTATATTTTCAAAACTGTTTTAGCAAAATTAAATTATGGGGTTTAACCAAGTTTGAAGGGTATACCCTATCAAGGAAAGATTTATATAAGTATTTGGTACAGAAATATTT
The DNA here is from genome assembly GCA_016271365.2 of Neoceratodus forsteri. NCBI lineage: Eukaryota > Metazoa > Chordata > Ceratodontiformes > Ceratodontidae > Neoceratodus > Neoceratodus forsteri. The sequence goes on from CM057459.1 coordinate 339,897,369, forward strand.
TGGGAACTTCCTCATTTTGGGACTCGATCTGATATGGAATTTAAACAAATTATACAAATGCTGAAAATGGACGAATACCAGTATATATGTAGGATGTTTTGTGGCTTTGCACTCACGGAAGCTGAATGTAAAAGATAATTTGAAACATAAAGGATTAATGGAGAGGTATTGCCCAAGACAGGATTGGTGTAGCCAGAAGTTGGAAACGATGAACCATTTATTCTTTGATTGTTCTTTTATAACACAGTTTTGGAGTGAAGCCGCTAAGCATTGAGTTCGCTTCCCTCTTCACAAAGTGAATTCAGAGATTTTGTTTCTAGGACTTATACCTCCAAGTTGGAAGAAATATAATACTGGGACAATACATTTACTATTTATATTTATTAAGTATCACATTTGGCAGACACGGTGCCAGTGGTCTTTGAGACAACAATATGTGACCCTAGAACAATTGTTTTGGATTATTCATAAGAGTCTGAAAGGCTATAAATTGCAGGAATTATTTACAGTTCCACATCAGAAGTATAAATTATGGTGGACAGATATTGATTGGTTGGACACTGGTGAAATTTCTATATTTATGATTTGTAAATGGCAGTTATTTACTGGTTAAAAAAGAAAAAAGATATGGTTTTGGAAAAAAGAAAAGGGTGCGTGTTTCCCTACTCTTTTAGTGGGGGAATACAAATAATGAGTGAGATATAGTATAAAGTAATACTTAATTATGGTTTCTTAATATGCTGAAATACTGTTTTGTAATTTGTTTGATTTCTTTGTATGATGAAATATGTCTTGAGGTTTTTGTTTGTTAATTTTCTTTATTGATGAGTGTTGTACAAAATATTATTGATTTGTTTAGTTATTTATGGAATTAAATAAAATTCCCTACTCTTTTCAAGAACTGCCATGGGATCTTTAACATCCACCTGAACTACCACCAGAACAGGCAGATGGGATCTCGGTTTAATGTCTCATCTGAAAGACAGCACCTCAGGAGTGTAGCACCCCTCATGTTGCACTACAGTGTCAGTATTGGGATATTAACACAAGTGCCTGCTGTGGGGATAGAACCCACAGCCTTCTGATCTCCTGGCCTCAGAGGTGAGTGTGCTACCTGCTGAGCTACTGACACTAACACTTATTGGTAGCCCAAGAACCAATATTGTTCAATTCATTCTGAAAGTTGTTTGCATCCTGCTCACTTTTAATTATACTTCCTAGTTTGCAGTCATCTGCGTATTGGACATCCAGATGTTACTGTCCATCTACATTGTTGAAATCAATAAATTAAAAAGAACAGGACCCAATACAGATCCCTGTGGGACCCACTGTTGACTCTGGCCCACTTAGAGCTGTGGCCTCTAATGATAACTTGTTGGCGTCTATGTTGCAGCCAAGATATAACACATTAACTATATTGGAATGAAATTTCAATTTGTACATAAGATTTATCAGAACATGGTGAGAAACCTTGTTAAATGCTTTAGAAAAATCAAGAAAGATGATATCCACTGGGAGCCCTGAGTCCAGAGATGCACTAACATTCTCAAAAAGCTTATTAAATTAGTTAAACAGGATCTATCCCATAGAAAACCATGTTGAGTTAGGTCTTGTAGATTGTTGCGTGAAATATGTACTTCAATGTGAGTCATCAATATTCTTTCTAAAAGTTTACCTATAACTAACGTAAGACTGATAGGTCTGTAGTTTGATACACCTTTTCTATTGCCACTTTTGTATATTGGGATAATGTGTGCTTCATTCCAAGTTTTATAGTTTCACCTTGATTTAATGAAGCATTGAACAAGACAGTTAGAGGACCACTAATAGTATTAGATGTTTCTTTGAGGAATCTGGGGTGTACAGTATATTATCAGGCCCCTGCGGAAGAATATGATTTAAGATTCTCCAGTAGTTTTTCCAACTCTTTTATAGTAATAGGCCAAGACTCGCATTCTGTGGATATGTCATATTATTGGACAGACTCTCTTCTGGCATAAAGACACGTGAAATAATTATTAAATTCAGTTGCCATCTCTGGCTCATTACATATTACCCCCATAGTAGTTTCAGTCAGGCCAATTGTAGATGTTTTTCCTTTTAATGAGCCAATATAGTTATAGAAAGATTTGATTTATTTATAGTTCTGGTAGCTAAATTTAATTCTAAATCCTTTTTGCTTTTCTAATACTGGATTTCACTTTTTTGTTTTATCCTTATATAAATTCTATGAATCTGTAGTAGGATTCTTTTGTATTTTCCATAAATTTCTTTTTTATTAATTACCGCTTTATTCCTTTGTTCCACCATAGTGGGGTTCTAAGGCCATTATTGTATTTTTCCCTGTTTGGAACCCAGGTATCCAGACAATGTTTTATCTTGAGCGAAATATGGTCCCAAACTTGGTATAAGTCTAGGCCCTGAAGAGCGTTTCCCAATCCCAAGATCTTAAATATTTATTTATTCTTTTGTAATTGGCCTTTGTAAAATCCTTAGTCAGTGTCCACCATTAATGATATTATTATTCATATTAATCTTTATTGTTATCATATTATGATCACTGTCTCCCAGTGGGGCATCAATTACTGGAATAGATATTTTTCCTCAATATTTGTGAGAATTATGTCTAGAATATTATTCTGTCTTGTACCCTTAGTTATTATTTGGGTTAGATTTTGATTAATAGTTAGTTCAACAAATGCTGATTCAATAAGTCCATGATCATCAAGTGAGGTCCCGTCAATTCTGGAGAAGTTAAAATCTCCCATTAGAATATAATTTTGGTTAGTTTCCATATTTTGAAGTGTTGTTAATAAAGCATTGTTTTCGACAAGTGTTAGGCTTGGAGGTCTATAACAGAGGCCTACAACTAGGGTCTCATCGTGTAGATTAACTTGTACCCAAATTACTTCCACTTTGCTGTTTAATATGTATACCCTTGAGGAAAGGAGGGAGAGGGAACATGATAGAAACTTTCAAGTACCTCAGGGAATCAACAAAGTCCAAGAGGTAGCATCTTTCAGGAAAGGAGATGTGCAAGAACAAGAGGACACAATTTGAAGATGGGCGGCTCAGGGGCAATGTGAGTATTTTTCACAGAGAGGGTGGTGGATGCATGGAATGGCCTTCTTGAGGAGGTCGTGGGGTGGGGAATTCAAGAATGCATGGGACAGACATAAGGCAATTCTGGTGAGGGTAGGAGGAAGTAGGGTGTTGGTTAACTAGGATCTGCAGCTCATCCAATAGGTAAGGAAATGGGTAGACTGGGTGGGCCAAGTGGTTCTTATCTGCCGTCAAAGTCGATGTTTCTATGTTTCAGGTCCAGAGAGTCATTTCCTGGTTGCAGCTGCTGGAGGTAGAGGAGGGGTGGCACTGCATCCTGAGATTACGCCTTAGGGCTTGCCGTGCTCATGTCTGGGGCAGGACCCATTAAGACCCATTAAAGGATGCAATCTATGGAAACAGGACTAGAAAGGAGGGACCGTCATCATGCTCTAATGAGCTGGTCTTAGCTCAGGGCAGGAGGTACAGCACCTAGTGTTGCTTTGGTGGAAGTCATGGTTTTGGAGCAGCCGTGGAGGCATTTAGGCTGCAACCTGCCCCGTTATACTGTACGTTCTGGTGGCAAGGAGGATGAGGTACTCCCCTGAAGGAAAGGAAAGGAAAAGGACAACCAGTTTGGAGGTGAGGCTTTGAGCTAGCTTTCAGCTCATTCTGGTCTAAATTCTAGGCTGGGTAACCATTCTAGCTGTGGCCGGTACAAAAAGTCCTGTGTCTGCTGTTTCCTGGCTCTAAAACCCCAATGGAGCTGATCTGTTTAACTTATTTATTGTTCTAATTATTTTGAACAAACATTTAATTTTCTAATTTTTCACTTTTACCTATTGGTGCTGAATTTTATTTATTTTTATTGACTTTTCAAACATTTTTAAATTCATACATACAGAAATATATTTTTAAAACAATTCATTACATGTGTTCCACCATTCTATTTTTATTCCTGTAGCATAAAGGTGTGTCAAGACCAAATCATTTTGGGGAGAAGTTATTAGTATTAAATCAAACTTAAGTTACAGGTTTGTGCTGCTATCTTAAGAATATTTCTATTTTATATTCAGATATATTAATTAATAAACAACAAAATATATAACCTACTATCCACCCAGCAGTAAAGTTTACTTCTTAAATTCTTTATAGCTTTATAACTAATATTTATACTATAAAGGCCATATTACTCCCCAAAAGCAGACTTATTACTCCCAGATACATAGGATATTTCACAGAGGATATTTCACAAGTTCATCATCTCCTTTTCAGATAATGTAGGTGAATTAGTTCCTCCATTTCTCTCAGATTCTTGCTCATATTGGTGCTGAGTTTTAAATGAATTAATTCCTCTGTTTCTCCTTGAAAAGGCCTCCCCATTTACTTTGAAGCCAGCAGAAGCCACGGTGCCTGAGTTGTTTCCACCTGGGTAAGAGGAGGACTGGTCATCTCCAGCAAGATATGGCCTGTCTTTATTCCAATTCTAAGAAGTGTCTGGAAAGTACTCATGGGTCTGTGTGCCCCCTCTGTATACCATTAGGACCCTAGACACAGAAGGAGAATAAGGAGCTACAGATTGTGAGGGCTTGTCTGGGATTTTTCTGTGCCTGTGAGCTTTGGCACTGCTGGCCTGCAGGGGCAAGAAGTTGAAAGGGGTCTGGGTTAGGGGTGGGCCTTGCTGTATGGGGCAGTTGTGTGGGCTGCCATTGTGATATGGCAGAGGATCTTTGGTACCGTGGATGTGGGTGATGGTCAGGTGGGGCAGCGGCACTCAGAATTGGATCGCTCTGTGCAGCATCATGGGGAGGCGAGCAGGAGGCACCATTTTCTGCATTTGAGGTGAAGGAGATGACATGTAGACAAAATTTGCTAAAATGGCTGTGAGATTTCCATCCAAAGAGCCCATACCACCATCCCGTGTCACTGTTGGTGTGGTTGTGAAATTCAGCTGGGAGAGGAGCAGCTGTGGAAAAGTGTGTTCAGTATGGATACCAAGGAGGCGGTGTGGTAAGCTGCCCTTGTGTGCAGTCCATTCCAGTGGGTCCAGCTGTGGGTATTTGGGAAGGCACTCCTTCTGGTTACGCTTGGCCATACCCGTGGGGATATCTGTTGGCACCGCATTGCTGTTTTCCCAGGAAGCCTGTATTTGGGAGTGGAGGCTAGGCCACTGGCCTGGTCTCGTGCCACAGCTCAAGGCCGGAGGCAGACATAGTGGTGGAAGCCATGGAGGAACCTGCCAGTGAGGGTGATGTGAGACACAGAAGTCTGCCCAGGCCCAGTCCCACACTGCCTGCCATCGTTGACTATCCCCATGGCAGACAACATGGTACAGCAGCTGGCGGCCCCAGGGGATCAGCCGTGGGTTCTCTGTCAGGCAATGGTGGCTGTTCTGAAGTCTCAAAGGGAGGCCAAACAAGCAAGCAAGCAAGCCTGGTTGTGCTGCAGAGGAGGAGGCAGGAGATGAGGTGGTTTGGGAGGTGACTGTTACATTGTCCCTCGGACAAAATTTCCAGCGCTATCAGTTTGCTGACTATGAAATCTATTGGGCTATTCTCCAGCCTTATCAGCAGCCTGCAGTAAAGTTGCCTGATACTAACCTGTGCCTCCTGGTGCAGAACAAGGCCCTGTGGGAGAAGATGGACAATCTCCTGAGCAACGACCCTTTAAGCGTCCGTATCGCACCCATGTGTGGCAGGAGTCAGGAGCTGCTCATAGGACCAGCATGAGGGCGTGTCCCAATGGTCACAGGCAGAAATGGTAAAGAATGTGAAACTGAAATTAGAATTTAGGTTGTCACACGCAAAAGATAGTAAAGGGTTCTATGCCTATATCAATAACAATAAACAGTTGACAAATAAAATTCCCCTTTTGTGTGATGGCAAGTCCATTTCAGATGACTCTGAAATAGCTCAGTGCTTCAATTCATATTTCTGTTCAGTATTCAATGATACACCACATATGGAAACATGCATTAGTACATCAGGTAACTAGTCAATACACTTTATGGTTATCATATGTGTTAAGTGAGTTACAAAACCTTAAAACAAAACTGCACCTGGACCAGACAACATTCATTCCATATTGTTAAAAACTTGTCCCATCAATAGCTTTTCCCATGACTATATTATTAAACAAATCCCTGGAGTCGGATCATGTTCCATCTGATTGGAGAAAGGTGATTCTTATTTTTGAAAAAGGGAACAAAACAATGTTTCAAATTACAGGCCCATAAGCCTCACTTCCTTGTGTTGCAAACTTATGGAAGATTAATATAAAGGTGACTGAAAGAATTACAACCCTAGGACTTGAAGATACAACCCCACATGATTTCGGACGGATTATCATGCACCGCAAACCTTGTTTGCTTTTACAATTCCATGTGTGACAGTGTTGATAAAAGAACCAGTTGATGTCATCTTACTGGACTTAGGTACAGCATTTGTCACTGTCACATGACCTTTAGTCAAAAACTAACTGAACAGGGATTTAACATGTACACGTGAAGACTAGGTTTGCTGGCATAAAGAACCTAGCTTCACCTGAGCTCTTTTCTTCTAGGGTTTACTTGAAAGGACAGAACAAGGAACAACATTAACAGAGCAAGGAGAAACATTAAGGTTTCTTTTGGCTAAACAAGTTACTATTGTGTTGCTATTTTGTTTTGTGCTTACAGGTTGTGTTCATATTTTATTACTATTTTTACTTACAGATTGTATAGTTTACTACTTTATTTTTCTCTGATTGAAATTTTTTTGCAGAGTTTATTTTCTTTTTAAATTGCTGTGCAGGTTGTCTTGCTGAAAGGAAGGAAAACATTCACTGGGGTGGTAGGTCAGAGCTGTAGCTGATTGTTTCTGGAGGGCACAGGCTAATCCCACCCACCCTTCCCGCACCCCACCCACCCTAAGTGCATCATTTCCTTTATACCAGAGGTTCTGACATCACTTCCCCAAATGGGCAAAGGACATAACAGCTGTCATAACCTTAACAGCCCAGCACACTGCATAGGAGGTAGGCATGCACACGTTCACACACACACACACACACACACACACACACACAACTCAACAAAAAGAAAAGAAAAAACTAAACAGGAAGGAGAGAGACATGGGAGTGGTGCAATGACCTGGCTGTGGGGCAGCAGTCTTTGGGAGATGTTCTGAAGGTTGTAATGCTGCCCTATTTGCACACCTCTGGTCTGAGAGAGGGGTTGCCAGTCTCAGGCTGACCTGGCGAGGATTTAGAAAACCTCCTCCCCACCCAGGGACCACCAGGGCCACTGCCATTGCCTCAGAGGTTGCCAAGAAAGAGGAAGAGTTGTACTATGGCAGGCTCCAGGGATGGTGAGGGGTGGTGGATCAGAGGTACATCCCTCCAGTTGTACCTTTCCACAATTCATATACCATTCTGGTGGAGTGTGGTTCCTCTAGGAGGCACCCCAGTGGAGACCAAGGAGGATACTGGGAACCTCCATAAAGGAGACCCAGAGGAGGGTGGCATGAGACCCCACAGGGGAAGGAAACAACTCCTGGTGGGGATTCAGTCATTAGAAGGGTAGAACTGGGGAGCAAGAGAGGTAAGGTACCTGCCGGTGCCATGGCTGGGAGGGACAGGAAGTGAATCCTCAGGATCATGGGAGCAGTGGTAGGGAAGAGGAGCTGGACATCATTGTCCACCTAGGGACAAATGACCTGGCTGAGAATGGGATCAAAACAGTGCAGGAGGAGTTTGTGGCATTGGGGAGGGGCCTTAGACAAGTAGAATGCATGGTAACCTTCTTGGAGGTCCTGCCTGTCTATGGTATGGGTGAAGCTAGGGTACTCTGCACTATCCGATTCAATGAATGGTTGAAAACTGGTGCTGAGCTCAGGGTTTTGGCTTCATTGGGAGTGGGGATCCACCTGGAGGGATGTGGGCCTATACTAGTGTGATGGGCTGCATCTGTCTGGGAGGAACCAGGATCCTGAGTGACAGGTTTAAATGCATCATTGGCTAGCATTTAAACTAGCCAAGGGGAGGCACTGAAAAGAACATGGAAATTCCAGCTCCTCCCACAAAACAGGGTAGTTAGTGAGGTAAACACTGTGGTAGAAAGTTGATAAGGAGCAGGACAGGGGTCAATGGAGAAAGAACAAAGACAGTAAGGACAGGGATGGGGCTAAAGGTGTAAGGCTATCAAAAACTGGAGGGTGATGAGTACCAATGTACATAGTTTGGGTAACAAGCTCCCTGAACTAGTGGCCTTGATGGAAGAGGGACATCTGGATATCATGGCAGTCACATAAACATGATACACAGAGAACCATAACTGGGATGTCAACATACCAGGGTACACTATCTACAGGAGGGACAGGAGGGTAAAGAGGAGGAGGTGCCTCTCTGCATAAGGAATGGATTAAAGAAATGGAACTAAATGGTAAACAGGGAGGAGAAGAGGCACTGGGTCACCTGAAGACAGGAAATGGCACCACAATTTGTATGGGGTTGTATACAGACCCTCCATCTCAGGGAGGAAATGGACAAGGAAATTATAGAAGCATCCTTAGAATGGCAGAAAAGGAGATATTGTTGATGGGGACCTGAATATGCCAGACATTAACTGGAGCACCTTTGCTGCAGCCACATCCAAGAGCAGGGTAATTCTCAATGCCCTACAGGAGGCATGCCTCAGCCAACAAGTGTTCGAACCCACTCGGGAGGGAGCAATCTTAGACCTGGTGGTCTCAAACAGGAGGATGGAGAGGATCTCAGATCTAGAAGTGGGTAGCCATCTGGGAACAAATGAGCACCAGACAGTGTGGTTCACGATAAACACAGCCATAGAGTCAAGTCACACAAAGGTAAGGGTAATGGACTTTAGGAGGGCTGACTTTGGCAAAATGAGGCGAGCCTCAGAAAAGCACTAGCAAATGGGCAAGAAGGTGGGGTGGAGAAACAATGGGAAAAAAATCAAAGCTGTCATCACAGAGGCAACAAGCCTTGTGTGAAGCAGATAAATGAAACAAAACATAGGAAAAAACACTATGGTACTCAAAAGAGGTGGTGGGAAGGTTAGAGAGAAGAGATAGCATTCAGGAAGTATAAGGAAACACAGAAGGAGCAGGACAGAGAACTGTACCAGTTAAAGCAGAAGAAAGTGGGGAGGCAGTCAGAATAGCAAAGCCCAAACCGAGAATAAGATAGCCAACTCAGTTAAGAAGTGGGATAAAACCTTTTACAGGTACATTGAGGAGCAAAGAAAGACCAGGGAGGATAATGAGACTTAATAAAGGGGTGGGTGGGTGAGTGTGACAGTGACACAGCAGAAATACTGAACAAATACTTCTGCTCAGTATTCACAAAAGAAGAGGAGGGTAGGTACCTAAACCAAATAATAGAAGCATACTGGATGGGAGGAGGTTAATACCAGTCCATTCACAGAAGAAAGGGTTCTGAAAAAATCCTAAAACTGAAGGTGGAGGTGGACAAAGAAATGGGCCTAATGGATTTACCTCAGAATTCTAAAAGAACGAGGGAGAACTAGTGTCACCACTGACTACCCTTTTATCAAATCATGGGAGGATGGTGTGGTACTTGAGGACTGGAGGAGGGCAGATGTGATTCCCTTCACAAAAGTGGGAGCAAGACAGAGGCAGGAAACTACCGACCTGTTAGTTTGACCTCAGTGGTGAGAAAATGATAGAATCAGTTTTGAAAGAAAAAATTGTTGAGTACCTAGAGGCCAGTGGGGCACAGAACCCAAGGCAGTATGGATTCACAGTGGGAAGGTCATGTCAGATGACTCTAATTGATTTCTTTGACTGGGTGACCAAAGTAGTAGACCAGGGAGGGGCTGTGGACGTGGCCTACCTAGATGTTAGCAAGGCATCTGACACAGTCCACACAAGATTAATGAACACATTAGCCAGCCTGGGAGTGGGTCCCAGGGTGGTAATCTGTGTAAAAATTGGCTGGACAACAGGACACAGAGGGTAATAGCAAATTGAGTCCACTATGAAGAAAGGGGTTACTAGCAGGGTACCGCAGGGTTCACTACTGGGACCAGTCATCTTTAATGTTTTAGAGTGACATTGTGGAGGGACTGGAAGGAAGAGTATGCCTTTGCAGGCGACACAAAGATCTGCAACAGGGTTTATATTTGGGGAGGGTTGGAAAGGATGAGAAGGGACTTGACAATGTTGGAGGAATGGTCAAAAGTATGGCAGCTTAGATTCAATGCAAAGTAGTGCAAAGTAATGCACATGGAAACAAAACCCAAGGGAAGAGTACACAGTGGGGTGTTTAACAACAAAAATGGAAAGGGACCTGGGGTAGTCATATCAGGCAGCCTAAAGGTAGGCAAGCAGTATGATAAGGCAGTAAGGAGGGCTGGGGGATACTGAGATGCATAGGGAGAGGCATCACCAGTAGAAAACAGGAAGTTGTTATCCTGTGTACAGACAGTTGGTGAGACCGCATCTGGAGTACTACGTACAGTTCTGGAGACCCCATCTCCGCAAGGATATAGACAGGATGGAGGCAGTCCAGAGGAGGGCAACTAAAATGGTGCAGGGTCTGTACCAGAAGCCATACAAAGAGACTAAAAGAGCTTAATATGTTTACCCTTGAGAAAGGGGCACATGATAGAAACTTTCAAGTACATCAAGGGAATCAACAAACTATGAGAGGTAGCATCTTTCAGAAAAGAGATGTACAAGAACAAGGGGCACAATCTGAAGATAAAGGGGGATGAGTCGGGGCAACGTGAGGAAGTATTTTTCATGGAGATGGTGTTGGATGCATGGAGCAGCCTTCCTGAGGAGGTCATGGGGTCAAAAACAGTGGAGAATTTAAGAATGCATGGGACAGACATAAAGGCAATTCTAGTGGGAGGTAGGCAGAAGTAGGCTGTTGGTAAAACTAGGATCTACAGCTAATCCAATAGGTAGGAAATGGGCAGACTGGGTGAGCTAAGGGTCCTTATCTGTCGTCAAAATCTATGTTTCTATGTTTCTATGTTACATAGTAAGATGGATTCAGAATTGGTTAAAACAACAATCTCAGACTGTAATAGTTAATGGATATTCTGAGGAGGGATCGTGAGTAGTGGTGTCCCACAGGGATCTGTGCTGGGGCGGTACTGTTTGGGTTGTATATTAGTGATGTGGGTGCAGGCATCAGGAATATCATAGCCAAATTTTCAGATGACACTAAAATAGGTGGTGAGGTGGACTGTAAAATAAAACTTCTTTCCTTATGTCAAGATCTAAAACAAATAGATGAGTGGGCTACAATAAACAAGATGAAATTTAATTCATCAAAATGTACAGTACTACACTTTGGTCATAATAATCCTAAACTCATTTACCATCTAGTTGGAAATCCTGAAATCAACAACTAGGAAAGGTTTAGGAATTTTGGTAAAAATGATCTACTGTATCATCTATTGACCATTGCAGGTATGCAACAACGATAGCTAACAGGCTTGTTTATTCAATAAAAGATAATTTATTTCAAGAACTGGACAGTGCATAATGAAGTTGTACAAAACATATGTTATTCCACACTTGGACTTCTGTTCCCAATATGGAACCCATACTTAAGGCATGATGTTAACCTTCTGGAAAGAACTCAAGAAGATTAACAAAGTTAATTCCTGTCTAGCTTCCTTGAGTTACAAGGATAGACTCCATTCTCTAGAACTATTTTGCATAGAAATTTGGAGGAAAAGAGGGATTTATTATTATTATATAACATCATGAAAAATTAAGAACTTATGGGTCTCTGTGGTTTACAACCAAACCATAGGATAACACAGTTAAGATCACACAATAGACAGCTACTCGTACCTAAAGCAAACACCACTAAGAGATATAATTTCTTTATAGTCAGATCGGCAAGACTATGAAATTCAATACCAAGTAATTTAATAAATTCTACTTCATTTGAGGCCTTTAAAATGGGTTAGATAAATATCTTTTACTCCATGATCACTAACAAATGCCTCCGCTAGAGTGGAGATAATTAAATGGGCCATTGGCCTACTTTGTCTAACTCCTCCAAATAATCCAAGTAAAGTGGATTAGGAGGAGGATGAAGTAGAATACCCCACTGCAGAGTACCCACGTATCAGAGAAACTTTGGGACATCATCAAGGAGAAAAGGGTGGAATGGGTATTCCAGGGCATGATCCACAAGTTGTTGCAGTGACCTGGAGCTCGTGAGAAAGCCAATCAAGCCATTATTCAGAAGGTGCTGGCATTATGCTTTTCATCACCCTGGGCCGGGCTGACACTCTTTAAACATTTGCCTTGGTACATGGCATAGTGTGCTGCCAAATGAAATACTACATCATTGCCATGGATTCATTTGCAGAGGAGACTACAAAGCCGGACCAGACTACTACTACCCCGTGGTGGAGGTCTGCCATTTGAGGTAGAAATGGATCAGCATTCTGTGATTTGCCAGGATTCACTTTGCTGAGAAAACAATCAAAGTTTAGAGGCTGTTGAAGCTGTTCAAGTACTGTGCCCAGCTGAGGTTGCCATGGGATCATCCCACTCTTTGGGTGAAAAAGACCAAAAATGTTGTTGGACTGACCTGCTGAGACTGTTATTTTGTGTGCTGGAAAAAAAAGGGGACATTACAATCATTTTATGCAGCTGCTCCTTGTGGAAACTGCCAATAATAATAATTCAAGTACAGTTCTACCTCTAGATAAATAATACAGTTTGTAATTGGATGCCAGACATAGCCTGAGGTGGGGAAATTGTCTTCACAAGTCAGTGGCCTGCATCACAGCCACTTGTCTAGCTTGACCATTTCAGCATTGTTCAATTACTATAAACTACTGGTGTGATCCTGTTTCAGACAGAAGTCCATCTTCTTCCAAGTTGTGTACTGGGTGTGCTTTGAAACAACTGAAGCTGCATGGGATATACTATATTGGACTAGATATCTGTAACTAATCTCTCTCTCTTGCTTACATCTGAGAGAGTTTTCCTTACTTTTACAGAGGTATTGCTTTGTGTTTAATTATTTTAGTTTTTAATTCAGGAAGGGGTTTTCAAAACTGCTTATCTTGTCAGCATCTTCAGAAGGGCTGAAATAACTGCATATTTGATTTTCCTTTGTGGCTAACAAACCACCAGGCTGTTTTGGGGCTGGAGAGGTTTACCTGTGTCTGACTTGGATGTCTGGATTTTTCTCTGTTTGATTAGCAGGGTATTTTCTCTGTCAAATTGTTGTGTAGGGTATCGTGCTGACAGGAAGGCACTCATCATGCGGTGGGTGAGAGCTTTAGCTGATTGTTTTGTGAGGGCACAGTTTAGGCCCAACCCTTTCCCACCCCTCACCCCACCCACCCCTGGAAATAGTTCCTTTATACCTGAGGTTCTGACATCATTTCCTCAAGAGTGCAAGGTGCATATCACTGTCATATCCTCTCTAGCACACTGCACTGACAATATAAGCATACACATTGTATAATATATATATTTCTATATAACCAATCACACATGCACACACACACAAACAAAAAACAAAAAAAAGTAGATAAACATGTGGGGAGTAGTGCAATGTAATGGCTGTGGGGCAGCAGTCTTCCGGGAGTCTTTCTGGAGGCTGAGATGCTGCCTATTTGCAGACAACTCTCTGCCCTGAGGGAGGAAGTTGCCCGCCTCAGGCCGCACTGGACAGTAGTGAAGGAAACCTTCCCCAGGCCACACTGGACAGTAGGAGGGAACCTCCCCATCCAGGGAGCACTACGCCACCGCCACTACCTCAGAGGTTGCGAAGAAAGCACAGCAGTTGGACCACAGTGGGCTCAGGGAGGGTGAGGATGGTGGAACAGAGGCACACCCAGTCAGTTGTTCCACTCCACAATCCATACACCATTCTGGGAGCATAGCTCCCCTATGGATGCACCCAGAGAGAAGACTGATGACAACTGTCTGAGGGAGGCCCACAGGAAGGAGGCAGAGGACACCACAGGGAAAGGAAGCAGCTCCTGGTGGGGACTCAATTATTAGGGGTATAGAACTGGGGAGCTGGGAAAACTGAAGTAAGATGCCTGCCTGGTGCCATGGCTTGGAGGGACAGGAAGCACATCCTCAGGATCACGAGAACAGCTGCAAGGAGTCTGAGCTGGATGTAATTGTCCACCTAGGGACAAATGACTTGGCTCATCATGAGATTAGAGCAGTGCAGGAGGACATTGCAGAGTTGGGGAGGGGCCTAAGGCAAGTAGCACACACAGTATCCTTCTCAGAGGTGCTGCCTGTCAAAGGCATGGGGAGGCGAGGGTAGTAGCAACTGCAGTTTAATGAATGGTTGAAAAAATGGTGTGGAGCACAGGGGTTTGGCTTCATTGGGGACTGGGGTTCCACCTGGAGGGACACCAGCCTATACTGGCAGGATGGTCTGCATCTGTCCAGGAAGGAACAAGTCTTTTGAGCAATCGGTTTAAATGCTTCATTGGAAAGCTTTTAAACTAGTCAAGGGAGGCACGGACAAGCAGCAGGAAAATCCCAGCCTCTCCTACAAAACAGGGTACTAAATAAGAAAAAGACCGAGGTAGAACGGTCAGTGGGGATGCTGCAACAGAAGGTAAAGCCATCAAAATGGAGAGCAATGAGTACCAATGCCCGTAGTCTGGGTAACAAGCTTCCTGAATTAGTGGCCTTGATGGAGGAGGAACATCTGGATATCGTGGCAGTCACAGAAACATGGTACACAAAAACCATGACTGGGACGTAAACATACCAGGATACACTATCTACAGGAGGGACAGGGAGGGTAAAAGAGGAGGAGGTAGCTCTTTACATAAGGAAGGAATAAAAGCAACAGAACAAAGGGTAAACAGGGAGGAGAAGAAGAAGCACTGTGGGTAAATTTGGAGACAGAGCAATGGCACCACAGTCCGCACAGGGGTTGTATACAGACCCCCTTCTCAGGGGAGGAAATGGACAAGGAAATGATAGAAAGTATACTTAGAATGGCAGAAAAAGGGAGATATTGCTGATGGGTGATCTGAATATGCCAGATGTTAACTGGAGTGGTTGCAGCTGCCACTTTGAAGAGTGGAGTTATTCTAGATGCCTACAGGGGCATGCCTTGAGACAACTAGTATTGGAGCCCACTTGAAAGGAGCAATATTAGACTGATTCTCTCAAATGGAGATGGAGAGAGGATCACAGATGTAGAAGTGGGTAACCATCTGGGAACTAGCGACCATCGAACAGTATGGTTCACAATAAACACAGCAATAGAATCAAGCCATACAAAGACAAAAGTACTGGACTTTAGGAGGGCTGACTTTGCCAAATGGGTGAGTGCCTAAGGAATGCACTAGCAAATGAGCAGGAAGGAGGTGGAAGAACAATGGGGAATAATAAAACTGCCAT
Source organism: Neoceratodus forsteri (assembly GCA_016271365.2). Taxonomy (NCBI): domain Eukaryota; kingdom Metazoa; phylum Chordata; order Ceratodontiformes; family Ceratodontidae; genus Neoceratodus; species Neoceratodus forsteri. The sequence goes on from CM057459.1 coordinate 339,912,797, forward strand.
CACAGAGGTAGCGAGCCTTTGTGTGAAGCAAATAAACAAAACAAAATGATGTAAGACACCACTATGGTTCTCAAAGGAAGTGGCAACGAAGGTTCAAGAGAAAAGAAAGCATTCAGGAAGTACAAGGAATCGCAGAAGGAGCAGGACAGAGAACTGTATCAGTTAAAGCAAAAGGAGGCTGGGAAGGCAGACAGAACAGCAAAGGCCCAAACCGAGAAAAGATAGCCAACTCAGTTAAGAAGGGGATAAAACCTTTATAGGTACATCAGGAGTGAAGGAAGACCAAGGGGGATAGTGAGGGCTTAATAAAGGGGAGTGAGGGTGGGCAGAGGAGAACTGTGAAAAGGCAGAGATACTAAACAAATATTTTTGCTCAGTATTTACAAATGAAGAGGGGAGGTCATAAAACAAACAGTAGAAACACTCTGGATGCAGAAGTTGATACCAGCCCATTTACAGAAGAAAGGGTTCTGAAAGAACTCTTAAACTGAAGGTGGACAAAGCAATGGGGCCTGATGGGATTCATCCCAGAATTCTAAAAGAACTAAGGGTAGAACTAGTGACACCACTGACTACTCTTTTAACAAATCATGGGAGGATGGGGTGGTACCCGAGGACTGGAGGAGGGCAGATGTGATTCCCTTCACAAAAGTGGGAGCAAGGCAGAAGCAGGAAACTACAGACCTGTTAGTTTAACCTCAGTGATAGGGAAAATGATGGAATCACTTCTGAAGGAAAGAATTGCTGAGTATCTAGAGGCCAGAGGGCGCAGGACCCTAGGCAGCATGGATTCACAGTGGAAGGTCATGCCAGATGAATCTGATAGATTTCTTTGACTGGGTGACCAAAGTAGTAGATCAGGAAGGGGCTGTGGACATGGCCTACCTAGACTTTAGCAAGGCATTTGACACAGTCCCACACAAAAGATTAATATACAAGTTAGCCAGCCTGGGAGTGGGTCCCAAGATGACAGCCTGGGTAAGAATTGGCTGGAGACTAGGACACAGACAGTAATAGTAAATGGAGTCCACTCAGAAGAAAGGAGGGTTACTAGTGGGGTACCGCCTGGGTTCAGATGTGGGACCGGTCCTCTTCAATGTTTTATAAGCGACATTGCAGAAGGACTGGAAGGAAAAAGTATGTCTCTTTGCAGATGACACAAGATCTGCAACAGAGTTGATGCACAGGGTGGGGTGGAAAAGGATGAGAAGGGACTTGGCAAGGTTAGAGGAATGGTCAAATGTATGGCAGCTTAGATTCAATGCTAAGAAGTGCAGGTAATGCACCTGGGAAACAAAAACCCAGGGAAGAGTACACAATGGGGGGTGAGATACTAACAACAACAAAAATGGAAAGGGACCTGGGGTGAGTCATATCAGATGACCTAAAGGTGGGCAAGCAATGTGAGAGGGCAGCAAGGAGGGCTAGGGGGATACTGGGATGCATAGGAGAGGCATCACCAGTGAAAACAGGAAGTTATTATCCCTCTGTACAGACAGCTGGTGAGACGCCATCTGGAGTACTGTGTGCAGTTCTGGAGACCCAATCTCAGCAAAGACATGACAGGATGGAAGCTGTCCAGAGGAGGGCAACTAAAATGGTGCAGGGTCTGCACGGAAGACATGAAGAGAACGAAAGGAGCTTAATATGTATAGCCTCGAGGAAAGGAGGGAGAGGCGGGACATGATAGAAATGTTCAAGTACCTCAAGGGAATCAACAAAGTCCAAGAGGGTAGCATCTTTCAAAAAGAGGTGTGCAAGAACAAGACGGCACAATTTGAAGATAAAGGGGGTGGCTCAGAGGTAATTTATGGAAGTATTTTTTCACAGAGAGGGTTGTGGATGCATGGAACGGCCTTCCGGAGAGTTGTGGAGTCAAAATCAGTGGTAGAATTCAAGCATGCATGGGACAGTCATAAGGCAATTCTAGGGGTGGGGGTAGGAAGAAGTAGGCTGCTGGTTAACTAGGATCTGCAGCTTATCCAGTAGGTAGGAAATGGGCAGACTGGGTGGGCCAAGCAGTCCTTATCTTACATCAAATTCTATGTTTCTATGTTTCTATGAGTAAGAGTGAGAATATTGGGTGGATGGAGAAAGTGTGAAAATGTGTGAAAGAAATGTGAGTGTGAGTGGCGTTTGCTGTGTGGTGTGTGAATGATGTGCTGGTGTCTTAATTAGTACGTGATTTTCATGTAAAAAAGAAAAGAAAAGAAAAGACAAGAAAATGTTTTGAAAATTAGCATTTTTTGTGACAGCCTAACCATAGCATTTTGTACTGCTTATGTCTTAAAAATGTACTTCTTATTTCCTAAAAATTTTCAACCAAACTCACTCCACAGGGCAGGATGTGTGTCAGGCTAGAAGGGTTGGTTTCTGGGTGTGCTGGAGGGACCCCAGACCAGGAAGGAGGTGCATACCATCCTGTTTAGGGAACCTTGAAGAGCCCCTTGTGCCCCATTTTCAGGAGAAATGTTTTTAGGGAGAGTGTATGCCTCCCCAAGGGGTGAACTACTATTCTGCTCTGCCCTTTCTTCCCTTTGTTTTCCATTCAACTAGCTTAGGGTGATTTCCTTGTTTTCACAGTAGGTGGTGGAGTTCACTGATATTTAAGCCAGGTGTTGGGGGTTGATAGGGGAGTTGGAGATTTGGCGGGCTGGAGTAGGGCCAGTGTGACAGGGGTCTAAAACTCTCCTGGCCCAGTAAGTGTTGGCTTGCAGCATTGGTGTGACATGAGGGAGGTGTCAAGGAAGCGGCAGGCATTGGTGTCCGTTTGGGTTCAGGGATTCTGTGGCATATCTGTAGGGAGGAGTATGGAGGTGAAGAGATGCAGGAACCATCTGGGTGCAGGGTCTAGTTACCTGAAGCTATGGAGTGGATTCAAAGCAGTGGGGCTGTGGTGGTGGTGGCAGCACCACGGCATGGCTTTCCGGGTGGAAGGTCTGGGGAGTCGTTTCCTGGTGGCATGCTGCTGGAGGTAGAGGAGGGTGGGACCGCATCCTGGGATTTGTCTTAGGGCCTGCTGTGCCTGTGTCTGGGGCAGGCCCTTTTAGACTCATTAAGTGATGCGGCCTATGGAAACAGGACTGGTAAAGAGGGGACCGTCGTCATACTCTAATGAGCTGGTCTTAGCTCGGGAAGGAGGGACAGCACCTGGTGTGGCTCTGGTGGAAGCCAAGGTTTTGGGAGCAGCTGTGGGGGCATTTAGGCTAGCATGCCCCAGTGCTACTATCAGATCCAGTGGCAAGGGAGGAGTAAGGCACTTTCCTGTAAGGAAATGAAAAGGACAATCAGTTTGGAGATGAAGGTTTGAGCTAGTTTTGGCTCATAGAAACTTAGAAAGTGATGGCAGAAGGGGGCATTTGATCTGTCTAGTCTGCCCTTTAGCCTACTCTCCCTTAACTGCTATTCAGTGTTATGGTGCCCTTATATCTATCCTACACATTTTGAAGGTTTCCACCATTTTTCCTCCACAGCTCCCTGTGGAAGGCTGTTCCATGCATCAACTACTCTCTTGGTAAAAGAATTTGTGTGTGTTGCCCTTGAATCTGCCCCCCTCCAGTTTCATGTCATGCCCCTTGTTCTTGTTTGGCTCTTGAACCTGAACAGGTCCTGCACCTGCACTTTTTATTCCTTTGAGAAACTTGAAGGTCTCGATTGTGTCTTCCCTTTCCGTCACTGCTCCAGGAATACATGTTCAGGTCACTCAGATGTTTGTCATATGTTTTGTTGTGCAGTCCTTGTATCATTTATGTAGCTCTCCTTTGCACTGCTTCCAACCTGTCGATATCCTTTTTAAGGTGCGGTTCCAGAACTGGACTCCATATTCAGATGTGGCCTCACCAGTGATCTATACAGTGGCTGGATGACCTCCCTTTTCTGCTAGCAATCCCCTGCCCTATGCAGCCCAACATGCCACTTGCCCATAGTGCTGTTTTTTCACATTGTCTGGACATCTTCAGGTCATCCGTTATAATTATTCCCAGATCCCTTTCCTGCTTGGTGGACTCCATTTTATTCCTCCTAGGTAGTAGTCCTCTCTAGGTTACATCTTCAAGGTGCATAATCTTGCATTTTCACATTAAAACTTATTTGCCATGTTTTGGACCATTGTTCCAGGATCCTTATGTCAGTCTTCATCTTATCCACTTCACCTGGAGTGTCCACCCTGTTGCATAACTTCATGTCGTCTGTGAACAGGCTCACTTTTCCTTCCAGGCCATCAGATACTGTATGTCACTAATAACAATATTAAAGAGGACTGGACCTAGTACTGACCCCTCTGGAATGACACTAGTTACTTCCCTTTCTTCTGATAGGAAGCTGTTTGCTAGTATCCTCTGTGTTCTTCCACTAAGCCAGCTCTGTACCCAGTTTACCACTTGTTGCCCTACTCCCATGCTGCCTAACTTGTTCATTAGCCTTCTGTGGGTACTGTGTCAAAGGCCTTGCTGAAGTCCGTATAATACATCTACAGCACTGCCTTGATTGACTATTTTGGTTACCCAGTTGAAAAAGTTGATTAGATTAGTTGGGCATGATCTACCAGTGGTAAAACCATGATGTTTAGGGTCCAATTTGCTGCTTCTTGAGAAAGGATATAATCCTCTCATTGAGAAGGGTCTCATTCTGGAAAGGTGGAGCCAGTTCTGGTTTAAACTCTAGGCCAGGAAACCATTCTAGCTGTGGTTGGTGCAAAAATCCCTGTGTGCCATTTCTCTAGCTCTAAAACCCCAATTGTGCTGCTCTGTTTAACTTATTTGTTGTTCCTATCATTTTGAACAAAATTAAATTTTCCTAATTTTTCACTTTTACCTAGTGGGTCTGAGTTTTAAAGGAATTAATTCCTCTGTTTCTCCTGAGAAGCCCCCCATTTACTTTGAAGCCAGCAGAAGCCATGGCACCTGAGTTGTTTCCGTGGGTAAGAGGAGGCCTGGTCATCCACAACAAGGTAAGGCCTCTCTTTATTCTAATTCTAAGAAGTGTTTGGAAGGTACTCATGGGTCTGTGTGCCTCCTTCACATATCATCGGGACCTCTAGACACAGCAGGAGGATTGGGGGCTACATATAGCTTTGTGCTTTGCAGCTCTTCTGGAAGTCCTCTGCAGTCATTCAGCAACCTTCTGCCATCTTGTAAACAGGCCATCAGCTTCAGGCTGCTGCTGGAGATTCAGTAAGAAACATAGAAACATAGAAACATAGAATTTGGACGGCGAATAAGGACCGCTTGGCCCACCCAGTCTGCCCATTTCCTACCTACTGGATAAGCTGCAGATCCTAGTTAACCAGCAGCCTACTTCTTCCTACCCCATCTCCCAGAACTGCTTATGACTATCCATGCATGCTTGAATTCCACCACTATACTATACTATACTATACTATACTATACTATACTATACTATACTATACTATATGTAAGGCCTGCCTCAGCACCTGAAGAATTGGATGACTTGACTGATGCAGCCAGTGCCCCACTCACTGTCTACACTGCATGTTTAGATGGCTTGAGAATCATAATCAGGCCATCCAGCAGTCACCACTGCTCTGTAATAAAATACATTGACACTCCACCACTGTCCCGACCACTGTGTTCCAGCATGTATCCAGCCAGAGCTATGCACTGCTCATACAAATGCTCTATGATGTAAAGTGTGAAGTTCCATCTGGTTGCAGCTTCAGCCTTTAGCCAGTGCTGAGGCAGGGTTTGGATTTGCAGTAGCTGGAGATGATCATGTGACTTCCTAGATCTAGCAAAGTGGGCAAATAAATGGTAACAAACAGAAATGCCTTCACGTCTTGAATCAGAAATTCTTGAATGACAAGATTGAGAAAATGTGGCAAGCATGGCATCTGGAAACACCCCATCCAGTATTGACACATTTCACCATATTAGAGCCATTATCACTCACAATGGAGCCCATGCTTAGTGATTGTGAATGTAACCAGTGGTCAGTCTCCTCCTGAACTACTGCTGGGATCTTTTCAATACTGTGTGTCCCCATTATGCTTTTCATTGTCAGTGTTGCATGTCGGTGAATTCAGGGCCGATGCTGCTGAGGCAGTTTGATTCCCACAAACACAAAACTAACTGCTCAATTCTTGCTCATTCACAAACTTTAACTGGCTTTTTCATTAGGGGTGCACTGCTTATGGCATACATCAGTAACAAGCATTGCCAATACTGAATGTTTGCTTCCTTGGATTTGCTGTGTAGTTGCTGGGTATAGACAGGGACACCAGTTTTCTGGATCCACAGAAAAATGGATTAAAAAACTGATTCCTAATTTGCCTGTGGAATTTCAGCACCAACATGGAACTAGTATTTCTTCACTCTGTCTCCATGATCAGCAGTGTTTAAAAGGTACAGTACAGCATGCAGCTGTATTGCTTTTCCTGCTGCTTCTAGTGTCCGCTACTCCCTGACTCACACCTGCTACAATGGTTCCACTGCTTGCTCTGCTCTCCATCCTGATTTATTTTAGCAAGTTACATTTTTCTCTTTTCTATAAAAGTCAGCCCCAGTTCAAGTTTGCTAAGTAAGATCCGATGTCACCCAACCCAATGTGGTGTGCAGGTGGACAGAAGAGTGCCCTATGGGTGAAGGAGCTTTCTGTAAATATGTTTTGGCATATTGAGTCTATATATTTTTCATTTGATCGTCAGCATTCCATGTAAAACTGCTTGGCATTTGATTTGAAAAAAAAATCCCGAGTTTTGCAGTGGTGCCGGTCTCAAATCCAGAAGAGCCTGCTTAAAGAGGTCAGGAAAGCTGTTTAGGCTATAAAATGACTACTAGTGTGATTTCATGCCATCTGTGAAGCTGATCATCATTGTTCAGTCACTGCTCGAGCTTGAGGGATGGAATATGCATTCTCATGGCAGCTTCATGGTTTGTGTACACTATCTGCACACTGCTATCAAGTGCTGCTCAGCGAATGAGTTTTGACTATCAGAGCTGCTTCACACACTTTATATGTCAATGTAGTGTGTATTTGTGTCTGTATGCCATTGATTTAATTTTAAGAACAAATTGCTGTGCTGCATAAGATTAAAGAAATAATTGTAAAACTTTTTATTTTTAAATGTAATTTTCTGTGATATCACGGTTAAACGGACTTTGATTTCTGGTGCAGGTATCTCAAGTTATATACAGGCCCGATACATATGTTTCTCCAATGCACACAGTGTTAATTTTTACCTTTTATATGGTTGCAGTAAATAAACGTTATGTCAATAATTCAAATTCGATTCCCCTTTTGTTAAAACAAACACCTGTACCATGATTATTTACATCTGTTAGTTTTGCAAGGCACAAAATGGCATCTTTATTATTTTAGCACAGGTTTTTGTTTAAATATTGCTACCCTCATAAATATTTGCCTGTATCTGATTCCAGCTTAGATTTGATCACTCTCTCCACAGCCCCTATGTTGTAACACTGAAAACAGGCTTATAGTAGTAATTTCAAACCATGAACTCTGTTGCCATACTTTTAATGTCTTGTCTCTTTATATCACACATTAAACACTCATTTTGCTGTGGCATGTTAAGTTTCTTTTCATATCTGATATGATAAACTGATTATATGTATAATGAAATATAAAAACTACCAGTTGTATTCAAAAATTCATCTTTAAGCAATTGGGAGGCAATATAGCATAGTGGGTTAAGGCTGTGAGCTGCAGATCTGGAGACCTGGGTTTGAATCCATAGCCGCCTAGATGCATACTGTGTGATCCTGAGCAGGTCACTTAACTTCCTTGTGCTCCCATGTCACATCTGGAAACATGCTTTGGCTTAATGTGCTACTCCTGGTTAAACAATGTTCTCTTTCCTTTCCCTTTCAATAAACCATGACAGGGTGTGGGTTATGATGGGATTTACCATTCCTGGTGTGATTTGGTCATGGGGCCACAGGCCAAGTGACTAAACCACACCAGAAGTAGTAATTAGCATAACCCACACCCTGGAGTGGTTTATTACTGATCTATGCAAAGGGAAAGAAGTGAAGGATTAGAAAAAATATTAAAAAATTTAAAGAAATTCTTTTTTTTTTGTTGATTTTAAAGTGTGATATCTTTCCTGTACATTGAATAGTCCTCTGTTGCTAGGTAGAATATATGTTATAGTAGACATGCTGTAGAGCTCCTAATGCTGCTCCACAGACACAGAGTAATGTGCTGTAATATTTTTTTTTCAAACAAAGTGCCTGTGAGTTGTGAGTTGTTTTTCTTAAAGAGAACGTGTGAGTAACAACTGTCTCTTTAAGTGACAGTATGAGACAGCATGGTGTGAGTGCACCGGCATTGTTTAGCATGTGGTTCCAGGGTCAATGTCAATTTTGTGGTTGGGAGGAAGTAAAGGTTTGAGTCAGGTCATATACTTCGGTGCCCGACATGTTATTGCTTTTTTAAGAATGGGTACTTTCGAGTACAAGTAAGGCAAGAGGAGGCGAGTGGCTTCAGCAGCTGTGATGGTTTGTGGAATGTGAGGTGGAGCCAAGCGAGGTGAAAAATGCTTGACAGGTGAACCGGTGGAAGTGTTTATGGGGAACAGTTCTAAAAGACTGTTTTGGCTCGATGTGGTGTTCCAACTATTCTGATATGTTATTGTACTTTATTCTGAGTGTTGCAACTAGGAGTTGTTGGCTTAGTGCAGGGATCTAAGATGGCAGATTTTGTTTTTACTTTTCGGGGTCATGGTGATTTTATTAGGCTTGTCCTTTGGTGAAGCAGCTATTGGATATTTATCCATGTGTTATTGTAAGATTTATCCATGGAAAAAGACCCTCAGTAGCCAATCAGACTGTTGGAAAAAGAGACCCCATTGTATAATTTGCGATTTGTCATTCAGAATATGGGTAAGTACAGAAATAAATAAGAGCAATACATCACATTCTTTCCATGACTTCAATATCATTTTGTAAATGGTTTACGAGAGCAGTAGCACCGGTCACAGTGCATTGCAGATACACACCAGTTGCTGATGAAATCATGTATGTAAGGCACTCAGAGATAGAAGAGGCATTAATGACTGCTTCATGTTTCCCTTAAGTGAGCATACTAACATACTAAAATGCTAGCAGAATAGGCCTAACGGTCTCTCGAGTCTGCTCGATTTCAGCACCAGCACTGATTGTCCTTTTAGTACTTTTATGGGAGGAGAAGAAATAAACTGACAGAAAGTATACAATTGTCTGATAACATAATTACTGCAGTTAGATAAAATTAAATTATACATCATCAGATTCGTAAACTTGACAGTAAATGAGGCTTTGAATATTTACAAACTTTTTGTTGACACTCCTACCTGATAATCTGTGTCATTATGTTTTATGTATCATGCTGACAGCAGCTGGTTGCTCTTTTCATCTTACAGCAACTGAAGTAACTGAAGACATCCATTCTCCATGGCTCTGGAATCGGTTTGAAAGTTAAGACCTATGGAATCGGGATTTGTGGAGTAAGTGGGACTGTGGGATAGAGCAGGTTGGCATGGTTATTTGACTATCGTCGGTTCAATAACCTGAAAACAGTGTGTATAAATAAACACCTATACTTAACCTGAAAATGGGTAGTAAGAGTACCAAACAGCTTGATTATTTCATTTGTATATTGGAAATACCCAGCACAAGGCAGTGAGAGTACCTTAGAGCTGGGTGACTGTTGGACTACCAGAAGGAGGTGAGAGTTCCTTGGGTGACCGTTTCTATAGAGGTTTAAAGAACTGCATATAAGTCTCCTTAATAAGACTTTACAACAAAAGATTGATTAACCCTGACTATACTCACTGGTTATTAACCTGGCTACGAACTCTCCTGATATTATTTTTATGATTAATATGGTGGGTGGGGGATATTATTGTTTTTATTTTAAAGTAGTTGAATTGAGTGTGTGAGTGAATGGAGTGTTAGGTGTGTGTATGGAATTGTACTTAGTTTTGTTGTACTGGTGAAATTTTTATAAGTAGCCTGATGGTATTATTGTTGTGTGTGAGAAGATGTGGCTTGTGTGTGTTGTGTAATTGTGTGTGATTTGTAGATAGTTTGTTAAAATTGTTTTGGTGGGTGGGAGTTGAAGGTTGGGGACATGTGTTTAAACTGTGGATTAGAACCTGTATTGGTTTGGTGATTTGATATTTTGGGGTTATTTTATTTTGTGTTGTGGGTTTTAGCAGTAATAATGTGCCTGGGACAGAGGCCCTTAAGGTGCAGCTACTCGGGGTTTACCTCTGTGACCTCCATCCTTTGAGCTTCCAATAGTTCTGGTTGAGGCCTACCAGAGGTGTAGAGCCTTGGGAATAGCTCGAGGGAGGGTCCAGGGGTGGTGGGACCAGTGACTGCCGGGGTGTTTGGGATTCGGGTGGTGAGGCCAAGGAGATGCCCTGGGTGAAATGGGAACTTGAGAGGGGTTGCCATGCTTGGTTCCCATACCTAGGGCTCCATGATAGACTGTGGGCAGCTGGCTGGTCCAGCTGCCCCACCTCTTCCAACTCAGGTTGTGTTATGCAGTGCCAGGTCAATGAGGAACAAGACTGCTATAATGGTGGACTTGATATCTTCGGTCAACCTGGCTTTCATCTTGGGAGATCTGGCTGGATGAAAATGCCACCCCATTCTAGAGGTGGCAGTACCGGTCGGGAACTCTGTGATACATTGTCCAAGGGAGGATCGCAGAGCTGGGGAGGAGTGGCCATTTGTTTTAAATATGGCCTAAACCTCACAGTGCTACCTGTAGGTCATATGCAATCTTTTGAGTGTGTGGCTCCGAGGCGTGAGTGTGGGTTTCAGGGACCTTGTGCTGTATCATCCCCCTGGTTTAGATGGGGACTTTTATTGGAGGTTGAAGAGCTTGTCACAGGCCTGGTGTTGGAGTCTCCCAGGTGGTTGATCCTGGAGGACTTCAGTGCCTGGGTCGATGGTGGGCTCTCGAGTTTTGGAATGATCTCCTTGGGAGCATGGGGGCCTGGGCCTACAACAGAATGTAACAACAGCTACATAGTGTGGGTGGCCACACACTGAATTTGGTCTTTTCTTTAGGTCTAGATGTGAACTACCTCAGAGTAGAACTGGTGATTTGGTCATATCACTAGCACCGTGAGGTTTGCAGCTTAGGGCCCCCTCCTAGATGGGTCCTGCCCCTGATGAGATGGTCTTGTGCCGCCCATTAAGAGGAGTTTCTATGAGACTGTTGGTGGTACTGGACCTATCGAGTGTTGGGGCAGTTCATGTAATTAGGATGGAGGAAGCAGTGGCAGCCTATAATGGAGCTGTTGCTGCAGCAATTCCATCGCACCCATTTGTGTCTGCCCTTGTCTACTACATGAGACCTCATTAATATGAAGAGGATCTCTGGGGTTTAAAGACTAAGGGCAGAGGTTAGAAGGGGTGGTGGAGGAGATCCGGCCTGCTGGAGGACAAATTGGCCTTGAAGTCACATTATGTCAACTATCAGGAGCAATCTCCCATAGAAGGCTGATTTTTGCCCAGGGAGATTGCTATGGTGAGGAACAGACCAGCTCAGCTCTCCCACAGGGTAGATGGGCTTTTATATCCTGCCTCCCTCCATGTGGGGAACAGGTTTTAGCACTAGGTGCAAGGAGCTGGCTCTGTTCTTTGCCAACAAGGTGTCCGCTGTCAGGGATAAGGTCTCTTCGAGTACCTCTCGAAAGGGATTGCAGGGTCCTGCCCAAGTTATGCCGAAACTTCTTAGCTTGCAAAATGTATACTGTGGCTAAACTATATGATTTTGCTACTTGCTCTTATTACCCTCTTCCACCCAGACTTCCTACCTATATCTTACTCCCCTTACTCTTTCTAACCCTCTTCCATCCCCGCCTCTATTAATCTTCAACCCTGCCCTCCTAATTATCCTCACTCTCCTGTCATTGCACACTAACCATATTTATTGCTTCTTACCAGTGTTATGTTTACAAACCCTACCTTGTATTGCTTGAACACTATATACCAAATGTTCCAACTGTACTTTGCTATGATTTATTTTTCTATGTAATGCCTTTCATGAACTTTGTTTGCACTTTGCTTACTTTCATTCAATGATGCCTTATTATGTAATGTCTCCTTGACTGTGTACATGCTTCAGGACCTCCTTGTGAATGAGCTTGCTCAATGGAGTCTTTCTGCAATAAACCTGAAACAGTCCTCCTGGCTGGGATGAGTTTGAGCTGGTTGGGGTGGAGGAGGTGGTGGAGATAATCTTGAAGCTGTGGCCAACACAATGTGATCTGGACCCAGGTCCGACCTGACGTTTGGTCAGATGTCTGGACCTGATTGAACCTGTGGTTGCTGAGGGTCATTTGGAATTCCTTGAGGAGTGGAGTCTTCCCATTGTCCTTGAAAGAGACCTTGGTTAGGCCCCATTTGAAGAAACCCTTTTGGACCCAGAATGCCTCAGCAACTACAGGTCGGTCCCGAACCTCCCATTTTTAGGAAGGTTATTGAGAAGGTGGTGGCCATTCAGCTCAAGAGACATCTTATGTCTTCCTCCACCTATGAGCCTTTCTAGTCTGGGTTCCTCACGGGCATAGTATGGAGACTGCCCTGGAGAGGGTGCTAAATGATCTCCTGATGGCGAAGGTAAGGAGACCATACCATCTTGGTCCTCCTGGACCTTTCTGCTGTGTTAAACACAATGGACCATGAGGTGCTGCTTGACCATCTGCAGTTCTGGTGTGGCCTGTCCAGTAATGTTATCAACTGGTTCCTGTCATACTTGACAGACAGAGTGCAAAGGGTGATGTTGGTGTTAGTCTCATCTAACTCGAAGCCTCTGTGCTGTGGGGTTCTACAGGGTTTGGTCTTGTTGCCCTTGTTGTTCACAGTGTACATGCTGCCTTTGGGGACATTATCAGGCAGTATGGGCTGGGTTTTCACTAATATGCGGATGATACCCAGCTGTACTTGTCCTGTGCACCTGATATCCAGGTGTCGGCTTCTGTATTCAATAGCTGCCTCGAGGAGATCCAGTCGTGGATGACTCATAACTGGCTTAAGCTTAACAGACAAGACAGAGGTACTGGTTGTGACTCAAGGTTGTCAGGGTGCGAGGGTGGGGTTACCCCTAGCCTAGTGCTGGGGGTGTTCCCTTGCCCTGTCTAGACAGGTGAAGGATTTGTGCGTGATCCAGGATGACAGCTTGATGCTTGATGATCAGGTGTCAGCCGTGGTCAAGAGTGGATCTTACCATCTCAGGACTATCACCCAAATCAAGCCCTGATCCCACCTGAGGACCTGACCACACTGGTGCATGCTTTTGTTACTTCCAGGCTGGACTATTGTAATGCCCTGTACCTAATGTTATCTGGAGACAACCTCCATGAGCTACAGCTGGTGCAGGACGCAGTGGCAAGTTTTCAGATGGGTGAGAAGGTATGAGCATATCACCCCAGTCCTCCCTGGACTGTACTGGCTGCCAGTCAGGTGGAGGATTGTCTTCAAGGTAGGGCTTCTGACCTACAAGACCCTGCACAAAGGGGACCTGTCTATCTGCAAGTTCTCCTTGTCCCCTACCATCCTTTCCGGGCACCCGTTTCTGCTGGGGGAAGGCTTCCTTGGAGTTCCCAGGATTGGGTTGCGGCATTCTGGGGACAGGGCATTCTCAGTGGCAGCACCTATCCTGTGGAACTCCTCCCTATTTATTTAAAAAAGGCCCCTCTGTAGAAGCCTTTAAAAGGGTCTAAAACCTATATGTTCCAGCCAGCTTTTATTGATTGATTGATTGTCTGTTTTAATGTGATTGACAGATGACTTCTAAATCTGCTCTCAGTGAACTGTCATATATATTGTTGTATATTATTTTGTATTATTATTTGTTTTTATTGTACAGCGCTCAGAGTCCTTGGAAATGGGCACTTTTATAAATAAAATTATCTATATATCTATCTATCTCTCTATCTTTCTAGCTATCATATTTTGTTAAGATACTTTATAGTCGGTGGTTAAGTAGAATACTCCCACCCACTTCCAACTGCTCAGACTTCTACTGAGGTCTGAATGGTTGGACAGCTGTATTGCATCACACCATCACCTATTCATAACTCTGGAATGCTAACACCATGTGTCCTGTGATGGCAAGCCCAAACTACGGAAAGCAGATGAGGCCACCTGAAAGAACAAGTTTGCTGCAGGGAGAGGTATTCTACTTTATAATATGGCCTTTGACAATATCAAAATAGAAAAGAAAGACACAAAACAATCAGTGCTTTTCACCCTCCTTGCAATAAAACTCAGTTTTCTATATCAAATTAAACTTGCGTTTTGTGGTCTGATACAAAATCCACATATGTAACTGTCAATGCTGTGTATGCATCAGTTCGGTTTCCTGAAAAGTAAATTCTGGAATCTTTTGTATCTACAGATGGCTCTGCTTTCCACATAGCTACCATTTTTTCTGTCATGACATGGTCCATTTTATTTTCTGACGACTTTCAAATAATGCTGTCTTAGTTTTAATATTGTTGTTTCCTTGTTTTGTCCACCAGGTGTTGCAAGGAAGGCAATGGCACTGATTTTCTCATTAAGGTGAATGGGCCTCAGCCATAGCAATAGATCAATCTGGCTACCTCATTTGGCAGTGGACAGAGCTACTTGTGTCGGTCACTGACTCAGAGGCGTGGGTGTGGAGTCAGGTTTTGCAGCAACCAGCCAAAAATATAAATTCTCTCTTTCTAACACTGTAACTTCCTTCCCTCAGTGAACTTTCAGAAAGTATTGCTGAGCCCTGTCTGGGCTGGACCCTCCGAATCGGACGCGGCAGCGGTTCATTTCAGCCTGCTGCCAATCCAGCAGAGGATTCCTAATTTTAACTGAAGAATCCTGCTATGAAGTAGGTTCCCAGTCCTGCACCAAACCAGGAACCCCTAACAGCATGCTTCACTCTCTGGACACTGCAGCTCTCTGCTCTCCGTGGGTGCTGAGCCCTGCCTGGGCTGGACCCTCCGAATCAGACCGCGGCAGTGGTTCATTTCAGCCTGCTGCCAATCCAGCAGAGGATTCCTACTTTTAACTTGAAGAATCCTGCTCAGGTAGGTTCCCAGTCCTGCACCAAACCTGAACCCTCAACAGCATGGTCCACTCTCTGGACACCGCTCTCTGCTCTCTGTAAGGTGCTGAGCCCTGTCCAGGCAGGACCCTCTGAAATGGACTGCTGCAGAAGTTCATTTCAGCCTACTTTCAATCCAGCAGAGGATCACTACTTTTTAACTGAAGAATCCTACTATGAAGTAGGTTTCCAGTTGTCGTGGAGTTGAACAAATCAGGTCACACAGGAATCAACAAATTTGGTACAACATACCTAAATGGTATGATTTTTATTAAACAAACAAACAAAAAAAATTAAATCCAAAAAGATAACAGCTTACAGCAGCGAACTTCTGATAATAAACAAACAAAATAAAACTTGAAAACAGCACAGCTTCCTGCTAAGGGTCTAGCAGTGGAACATAATCTTGTGCAGTATAACAGCGAGCAGGCGGTCCTCACGTGAACTCTCCCTAACAGCATCTAACCTGAGGATCTAGGCTGGCTTCTTTTAAAGAGTGGAGCTCCACCCCTTAGCTCAAAGCCCCACCTAATTATTAAGCTATTTACAGGAAAATTTCTTATTTCTTTGTACAATGAATTACATAGAATTTACATAAATGAAAGGCATAACAAATAATCCATTATTATGACATCAACATAAACACCCTAATGCTCTATCAGATATGATTGTACATTTCTTGCAGAGTGGGCTGCATTATAGACATTTCCTCCCTTTTCTAAAGGTAACCTAGGAGCTGCAGCATATAAAAGAAGGGAGAAAGGCGCTGCTGACTTCCTATAGGAGACAGCACTTTGCAAGGACACCAGCACTGATTGGAGACATGATACTCCTGGGAGCTGTGTAGGTAAACCACATTTTAGTTCTTCTCTATTATCCTGTATTTTAGTTAATTTGCTAACTGTTTAACCTTTTCAAGAACTGGATATTCCAATCTGCACCTGTACATATCCTAAAGAAAAACATTTAAACTGGCATTGGAAATTTCTTAAGTTTGACTGTCAATCCCAGCTTGCTTTTTACATTGTGAAAAAACTTTGCCTACCAAGTCTGTTTACAGACCTTTAGTTACTTTCATTCTTTAAGTCTGTGCAGCTCATTTAGACCATTTCTGCACATTTAAGGGCAGTACAGGGAAAAAGTGCTTATATTTAACTGGACCATGGCGTAGAAGAGCAGAAACAGGAAGGGGATGAAAAATAGTTTAAATTGTAATACACAGCGTCAGATGGCCAGTCTGACTGCAGCATATTCTGTATGTTTTACACAGAAAGGGGGGATTAGAAAGAGACAGAAAGACATAAAATGAAGGAGTAAAGTGCTGTTGCTGCAACAGTCTTTGGAACAGATATAGGAGAGAAGAAGAAAGCGTCAGGTTCAGCTAAGCACTATTCACATGGGGAGGGGTTCAACTACCACACCAGTCCTGCACCGAACCGGGAACCCCTAACAGCGTGCTCCACTCTCTGGACACTGCAGCTTTCTGCTCTCTGTAAGGTAATTGTAATTTCCAACCAAATGGAGGGTCACAGCAGGCTGCCTCTGTCTCCTTTGCTCTCCTGATTCAGACTTTGTGCCTGTTTTGAACTGGATCTGCCACTGGCTCTTGAAATGCCTCTGTAACCGATTCCTCCCAGCCAGTGAACTTAGAGTGCTAGCTTCCTGCCCAATAAAATACTTCACTGTTATCAGCTGCAGTTCAAGTAAATAAGAACCTTTCATTAGATATAGGCCTGGATATTCAAACTGCGCTGAAAACTGGCGCAACAGTAGGAACAGCGCAAACCAGTTGCCCAAATGCGCAACAGGTGCGATATTCAAACATGGAGCAGAGCAAATTGCGCAAGCAACCAATGTCTCAATATCGCACATACTCGCCATCGCGCAACCAGGAAGGAGAAGCTGAGCTAAAATGCTGCGCTTATGGCGCAACCATGGAAGCTCAGCTGAGCATTGCAGAGCTGCCATAGCTGCAAGCACAGCCCCCCAGAGCAATGGAACTGCACATCCAGGAGGCAGGCTGGGGCCCACCGCCAGCCATGCTACACATAGGCACAGGAACTCACTGCAGAACCCACACACGGCACCCAAGCACAGCATCACTGGGGGTGGGACGGATGATCCATGCCCATGGGGACAAGCCAACTAAAGCATAGCAGAGCCGCGACACCCCAGCACAACCACTGGCAGGCAGAGGTGCCACACACAGGGGTTGACAACCACAGTGCACATCAGTCCCCGTGCGCACAGCACACCGTGCACCGTGCCCCAAGACACTGCTCATGTGCAGTGACAGGCACTACAGGAAACACCATGCACCCCGTGCCACCGTCAACCCCATGCTGCAGAGAAGCATACCAGCCAGACCCACCCTGTGCACCCAGCAGTGGGTGGCAGCAGATAGCAAGACCAACAGAAAGGCAATGCCATGCTGGTGATACCCACTAGCGGCTCCAGCCACAAGCGGTTACCAGGGCACAGCTGGGGCACAACAGATGGCAGCCAGGGCACTGATGTATTGTCACTTTGGGAAGCTCTGCACCATATGAGGCACCAACTGGGGCACAGCATTATTTTACCAGGAGCACGTGCCCTGGCGAGGCTGGTGTAGAGCCGCCACTGGTGATACCTCCCCATGGACACACACACACACACACACACACATATATACCCAGGACCATAGCAGCCCAGATGGCATGTACACCCTGCAACGGAGCACCCATAGCCAGTTGCAAAGCAGACACCAACACAGCAGTTGTATCAAAATAGAAATGTATATTTAAAACAACATATAAACAATAACAGGTGAAACTATGTACAAGTTGGGGGGCGGGTAAAAGGCAGGGGTGTTCAAGGGAGGGAATAAAACTTGGAGAGGGAAGGCAGGGTGAAAGGGATGGGAGAAGTGGGAAGGGAATGTGGGCTACGGCCCAGCTGGCTCCTGGTCCTCCCCTGCTGGCGCCCCTCCTGTGCCGCCGCCCTGTTCACCCTGGCGCTGTATGGCCTGCAGGAGCTCCCGGTTTTGTAGTCAACCTGGGTGAGGTGCCGCAGATCTTGGGACATGCGTCTCAGCACCCCGAGGCCTAGGAAAGCGGGAACACAGTCAATGGCTGAGACTGACCACAACCCTGAACACCACCCAACCTGCAACCCATATAACCCAATGTCCTGCACCTGTGATGGCATGCACCCACCCACAGTGAACATGCACATGGCCATCACAAACAGGCGGCACCAGCTATGCGCACCACCGCCCACACACACTGCCCACGTCAATCACAGTACAAACTAGGCTGTCAAGTGATGTGGCAGCGTGGTGCGATGCCAGTTACACAGCTATGTGCCCAGTGCATGCCTGGACCACCTGTGATGCATACACAGGCGTGTCGTGATGCTGCACTGTGATGCAGGTCACCTGTGTCATGCCTACATACGTGGATACATAGACAGTGTCAGCAGATAAGGGCCTATGGGACACCCAGTCTGGCCATTTGGCCTTATCGTTCACTCTGTTGTCCTATAAGTCGTTCCCCTCACCCTGACCTCCAGAATTCCTTCATGGCTAACCCATGCATTCATAAATCCTGCAACCAAGTCAGCCCCACCACATCCTCTGGCAGGGTGTTCCACTTGTCCACCACCATTCTGTGAAGCAATACTTTCATGTTTCCTCTTAAACGAGCCCCTCCAACTGCATCCCATGCCCTCTAGTCCTGGAACATCCTTTACGCTTACAAATATTGTTTTCCTGCACTCTGTTCCCCCTGTAAAATACTTGTATGTCCCCATCATATCCCCACACCCTCCTCCCTCCAGGGAGTACATGTTCAGTTCCGTCAACCTGTCTGCATAGGACTTGTGATGCAATCCATGCACCATCCATGTCGCCCTCCTGAGACCCTCTCCACCCAGTCCATGTCCATACGCAGGTATGGTCTCCGGAACTGTACACTGTACCCAGTGTGGGACTCACTAGTGTTTCATGAGTAGTGGAACTATGACCTCCCTTTGGTTGTGTCCAGCATGGTTGGTGGTCTTGCCCCCCAGCATGCAATAGCATCCATGACGTAATGATACTCACACTCCTCCAGCAGCTCGGGCTGATGCTGCTGATGCCACTGCTGCTGCTGCTGTGCTGCTGTGGCACAACATCCCGTGTGCCGGGGCCCTGGCATGGCCCACATCACCGTGGTCGGTGTCCTCACAATCCGCCTGTGGGAGACATATGGTGAGACAAACATCAGTGTGACTCAAAAGCAGAGTGCCCCCTGCCCCAGTGAGGTGCCTGCCCACACAGCCATAACCATCCATCGCACAGCTGCACACACTGACACACCTATGCACAGCCACCCAAGCACACACCCTACAGAGAATATAGGTGCATAGATGGTACACTCACGTGGCCTAGGGCACCAGGCCCCGCCTGACACGTGAACGCAGCCGGCCAACAGGTCCGTTTCCTCCGCGGAGGTCACTGTACCGTGCCGCACTGCTCAGCAGACCGCCCCGCCAGTGACCCCCACCAGGTCAGTGGCCACTTGCTGCCACACATGGGTCCCAGGCATGGTGAGGGGCCTCACCATACAGTGCCTCACAGTGGGCTCCACCAGGGCCACCAGGTTGGCCACTTCAAGCTGGCTCCAGGACACCGCCCTCCTCCTAGCCATGGCACCAACTTTACAGCAGGCAATATGGCGCCCGCTGCGCCGTAACCCGCAATGGAGTTGTTGCGCAATAGACCAACACAGGCTCAATCGTGCTGTTCGAACAGCGCCCGTCACTTTACATGGCGCTGTCACCAGACAGCGCAATAGGGACGTACACATGGCATGCCAACAGCGCCAGGGTCAGAGGGCATACACAAGGTCATGGCAATGGCCTGAGGCTACGCACAGCGCCATAGGATGTATAGGCATCTGCGCGACTGCTAAGCACAGCACCAGTGCCACAGTGGACTATCGCGCAGAAGTGCCACAGCGCCATATAGTGCCCAGTGCTGTAGCGCCACTGGCACAATGGTGGCCATGGCCTGAATCGCCTATCGCGCTCAGCAGGTCTGCAGCGCGATCGGCGTAACGCGTAACCTGTCTGGGCATGCGCAATGCAGTGTAGCACACAGCCACAAACATGCCATTGGCTCAGCCGACTTCCGTAATGCGCTAAGCGCAATACGCGATATTCAACCGACATATGCAAATCATTCGATCAGCCATTCAAAGGCGGTGGCGCGATTAGCATGTCATTAAAGTTGAGCCACACCTCATTTGCATGTATTGCGCTATAAAAATGCGCCACTGGGTTGTGGCGGCCAGATTTGGTTGTTGCAGGTGAGAGGTGAGTTACATGCTGTGGATGCTCAGGACAATGCTCATGGGCAGGGGTGCTGGAGGATGATATAGGTTGAGGGGCTGAGCATGATGAGGGCACTTAGAAAGGGACAGAGGGCACCCTTTCCATCAGTATCTGCCATGCGCGGAGAGGAAAGGGGGCCTGCCCCGGCCGGCAGCTATGCTCATGGGGAAATGCTGTGGACTGCACAGTGACAGGTGTCCACTTCCACCCATAGAGATCACCATGACTGACGAGAACCAGGCTGAGGCTGTGGGCCGGCGGGCGTGGGAGGAGGCGAACTTCACCATGGCAGAGACTGAGGCCCTCTTCCAGGCCTACCTGGAGGATGAGCCACTTTTGGAGGTGGACGGAGGCACCCCTCAGGGCCGTGCAGCTGCATGGGAGAGGGTAGCTCGGGCCGTCAACCTGCACAAAGCCACCAGCGCTCCGTGCAGGAATGCGGAAGAAGATGGGGACTGACCGGGAGGCTGAAGGAGAAGGTGGCAGCCTTCAGGGTGGCGACGTGCTGCCACTGGTGGGGACCACCAGTGGTGTTGCACCTGACCCCGACTGAGAGACACTGGTCACGGCCATGCAGCCGAGTGCCATTGCAGGCGTTCAGGCGGAGGGTTCCAGACAGGTGGAAGCCCATCACTGCACGGTATGACATGGTGATGTTGTTGGGGGCTGTTGTTCACATGCACTCACATGTACTCTCTTTCTGTTACAGATCCTGTTCGTCTGCAGGAGACGGTGGTGGTGGTGGGTGCAGACAGTGAGGCAGACCTGCTGGACCTGGAGGAGGACCATCCACCTCCGCCACCAGCCTGCAGGCACTGCAGCAGCATGCAGGCTGGCCCAACAACCCGGCGGCAGTGATACGGTGCAGGGGGTGCACAGCCTGTGTCACAGCAGTCTGGCATGCAGGTATGCCAGCCTGCTGTGCCTATGGCAGTGTGCGCACTGGCACCATTGATGATAGAGGCCTGCAATGGCCAGTGATAGGTGTGTGTCCCAGCGAGGACACATGGCAGGCCAGCACATGCCCCAGGGCCGTCCTGGTTCACACCTGTGTACCAGCATGCTGGACAGTCACAGGCTGTGCCTGTCAGCACCGGTGGGGCAGCATCGGTGGCTGTGCAGGTGTCTGGAACTGTTGACAGCACAGAGGTGGAACAGGTGGACCTGGGGCTCAGCAGTTGGAGGCGGCAGCAGCAGTTGCACACCAGGCCTGGGGGACAGCGTCAAGCAGTGGCACTTGTCCACCGCCCCTAGATCCGCCCATACCTGGTCCTGGTGAACACGGCCACCCTCAAGGGTGCTGTGCACCAGGACCATCCACACCCTGGGGGTCACGATGCCATGGGGCACAGTACCCATTGGACGCACACACCCGCCTGCTGCAGGAGTCGGTACAGCTGCAGGGTGGGTTGCAAGGTCCGTGGAGGCACTGTCTGTGTCCGTGGGCGGCATAGCAGGGAGTGTGCTCGGACTGAGCCGAGATGGTCCTTATGTGGACGGATGTGACCGCTGCCATTGACAGGCTGACCCAGGCAGTGGTCTCTGTGGCCAAGCGATTGACCACACTGTCAGGTGCCCCTGTACCACGCACCCCACACAGTGCGCACTCCACTCCCGTTCGGCGTCGTGCAACACCAGGCCTGTCAACGCTGGGTTCTGCTGTGGGCATCCCGAGCACCCTGGTGCAAGTTTGTTGGCGGGATGCAGACCCCTGTGCGGGCAAGGTCGCGGGTCGCACACTGGGACCCCTGGTGGTGCACTAGCACCACCCGATGTGGCCCCTGCTCAGCCTTCCAGTGCTGCTAGGCCGCGGGCGGCCCCACGCATCCGTGGTGGCCGTGGGACAGTGCTCCTGACTGAGCTGTCTCCCAATGCAGGCCCTGTCTGGTGCTGCCCTGTGTGCAATGTGTGTCATGGTGGGCAGTGCACTGCTGGGTGCTCTGCTCACCAAGCTGACACATGGACCACCTGCACACTCCCAACTGCTGTCCACAGGTGTGTGTGCATGATGATGCCTGCATTGCACTGTACACCAAGGTGCAAGGTTGCCCAGGTCCTGACACACGTACGTGGACAGTCCAGGTGGTGGGGGTGGTTGGTGGTGCTGTGTGTGGCGATGTCATTTCCGCAGTGCTGTGCTGCTGCCCTGTGATGCTGCCTGGTGTGTGTGTGTGTCCATATGAGTGCTTATCCCTTTCTGATGGTGTGTTGGTATGCCTGGACCCTTCAACTCCCTGACCTTCATGCACGGTGTGTTCCCTGTGTGCCTGTGGTTTAGCATGGACAGTGTTGCCTGCACATGTCCCCTTGACTTACCTGTGTTGTGTGTAGTGCTCTTCTGCAATGGTGTCCCGTGCAGCTGGGCCTGCCGTGTCAGTCGGGGGTCCCTCCGTCCTAGGGGGCTGCTCATCACCCACATCACCGGCGCCACTGGCGTCCCCATCGCTGTCCCCTCTTGGACCTGTACGGCTATCCCATGGTCTTTGGCCATGTTGTGCAGGATGCAACAGGCCAGGAATATCCCACAGGCCTTTGGGGCTGTACTGTAGGGCTCCCCGGAGAGTGTCCAGGCATCGGAGCGTGCCTTGAGTATCCCAAACACCCGCTCTATGATGTTCCGTGTTGCGGCATGCCTCATTGAAACCGAGCTGCGCTGGGGTCGTGGGCGCCGGTATGGTGTGAGCAGCCAGGGACGCAGTGGGTATCCACAGTCACCTGTGTGGAGATAGTGAGATCAGTGTCATGTCAGGTCCATATTGCCCATATCCTTGTGTGCCACTACCATGGCACCTGTGTCATTCCCACCCTTGCACAGAGTTTGCATTCCATACATGTGTACTCACCCACTAGATGACCCATGGGGATGTTCCACTCTCGAATCGATGGCACAGTGCAGATTGGTGCCATATGAAGGCATCATGTGCTCCGTCAGGGTGTGTGGCACAGACATTGATGATCGCCTAGTGGCATCACACACCACCTGGCAGTTGACACTGGAAAAGCCCTTTCGGTTCACAAGCATGGCCATCGGGCCAGGTGGCGTCGAATGGCCACATGGGTGCAGTCTATGGCCCCTAGCACGCCAGGCATATGTGCTACCCTGTGGAACCCTGCATGTTTGCTGTACGCCTGCCGGTGCTGGGGAAATGGATGTACTCCGCGAGCATGAGGCAGCAGTGCGCTGAGGAATTGGGTGAGGATGCATGGCGTGGCCGACTGTGTAATGCCTGTGGTGTCCCCTGTCGGCCTCTGGAAGGTGCCCGTGGCGACAGGCACATGCAGGCTGTCACCTTGGTCTCCACGGACAGAGCATGACTCCGTCGTGAGGTGCCTGCATCACATCACTGCACAGCTCGCTGAGCCGTCTCAGTATTGCCCTGTTCAGGCGGTGCCGGGCCACAATCTCGACATCTGTGTACAGCTGTAGCAGATGCGTGGCACGATACACGCCTGTCGGGGGCATACCGCCGATGGGCCCTCCGGTGGCCACGTCCCCTGCAGCATGGTGTCTCACCCCTCATTACAGCTTCCATGTGGAAGCTGACACTGTCCATCTCCCTGGCGTCTGCCCCTGGCTGCTGTTCCTGTGTTACCCCGCTGCCCCACTGCTGCTTCCACTGCACTGGGCACCCCCACTGGGCCTCTCTGTCCTCCTGGACCCACTGTCCCTCTCTGCCCTTCCAGCTCCTGTCTCTCTCTCTCTCTCTCTCTCTGTCTCTCTCCCCAGTTTGCGGCCTGGTAGGGTTCTTGCGCGCTTCCTTGAGCCTTTTTATTTTGGCTCAAATCCGGTGCACTGCGCAACTTCCGGCTCAGCCACTCTTGCGCATTGCGCAGAGTGTTCGGATATCGCATTGCGCACTTTATGCATGGACCCGCCTCTTCGCTCGCATGCCTTCATTTCCATTGCGCTGTTGCTCAGCATGTTTTCGTTAGGCGCAACTGGCCCTTCTGAATATTGCAGAATGGCGCATTTTTGGAGTTGCGCCGATGCAACCCTGTTGCGCATGGCGCAACCCCTTTTGAATATCTGGGCCATAGTATTTAATGCATGCAGGTAATTAGATACAGGAGCTAATGCCAGCAGGTACTTTAGAGTAAGCACAAGAGATTCATGACTAGAGCTGCAAACTAAGACAATTTCCTACTTGTAGAGACTATTTCAAAATAAAATCAGAAAGCTGTTGTTATTCTATTTGCCTTTTTATTTTTTTATTTTCCACTTTTTGTTCAGAGTTTTTCAGTTATTAGGTTATTTTTAAAGTTGATAGCTAAGGATTTTGGTAGAGATTATTGTTGTTCCTACTCAGTATAGAGCTTAACATATTTAGTAAAGTTTTAAAGATTACAGTTTAGGAATTTAACAGAATTAAGTGAGCTCACCAATCTCCAGTCACTAGACCCTCCCGTCCAACTTGCTGCACTCAAGCCCACCCTCTATTCTCTGCTCTTTTGTCTCTAATTCTCCCTCCCCCTGCCCTTTGCTTAAAGCTTGTCCTTGCTCTCCTCCCCTCAGGGTGCTGAGCTCCTGTCCGGGCTGGACCCTCTGAATCAGACCGCGGCAGTGGTTCGTTTCAGCCTGCTGCCAATCCAGCAGAGGATTCCTAATTTTTAACTGAAGAATCCTGCCATGAAGTAGGTTCCCAGTCCTGCACCAAACCAGGAACCCTAACAGCATGCTTCACTCTCTGGACACTGCAGTCTCTGCTCTCCGTCAGGTGCTGAGCCCCTGTCTGGGCTGGACCTCCAATCAGACGCGCAGCGAGACGTTCGTTTCAACCTGCCAATCCAGCAGAGATTCTACTTTTTAACTGAAGAATCCTGCTATGAAGCAGGTTCCCGTCCTGCACTGAACCAGGAAGCCCTAACAGCGTGCTCCACCCTCTGGACACTACAGCTGTCTGCTCTCCATAAGGTAATTGTAATTTCAACCAAACAGAGGGTCACAGCAGGATGCCTCTGTCCTCTTTGTCCTCCTGATTCATGCCGCTGCAGCTGTGCTGCGGCTCCCCTCCCACCCTTGTCAGGCCTCAGCTTTATAACACAGTAAGGCCACATGACTAAGTCCCTGATTTTCCATTGGCAGGCTATATTGTAACACAGGCAGAGGGTGTGTTACTGCAAGCAACTAAACTCTCTCCGATGCAGAGGACACAGTTCACTGCATACCTATTCTCCTTGTCTCGCTTCTGCTCAGCTTTAGTAGAGTTCTTGGGTGCAGGGTCACTGTTTCCTTCTCTCTTCCCCACACATATAATACCACAGTTTCCTGCCAGGTCTCCCCTACCAAGTCTATCTCACACTGAATCTTGATAGACCTCCACTCCACCTATAACCTCTGTTTCTCATCACTCACTGTATCAATCTGTTCTCCATCACCTTGAGCTTCTCCCCCTTCTCCTCCCTCTCCCTCTTCCCTATTCCATAGCCAAAACACCCCTACCATGTGCTCCTTCTCTTTTCTTTTAACTCCACGTGCTCCGTAGATACTAGTTGCATCATCACTGGTAGTAAAATGATGCAACTTTCTTCCTAACTATTGTCCTCTGCTCTCAATCAGCTGGGCAAGGTGTTGTCAAGCCACCCCTTGACCTCTTTTTCCCTAGCCTTGCGGCCTATGGTCAGTTGAAACTTAGCACCACCACTTCCTCGGCCGGCAGTCACTG
This sequence comes from Neoceratodus forsteri, assembly GCA_016271365.2. Lineage (NCBI taxonomy): Eukaryota > Metazoa > Chordata > Ceratodontiformes > Ceratodontidae > Neoceratodus > Neoceratodus forsteri. The sequence goes on from CM057459.1 coordinate 339,938,869, forward strand.
GGCACTAGTCACACTGACACATGTGGAACCTCAGCAACATAACAAAGACTTTGGCTACATGATTCTAGCATACCAGTCACTGTGATGCTACAGAGACTTGTGCCCTACCTAGGCAAATTAAAAGCGTAAGTGCAAGTGCATGACCTTGGTCTGCTTCTCCCTGAGGAAAGTTATTCTTATTCTGCTACTACTGTTAGGTAACATACCCCTAACCCTGGCCCACATACTAACAGTGACACAAGGGACTCTTGGGAATGGATTAAAATTGCCGCAATGAACATTTGCAGCCTGCTCCCTAGGTAGCGCAACTACAGGCCTGGGCTGCTTTTCACTGCCCTGACATAATTTGCTTGACTGAGACATGGATCTACCCTGGGTAAAGGACAGTGAGATTAGCCTACCTGGTTACCAATCATTTTGGAATGACAGGACCGCAAAAGGGGTGTAGGGTGCTTGTTATATATTTGGGACCACCTTCAAGGCATGGTACTCCCCATTATGGCTGTGACAGATGCCCACGAGCTGCAAGCAGTTAAGCTCATGTCTGGTTCCTCAATGAAGTCCTTGGTCATAGCATGTACCTACCTTCTGCCAAGGAAGCCCAGTGAGGGGCTTACCAAAGTGCTAGGTGCCCTGGATGGCATCACCAAGGAATGTGAGCTTATTGTAGCAGGAGACTTCAATATAAACTGGCTTAGTAATAACGCAGCACAACACAGAGACATCGTGGAAAGCTCCTACCTTACACAACTGGTGACAATGCCCACCAGGATGAACCACAAAGCAGGCATTCATACCCTACTTGACTGGTTTCTATCAAATGCACACCGGATAGGCTAACTGAGATCTTCCTGCTGGCTGATACTCTGCGTGACCACTCACCAGTCACCTGCAGATGGTCAAACAAATATAAAAAGCACCACCCATCTTTGTTGTCAATAGAGTACTGAAAAAGGGCAGACCAACACACTAATTGAAGAGCTCTCTCTGACTGACTGGTCACCCATAGATCATACTCAGGATCTGGACTGAGCACTGCAGTATCTCATCGACAATTTCAACAGGGTGTGTGACAAATATGCTCCTATAAAAAAGGAAAACATGTGGGTACAATAATGGGTGGATAACTACTGAATTATTGGAGCACATGAAGAGAATGATAATCTCTGGGCTAGGCAGAAGTCCTCGGAGAGCCAAAATGTTCAAAATTACAGGGCAGCCAGAAACAAATGTCGCACCTCATCAGAGTGCAAAAGCTGACTATTACAAGAGTCAGCAGAAGGAACTGGGGATGGTAGGCATTTTGGGATAACCTAAAAGGATCTGCTAGGCATAGAGATAAAAAGCATCTGCAGCTGCTCAATGAAAAAGGCTCCAATACAGGAACCTTTCACCATAGCCGAGGGTTCAATTTGGCCTTCTCTGACTTAGCTCAGTGCTACAGCAGACTACCTAAAACAAGGCGACACAGTCCTGGGCTGTGAACTCCCTTGACACATTACCTAATTTCTATTTTAAATGGATAACTGTCACGAGAGGTGCTGGGTCATGTAAAAAAGTACTGGGAAAACTCAAACAGTTAATGATTCAGTTGATATGAAACTGGTAGTGATTGTATAGATGTGCTCATAGTACCCATCTCCAAAATATTTAATGAATCACTAGCTCTGGCTAAATTCCCAGCATTATGAAAGCAAGTGCTGGTAACACCCATCTATAAGAGCAGGATAGGACCAACAAAGCAAATTACAGTCCCATCTCCATCCTGTCACCACTCAAAAGCTGGAGAGGATTGTGGCTGATCAAATTACTGAATACATCAATAAATATCAACTGCAGTGTCCCCAGCAGCATGGTTTCAGGAAGAACCATAGCACCACTACAGCTCTGGTTGATTTCATGGATTACGTACATAAGGCCATGGGCGAGGGCAGGATGGTTGTCTCTATCTTTATCGACCTCACTAAGGCCTTGAAATGGTCAATCACCCCTCCTTCTAAAACAACTGCAATCCCTTGGACTTGCCCCCAACGCTGTCCTATAGTTCAAGGACTACCTGTCCTCCAGGTCGCAAAGGGTAAAATAGGCTAAGCAATATCCTAGCCAAAGCAGGTATGCTGGGAGTTCCCCAGGGGTTCTATCCTGGGCCCCTTTGTTCAGCCTGTTCCTGAATTCCCTGCCTGAGGCCTGTACCAGTAAAATGATCTTATATGCAGAGATGCTGTGATCCTCAGTAGTCACTCAAAAATAACACCCTCAATCAGAGCTTCAGTCCACCTTCCACTTGACAGAAAAATGGTTTAGCAACAAAAGCTTTTGCTGAACTATAAAGAAATTAAAACAGTGCTGCTCTCCAGCTCTCAATTAAAAGAAGATACCCTCTTTAACAATCACAAATAATAAGTCAGCAGCCCTGGAACAGGTACACTCCTTTAAGTACCTTGGTGTCACGATTGATGACACACTCTCTTTGGACTGCACATCGACTCAGTGGTCAAGGCCACCAGCTAAGCTGGGCATCCTGTACAGGCACAGGAAGAGCCTCACACCTAATGCTTTAAGGACTTTGATCTCCAGTTCCGTGCTGTCTGTAATAGACTACTGACCTGGTGGTGTATGGAGCTGCCACTGATATGGCTCTAAGAAGGGTAGAAACAGCCCTAAATAAGGCTTGCAGACTTGTGCTTGGTGCTGACGGTTCATGCACACCTGGGCTCTGTACGAGCAGTGCAATCTGCTGTCACTCAGGAATAGGATAAGATTCCAAACGTGCCTATTGGGGAGAAAGGCAATGCTTGGAGACACCCCTACCTGCATTTTGAACCTACTATCCACAAGCAAGTTCCTATACAACACCAGAGAAAGGAACAAAACACACTCAGTGTCCCATTCCGTAGGACAGCACTGGGGCAAAGAGCTTTCTCCTGCTGAGCCCCGCTCTGACTCAATCAGCTACCTGCAGCCACGCAGAAGGCAGCTAGCCAAAGGATCTTTAAAGCTGAGCTAACACAGATCTTAACAACAAATACATGAGAATGTCACCAAACCATGATCCCTGGAGTCATACAGAGCCTTCCCCTGAGCTATCTAGCTGTAGTGTTCATAACACATAATCTTTAATGCTCATAACACATATACTGAGCTGCCAAGGACAGCACTTATCTACCAATTATTTTCCTATCCTTTCTCCCTCACACCACCCATCCACCATTCCCATTCCCCTATTACCCCCTCTCCCCTCTTTCTTTGAACTCACTCTCTCTCTCTCTTCAATTCTCTCTTCTCCTTATCCCTCACTCCCTCTCTGCCCCACTCTCTCTCCCTCCCCAACCCCTGCCCTCACATCGCCACCCTGCAATCTCCTCTAACCCCATTCAAACTTACTGTCCCAGCTTTCTCTCCCCTTCCCACCCTCTCATCTCCTTCCCTGCTTTCTCCTCTAACCCTACATATCATCAGTCCTATTTACACCTGGTTTCTCATTTTCCCTAACCATTCCACTGTTTCACTACCCCATCCTCCCTCCTCTTAGGACAGAAAGACAATGCCAACTCTGGCAGCACCTAATTCCAGTAGCATGTCGCGCCTGACACACTGCAGTCAAAAGCTCTTGCCTGTTATAGAAAAATAGCATGCTTTTAATATTATTGACAATATGGTGTTTCCATTGTATACTCCTGTTGCTGTTGTGTACATAGATACATAGATACATAGACAGTGTCGGCAGATAAGGGCCTATGGCCCACCTAGTCTGCCATTTGAGCTTGTAAGTTCAGTTTGTTTCCTAGAAGTCTATTTCCCTTACCCTGACCTCTAGAATTCCTTTATGTCTATCCATGCATTCTTAAATCCGTGATTGTTTCAGCCCCCACCACTTCCTCTGGCAGGGGTGTTCCACTTGTCCACCACCCGTTCTGTGAAGAAATTCTTTCTCATGTTTCCTCTGAGATCGTCCTCGCCCCAACTTCATCCCATGCCCTCAGTCCTGAAACATCTTTTTCGCTAAAATAGTGTTTTCCTGCACCCTGTTCCTCCCTGTAAGATACTTGTATGTCTCTATCATATCCCTCTCTCCCTCCTCTCCTCCAGGGAGTACATGTTCAGTTCCTTCAAACTGTCTTCATAGGACTTGTGATGCAATCCATGCACCATCTTTGTTGCCCTCCTCTGAACCTTCTCTACCCTGTCTATGTCCTTACGTAGGTATGGTCTCCAGAACTGTACACTGTACTCGAGGTGGGGCCTCACTAGTGTCTTGTATAGCGGAATTATATGACTCCTTTTTCCTGCTGGTGATGCCCTGCCTATACATCCCAGCATCCTATTTGCTTTACCTGATGCCTTGTCACACTGTTTCCTACCTTGAGGTCATCAGAGATGACAACCCCAAGATCCCTTTCCTGCTTGGTGCATGCTATATCCTCACCCCTAACTGATATATTGTGCCTGGGTTTTGTGCCCCATATGCATTATCTTGCACTTCTTGCATTGAATTTCAACTGCCAAACCCTTGACCATTCTTCAAGTTTCTGCAGGTCCCTTCTCATTCTGTCTGCACCCTCTGGTGTGTCTACTCTGTTACAGAGCTTTGTGTCATCAGCGAACAGTGAAATTCTGCCTTCTAGATCCTGTGCAATGTCACTGATGAAGATGTTGAATAGGACCGTCCAGCACTGATCCCTGTGGTACCCACTGGTCACTCTTCCCTCTGTGGGTGACAGCCATTTACCACCACCCTCTGTGTCCTGCCACCCAGCCAGTTACCTACCCACCACACACTACTGTCCTGCCCACCCATATTCCCCAGTTTGTGTAATAGTCTTCTATGTGGCACAGTGTCAAAGGCCTTGCTGAAGTCCAGATAGGCCATGTCCACTGCCCTCCCTGATCCACCTCCTAGTCACCCAGTCAAAAATTCAATGAGGTTGGTCTGACATGACCTCCCCTGGTGAAACCATGCTGCCTTAGGTCCTGTAGTCCATTGACAACCAGATGTTCACCAATCTCTCCTTCAGTAGTGCTTCCATGATCTTTCCCACTACCGAGGTGAGGCTGACTGGTCTGTAGTTCCCTGCTTCCTCTTTGTTCCCACTTTTGTATAAGGGACTACATCTGCTGTCCTCCAGTCTTTGGGTACCTCCCTGTTTCCAGTGATTGGCTGAACAGGATAGCCAGGGTTCAGCCACCACCTCTCTTAGTTCTTTAAGGACCCTGGGTGCACCCCATCTGGCCCCATTGCTTTATCAGCTCTTATTACTTCCAGTTCCTTCAGGACCCTTTCTAGTGTAAAGGGACTTGTGTCCATTTCTGCACCATTCTCACCTTGTACTTTCCTTCAGACCATTACCCCCTCTTCCTTAGTAAAGACTGAGCAGAAATACCTGTTCAATATGTCAGCTTTACTGTTGTCATCCTCCACGGCTCCCATCCTCCCCTTCAGTCTCACTATCCCTCCCTTTGTCTTTCTTTTTTCACTTATGTACCTGTAAATGTTTTGTCCCCTTTACCCACTGATTTTGCAATGTGTTCTTCTGTCTGAGCTTTGGCTTCCCTTACTGACTTCCCTGCCTCCCTTTGTTTCTCCTAGTACTTCTCCCTATCCCTTCTGCCTGTGTTTTTTTTATTGCCTGAATGCAATCTTTTTGGCTTTCACTTTCTTTGCTACCTCTTTGGAAAACCATAATGGTCTCCTCTTCCTTTTCCTCTTGCTAACCTGCTTAATGCATAATTCTGTTGTTCTTATAATCCCATTTTAAATACTGCCCACTGTTCCTCAACCCTGATTCCTGTCCCATTCCCTTAATGCCTCTTTCAAAGTATCTCCCATTTCCCAAAGTCTGCCCCCTAAAATCCAGGATCGTGTTTTTGTGGTTTGGTTCTGCTCTTTCTGTGATTTCAAACCACAATGACTGGTGGTCACTGTTACCCAGGTGCTCCCCACTGTTACCCCCATCACACTGTCCCTGTTTTGAGCACAAGGTCCAGTATTGCCTTCTGCGAGTTGGTTCCATGACCAGTTGCTTGAGGAAGGCACCTGAAGGAGTCCAGGATAAATCTGCTCCTAGTTGATGCTGCTGCTGGGATGCTCCAGTCCACGTCTGGAAGTGTCCCTGTAACCTGTGTTCAATGTATGACATGGTACCTTTGTAAAGAGTTCTAACTCAAAGGTTGTATCCAAATACACAAATAAATAAAGTAAGTATTGGAATTTTGATGCATAACACTCAAGTTTGTAAAAAGTCCCAGCCATCATCTCATTTGTGCACATGTGGAAGAATTCCTTATTTTACCAAAAGCTATATTGACAAAGTATGTTGCACATTCAATGTTAATGTTTGCAGGATTGAATGTGAACCCTGGTATCACCCATGGCACTGGAATGTACTGTTTAGACTTATTTCCATCAGGTGTTTATTAGTAGTGACATCTAATCAGAGGGCTGAAACTGCATCATCTTTGGTGGTGGTGGTGGTTGGGGGAGGGTAGATGGTGGCAGCAGAAATAATTGTACTCAGCCAGGAGGAATAGGGACTGGAGGGCTGATGAAAATGCATGCAATGTTCAGAGGACAGAGTGTTTTACAATAACAGCAGCAGCTTTTTTCTTTCATTTCTCTAGTATGAACGTGTGTATGTGTGGGAAAATAGTTATATTATTTTAACAGCTCAGTATCGTATGGAATCTAGCAGATATGAACACCACTCCCTGCAGCAAGTTTTTCGCTTTCAGTGGCCTCATCCACTTGTCTGCATTTCTGAAGTTTGTGCTTGCTATCACAGGATACATGGTGTTGCCATTCCAGAAATATGAATGAGTGAATGAATCTGATTGCCAAATACACTTATTGCTCAGTGATATCTAACCAAAGTGTATCAGAAACTGCATTATCCTTGGAGCGAGGAAGCTACGGTGGCAGCAGAGATCATTGTTCTCAACCTGGAGGAGGAGCTGAGGGATTTGAGGGCTGATGGAAATGTATGCAATGTTCACAAAACAGAGAATGTATTATAAAGCAGGTGCAATAGCCTTAAGTAGAAACATAAACTTGATGGCAGATAAGAACCGCAAGGCCCATCCAGTCTGCCCATTTTTCTACCTTATAAATGCCTTCCTACCTGTGTTTTTTTTCTTGCATCTGTCTGTTAGTGTGGCATGTGTGTCATTTACAACTCTGCATTAGAGAAGTTCCATTACTGGTTATTCTCCAAGGGAGTAGGGGAGTTTGAATGACAGGTGGACTGCTTATACCGTGAACAGGGCCGATCACTGTATCATTCACATCATTCAGGCAAATGTTTCTAGCACTTTTTAGCAAGACAGCTAGTTTTCTTGTGAGTGAATGGAGTGAGTAGTATGGTGACAGACTGCATTGAAGTTGTATGGATGACACCCTTTGCATGTCAGCCGATGAGTTGGATACAATTACATAGAATAAAAGAAAATGACATACAGTGCATTGAGACTGCATCGTGATATTTTTCTCATTTTACTGTGTTTGAAATGATCATAAACCAGTGAATACTACAGTTCAATGGCTAATAAACATGTATATACCAAGTAAAATATGACTTTGAAATGCTTACTGAAGTTTGTTTCTGTTGAACTAAAACAGAATTATATGATGTACTGCAGTAGGTATACTAATTCTTGTAAGAGACACATCTCTTATTCACATCCTTTAGATTGATGCATCTGACAGCTTGGGGCAAGTTCAGTGTGCTTGATTGCGTGGATGTCAGATGGCACCAACACAAATGGTAGGTCATGAGCAAACAATCTTGCTCAAACCTTTATGTTGAAAATCGGACAGAAACAACAATCAGTTCCAGTATCTGCCATATTGATATACTCAAGTAATTTATACATTTACAATATGAAAAATACACCATCATTTTACCAGATAAACATACACATTTTATTATAACTGACAGTTTAAACTGTATAGAATTGTCACTCCAACCCGAAGAGCTTTTTTCATTTTGAGTGCTGACCTCTCTGTCTCCAGTCTTTTTAGTATGCACAGGAGAGCAGGGCAAAAACATGTACCCTGAAGTGCTTCAGAAGTGCATGTTTTTTTGTAGCTGTAGCAAACTGTCTGTCTAAGCATGCTGGCGTCAAAGAAGAATGTGTACCCTCAAAGTGCTCCTGAAGTGCTTGTTGTTTTTGTCTACCAGTTTTGTGTTTATTTATTTGGCATATTTTTAGTTTGTGGAAGAACCCATTGTGGCTGCTGGCTGGAATAATGATATCCCGCAGTCATGCTAAGGTCAGTAATCATAAAAGACCAGGAATTTGGTAGGCTGACCTCTCTACCACAACTGTTTCTTACATTTTGTATACTGGGGCAGAAGAGCCTGTCCGGAAATGTTTCCAAAGTACTTTTATCTACCCAGTTCTGTGTTTCTTTAGCAGTATTTTTATTTGCAGAACAGCTCCATTAGAAAGCCGATATCCCTGCAGTCTAGCCAACGTCAATAATAATCTAAAACTAGAAAGAAATGGGGCTGTGAGTAGTTGATTTTACTGGTGGGAGGGGACAGTCAGGAACAGCGATTGGGGGAGGCAGTGGCAGAAGGTTTCTTTAAACACACTGGTGAGAACCTGTGCTCAGCTTTCAGGCACTAGATGGGTTTATGCAGATGAAAGAAGCCAGACACTCTTTGAATGGAAAGGCTGACCTCTTTCAACAACACGAAGTTTATGCCTGCAAACTTGGAAACTCATCCGTTCAACCTTGCTGTTCATTGGCTGTCACTGTTGAGCTCATTGTAGCCTGAACTGCATTGGACCAACAGTGACACACCTCTGAAACACCATTCTTGCAACAAGATGTTCCCTTCATGCTGCCGCGCACAAGCAATAAATAAAAGAGAGGATTCAGCACACACCATCACCCCCATCGCATGGCAAATCTTACAGATATAATATTCTTTCTGCCTGAACTGACCATTTACCTACTTTATCTCAAGAAGAGAGTCTTTTGGTATTCAAATCAAGGCCACATTATGAAGTTGCCCAGCAACCAGATGTCAAAGTAGATCATCAATCAGTTGAGTCCCTACTCTGAAATGCAACTACCTAAATTGTCTTCCTTTAATTAAGGTGCAGTCTCCAACCAATGGGTAGGTAGCTAGTGATGAGATAGCTAATGAGAGAGCCATGCATCTCCCAAGCATCAAACAAACACAAAATTAGCTGACCAACCCTTGCTCATTCACAAACTCTAAATGGCTTTTACAGCTGCAGGGGTGGAGCCTGCAGACATCTTGCTATCATGTGGGCAAAAGGGCACTTTAGACTCCCACCAAAGCACATTTTGGAGTTGAACCACGCATCCTTCCACTACCTGAAATTACTGCTCTGGTGTGTGGGGGAGGGAGAGAAGAGTTCCTTTCCTATATATAACATTTTCATGCCAGCTCAAATTATAGTCACTGGATACGCAATGTAAACAGCAAAGGCAGCTTGTTTTGTTCTTAAAGGACACCTAAACACTCTTTTTACACAATTTTATCTAAACAATGCCCTGTTGGCAGGGGTTTAGTGTTCCATACTCTTGAATTCTTCTGTGATATTTTTGTTATGTAGTTCTCCAGGCAGCAGTCTTAAATTAGCAACTTAACAGTCTTTGAAGCAGAGCTGTAAGGAACTTTGTTTTATAGCTTCTCTGCTGAATACCTTCACGGACTTCATGGCAGCACAAGCTGATTTGAGATCAGGTTTCAGCTTGTGGTAGTGGGGTCACTGGGCTGGGACAGGCAGACAGACATAGTGATGATCCTTTGAGTAAAACAGGCAGTCTAATTTTTTAGTAAATCTGTTTGTTTGCTAAATTAAAATTACTTTTCCTACTAAGGTAAGTAAAGATCATGTAACCCTCTGTCCAGCTTTTGTATTGACAATCTTGTGGAAAAATTTGGGTGGTTACACTTTATTTGCATTGTAGGAGTTTATTGGAAATACTGCTTGACTGGTAATACAGTGACAGTTTTATTGGTGCCTGTTTAATGGCCATCTTTTGCCTGTGGCTTACAAGGTACTGTAAACTCCAATGGTACTGGTGGGTGAGGGATTGAGAAGGGGGTGAGGCATCAGTTCTTTAGCCAGATTCTCCTCTATTTAGTAATATAATCAAACATGTAAACAGTAGGGTGGAGTAACCAGAGTAATTATGACATTAAACTGGGATTGCACTTAGCTGATACCTACCCTATGGTGGTGCTTAATTATGCACTTGTGATAGCATGGACCCTGGAGTCGAATACACTGCTCTGCTTTGACTTGTCATATTGACTCCTTCATATCTATTTCTGTGATTTTTTTGTTTGTATTAAATGAAATACTTGGCTGACATTGTAATGCTATGTATGTTTTGCTGCCCAAACAAACAAGCATAAGTCAGTGCCAAACATGTTTGCTTTCATGCTGTTTCAAGTTAGAACAACAATATCTTAAGGCTATCGACGAGGCTATTCTTACCCCCATGAGCCATTGTTTCATAGACTTTTGTGTTCCACTGGGCTAGGAATATAGGCCCCCATATTCAGAGCTTGCCATGTGTGGTCTGTGGCAGTTTCCGCACAACCTGCCTTGGGGGACAATATTCAGACAATTAGCTTACTGCAACTGGAGCATGCAAACTGTCAAAATGTGGGGCCATGTCAGTACAGTGCATACTGACTATGCACTATGCTGACACAGGCCGAGACTGAATATGGCTGACAGGAGTGCAGTGGAGATAATGTGGATCAGGGATAGCAGCAGGTCTCCTGTAGGCCATATTTAGCCCTAACATGCTAATGACTCCTTTGGCATGGAGGTGCCATGGCCCATTTGCATACCTATTATGGGACCATTAACATGTGTGTGCCCCCATTCTGTTGCTGTCTTACATATTCCTTGTGGTCTAGTGGTCCCACCACCCCCTGTTCACCTGTCCTGTAGCTGTCTCAAATATTCCTGGTGGTATAGTGGTTGCTGTACCCCTGATTGACTGTCTGGTAGCTGTCTTGAATATTCCTGGTAGGCTAGTGGTCCCTCACCCCTGATCATCTGTCCTGTAGTTGTCTCGAACATTTCTAGTGGTGTAGTAGTTCCTGCACCTCCAATCGACTGTTCTGTAGCTGTCTTTATTCCTGGTAGTCTAGTGGTCTCCCCTTCAAGGGCATCTGATCCTCTGTCAACCTGCCTGCTCAGAACCCTCCTCCCCACAACCCCCCACTCGGGTCACCTAAGCTGAAGTGCAGTAATAGTGACAGTGACCTGCATAGTCCTCTGCTCACCACCTTGGTGGCCACAGTTTGATTATCAGTGAGCAATCCTGAATACAGTAGAAACAGGTGTTTGTACAATACCTGTAGTTGCTCAGAGACTGTCGGATGGAAACTAGTTGAGGTGGTGAGCAGAAGGCTGTGCCAGTTATCACTGTTGCTGCAGTTTACATTATGTGACCGGGTTGGGGGCCTGAGAAGCTGAGTCAGGAAGGGGTCAGATGCCCTTATGGGGGCAACTAGACCACCAAGAATATACCAGCCAGCTACAAGATGAGTGATCTGGATGCTTTAACAATGTATTTTCCAGGGCAGATCAGCTACATGCAACATCTGCTTTTCAGTAGGGTTTGGTTGTAGGGTCCCACTTTTACAGTTTTACAATATATTTTACACAGGATGGCCCAGCTGAGTCATGATATCTTGTTTGCAGAGGGTTCTGTTTCACCCAGTTTTCACACTGTATTTACCCAGGATAGTACTGTGGAAAAGCAAGATCTTTTGTTTCAGTGGCATCCTCCTTTTAAACATCAAATGAAAAGGTCTAGTTCAACCAACCTCAGTAGAAAAATACACTAATTAAGGGAGCACTCACTGCCAATCAGGGCATCACAAATATTGGTAGAGAAATGGTAAAATCGAAGCCTGCTCACCAAGTTAAGTATCTCAAGATATGTTTTATTCTGATCTTAAATAAGTATGTATTATTTTCTTCTTGAATACGTCTTGTCCACGAGACACAGTGTTCAAACAAAAAAAAATCAAATGTTTGGATAAACATCCTTCATCAGTGATAACACCGTCTCCAATAATAAATTATAAAGATATAAAGATCTGTCAAATTCATGTGCTGCACTAATACAATAACAAACTTCAAAGTCAGAGGACTAGGAAACCTCACCACAACAATCTCTGCCAAGTATCTCCAGACAGTTCAGAGTCTGTTCTTGTAGCATGTTTCAATCTGGTAGTTCTATAAACAAGAGCTCGCTCTTACTTTCAGTCTTACTGTATCATATCTTAAATCAATAAACAACTATTTTAACTGCCCATATTGATAATATGTACAAATATTCATCACTTATGACCCTCAGTAATTGGGCTTGTTAAAGGGACTCTGTAGGGTAGGCAGTTGTCAGGAACTTGTATGTGTTATGTCTGGTATGCAAGTATGAAAGAATGGGTGTTATTTGTTTGCTTTGTTTATTGTGACCTATTATCTGTTGAACTGGCCATTCATTGGATAATGGGTCCTTGTATTTATATTGATATGCCTGACAAGCTCCCTAGGAGATAAAATCAGAATCGTGTGTCCTTAAGGTGCCCTTATGCAAATCTATAAAGTTCCCATCTCCTTTTTTTTAAAAATGTTGTTTTTCTTTTCCTCTATTATATCTACTGAAGCTTTGTCCAAAGTTGTGTAATTACCCTCATGACATTTTAATTTTATAAGAAGGGTAATGTAATCTTTAGCAAAAGCACAGTTGAAAAGAAAAAATAAATACAAACTCCACAGGACATTATGCACTGTCCTCTGCTCTTAGTAAAGCTACGTTTATCCCTGGTGAGCTGAGTTGCAAATTTCGACTTAAGAAAAGCAGCATTTTGACCTTAGGAGTTTCCTTTAGCCTTTCTCCAGTCTTAAAAGAATTGACTAAGTAAATGAATTAAAAAGGACTGTTTCATGTGAGGAGGGAGTAAGTTTTTAGGAGACAGCAGTGGGAGACCAGTGCTTTGCTACGTGTTCCTGTACAGCTTCTCTACTTCTCGTAGATGCGCATCATCGCACAGCTTTCATAAAAGTATAAAGCACTGAGAAATCGCATTTTAGAAGATTAAAGAAGGAATGGGGTTCAGAATGGGGTTTTGTCTGTAATACAGTTCTGTTCTGAAGGGATGAACTGTGGATACACTACTTCAGTGTGGCAACATTTTCATGTTAATCTGAATGCTCAGAACACTCAACAACACCAGTTCCCAGTTCTCCTGCTCTATAGAGCTGGCTGGCCTCTTTCCTTATTTTTATGCAGGAACACCTGTAGGCGGTGCTTGCTGATGGTTCTATCTCCCAAACATCTAAACCAGGTTATGGATTAACATTTCTACACATGTGTAAGAAGGTGTTTGATAACATATTATTGGAGAATTAAAGAAGAAAAAGTAAAACCCTGTTTTAAAAGTATTAAAAGTATGTCTTTTAATAAATGATAATTGACAAGGGGTGGTCAATCCCTTTGACCCAACCTCCTTAAAAGTCAGTGCAGTTGCACACTTAGTCAGTCTGGTGAAGGGGTGTTAAAGGGAAAACACCTAAATGGCTAGTTTATGCTTGTACTTTCCTTTTGTTTGTTTGTTTGTTTTTGTTATGAGATATGTTGAAGTGAAGCCTGCTGTTTTATTTCTGTATTTTTGTTTTGTTTATTTTTCATACCAGTCCCATAAATTTGTTAAAGCTATAAATAAAGTATTGCCAGAAGAAGCTGCAGAACCTATTCTATGTGTCTGTGTCCATCTGTGAATCCACCAGATTAACCTCTGACACATGGTGGCAGTAGTGGGATTCAGTGTGCAACATCCTGCAGCTGGAAGGGTCTGTCTTAAGGTCCTGGTGGGCACCAGATGCAGCTTGACAAAGTGGCTGATGAAATATCGGATCAGCATAGCGTCTTATTGCTACAAAGTTGGTGGTTGCCAGATATCAGCTACCCTTACTGCAAGGCCTAGATCCAGTGGTACGGAAGAAGGAATCCAAGAGAACAGCAGGTGAGCAGAAAGAGAAGATGGAGGACAAAAAGAAGGGTTTAGCTCAAGCCAGTGGGGCTAGCCAGAAGATGAAACTCCCCAAGGAGATGCATGATTTATTGAAATGGCTATGTGTACATCAAATAGAAATGTAGAAACAAAGAGAAAGAGACATAAAAGAAAGTGAAACACGTTGGAATGATAATGCTGAGCCATCCAAACTCTGGGTGTTACTAGACCTCCGGTAGTTCAGGAGCAGGGCTTGGACAAAAGACATTAAAATGGTTAAACTATCTGAAACAGATGATATAGAGACTTACATCATGACTTTTGAAAGAGTAGCCACAGCCTGTGCATGGCCACAAGACCAGTGGGTCATAAGGTTGGCCCTCATTTGAAAGGTAGGCCCAGCTGGCCTTCAGCAGGGGTGGAGGTGGCACATGCCAATGACTATGACAGAGTAAAGCAGGCAATACTGAAAGATATGACATTAGCATTGAAACCTATAGACAGAGGTTTCGCTCTAGTAGGTATCATGCCACTGACAACCCACAGGATGCCTCTAAACATCTAAAAGATCTATGTGTGAAATGTTTACAACCTGGCACTAAGACTTTAGAACAAATTCTTGAGGCGATTGTCTTAGAACAATTTATCAGAATTTTACCCCAGGATGTTCAACTATGGGTAAAGGCGCATCACCCAGAAAAATCAGATGTGGCCATCAGATTAGCCAAAGACTTTATAACAGCTTGACCTCATCACCAGAGAAGTAACCCAGCTTACCCACAGACTATGGTAAGACCCTACTACTACTACCACTGCACAAACGAATACCACTAGTGGGACTGGAAGTAACTCAATTAATAGACCTTACAATAAAACAGGACGAGGGTATAATCCAGACATTATTTGCAGAGAATGTAACGGAAAGGTCACATAGCATGTTTTGTTCAAGAAGAAAGTCAAAGTAGCTCATCTTGCACTGGCCAATTGGGGCAATATATATTAACAGTACAAGTAGGTCATCATACTGTACCTGGGCTTCTTGATTCAGGGAGCAAACAAATATTAGTAAAAGCTGATGTTTTGGAGGAACTGCCTACACCTGGGGACCAACTACTGGGGTAACGTGCATTCATGGAGATGTCCATTTTTATCCATTAAAAGAAACTGTAATTATGATTCAAGGACATTCCCAAACCTTAGCAGTTGGTGTTGTCCCTAATTTACCTGTCTCTGTTTTGATAGGTCATGATCATCCCTGCTTTCAGACTTTGCTATCATCAAATGTCTGTGCCATGGTGACAGAGCACAGGCACAACAACACAAAACATTGGACACAATTTTCCTTTTGAAAGGACATCTATGGGCCCATAGGAAAAGACAGAAAACCTTGAAGTAAAAAGAGAACTGAAAAATATAACTGGACTCAGAGTAAATGACAAAAGTAATGTCAGATAATGCTTAAGGAAGTCAGTGTTGTCAATTTTAGAGAACTACAACAGGGTGATGAAACACTGAAATGTTTTTTCTTACAGGGATCAGGGTCTAAGGAACCAGATAAATATCAAATACAGGATGGATTATTATGCAGGATATGTATACCCCAAATCTGGGGAAATAGTGAAACTAACTTATGGTGCCCCAGGTGTATAGAGAACAACTGCTAGAACTGGCCCATGAGATTCCAATGGCTGGGCATTTGGGAAAGGATCATACTTTAAGCCATCTCCTTTACCAATTTATTTGGCCAGGCATGCACATGAACAGGTTTCAGCTTTTTGTCAAAGCTGTTCTGAGTGCAAAAAGTGACAAAATTGGGTAAAAGAGACAAAGTTCCCCTTCAACCAATGCCTTTATTTACTATCCCATTTGAACGGATAGCAATGGATATTTTAGGGCCCATACTGAAAAGTTTGAAGGAAATCAGTATATTTTAGTAGCATGTGACTACGACAAAATATCCTGAAGCTATTCCCTTCATAGTGCAACTGCTTCCAGAATAGCTGAGGAGCTGGGTAAAATATTTAGCAGGGTAGGAATTCCAAAGGAAATCCTTACTGATTGTGGAAGTAACTTTTGTTCTGTGGTTTTGCAACATCTGTACCAGATCCTAGGAATTGAGGCCATTCGCAATACACCTTATCACCTTCAAACTGATGGTCTGGTAGAGCATTTCAATCAGACACTAAAGAAAATCTTACAAAAGTTTGTACATGAAGAGGAAAAAAATGGGATATGTATTTGCCATACCTTATGTTTGCATACGGGAGGTGCCCCAGGCCTCTACAGGTTTTCCCCTTTGAACTACTTGTATGGCCACAATCCTAGGGATCCTCTGGATGCCATAAAAGAGGAATAGAAAGGTGAAATAAGTTTAAAGACCTGAACCCTGTTGATTATATGAAGGACTTAAGAAAAAAGATAACACAATATATTCAAAAAGCACATATGACTAACCAAAAACAACAAAGTTTACAGAAAGTACAATACGATAAAGGAACAGGAAAAAATAATTTTGTGAAGGGATATAGTATTATTATTATACCCTCTTGGAAAATAAACTTCTGATAGTTAGCAAGGACCTTATATCATAAAAAAAGACTAGGTCCGTCACTTATGAAATTGAATTACCAGATAAAACACAAAAGTCTGTATTTACCATGCCAACATCTTGAAACCATGGGTTGAGAGAAGTTCCTCCTTTGTGGCTATATTTATCTAGACTCACCATTGGGTGAACTTGATCTGGCATTCCAGAGATTGGAAAATATAGCAGGAGTGGAAGAGTTAAAGATAAACCCTGATCTGTCTCCCTCCCAGACTGTGGGTTTACACCCATTGTTGAAAGAATATGCAAATACTTTCACTGTGACCCCAGGACAAGCATTAGACATATCACATCATATTTATTTGACACAGCAAAATCCTATAGGACAAAAAGCTTATAGATTACCCGAAAGATTAAGGGAATATGTTAAACAAGAACTTAGCAAAATGCAGCAAATAGGTATTATTGAGCCCTCTCAGAGTGCCTGAGTTTTCCCCTAGTTGTAGTTACCAGAAAGAAGAGGGTGGAATCACGTCTGTGTTTGGACTTCGGAAGTTGAATGCTATTTTGAAATTTGACAGTTATCCCATGCCTCGAATCCATGATATTTTATATCATTTAGGTAATGCTTGCTATATTACGACCTTGGACTTAATCAAGGGATATTGGCAAATACCTTTGGATATTGAGGCAAGAGAAAAAATGGCATTCAGCGCACCACTTGGTCTTTTCAGTTTACTGTTGTGCCCTTTGGGCTCCATGGGGCTCCTGCCACTTTTCAAGAGTCATGGATAAAATTCTTACACCACATTCTGAATACAGTGCCGCATATTTAGATGATGTGGTGATTTTAGTCCCTCATGGGACAAACATCTGGAACACTGTCCAAGTACTTTCTGATGCTGGCCTTACTATCAGCCCTACCAAATGTAACATAGCTATGAAAGAGACCAAATATCTAGGTTTCCAAATAGGGAATGGACAAATTAAACCAGATGTAAGCAAAGTAGTCACTGTAGCCAATAGCCCTAGGCTCAAACTAAAAAGGATGTTTGATCCTTTTAGGCCTAGCAGGTTACTACCATAGCTTTTTCCTGCATTTTCCACTTTGGCTTGCCCTTTGACAGATTTAATAAAGAAAAAAACTGATAAAGTTATTTGGATCCCAGAGTGTGAAAAGCGTTCTGCTCCATAAAGCCAGACTCTGTTCTTCCCCGTACTGCATACATCAGATTTTACACAACCTTCATACTTCAAACTGATGCCTCCAGTTGTGGTATAGGGGCTGTGTTAACACAAATTATTAAAGGAGAAGAACATCCCAGTGTGTCTGCAAGCAGGAAACTTCACGGAGAGAAACTAGGTATTCCACCATTGAGAAGGAGTGCTTAGTGATAAAATTGGAGTGCTTCAATAGCTCATTTTATCTACAGGGCACTGAGTTTGAATTGTGGACTGATCATAATCCCTTATGTTGGCTGCATGTAATGAAAGACCAAAATACCAGAATTATGCAGTGGTATCTTTCATTAAAGCCCTATTGGTTCACAGTTAAACATAGACAAGAGGCTGCTCATAGCAATGCGGATTATCTGTCACGATACAAGATAAAGAACTGACACCTGTCATCAGACCTCAGGGTATTGATTTGATAATTCGTGGAATGATATTCCATCCTCCACATAATTTGTATGTATACTTAGGGACCCGAGGTGAAGCCTTGGACAGGGTGGGCTATGGCTCCATCTCTCCATTAAAATGAGAGATCTGATGATTAGGTGTTATTTTGTTTACAAAAAAATGTGTTTTTTCCAAAGGGGGAAGAAAATGTGAAAGGAACTCTCTAGGGTAGGCACATCGGGAACTTGTTATGTGTTATGTCTAGTATGCAAGTATGAAAGAATGGGTGTTATTTGTTTGCTTTGTTTATTGTGACCTATTATCTGTTGAACTGGCCATTCATTGGATAATGGGTCCTTGTATTTATATTAATATGCCTTACAAGGTCCCTAGGAGATAAAATCAGAGTCATGTGTCCTTAGGTTGCCCTTATGCAAATCTATAAAGTTCCCCTCCTTTTTTTAAATGTTGTTTTCTTTTCCTCTGTTATATCTACTGAAGCTTTGTCCAAAGTTGTGTAATTACCCTTGTGACATTTTTTATTTTATAAGAAGGGTAATGTAATCTTTGGCAAAAGCATGGTAGAAAAGGAAAAATAAATATAAACTCCACAGGACGTTATGCACTGTCCTCCCGACTTTTAGTAAAGCTCGTCTTATCCCCTAGTGATCTGAGTCGCAAATTTCGGCTTAAGAAAAGCCGCTGTTGCTCCTTAGGAGTTTTTCTTTAGACTTCCTCCGGTCTTAAAAAGAATTGACTAAGTAAAAGAATTAAAAAGGACTGTTTCATGTGAGGAGGGAGTAAGTATTTAGAAGATAGCAGTGGGGAGAATGGGTACTTTGCTACGTGTTCCTGTACAGCTCCTCTACTTCTCGTAGGTGCACATCATTGCACAGCTTTCCATAAAGTATAAAGCACTGAGTAATCACATTTTAAAGTAAGTTAAAGAAGGAATGGGGTTGAGATTACCCGTTTTGTCTGTAATACAGTTCTGGTCTGAAGGGTGAACTGTGGATACACTACTTCAGTGCAGCAACATTTGCATGCTAATCCGAATGCTCAGAACACTCGGCAACACCAGTTTCCAGTTCTCCTGCTCTATAGAGCCGGCCGGCCTCTTTTCCTTATTTTTATGCAGGAACACTTTGAGGCGGTGCTTCTGGACGGTTCTATCTCCCAAACATCTAAACCAGGTTATGGATTAACATTTCTACACATGTATAAGAAGGTGTTTGATAACATATTATTGGAGAATTAAAGAAAAGAAAGTAAAACCCTGTTTTAAAAGTATTAAAAGTATGTCTTTTAATAATTGATAATTGACAAGGGATGGTCAATCCCTTGACCCAACCTCCTTAAAAGTCAGTGCAGTTGTACACTTAGTCTGGTGAAGGGTGTTAAAGGGAGAACACCTAAATGGCTAGTTTATGCTAGTACTTTCCTTTTGTTTGTTTGTTTTTTATGAGATATGTTGAAGTGAAGCCTGCAGTTTTATTTCTGTATTTTTGTTATGTTTATTTTTC
Source organism: Neoceratodus forsteri (assembly GCA_016271365.2). Lineage (NCBI taxonomy): Eukaryota > Metazoa > Chordata > Ceratodontiformes > Ceratodontidae > Neoceratodus > Neoceratodus forsteri. Next base: position 339,958,578 of record CM057459.1, read on the forward strand.
ATACCAGTCCACTTAAATTTGTTAACGCTATAAATAAAATATTGCCAGAAGAAGCTGCAGAACCTATTCTATGTGTCTGTGTCCATCTGTGAATCCACCAGATTAACCTCCGACAGGGCTACAGGCAGAATAAACTTTTTATCACCATTCTCAACAAATATTATTACATAAGCAAAAAAACTTGTCATTTTTGCACATACCTGAATTTAAATTAAAGATTCACAAGCACTGTGGACAAGGAAATATGAGTCATTAGCCACATATACCTATACACATTCTCCTTTAACATACTGTTCAACATTTACAGGCCCATTTGTAGTGTCCCAGCCATTATTTCTCATGCTTCATTTTACATTATCTTGTTCACAGTATCACCTGTACTTTTCATTTTTCACCACGCACAAGTAATCTTTATTTAGTGTATCAGGGCTAAAAACACCCACATTATCCATTGCTCGCTTTCCATTCATTATTTCGTCAACAGAATATCCTATAGTATGTTTCAAAACAATTGTTTTTAACTATCAATTTATTTCTAAACCTCACATACCTGTACCCTTTTAAAGAGTGTTGTCTGAATGTGTTGTATCTGAAAGTTAAACAAATATGCATACAGACAAGTTCTGATTCTACTCGTTATCCCAATATATATAAAAGAGCTGCTCCTTTCATTTAACTGAAAAAGGCCTTCTTATTTACAATTTTGTAAAGTTGGTTTCGGGTCCTCCTTTTACCCATTTTTCTAATGCATTTACTCAGGATAGCCCAAGTAGGAGGCAATTTCTCATTTTCAGTGGGGTCCAGCTTTTACTATGTATTTTTCAAGGATAGAGCAGTAAAGTGGACTTATTTAATTAACCTAACTAATGTGGCAAATAAGTACTCCATGTTTAAATGTCTTCTCCATGAAGGATTAATAACTTAATAACCTAGCAGTGATCACTTTGTTCTTATCTTGAAGTTGGTACTTTTTGTTCATGTTAAGATAGATCTGCAGTCTGCAATCTGGGGAATGTCCTGCAGAAATCCTCTAACCAAGCAAATTTCTAGTTGTACCTGTGTGATTGGAGGTGCTGCTGGTACAGTGAGGAGTGTGAGTAGGAAGCAGCCAACTAGTCACGCTATGTGAGCCTATAAGGGATTACTTCTCACAAGTTGGGAGTCAGGACTTGGTTGGGACAGAGTGAGTTAGGCGGTCAGTGCCAACAAAAATATAAATTAATAACCAGCCTGGCTTTATCATAAAAGGAGCAGTGAGGTAAGTGTGCTGTTTTGTATTAATAATTTTGTTTGTATTGAATGGCCTTTTCTGATGGCGAGGCTGAGTTGGGCTGCGTCCAGCCACTCAAGTGATCTCTCATCCTCCAGCGTGCCCATTACCACCAGCCTCCCATCCCCTGCTGTGAGTGAGCATGGAACTCAAGAAGTGCAGTCCACATGCATCTGATGGTGGATGGCAATTCTTCAGCATTAAAGCCTGTGCTGCATTTGGATGAGGAATGAGGTCATTGCTTTTTGGCTTTGGAGTCTGGGATGACTTCTGAGTGGGTGTTTAGGGTGGGATGAGTCTACCACTGGCATTGCCCCTGCCCTTGCCATGTGACTGGGCTGTGTACATGCCACGGGATGCACTTGGCATTAGGTCATCATCTGTTACAGTTGGCTGTGCAACCTTACAGGTTGGCTGTCATGTGGGTTGTGCTGGAGTGCTTGATGGTGTTGTGGTTCCAGTGTATGACATATGGGGATTTGGGGTTGGCTACCATGTACTGAGTATGAATGGGAACATCATTTACTGTAGAGTAGTGACAGTTATGGTCATGCCATTGTCCAAGGTCTCACACAGATTGCAGGACCCTTGCTACATGTCAAGTCTGTGGGCTGAGATGTCATTGTATATGCCCTATATTTCATGCAGGTGTCCCTGCTGAGCCTTATCCTTCCTGCCCCAACTGTTTCAGTTCAGCATATATGTAGATAAAGCATTCATGACCTGGTATACATCCTGTGTCAGTTTTGGGCCTTGAGGGACCCTCCAGTGGGTCCTGTGTTTCAGTTCAGTTCTCTGGCATGGATGGTCTGTAAAGTGTCTGCTGTGTGACAGACACATACATCTCCTGGCTGGTGTTTGAGTGCCCTTCTTGCTGCTTTGTATGTCTAACTGTGTTGTGCACTGTTGGGGTGGGACAGTCTTCTGTTCAGATTGCAGGGTAACAAGTGCAATGCTCAAAGGCGTTGCTAGCATCAGATAGTATTCAGGGCTCAGGCCCCAATCAAAGGCGTTGGTCTGGGGACCCGCCAAGTCTCTCAGAAGCTACAGAAATTTTGGTGCTTTGCTGCAAAGTAACACAGTTTCTGCTACCTTAGCCTTGTTTTCTCCCACTCCTTTTCCATGATTTTGTGTGCCTTTTTTTGTTGGCTTGTCAGTTGTCGGGTATAAACTTCATGTTGTGATTAAAGTCAGAGACTAATAGTGTAATCTTAAATATCAATAGATCTAGGCTAAATCTATTGATATTTAAAAAGTACACGGTGCACAGAGGAGGCCTGGGCCTATAGCTACTGCTTGCTTTAAATTGTATGCAATGCATTGCAATTGCTTGCCAGCCACCACATGCAGTTCACACAAGCACACACACTGGGTGTCAGTGTCCACTCCACTACAGCACCAACACTACTTGACTTTATTGGAGTTTGCTGCCTGCCAGAGAGTCTCTGTCTCTAAGACCCGTGGCCCACACCCTTCCCTTTAGTTTAGCTTCCTCCAGACAGTCCTTCCTGAATGGCATGCTGAGACTAGGTTGCCATCACTGGATTTCAAAATATGGAGCAGACCCCACCCCTTGTTCCCCATCCCTCCCTCCCAGCCACTTCCAAGGCATGAGAAAGGTATTGATAATTTTTGGCTCTAATAAGTACAGGCAGTTTGCCCTAAGTAAAGTTTGGGCCACTGGTGATAAGTGTAAAATTGTAGTTTGTCACCATAGTCACAAGAAGAAAAAAAGATATCACAGCTACTGGTTGGGACTGGATGCTGGGGTGGCAGAGAATAGGGCAGAGAAGCAAACAAATGCTAACAGGAGGACAGGACACAATGCAAGCTAAACTGAGGGAGGATAAACAGAGGAACACTGTGAGCCATCACAGGCAACCACACTCGACAGCAGGGTTCACAAACAGAATGTAAAGGTCACAAAGTTCATAGCAGTCACAACTGTGACCTCTGGCAACCCCTAAATGAGACCCTACCAGGGCCCAAAACTTTGAATAGGATTAGGCATTCTTCAGCTTTACTGAATGCTATGATCAGGTTACTGCCTGCTTGAGAGAGAAGGGAAGCATATTATTTCTGCAGTGACTGGTGTGAGTACGCTGACAGGACTTGCCCAATGGCAACTTATAGGTGGGGTTTCTGTTACAAAAAGCAGCTCTAAGGGCAGAAGATGAGAAAACCACAAGCATTTTCCTGACGGACTTCAGCAAGGCTTTTAATGAAATCGATGGAAACTTCCTTTATGCAGTAGTTGAAATATGTTGAATCACTTTTTATTTATAATCTTACCTCCTTCACCTATTTCATCAGCTCTCCCCAACACCCTGCTCACCTCCCATCCGCATGACTTGAGATCTGAGGCTCCAGCTTTCATGGTTTTCCACTGAGGTTGGGGCATTCTGGTGTCCCTCCACTGGCACATTTTCACACAGTGGAGACCTCCATGAGAAGGCAGCATAGAGCCTGAAAGGCCCTTTAGCCTGCACCTGCTTGACTGGGGTTTGAGTAGAGACTCATTTACAAAGGTTTCTAACAATAAAATAGTCCTCCAAATGTACCTTCCACAGCTGAGTTGTGAAATGTATTACTCTTACAGAACAGGCACGTTTTTAAAATGAACACCACCAAATCTTTTTCAGCTAAATGGAGACATATCACAAATCTATGGAAGAGAAATCTCTTACATTTACCTTGATCATGATAGGTCCTCTTCCTCTGCTCCGCTGACACCGACTTCATCCCTCCTCATCTCGGCAGCACCAGCGACAGGCCAAAGACTCCACTCCTGAGTCCAAAGAAGGTGATCCCCATTGGCCCTGACACAACCCCACATCCCAGTCCCATCCTACAGATTGCAGAGCAGAGGCTGAATTTGATTCCTGCCTCCTGGTGATGATTTTGCCCACCGGTCTGGAACCCTGACCAAGGTCCACCAACTAAGGTCTTAGGCAATCCCTTGTTGCAGATGCCTGGACAGATGCACTTGCAGGCAAATCAAGCTGTAGCAGCAGCAGGCAGCTTCTCTCCGCTCACTTAGGATGACGGCCCCGCAAGTCAGATGTCTCCTCCCAAGATGTGCACAGAGGCTCCATGGCTGCTATGGATCTTGGGAAACTGAGTTTAAGTGTCCCATCTGAGTTTTAAACAAGACAGAGAATTTATTTTACAGACCAGTCCAGCAGCAGGGCTCTGGACCACCTGGTGAGTGGCTTGGGAGTGGGGAGAAATGGTCACAAAATCAGAGGCAACGGGCAGTGCACAAAAATGGGGGTTGCAGGCAGCACACAGCACAGAAAGGTTCAGGGCACAAGACAAAATGTTGGGCTCTGGCCCGAGGCCCAGCTCAATAACGCCCCTGCGTGCTTGCTGCAAATGATAGCTGACTGTACTCCAAGAGAAGTGGAATATAATTGGGTGTTTGAAGGGTGGCTGGATGGATTTTTGTTTTAGTTTTGACACTTTTTAAAGAAAATAAAAAGATGTTATTTTGGTAGTGATATTAGTTGTTTGTAGCAAGTCAAAGAAGGCTTTAAAAGCAGCCAAATAGTGTAAAATGACTGTCAAAATGCACCAGAATGCATCTAAAACCTGATAGCTTCTGGGGCTCAGGAGGTCCACAGACCCCTGGCCTGTAGGCAGTTGTGGACATTGTAGTTCATGGAAACCCCAGCTTCTGTGTTTAGCCCTACACCACTGCCTGTTGGTCAAAACTGAGTTTGTAATGAGACTGCATTAGCCCAGCAGAGATTCAAACTACACTTCTCTCTCTCTCTGTCTCCCAATTGTATGTGTGTGGCAGTGTACAATGATTTACTGCTGCCTGCAGGGTTTGTTAACCCTTTCACAGCTGATCTGAGACTTAATGATAAACTGAGCTCCACCATTTCTCCTCCCTCCCCCACCCCCCTGTCCCCTCAGGACACCTTAACCCCTTACACATTTTTATCTAAACAATGCCATGTTGGTCAAAACTGAGTTTGTAATGAGACTGCATTGCTCCAGCAGAGATTTAAATTACACTTCTGTCTCTCTCTCTTCCAAGTGTGTATGTGTGTGTGTGTCAGTGTACAATGATTTACTGCTGTCTGTAGGGTTTGTTAATCCTTTCAGGACTGATCTAAGACTGTGATAAAAGAGCTCCACCATTCCTCCTCTCTCTCTCTCTTTTCTTATCTCTTGAACCAGACTTATACAGGAAATGCTGAAGAGTGAAGCTGACCAAACGTGATAACTTACTTAGCTTTTTGTCAACTTACACTTTTAAATTATTTCCCAGCCTTCTATAAATGAAGCTTACTATGTGCAGTGAATGGAAGCTGATGGCTTGGATAAAAAATATGTATTTCTAAAGTCACTGACTGTAACCTACAGAATATGTATGCAATGTTCATTACTGCTGAGCTTGATGGCATGCATAGTACTATATGGCACAGGTATTTAAGTTGTTTTGTTGTTAGTTTTGTTTGATCCTCAAGCCAGCATCTCCTTACCCCTCCCGCCAACAAGCACCTCACTCATTTGTATCTAAACTTGCTCTGTAAACCAACAGCATGACTGCAAAACTATAACAGCTGTGTGCCTTATCCATTTGAATCACATAACCTGTCATACATAGAAATATAGCCCTCCTCCCCATGTCTAGGGGTATGGATGGAATATGTCTATGGGGAGTGGGCACCCACAGCAGTAGAAACACTTCCAGTGATCATGTTACCCAGGCCCAGATGTCACACACAGGGTCCCTTTCTTCACTGGTGCTGGAGGAAAACAACAGATTCATGCTTATTAAACAGTTCCTTTCAATAATGGAATGTCCACATGGAACTTGAAGAAACAACAGGGATCCCAAATTCATTAGGAGGCAGTATAGCACAGTGGTTTAAAGCTCTGAGCTGCAAATCTTGAGATCTGGGTTTAAATTCCACAGCCCCACTTGCATACTGTGTGACCCTGAGCAAGTCACTTAACTTCCCTGTGCTCCCAGGTTGCACCTGCAAACAAGCTTTTAGCTTAGTGTGTCTCACCTGGTTAAACAATTGAAAAAAAATTAACATATTCACACATACCTCTTGGGAGCATCAGTTAATTTGTGTAGAACATATTCAGCATTCACATGGCCTGTATGGCCATAACAGCATCTTTACCTAGAGCGAGGAGGTTGCACAATCTTAGAGAAGCATTCACTTGGGACTGCTCATACTTAAAGAAGGATGTCAGGCTCCTGGAGGAGTCAAGAGGAGGGCTGCCCTAGATGATTCAGTGAATGGGGAGAAATCCTAGGTGAGACTAAGAGAGCTCAACATGTACTCCCTGGAGGATAGAAGGGACAGAGAAGATATGATCAAGACCTTTAAGTACTTGAAGGGCATAAAAAGTTAGCACTGAGGGTATGTTTAGATTGAAGGGGAAGGGATAACAGAGGACATAGACTGAAACTGGTGGGGGTTCAGGAAGGAGCTGAGGAAGCATTATTTCACAGAAAGGGTGGTGGTGGCTTGGAACGCACTGCCTGAGGAGGTGATCTTGCTGGATTCAGTGGGAAGTTTAAGAAGGGATAGGATAGGTTCATGGGCAAGGTACAAGTAGGGAGAGAACTGACCAGGTTGGTGATCTCAGGGAGGGAAAATTTGGAGGGAGGATGGAAAGGAGAGGGGCAGCAGCTCTGAACTGTGAGCTGCATTTTGAGCTGATGAGATGGATCTTGAGGCCTAATTCTGCTGGTATTGTCATATGTCTGGGAGGACTGCTGTGGTCACAAATGTTTGAAGGCAGCACAAGTCCCAAAACAGTTCACAGGGCCTAACAGCCTATTATTCTTCAAGGGTACCCAAACTCTCAATGATCCCCATCTCTCTGTCTCTGTGCACTGACTCAGAGGGTCCCCATGGAACATGCAATCCTCGCGCTTTGGGGAATTGGGGTTCACTCATGACTCCTGCATCCTTCCCAGAACTGGCAGCAACTGTCCATGAAATGAGAAGGGACACATCCTGCAGAGCTCTCGGCAACTCATTCTCTGAACACCACACTCCCTGCCATATTCTTGCCCACTGGATCCCTACAAGAATGAGTGCTGGATGCCAAGGCATGCTGCGACTTGTGGCTGTTGGATCCCTTTCAACTTTAGCTGCCCTCCAAGATACTGTGCAGCTTGCAGCCACTGGTTCCCACTCATTCCTCTGTGGGCCTCAAGTGCCACCGGCCGGGGCAGAGCATGCAATCACCCCGGTTGGCCCGACTCACTGTCACTCCTCATCACTCACACCTCAACTGGAACTCCTCCTCCTGACTAAACTGCTGGGCTTTATCCCCCATGCACCCATGGTGACCTCCTGATCTGCAGGAGGCTCCATCCAGTGCTGAGAAGAATGAACCCTTTCCCTACTGGGCCCAATTAGGCCACAAAAGCCCAGGGAGGGGTGACTAGACTAGTAATCTCCCAAGGGGGGTTACATAAACATAGAAACTGATGGCAGATAATGACCGCTGGGCCCATCTAGTCTGCCCATTTTTAATTATGATCACTTTGCTGCAGACCCAACTTGCCCTACAGCACTGTCTCTTCCACCCCTTCCTTCCTCCTAGATTTCTTTGTGCCTGTCCCAGGCATTTTGAAACCCACAACTGGTTTTACCCTCCTCTGCCTCCCATGGAAGGCTGTTCCAGGAATCCACCACCTTTTATGTAAAGAAGTACTTCCTCACATCTCTCCTGAATCTACTTCCTTCCAGCTTCATATCATGACCCCTTGTTCTACAGCACCTTTTTCTGTGAAACATATCTCCCTCCTGCACCTTATCAACCCACAAGAGGTATTTTAAGGTCTCTGTAATATCCCCATTCTTCCTCCTCTCCTCCTGGGTGTACATATCGAACTCTTTTAGTCTCTCCTCATCTGATGCAGACCTTGCACCATTTTATGGCCCTCACCTCTCTTCTCACTGCTTCTCCTTTTTCCAGTTGTTCCCCATTCCACACCTTTCTCCTTTGACTGCTCCTTTACCCCTTCTTCCTTTGCTACCCCTGCTTCCTCAAATCATTTGCATCCTGGTGGGCTCTCTCCCTTGGGATCTCCCTACTCTCTATCTCAGCTTGTGGCGGTCCACTTTCTGCCTCCCTATTTCTTCTGTCACCCCCATCGGCTACATTAAATGTCCATCAAAGTAACATTTGAATCATCCACTGAGGACTGTTGTTGCCTCCTGGATGAAAACAGGCAGTCACCTCAGTATAGGTTCTTATCCTTCCAGGTTGGCCCACAGTCCTCAATGAAGACATACATCTCTTCCTATACCATTCCTTCTACCATTACTTGAAGGCCTTGGTGCAGAGTGCCTCTCCTTCCACATATAGTACAACATGCACTTGCCACTTGCATTTTAAACACATGAGAATCACAGGATCAACCAGATAAATGATCTATCTTTACCAAAATTAAATTTACTCATGGAGCTGACTACAGCAATTCATCTTCATGATTAAGGCCATGAAACACCCTTATCAAGTTAATGTATTAGTAGCCGTAGTGACTCTGACAAAAGTTTGTTTATTAGGGTGCTAGTACAGTGAAGGAAGGCAATTTAGACATTCAGAAAAACTGTTTATCAGAAAAATATCTGTAATCCTCCTTACTGTCTGTAACAAATAAAAACAGCAACAAAATATAGAGAAGTACTATCCAAACATGCAAAAATAGTCTGAAAGCAAATATTGAAAGCAAACTGCTGTGTAGCAGAAGCCTTGCATTAATGCTGGAGATAATTGCTGTCTCATACCTCTGAGGCTCTCACAGCAGCAGCATGTGATTAAGTTCACAAACCTCAAACACATAAAAATACAGACAACTATAAACAAATAAGAGCTCCACGGAGCTTCACAACTCTCTATCAAAGTGGCTTTGCTGAAAAGATGTTATCTTTGAGATAAATCAATGTGAGTCACAGGAAATATCAGACAGCAGACTTTGTTGCTTCACTGATTCTAAAGACTGAATTGAACACAGACACCAGAGGCCCAATTCACAAAGGCTGGCACAAGCTGCAGCAAAACAGCTGCGTAATCCTGGTGCTTCAGGGACCCTCGCCTGATTCACTATCGGGTAGGGTCCCAGTGGCAAAGTCCTGCAGCTTGCAACAACTGTGTCCCTGTGACAAACAAGGGTGCATCTGAAAGGTGCTGCAAAGCCATGGGGTGGCTGTGTGGCAACAGAACCATGGACAGCAGTCCCTGGTGGTTAGCGGCCCCCAGCCTCGATTCACTGTTATTAACATAATTATATCCCTGGTGGTCTAGCATACTCCCAGCCACTGTTATTAAAATAATTATATCCCTGGTGGTTTAAGCCCCCCACCCCAATCCCTTTTATTAAATACGGCATCCCTGATGGTCCTGGCGAACCCTCCATCCCCAATCAGTCCATCTAATAAGAAATATGTATTTCCCTGGTGGTCTAGTGGACCACCACCTCAGCAGACAGTGTTCCACCACCACGTTGCCCTGTCCCATCCCTGAGACAGAGACTGGCACAGGCCTCTGCACTCCACTATGGCCAACTGTCAACTGAACTGTCAAGGAGTGCGTCCTGTATACAGTATGCTTTCCTTGACAGATCAGTCAGTGGCTGGCCATGGTTGTGGAGGGCTGTGCCAGTTGCTGGTTCAGGGATGGATGTGTGGGGAGGTGGTGGGGAACTGCCTGCTGGAGTGGGAGGAGGGGTCAACTAGACCACCAGGAACATATATATTTCTATTATATGGGCTGATTGGGGATAGGTAGGGGGTCTGCTAGACCACCAGTGATGTCAGTATTTTAATAATGGATCGGGCTGGGGAGGTCTGCTAGACCACCAGAGATATAATTATTTTAAGAACAGGAGATCAAGGCTGGGGGGTCCACTAAACCACCAGGGATGTCAGTATTTTAATAAGAGGGATCAGGGCAGGGGGCTGCTAAATCACAAAGCATAAAATTATTTTAATAACAGGGCTGGGGCTGGGGAGGTCCTCTAGACCACCAGGGACATCATTATTTTAATAAGAGGGATCAAGGCTGGGTGGGTCTACTAAAGCACCAGGAATATGATTGTTTTAATTACAGGGGCTGGCGGGGAGCCCGTTAAACAACCGGGGATATGATTATTTTAATAACAGAGGATGGGGATGGGGTATCCCTAGACCACCAGGGATATAATTATTTTAATAATGGGATCAGGACTGGGGGTCTGCTAGACCACCAGAGATATAATTATTTTAATAACAGGGATTTGGGCTGGAGGGGTCCACTAGGCCACCAGGAATATAATTATTTTAGTAACAGGGATCAGGGCTGGGGAGGGGGACTGTGGTACATTGGTACATGATTCAAACTCTCCTAGAAGGCACGCTTAGTACCCTTATACCAGTCCTGACTGGTCCAAGGGTCCTTAGAATTTTGCCTTCTGGGAGGGTTTTGTGAATCCCAGTTTAGGAATATGGCAGCTTGCATCTTCTATAAGTCCCCTAGCACCATGCTGCAGCCCATGTTGGGGTGCAAGGCTGGTGCAAGCCCCCTTGGCACACACAGCCTGTGTTTGATGCAGGCTGCCTTTGTGAATTGCTGGCAGAGAATCTTGTAGCACTAGCTGCACCTTGTGCCATTCCTTCTGGAGCAAGCCCCTTACGCATTCAGCGGAACTTTGTGAATGGGGCTCCAGGAATACATTCACTTTCACGTCACTGTATCATGTGACCTGACTAGGAATGGGTTGTGCTATAAGACTCAATTCATTCACTGTGTCTTGTGAACTTTGCACTGAACTTCACTATTGAAGTTCCACTCTGCCATTTTGCAAAGTTGTTAACACTGTGAGAAGTAACATTTCACAACGTGAATTAACTTCAAAAGTTGCCGTACTTCTCAGACTTATTCACAAAGCAGATTCTGTGAACTTCGCACACCACTGGTATTAATACAAATGATGAGGCGAGGCCTGCCCAGCAGCATAATTGAGGTGTCCTCTGTATGCATACACTACAGTATAGTAGTTGTAAGTTGCAGCTTTATAGATGTATTACAAAATTCAAACAGCTATTGACATAATTTGATAATGAAATCGATCTTTTAACTTCTGCAAGATACAGCTTCAGCACAGATAATATTTCAAGATAGTAGTGTAGGATGGTAAATTAGCTGAAAGGAGAAATAGTGTGCATTCTTTGTAATGACTTCTTAATGAGACAAACATTTGTCAATGCTGAATATTTGCTTGCGTCTTGCAACAGTTTGCTACTTTTTTAAAAAGCAGAATGGTTCTCAATGCATTTACCCATGGTAAGCTAGTTGAGATGGAGTGTATCACATCGAAACAGTGACATTTCGACAGTGAAAGTCATTACAGTGACAATTTTGATGAAATGAGAAATTGTCACTGTAATGGTCTCACTAGCCAAATTTGCCATTTCCATGATACGCCCCTTCTGAGTAACGTCCAACTTGGAGTTGGATCTTTAGGGATCAGGGTGCAGGGCAAAGCCCCCAAAAAAAAATAATGTCTGACAGATGAAATTTCGCCTCTGTCGACATTGTGGTAGTCGCTGTACTGCATTTCAACAGCTTCATTGTGGATGTGGCTTGGTGTAACTGATATGCAGTACTATATCTCATTTCCATTTGGGCCGTGGTTTTATGTATTTTGTACCATTTACAATAGTTTTTTATCCTTCTGAGTTGCCCTGGTGGCCTCTATTATAACCAACCCCCAGCCCTGTCATTTTAATGACAAAAGTTTGAGGTATGAGTCCCATGTGGTGGACACCAGATTAGTTATATGAGTTCACACTATTGTCTCAGACTGATGAAAGCAGTACTATTTGTAAGTCACCATATAGTTTTATCAGCAGTTATGTTTTTTCTGGCAAAATCATCAACATACCCATTTTCTTTTCATTTTATTTCATTCTTGAACTAAGACACAGGACTGTGAAGATTTTAAAAGTTCCTGTTCCATGCCATGCCCCTCCATGAAAAAATTAAATAACTTGATACACTGCTGTGCTGTTTAACATAACACCATTCTATTATATCCACATTACAAATCTAGTTTGTACATTAGTCAGGTAACCGTGAAAGAAGAGATTTTTAAAATTGTGAGTGGCAGCCATCTTTAATGATGTGAATCATTAATTACAAAATTAGCTATAAAAGATGTTTTAAAATATCTGATAAACTAAAAATACACCAGTGATTAATCTAAGGATGTCATAAATGCATTTCTGACAAAAGAAAACTATAAGGTGAATTTTTTACAACAAATACTGTTCCTTTAAGTCAGGCAACAGGTTTTACAGGTAAAATTGCAGTAAGACAATAAATAGATCATGGTAAGTAAACAAGATAGTAAACCGTACCCTGACTTCACTTTTCCAAGGTGTCTACGTGTAAACCTATGCACAGTGAATCCAATGAAGAACTGAACACAGAAGTATAAATGCAGTTTTCAGCTGGATGTAGATACACAGAACAACTTCCATGTAAAGGGAGTATGACACTCTTCTGGCACTACAGTACTCTATAAACAACCCAAAACCTGGGTACTGTGTGGGGTCAAACTGGATATAACTGAAAATATGATTACAGGGAGAACTTATGTATGTTGTTTGTTGCTCAGATGTTTGACTGATGACCTCCCAAAAAAAATAAAAAACTGTGAAGCATCTATAGCAGCACATCAGCAGGGGCTGTCCAGCAGATGGAAGTCTATTTTACTTTTTTCTTTCTCAAGTTTCTTTGTTATCCATAGGTTCTGGTAGCCTGAACCTGTCTTGAAAAGGAAAGCAGCATCTTCAGTCCAGCAGTTATGATGTTGTTTTGACCCTCCCCGACTTGTCTTGCCATGGTCTGCAGATCTGTCAGACGTGTTTAGCTGCAATATTATAGACTATCCTATTAATGTGTCATCAAGCATACTTTAAGCAAATTCATGGCTTGTCTACCACTAATCTGAAAGGGGAGTTTAATTACAAGACGGCACCAAAGCAGGTTAAATATTATTAGCAAACAAAACTGTCACATAGTTTTGATGGAATGAGAGTTAGTTAGGGGTCAGATGCTGTTAACTATTTGGAACCCACAACTGCTTGTGTGTTGCAGTCTGCAATTACAGAATCATTAACCCTTCAGGATCCAATTTGTATCAGAGCAGAGGGAGGAGTGGTGACAATAACACAGGCATTTCCGTATCAATAGCCATTTTTTCTATACAACATATGTCAAAATTCCTTCTGCTTCATCCCTGATCAGTGCAGATTAAAGGACTGTGCACGGGAAGGTGGTGCTCAATGAAGCAGAATCCAATGCAGGTAACAGAAACATTCGGGTACTCACCTCCAAATTAAAAGGCTCCAGGCAGCTTTTGCAAAATTAAAAGAGTTTTATTTACATAGAGGCACCATCAGGGTGTAAATTAACACCCTGAAAATCAGTGCCCACCTGACACATTTCGGACTGAAAAGAGTCCTTTATCCTCCCTGATCGAATGCACACAAAATTCAAATACTTGGTGATTATTTAATTTCCTCATATGACTTCTAGCAAAGGTTCTCCCTTTTTCCTACTATTTAATGCCATATGTCCACTGTATTGAGACTGAATTAATAATATGAATACTAATATAATACTATGTTTGCAGCCTTTACTTTTTGATACCAGGACAAAGAGGTTGAATTATGCACCACCCTTAAAAGAAAGCCAGATAGGGTGTCACTGCCTTGTTTAAAACATTAGCTTTAATTGTGGACCCAACCTGCTGAACAATATGTATGAACCTTTTAAATGTGAGTTGATGCTGTTTGCCTACATTATCTATTGTGTTATAAAACACACTGTCATGCCTGCAATGGGTTTCTAAGGGAAGCATGAATATAGGTCGCTGTTGGATGGAGCAGGCTGTAGCAAAGCAAATGGCCATGGTGACCAATGGCCACTTTAAATTATGTGGCTATTAAAATGATGCTTTCATGGTCATATGGCCTTTATAGTGTGTGTGCCTACTTTGCATAAGTGCATGACAAAGGCAACCTCATATGATCACCAGAGTCACGGATGCCTACCTTGTATAAGTACATGAGAGGCCACCTGTACAGGAGCTTTGGCAACTACAATTGTTATAGTGACCACCAGCCCAATGAATTGGATGACTTTTTACACCTTGTGATGGAATCTCTACTGACCAGCTGCTTAGTTAGACTTCCAGTAAAGTTTTATCCAGCTGCAGTCGTGAATGTCCTATTTTAACTTCAGCATTGGCAGCTCATTACCTGCATCTTGGACAGTATGCTGGAGCCCATTTGCAAGGTTTAAAATAATACTTCTCAAATGGGCCTGCAGCTGATGCAGTTAACTCTGTATACAGCAGCATACCTGGCCCCGAAGGCCCTGGTCAGATCTGCACCACAATATTTTCTTCCCATGTATATAGCCCACCTCTAGAGAAAAGGGTGAGTAATAGGTGTCATGGCGTGGGTTTTGGATAACACAATTTCAGGCAGATCAAAAGTCCAAGTGCATAAAAACACAAGGTTGTGTTTATTTTATTTTCATCAAGTAAAATATACAAAAGCAAAATGGTAAGTCAGACAACTGCTTAGCTTCAACAGTTTCCAAGGCTTTTCTTCAGCCTAATAGTGTGAAAGACACACTACCAGGTGGTCTTTCACCTTCCCAGTCAGTATTCTAATGACCTATCTATCCTCTCTCAGCACTGAGGTAGGGCTTTTATAAGCTCACTAGAAGTCGGAAACATTTTCCACTGCCTTTTAACAGCAGACATAACATAAAGCTAGCCACTATAGGCCACTGTTGTTCCACAGAAAACAGTTATTTGGCAACCACCTGGAACACAGAAGAACTTGTTTACAACATTGGAAGGTCAGAGCCGAGGTCAGAACATTCTGTACTCTTCTAAACTCTCCTGCAGGGTCATATTACCTCATGCTGTCTGCTGAAAAATATATCTTAGAAGAGGGCTGCTAACATCTAGAAAAAGCAGACACAAACTTTGTTATTCTTCTATTAAAACTACTCTTAGTTTTGTAACTGTACTCTTAGTTTTGTTATAGCCAGCCAAGCAGCATGTTGGACATTATACAAAACATATAAATTGCTTGGAGAAGGGGTTTCAATTTATGCCAGAGGTGTCCACTATGACAGGGGTCACCCAGTCACACATCCCCCAAGATAGGAGGGCAACCATTCTATGGTTGTCCAAATCTCAACTAACACCCTGGAAGGGTGTGGAGCTTCAGCCCACTCTCACCAGAAGCTCCATCTCAGGGCCTCTTTCATAGAAGTTGACATAGAAACATAGAAGTTGACGGCAGATAAGGACCGTGAAGGCCCATCCAGTCTGCCCATTTCTTTTCTACCTTATAAATGTGCCATCGGCCTTTTGCTCTGTCAGTGACCTATCTATTCATAGTCATTTGTATTGCTCCTTATGCCTATCCCATGCCTGTTTGAAGCCCTGCACTGTATTCATAGCCACCACTTCTTGTGGTAAGCCATTCCATGCATCCACCACTCTTTCTGTGAAAAATAATTTCCTCACATTCCCCTTAATCGGCCTCCCTCTAATCTCATGCTGTGTCCTCTTGTCCTGCTATTTTTCTTATATTTAAACATGTTAGACTCTTTCACCTTGTTTATGCCCTTAAGGTGTTTGAATGCCCTCGATCATATCACCTCTCTCCTCCTTGCTCAAGGGTATACATATTGAGCTCCATTAATCTGTCCTCATATGTCTTCTGATGCAGTCCCTGCACCATTTTTGTTGCCCTCTCTGACTGCCTCAATTTGGTTAATGTCCTTGTGAAGGTGTGGCCTCCAATACTGCGCAGTACTCCAGATGGGGCCTAACCAATGTCTTGTACAGAGGGATTATTACCTCCTCTACGACTTGTGATACCCCTACTAATACACCCTAACACCCCCTAGCCTACTCTACTGCTTTTAGAGGTCTGCTTGATGATTTTAGGTCATCAGTGATGATGATGCCCAAGTCTCTTTCTTCCTTTGTGACTGCTAGCAACTCCCTCCCAGCC
The DNA here is from genome assembly GCA_016271365.2 of Neoceratodus forsteri. Classification (NCBI taxonomy): domain Eukaryota; kingdom Metazoa; phylum Chordata; order Ceratodontiformes; family Ceratodontidae; genus Neoceratodus; species Neoceratodus forsteri. The sequence goes on from CM057459.1 coordinate 339,974,925, forward strand.
TATAAGTGGCTTCAGGGTTTCTCTTCCTATGTATGATTTTGCACTTCTTTGCATTAAATCCCAGTTGCCACTCTTCTGACCATTCTGCTAGTTTATCTAGATCTCTTCTCATTCTGCCCACCCCATCTGGCTCATCTACTCTGTTGCAGATCTTGGTGTCATCTGCAAACAGACAAGCCTTACCCTCTAGTCCATCTGCAAGGTCACTAATGAAGATGTTGAATAGGACTGGCCTCAGGACTGATCCCTGAGGTACCCCACTTGTGACTTGCATCTCTTCTGACTGTATATCATTTACCACCACTCTCTGTTTTCTGCCAGTCAACCAGTTTGCCACCCAGTTGACCAACTTCTGACCCACCCCGAGCCTACCCAGCTTATTTATCAATCTTCTATGTGGAACAGTGTCAAAACTTTGCTGAAGTCAAGGTAGGGGACATCAACTGCTCCCCTTGGTTCACCACTCTGGTTACCCAGTCAAAGAAATCTATGAGATTAGTTTGACAGGACCTTCCTTTGTAAACCCATGCTGTCTTGGATCCTGTGCCCCTATGGATTCCAGGTGTTGCACTATCCTTTCCTTAAGGAGTGCCTCCATAATCTTGCCCACTACTGAGGTAAGACTGACTGGTCTGTAGTTCCCCGCCTCCTCCCTGCTACCACTCTTGTGGAGTGGGATCACATGAGCCCTTCTCCAGTCTTCTGGGACCTCTCCTGTGCTCAGAGACTCACTAAACAATTCTGCTAATGGCTCTGCTAGTTCCTCCTTTAGCTCCTTAAGTACCCTGGGATGTATGCCATCAGGTCCCATTGCCTTATCCACTCTGAGCTTAGCAAGCTCTTGTAGGACCCTTTCTTTTGTGAAGGGAGTAGTGCTCACCTCCCCTCCCCTGTGTCCATGATGCTGAGCTGTGGGCCCTGCCCTACCTTCTCTTCAGTAAATACTGAGCAAAAGTATCTATTTAGGATAGATGCCTTTACAGGGTCCTCCTCCACACATGCTCCCTTTTCTCCATTAAGCTTAGCAATACCCTTCTGGACTTTCTCCTTTCACTAATGTATCTATAGAAAGTCTTGTCACCTTCTTTTACTGTTCATGCTAGTGTTTCCTCAGTTTGGGACTTTGCCTGCCTTACTGCCTTACCTGCTTCCCTTGGGCAGTTTGGTATGCCTCCCTATCTTCATCCGCTGTGTTCCTTATACTTCCTGAAGGCCAGCCTTTTGGCTCTGACCTTTTCTGCTACTGTATTTGAGAACCAAAGTGGTTTCCTTCTTCTTTGCACTTCCTTTTCTGTCTAACACAATGGGATGTTGCTTCAAGTATTGCATCCTTAATGCTTGCCCACTTTGCCTGTACCCCTCACCTGTGTTTCTTTTGCCAGGGCTATCTTAACTCTGTTGGCCATCTTATCAAAGTCAGCTCCTCTGAAGTCCCATATTTTTGCCTTGGAATGGGATGATTTAGATGTAGTAGCCAAATTGAACCATACCATGTGATGGTCACTGGCCCCAGGTGACCTTCTACCTGGAGATCTGTGATCCTTCTTTGTTAGTCAGTACTAGATCTAGGATAGCCCTGTCTCTTGTGGTTGCTGTACCAGTTGTTTGAGGCCCTCCCTGCAAGGAATCCACTATGAGTCTAGTTCTGGCAGATGTTCCTGCTGGTATTGACCAATCTGTATCTGGCATGTTGAGTCTCCCATTATCAGAACCTCCCTTTAGCTGTCATGTTTTGTATATCTTCTAACAGTAATGTGTCTATGTCCTCCCTCTGGTCTGGGGCCTGTAGACAGCCCGGTTCTTATGGCTGTCCCATTTCCTGTTTCAGGAGTGACCCACAGTTCTTCTGGCTCCTTATGTGTATTCTGAATTTCTGTAGCTTTGATATTTTCATTAACATACAGGGCCACTCTTCCCTTTTGCACCTTGGTCTCTTCTGAACAATACATAGCCAGGTACTGAAGTCTTCAAGTGTGGTTACTGGTAAACCACGTCTCACTAATTGCTACTATGTCCAGTTTAGCCTCTGACATTATTGCCTGCAGGTCTGGGATCTTATTTCCCAGGCTGTGAGCATTTGTGTACATGATTTTCCATTGGCCAGATTTTGGTGTGTTAGTTGTTGGGTGAAGTTTGGCATTACCCTGTGCATCGTATGGGAGACAAACCTTTTTCTTACCTGGTGATGCAAATGAGCGGCAAACACGCTGAATTCCTGTTTGACCACTAGCTGAGGGGAGGGTGTTCTTCCCATTCGACGTATGGAGGTGCACCCCTCTCCCCATTTGCTAGTTTAAATATTCTGCAAAGACGTCAAACTTCTGCCCCAATGCACTGACTCCTCTTTAGTCAGATGCAGTCCATCAAATTTAAAGAACTTTTGCTCCAAGAACTGTTGCCAGTTCCTACAAATCTGTGTCCTTTTCCTGGCACCAGTCCTTGAGCCATGTGTTTAGCTCCCTATCTCCTTCTCTGACCTTCCGTCCATCTGCTCCCCTCTCCCAGACTGGCAGGATCTCAGAAGGAGATGCTGGACGAAATAGATGATAGTTTGTCACCCAGCCTGGTCAGGTGTTCCTTGGTCTCCACAACTGACCCGGCTGGAGATCGATAGTCCCTATGTGTACTAGGACATCAATGTTTTCTCCTGCTTTGTGAACAATTTTAGCAATCTGGTCAGTGTCTCTCCATGCTGATGTACCTGGGAGACATCTGACCATCACCCTGGCTGGAGATGGGCATCAACTCCCGAATCATGGAGTCTCCTATGATCAGAAGTTTTTGGATTTCCTTTGTGCTTGTTTAGTTTTGGTTCCTGATTTGGGTGAGTTTTGTTGTGCTAGCTCCTGTGCTGCAGTGTCTGCTCTGCAGTGTCTTCTGCCTCTTTATTTGATTTCAGAGATAGAGGCAGATACCTGTTTGTAGTGTTTATATGGTTTTGGAGGCAATGTGATGGAGAGCAGAGAGTGATGGGGCACCCTGATTTGCTCCTCCTAACCACCTGCCAACCTCCTGGACCAACTACCCTCTCAGGTTGAGGTTTTTCTGTTGGATGCTGGGGAAATGGGTGGTTCTATAATGTATTTCTCTTCAATATGAAATTTGAGGCAATCTCTGCCCATGCTGCCCGGAGCTGAGCCCTAAGATCTCCAAAGGCCCAGCATGTAGGACAGTGTCCTAAATCCTGTAAGACTGTCCTTCTGAAAATTGTTCCACAGTACCTGCAGTTAATGAAATCATTCCAAATAAGTTGCTGGGTTTGTAACCTAGTCAGAGTAATTAGAAGGAAAAAAAGGAAAAAAATGCAAGTAATTATCTTTTACTTGCTAAGGTTCTATCAAGCCAAAGCATATTTCCTTGATACTTGATACTCAAGGGTCCTTCCGATTGGTTAACTGCAATAGTGACTCCTATTTTAAACAAGGTTCTCATTCTAAAGTAGAAAACTATCGTCCAATTAGCTTGACTTCTATCCCTTGTAAATTAATGGAAAGATTAATTAAAACTTTTCTTGAAACAGAGATGGAAACTTTGAAAATACTTGATACAACCCAGCAGGGATTTAAGACTGGATTTTCTTGCACTACAAATCTGCTTTTGTTTTATAATTATATTAGTATGAATCTCGATTCAAATATACCAACTGATGTCATTTTATGGGACTACAGCAAAGCATTTGACAAAGTGTCACCGACATTCTGATTAAAAACTCATTCATCTAGGATTTTCATTAACATTAGTTTCATGGATTAACAGTTGGCTGAGTAACCGCACCCAGAGGGTTTGGGTAAATGGTTCCTTGTCAGACTTGGGAAGGGTGACAAGCGGAATTCCTCAGGGTTCCATTTTAGGACCCACTCTGTTTAATGTTTTCATCAGTGATATGAAAATTTGTTCTCCTAATGTAATCATGAAATTTGCTGATGACACAAATTAGGTGGCACTGTGAACAATGCTGATAATATACAAACTTTACTAGCAGACCTTGCATCTATTGAACATTGGGCTACCAAAACAAAATGCACTTTAATGTAACAAAATGTGCAGTCTTACACATAGGCAAAACAACCCTAGACAGGTATACACCTTAAAAAATATATCCATTAGAGAATCTTCTTTAGAAAAGATCTCAGGGTACTAGTAAATAATAAACTTTCCTCATCTTTCCATTGCAACAAAATAGCTAATCAAGCCAATGCTCTTCTGCGTGATAAACAGTACATTTGTTTCTAAGTCAGAACAGTGTATTATGACCCTGTATAGATCCCATGTCAGACCCTACATGGATTATGGCTCCTCCTTTTGAGTCCTTATCTAGCATCAGACATTAATAGAATTGAACAAATTCAACGCAGGGCCACAAAATTATTCCATATTATGCTCATTTGGATTATGACACTAGATTACAGAAGACTGGCTTGTATTCACTCAAACAGAGACGAACAAGAGGTGATCTTTACAGTTATTTAAAATTATGAAATCTCATATTCTAATGGAACAATGTGGCTTAACATTATCCAACAGAAAAATTGTTGCTAGGATACATAATAAACAAACTGACATCAAAAATGCAATACAAATAAAAGACAAAACTTTTTACTATTAGAACTCCTACGATATGGAATACTTTGCCACAAGATATTGTTGATTCACCTACTATTATGATTTTCAAAACAAAATAGACAAATGGTTATTAGACTAGTACCATACAATGATCCACAAATGTGGAGGACAATCTCGATGGGCTATGGCCTTCTTTGTCCAATCTAACCAAGTTACTTTATCTGTTTATGGCACCAGGGTCAAGTGTGTGATACACAGGCTGCTCTAAACATTATGTTATCTTTTCTATCATTATACAAATACTCTAAGACATCTTAAATTATTCAAAATTTGTCTCTCCATTAGTAGACTACAATACCATCATATACATTTAGGAGAAAGAACCATTAATGGCAGTTTTATGCCATCTACTGACGTTCCCTGACCAGATACACTCGAACAGCTGGACAATCCAGCACCCAGTAAACTGCCTTTGGGGAGAACTACCTGTTCCATCCCCACTTAGGCACGCAGCGTGGTATGTTACTAGTGTACCTTTAAATGTCCAACAGTCTGTGCCTAACCTCTGGGTTTAAGTATCAAATCTTATACACTACTAGTGGTGTTGGCTACCAGCTAGTCTCCTCTGTTCTATATGGGAGTCTCCCCTCTTCCAAGGGTGCCACCTCTTGCCCTTCACCCTCTGGGTTACTCCTTCCATATCACTATCAGGGCTTGCTATCTGTCTGCCCCATAACAGGTCTTATAGTATGCTGCCACCTGCCTATACATGCCTGACCAATAGAAATATGGGATTAGTCTAGCCAAACTGCCCCATGGCTCAGACACCCCAAGTCACTGGAGTATGCATCCTCCATCTTCTTTTCCTATGTGCCATGAACACCACTATCTGGGCATCCACCTGCTTCATCCGGGGTTGGGCCTCATATGATATAGAACTTCCTTCCTGAGTTCATACCACCATAACCTGTCCCCCATGCCACCATTAACCTGTCTCCCATCCTTGATTTTTACATATTTCCTTAACTGGGTAACTTCAGGATCCCCCACCTGCAACTTTCCCCAGTCAACATCAGGAGAACAATCTATTTTCAAAGGAGGAGGTTTAAAACATGCAAAAGTTTCTTCAGCCAAAATGGCTCCTTCCATGTTGCTTGAAGTCTTCTGCCCCAGTAATACATTACCAATCAAAGTCTTACTCTGGGGTCTCCTCTTCTCATACTCTGTCCTTCACCAAATAGCAGCCTGTGAAAAATGGGCAACAATGGGATCTCCACAAACGTTGGTCACAAATGCTGCATCAGGGGTTCTCCTTCTGCAGAACCCATGGATCCTGATCCACTGATTCTTCCTCAACATCCTCTGTATGGGACCTCTCGAGTAGCTCCTGGCATTTGCATTTCACCTCTCTCTGGTGTCGATCAGCCTCCAGCTATCTCCCGCTCATTCAGTGAAGAAGCCATATCAGGGTCTCCATTTGGCATCAGGTCTGTCTCTTCCCATCCATGGTGCCTCGCTCAGGTCACCATCTCCATCAGGTGCTGTTCTCCTCATCTCTACTGGTGCCATGCACCTCTGCTGTATATCCTAGGAACCAGGCCTGGCACCAACTGACTGGACTTCCCCGTTTCCTTGGATGTTCAGTCAGATCCAACTTCTGACACCGAATCTCACCAGGCATGGGTTTAGGATAACACAATTTCAGGCAGACCACAAGTCAGGTGCATAAAAAAGCAAGGTTGGATTTATCACTTTATTTTCATCAAGTAAAATATACAGAAAACAAATGGTAAGTCAAACAACTGCTTAGCTTCAACAGCTTCCAAGGCTTTTTCTTCAGCCTAACAGTGTGAAAGCACACACTACCATGAGGTATTTCACCTTTCTCAGTCAGTATTCAATTGATCTATCTATCTATCTATCTATCTATCTACCTACCTACCTACCTACCTATCCTCTCTAGCACAGAGATAGGGTTTTTTAAAGCTCACTAGAAGTTGGAAATATTTCCACTGCCTTTGATTAACAGCAGACATAACATAAAGCTAGTCACTAGGGGCCACCGTTGCTCCATAGAGAACAGTTATTTGGCACCTGGAGAACAGAATAGCTTGTTTACAACATTGTTAAAGGTCAGAGCTGAGGTCAGAACATTCTGTGCTCTCCTAAACTCTCCTACAGGGTCACATTACCTCATGCTATCTACTGCAAAATATATCTTAGAAGTGGGCTGCTAATATCTAGAAAAGGCAGACACAAACTTTGCTATTCTTCTGTTAAAACTACCCTCTTAGTTTTGTAACTGTACTCTTAGTTTTGTTATAGCCAGCCAAGCAGCATGTTGGACATTATACAAAACATATAAAATGCTTGGGAAGGGTTTTCAATTTGTGCAGATGTGTCCACTATGACAGGGATCAACCTGTCACAGTAGGCTCGACATGACAGTTCATTAAAACAGTGCCCTCCCCTTTGTTCCACTTTCTGGACACTGTTTGGTGAAAGGAATATTTATTTGGTGGAGCAGAGTTGAGTCGCTGGAGTGAGCTGCCAAGTTACTAAAGGGGACAGAGGCAGGCACACACAAACAAAAATCCATGGTGAGACAACTCCATATAGCTCTTTTCTAGAAAGTCGGTTATTGAATAGATGAGTGACATGGGTCCTCTTCACATCCTGAGGAGTATTTACAAAACAGGGGCTTATCGACCTGATCCCCATCCCCGCAGGCTAAGTCAAGCATGACAGGCAGTCAACACACTGGGGTCTTGAGTCCAGCTGTGGTAATTGCAGGGCACTCGCTGAAACCTACTAACACAAAGATTTAGTGTAGATGAAAAGTGCTCACTGCAGTATCTCATGCTCCAGGCAGGGACCATCAGGAGTAAGCCCTCCACACACATCATAGAGGAGAGTTAGGATGTGGAGCAGAGGAGAGCTGTGGGGGTGGGGAGGAGCAGGAGGAGGCACACACACACAGCAGCAGGTGGCTTATGACAATGTGAGGTCACGTGGAAAGAAGCTACAACAGCAATGCAGTAGGCATGGGGGGGACAAGGAGCAGTCAAGCAATGTCACAGTTTGATTCTACCAAAAAGTCACAATAAAATACCATCCATACTCTCTACCTATAGTTAGTTCATATGTGGCTGTAGTGCTACAGTTGGTTGGTTGTAGACTGTAGAGAAAAACGCAAAAGCAGCAAATGTATTGGACTTTTTTACCATCAACTCAGCTAGTGTAGTCAATGATGGTCAGAGAGATCTGGTAGTATAGAGCAGGGATGTATCAGCCCAGGCTGAGGCTCCCGAACACACTAGTTGAGCACTTGGTTGAATGTACACTAAGCTACAGTAGCAAGGAGTGCACTTGGCAATTTGAGACACGTCCTGCTGCAGCTGAAGCGGACTGCAGTTGATGCTATTGTGAATATGAGTGTGACATGCCAGAAGCATGTGGGTGGATGTGTGTTTCTGCCAATTGATCTGCAGCCTTATGGAGGAGAATCATTGGGTATGGGTGAGTGGCAGCACAGACTGGTGATGTCACGAACTGGGGAAAGAGGGTGGTTGGCAGAGAAGAGAAGAAACTGACCAATCCCTCCTTCTGCCTCACTGGTTGAGTCAAACAGGACAGGCACTCAACACACCGGGGCTTGAGTCAAGTTGTGGTAATTGCAGGATGCTCACCAAACCCACCAACACAAACATTTAGAGCAGAAGAAAAAGGACTCACCGCAGTATCTTGTGCTGCAGGCAGGGACCATGAAGGCAAATCCCACACACAACATAGAGGAGAGCTGGGGTCAGGAGGGAAGAGAGCAGTAGGAGGTGGAGGAAGAACAGGAGGAGTGCATAGACACAGCAGCAGGTGGTTTGTGACAATGTGAGGCTGCAGTGTGGAAAGAGGCCAGTAACAACAATACAGTAGATGCTGGGGACGGACGACGAGGAGAGGTGGCATGACCGCTCTGCTGGTCAATATAATGTAGATGAAGCCAGCAAGCTGCTGTCTGATAGGGAGAAGCTGGCTGCTTTTAACTACACAAAGTTTCCAGCCCGCAACCAGAGAGCAGCGCCATGATCAGCATTGTTGATCACTGGTCTGTCACTGTTGAGCCCAGTGCAGCCTGAGCTGGACCCAACACTGGCATACCTCTGAAAACTGATATTGTAACAAAACATTTGTTGCACACACAAACACAAACAGTAAAAGAGATGCTTCTCCTTCTGTGACAGATGATTTTTTTACTACTGGTCTTAGCTTAGAGAGTTTATTATAAAAGGAACAGAAGTTTTATGATATTCTGGTAGCTTTATTAACTTATAAGTGAATGGGTACATTGTGGCCTTGGGAAACAAATAAATGTGGTGATATATGCCAAGTCTTGCTAAACTGAGCTTGTAGGTACAAAGCAAATAAAAAGCAGTGGTGGACTGTATAATGCCAAATGAGAGTAAAAGAGTAAACAATCCTATTCTGTCACTTTCAGTGTAATTTTGTTGTCCTCAGCAAGGATACTTTAAAGTGATTGTACGTTTCTTGCACAATACTGACAGCTGGAATCCGGTAGTACTCCAGTTTCATAACATTTTAAAAAGACTGGCATTTCAGAACACTCATTCTTTATTACTGAAGACTAAACATTTACTAAAGGCTATGAAACAGGATCTTTGCCCTTAAGACTTTATCTGTTCCTATTACTTTTCCTGCCCTGAAGTCACAGAGTATGGTTTGTGACATTAGAATAATTTCTATGGCAACAGGTTGTGGTGTCAGAAGCACAGGATTATGATTTCATAGCAGGAATAAACAACATGAACAGATGAAGTCTAAGACAAAGATCCTGTTTTAGTGAAATGTATTCATTAATAAAGAGAAAGACCTTCAAATTCAGATGTGGGAGTTTTATGAAATGGAGTTGTATTGAAGCCAACTGTGAACTGTTTGCTGAAACCAGAAATCTCTCTCTAGCTGGCAATATAGGTTGGTGGTTAGAACACTGAGTTACAAACCAGAAGACTTGGCAGACCTGGGTTTGAACCCCACAACTGCCACAGACACACTGTAAGACTTTTTGTCAATGAGGGTCCTCAGGAAGCAAAAGCAGAAATAGAGCTGCGCATCATGGAGGGGTCAAGAACAGAGAAAATACTTTTTAGATACATTAATGAAAAGGAGAGGGATCACATGGCTAGTTTAGGGGGTAGGGTGATAGAGGAGGATGGGCAAAAGGCAACCATCCTAAATGACTACTTTACTCAGTATTCACTGAGGAGTACTGTGGGTCCATGCTAGAGAACAGCATCAAAACGTCCAGAAAGGGAATCCCAGAAATAAGGCAGCCATTGTTTACTAGTGAAAGGGTCCAGACAGGGCTGGCAGCTCTTAAGACAGATAAAGCCCTGAGTCCAGATGGGTTGCATCCGAGGATACTGTACTTAGGGAGTTAGCAGCAGGCTGGCTGAACCTCAGATTGCACTGTTCAACAGCTCACGCAGATCTGGGAAGTTCCAGGGATTGGAAAATGGCAGTCATTTTGCCACTACATATGGTGGGGGATAAGTAGCAACCAGGGAACTATAGACCAGTCAGTTACACCTATATTGTGGAATAGATCCAGAAACAAATGATTTGATACCTTTATTGGACCAACATGGATGTTACAGAAAAGAACAAAGTCTTTAGCTTTTGAACCAACCAGGTCCTTCTTCAGAAGCTTTGTTGTATATTGGGAAGCTGATGGAATCTTCTAATCAAAGAGGATCTCGAGACTACTTAGAGTGCAACAAACTCCAGGATAGCAAACAACATAATTTTATGGCAGAAAGGTCTTGCCAGACCAACCCGATAGTTTTTCACATGTCGTGACTAAGGAGATAGATAAGGGCCATGCAGTCGACCTGCTGTACTTTGACTTCAGTAAGGCCTTTGATGCAGTACTGCACAGGAGATTGCTTAAGAAAATGGAGGACCTGGTTGCGTAATATGACTGTGATGGACTGCCACAATTAACTGCTATTTATAACATGGGTTAAAAAAAGACACCCTGTTGGTCAACACCATTAGGGTGAACGTGGATTAAGTGATGGTAAATGCACAGTTGCTGTGAGTTGCCAGCAAGCAGTATCCCTAGGCATGGAAGGGCCATCAGAACTGCTTACTGCAGTACAAACTGAAACAAAGCGGCAGCCATTTAAAAAGTATGAGTGTGACTGATGAGCTGCACGAGCTGTGCATGTCATCTTTCAGGGGAAGCGACACACACACTGACAGGCAGTGCAACAGAGAGAAGTGATGATGCCAGATTGCCTGTGGTGTCCAGCAGTTGGGAGAGAGACAGCATGGTTGCAGTTGCGACTGGGAGAGAGAGAGAGAGAGTGGCAGCAACAGACAGTGTCCTCTCTCTCTTTCATCTTCAGCCATGCAGCCTCAGTTTTGGTTTTGTGTTTTATACAGCACTTTGTGAGTGGGAGAGAAACACACTTGCTGCAAGAGACAGTCTCCTTCCTTCAGTCAGTCCCCCCACCCACTCACCAGCTGCACAGAGCCCTGGATCTCCTGTGATAGGAGACACTGAGCAACAAAGAGACCAGGACATTTCATTGACAAGTGCTGCAGTGTCCTGTGTCTCTTTTCACTTGTCAGGCATGCGAGCACTGCTGGATGTCCCATACCCACATCCACTGTCCTCTCCACCCCTGGATGATCCACAGTATCCTCTCCTGTAAGAAGGTAGTGACAGCAGGTCTGGGATATGTACAGTAGGTGAGTATATTAACTGTGGGAGAGAGCTCTGACCAACTGTCAGTCCCTGCTGAGATCCTTGCGCTGTTCCCTTCATGTGTGACAGCAAGAGAGGAGAGAACACTGCAGGTGCTTGACATAGAGTGTAAAGCCTTGCACAACTGTGTGTGGGGGGAGAGAGAGAGAGAGAGAGAGATATACACAGCCAGCAGAGAGAGATCAAGAGGCAGCTGCTAGAAATCGAGAGACTGTTACAGAATACCAAAGTCATAGTGACACAATGTTATGCACAACAAATGTGAGAAATCTGCTAATACTATATTTGTAGCATTTGTGTGTTCATAACATAAGTGACCTATGCATTATTGGGGACTACTTTTAAGGTGGCTGGATACAGTAGGATTTCTTTTATTTCAAAAATATAAAACCCTTTTGTTCACTATTTTGTTGTTATGAAAGGCCCATGTTATCAGTGCAATAACCCACTCCAGGGTATGGGGTTACTGGGGATTAATCAACACCTGCACTGAGGACACTCCGGCTCGTGCCTCACAATGCACCCGGGTTTTGGTTAACTCTAATAACCCCATATCCCAGAAGTATCATGCTTACATATCCCAGTAATACTCTCATTAACTAACAACAAAATGAGCATGCAGTTAGGTCTATGGTTTGTGTGTACCACTGGGTGCAGTGTAGTCCCATTCATAGCCACAATACCTTAATACCCTCTTTTTCAAGACTTATTCACATTAGCCCAGGATAAATGTTTCTTGGTACTTTCAAATGAATAGTAAAGCACTTAATTTGTCCTTAAATAGTCTGTAATACATTGTTGTACTGCTGGCACTGCTTAACCTCAGTATTAATTATTTATCAGCTTTTATAAACCTAACCATCATGTTTCCTGGCAGTTCACTAATCCAGTTTATTCATTACATGGACAGCACAGGCCAGTGGTACATTTGAACAACGGGCTCGAAAGAAAGAACAAAGATCACACAAAGCATTTGGTAAGAATAATTATGCTTTTAGTAATGAATAGCTGCTAACTTATTTAGATAAGAAGCACCAATGATTTATAAAGTTTAAATTGCATTTTAGGAACATCTAATCTGTTTTGTTATGTTTTCGCTGAGTTGGTCAATAGATGTACATTACAAAGCTTTGGGCATTAGTTTGTACTTGAAAATATTCATACAGCGTCCAGTTCTCTGGGGACTGAATGCTATGGCTGATTTGTCTGTATGTTGCTAGTACTGAGCAGGGTCATGAATTGTGTTTCCTAATATCTTTCTCAAACAAGATTGCTGTCTCCTGTGGCATACTGTAAGTCTCTCTAACCCCTTCCTCCCGATACATTAAGTGCTGGGTGGCCATCAGTGACTTATTTTCCAACCCTCAAGGCCCTGAATTTTTCAAAGTTTTGAGGAAATCAGTATCCATTTGACTCGCTTGGTAGCATTCTTGGCTGTGGTCCAGACAGTTGTAGGGTTCAGGTCCCACACTGGGACATGGGGCTCATATCCAATGCTTACACTGTTGTGCATTGTTAGTGCATGCTACACTGTTGCAGGTGCCATCCATTCATTGAGAAGTTCCAAAGAGACCCTGTTTTCATCTATTGCTTTTTTCAAGGTGAAAATAAATGGTTCCACAGCACTGTTGTTAAGAATAGGATTATACATTGTCAGTGGCTCAGAAAGAGGCATCTGGAGCCACTAGATTGGAATGTTGTGGGTTCTAGCACACCAAGTACTTGGGGTTATGTCCATAACTGGTACTGTAGTGTAAGTATGGTGGTGGTGGTGGGGTGATGCACTATTAAGGTGCGGTCCTTCGGATGAGATGTTAAACAAGGTCCCTTTTGATGATCTCTGGTCACTGTACAGGTAAAAGTACTGTAAAAATGCATGGTGCTTACTGAAGTAAAGAATGGGAGTTTTCTGGTGTCATGTCTAATATATTCCTCAATCAATAAAATGCATCCACATAACTTATCCTCAGAACGTACCTTGAAATGAGCTATGTTGACAGCTCAGTGTCCTTTCCTGGCCAAGAATTACAAAAAAATAAATATTATTGTTGTCTTGGCTAATATTACCTGTATCTAAGTTGTGCTACAACAATCGTGTAATGACTGTTTTGCTGCCTTTACCCTTGGAAACCAGTTAATGCACTTGAAATTGGGTTATCCCAATGAGGAAACTTTTATGCAATTATATATGCTGTCAGTGGATCTCAGGTACTTGTTGGTTGCAAATGACAGCAAACAGACCATGCACTCTCAATATGTCCCTATTCATAAGGGTGGGACAGCCATGGAGGGCAAAAATATAGATCCATCTCCATACTGCCTATATTGCTTAAGATACTAGAGAAGCTAGTTCAAGAACAGCTACGGACTTAGACTGACACCCACAATCTAGTGTCCAAATTAAAACACAGGTTCATGAAGGAACATGGTACTTGATAACCTTGGTCAGGCTGATGGATGACATATACCAGGCCACAGCAGCAGGGAGGTGAGCGGGTGCTGTGTTTGTGGACTCTGACCAAGGCTTCGATCTACTTGAGTATAAACTGATAGTCACCGAGCGGTATCCAGTGATAATAGTGACCGAATATGGGCGATCTCAAACGGGCTACTCCATGTTTGGCGCTCTTGGAATAGGGCTACCTGCAAGGGTAGTACTACTGCTACCGTGAGGGTAGGGGAAGGTGACCAGAAAGAGGGGATGGTGAGGGGAAGGGAGGGATAGGGAAGAGGGTTATCTGGAGGAACTGTGCCTGCTGTCACCGAGCAGGTACTGGGTTTGGGGCTGGGGATGGGAGGGTCTGAGTTTGCCGCTGCATACAGCTCTATTTTTTTGTTTGCCCCCTCCCAACATGCAACCCTTGGAGTTAAGAATCCTAATTCAGGGGGTGCCGGGGCACATGGGGACACAACTCTCCTGCAAAACACTTTTAGGTTGCCAGGTGTTGGTTCGCTGGTCAGGTATATCGCCAATTTGCTGCCGGGCACATGCACTTACATAATAGAGATCACCGTTTGCTTTTGCTATATGACATAGAACCTCCACAAGCTGAGTGAGCTGGGCTTGGGCAGTGAGCCTTAAACTGATTTTCTGATTACCTAACAGACTGGACACAAATAGTCAAATGCAATGGAGTTTTGCCCTCTCCATGTGTTGTTAATTGTGGTGTACCCATGATTCAATCTTATGCTACTCCTGTTTTACTTTTCATTAACTCTATGCCATATGTATGTAGATCTTCTGATATGCTATTAAACATGGATAATGCAATGCTATACCGTAATTCTAAAGAAGTTGAGGATTTTAATCTTATACTAGTAGCTCATCTTGCTAACTTTAAAACTGGCCACTTAAAATCAGCTTATCTTAAACAAAGACAAAACAAAATTGATACATTTTGGTTTCAAACCTAATGTAAACAAATTTAATGACATGTACCAAGTCTCTGCAAGTGATGGCTTTCTACACTGTGGCAATTTCAGTACCTAGGTGTCTACCTAGACTCTATTTGGTTTATGATGTGTCCTGAATGTTATTACTGAAAAGATACACTAGTGGCCTGAATGGTTATATAGACTGAAAGATTGGCTAGTAATTGACATCAGAACTGCCATTACCCAACAAACTAGGTCCCACTGTTAAACCAGGGCTTTTAGTAGCATAGCTCCAAACTCTGTTGTAAGTCGGATATTTATAAGTTAGGAAAATTTTGCATAATTTACCCATAGCAGTACTTATCACTATATGATTATCTGCACTTTAAACTGGCAGTCCATCAAAGCTAAATTCGCTTATGTTATGGCCAACTTGATTCTTACTATACTGCCTCTGGTACCACTGCTGGTCTAGCAAAACAACACATCATTACCATAATTACAGTTTTAAAGCAGCAGTGCAATGAAGTGGGGCAAAAATGTGACCCCGCTTTTTAAACTATAAAAGATTCCAGGCATCTTCCAGTTTTATTTGGAGGTAACATTTTCTAGGTTAACCAAAATTTGAGTATTTTAGTTGAGATTTTCTCAAGAAAAAGATGGCTGCAACATTTGGCTTAGAAATACCATAGACCTCATAAGGGTTAGAATCAAGAAAAAAAAATCTCATGATGCACAGAATAGGAGGTACCTAGAAAAGCAGATTTGACAGACATACTAATATGTTTAATAACTGTAACTGAAACTATCTTTTTCAAAAACATTTTTGCTGCAATGCTGCTTAACTCTAGGACCCCTAAGAAGAATTTACTCAAGATCCCCTGGAGAAAATCTAATATAAGGCAAAATCATTTGTTTGTATTGCAGGATGGGTCTAAAACACATCGCCACCCCACATTACAGACCTTAGCACCTCAATGCCTTTAAACCAAAACTGACAATTTATCTACTTAAAGAGCTTGTACCTACTGTCAGGCACCCAGCCCCCAAAAAAATATAATAGTGGACCTGCTTCACTGTTGAGGAGTATGAAAATGTATACGCCTCCCTACAGGTAAAAAGTTATAGCACCTCCTTAAACAGCTATGTCTGACACGCCTCCTTTGTGATGTCAGAAAATGAAGGCTGCTTGTGGGTGCTCCATAGATCTATATTGGTGCCATTTGTCAATGACGCTTAGTACTATTTAGAGTTGCCACTTGAACAATGAAAGTGACCACTCCAGTAAACAGGGACTGTTACTCCAGCGGCTGCTTTGTTTTTCTACATAGCACCTCTAAATAGTACTAAACGCCATAGACATGTCACATACATACAGGTTAATGACATGCACCTCAGTATTCATTTTCTGACATCACAAAAGGAGGCATGTCAAACAAGGCTTTGTTTTTATGGGGTGCTATAACTTTTAACCTGAGGGAAGTGCATAGAATTTTTAATGTCCTCAACAGTAGAGCAGATCTGCTATTATATACGCTTGAAGGGAGCCGTTAATGTAATAACACTTGCACAACTGTTGACACATTATTCATATAATACTGAGTACCATAATCATATGCACCTGACTACTATGAAATGCTATTCCTATGTACTGTTATAGTGTTGTTTCCTCTTTAAGTAGTTCTGTATGTGGACTGCTATATACCTGTTAAGTATCTGTGTCAGTACTCTGTACCTGATCAAATGTATGCAGTTTCTCACTGACTGGGCTGTATCTATAAATGGTGCTGTTACAGTGTAACCAAAAATAAATAACTAAATAGCTATCTAACTAAATATATAAATACATCTGTAACTTCTTGCTTTGTAACACACTGTAAATGACTTGTCAATGAAAGTGATATAGCAAACCTAAATTCAGAGTCCCATAAAATGTGATTCCTGTGATTTGCAGTTTCACTGTAACCCATCTGCCGTGCGCTCAGCTTCTTGCTGAGATATGCAATGGGATGCTCCTCCCCATTGTTTGCCTCTTTGCAGAGTACTGCTCCTAAGCCTCTGTCTGATGCATCAGCATGAACTATGAATTCCTTCTCATAGTCTGGGCAAACAAGAACAGGAGCTAGGCATAAACCACTTTTGAGATGCTCAGATTCAGGGGCATCAGCAGAACTGGGTGGGAGCATGCCCCATCAGCGACTTTTTTCCAGAAGGGGATTCCTCAGAAGAAATTTTTAACAATTTGGTACTAAATGGTGCATTTTAGAAGTGCATGCTATGAATCTCAACAAGGCAAGCATGGGGATTTACTAGATGAAACCATGAAATACAGCAGGTGACTTGATCCAGGGAGCATACTTATTTTGGAATTGTTTTATTGCCTCAGTATTTTAGAAGAAGAAGAAGAATCAGCATTTATATAGCACTTTCATACACAGTGTATCCTCAAAATGCTTTACATGCAATGCTAGACTGGTAGTGCAGTGACTGAATGTGTAGTGGTGGCCATATCACACATCAACACCCACACGCAGCCTGGACAATTGCATGAGGCAGTTTATGGGCAGGGAATGTTGGCCAGGACACTGGAATGTCCCCTACTCTTTGTGAAGAGTGCTCTAGATTCTTTACTCCACCTGGACACCAATCAGGGCAACACCAGGACTGGTAGAAGGGACCTTGGCTTAACGTCTCATCTGAAGGATGGCACCCCAGCAGTATGGCACCCTTAATACTGCACTCAGATGCCAGTGTTTTAGACCAAGTCCAATCCTTGCGGGGACGAGGACCCATGACCTTCTGTTCCAGAGGTAGGTGTGCTACCAACTGAGCTATGCTGACATTTTAATCAGGT